>CAXKWD010000008.1:87715143-89172643 GCA_964059195.1 Ectobius pallidus
ATGCGATGTCCCAGGCATTGCCGTCAGGCGAGTTCCGCTGGCTCGACAAACATGAGATAGCGTCCTTTGACATCATGTCCATACCGGTCAATTCTAAATTAGGATATGTGCTTGAGGTAGACATTGAGTATCCAGACCATCTTCACGATGCTCATTCTGATCTCCCTTTCTGTGCGGAGATGAAATTTCCTTCAGGCAGCAGAAACAAAAAATTATTAACTACTTTGGAGCCAAAAGAAAAATATGTCGTTCATCACACGGTACTTAAGCAAGCCGTGCAACACGGACTGAGGTTATCCAAGATCCATAGAGTTATCGAATTTCAACAAAGCTGCTGGTTGAAACCCTACATTGACTATAACACGGCCAAGCGTAGAGCTGCAGCCAACAACTTTGAGAAAGACTTTTTTAAATTGATGAATAACGCCGTTTTTGGCAAGACTATGGAAAATGTGAGGAAACGTATCAATTTTCGGCTTGTATCAAGTGAGAAGGAAATTCGAAAGCTGGTAGCCAAAAGTAACTTTATGGATAGAACAATTTATAACGAAAACTTGGTTGGTGTCCATCTAGCAAAAACTAGTTTAGTGTTTGATAAGGCCATCTATGTTGGCATGTCTATTTTGGAAATTTCGAAAACTAGGATGTATGAGTTCCATTATGATACCATGAAAAATTTTTATAAAGAAGGATTGAAATTGTGCTACATGGACACGGACAGCTTCGTCTATAGAATTGAAACGGATGACCTCTTCCGTGATATGATGCATTTCCGAGATGAGCTGGATACCAGTGTCTACCCACCCGAACATCCCTTGTATTCAAACGAAAACAAGGCGGTGGTTGGGAAATTCAAAGATGAAGGAGCTGGTCACTCCATAAAGGCATTCGTAGGTCTGCGAGCGAAAATGTACGCCATAAAATTTAATGATATGGTCATCAAAAAATTGAAAGGCGTTAAGAAAAACGTCATTGACAAAGATGTCAACTTTGAAGATTATGTTGGTTGTCTACAGAGCGGACAGTCAACATTCTCGTTAAACAGATCCATCAGATCATACAAGCATAATGTATTTTCGATTTCTATGAATAAATTAACTTTATCCGGCAACGACGACAAGCGTCATATTATGGAAAATTGTGTGGACACTCTCGCTCACGGACACTACAAAATCAGGGAGGAGGAGTGTGATGATGAACCTCCTACTAAAAAATGTAAATTGTAAAAATGTATATTTGTTTATAGACTTTGCTTTATGAAATATTATCTGTAATTTATATGATGTAAGAAAGAATCAATATTTATATTCTGTATGATGTATGATACATTAAACGATGTATGAAGCATTAAAATGTTACTGTTATCCCATGATTTTTTTATTATTATATGATGTATGATACAATATTTGTAATACTTATGATGTGAGAATTGTAATACATATGATATGAAAAATATTATACTTTGTATAATCTGTGTTAAAATAAAATATTAAACAGATGCATTATCTTTAATTTTATCCCCGAGCTTAAAAATCCCACTCCCTACACATATACCTCCTTCCTCCCTCTTTTTTCTAGGCAGAACTAGTCTAGACTGGTTTTTTCTAGACAGAACTAGTATGGATTGGATTTCTCTAGACTGAACTAGTATGGACTGGTTTCTTCTAGGTAGATCTAGTCTGGACTGGTTTTTTCTAGTCAGAACTAGTCTAGGCGTAGTCCACGACGGTAAGTATCCTTTTTTTTATCAAGAACATGAAATATAACAAGAACAAGACCAAGACCAAAACCAAGACCAAGACCAAGACCAAGACCAAGACCAAGACCAAGACCAAGACCAAGACCAAGACCAAGACCAAGACCAAGACCAAGACCAAGACCAAGACCAAGACCAAGACCAAGACCAAGACCAAGACCAAGACCAAGACCAAGACCAAGACCAAGACCAAGACCAAGACCAAGACCAAGACCAAGACCAAGACCAAGACCAAGACCAAGACCAAGACCAAGACCAAGACCAAGACCAAGACCAAGACCAAGACCAAGACCAAGACCAAGACCAAGACCAAGACCAAGACCAAGACCAAGACCAAGACCAAGACCAAGACCAAGACCAAGACCAAGACCAAGACCAAGACCAAGACCAAGACCAAGACCAAGACCAAGACCAAGACCAAGACCAAGACCAAGACCAAGACCAAGACCAAGACCAAGACCAAGACCAAGACCAAGACCAAGACCAAGACCAAGACCAAGACCAAGACCAAGACCAAGACCAAGACCAAGACCGAGAAACAAGACCAAGACCAAGACCAAGACCAAGACCAAGACCAAGACCAAGACCAAGACCAAGACCAAGACCAAGACCAAGACCGAGAAACAAGACCAAGACCAAGACCAAGACCGAGAAACAAGACCAAGACCGAGAACTAAACGAGAACGAAACGAGACGAGAACGAAACGAGAACGAAACGAGAACTAAATATACAGAGAAATAGACCTAAAACGAGAACTAAACGAGAACGAAACGGTACGAGAACGAGATGAGACGAGAACTAAACGAGAACGAAACGATACGAGAACGAGATGAGACGAGAACTAAACGAAAACGAATTAGGTTAGGTAGGTTAGGTTGGGTTATGTTATGTTAGGTTAGGTTAGCAGGATATTTTAAAATCATTTCTACATTGATAGAAAGGCTAAGTTCCTTGGCACATTTTATCAATGTTTCTAGAAATAATTTTAAAATATCGTCCTGCTAACCTAACCTAACATAACATAACCCAACCTAACCTACCTAACCTAATTCGTTTTCGTTTAGTTCTCGTCTCATCTCGTTCTCGTATCGTTTCGTTCTCGTTTAGTTCTCGTCTCATCTCGTTCTCGTACCGTTTCGTTCTCGTTTAGTTCTCGTTTTAGGTCTATTTCTCTGTATATTTAGTTCTCGTTTCGTTCTCGTTTCGTTCTCGTCTCGTTTCGTTCTCGTTTAGTTCTCGGTCTTGGTCTTGTTTCTCGGTCTTGGTCTTGGTCTTGGTCTTGTTTCTCGGTCTTGGTCTTGTTTCTCGGTCTTGGTCTTGGTCTTGGTCTTGGTCTTGGTCTTGGTCTTGGTCTTGGTCTTGGTCTTGGTCTTGGTCTTGGTCTTGGTCTTGGTCTTGGTCTTGGTCTTGTTTCTCGGTCTTGGTCTTGGTCTTGGTCTTGGTCTTGGTCTTGGTCTTGGTCTTGGTCTTGGTCTTGGTCTTGGTCTTGGTCTTGGTCTTGGTCTTGGTCTTGGTCTTGGTCTTGGTCTTGGTCTTGGTCTTGGTCTTGGTCTTGGTCTTGGTCTTGGTCTTGGTCTTGGTCTTGGTCTTGGTCTTGGTCTTGGTCTTGGTCTTGGTCTTGGTCTTGGTCTTGGTCTTGGTCTTGGTCTTGGTCTTGGTCTTGGTCTTGGTCTTGGTCTTGGTCTTGGTCTTGGTCTTGGTCTTGGTCTTGGTCTTGGTCTTGGTCTTGGTCTTGGTCTTGGTCTTGGTCTTGGTCTTGGTCTTGGTCTTGGTCTTGGTCTTGGTCTTGGTCTTGGTCTTGGTCTTGGTCTTGGTCTTGGTCTTGGTCTTGGTTTTGGTCTTGGTCTTGTTCTTGTTATATTTCATGTTCTTGATAAAAAAAAGGATACTTACCGTCGTGGACTACGCCTAGACTAGTTCTGACTAGAAAAAACCAGTCCAGACTAGATCTACCTAGAAGAAACCAGTCCATACTAGTTCAGTCTAGAGAAATCCAATCCATACTAGTTCTGTCTAGAAAAAACCAGTCTAGACTAGTTCTGCCTAGAAAAAAGAGGGAGGAAGGAGGTATATGTGTAGGGAGTGGGATTTTTAAGCTCGGGGATAAAATTAAAGATAATGCATCTGTTTAATATTTTATTTTAACACAGATTATACAAAGTATAATATTTTTCATATCATATGTATTACAATTCTCACATCATAAGTATTACAAATATTGTATCATACATCATATAATAATAAAAAAATCATGGGATAACAGTAACATTTTAATGCTTCATACATCGTTTAATGTATCATACATCATACAGAATATAAATATTGATTCTTTCTTACATCATATAAATTACAGATAATATTTCATAAAGCAAAGTCTATAAACAAATATACATTTTTACAATTTACATTTTTTAGTAGGAGGTTCATCATCACACTCCTCCTCCCTGATTTTGTAGTGTCCGTGAGCGAGAGTGTCCACACAATTTTCCATAATATGACGCTTGTCGTCGTTGCCGGATAAAGTTAATTTATTCATAGAAATCGAAAATACATTATGCTTGTATGATCTGATGGATCTGTTTAACGAGAATGTTGACTGTCCGCTCTGTAGACAACCAACATAATCTTCAAAGTTGACATCTTTGTCAATGACGTTTTTCTTAACGCCTTTCAATTTTTTGATGACCATATCATTAAATTTTATGGCGTACATTTTCGCTCGCAGACCTACGAATGCCTTTATGGAGTGACCAGCTCCTTCATCTTTGAATTTCCCAACCACCGCCTTGTTTTCGTTTGAATACAAGGGATGTTCGGGTGGGTAGACACTGGTATCCAGCTCATCTCGGAAATGCATCATATCACGGAAGAGGTCATCCGTTTCAATTCTATAGACGAAGCTGTCCGTGTCCATGTAGCACAATTTCAATCCTTCTTTATAAAAATTTTTCATGGTATCATAATGGAACTCATACATCCTAGTTTTCGAAATTTCCAAAATAGACATGCCAACATAGATGGCCTTATCAAACACTAAACTAGTTTTTGCTAGATGGACACCAACCAAGTTTTCGTTATAAATTGTTCTATCCATAAAGTTACTTTTGGCTACCAGCTTTCGAATTTCCTTCTCACTTGATACAAGCCGAAAATTGATACGTTTCCTCACATTTTCCATAGTCTTGCCAAAAACGGCGTTATTCATCAATTTAAAAAAGTCTTTCTCAAAGTTGTTGGCTGCAGCTCTACGCTTGGCCGTGTTATAGTCAATGTAGGGTTTCAACCAGCAGCTTTGTTGAAATTCGATAACTCTATGGATCTTGGATAACCTCAGTCCGTGTTGCACGGCTTGCTTAAGTACCGTGTGATGAACGACATATTTTTCTTTTGGCTCCAAAGTAGTTAATAATTTTTTGTTTCTGCTGCCTGAAGGAAATTTCATCTCCGCACAGAAAGGGAGATCAGAATGAGCATCGTGAAGATGGTCTGGATACTCAATGTCTACCTCAAGCACATATCCTAATTTAGAATTGACCGGTATGGACATGATGTCAAAGGACGCTATCTCATGTTTGTCGAGCCAGCGGAACTCGCCTGACGGCAATGCCTGGGACATCGCATAACCATAAAGGTTATTGGCATCGACATAATAAAGAAAAGATTTTTTTGCTGTCTCATCATATTCATCACACATGTTATTGTTTGCAACAGCGTGCCTTGTCACACACTGACAAATTCCACCTCTTATCCCGCGTTCAAACATTTGGATCATATCCATATCAGTCAAAAGCGGTAATTTTACCTTTGTGAACTTCAACATAGCTGAGTAAGCAAAGCCTGGAACTGTGGAATAGTACAAACAATCCATTCCGTACGTCTCAAAACACATCTGTCTAAAGTTTTCAAAGACGTCGGTCAAAATCAAAACATCGGATTTTAAATACAAGTCTGAATATTCTCCTAATGAGCTGATCGAGAAAGAATTCCAAACGTTTCTCGCGTGAGAGTAGTCTTGGTCAGAGACGTTCTCATTCACGAGTCTATTATAAAATGCATCTTTGGGAGGCAATTTCTTCTCCTTCAAAATTTCAACTGAGGTGACGTAGTCGTAGGGAAACACTCCCTTTCGACACACCAAATCGGCGTTTTCACCAAATACTTTTGCTGTTTCTATAAATTTATCTTTAGGTAGATTGTTTGCTAGCTTTTCCAGACTGCTTGCCATGAACCGAAACGAGTCTATAAATCTTAACTCCATACCTCCCCTCTTCAAATAAGAGGAGGGAATAAATTTTGAAAATGTGACATACTTTTCTTGACTATTACATATGACGTTGATTCTATTCTGATCGAAACCAAGTTCTGTCACAATGAAATGGGCATCATAGTTGGACATGTTATGCAATACAATAGGGACAAATGTCTGGTTCCTATAATTCAAATTACAATTTCTGTGGGCGGCTCCTCTGAACCGGCCACTAACATGGCAATGGTCCCTTACTTTATAGTTCACATCGGTAAAGTTACCCTCACCACAAATATGACAAATAGTAGCGCTATTGTATACCCTAATTTCATCTTCTGTCAGAGGGGTCATGGGCTTATTTACACTGTTCAAGATCTTATCAATTTCTTTAGCATCAGCGACGAGCGAGCGCATAAACTCGCCACTGGCATCCTCCCCTCTAAAAAGTCTCAATTGAGAATATGCGCCCTCAGCATCTTTGATGAAATAACAAAAACTAAAAGGTTTATGCTTCTGATAAGGAGTAGTCCAGCTTTTCTGCGGATCTCCCAAACATCCTGATATCGGTTCCAGCAAACACTCGAAATCCGCATAGATGACAAATCTGATCTTTTGCGAATATTCGGGCTTGTTGAATACGACTTCAGGATTTTTAGGAATTTCGCACCTGACTGGGCTGAACGAGTTGCATAACGTCAAATGTTCTTTCAACCTTACGTCGGCAGACTTACCTTCGTACGCTTGGAAATGTGTAAAACACCGTTTACAAACTCTGACTTGAAGATGGTTGGCTGTTACAAAAGGTCTTACAAATGCATCGAAATCGGAAATGACGATGTAATGTGAATTTTCCTCATTACATACATACAAAAGATCTCTATGATCATCTAATTCCTTTTCAACAATTCTGATAGGAAATACGAAATAAGAAATATTTTTCCCATCCCGTTTTTCCTCTAGGCCGAAAACGTTGATCGAAATATTGTTTCTTTTGGAAAACTTTTCAATATCATGAATCGAAACGGGGAATTTCACACAGTTCCAGTCGTACTTGTCGCTCAACTCTGGTCTGGTAAGATAACTGGCCCACAAATCCTTATCAGACTCAATAAATTTTGATAAAACACAATACTTGAAACAGTAGTCATCATCATTATCAATATTAATTAATGACTTCTGATGCTGGAATTTACCAGGGAGGATCATATGCTTACGCCCTGCAAATGGTAAGTACTCATTGATGCGAATTTCAATTTTGAGGATTTTATTGTAAAACCACCCAGACCCTCGCATTTCACTATCTTGCATCTCAGCCTGAATTTTAGAAATGTGTCTAGATACTACTTCGTGAATATTTGATGTTCTAAGCAATGCCTCATTTTTTGTCTTAAAATTTCTCAAACAACAATTTAGCTCTAGATGTTTAAATTCACACTCTACAAAAATATTAAATTTAATTGATGCAAATTTTGACAGTGACTCTGACAGAAGGTTTTCAATTTTATACTGGTATGATGACAGGATAGATTCCATATCGCCGGCTGGAACATCTAATGTAGCATATGTTGCCAGTCGTGACCTGAACGCAGTTTCAACAGGTAAAAACTCACATGTTTCTGCCGATGTTGAGTTGGTCATAGCGCCACGATCCATTCCACCTTGACTCTGTAATAACGAAAAAACATCGACATTAGCAATCTAGACTTTTGTAAGCGAATGGCATAATAAAATACTAAGATATTTCACTGTACATACCTGTGGAATATCACGCATAAGCATGGTGACGCTAGGTCGCAACTGACGGATGGACTCTGTGTTCTGTAACAATAGAAATATAAAATATTAAGATTTATGATAAAAAATTACGTTTTCTGTCTTGTTTTTATCAGTTCTGTACTAATATAGAAAATAATATTAAGTTTTATCATAAAAGAAATAAGTTTGTTGTCTTGCATAATAATCATAATAATATTATACCTGCAAACGCATATATAACAAAGAAATATAAAATAAAAATAAAAAATAAAAAAAATAAAAATATAAATAATAATAATAATAATAATAATAATAATAAAGCATATTGAGTACTATGATAAAAATAATATGTTGGATGTCTTGCACAATAATCATAATAATAACATACCTGCAAATGTAAACCTGAAGGCCCAGGATGGCTGGTGCTTGGCTGGACGGATGATGTCTGCATGGTATCCCCACTCACTGGACTTGTATTCTGTAACAATAGAAAAATAAAATATTAAGATTCATGAGTTTAATGTCTTGATATTTACCGTTCTGTACTAATATAAAAAATAATATTAAGTTTTGTGATAAAAAAAAAAAAAAAAAAAAAAAAATAGTTTTCTGTCTTGTTTAATCATTAAAATATAAAGTCTCACATTCAGTAACGTGGAAAAAATTAACAAAATTAAGTTTTCTGTCTTGCTTTTTGTCCATTCAGTAACATGGAAAAAGTAATATTGAGTTTTATAAGGAAAAAATAAGTTCGATGTCTTGTACCATCATAGAAATAATAATAATAATATCTTGTACAATCACTGAAATAATAATAATTTCACTACATACCTGTAAACGTACACCTGAAGGCGTGGCCTCCTCTCCCAGCATCGTTGGGTGGGCTACTCCGTCCCCGCTATGGGCTGGTAGATGGAAGCGATCGGTGTTGTTTTGTCTGGCATCGTCCGCATCGTAGCTCCTCGCTCCGACCTATAAAAATAAAATGTAATCATGTGTTACACCGCTACTATGATGTATGTATTTACATTTTAAAAAACATGATTGATAATGTAATAAAACGTACCTGTAATCGGGCGGGTTCCTGGCTTTGACCACCACCGTGCACGGGAATCCTCGAGGTCTCGCCTCCGTTGCATGATGTCCCGGCTTCAGCAGGAAAGTACAAGTGGCCTGCCTGGTGATACAGCCCAATGCGATTGACAGCGTCCCTTGTTGCTGGGTGGTGGCTCCTCTCCTGGTGCATACTTAAGTAACGTGCCGATGAGAAGTTGGAGTGACAAATGTTACAGGTGAAGGCAGTAACGGAGTGATTTTCTCGTGCATGTCTTTTTAGCACATCACTTCGTGTAAATATCACACCGCATATTTCACACTTGTAGTCACTTTTCTTATGATGTTGGTTGATGTGTCTTTGTAAATTCCTTCTATGTTTAAATGCGGAGGTACACTCACCACATTGGAAGACGATGGCGGACGAGCTCTCCATGATGTGTAGTCGGCGACGGTCTGCGAAGAAGTGAATGTGATGCGGTGGCGTCATCGCCTTATATACTGACGCCGTGAGCTAGCCAAGACGTGCAGAGACTTGTTCTGTAATATGAGATGTGTGACCTACTTAACTTCCGCACACGTGCCGTGTAAGACCTTGAAGCATGCATGAGCCTGTTTGTAATGATGACGTCATAAATAAAGAATTTGTTGAATCAACATCATATCATTTCTTGTATATGAATAAAGAAATTAAACTTTTGTTTGAAGATACGTTTGGAAAAAAAAATGCTGTCGTAGCATTATGTTTTAGTTCGTATGAACAAAGACTTAATATGATCCGCGGGGATTGTGTGACAAAACGTAGAAAATAAAATGCAGACTTTGGTAATATGATACCTATTGTGAAATGAACTCTCTCGTAAAAATATACTACAAATCTGTCACAATGTCAATTGTTCATAATTTTAAATTACGCGCTAGAAGCCATTTTCTAAAGAATTACGTATTAGAATTTCAAATCTCTCGCTAAAACCATGCATTGAAAACCATTTTTCTATTTTCACCAGGAGCAACCGTGAGGACCAAGTCCGCTTCAAAGCAATAAATTAATAAAAGCACTAGGTAGATTAATAAACTAGGATTTAAAGATTAAATGAAATATCACTGTTATGAATGGAGAATTAAAGAGATGAAATGTAGGTGACACGAGTGCGAGATAAGACATACTAGAACGCTTGCGTCTGCATATGACCACTGCAAGGTGAGTAGAAATCTTGCGAGATGAGATTCTAAATACGTGTTACAAATCTCTGTATGCAAGTGATTAAAAACATTCACTGGCTTTCTGTATCGGCATTAAAAAAACCTGTAATTATTATCATAATATATCCCTTTACTGACTTTGAATCGAACTCAGAACCACTCAGCGATGGAATATTACAATATAAGTTTTTAATATACTGTTGACTAATAATACATAAGACATGTGCTATGAATAGGATTTAATATTTAAAAGTACTGGCCTGCGACTTTATAATATGATAGAGTTGGGATTTAAAAGGAAGTCTCAATGAATGACGTTGTAAGATAGCGATAAGCGTACAGCGTTATATTACCGCTGCATAGTAAGAGAGATAACATGTATGGAGGGCGAGATGATACTAACTGCTACCTAAGCAAAATCACTGCACGCATATGATTAAACATTCACTGGCTTTCTGTATCGACATTATAAAATCCTGTAATTATTATCATAATATATCCCCTCTAAAGACCCCAGCATGAGTTTTACGCACCGGCCGCCTTTACCATAGGACCAAAGTAAAAATTAAACGCTAATCGGCAAACCTAGGCTGAGTTGACCTCAGGGCTAAAATAGACATCTTACGGAAAAACTGTATGTGAAATATAATTATAAAAAAATACTTGAAGGTATAAAAAAACGCTTCTCTACATTTCCAACTGCGTCTGATAATAATAATAATAATAATAAGGTTAACAGCCTTAGGTATCCAGGTTGAGTCGATCCCAGGACCATAGTGAAATAAACATCTTACTGAAAACTGATGACGTTGCATTTCCGCTTCGTGGGAACCGTGCTGTAATACGAAACCTACTACCGGTCACGTGGTCTAGCGCGCCGCCATTTTGGATGACGTCATTTGTGGACTTTGGTCGATGCGGACTTTGCCCCTGCTCCACCATGTGTTGCGGGACAGTATCGCGACTCCACCATAGGGGTAATGAACAAAACCATACTACTCACGGGAAATTGGGAAGACCCTCACTTGGGCCTGAAGGATTATTTGGTACAGAAAATGAAAAAAGGTTGGTCACCCATGTCTAGAGATTGTGGAGACAGGTTCTCTTTTGTTTTATACGTGCCTTTGATGTAAATTTAGACTGTTATTATGAATGCGGCATGTCTCCCATACGTGCGGCATAGCACCCTGCAACGCGGCATCTCTCCCGCTTTGTCTTTCAATTTAATAATTGTATTTACACATTTAATTATTATTTTATAAATATTTTCGTTGGTGAAATAAAGGGAGGGAAGATCATAGCTTGGAATCTCAAAAAGAGTTTTCAAAATATTCAATCCTGTTTTGAGGTAGACGAATTTACACAAAAGTGCGGCGCGTCACCCTATCTTGCCCTACATCATTTTTACTATAAACTAGTGGCTCTTTGAACTGCCCTCGTGTAAAAGAACTAACATCTACTCTTCATCAGTTAAGACGGCTATTATCTTAAAATGCAATCGAAAAGTAAAAGCCCTACACATACATCGTTTTTAATGACTTCAAGGATCATTCGTGCCAAATTAGAAGAATATTGAATATCCTTTTGTAGCAGGCTGTACATATTTTAGAAGATTCTGAATCTTGAATGAATGAATCAATGAAAGGTGCATCTTTATTCTTATACATATTTAAAATATATTTTAAATATAATAAATCCAGTGCACGGGCCTATAAGGCCGTCGTGCTTTTCTTTGCACAAGACACAATATACCAGCATAGTAGACAAAAATAAAGTGAACAAAAGACAAGAGAAAAATATAAAAATAACTATGAAATTAGAATGTAAATGACAATAATAGTACAATACAATATAATGAAATAAATATAATATTACAATTTACTACAAAGATTACACCCTCTGCACCTCCCTCCTTTGTGTACCCTAAGCTGTCGAACTTTAAACATGATTTCCCCTCCCCACAAAAAATGTTGGTGTCGTACAATAGTTCGAATGTCGTCATTTAATTATTAATGTTGGTATGACCGTAGGCCATTAAGAGTATAATTCTAGCTATGTATGAAAACAGCCCCAAATACATAAGCTATTTTTTCTTCTAATTTTTAAGAGTAAAGGAAAGTAATTCCCATTGTAGAAGAGCGCAACAATGGAAGTTACAATTATTTCAATAAGAAAAAAACTTTTTCCAGGTACTCGGTGGCTGCAGTGTATTGAATGGTATGATGTACATACGTGGCCATGCTAGAGATTACAACGAATGGGCCCAGATGGGAAATACAGGTTGGAGCTACCAAGAAGTGTTGCCCTATTTCATCAAGTCTGAAGACAACCTGCAAGTCGATCAGATGGACCGTGGTTTTCATGGTGTAGGTGGATTGTTGCCTGTCACACAATTCCCACATCATCCACCTCTCGCAGAGGGCATATTACGGGCGGGACAAGAACTTGGATATCCTGCCGACGTCGATCTCAACGGAAGGAGCTATACAGGATTCGTTATAGCACAGACTACTTCCAAGTACTTACTTTATTCATTTATTTAATTTAAAATAGACCGCTTTGGTATTGCACAATACTTTTATCTACCTTACACCCAAAACATGTTTTATAAGGTATCCCTTACATGGTAGGCCTAAAACCCATTTGCTTTACATTACTACCTAAAAGTATCTTATAACCTAAATTACAGTGTTGTAAAGCAGATTATATAAATCAAACTTATTTCCTTTATTTCTATTTACAGTTATATAACCTAAATACTTGTAATCTAATATAATATTTGACCTCGTGTTTCCCACTACATCCAACGCCACCTGTTAAAAATACAGTCTCAATTGTGAAATTAATTGAAGGTGGTCTTGCTCGGTTTGCTATAGCAACCAGAAAAACATCACTTCAGGCAGGCCTATAGGCTGAGGTAGATTTTGAAGTGCTTTTGGTTTAATTTTTTGTCGCTGCGCAGCACTCTTCTTCTTTAGCCTTGGTATGACAAACCCGCAATAATAACTGAAAAAAGAGGAAAGAGCACTTTTTCAAACATTCAAATCTCACCTTATATGAGAGCTATCGAGAAACTAGTTATTGATTTGTAGAATACTCATCAAGAGCTTTTCAACGAAACCCCGCAAGACGTAGTCTCAAAAATTTCGAATTTCCATCCCCCCACCCCCAGCCCCATTCGTACCCCCAAAACTCCCGAATCGTTGGTGTCACTGTGAACTCCATAGGGAGTAGGCCTACTCTAATTTATTCTACAAAGTTTCCCTCTATACTTCATAGGGGCCGAGATATACATTTTTCAAAATTTCAACCCCCTCCCCCGACCCCCCTTGGGCCAATTTTGCTCATTAACGACTTGTCCGAACTATTGGGCCTAGAATTAACATATTAAAATTTGGTTCAGATATCTTCAAAATTACGGCCGCTATATATATATTTCTTCGAAATCTAACTAAAAATATCATCGCTGAAATCGATGCCTAAATGGGAAAACATTGAATGGTCTGGACGAATCTCACTATGCAGGGATTTTTTGGGGTAGGTAACTCGAATCTGCGGTCGTTTTTGTTTATGTATGATTTGGAAAGGTTCAAGAATTTGTGATTCGTTTTAACTGTTTCATTTCGAATCTGTGGCCTATGCCCATATCGCAACATAAGAGTTGATTCATTTCCTTATTATTTATATTTACTACGTAATACAATATAATTAAGAGCAAAGTTCAGTAATTCAAGCAAGTTAGGCCTATGTAAAATCAATGTCAGGTTTAATAAATATAATGTTTTAATTATTTTTCTGTGAAATAGATGCTTTAAGTAAAACATCTAGCAGTAGAGTAAATAATTGTGGGCGAAGCAACGGGCACCTGCTAGTAATAATATTTTATTTCAATGACGAGTAGGCTTATACTATTTTTGGAAATAAGTTTTTTTATATTATCTGATTTTACAACACTGTAATTGACAACAGTATAGCATACTGTTAAGTACTAATGTAAAACAATAATAGATTTTAGGCATACTACGTAACAGTATAGCCTAGTGGTTGAGGCGCTGCGCTACAAACCGGAAGGTCGCGAGGTCGATCCCCGATGAGGTCGTTGGAGTTTTTCAACTGGCCTAATCCTTCTGGTAGCACTATGGCCCTGGGGTCGACTCAGCCTCTAACATAAATGAGTACCAGGAGCAATCCTGGGGGTAAAGGCGGCCGGTGCGTAAGGCTGACATCCTTACCACCTTCATGTGCCGATGTCTAAAAATCTGGGAGCCTCAACCTCCTGGAACCCTCTGGGCCTCCATGGCCTGTAATAGGGAACACTTTACTTTACTATAATGTGAGAATTTGTTAACAACGCCAATTTGTATATTTAGATCACTCATAAGTTTTCCTATACTACAGAAGGAGAAAAATATTATCCAATTCCTTTATCAATTACATAACCGTGGTCATCAGTCATCACACATATAATTTTACTATACTGTGATTTTAGTTTTACTCTTGCAGAGCAGTATAAACTATATAAGAAATTATGAAGTGAAATCACCTGTGAGCTCTGAGTTTAAAATCCCTTGGAAAATTTGACTAGAATAGCTGGTTTCCTATAATGACAATTTATAATATGCGCAAATAATCCTCGGATTTTAGCACTTGTACGCAGTTTTTTTAGCGATGCATAAATGTACGTCACTAGCGGAGAGAAATTTAAAAAAGGTACATTTATTATACAATAAAATAACCATACCGGTACGTTAAGCATACTCTACATTGACTTTAATGTAAAAAAAAAAATCTTGGAAAAATTACTTTTATGCTATTTTGAATCGTAGACATTGTTTAACAGAACTTTCGGTCTATGTAAAGTTTCGTTTTACAGGCCGACCCTGTTATGGCAAAAAATTACGGGCTAGCCTGTTATAGAGATTATACAGGATATCACCAGATGTAACTATCGTTCGCTTCTCTTTCTTACAAATTAATAATTATCAATTTCCGTGATTTTAATCACTACAAATACTATTCCTTCTACTATTTATCATATAGCCTATCTATTACACATTTACTAAACTCCGTGGCGCGACATCCTCGAAGGGACAAGGCCTACCACCCGGCCGCTGCGTCATCTACCTATAGGCAGATGGCAGGATTGGGGGCGTGTGGTCAGCATACCGACACTCATTTAGGCCTACAATATTCAAAATAACATAAATAACTATTTCGGCATAAAAGTTTGGTCTATGGACTAGATAGTTTGGACAGTACGAAATTGTAAGCCAATTCAATATAATGATAACAGTATCGCTCAAAATATTAGCCCTATTTACGACCTACATCTCTCCCCCATTCATTCAAAGTCTGCAATTCCATTTGAAAGCGAAGGATAATTCCGGATCAGTTCTTTATTTGTATATTCTGTAACGGTATAGCTTGAGGAGAGATATTATAAATAAATTTCCATTCTCAGTAAATGTAGAAGCTACTGAATGTTCATTTGTTCTTATAGGTCACTAGCTTAAAAGACCCGGCGTCGCCCGGGTTTTGTATTTTGTAATTGGAAATTAGCTTATGAAGGATTTTCAATTTTAAATTCTAGGTCCTTATATAGGCATTTATAATTTGAAATAGGAAGAACGACTTATTACACTCAAACTATTCCCTCAGAAAACACTTGATATAGTTTTTTATGGCTCATAGAGGATCTAGAATGTTGCATCCCATCGCTTGTACAGTGCACAGCAAGCCTGGTAGAGGTTTAAATAAGAAGAAACAGAAATTCCTGTAACATACAATTGTAATATCGAGGCGGGAAATTTCCCACTCTTATGTTACCATAAAGCATTATCACTTTCATACTTTTCTCTCCAAAAACCTGCGATATAATATAATAATATACACATTACCATACCTCGTTTTGTTTTCTCTATGTCCAGGGTAGAGAAAGTTATGTGATTCCATTATTTTAGTGGATTTCATTCTGTAATATTTATTTATAACATGAATTATTTTGATAAATTCTCTTATTTGTCAAAAATGCATTTCAATTGTTTTTTCCAAGCCCACCTGATACCATTTGGCAACAATATATTCTGTGATTTGGAATTGATAATTCTATGTAAAAAGGGATTAAATATTTTCAAAAACATTTAATTTTTGGCATTTAGAATCAGAATTTTTCAAAATCCTTTCTTAGTGAGCACCTACATTATGAAACGAAGGTACTGTCAAAATTCCAAGTCTCTACCTGTTATAGTTTAGGCTGTACGTTGATTCCTGTCATTCAGTCAATCAGTCAGTCAGGACAAAGCCTTTTATATATATAGAGATTTATTCCAAACACATTGCCTGGAATTTCCTGGATTATGCTACATACAGAATTATAAAAAAATGAAGTTATTTTCATTTTAAAATTTACGGTGCACAGTAGAATAAAACGTCGTACAATGATCATTTTGTTAACCTCGTGTTAGCATTAGAAGTAAAAGAAATTCGTCGCTGATCTTCGTGTTACATCCTCAGAAGATAGCTAACCCAATTATAAATTTTTATACGATTTTTCATTCTGGAGCTATCCACACACACAGACACATACACAGACATGTTTTTGAAAATAGTGTTTTTGGATTCAGAGAATCTCAGAACGTGTATTAATGTTACAAACTAGACTTCTAATTTCGGAGTTGAACACAATACATCCTCTACCTGTAGGTTACTATAGGTAGAGGTACAGTGGTATTAAACAGAGGCGGCAGCCAGATGCGCGTGAGAGAGGTGACGCATGTAGGAGGAATCGAGAGAGGAGAAGCTATTGTAACACGGTCTCTTGTTTCTTAACTGCATTTATACGATCTTACTGCACTGAAAGCAACGACACAACTGACCCATACACCCCTCCATGCAGTACGAATGTTTATTGGACTCGTCTGCATCTACTGCGCATCCATGCTTGGACTGCCACGTCTGATTAATACCACTGTACGGGCAGAGGAAGTAAAATTTCTAGTAATCTCTTCGGACATGGAATTTGATTAAGCCTGCCTAACTTGGTTTTCAGGAATGGAACAAGGTACAGTTCTGCAAGAGCATTTCTACGTCCCGCAAGTAAACGACCAAATTTACATGTAATCCTGAACGCCACGGCTACTAAAGTACTGATCAACCCACAAACAAAAACAGCTTACGGTGTGGAATTCCTAAAGAACGGACAAAGGCAAACAGCCATCGCTACAAAGGAAGTGGTCCTAAGTGCAGGGGCTATGAATTCACCACAGCTGCTCATGCTCTCTGGCGTGGGACCCAAAGAGGAGTTGGCACGAGTCAGAGTGCCACTGGTTCATGACCTGAGAGGTGTGGGGCAGAATTTGCATAATCATGTTGCAGTATTCATCAACTTCTTGGTGAATGACAACGCAACCCTGGCTTTAGACTGGGCGGCCACTACTGAGTATCTGCTGCAGAGAACGGGGCCCCTTTCCAGCACAGGCATGTCACAGGTAAAATCTATTCAGTTCATTTATAATATTAAAGGTTACCGAAGTGTTAGAGAATTATTTTATAAACTATTTTCCCTAGAACATTTAAATATTACTCACTTAATTAAAACGTAGACAGAAATCATGGTTTAAAAATTCATTTTACTATCTCAATTTATATTCCAGATACGTTGTTAATAATGTTACTTTGATTGATTTTTTTAATCAAAATTCAAATTTATCTCATCCGATATTAGAATATACATCTGAATGTTTTGTGTGAGATTATTTGATCTTTCCTTTACAAATTTCTTTGTTATATTGTTGGAACTTTTAGTAAAAAATAATGAAAAGTTTAAAAAAATCTATGTGCAGTGATGGATTATTAGATTTTTGAAAATATTTTTTATAATATATATTTATAAAAATTTATATTATAAATTATATTATATTATATTCATATTACAATATTATTTTATATTATAATATATTTTTTGAAAAATGTTTATACAATAAATATATTTATAAGTATGCTGAACTTTTTCTAAGTATGTGAACATTTAATGATATGCTGAATGAGTCAGAGGAGAAGCCTAAACTAATAATTTATTTTAACATACTCTCCAAAACATTAGTCTTATTGTAGATCAATAATATCGTCATCTTTCATCTGTTTAATTTTCACACTACCAATTTTCAATTTAAGAACGTAAATACTGCTTTATACTATAAATACTTTTTTAAGCTAACTCAACTTACTTGGTCTAAAACTTGAATTGTAAATAATCATTCTATTCTTTATTCGAGGTAGAATAAGTTACGTCCTGCCGTTTCAATCAAAATAAAATAAATCCTCATTGAACGATGTTAATTCGTTGTAGTACGAAATCTTAGATTTCTGACTTTTAAAGAACTCCAAGCCTAGAGTTGAGTCACTCAGTATAATTTTCTTTATTCCTTATCTCTAACAATATTTTAGTACGTGCAATATCAATGTAAGTTCGTGATGACTAAGGAATGCATAGAGCAGAGATGTAATGGAGTTTTAATCCTATTTTATACCTAATCAGATTGACTTCTATGATTTCCATTTAAAATAATAACAATAACATGAATCAGTACCCCTAAGCAACCAATTAAACAATTATTTTAAAAAATGTTTTCATAGAGAGGCGGATTTAATGTCTTTCAGTCCGCATTACAAGTCAATAGAAATGATTTTATCAACAAAAGTAATAAAAACAGGAAATAAAACCCCACATCCATCCTGGGCGATAAGCCGGTTCTCGTGGGGGCTTCATTAAAAATCTTATCATATCTCCTAAGGTACAAACTACAGAATAGAGATAATAAAATATCATAATGTTCTTATCATAACACTCATTGCCCAGCCCGGGGTATTACTGGAACTAGTTTAAACACAATTTTCCTTAAAACGGCGGGACTACAAAAAAAAAACAGTATTTTCTATCGCATGTTCAGTTTAATTATATGTGTATTTGTGGAAAAATCTCGTTATATGAGAGAACGGTAAACTATTTTGGCTCCCAAGCCAACAACGGTTGAGGCTTTAAACTATCCCAACAGTTAACGGCATGTCACCAAGACCAGCATTCTATTATTATTTTTTTGTTTATGTATAAAAGCATTATTCGCGGATATACCAGCACAGTACTCACTGATAGCACCAATATTCTTAACAAGAAGCTGTAAATATAATCAAATAAATTGGTTCTAAAGTTACATATTTATTGCATGTTACAAGAACTTTTTTCAATAGAATTTTTTTTTTATCAAAGACCATAAACTTTGTTATTTTCGAAACCGTTAGTTAATTTTCCCTTTCTTATAACAGAATTAACAAATCAAAATTTTCTGAGCTCTCATTAAAATAATACATTTAAAATGAAGTAAATTATCCAAGGGAACTTATTAATTATTCTCTTACTTATGTTATTTTAAAATCAAATCATTATAGTGCCAGCTCCTTCCGATTCCTTATAATTCGACTTCGAAAATTATGTATTCAATTGGTGTTAGTTTGCAAATAAATTATGTTCTTGAAACAAAGTGTATTTTGTTCTTTCTTTTATAAGTGCTACGTATATCGTCTTTCAAGTATTGTGTAAGTAATGAGATAGATGAGAGGTGATAGAAGTGATAGGTTTAGATCTACAATTTAATATGTAGATCCGAATAATTCGGTTTAAAAATCATTAAATATATCCGTATTGAATCCGTATTATTAATCTTACAAAAAAAAGTCTTATAAAGTTTTGCAAACTTATAATTAAATAAATAGTAAGGAAGTTAAAGTAACAATTACAAAGGTTATGAACTACTTTAACGAAGTACTTCCTACATGAAATGTTATTCTTAATTTAGTACATTATTATGAAGATATAAAAATCGAACTATTCATAAGAAGTGCTCTTCTTATCCTTTCCTTTCAGGTTACAGCAAAAGTGAATTCCAAATATGCCGACCCCTCCGGTGATCATCCTGATGTTCAAATCTTCTTTGGAGGTTATCTTGCCAACTGTGCAAGAACTGGGACTGTGGGGGAGTCTGAAGATCCAATGAATCCACATAACAGGCGTCGCATCAGTTTATCTCCGGTGGTCTTGCACCCAAAGAGCCGCGGATATGTCACTCTGAAGAGCAATAACCCGTTGGACCCACCCCTCATGTATGCCAACTACTTCTCAGATCCATCTGATATGGCAACTCTTCTGGATGCAATCAACATCACTCTGAGATTAGGTAATACACGCACACTGAGACAAGGATTTGGATTTGAACTAGACACAACACCTCTTCCTAACTGCATATCAAAATATCCTTTCGGTAGCGATGGTTACTGGGAATGTTATGCAAGAACGGTGACTGGTCCAGAGAATCACCAAGCGGGATCTTGCCGTATGGGACCTTCAACAGACCCAATGGCCGTGGTAGATCCTGAGCTTCAGGTTTATGGTATAACGAGGTTGAGAATAATGGACGCTTCCATCATGCCGATGGTCGTATCGGGTAACACAAATGCTCCAATTATGATGATAGCCGAAAAGGGCTCCGATATGATCAAGCAAAAATGGATATCAGGAGATGTTGCAAACAGGTTCGGCGGTGCGGACGGAAATCCAAATATAAACCATGTTAATACCGGATATGGACCGCCTAACAATGGGAATGGAGGTGGATTTCCCACTACGAATCAAGGAGGATATCAAACTAATACGCCATTTCCGAGTTCTGGTAGTTATCGCCCTCAGGTAGGACACTCGCATGGTGGAGCACATCATCAGCATGGAAATATGGGAAATAACCAAGGATATGGAAATACAGGCTTTGGATCAAATCAAGGAAGTGTGAATATGGCTGCACCTCAAGGACATGGCAATAGAGGATTCCAGAATAATCAAAGACAGGATCCTGGATACAATTCAAACATGGGATATAATAATGGAGGAAACTACAATGCAATTCCCAACAATGATCACCATAATTACCAAGCCAATAGTGTACACACTGAAGTGGGAATACAGCAGTCAAGAGGGTATAGTTTAAGTAATGCAGGTAAAACGGGGTTCAATTTCAAATACCACGCAAATAACGGCACACCAATGGTACACAGTGGTAATAGTTGGGGTGGACATATGAATCAGAATGGACATCAGAACTATTGGGTAGCGAATCAACAAAAAGCAACAAAGGATTGAAAATGACTTTCAATTAGTGTGATGTTAGAAAGTACAATATTTTACAAACTTTTACGTGTGAAAAATGTGTATTTTACCCCATTGTTTTGTAATGAGAAAAAAAGAAGTGTTAACTGTATGGAAAGAAACATTTCACAAGTTAATAATCGTTTTTATGTAGAGCCATATATTGGAGTCTGTTTTGTAGATGGTAGTTTCGTGTTGAATTTCAAGGCATTTTCGGAATTCCAAAGATCTCAGAAATTATATTTAAGGATTTATGGTATTTTGTGTATTACTAAAATTATTCACAAATTTAGGTAGATTAGTAAAAACATAGTGTTTCCTTCTGAACTATATGGAAAATGTAACCTTGAAAGAGAAATCTTACTAACTCCTCTTATGTGTATACTCTAGGAAATACTCTTTCCCTGTCATTCATTATTAAGTACCTATGAAGAAAAAGTTCCTAAAATTAGCAGTGATAGTAAACTCAACCCCAAAAACCTAATAACCTTATTTCACAAAAGAAAATTAAATTACCACAGGTCCAATAGCATTTTGAGATCATTAATAATTAGGCCAAGGTTGCCCATAAGGGGGAGGGGTTATGACGTAGAATACGTCATGGAAATTTCTAAGGGGTGAAACTTGTTACTTCTTAAAAATACAAGCGGCCAAGATTTACAACTATAAAAATTTAAAAAACTCTTCTAGTTCTTTAGAAGTGAACAAAATATACTGTAAAACTAATAGGCCTAAAGTTCTAAACTATGTTAGCAAATCGCATTTACTTGTAACCAATTAAAACATTCAATTCTTCATAAACTTCTCTTAGAACATAGGCGCCAATTTTGGAGGAGGAAAGGTACAGCCTGCCTCCCCCAATATTCGAGTTTTTATCATAAAAGGCTTATGCATTACTGT
This sequence comes from Ectobius pallidus, assembly GCA_964059195.1. NCBI lineage: Eukaryota > Metazoa > Arthropoda > Insecta > Blattodea > Ectobiidae > Ectobius > Ectobius pallidus. The sequence continues at coordinate 87,737,249 of CAXKWD010000008.1, forward strand.
TAAAAATCCAATTCTTGCGTCCCCAGAATATTTTCAGGTCGGCGCCTCTGTCTTAGAATATATTCTGTAATCATTTTATCAGTTATGTATATATCATTTTTAAAGCAGCCTTATTAAACATACTTTTCAACCGACACTTTTTAAAATTATAAATCGAAAGAATCACATATGAGTTCTTAAATGCCATTGTAGCTTTCCTTCAGTTGAAGTTTTGGAATAGGCATACTGTAATTACACTATTTTTTAAAAGGGATACTTTTTATGAGGTCGGTAAGATCCGAAGTTGGGGGATCATTTTATAAAATTGGGAGTGCGTCATGAAACTACGGCGGGTGGGCACCTTAGATTAGGCAAAGATTGGACTTTGTAGCCGAGGTTTATTTCATAACATATATGTTTACACTGTGAGCAATTATTTTAACTTATGAAGCCATAGATCACATTTATTAAACTGCCAGTAATAATACAGTCTTTACAGACATGTCATGTAGGGAAAAATGGGAACTTACAGAACGTATTATTTTAATTATATTGCCTTAGCTTGCCTTGTGTAAGCTGCATTATCTGTATAGTATTTAAAACACTATTCTTAGAAATCTATAAATCAGTCATTTCAATCATTCAATCATATGAAACAATCTGATGGCATATTATATTTATGAATAAGGAAGGAAATAAAGGAAAATACCAATTAATCTTAATCTTATATCCGCGTGTAATATTGACAACTTTTACTTATAAAACTTAATCATTTTTTATTTCATCAGAAACATTTTGTCGGCCTAATATATTATTATTCTGAAATGACAAAAAAGGAATACAATTTTATCATATGGATTTTATCCAAATTTCTTTCAGTTAGTCCACATTCTAGAACCAATTTTTTTCTAAATAAATGAATAAATACATTGTATTCATCTACCGGCATACGGTATTGTTATTGTCATGTCATCAGTATTATTTTAAGAACGTGTACATAGAAGTTATTGGTGGAACAAAAACACAGTAGTCTTCCTCATTTTTGGAGTTGAGCTAAACTATACCTCATGAAAGAAGTTCTAATGTGTTTGTGCATTTGTGGCCATTTTTGTATATTTTTTTCACCATAAGTTACTGTATTGTAGTAATGCAATATATGAAATAAAGATGTTGTTTTCATTATTATACGTCATTTTATTTACTTCAATAATCCCTTAGTAGACATTACTCTAAGGAAGTCTGTATGTAGGAAGTATTCAGAAAATAATCTATCTTCCTCACAACCCTTACTCGTTTAAAAATTGGTTTTGAAAAGAGGGCTACTTGGTGTCCTTAAGTTTATCCCAAGAATGAATGAAACAACGGCTTATATTTATGTTATAAATTCTGTAAAATAAAGTGCTTATCTATTGTTGGATAATTGATTATTCTGAAGAAGTTAATTAATTTGTTCATGTATAACTTACATAGTGAACCAGGAGATTAACATCTGATGGGCCGTTATACCCTAAACATGGAATTTAACCATTTTCCTATTTCATAGTCTGGCTTAAACTAAGCGGCTTCCTAGCAGACGTAAACATTACACAAAATAGAACCGCTTTTGTGAAAAAAAAATCTATTTTTTTTTACTTCCTCTCCCCGTACCACAAGTACTATAGGTAGAGAAAGTATTGTTTTGGATCCGCTAATTCGAAATTGAGATTTTTACATAAATACATGTTTAGAAATCCCCTGAATCCATAAATGTTATTTTCGGATACATAGCTGTGTGTGTTAAGTTTGTCTGTGTAACAGCCCACTAGTCGTTATAATAAAAGTACTTACAATTCGTCGATGTTTTTGGGCTGGCCTCGGCTCACTCAGTCGTTGCATCGAATTTTCTCTTCTTTAGTCTACAGGGAATATTTTAGTGGGGTATATTATGGGGGTCGTTATTACCAATTTAAATAATAACAGTGTATTTTAAACTGGTATGAAAATTGTTTATTCTATCCACCAACTATAAATGGGATGGGTTATAAATGTTAATTCCCTTGGGGTATTTCAGATGAAGGGCTGTTCGACGGAATGGTCTCCTTACTTCCCTCCTAAATTATCAAATAGTATCTAGTTTATCAAGCTGCAACCTGGTATATTTATCTGGTCACTTAAAAGTTCGTCGTTCCACAGTACTTACGGTATTTTCACTGATTCTAAGTTTGGTACTGGCTGTAATAAAGCCGTACCTAAAATGCCTACTATTCACTGACGTTAATTTAAATCAGACTTAGTACCGGGGTCAATCCCGATACTTATAATATAAAAATTACAGATGGCAGCCCTATGGCAACCTCTGTATTGAAGAGATAAGATGATCCAGGCCTACCGTATGTGCCGGTAGTCCACAGAATGAATGTTTGAACATGGTGACCATTCCCTCTCCCACTCATTCGTCCAAAAACCCCTATTTTATTAACAACAAATAAGAACTACTGTTAATACAAATTTTGTTCTTTTCACATATTACCTCTTTTCTCATTGGTTCTGAGTTTTTAGCATTTGCAGCTCCTACAACAAGACACGTTTTATGCCAACGTATTTTTAATTCCAGGAAATGGTATGGCATTCCTAGTATATGCATACAAGTACACTTTCCCATCTGCTTTTACTCAGAATCTGCTTTTAAGTAACTATAATCCCTTTCAACACTTTTTTCTTCAATGCTGGACACCTAGCGTGCTTGAAATCCCCCGGAATTGGTCTGGCCCAGGCTGACTCATTCTACTGCACCTGCTTTCTGTATCTTTTAAGAACACTACTTCTCATGTTATTCTCCCTCTTACCTATATAATATTCACCATTTAATATTTCTTATTTATTTTTCTTAATTCCATGATTTATTCCCTATCATTGTAATTATGATATTCACATTATTAATGGCTGGTGTATCACTGCTGCTTACATAGCATAATTATAGGCTACTTAACAATGCCTAGGTTATGCTTTCTTATAATGCCCAAATGATTTATGAAGAAAGTATATTTCACAGAAGTGTTCTTTCTGAGTAAATTATTTATACTCCTACAACCTCATGTTTTGGTATTGTGCAATGTGAGTTTGTCTACATGCAGTGACGTCTTCAATAACAGGTCAATAGCTTCAAGTCATTCATTCGAGATCCTATTCATTTGTACCTTATCTTACAAGCCTAGTGACATCCCTTTTATACCTGGTCTTGTTACTTTTAACCTAGGTCTATTCAAAACAACATTCTTCAGCATGCACTCACCCTCCGGCATACCTCTGTATTGACCTCACCATTTTAGTAATGCAGTTGTAACTTCCATAATATTACATGAACTGATTAATTCAATAGAATAAAACGCAACTAATTACACTTGAAAGCACTAATTAAAAGAACAAAATGAATGAATAATTAAATTGAATTATTACACTTGATTCTTATAACACCACGGATCCATTTATGGTTATCCATCTTAAAATTACATAACAATAATAAAATAAACAGCTGATTTATTTGCTGTAGTCCATCTTACAACTACATAACGTCAGATATATATCGAGAGCGGATTTCTTGCTCACCGTCCAAAATTAATTTTCTTATACACTCACGATTTCTCTTGTATAAGTCATCTCACACGCACTTGACTTACCGCGATCAGATACACTTTACAATTAAAATCATGCATCACTCCCAGTACCTTATGTGCGAAATGACGTACCCCTACTCTCATGTTGTCATGTCCCCCTTTACTCCTTATACGCTTAGAAGGATGCCGTGCCTATCTATTTTTTTTTCAGATTCTTCTATTTCTTTCTGCCTTGTAACTTATCCAATGAATAAATATAATTTCTTTCGTTTTCTTAATTCCCACATTCAATTATATCAACTGCAATAATTTTTTTGACGTTATTTTCTTTGACTCCTATCTAATTGATAATGATACTAGATGCATAGATGGATTATCCATTGATATTAGTATATCCATAGCATGAACAAAAGCCCTGGTGACTCATTTTTACACCCCATATTCTTAATCAAAACATAAAAGAAAGCTGTTCTTTTTAAATGTTAGCTATCAATGTTATGCTGCTCACTTTTGTTTGAAAGAATTTCAAATTACTTCTATATTCCTGCTATCCCCTTCGTCCTCATATTGATAATTTTCATCTACTTCTGTTCCACACAAGTTTAATTTACAATCCCTCTCAATTGCATCTATATCTTCACAATAAGCGTTACTAAACTCGACGACTTCAGCACCTATTTCAACTTCAGATTGCGATCTCTCTGTCGCACCTGAAATACTATCTGTTGGGTTATTCTGACCTACAACATTTAGCTTCAATAATATAATCGGTTGGGTTTTTCTGACCTACAACCTTGTTTAATTCATCAATAGTAACATTAATATTCTGACCTCTAGTCAGATTTTCAATTGTAAAGAACTCCTCCTAGATTGCTAATTTCTTTAGTAGAACAGTTTATATGAACATTTACATTACTTGTAAGAAAAGGGACTTCAATAATATTTTCATCGCGTTCGATCTTAAGATAATTATCTTCACATTTAAAATTCTTTTATTTTCAGTAAAATATCACAGCTTATTATGGTCGGTGCGCTAGATTTCAATTTTCCTGTCACCTATGCTTAAATGTACCATGATTCGCTTATCAACTTTATCCTCGTATCAATTTGTTATTCCATCCCATTAGCATGTTTCCAGAGCTTATCATGATTAACGTTTTGCTTACATTAGTTATATTTTTTTTTGTGGATTCAGAAAGCTTGTATTATTATTATTTAATTCTGTGGGTAATTTATATGCATTACTGTTCCAAATTTTTCATTTTTATCTCTTTGTAAACACGACTCCTATAAGCTATATTACTCTAGTTCCCATTTAAATCGTCACTCTGCTCGTGGTCATTCACTTCCCCGTTTACATCACTATTATTATTATGGTATTCATTTGCATCTGGATTCATTGATGTCCTATCCCCTGTCATGCTACCATTCTGATTACGATCTTCACTTTGTTGAAATCGGACATACCTGCCTTCTTTTAAAGTACCATTTCTGAAATTATGACTTGTACTTCCTGATTCATTTTGTTCAAATGCCATGTGATTTACCGACGTGTGCGCGGGCCTTGACCTATTTCTGTCGTAGTTAGCATGGATATCGCCTGCGGCTCGGGTCTGGTCATTACCTCTATAGTTATTCCCGCTACCAGTATTATTTCTCCCATTTGCTGCATAATTAGTAGCTGGATGACCTTGATTATTTCTACTGTAGTTTCCTTGCCTCTGTTCTCGGTTCCCCGTAAAATCTGAATTACGTCTAGCCATCTCTCCGTTCTGATTATTATAATTATTCCTATAGCTAGCAGAATATTGCAGGCCATTTTCATATTGATTATAACTCTTATTTCTTTGGTCTGTTGGTTCCTTTACATCATAACTTCTACACAATTTTATTCCTTCCTCATATTCTGTTAATATGGCTAACATCTCGGCGTATGTGCTGGGTTTTGCTATAGTTAAATGATGATACACTTCTCTTCCGAAATGCTTCATACATATTTGTAGCACGTCCAACTCGCTTAATGTTGTTTTTAGGGACCTGGCAGTCTTAATTACACGCATAAAATATTCGGTCATTGATAAGTTTGCTTGTGGGTTATACTGCCCTGAGTACAATTCGGCACTGGCCTTACTCTGCCTACTCTGACTCCAATAACGTTCAAAAAAGATTTTTCTGAATTCAGGATATCCTACTCCTTCTGATAAAATAAATTCACACCAATCCCTGCATCTTCCTACCATTCCTTTTTGCACTATCATCATTTTATATTCTTCAGGTATGGCTTTTAATTTGAAATAGGCCTCCATTTCACTGATAAATGAATGCGGGTTTGACAAATTTTCGTCATTATATTTTGGCAAAGCAAATTCTCCAAGAATCTGATTTAGTGGCATATTAGTTTGATTATTTATAGGACTAACAAGATGAGTAACTAGGCCTACCTCACTTCGCACAGTTTCCGAGTCGTTGCTAACGCTGGAAGCTACCTGTCCTCCGCTAATTGGTTCAATACACTGCAAATTTGCATTGTTTACAACATTTAATTGTGGAGTACAGACTTCTCTAATATCAGCATCGCCTCGCTTATCAGGGATGTCACTATCTGCTTTGTGAATTTTCTCAGTAACATTACCTAACTCTTTAGTAATATTGTTCTGCACTACAATAACTTTATTAATTTCCTGGCTCAGTTTCATCTCTATGTCCCTAACCTTCCCTTGGAATTTATTGCTAAGCTCTCCAATTTCATTCGAAAATACTTTTACTAAGCTCCCTTCTATATTTTTATTCTTTTCTTTAATTTCAGTTTTCAATCCTTCAATCTTTTTGTCCATAGCATTTACAGTACTACCTAGTTTTTGTGAAAATTCCTGATCTTTATTTACAAAATCATTTTCCACCTTTTTCTTATGAGCTTCTACTATACTTTCTATAGTATTAATTCTACAATTTATCATGACATTATTCCCCTGACTTTCCTTATCCAATTTTTCAAGTCTCGCTTCATTATGTTTTATGCTTTCGGACATTTTCCCAACTATTTCCTTAAATTCCTCTGAATTTTTTTCAATATTTTCTAGTTTCCTATCAATGTGTTCTACCATTTTCTTATCGCGTTCTTCTGCATTTTTTTCTAATTTCTCTGCCATTTTCCTATTATTTTCCTCTACCATTTTCCTATTCTGTTCAAATACTGCCCCTAACCAAGAAGGCATTGCTTCCACTACAACCTCGCTATTTGTTTGCTTGGTCTCTACCTGTTTCTGAATGACTTGAGCTAACGGTTCCTCATCGATATCCCCGTTATCAATTCTTTCCTTCCCCATTACTTCATTTATATTCTGTACTATTTCATTGTTATCATTAACTATGCTCTCAATCTCATCCCTAGTCAATAAATCCTGTCCTTCCTGTGATTCTAAGCGATCCATCTTTTTCTTAACTATTTTTCCACTACGCAATGTTATCATTACTCATTCCTAGCCTCATCTATACCCGTCACTGCACTATAATCACTTTGATAATAATTCATGCACCTTACCTTGAGTTTTACATAGAAATTTCACCACAGTACAAATAAACAAACAAGTTCATACCCTCTTATGAACTAGCATGCACATGTAAATATTACCCTATTATCAATAGAATTACAAAAATTTTATAATCTTCTCTCTTCTCTCCCCTTATCTTGAACTGCCCACTCCTAAAACTCGTATATCCGGTACACTGCTATCCTGTCTTCCTTATCTTGAATTAATCTGTTAATATGAAGTCTCACTTGCGTAATTATGATGTCAATTAATTGTTCTAGCTGACCCACGTACCGTAATCACTGTATGCAACCCTTGCTTAATCTTGTCTTCTTAATTTCGTCACCACAATATTACTTTTTCGGCCCACGTTGTTAGCGCTATGTATGTAACAGCCCACTAGTCGTTATAATAAAAGTACTTACAATTCGTCGATGTTTTTGGGCTGGCCTCGGCTCACTCAGTCGTTGCATCGAATTTTCTCTTCTTTAGTCTACAGGGAATATTTTAGTGGGGTATATTATGGGGGTCGTTATTACCAATTTAAATAATAACAGTGTATTTTAAACTGGTATGAAAATTGTTTATTCTATCCACCAACTATAAATGGGATGGGTTATAAATGTTAATTCCCTTGGGGTATTTCAGATGAAGGGCTGTTCGACGGAATGGTCTCCTTACTTCCCTCCTAAATTATCAAATAGTATCTAGTTTATCAAGCTGCAACCTGGTATATTTATCTGGTCACTTAAAAGTTCGTCGTTCCACAGTACTTACGGTATTTTCACTGATTCTAAGTTTGGTACTGGCTGTAATAAAGCCGTACCTAAAATGCCTACTATTCACTGACGTTAATTTAAATCAGACTTAGTACCGGGGTCAATCCCGATACTTATAATATAAAAATTACAGAGGGCAGCCCTATGGCAACCTCTGTATTGAAGAGATAAGATGATCCAGGCCTACCGTATGTGCCGGTAGTCCACAGAATGAATGTTTGAACATGGTGACCATTCCCTCTCCCACTCATTCGTCCAAAAACCCCTATTTTATTAACAACAAATAAGAACTACTGTTAATACAAATTTTGTTCTTTTCACATATTACCTCTTTTCTCATTGGTTCTGAGTTTTTAGCATTTGCAGCTCCTACAACAAGACACGTTTTATGCCAACGTATTTTTAATTCCAGGAAATGGTATGGCATTCCTAGTATATGCATACAAGTACACTTTCCCATCTGCTTTTACTCAGAATCTGCTTTTAAGTAACTATAATCCCTTTCAACACTTTTTTCTTCAATGCTGGACACCTAGCGTGCTTGAAATCCCCCGGAATTGGTCTGGCCCAGGCTGACTCATTCTACTGCACCTGCTTTCTGTATCTTTTAAGAACACTACTTCTCATGTTATTCTCCCTCTTACCTATATAATATTCACCATTTAATATTTCTTATTTATTTTTCTTAATTCCATGATTTATTCCCTATCATTTATAAGAGCTCTTTAGTGGCCCTAAAAATGTGGGGCGCCATTTATAAGAGTCCTTTCTATGGAGGATATTTAGGCCACAAGTTGGGTCACTATTTAGAAGAGTTCTGGTCGTCGGATCCGGTATTTATAGCTGTACTTAGATTCTGATGAAGTTACTGGGGGAAACGATGATTGAAATCCTGTTATATTATTTATTGTCACGTAGAAAATGGGAATGCCGGTTAATTAGCTCAGATGGTAGTTGATAGCACGAGGATTCTTATCAGGGTCGTGGTTACAGAATATCGGGGCTATACTAATTGGGTGGTCGATGTTCAGGATTTAGGGTAATTAAACAGTACAATTGATTTCCAGATCTAAATATATTCTTTCAAAATGATTTTCGCTGAGTTATCGAATTAACATTGTCTTTGAGGTTAGATGATGTAAGTTCGTCGATTAATGTCTGTCTTTCACTTGGTAACTATATTCAAGATTATATTAGTAATTACTGTGTTAATTCATACGCGCTATTCGTTGATTATTTCTCTTTCCACTTGTATTAAATCTTTGTATCTATTTCTACCGCGCGGAAAATTTACTCAAACAATATTTTAATTAACCTTCACTAATTATACTTTCACTTGATTACTTTTTATCAATGTCTCTATAAATACAATATGCTTAACTTACGCGCTTCGCTGAGTTCCTTTTAATCCATTTCTAACGCGCGGATATATTTCACTTTTATCTCTATATTTATGCTGTCTCTCGAAATTACTTTGTATATTATAGTTAAGTTACGTGGTGTAATTTTTAGTCTTAAGTAACGTGGAGTCTGTCTTCTGTCTAATGATCGAATGATCGTGATTTTGGGTTTCTCGGTGCTAATATGTTCTTCGGCTGTAGTGGGGGAAAATAAATGTCATTGGTTGTGTTAATGTATAAGTTGCTTCTAATTGGTTGCAGGGATTTCGTTCTGATATACTGTTTAAAATTATGTCGGTTTTGTAGAGCGTCTGACGCTGCTTTTGGCTTGGGTCATTAATTACAAAATGTGTCAAACTCCCTTATAGTCATGAAGTCTACCAAACAGGAAGTGGGCCGGATGTAGGAGGGGTCGTTTTTAGTATTTGTATCAATAACTATGATAACTGAAGGTTATCATAGTCCAAGTTGTTTTATCTGTATCGGTTAATTTATTCCACATTTATCAGTATAATTCTGTATTCTGAGTGATGTAAATCAAAAGAGTTATTGATGTTTTTATATTAAAATGATAAAAGGGTTAATAAAACATTTAGTGTTTTATATGAAACTGTTGTAGATGTTGTCCGCTATTAATTGGTGTAATTAGTTTTGTTGTGTCTATTTCCCTTATGGAGCAATTAATGTTTAAAGTTAGGTGTTATGTGGGAAGAATAAACTGTAGGGTGCAGTATTGTCAGTCGGGAGGGGGCTATGTGTGGTGTTCTCGGTTGAATTGAGTACGAAGAACGATTACAAATGTCCGTACAATGATTGGAAATCCACGCGAAAGATTGAGCAGCTACTTCAATACGAGCGTGAATTTACGATCATTTGTAATACCCAATTTGAAAATCCTAAAAATACCTATGTCGTGTCTAAAATAAAAATCCTAAAATTTAATTTTTCGACTTCCTAAAATAATTTTCCGTAGTCACTTCAAATTATTTTCTGGAGTTTCGTTGTCGAGTTACTGTTTTATGATATCATTCTTCAATTACCTTCGCTTTTATGTTCGAAGTAATTATGAACCTTACATCATCTAAACCTTTGATTAATTCTGTTATTATTAAACATACACATATAAATTCATAAACAATAAAATACACTCTTAATCTTAGTTTACCTTGAAGTAGTCAATTTCTCGTTGGTCGTAGTACACATTTTTGAGTCCATGGTCCATTTAATACACTAGTAAATAAAAATCATAATTAAACCTTGTATATAAACACAATTATGAAATACACTTGAAATGTTAAATTGTAATGTTAATTTTAATTATATCTTCCATTAAACTTGTTTTTGATGTTAATCCATATATTGTTGCTGTAAACCGTTGGGGTATGTCTCTCTTCACTTATTATAGTCTACTCATCTCGTCAATTATGCTCAAATTACAAAGATTTCCTTCCTACTCAATTTCTTTACCTTATACATTTTCCTTCATTGATTTGATTATTCCTTTAATACTCTTTCTATTCTTTTCATATTTCTTTTTACCTTGTAAATTATTCTTCATTTATTACTTTCAATATTCTTTAATTCTTTACTGTTCTTACTATTCATAACCATTTTTCTCATATATTCTCATATTTCTGATTTCGTAGCTATCATCATTACACTTTTTATTAGTCAACATATACTGTACCTTGTTACATTCTTTATTCAATGTTACTTTTTCATTTGGTTTACCTTACACTTACTTATTCTTTCTCATATTCTTAATTCATTCATATTTCATCTTATAATCTTCCATCGTATCTTTAATTCATACATGTTTCACTTTATTTCCATTTATTTCAATAATAATCCATTCTTAATTACTTTTTTAACTCATTCTTCGCTATGCTTTCATTTGGTTCACTTGCTAAATAATTTTACTCAATTGGTTATTAGGAGGGGGCAATCATCTGTCCATTTTTATGTAAAATAATATCTCTTTTTGAAAAATAAAATAATTTTGTTACTATTGCTTTGTGTACTACTCCAATAAAATTTCAAAAATACAAAATATGTCAAAATTTAAATGTCTACTTAATTATAAATTCAAATAACATTGTGATTCCCTTTGTCAAATAAATGTTTTACTTCTTCAGTAAATTACCTAGAGGGGAGGTGCCTATTTAAATACTAACTATATACACAGGAGTCACTTATAATAGCAAAAAACTTATTGGATTGCGCTTATATTTTATAGTGTAATAATTGCTGTGAAGTCATACGATATCTTATACCATAAGCCTCATGTCTTAATTGTCTTTTCAGCAATCATTCGGTGGCATATTCTACTCAACCATAAATAACTACATTCGTCATATGACGTCAGGTAAAACATTAATTTGAGAAGTATGAATCACTCTGATTATTTTACATAGTCATTATCATCAAATCCTTTTGTCATAGCCTAGGTCGTCAACTTTTTATCTTTCCTTCTACTTGAAACTTTCTGTGGCATTTATGATTTATTGGCCATAACATGGTAGGGTTTTAACAAGTATTTCCTACGTTTACCAAGAATTTTGTTGTGGGTGAGTTGAAATGGGGTTATATAGTTTTCAGGTATTGTTTCCTGTTCAAACAGCTGTTTTGAAAGCGTTTGGGAATGGGGTTGTAAATGTCAAGTTAAAATTTACTGCACACTTGAAACATAGCAGGGGTGATTCTGGACAACGGTTTGTATTACAAAGCATTGCAACTTGTGAGGGGAAAATTTCTTTAAGTTGCGTGGAGTTTCGTTTCCATTGAAAAAGTTTTGAATGGTCTTAAAATATTCTTAAGCTGTACTAAGTTCGAAATATAAAAGTTAAAAATGAAAACTAGTTGGCAAAAGTTATAGTTCCGAAATATTTATTTGTTTAATAGGGTTGACATTCTCTTGTTTACACACTTATATACACTATTTACACATGAGTTACAGGTTAAGATTATGTCGTCGCTATTAAAAATTTCAAATTTCTATCCTCAACAGGGAGAGAAATCATATTTCCAACAATTTGATTGTCATCAACAATGGGCTGGCCTTGCACACTGCTGTCACTGGCATTGTTGTCCTTTGATACTCGTTGTTGATTATTATGAAATTTCGTTATTGGTGTGATATTAATTAACTGGTTATTCACTTTTACTAAAACAATTTTAATTTTCCGTGCTGCCTTGGGAAATTTCATCATATTAAAAATGTGATTTATTTCACTAGGTCTATTCAGTAATGGGTTAGTTTCACAAGTCTGCGAAGGATTGAAAACAAGAAAATTATGTACAAAGTTCGTTTCATGGTGTATTTACGGGGTTTGAATTATGAATAATAAGGGTTGGATTATTTTGTATATGCTTTATTGTTTATTATTTGAAATGCTATCTGTGGGATTATGGTTTATTTTATCATAGGTTATTTATATATATACATAGAGAAGAAAAAATAAAAAATGTCATGATCATTCGATCTGGTCATTGGGAGAAAGTGTCCTTAGTTCATTTTGCTGGGGTTCATTGTTAACTTGGTTTTCATTCGTATTGTTGGGGGAGTTGTTTCTGACATTTCTGTGGTCATTGTTATTTTGGTATCTATTTTGACAGTTATTTCTATTGTTGTACCAAAAATTATTTCTGCCTCGGTAGTAAGGACGGAAGAATCCTTGATTGTATTGGTTTCTGTTGAACCAATTAGGTCTGTTGCCTACATAACCACGGCGGTACTGTCCTTGGTAATTATTATTGTATCTGCCATTGTTATTGCCATATGGTCGCCAAGTTTGCCAATTATTTCTAGAATTTCTAACATTTTCATTTCGTGGCCAATAAGGTTTAGTGCTTTGGAAGTTGTTATCTGGGCTAGATGCCTCTGTCCGTAACCCAATTTGAAATGATTCATTTTCAGGGAGAGTTTGAACTAGATTTATGTTTTTGCGCTGGTTTTGGTTAGCTGATACTACAGGGTGTTGTGGTTTGTTTGATAGATAGGGGAAGTCCTGCATAGGCTTTAACAATTTCAACATTTCTGCAGTTGTTTGCGGAGACGCGACAATTAAGCAATTCCTTACTAAAGGGGGGAAATGAGACGGGAGTGCCTTGAGAAAGTCTGCTTCCAAGATTTCAGGTTTTAGAAGTTGGCGGCTTTGACACAATGAGATAAAATATTCCGAATAGCTTTGACCGTGACTACGGTCAAATTTGCCTTGAAATATATTAGCCCTTAGGCGTAATTGCTCGCTCTCGCTCCAGAATTCTGACAAAAACATTTCTTCAAATTGATTCATGGACAGCTGATTGTTGGGATCGATGACTCGTAGCCACCGAGCTGCGCTAGACTTCAATGATTGTGCAATGAATATCCTTTTTAATTGTTCTGGTACTGATCTTAATGCAAAATAAGTTTTCAAATCGTTGATGTATCTTACTGGATTGGTCTTTACTGTATCTTCAAAGCTAGGAAGGGGAAAATCCGAACTGTGAAGAGCAAAATTACTATTAACAAAATTTTGGGGCTCACGGCTATTACTGGCAGCTCGTTGGTCTAGTCCATTATCCATCCTAGGTAACGGGGCGGGGGGCTCGGGTACTTCTGGAACAGGTGGTACTGGATCGGGTGGATTTGAAGAGGTGGAGGCTGAAGTTGAAGGGGCATTACACACATGGGGTATTACAGCATTTTCACTAGTTTGTTCAATCAGGTGTTCTTGTTCCCTGACTCTCTGTCTAAGCCTATCAACTTCGGATTGGAGGGTAACCAACCGAGTAGAGTTATTAGCAGTTGTTCTTTCTATGGATGTTACTTGCTGTTCTACAGATGAAATATGACCCCTAACAGAATCTACCTGGTTACTTAAAGCTTGCTCTGTATTAGCAATTTGTGTAGTTACTCTAGAATCTAAACTTTGTAGTTCAGAGGTAACCTGTGTTCGGTGTTCTGTTATTAATGTTGTTATCTGATGGTTCTGAGTCTCAATGTTAGTGTTTATTGTTGAAATTTTACTTTCGATGTTGTTACTTAATGTGGAGTTCATTGTTGAGATTTCTTGTCGTATTTGTTGGTTTTGATTTTCAAGAGTAGTGTTGAAATTAGAGTTCATTGTTGAAATCTGTTGGTTCTGGGTTTCTAGAGTGGTGTTCATTGTTGAAATTTTACTTTCTATTTGTGTAGAAATACCAGCTATCATTGTTTGTAGCTGAGACAGAAAATCTGGAGGGAGTGAAGAGGTGTGAGGGTTTGAGTTTTCAATACATTGTGTAGGGTTCAATGTCATGTTTACATCCTCAGCTGGAGCGCTAACTTGGGGGACTGTGTTCTCTGTGAAAGGCAAAGTATTTGTAGCAAGGTCACCTCCTATTTCGTCCTGCAAAACATCTGCGTTTTCAGAACTATGTTCTAATGCACTTTTACTATTTTCAGAAATTGTAGGAATGGGATCTGAGCATAACGTCTGAGCATCTGAATTTTGCTCCATGATGTGAAATTCTTTATGATTTCTTAATTTCATAAAATTTACAATGCTAAAATTTAATGTACTTTGAAAATGTAAAAATTAAAATAAAATAAAAATGAAATTTAAAATTTAAAAATTAAAAAAAATTTACTTAAAATTTGACTTTAAAACAAATAAAGAAGCAAAATCCAGAATTCGACACTTAAGTTTTGATCAACGATACCCTTTGATGATCCAGGTGTCCAGGTTCCAGGGTTGGTGATGTCCAGTTGATGGGGAAATGCTGTAGGTGTTGATCCAATGGGAGGGTTTTGCTGAGTTGAGGAGTTATCCAATGATGGTGTTGCACTGATTTTATTTAAATTCAAACTGTGGTTTGTAAAATTTGTGGTAGTGTTCCTAAAATATATATGTCGAAAATTAAATTTTATTTATTAGTCCCTCGATATTCTAATTCACGCCCGTGAGTTGGTCGCCATTTATAAGAGCTCTTTAGTGGCCCTAAAAATGTGGGGCGCCATTTATAAGAGTCCTTTCTATGGAGGATATTTAGGCCACAAGTTGGGTCACTATTTAGAAGAGTTCTGGTCGTCGGGTCCGGTATTTATAGCTGTACTTAGATTCTGATGAAGTTACTGGGGGAAACGATGATTGAAATCCTGTTATATTATTTATTGTCACGTAGAAAATGGGAATGCCGGTTAATTAGCTCAGATGGTAGTTGATAGCACGAGGATTCTTATCAGGGTCGTGGTTACAGAATATCGGGGCTATACTAATTGGGTGGTCGATGTTCAGGATTTAGGGTAATTAAACAGTACAATTGATTTCCAGATCTAAATATATTCTTTCAAAATGATTTTCGCTGAGTTATCGAATTAACATTGTCTTTGAGGTTAGATGATGTAAGTTCGTCGATTAATGTCTGTCTTTCACTTGGTAACTATATTCAAGATTATATTAGTAATTACTGTGTTAATTCATACGCGCTATTCGTTGATTATTTCTCTTTCCACTTGTATTAAATCTTTGTATCTATTTCTACCGCGCGGAAAATTTACTCAAACAATATTTTAATTAACCTTCACTAATTATACTTTCACTTGATTACTTTTTATCAATGTCTCTATAAATACAATATGCTTAACTTACGCGCTTCGCTGAGTTCCTTTTAATCCATTTCTAACGCGCGGATATATTTCACTTTTATCTCTATATTTATGCTGTCTCTCGAAATTACTTTGTATATTATAGTTAAGTTACGTGGTGTAATTTTTAGTCTTAAGTAACGTGGAGTCTGTCTTCTGTCTAATGATCGAATGATCGTGATTTTGGGTTTCTCGGTGCTAATATGTTCTTCGGCTGTAGTGGGGGAAAATAAATGTCATTGGTTGTGTTAATGTATAAGTTGCTTCTAATTGGTTGCAGGGATTTCGTTCTGATATACTGTTTAAAATTATGTCGGTTTTGTAGAGCGTCTGACGCTGCTTTTGGCTTGGGTCATTAATTACAAAATGTGTCAAACTCCCTTATAGTCATGAAGTCTACCAAACAGGAAGTGGGCCGGATGTAGGAGGGGTCGTTTTTAGTATTTGTATCAATAACTATGATAACTGAAGGTTATCATAGTCCAAGTTGTTTTATCTGTATCGGTTAATTTATTCCACATTTATCAGTATAATTCTGTATTCTGAGTGATGTAAATCAAAAGAGTTATTGATGTTTTTATATTAAAATGATAAAAGGGTTAATAAAACATTTAGTGTTTTATATGAAACTGTTGTAGATGTTGTCCGCTATTAATTGGTGTAATTAGTTTTGTTGTGTCTATTTCCCTTATGGAGCAATTAATGTTTAAAGTTAGGTGTTATGTGGGAAGAATAAACTGTAGGGTGCAGTATTGTCAGTCGGGAGGGGGCTATGTGTGGTGTTCTCGGTTGAATTGAGTACGAAGAACGATTACACATTGTAATTATGATATTCACATTATTAATGGCTGGTGTATCACTGCTGCTTACATAGCATAATTATAGGCTACTTAACAATGCCTAGGTTATGCTTTCTTATCTGTTGCCATTCTTGGTCTTTTAACCTAGAATATATTGAACAGAATGAATATATTATCACTACCTGATGCTAAACTAAATCAAATTAGAATCCCATAAGGTATGACTATTTTTCCATAATATTACCATTCTTCACCTCCATAGTCTTATGGTGTAATCCACCTTCAACATGAAGTAAATTATACTCTCTTTGCCTCCTCACTTACTTACAAGATTCTTGTGAAATACGTCCTCTTTTTAATGGGCCTTCCTACCATTCGTTCCCAGCTTTAAGAATACATCTTCGCGGTCCAGCACGATTTCCCAATTTTGTGTAATGCTCCCATTCTCTATGCTATTTTACACTGTGCCGCCGGGAATACACACATCATGTGCATCTCACCCTTGTAAGTTCTCTTAGAAAGTGGGCGTAGGATGGGGAGAAGCTCCACTTATCTTTTCCGTCTCTCTCTTAACGCAGCAACACCCATTCCCATGCAAAACAGCGCGACAGAGAACCTAACCTTGCACATTCTACCCCAATCTTCTTTGCGGAGCTTTACGTTCGGTCATTTACCATTCTTACTTGCGAGAAAGAATGTTGCACGCAAATAGAAGCAGACACTAACTTACACCGTGCCAAGAAATCAGGCTATGTTACGGCTATGACTACATTGAGGTGGAGGTAAATCGTGTTCTGTACTGGAAGTGATGAGATAAGGCATGAATCAATTTCTGCGCGAAACTGCCGCTTCGAAGCCACTCCACGAACTCATATTGCTACCGCGCATCTGCAAGCCATGATTCTTGTCTCGTCTTCCCGGTTATACCGGTAAACGATCGTGGAATTTCTTGTATTAGAAATCTGAATTTGTGGAGGGAATGGTGAATTATTTTGCCAATTGCGTGAATTATGGCGACAAAGAAAAAAAAAATCTCACATATATTCAAAATGAAATATAATTGTGCTGTAAGCTTTATAACACATTTACTTCTTCTAAAAAGAATTAAAATGTCAAGTTCCGTAGCCATGTTATGAAGATTTTGATTGTTCTCTATGGCATATTCACAAGTACATACTAGCAAAGCAATGAAACCGTTGATATTAAATTATCAATGTAATTGACCGATCGAGGGAAGTACTGATTTATGTCGACCGTTCGGCATTACGTATGTTTGTCTGTAAATTTGTTTGTTATGGAGTTACGACCAATTGCATTGTCGAGTTTCTTCCAATTAGGCATGGCTGTTTCTTAAAAGTATTAAAAACGACGTACGTGTAAATTCTTTTAGATTTTGCTTCCGTTACAAGATGCTGGCCTTTAATTGGTTCCGTTTCATGCAATGTTCAGATTCTTTCGGAGACTGAAGCCAAACGGTTCCCCTGGAAACAATATTACCTTCACAATGAATGAGAACATTGGGTACCTACAATTAAAAGGCTGCTAGGAAGAGCAGATATTAGATTTTTTTTTAGGCGAGGTCTGGTGTTCAAAGAACTGGTAATAATAATAACAAGTAACTAAAAGAACAATAATAAGACCAGTAATAAGTCATTGAATTTTAGGCATAAAACAGCCTGCATTATAGAATAATAAAATTAGGTAAACTGATGTAACAAAGTGCCAGTATGTTTTTGTTTAATCAGTTATGATTGCAGTTATGATATGTAGAATACAAAAAAAAAAAAATGTAAAATTGGCCGGTTTCCGGATTTGAACCATGGAACTCCATAATCTGAGGCCAAAACGATACCATCTTAGGCACCTGGGTCAGTTTAACGGTCTAGTTTGATAAGCGCATGTAAAGCAATAGTGTTATTTTTCATAGCCAACTGTATTTTAATTGCCAAAGCCTTATAAGATCAAAGTAAAACAATTGACTATGTTGCCATGATAACTGATTTGCATTTCATAAATTCTTTCGAATACGAATATTACCATAAAATAGGCACTAAATTGAGCATTACTCCGAAACAGGTCAACCGATTTTATCCAATATCAATAGACGTCTTCCCATGGACATTATAAATGTGTATACCTAGTTTCATAAAAATCCGGTAAAGCGTATTGGACTCGCATTCGGGAGGTCCCAGGACCAAATCCCGTGGTCGGCCAATTTGACATCTGTTGTTTCTTGGTTTCCCCATTCGTAAAGGCAAATGCCGAATTGGATATTTACATACCATGAATCATCCTCACCATTTCATCCTGTATCATATCCATTTAAATTAATATCAGTTTAAATTTACTCCATTAAATACACCGGCAAGAGAAACAATTGACAAGCAACAGTTCCACAGCCTACCCTACTGTACAGACACAGATCCCGAACACCTGATATAACCTCGAAGCTAAAAGGAGTATAAACGCAGCTGAAATAAATAAATAAATAAATAAAAATACAAACACGCTATGTATAAAATGCAGATCTATTCGTAAATACACATATTATATACATACCAGTGTGTAGCCTATTCATATATGGTCTTACTAATAATCCAATTGTAACATTTATACCAGGAATATACACAGCTGAGGAGAAAAAAGTACTAATAATCCTTGCATAAGGCTGAATGTGTGCAACGCTTACACATCCTGACCCCCTTGTATAAGCTTGACGTAAATAATCAGATTGAATTTTGAGGTTATGCATCCATTCATAAGGTTATTTGTTAGGAAACATTTTGAGCTGCTTTTGCGGGAATATAAACAATGTTCCTTGTTTGCGGGACATATATCCATAATTTTACCCACGATTACAGCTTTCTGGAAACAATATAATGAAATACTGAAACTAGATTTTCTCTCGGCAGACGACGCATTGCTGTTTGTTCACAGCACGGACAGATGGCGACATTGGCGTTCTGTATTCGCATGCTTTCTTCATAGCCGGAGCTGGTAACGTCATAACCAGCGTGACTTGGTTGATGACGTTTCACATTCAAACCGGGTGTAACCCTTGGCAGTTATGCTGCATTTAGGCCTATTGGTAATAAGGCTTATGTAGAACTTGCGCGGAAAACAACCAAACAACCGTTCAACGCAAATATAAGCAGCTTTTATTAGTAAGGCTGTTACTTTATAAGCTTATAAGGTTTAAAATCTTCTCAACACAGCTAGGGACGAATTTAAATGGAATTAAATCACCATCATCTGGCTGTAATAACTCCCCTAATCGCGAAGTCTCGCCTATTGCGTTGAATTTGAAACATAAATTCGTTATTATGTTGGTGTATAAATGCGGTGTCAGAGAAATATAATAAATTCTTCATATTGTAACAGAAAACATTAAAGTTAAACTTTAGTTAGAGCAAAGATGCAGATTCTCTGTAACTAAAAAAAAAAGACACAATTTATGTAAACCAGAGATTATATCCTATGGAGCTGCTCTCTTTTCCTTTAAGTAAGTAGAGAGTGGACCACAGTAGTCTATCCATCCATACACTAGACTTCGCAGAAAATTGCTTGGTATAGCTAGTTGCCTGAGGAGAGAGGGGAATGAGAGGAAAGGGGTTGGGCTAGTAGCAAACGGTGGTCTGTGTAAATCAGGGGATTAGTCTGCTAGGCGGTGGTGGCTGCATCTAGAGAATCCTTAATGCTGTTTGCGGCGGTTTGTGGCCATGTACACTCCCCCTAGTGGCACACACACAACTTTGTCTGGGAATGTTGCCTTGCTTACTACCTGTATCTACAACTATCATATATGGCAAAATTTTAGTCCCCCTTTCCCATTCAGCCTACTTTTACCCCCCGTTCCCTTTATAGTCACCCTCGTACTGAAAGCAGTTGGCGAAATTGCTTTCCTCTCAGAGGAAGTGGACTAGCGTATAATGAAGATCCAGGATATCATAGGTGGTGAAAGGAGTGGAAAATACGTTTGAATGCACCTTGAAATTTGATGGTAATATATTTCGTTTTTTTAATATAATGTTCAAAACAAAACAAGTACAAAATGAGAGATTACTGGTTTGTAGAATAGTTTAAGATAATGGCATTGCATTGATTTACTAAGTAAATTATGTTCTTTTCAACTTCTAACGCAATTCTTTTTATATCGCCTGTCTACAATTTCTTGTACCCGAGGAGAAGATTATGTAACGTTCCATTTTTGAAGTCAAACTTCTTTAGTGGCGGTAGAGGGTGAATCGGGAAAATCAGTCACACTAAAACCGTCACGAAATCAGTCACAATCAGTCACACTAAAACCGTCACCGGTGTGGACTGCACAGAAAACAATCAACTCAATTATTGAAATAACTCATTTTCAACAGATAAGGGTTAATATTAAATATTTAATACACTATTCCACCTTTACCCTTAACATATAATATACAACTTATTATGAAAATGCATTTCGGCGTATGCTGCGCCATCTTCAGTTCAACTGAACTGAACTGAACTGAACTGAACTGAACTGAACTGAACTGAAGATGGCGCAGCATACGCCGAAATGCATTTTCATAATAAGTTGTATATTATATGTTAAGGGTAAAGGTGGAATAGTGTATTAAATATTTAATCAACTCAATAATTAGGAGTAATCAAAGGAAATTTTTCAGACCTTTCTCCCTCAATGGCAATAGACAATTCCTAAGCAATCTAAAGGTATATTATCTATTTTATGGAACCCGGAGGTTCATTACCGCGCAAATCCAAAATTAAAAAATACAAATTTCCAGAATTAAAAAAAACAAAATTAAAAATTAAAACATCCAAAAATACAAAATTTAATAAATAATAAATTCCAAAAT
The DNA here is from genome assembly GCA_964059195.1 of Ectobius pallidus. Classification (NCBI taxonomy): domain Eukaryota; kingdom Metazoa; phylum Arthropoda; class Insecta; order Blattodea; family Ectobiidae; genus Ectobius; species Ectobius pallidus. The sequence goes on from CAXKWD010000008.1 coordinate 87,758,790, forward strand.
TAAAAATAAAAAAATTAAAAATTAAAAAATCGAAAATACCAAAATTGAAATATCTAAAAATCCTAAATTAAAAAAACTAAAATAAAAATTTAAAAATCCAAAAAATAAAAAATTCAAAGAATCAAAATTTAAAAAATCCAAAATTAAAAAATTCAAAGATCCAAAATTTAAAAATCCAAAAACCCAAAATTAAAGAAATTAAATATCCAAAATTAAAAAATACAAATTTCCAACATTTAAAAAAACGACATTAAAAATTATAACATCCAAAAATTCAAAATTTAATAAATAATAAAATAAAAAATTTAAAAATCCATAAATCCAAAATTTAAAAAATAAAAAATAAACAATTCACAGATCGAAAATTTAAAAAATCCAAAGTTAAAAATTCAAAGATCCAAAATTAAAAAGTCAAAAATCCAAAATTTAAAAATTCCAAAAACCCAAGTCCAATTATGCAAAATTGAAAAAATCCAATAATCAAATATTGAAAAAAAAAATTAAAAAAATAAGGTTTTACTTCTGTCGCGTGGCGTTCCACGCACTCTTTTTTTTGTCATTACCACATATTATTTCCAACGGCCGGTGCTTACGGTGAAAACCTTGCCACCTTCATGTGCCGGGATCCCTAACCTCCTGGAAACCAATACAGGGATTACTTTACCGTTACCTTTACATATATATTACTTCCAACTCTAGATATCCTATACCGGTCATATAATCCTAAATGATTATTAAAAAGTCAGTTATTATTAGAAGATCAAAACAGAAGAAAAGGTATAAATATAGGCTTCCTCGCCACAAGTTAGCATTGAAATTGCTTTGGCTTCCAGACATCTGCTATTTCAAGTTTTCGACCATCTTGTCGACAGTTCTCTTAAAAAAGTTCTTTGCGACTCTATAATGTCAGCGTTTTGTATCTGCAGTGTGTTCACAAATATCATTAGGACATAAAATCAGCAACGCTGAAGTTCCTTAAATGATCTTAAAACGCCTGCGTAGTTTTTACTGCGTAAGGGGTTTTCATAATTACTATGGAGAGCATCGTATTTTAATTTGTGACTTGAAAATGGCTGTAGTGTTCTCTCAGAGGTTAACTAATACTTTCTAATGAATCTTCAATGCTTACTAGAAATGAAAACTATCTGGCATGGTTTAAATCAGCTATCGCCAAGTACTAACAAGCAGTTTTAGCAGTTTGGAGCTTGCCTGCTCCGTACATATAAGCCTAATAGGAGCAACGCAAAAGGCAGCGAATGGGAAAATGTTGACGTCATTCATACCCTCCCTCAGTCCTGTCGGGTAGTGTTAAAATCAATTTGTATTGCAAAATTACTCCCGTGGAGTTACCGGAGCCGCCACTGAGTTTACAAACCGGCCTGCTGCTCAGACTTCCTTATGGTAGACGCTAACGGGGTGAAGCAAGAAAAGCCGGCTCCCTAGAACTGCGTACTGATGATTGGTTTAGACTGTGGAATAAAGAATATTAAGAACATTATAGGAGAAAAATTCCTCCGACACTGGGACTTGAACCCAGGACCTTTGGCTATTCGCGCCAATGCTCTACCAACTGAGCTAAGCCGGAGTTCAATTCACAGCGCCAGATGGAACCTATCTCCTGTGACTTGATTGCCCTAATGGTCTACCTCACAGACAGACAAGTTATGTCATATGAAGTACTGTGAGGCACACTAAGTAGTGATTTTTGTGACCGGGCTCCCACTGTTTATTTATTTATTTGATCTTCCCATAGTTATGGGTTGCCTACACAGACAAAGAGTACCAGAAAAAAAAACAGAAAGGTAATTGAACATAGAACATTGAAAAGAAAAAGAGAATAAAATTAATGAAAAATTAATACAAAATAGAAAATCATTAACAGTTACGATTAGGATTTATATATGTGATTCCTCAGTATTGAAACAGATCCTCTGAGGGTTGCTAAAGCAACTTCAGTTATAACTGATGGAGGAAGTCCCAATCTCTTGAAGGTGTTCAACATGAAAGTAGTAACAGTTCCTCTTGCTCCTACCATGAGTCCAATGACTTCAAGTTCTTTGAGATTGTATTTATCACAATAGTATGGGATGGTAGGATTATAAATGTCTTGCTTTTCCTTGTTAACATCTTGCGGCTGTGCCTCATTCACTTCGAAACGCACAGTAGGATCAATTATAAATCCGGATCGTGTGTTTCTTTGAAAAGCAATGATATCAATTCGCCTCGTAGTCCCGGTGGTAGAGAGACCATGCACCTCTTCAAAAGTAGTATAATCAGCATCTTTAAGGGCATTTGCAACAATTGACCGTACTGTATGGTGTCTGATGTTTCGAAGGATCTCGCCATGCGGACAGGAACCCAGAACATGTGCAAGAGTTTCTACCTCGTTGTGGCAACGCCGACAACGGTTGTCCTGAGCTCTACCCGGCACAGCGCGCACTGCAGCAACATTTCCCACCATTTTCAAACAGTCACGCCATTCGCTGCAAGACAGACCAACATGATTCCATATCCACCTGTTTGTAGGCGTGTGCTGTTTAAATAAGATGACACCCTTCCCTTTTTGTGGGTGATTACACCATATATCAAATTCTTTAGTTCTGAGATGGTCTCGAACCTTTTTAGCATTAAGGAAACTGCCGTCTTTATAAAATAGACTGTCGTCTGACTCTACATTAATCTGCTTAAGGCACTGTAAACTTTCATGTTGGAGATTACGAGTTTGCAGAATATAAGAATTCTGAGTCTTATATAGGCATCTCAGTGCATTGATTTGCTGCAATATTACTTCCCATTTTGTTCTGAATATCCCTAATCCTTTATATTTCCTAGGGCTGTAGATCATTGCATCTGGGATATCCATGGGAAGGCTTAGCATTTCCTTCAGCGCACTTCTGATTAGTCTGTCTGCATCGTCCAGGAATTTTTTTGGGATCAGCTCAGGAGGAGTAGTCTGAAACTTATAAATTAGGGAAGGACAGACAGAAGAATTAAGGATGTGATATTTTTGATCTGCATGCAGGAATGGTGAAGATGCTAGATTGTCCAGTTTATTATTTAGGTCATTTAACGTAGAACCACAATTGAATACAATGGAATCCGAAAAATTAACTCCGAGGTATCGGATAGATTCATTTTTACTGATGGAGTGTATCTCAAAATCAGGATATATAGAAAGGTTTCTTTCAATGAGACGGCCTTTGTCAATATTAATGACAACAGACTTTGTTGGATTTAGCTTCAATCCAATTTCTGAGAATCTCTTGATGGCCAACTTAGCGAGTTCAGTTGCAGAAGCTTCATCGTTACCAATAAGCACAGTATCATCCGCAAATCCTAGTACAGTCATGGGAGTTAATCCAGCAACAAGTTCAAAACCAAATTTTGATGCAATAGTTGGTTCACACAACTCATTCAAAATGTGATCGGTAGCCAGGTTGTACAAGGCAGGTGACAATGGAGAACCTTGCATAACACCTTTACGCAGTTGAATAATTTTAGTTCTTTTATTATTTGATTGAATTTGTGTAGTGTTTGCTTCTTGTAAAGCTCCAATGAGATTGACCAGTTGCGAAGGAGCTGGGGAATTCAATAACGTAGCCCTGAGGTGATTATGGCCAATGTTGTCAAAGGCTTTAGCTATATCAAGGAAAACGATTGTTACTTTAGTCTTTTTAGTTTTTGCTGAGTGAAGAATAGATTGAAGGATGTTTGTATTTATTAGTGTTCCAGGATATTTAGAAAAACCAGTCTGGAAGTCATTAAAAGAAATATATTGGCGCAATCTGCTATCGAGTATGCGATCAATCACTCGACGAACAACAGAACAGATTGTTATTGGACGCCAACTAGAAATGTCCATACCATCACCAGATTTAGGTACTAGAACTGTTCTCGCTTCTTGTAGACAGGGTGGAATTATTCCGGATTTCAGCATTCTTGTGGTTATTAAACTAATCACTTCATATGCGAGATCATCCTTTATAGCTCTAACTAAGACATGGTCAGGACCTGGTGAAGTGTCCACTGCAATGCCGTTAACTGCGTAAGCGACCTCCTGCCTTGTCACTATAGGATCAAATATATCATTGTTCATTTGCCTTTCGACCTCATTAGTATTGTTTGGATACTCAGGTAAAACACAATCATTAGGACTGGAAAAGAGGTTAGTGAAATGATCAGAAATAGTATCAATATCGATGTTACATGATTCACTTTTGTCGTTCAAGACTGATCTGATTGCTTTTCTTCTTTGGTTGTAGTACTGAAATTGTATTAATTTATATTGAAATTTACTACGTCTTCTTTCCCTTTCTCGTTTCGTTGCTCTTTGAGGATTAGATGAATTGGAATAGCTTTTCTGAATTCCAGAATTTTTCTTGTTTTTCCTTGCTTCTATATATCTCTTAGCAGGGTGTTTAGGGCCAGGTAGAAGATCTATTGAATCAGCTAAGAACAAAGTGAAATCTTTGACAGCATTAAAAAATTCTTTTTCATTTAATTCACTTTTAAAAGTTCTTATCCAAGATTCCAGCTTGGCTTTATAAAGTTCAATAGCTGGTTTAGGGGAAAAATCAGATATAGCCTTTTGTTTAACGTTAAAATTATGAGTTGATTGAGAGTTGTCATTATCTTTATTAGTTATTAAGTGCCTGCTTTCTTTGGGGTGAGCCCGGCTGATGTGAATTCTGACTCCATGTCTTCCTTTAAAGATCTTTCCGCAGTGTGGGCAATCGCCACTATCTATATTTTGTGAATCGTATTGCCTTTCATGACTGTCTGAATTTCTTCCATCATTATTATTATTATTATTCCCATTCAGCACTGGACTAGATAATTCATTTTCACTGAGCATAGAATGTGATAACTCATTCTCACTGAGTATGGAATCTTGAGATGGCCCGTGACTTCTGGCTATATGAATGTTTATTCCACGAGAAGTGAATGTATTCTGACATAGTTTACATTTCACAAGATTGTTGACATTATTACATGATGTGGAGGCACCTGGTATATCATTATCCAAATTCATTGGGACAAGATCTTTATCAAAGAAATTGATAGCTACAAATATTGAGCCACAACATTTTAAAGGTGCATTTATCCTTTTATGAAGCCTGTGAAAAGTTATGCTATTCTATAAAATTCACATGTAACTATGCAAATAAACAACTTACAATCTTCCACCAAGTTGGTTATTTTGGTATTAAGGTTCACAAATGATATATTTTGTGAAGATAACACTTCCACACAAACATTTAAATGTCACCTATGTCCAACAGAGACAATAATCTGTGGTTAATGAATGCTTATGTCTATAAAGAATATTAACCATTCCCCTACTACTGACGCACAAACTCGTCACTTCATTCTTTTTTAATAAAACCAGAGATTTAAGATTAATAGAATATTATGTAAAATCTGAGGATTTTTATATTTGTGTTATTATTGTCATTTGTGGAAACTACCTATTCTGCTCAAATTTTCCTCACTGAATTGAAACTTAGAGCCCACTGATGATTTCACTTGACGATAGCTTATATCAATATATAAATTAAATCTGGTAAAGGATAACGAAACTCACAACAAATTCTATATTTTGCAATAAATCATTTTAAATAGCCTAAGCAAAAACATACATTAATAATATTTAAGTTGGCTTTTATATCCTCCAGCTTCTGAGAATATTTTGGTATTCAGAGATATACTACTGAACTTCCGCGAGGTCTGGAGTGATGGCCCAAAGTGTACTGAAGGAAGTCAGACCGGAACATACCCTAAATTTTGGTTAGGGAGGGGCCCACCGGGGAGTCTGAGTGGTACTACCTGCATTAAAAAAAATTAAGCCTTCAAATTTCATTTTAACACTTTTTTTCAGTTATGAAAAATAGCTCTTTCAAACACATACCACCCTTTTACTGTTCCACAGTTTTGTTTGTTCTTATACTGTATAATTTTTCAAATTAACAATCCTATTTCAAAATTTCAGGGACCCCTCCCTGGCTACGTCCCTGAAGTCAGAAGAGGAAGGAACAGGTTGAAAGGGCTATCAGTTTCACCCAGAGACTCCTGTTTCAACAATCCATATATTATATTAACATGGGGCAAACAGCAATGTTATCTTTGTGAAGAATGTCATTTTGCTCATCTCTCACTTAGGCCTATCGCATCACCAAGGATATTCATAGAATAAAAAAAATGAATACAAAGCAAGGTTTTTTTATATTTTAAATATGAGCGTAAAATATAACCTTAAAAATTTCATATATTTTTGTATTTACTTTTCTCAAGCATCATGTTTTTTTAGAACGTAATTTAGAATTTCTCGTATTTTTAGCGTCAGGCGCTTTCATTAGACAAACTACATTTGGGAATTCATCGGAATGAAAACATTACTTTAAGAAGATGAGTGTACAGTATAAGTTGCCGGATCTGTTACATCCACAGAATACATTATTATAAAAAAAGCTGTAACTTACAATTCGTATTTAGTATGAGCACGAGAAATACGGACGAGATTTTAAGAAAAAGAAGTAGAAGAAAATGAAGGCAAAGAGTCTGAAGTTAATTAAGTAATACAAGATTAGCATACAAACGTTTCGGCTGCGTAAATTAAAATGAGGTTTTTGTAAGTTCTTGCCATAACTTCTAATTCTGCACGATATCTTCCCGGCTTCACACAGTACAAGATTTAAAATTTCAATATCCTTTGTTATTTAGTTCATGAAGATCCCACGTGTCTTATCTTAGACTGCGCTATACGACTTAGGAATATAATGTACCTACCTACCACATGTTAAATTTTGCCAATATTTGAATTCCGTTGCTAAGCAACAGTTGGTGTTATAAGCTATCAGCTTGTTATTGCGCTTATGAACCTAGTCCTTTAAGAGGCAAGTAGGCTTATATGAAAAATAAGAGATTTTGTATGCCACCATACAAGACGTAAAGATTTTTTTTTATCTTGAAAAAGAAAAGAATAATAACATATGTGTCATAGCTTTAGTATTCCTTTAATATCAGATAATGTATAGTTAATCGTGTCAACCCAATTTTAAAAGCCTACGATTACCTCCCAAAAATTAAAAAAGTTTCATAATTGGAGCATTGCTTTTTAGAGACTAGAAACATGGACCCTAGGAAAAATGGAGAAGTTACTGGAATGTTTTAAATGTGCAGGAGATAAAGAAAATAATAAACGGACCAATTGATAAATCATGTCCTGAAAAGAGTGAACGGCAGGAGATCAGTCCTGAATACTTAGCCTAGTGGGAAGGCAAACAGGATAGGTAACATACTGGGAAGAAATTGTCTGCTGCATGACGTCATCGAAGGAACTTTGGAGGGAACTTAAATCTTGGAAGCAGAATAATCCAGCTGCTGCACGATTTACAGGAGGAAAGAATAATTATACTGGTTAGTGAAATCGGAAGCCAAAGATAGGAGAAGATGGAGAGCAAAATTTGCAGACCAAGTCCAAGGTCCTGCCTACGTCCACAAATATAAACTAATAATTTAAAAGAATAAAATTCCGTTAGAAATTTCAGCTCTGTGAACTCAGAAGTGATATCTTTTGTTGGCGCAATGCATTTATGACATACCTATCAAACCATATACTTTTTTTCCAAAGGAGTAGTTTAATATTTCCCCCTCTTATTTATAGTTACAGGTCCTGTCTACTTCGAGACTTAATGCACTCTATTCCAAAATATCGTACCTCAAAAAATGCGAAAAGGCCTTCAGGGGTTTTAGATTCATTATTTTGTTAGTTATTTTTTGGGGGGCGGTTTTTAAGTTGATACTACTATTTAGGCGTTTAACCGTTATGGATGATGTGGAATTTTGTCTTACAAAAGTTTTTGTTCTCTCTCCATGCCTGTAAATATACAAACATGGGGTTTATGCACATAAATGCCAAGGACCTAGACCAGGATCGAACCTGCGAACTTCATAACAAAATGTCAGGTCCTTACCCACTATGATACATAGTCAATACACCTACAAACGTATTTTTTTGCAGTCACCACATCTATATAAAATGCCTTGTAATATTACATTCAAGCTATTCGAATAGGGTATATCTGTTTAATATAAAAGCTATGCAGATATTGGGATGATTTATTTTTAAAATACTAATACAAAAATGCTTCATTTTTACCAGTAATATGAAACTTTAAACAGGTTAATGTTCATCATTAGCTTTAACATTGTTCTTGTATGCGCATATAGGATCTATAGCTCTTAAAGAGGATTTAGAACGTTTGTTTATTCTCTGGCTGCTCTCTAGACTGCTGCTTGTGTATCTCTTACTATACTAAGCCCCTGAAAGTTTATATACATAAAATGATGGCAACTATTGCTTGAGGGGGTGGGGGATTTAGATATCAGTGTGTGTGAGTGTGTGTGTAGTAGGATTGAGAAGGTATAGTATAGGAGGATTTGTATGGGTTCCTATGGGAGCAATGAAGATTATTTACTATGTACAGAGAGGAAAGGGAAGTTATATTCTAGAAACTAGTAGCCAGTGCTGCCAACAGCTTAAAGACCTACAGCAGGTCCATATGCATATTTGTTGGAGTTGGCAACGAAATATTAAGCTCTGTAAATCCCGTTCTCCTGTTTTCCTATTTCACACTACAAGCGTTTCTAGTTGGAATTCTAACATATTAGACAATAATAATATTATATCATAAGATCATGTCTTCCACAAGAAATGCCCTAGAATATAATTCAGAAATTGCGGCGTATCCCGTACAGAGTGCTACTTATTGGACTAGTTCGTTAATTATTAGATTGCGGCAAAGCTTTATTAAGTGCCAGTATGGTACTTATAAGATTGTGTGGGGGACATGGAAATGTCTGTCCGTCTGTCCATCTGTCCGTCTCTCCATCTGTTCGTGTGTCTGTACGCGCGATAACTCAAATAGACTTTATCGGATTTTCATGAAACTTGGCAGGCCTATAAGCATTTATAACGTCCATGGGAAGAGGCCTATTGATATTAGACCAGATCGGTTGACCGGTACCGGAATAATGCCCAATTTAGTGCCAATTTAATGCTAATATATTAGATAGGCGCGATAACTCAAATATGCGTTATCGGATTTTCATGAAACTTGGTATACGCATTTATAATGTCCATGGGAAGAAATCTAATGAGTTTGGACTAAAACGGTTGATCGGTACCGAAATGACGAGTAATTAACGGTCACATCTGTTATGATAGGCCTATAATATTCGTTCTCCGAAAATCCGAAGCATTATGATTGGCTCGTGGACAGCCAATCAGCGGTCGAGCTCCCTTAACCAATGTAAACAAGACACTTCAGATGCATCAGTTTCTGTAAGTATAAATAATAGGCTAAATTACTTACTAAAAAGCTTGCTTTCATTTCCAATTTAATATAAATATTAATTTTGTAATGGGTATAAGACGCTACAATATTATTGCATGGCCCACAATATATTAAACATAACGTAACAAATTGCCAATCGTTTACTGATATTGTTAGCCCACCTTCATTGATTAATTTCTTCATAATGATGTCAGTGTAAGTAAGTGTAAATAAAAGATTTAAAAGGCAACTAGCCATTGAATATTGATATAATATTGTTCATTCTTTTGAGATGTATACCTACCGATATCTGCAGTATTTTCAATGTGAGTATTTTTTAATTTAAATGTAGCTGTGGAAGCAAATATACCTAATGTAATTCATGACAGATTCATTTCAGATTAAAATTAATTCATTCATAACCTATAGGCCTACAGATGCTTTAAACCTGAAACAAACATGTCAGCGAATCGCAGGCCTACACCTGATTCATTAATATTATTGCCCGTGTTATTTATGAAATGTTGACATATTTTAAGAATTTCTTATATCAGTGTATACGAGTATGAATTAATGTTAATATCGATCTGGAGCTTAACTCAGGAAATCTATTACAAAAATAACTTTTTTCTGCATAGACCTTTCGTAATTGCAATTATCAGAGATTAAACAAAAGCATTCTGGCACTTTGTTACAAAAGTTTACGTGATTTTATTTATGTTGCAATGTGAATACAATACATAGGATTTACCTGCAACAAATGGAACATAATCTCGTCTACTACTTACTGGAATTTCAGTAAGATGTCAAAATTAAATTTGATATGATTAAGAGAAACAAAAAACTGCAACTTGATATAAGAACCCGAGAGTGAGGGAAGGAGCTGTCATACTACAGCTCAAGTATCTTAAATACTGGTTATGTATGGCGTTCCATTGCAACATCTGCACTGGAAGATAACATTCCTTGATATTATTACGCTATTGTTCAATAAATTCAATTGTAATTATTAATTAGATTAGCTAAAGCCCAGAACCCATTTCTAAGTCTGGTTCTTTATATTATGAAAATATATCTTTGAATGAGTCTTCCCTTACGCTGCAGAAGCGCTAACTATCGGGCAGTACTTTATACTACCACACTCATTGGATTTAGCAGAAAATACCATCATATTTACTTTCCTTACTCAGAACATCAAAGTAACTTAGAAACAGGAATACAGTGAAAGGAACATTGATGTGCTTTAATATAGTCTCGTGTATCTCAAATGGATTATTACTATACTGTTTCCTACAAGAAGATAATGTGAATACATCGTATTCAATGATAATATATTGCAGCTTCCTTGCGTGTTAAACTGTATTACTGTAAAATGTTACTTTACGATGTTACAAGCCCATTATAAAGCCCAAGCCCAAACTCTATTATAAATAAAGTTATAGTCATATCTTCAACGTTTCTATAATCTAGAATTAGACATATCTCTAAAAATGCAGGATTTATTGTATGACAGTAGTTAGTTGGTTGACTTAACATATTACATATTATATAGATTACTTTCGTGCTTTGTTATATAAAAACAAAGCTATCACCTACGAATAAACCATCCATGAACCGATTGTAGTTTCCATGCTGTGACCAATGCTACCAATGGTGCATATAAGACATAGTTAACCTCATTCAGGTAAGCTAACAGCAAAACAGAATAAAACTGGTTTGTACATTTTGAATCAATGAACATTTGTATTATTTGAATTACCAAACAAGTTATGTTGCATAAAATAATGTGTTTTCATTCTGATGAATGGTAGCATGTGACATAATAATAGAGGTGTACATATTCTGATTTTAGCTTGCCTGCCCCTTTGAAATTCTGCAACCAGTCACAGTTTTTAACTTGCTTGACTTGAAAGCAAGCCAGATTACAACGATGATAAGAAATACTGTCGCTATGAGTCATAATCTCTTCATAACTTGGTGGGTTGCTCAGGACCTAAGGAAACTGCAAGGCCTGGCGGAAAGAATATGAAACTGGGTATAGCAGTGCACTGGTAAGTCGTGCAGTTACGTAGTTGAGGAACTTTAGATGTATTTAGAGAATTTTACCCTGAAGGAAGCCGAGGAGAAACTAAAATGTGGACAGTGTGAATTAATTATCAATGAACAAAAGTACTAGTCCGGCATGGGAAAAATTTTCAAACATTTTCGAGAAAACATCATAAAATCATTAATAACAATAACAAAACTCCCTTTAGGCAAGCCTACAAGCTGAGGTAGATTTCGAAGTGCTTTTGTTTTAATTTACTGTCGCTGCGTAGCACTCTCCTTCTTTAGCCTTGGCATGACAAACCCGCAATAATAACTGCAAAAAAGAGGAAAGAGAACTTTTTAAAACATTCAAATCTCGCCTTATATGAGAACTATCAAGAAACTAGTTATTGATTTGTAGAGTACTCATCAAGAGCTTTTCAACGATACCCCACAAGACGTAGTTTCGAAAATTTCGAATTTCCATCCCCATACCCCCACCCCCACTCGTACTCCCATAACCCCCGAATCGTTGGTGTCACTGTGAACTCCATAAGGAGTACTCTAATTTATTCAATCAAAGTTTCCCTCTATACTTCATAGGGACCGAGATATAAATGTTTTAAAATTTCAACCCCCTCCCCCGACCACCCCCTTAGGCCAATTTTGCTCATTAACGAACTTGTCTGAACTATTGGGCCTAGAAATAACATAATAAAATTTGATTCCAATATCTTGAAAATTATGGCCGCTAGCGTGTAAAGATATATATACATATACATATACTGTATATAAATATAAATATCACAATTGTTTAACAGGCGGTGGTTTCGTACTTAGGGAGGCATGAAACGTAACGATATGAACGAATTTTTTGAAAGTCATTAGGTAGATTTTTCTTCGAAATCTACCTAATAATAAAAATAATAATTGTGTTAAGACGCTAAAACGATTTTTAATACTTTATCCACCTTTTATTTATCTGCATGGTGAATTTCTTCTACCAGCATGAAGAAAAGCAAGAAAGTATTACCTACACTCAGCAACTACAGTTGTTTAGCTGATAGGAATGTCGCAAGCTTATTCTGACTTGCCTAGGCTGGGTTTGACCTGACCCATCAGGCTTAAAGAAACCTGCCTGCTTCCTAGCTATGACGCTGGCAACTTGCTTGCCTGGCGTTCAAGCGGGTTTGGGCAAGCTAAAATCGAGATTTGTACACCTCTGCATAATAATCACCGCACGTTGATGCGGTACGTGTCCAGTAACGAGCTGACGTTTTGTTAAATAAAATTGCATCCTTGCAATCCGAGGAAGGATATTATAAGACAAACGACCGTGATTGGTCTATATCTGAGGAGTTGATAAACGTTATTGGTCAATATCAAACACGCGACGTATTAGTGCATTAGTCACTTTAAAACCACATATAAATCACTACAATCACACTCACATAGTAAAGACATCTTCGACTGGTACCAACCAACCTTTCGAGAATCACATTGACTAATTATATTATTAATTAGTACAAAAGGTGTACAAGATTTCTGTATTATTTTTGGTATCATTGATAATGTCAGTTCCAGAGGTGAGTAAGAAATCTCTGAAAACCCAAGTTCGACACTGCATTCGGATAAATTCGTTACTGTTAAACATTTTCCGTGAAATTAGGTATACCTTTAACGAAATATACTTAGTTTGTCTGTTTCCTTGTTTTAGTTCCTCTGCTCGTACCATAAGTACTACAGGAAGGGTTGTGTTCGACCCAAAAATTCGAAGTTCAGTTTTGAATACAAATTCACTTTTTGAGGTCCCTTGATTCTAAAAATATTATTTTTAGAAATATGTCTGTATGTGTTTCTGGGTGTGTGTCTGTGAACTCCCTAGCTGTAAAGCGAAAAATCATACGATTTTTTTAATATGGGTTAGGTATCTTCTGGGGATGTAACACGAATATTGGCAACGACTTGAATCAAAAAATACTTTTTCAGAAGTATGTATGTGTGTGTTTTTCTGTGAACGGCCTCAATCTAGAGCTAAAAATAGTATGAAATCTAAATTTTATTTGTGTCTTGTGCTACAAGTTCTACTTTTAATTCAAGCTGTCTAAAAAAATGTATTTGCCAATTATTAGGGTAGAAAAGATGCATGATGGCATTGCATTAATAATATTTTATTTGTGCGTTGGGGATGTGGTAAAATCGTTCTCTTCGTTTTTTCAAAGAGTTTATAACAGGAGAATGTCATATCTAATGGCACAACCTTTATTTGGCCACAAGAATGTATATTTATCATCAGTTTTTTTTCTGCAAAATATGGCTAATGGTTTTCATGGAAGTTAAGTCAATCTATAAAAGGAAGTGTTTGTCTTTCTGTAATTCTGTTTGTCTGTGCGCGATGTCCAGCGAAATCTACTGAACGTAGAGATCTGAAATTTTAAACGTAGTTGTACTGGATGGTGGGCAAATGCACCTCGAAACCACATTTTTTATTTTAGCTTTCATTCGCGAAAACGTGTTTTTTTTTTCGCTATCCAAGCATCAGTTTTCAGTAATACATTTTCACTTGTCAAATCAATTATTGCACGTGGCTTTGCCTACTTTTGTCATACCTTGGAAATAAAAGCATCGCGATCGCTTGAATTTTGTAAGCCCACGCTGGTCGATTCATTTGTTTATAATGTCAAGGCACGCAGACATCTGAAATTTTCAACCTACACGGAAGAGGGATAATGAATATAGGTCTGAATGGGCAAACATTGTTTGATTTGGACGAAACTCACTATGCAGGGGTTTTCTGGGTTAGGGAACTCGAATCTGAGGTTTTTTCCCCCCAGGCGTCGCTTTCTAATCGTGGTATTCACTCCAAAGCCGGAATTTTAGCTGTTTCATTAATTATTAATCGTTTAGTTTAGGCCTATGAATATTTCGCGTGCAAGTGTTAATAAATAGAAGGTAAAGTCATCCCTATACAGGCCATGGAGGCCCAGAGGGTTCCAGGAGGTTGAGGCTACCAGATTTTGGACATTCGGCACATGAAGGTGGTAAGGTTGTCAGCCTTACGCACCGGCCGCCTTCACCCCCAGGATTGCTCCTGGTACTCATTTCTGTTAGAGGCTGAGTCGACCCCAGGGCCATAGTGCCACCAGAAGGATTAGGCCAATTGAAAAATCTCAACGACCTCATCGGGAATCGAACCCGCGACCTTCCGGTTTGTAGCGCAGCGCCTCAACCACTACGCTACGGCGTAATGTTTTAATTATTTTGCACTTGATTTTTAATCTTGCAATTAATTATCGTGGGCGAAGCCGCGGGGATCTGCTAGTACTTCATAAAAATAAGGTTTCTGATTGTTACAGAACATAAATAATTTATAGGTTAGAATAAAGCAAGTCGTAATAATGTGTTTGCAGTGCATTCAAAATGTACAGTTATATGGCTCATTCATCACTCAGAGCGGGACTGGCTACTCTTACAACAATCCATCAACAACACATGTACTAATCATGGAACCCGTCAGCCACGTGAATGGTTCCTAAATGTTACATGGTGTTCAAATGAATTCCATGATTAAGGGTATATCGATCGTGTGTGTAACTGCTTTATTAGGTTACCACGACGAAGAACCAGGTAGTATATTTAGCTCATCATGAAGTTTAGTTTCAGAGAGTACAATTCTAAATTTGCAAATAACACTGTTTTATGAGGTAATGGCGCGCTTGGTGTCTTAATAAAAGTTGAGCTTCTATATTTATAAATTTGTAATTATTAGAGCTTTAAAATTTGATAATAATATTATTAATAATAATACCATGATTTGATTACTTTATATTTTCCCTGAAATTTGAACTGATCTGTAAGCAGTATTAAAAGAATGTTAGTACGGTTGTCGTTTGGCAGGTAGGCCTGCATAGGCCTATATACAAAATCAATAATAATAATAAAATAATATCTCTTATATTCAACCAGAGAATATTAAAATACAATAATAGGAATACATAAGGCTACGCTGAATGAAATTAATTTATCAGTATTAATTGTCTGAGATAATTATGCTAATAAAATACTAAGGAAAAATAATTTACTACAAGCTAATATCACATTAAACAAGACACATTTATGAAGAAATATTTAATAAATCCGAGGTTCTAGGATAGATATTAGTTTTAGCCTTGGTTAAATATTGAGTGCTAGACCAGTTCCTGACATTGGAGGGATGAAGGTTCGAGGAACGTCCTAAAGCTACATAAGTGACTGGGAAGTATGTATGTATGCAGATCATGTAATTTGGCATCAATATGCAAAGAAATGCAATAGGGTCCGTTTGGTAATGTGGAGTTGAGAATAGTAGGATAGGTTTAGAATATAAGATAACAAAAATGCACTCATAATGTTGAATCAAAAGTTGTTAGCCTACATTCGAGGAAGTTACGGATGTGATATGTTAAGTTATTTGGCAGCACAACAATGTTACCAAATAACTTACATAACATCACATCCGTAACTTAAGTTATGTTTCTGCTGTGGTTTCGAGAAGACATGTGCGTGAGTAAATAATAATAATTTTTATTATTGGCTGTGCATACGAGCATGTATCCTTGTCCCTGGTGAAACCTCTAGAACAGCGGTTCCCAACCGGTGGGTCGCGGAAGGGTTACAGGTGGGTCGCGACTCGATCCTAAAGCTATCAGAAACCATCGAACAAACCATCAGAAAAGATAAGAAAAATCGAAACAAATTCAATTGTGTTTTGATTATTTTCTTGGTTCTTTGTGCACTTTTATAATTGTAGTTTTTACCTTCACCTTGGAACACTTGGACATATATCTATTGTTAAATAAATAACTGTTTTGTTACAAAGTGCTTATATTTTATCAACCATTTTCAAATCAGAACACAAATTGCTTATCAATAATCAAACAGTATCTTCAAAAAAGCATAAATAAACTTATATATATATTTGCAATATTTAATGGTAAATTATATACATAAGGAAGGGATACGATACAAATATGGTTTTTTACTCCACCATGGACCGATGGACCGTGGAGGTATTCCGATAAGGAAAGGTCGGTCGCCAGCTGAAAAAGGTTGGGAACCACTGCTCTAGAGAAACAAATCGTATATAATACGATTTATTATTATTATTATCATCATCATCATCATCAATCATTGTCATAACCAATATTTCAATTACCGTTTCATTATTATTATTATTATTATTATTATTATTTCATTGTAATGAGCATAACCAACATAGATAACATAACGAGAGGTCCGAATTTTATCGATAAATTCACGAAACGAAGCTTTTTGTGACTATTTAGCGAAAAATAATAGAATTAAGTATGTAACGAATATTATTAAATCTTGAAAATGAATAAACACATCTTATTTTTGCCCTTGTGAGCGAGATAGCCTATGGTGGGACAATCGATATTGGCATCTATCGATTGTTACACCACCAGCGATAATCGCGCTTGGTGCGAGTTTTCACAGTTGTTTCTATTTAGAGATTAATCTCCTTCGTATAACTAATAACATCGTGTTTTAAAATATTTTTTCCAGTATTCATATAATTATAAGTTATTTCCACATTTTCTTTTGTTCATATCCAGCTTCATCTCTACCAGAAGATACAAGTAAAATAATACCCAAATGAAAATAGTTTCAGTATTTAACTTCAGTATCTTAAAGTAGATGATGAAAGTGCTGTTCTTTCTTATCTACGTATCTGAAAAAAAACGTAAATTAATTATGGTCTGAACTTGAAACTTTTAAGTCTCTTTAACACTAATGTATCAGAAATCCAAACTCCCTGAGATAAACGACGACTGGACTTCTTATGACTCACTTCAATCCTTGCACAAGTACCATTAAGATTTTCTTGAGACAGAGCTTTCTTAGGTTACGATTTCTTCTTATTTGAAACTGTTCCATAATTGAAACTTATCTTTTGATAAACTATATGCCTTTGCATATTTCGAAAACGTTATCCTGAAAGTAATCGTCTTTCAAAATCACGTGTTATAAGATAGTATAGGAAGTGGCGACATTTTCAAAATTATGCTTTAAGAAGAGTGAGTTTTTTTTTCTTTCTTTCATTTGGATATTCTTTTATCTGAATCTTCAGCAAGAGATAGATGTAGCGGTGAGATCTAAATTTTGTCGCGGCGATCTATCGCCCAACACCCAGGGATGGCTGCATGCTATGCACCGTGAAAGTCTTTGTGCTTCATCTTTCGTTCGGACTCTATCTGAATGCTGTGGATATCTAACTCGCATGAAAAAAATAAAAGTTGTCTAATCGTTTTTGCTGTAGTAATGATATCCAAATAAGTCTACTGCTATTGTAGAATGAACAAATCGAAATCGAAAGAGGTAACCCAGGTAAAATATGCCACGTTTTTAACTATATTATACTTTTTATAACTTCTCAATTAGTAATTCGACTTTTTAAATACTAGGAGGGTTTAATATTCAAAGCATAATTTAGTAGGCTTGAGCAGTAGTTAGTCACAGGGATACAAGCAATTAGTGCACTGGGATACAACAATAATGTACAGTATGTATGTCTTACCAGTTATCATGTGAAGAATATCGTATTCGAAATTTCCCTTACCTGAAAAAAAAGGAAAAATACATAAATTATTCACCATAACTCATTCATGATTCATCTTAAAAATTATTCAAAATGTCACCGTTGTTCCTAAAACCTCATGTTGTTCCTAAAACCCCAATACAACGCTCAGTTCAGTTGAGCTAATGATCAGAACATGACAAGATCAATAAAAGGGAAATAAAAACCCCTCATGGGATATTAATGAAAAATTGATTGGATAAACACGGACACAATCATGTTAGCAATTATAATATTAACCTCTTCACTTCTAATGACGATTATTGTGAGAGTGATTGGTGGCTGAGTGGGGTATGATCTTTCAAAATGTAGGATTGGTTTGTCATTATTTATAAATTCGTCACTATATAATGCGTAAAAGCAAAATCAGTAAAATAATTATTTATATTAAAACACGGGGATTTTTATTTTCCTGTTAAGGTAGTAATTCAAAGAAGCCAGCTAGGTAAAGGTAAAGTGATCCCTATACATGCCATGAAGGCCCAGAGGGTTCCAGGAGGTTGAGGCTCCCAGATTTTGGACATTCGGCACATGAAGGTGGTAAGGTTGTCAGCCTTACGCACCGACCGCCTTTACCCCCAGGGTTGCTCCTGGTACTCATTTCTGTTAGAGGCTGAGTCGATCCCAGGGCCATAGTGCCACCAGAAGGATTAGGCCAATTGAAAAATCTCAACGACCTCATCGGGAATCGAACCCGCGACCTTCCGGTTTGTAGCGCAGCGCCTCAACCACTACGCTACGGCGTACCCCAAAGAAGCCAGCTACTCGTCTGAAATCTTTCGTGTTGGATTCAAAATTATAATCCTAATCTACTGCTGATTTTAGCTGAATGCTTAGATAAGCATGTAAATTCAGCACAGAAAGTGTTAACTATTATATTATAATTAATGCGGACTTAGAATATTCCAGAATAGCTGGTTCTTTAAAAAAAAAAAAAAACTTTATGTAGGCCTATATAGAAGTGATGTAAGCACACAAAAATCATAAAATACGCAAAGTCCGTATTAGTTGGATAAAATGGGAGCTAACCCATTTAGAATAATAAACTGTGATTATAGTTCCGCCTCTGAAAGAAAAGCAAAATATTAGTTGCCTATACAATATTATGAAGGCTACTAAAAATTATAATTAAGAGAAGTACATACATATACTATGTGTAAAATAATGTTCAGCTCCTTCAATAAATTAACATACTCAAGCGTTTACCATATCGATGGAGGAGTATTTCTGTTCTTTATTAAGTTATACAATTAAAATATGATATCCACTCACAATCATCAACATTTTTAAATAGTCACAAGAATGACCAGGCAAAACCATACCTTCCAGCCTCGGTAAAACTGATTCCTGGGCTAACATTGGACAATATCAATGGTAACTAACGCCAACGAAGAAGTCGCGTTGTGACATTGTCTAAAAATAAAATTAAACTCTGTGGCGATGCATCCCTGAAGGGACTAGACCTACCATCCAACCGCAGCGTCATCGACCAACGGCACATGGCAGGATTGAGGGATATGTGGTAAGCATGGCCGTTAATGATGGTATCCTTGACCGAAGCCGCTACTTCTTAATCAAGTAGCTCCTCTGTTTGAATCACGAGGCTGTTTGCACCCTTTTCCAGACCTCTCTTCCTCAGAAAAATCTGAGGAAGTAAAGGAAATAAAACCCAGGCCAGCGATGGTAACCAGCGACATTGTTTTTCTAGTTATTTTGGATTAAAGTAAACAATCCTTCATATCTCGATTAATCATAATCTTGTTTGACACATAGGCCTAATATAAGTCTTACTTAATAACGATATAAATGAAGCCAGTTATAAATCTATTATTTTTCTGCCACTTTCAATTCGCATACATCCTTTCATCTCGCCTGGGCTCCTTACATCTACTATTGAAGGCTCAGAAACCTGAGTGCCCGTCGTTCCAAACATACCTTTTATGGAAAATCCGAGTACTGTACAGGTGGTACAGTAAGTACAGTAGTGTTGATCACTTTATATTTTAATTATTTTAATAACAAGTGATAAAGCTGCGTCGGGCTTACGCATGTACAGGTAGGGGGAAAAAAAGCGGACCTAATAAAACAGGTAAGTTGCCGATATGAGCCACAGCGCATGCCTAGCGGCATTCGCAGGATAACATGGAATGTATTGAAATTTATTCTACAGCCGATAAATTGCTTGAATTGAGAAATAATTTCACGTAATTTGCATTGCTTGTGAAAACAAACATTTCCGTTACATCTCTTACATTTATTTACGTATCACAAGGCTCTGAAATCAGCTACAAGAGTCGGTCCGCCCCCCCCCCCTACCTGTACACTGAAAAGTACACGAAATTAATGTAATGCTATTAGTAGGGGTCCATGAAAGCGGATTTACTTTTATTGAAAATTCGTTTTATTATTCCAATAGTACATATTTGGCGGTGTTATTTTTTAAAGTATGTTTGC
This sequence comes from Ectobius pallidus, assembly GCA_964059195.1. Lineage (NCBI taxonomy): Eukaryota > Metazoa > Arthropoda > Insecta > Blattodea > Ectobiidae > Ectobius > Ectobius pallidus. Next base: position 87,779,244 of record CAXKWD010000008.1, read on the forward strand.
ACTAGTTTTATAATTTACCCATTACCCATATCTAGCTGTTTCTATTGACAACTGTTGGGTTAATTCAAACTTCCCGCTCTCGTATTTTAGTTAATTGTTAGAAAATTATAATAATGTCATTGTTAATAAGCGCAATGGGTCGTATGGATCTGTGATTGGTCAAAAAAATATTATAACCTTAAGATATAAATGTTAGGCTATACGAAAATGCGATGGGATACATAGTTATGAGCTCCCGTTGCTTGCGCCAGATCGCGTGATTTCGGCGATCAGAACGCAATTTTCACGGAACGTGACCTTTTCTTACAAGATAAGAAGCAACGGAATTGTTTAAACACTACTATAAGTAATTGCTGTCTCAAGTCAGAGGTTGTGACTTCATGTCAGTAAATAATAAAAGAGGAACGTTCCATGAAATTTTAAGTTTTTTAATACCTAAACCTTATAAGTAGAGTTGAATCTATGAATTCTAGGCTAGAATTTCTAGTATCATGCGGGATTAATATGCCTAGTCAACATTTCTTTAAATTTGGTGAAAAAAGTGCATTAAATTTCATAGTTCACGTGAAACTAAATGTCTAATTTTCAATAGCTTTAACGTAACTCAATATACATTAAAAATGTTATAGACTACAGGCCTATATTTTATAGGTTTAATACACTGTCACTCTTTTTAGAAGAAAGAAATGAATTCATTTTATCATATGTATTTCAGCTGATTGTCTAGTCTTGTGCTGTATTGTTGTTTTACGGCCCGCTCGCTTTCGGGCCCTCTCACCGATTAGAGAATATGGCTGGGTCATAATTATATTAGCACTTGAACATCATTACCATTTCATTTATTGCCTATGAATGGAAGATTTGTTAAGTGCAAATAGTATACAGGGTAGAAGTAATATAACTGTGTAGATTAAAGCAGGGCAATATGTAACTAGATGATTAAACCCGGCAGTGTTGCTAAGTTGTAGCGATGTGAACGCATCGATCATTCGTCTTTCGAAACCACAGTATTGTAGAACTGCATAGGCTAAAGCAGAACAAATAATCTTGATCAAAATTGAAAATTAAATTTTGACCGAACCGACTGCGTTATCACGATGAAACCTGATGTAGACACTTCCCAGATTCTAACTTTATTGAAAACAGCGAAGGGAAAATTTATTCCTTATTTTTTCCTCTGCAGATGTGTAAAAAATAGAACTGTACTGATATTACTTATCGAGTAATCCACAGTTAAAGTATGTGGGTAATGAGTTTTTCTCTGGGACAAAAATGTTATTAGAATTTTTGTTTGTTTCTCCCGAAGCAATAAGCTTTAAAACCTGTACAGCTATTTCCACCCCTTCTAGAAGGAAACTATGAAGTTTGTAGCAAGTGACGTATATGCTACTATAATTCGTTTGAACTTAAATTTTCAGTTGAGTGGGAGATATTTATGCATGTTTATGTTTATATATATCGTCCTGTGCCCCCATGTTGGGGCGAAGGGCCTCCAAGTGGAGGTTTCTGTACCTACGTGAATTTTGTTACGCTTATTTTCCTAGAGAGGGCAGAGGGACAGGTGGTAAGCCCATCGCCCCTTAACCCCGCCTCCGGAAACTAAGGTATTACTTGGATGTGAAATGGCCGAGAAATTTTGTCCAGAGGCTCTAATGTAGGCTTGGAGTTCTTTTACGTGCCGTAAATCTACGACACGGGCCTCCCAGCTTAAAGTCCCTCCTGGAGGACTCCGTGCCCAGGATTTTTACGTCCTGGTTTGATCCCGCGACCTTCGGGCACGCTACCTCTAGACCACAGCAGCCGACATGTTTATATATATATATATATAATTCCTTTATTACAACCAATGGTCATAGTATGACGAATGGAGCTCTGGTGGAAAGAAATATGGCAGGGGAAACAGGAGCACCCCGAGAAAACCTGCCTTGACCCCATTTTGTCCACCACAAATTCCACATGGAACGACCGAGCATGCTTATGTTTATGGATGCTCTTATTGGAAGAGCTCAGAGACTGGAGAGGAAGTGTTGTATGCACTTCTTTTATATGTATATCTCCATGTAAATAAAACATTATTTACTAATTTTATATATCTATAATATACGGTAGCTTATTGTTCCGAAAATCACATAATCCTCTCCACAAAATTTAAAAATGAAATACCAGAATAGCTTTGAAATTGAAACCATGCAATCAGAATATTTTATTTAATGTAAAATGTTTATCCGTCAATCCTTCTTAAGCCATTGAATTTTCTGGGTTCTTTGTTCATTTCTTCATAACTTATATCCAGTTAGGATAATTTATTATAGTTAGGTATAAGTGTAACTTGCGGGGTACGTCGTAGCATAGTGGTTGAGGCGCTGGGCTACAAACCGGAAGGTTTCGGGTTCGGTCCCCGATGAGGTCATTGGAGTGTTTCAATTGGCCTAATCTTTCGGGTGGCACTATGGCCCTGGGGTCGACTCAGCCTCTAACAGAAATGAGTAGCGGAAGCAATACTGGGGGTAAAGGCGGCCGGTGCGTAAGGCTGACCTCCTTCACGTGCCGACTGTCTAAAAATCTGGGATCCTCAAAATCCTGGAACCCTCTGGGACTCCATGGTCTATAATAGGGAACACTTTACTAAATAAGTGTAGAGTACGATTACTTCCACAAAGTCTCTGGATTTTTACATACATACCTTAGGAGCGAGTGCCACAGTTCCTAGAGTTCCTGCCTGGGGAAGGTAGCTGCACCCTGATTGGTACAGCGATTTCTGATCCTGAGACTGGGAACAGCACCATTTGTATTTGTAAATGAAGGCCGTCAAACCACTTAGTTCGTATTAGGGCTCGGACAAGTAACCGAAGTATTTGTCTATTCGGATAACCGAATACCTATAGCGTACAAATACCGTGCAAATAAAACCGAATAATCGGTTATCCGAATATGGGTTTTCGGATAATCGTGTATTCGTTTCTTGTCCAATATTCTTGTAACCTATATTTAAATCCTCGGATAGTTATAACCGAATATTGCTCACTGAAATGGTGGTAACAAGATTTCGAAACACAACTTAATTACAACAAACATTGGACACAACACCCTACACAGTTTCCAACCCCTACAGACAAGTTATCTTTACAAATCGATATGTTTACACCAACATTACCTAAATATGTTGTAGAACTACCCCTCTCAAGTAGGAGAGAATCTAGAGTACGATAAATTCTTATAAACCATCCCCTTCGCGTTTTCATCCCTTATTATTAACATGTGCTGTATACAAAATACATGAATTGACCTTTTTCCTTACCAAATTTTGAACGGCAACCCTCTTTAACCAGAAAAACTAAAACTACATGAGAATTCTGACTAATTACCCCTTCTTTAGCACCCACCCCTGTAAGTAATGTTTTCGCTATTAAAATATATATACTGGTACTTTACAGGGTAATTACACGCAGCGCCAGAAGAACTAGGAGAAATTGTAGCCAACAATTCTATTCGAACAAACCATCCCTCATTTATTTTAAACCCCCTTTTATGATATTTCTTTACAATTGTACATTCTTTGGCAATTTTTTCATCAAATTGTACACACAAAGACTGTGGAACGTGGAGAAAATTATAGGCAACGGTAAGATTCGAATATCCAACCCCTTTCACAATTTCAACCCCCAACAGGATAATTGGGCATTCTTTGGCGATTTCTTATAACATTTTACACACAGAAACTCTGGAACATGGAGAAAATTATAAGCAACAAAAAAATTCGAACATACAATCCCTTACGCAATTTCAACCCCTATTAGGGTGATTTTTATGCTATTGCACATTCTTTAGCGATTATTATCAAATTTTACACACAGAGACTGTGGAACATGGAAAAAATTGTAGGCAACAATAAGATTCGAATATACAACCCCTTACGCAATTTCAACCCCTATTAGGTGATTTCTATGAAATTGCTCATTCTTCGGCGATTTCTTATATAATTTTACACTGTGTAACATGGAGAAAATTATAGGCAATAAACAAATTCGAATGTACAACTCCTTATGCACTTTCAACCCCTATTATGTGATCTCAATGCAATTCTATGTTTTTGACCAGTTCTTTAAGAAATTTTACACATTGCGCCTGTAGAACTGGGAGAAAATTGTATGCAACAATAAGACGCTAATATTCAACCCCTTATGGAATTTCAACTCCCATTAGGATAATTTCTACATAATTGGACATTCTTTGGCTATTATTATCAAATTTTACACACAGGGACTGTGGAACGTGAAGAAAATTATAGGCAACATAATATTCGAATATACAACCCCTTACGCATATTCTACCCCTATTATGTAATATCTATGTAATCTCTAAGGGATTCTATGATTTTGACCTGTTTTTTATATGAAACTGTAGAAAGAGTTGTTTGTAGAACTGGGAGAAAATTGTAGCCAACAATACCATTCGAAAAAACACACCTTATTTATTTTCAACCCCTACTATGTCATTTCTTTACAATTGTACATTCTTTGGCGATTGTTATCAATTTTTACATACAGAGACCGTGGAACGTGGATAAAATTATAGACGACATAATATTCGAATATACAACCCTTACGCAATTTCAACCCTTATTATGGTGATTTCTACAAATACACATTCTTTGGTGAGTATTATCAAATTTTACACACAGAGACTGTGGACAGTAGAGAAAATTTTAGGCAACAATAATATTTGAATAACCATATTTGACGTATTTTCAACCCTTAATATAAAATTATCTTTATACAATTCTACATTTTCTGACCGATTTTTATCAAATTTTACACATAAATCCTTTAAACCAAGGAGAAGAATCTAAGCAACAACGATTTCCCAACAAACCACCCTTTAACTGTTTTTAGCCCCTGTTGTATGATCTGTTCACCAATATATTCTCTGAGTAATTTAAGTTTTACCCTCAGAGCCTATAGAACTACGAGGAATTTTTAAGGTGCATTAACACTTGAATAACCAACCCTTACTTGTTTTTACCTAATATTAACAGTGTGTGAGAATGTTCTGTGAAACAATGTTCATGATTCAAAATAACAAATTATTTAATAGTTCCCGTGTTATTTATTTTTTTATCCTCGAAGTATTCAGTCACTTGACCACAACGAATGATATCTGAATAATGTGTTAATGGAATATCGCTATTCCGAACAATCACCGTTGGGTATTCGCATATTCGGTGATGTGATCATCGGAAAAGTATCAGTTCTTCTAACCTTACGAGACTATGACGTGAATGGTCTTGAATCCTGTGCCTCTGACGTCGCGACGTGCATAACGTACATCCCATCGTCACAGCACCAGTGTTTTAACTCATATTTTTGCGCTGTGAATGTCTTCCGTGTACAAAAGTCTACCGAGAATGACAACCGCATTTAAGAATGCCTCCTAATTAAATTACTTTTGTCCAACACTTTTATTTATCTTGGTTCTCGAGGGTCTCTGCTTGATATCTGATAAATATTACACAAATAATGTAAATCTAGGTATATACAATAAAAGGGTTGAAATATTTAAGGGGTGGTTTTTATTAAAATTAATTTAACCTAAAATTTTCTCCTAGTTCTCTATGTAAATTTTCATTTAAAAAATGGTCAAAGGGGTAGATTTAAATGAAGCACATACAATAGGGGTTGAAACACATAAGGGGTAGTTTATTCCAAAATTATTCCCAAAAAAATTTCCGTCGTTCTATAGGGTCAGTGTATAAAGTCTGGTAAGAATTGGTCAAAAAAGTGAAAATTTAATGTAATAGGGGTTGAAACATTTAAGGGGTGGTTTCTTCCCAAGTTAGTTTTGCTCAAAAATCTCTCATGATTCAATAGGTTCTGTGTATTACGTCTCATAATAAAAATCAAAGATTTAAATAAATACATAACTTAACGGGGTTTCAAACATTTAAGGGTGGTTTATACGAAAGTTAGTTTGTATAAAAAATTATTTTGGTTCTGGAAGGTAATTTTGTAATATCTAATAAAAGTTACTCAAAAAATGAAAGTTTGAATATTGATATAAATAGGGGTTGAGTCACTTCAGGGATAGTTTCTACCAAAATTAGTTTTGTTTGAAAAATCTCTTGGTTATAAAAGGTCTGTGAATAATAAGTTATACAAATTACTCAAAGAATATAGATCTAAATATTGATAATGAAATAGGGGTTGAAAAATGTAAAGGGTGGTTTATAATAAATTTAAATTGACCTTTAATTATCTCCTGGTTCTATAGGGTATTGTGTAAAGTTTGATAAAAATTCGTCAAAGATTGTAGCTCTAAATATAGATCATAAATAGGGGTTGAAACAATTTAGGGGCGGTTTCTACTAAAATTAGTTTCCCCTAAAGCTTCCTCCTGGTTCTGTAGGTTGTGTGTGTGAATTTTGATAAAAATGGTCAAAGAGTGTAAATTTATTTAAATGTCACATAATATGGGGTTAATCATAAGGGGTTGTTTATTCCAAAATAGTTGTGCCTAAAATTTTATCCTGGTTCATTAGGGCCTATGTTTAAATTCTGGTAAAAGATGGTAAATAAATGTAGGTTTAAATAAAGATCATATAATAAGGGTTGAAACATTTAGGGATGGTTTGTTCAAAAATGAATTTGGCTTGAAATTTTCTCTTGATTCTATAGGGTATGTCTGTAAAGTTTGGTAATAATCGTTCAAAGATTGTAGATTTATAAAGACATTAAATAATGGGGTAGGAAATGTAATAAGGGGTGGTTTTGTAGAATATTGCAGAATAGTGACTAGTTCTGCAGGGTTTATGCGTAAATTGTATAGAGATTGTTCGGGGAATTTAGATTTGTATACAGAAAATATTACTTACGGGAGGTTGAAAATATGGGAAGCGGTGGTTGACTTGTATTTTAATATTGCCCATCGTTTTTACCTTGTTGAAGGGGGTAGGTGTTCAAAATTTCATGCAAATCAGTGAAAGCATGTAAATTTGTATAGGCATATAAACACATACTTTTTTATTTTTATGTTAGACAATACAATAAATTACAAGAAGAAGAAGAAGAAGAATTTAATTATTACAGTAATTGAACACAGACGCTTGGGGGGGGGGGTAAAATTAAGGACTGCATATTGTATGTACGGCGCGACATCAAGAATGCAGTGAACAAGATATTGCACAAACAGTCTCTGCCATGACTCATGGTAGTAGGTATTTGTAGTTCTCTGCAAGTAACCGAATATCCGAATACGCAAATACCTCACGGCGGTTATCCGAATAGCGATATTCGATTAACCGGTTATCCGAATTTTATTTGCCATGACCAAGTAACCGAATACTATTCGGTTACACAAATACACAAATAGTCCGAGCACTAGTTCGTATACTCGCTACGACTAGAGTAGGTTGTGTCAAGTTATACCTGCTGTCGGGGAAAAAAACATAGAGACTCGAGTTTGAAGTCTAAAATCTCAAGAATGGCTCATCCGATTACGTTAAAATAAAGTTTAAACTGAAGCTATATTAATGCCATTTTATCTGATAATACAAAAATTTTCGGTTAAGCGAAAAGAATGTTAGGGATTAAAATCCGTCAAAAGTACCGGTTTTCTTAAAGGTCCGGACTAAAAGTAAAGTTTAAACTTTTATTGTAAAAAACCGCTAAACCAATCGTTTTCAAATTTTAATAGGGCACGCACAGGTTTCTTGTAAACATAATCCTTGAATTTCATAATTTTATTTTGTTTATTTTTTATGTTATTGTCAATTTTCCGAACCTTTGCTAAAACCACTGTTTAAAGCCTAAAAATATCGTTCAAATCACCAATGTAATTGTCATTATTCAATTAATAATAATCAAATATAGTTTTAATCATTCCAAAGCAGTTGTTTTTAAAATTGATTTTTATTTGTCAACAAGTTTTAATCCCACGGCAGACATGAGACCACCGCTTCTCTGGCGAGCGGTTCGGGTGGGAGAAGGCGCGACGTTGCCTAGTTAGAATGAATCTTCGCGCGCGATACTTATAGCCTACGTTGTTATTATTAGGGACCGGATTCTTAGGTTTTTACCTACTTTTTCTCTTACTTACCAATACCAGAAACGCTCTCACACTTTCTCGAGTCATGTCCATAGGATTCACACTCATTAATTTTGTAATAGCCTACCTAAAAACACCTAAATGGTACATGGAAACCTAAAATAACCTAATTTATTCCTAATTAATTTAATTAATATTTTCTGTTAAATCTGTTTGAAAAATCGATAATTTACACAGACATACAAAAATCCTCTTGTTGCAAGTAAAACCACCTTTCGTAGGCGTATTATTATTATTCAACGCATTGTCTGGGATGGACAAGGACAAGCGAAAAGGGGTTGAAGTAGTATCACCAGCGTATTCCTTTTAAATAGTTCAATGTATAACAACCAGTTTTACATTATCCTCAGCGAACCATAAAGCATATTTTCTTAATCCAATTAGAAGCATTGGGTTCGAATCCTGAAAAGGCTAGCGTTTAATAGATAGGCTACAGTATTAACTATTTTGGCCTCTTGCGCTTAACTTCTCCGGGGTTTTGAGGTTTATTTTTATTGTACGGGTGAAATGCGAGCAGAAGCCTCATTTGCGGTGCTGCATTTGATTGTTTAGGCTTTCTTACTTAAAATTCAGAAAATTTAACTGAACTTTTCAGTTAATTTTTATAAGTAATATATGTGTGGAATTCTATGCAGCATTTTGAAGGTTCATTAAATCTAATATTATAACCTAAAACGATAACTTGGACAAAAAAACCTAAAAAAATTCAACTAATGAAAACGCTAAAAAAGTGTTTTATAAAAACTAAAAATCCAATTCCTAGTTATTATATCAGGATACAATAATATAAAACACACCAACAAAAACAGGCACAGGATCTCACAGAAATGGAGAGGGTCACAGAAATGGAGTACCCCCAGCCAATCGAGTTCGGGAGGTACTCCAGTTGAAATTTGAAAAAAATATGCCTTTTAAAACAGCATTTTAAATTATTTCTGCTGTAATAAGAGTGGAAAATAAATACATGTTCAAGTCTTTGGTAGTGCAGATTATTACTAAATTTGTCCTTAAAATAGATGGGAGAACGGTACTTCCATGAGTCACCGCACAATCCAAGGAAGAACATACCCACACATTCCTTTACGATGTCATATGCTTATCAAACTTTAGATCTTTCCCCCCCCCCGTAAGCCTGCTTAATCGATCTTTTTTTCCCCCGTAAGCCCTGCTTAATCAAACAATCTGCAGCGTATCTCGGAGATCGCCTACAACAATAACTTATTTTTTGCATATCATAATTGTAATTATCACTGACTAAACTAAAACATCTGGCAGTTAGCCATTTCTACTAAACATGATTTCTCATTAGTTATTATCCCTAATAACTAATCCGTAATCAAAGTAAATAATCTGCCCAATTGATTTATTTATTTCAGTTTTATTACTAAAGAAAAAATATAAAATTCTGTTATAAAAGGCATTTTTTCAAATTTTGCCTTGGGTACCGGTACCTCCCGAATTCCATTGCTGTTACCCTCTCCAGAATGAGATCCTGTATCTTTTCTTGTTGGTGTGTTTTATATTATTGTATCCTGATATAATAACAAGGAATTGGATTTTTAGTTTTTATAAAACACTTTTTTAAGGTTTTTATTAATTTAATTTTTTTTTAGGTTTTTTGTCCAAGTTATCGTTTTAGATTTATAATAATAGATTTAATGAACCTTCAAAATGCTACATAGAATTCCACACATACATTACTTATAAAAATTGACTGAAAAGTTCAGTTAAATTTGCTGAATTTTAATTAAGAAAGCCTAAACAATCAAATGCAGCACCGCAAATGAGGCTTCTGCTCGCATTTCACCTGTACAATAAAAATAAACCTCAAAATCCCGGAGAAGTTAAGCGCAAGAGGCCAAAATAGTTAATACTGTAGCCTATCTATTAAACGCTAGCCTTTTCAGGATTCGAACCCAATGCTTCTAATTTGATTAATAAAATATGCTTTATGATTGGCTGAGGATAATGTGAAACTGGTTGAAAACATTGAACTATTTAAAAGGAATACGCTAGTGATATTACTTCAACCCCTTTTCTCTTGTCCTTGTCCATCCCAGACAATGCGTTGAATAATAATAATAATAAGCCTACGAAAGGTGGTTTTACTTGCAACAAGAGGCTTTTTTGTATGTCTGTGTAAATTATCGATTTTTCAAACAGATTTAACAGAACATATTAATTAAATTAATTAGGAATAAATTAGGTTATTTTAGGTTTCCATGTACCATTTAGGTGTTTTTAGGTAGGCTATTACAAAATTAATGTGTGTGAATCCTATGGACATGACTCGAGAAAGTGTGAGAGCGTTTCTGGTATTGGTAGTAAGAGAAAAGTAGGTAAAAACCTAAGAATCCGGTCCCTAATAATAACAACGTAGGCTATAAGTATCGCGCGCGAAGATTCATTCTAACTAGGCAACGTCGCGCCTTCTCCCACCCGAACCGCTCGCCAGAGAAGCGGTGGTCTCATGTCTGCCGTGGGATTAAAACTTGTTGACAAATAAAAATCAATTTTAAAAACAACTGCTTTGGAATGTTTAAAACTATATTTGATTAGTATTAATTGAATAATGACAATTACATTGGTGATTTGAACGATATTTTTAGGCTTTAAACAGTGGTTTTAGCAAAGGTTCGGAAAATTGACAACAACATAAAAAATAAACAAAATAAAATTATGAAATTCAAGGATTATGTTTACAAGAAACCTGTGCGTGCCCTATTAAAATTTGAAAACGATTGCACTAGCGGTTTTTTACAATAAAAGTTTAAACTTTACTTTTAGTCCGGACCTTTAAGAAAACCGGTACTTTTGACGGATTTTAATCCCTAACATTTTTTTCGCTTAACCGAAAATTTTTGTATTGTTATCAGATAAAATGGCTTTAAAATAGCTTCAGTTTAAACTTTATTTTAACTTAATCGGATGAGCCATTTTTGAGATTTTAGACTTCAAACTCGAGTCTCTATGTTTTTTCCCCGACAGTAGTACCGTATTCTCTATTAATAATTTAGTTTATTTCAATCGATATTAGTAGTCTCAGATAGCGTATATTCCATATTTATGAAATATTTTTCTCTCATTCGTTTAAAGAGAGTAATGTAGGTGTAATTACACTATAGAACCTTTTGTTATCTTATCTTTTACAATGATCTCATTTTAGTCACATTAAAAAGAACGCAAAAAGTAAACCACACAGAATTATATAATGATAAAGGGGTACATACAACCATTAACGTCCATATTTATGATCTAACTCATGCAAAATATACTAAGAATACTGTAATTACACTTTCCACATAACAGCTCTTTGTAAAATTAAGGACTTGAATAAAGTCTTGGGCATAGAGGAGTATAAAAATGACAAGAAACAGCAAATTGGAGAATTTACTGGTCTTTAATTTAGTATGCCACAGAATTATATCCTCTTGCAACAAACATTTCTTAAATCGTGTATGGAATACAATTTAATTATGCTACTTATTTGTCTTGTTTGTAAACCGGTGCGAAACCATCGCATTCCCCCTTTTTGACAAAACCTAGAAACAATGGAATTTAACTAATTAATTAGGTTCACCATTACACAGTACAAATGCTTAAAAGTAGGCCTCAGAATGCTTTGGCAATTAATTATCTTTGTATAGGATTAAATCGAACACGCAGGTTAGACATTACCTTTAACACGGTCTTACAACTCATTATTTAAATACCCGAGTGGAAAAACGTTGCAAGCAACATTATTCTACTAATGCAATACTTTAATATAAAATCGTTATAGGCCTACGTACTCTATTCTATAGTGAACTCTAGTGAGTAAAAATGAAAGCTCAATCTTTGAATATAAGCGATCGAATCTAGAAGGTTGTGGAAAAGCGTTACAATGTGGCTGACCCTTGACAGTGTTATAAAAAAGATGAATAATAAGAAAAAACTAAAAAAATTAAGTTTCGGAATTGGAACAGAGAAGAGCGAAACAGATTGAAGAATAGTGGGAAAGCATACATAACGTACAAGGAGACCGCTGTACTTTGCAAATACCCATCAGATGCTTTTAACCGAATGTTCTTTCCATACTATTTTGGGCAAGCTAAAATTAACTTTTGTTCATTAAGAGTCCAGAAGAAACGTACAAAGTATATTTATTTTACTTTTTGGTCAATAATAATTTAGAATTCATATGCTAATATGTCTTTTGTAACTTTCTCCATTACAAAAATAAATCAAAATAGGTAGCTTCCATAATACTCTAGAAACCTGAAATATATTAAACAAACATATATACATTATTGTGCAGTAAAAAGTTTTTTTTATGAGTGATGTCAAATCTTTGAAAATTACATATACTAAATATTTTATCTTCTTTCTGTAAATGTACAGTTTCTTGCTTAGGCTGCAGCGTTTTTTCCAGTCGTGTATTTATTTGGGGTAGTTCTGATATGTGTTTCCGATCAAGATGGAATTTTTCTAATGTATATAATATGTTATACAGATTATTTCGTATTTATAACTCATATTTCCAGAAACAAAGAATCCTCTTCAAAGCTGCACTGGCGCAGAGGAATAAATTGAATTATAATAGACAACGGATTTCATAACACAAAATTGCGAGCGTCGTGGGACACGCGCTATAGCAAGAGATGTGTTTGATAACGGTATTGTGGTTCTGTGCAACTGCTGCATTACAGATCACAAGAGGCTGACGAGTTGTAAGGGTCTGGGGAGGTCACCTAGGAATGTAGAGCGTTGCTTCATCAGGCCATGAATAAAACAAGTGACTCGCGCGCAGCCCAGCTTGCTCGGTACAGAAAGCCACAAAAAGCATTGCTACACAGCTGATAAATGAATGAAGACTTGATTTGTGGTGTTTACACCGAAAATTCACGTAGCTGTACATTAGTCAAGGAATTGCACTGCTCGAGGTAAAAAGACAAATGCCAAGTCAATGCTGTTCACCAGACAATTATTTGCGCAAATAAAACGAGAAGACTACGATAATAATTTACTAGCCGTGCATGATTAATTACATCATTGAACGTCACAAAGAGTTGTTAAGTACAATATTACTTTTCACAAAAGAAATGGGGAGTGATCTAATGTATTCGCACTCAAATGAGTGGTATTTGTATATTGTACAGTTAGATGCACGAAAATTTTCCGATGATTCTGTTTTTTCTGGTGTTTTTCTTTATTTAAAGTTGGCACGTATGAACTCAGGTTGGTTTCAAGTTCAGGAGCGAATGAATGGGGGGGGGGGAGAGAGATAAGACGCACATTAAGTGGAGGTTAGATGAAATTTCCTGGTAAAGAGTGTCTTCTGTATTTCTATATAGTCATTTAAAGTGAACAAAGGACGTAGATAACAAACAGTTATTTTCCTTATCGAAAGTTAAGATTAATTCTCAAATCATTATATTCTCTCAACAAATCTAGATTGTCGTATCCATATCCGCCATCGTACAAAAATGGGAGAGGCAGAAAAGAGGAATGGGCATGGTGGAGTCGGTTTAGAATTCCGTTTAAGAACATAAACCACTGCGTATTACATCGGAAAGATTCCGTGCACTCGAGTGTACATAGTAATATATAATTATTTTTCCATAGGCACAGGGAACAGGGATCCATGTTGCAAAACAGATTGTACTACAACTTGTTAATGGCTACAGTAGACTATTCCGTTTTCAGAGCATCGGCACGGAAAGGCGAAGGTCATGTATTCGAATCCCAGCGTGAGAGGAATTTTCTCCTAAAATATTCTCATGCCGGTCTCCTTAGCCGCAGTAGCCTTGGAGCCGTGATGAAGGAGACTGCGGGTTCGAATCCCGCCTCAGGCATGGGTGTTTGATTGTAATAAGAAAAGAAAAACAAAACGGCAAACAAGATAAATAATTTCAGGAAAATTGGCCTGCTAAATTTAAAAAAGACAAAAAAACAAAGTTAAAGTATTCAAAAACCAGTATGACTGTCTTACTCTTACGTCATACGATTAATATGTGCTAGAGTGAGACAGCTGCAGGCCCTACTATTTCTTTTTACTTGACCTTTGTGTTTACAATGAATACAGTAAGTTATATATGCCGGTGATTTATTTTAAGAATTAACGCGTTATTGGAACTAAATTGAGATTTGATATTAACTTTCAAAACAGCAAGGGGATGGAAAGAAAATGTAATCTTACTTGCATTAAAATCATAATCGATATGCGTGTTTACCTCGATTTACAAAATATTTTGTTTAGACACTTAAACTTATTTTGGGCGTATCAAATACTTATAAACCTAATGTTATAAAATAAATTTAATGGAAATAAAAATTATTATAAAGATAGTAACTAAGTAAAGCAACTCATGCACGAATGTAATATAATGGCCTGGACAAAAATAATTTGGTTTTGTTACAATGACGCGGTAGGTCAACACCATACAGATGACTGGAAGGGCTATTTGCACGAAATTTTGATGAGAGGAGTCTATCACTTCAAGACTTGGAATATAGAAAAGGATGAAAGCTGGTACCCAGCGATTGGCGACAACTATGACGATCTAAATACTGATGACATCATTGTTGATTTTTTAAATTTTACAAGGAAGATCTTTCTCTAAAGCTGGATGAAACGAAGCTATAATTATGTAGGCTAAAGTACTGCCGTAAGATAAACCATCTGAAAATTTTAATGACTAACAGACGTATATAAAACTATAAAGCGAAATAAAATTATTAGAGTGATAAAGAGGTTTTTAGCCTTATTTAATTATATTTTATTTACTTATTTTATTTATGTATTTAATCTGGCGGAGTTAAGGCCATAAGACCTTCTATACCACGCAGCCAGGGCAAACACATGAAATACATAATAATAATAATAATAATAATAATAATATATGAAAAACAAGAAATGATATACCTGAATACAAGAGACGTACATTAAATACAAAGACAAAAACATAATTATAGTACTTGAATAATATACAATACAAATGACTATAAAAAAAGATGAAAGACTAAACAAATACGTTCTTAGTTATTACAAATAATGAACATTTTCACAAAAATATTTTACAAATAAGCATCAATTCCTAAATGTACATCTCTCTGTTATAGCAATATCTATCTGTGAGTTATACATGAAAAGTCTGCAAGCCATTTAAACCGATAGATCATGAATGGAATGACAGAATATATGTTTGAATTGTTCAGTACGAGAAGGATTTTGAGAAAGCTCTATTTGTTACGTATATTGAGCATTTTTATAAGATTTACACAAGCAATATGAAAGTATAAACTAAATATTTAAACCCACAATCAAGTAACCTCAAAAACCTTTGCTTTACGTAATAGGCCTATTTAGAAAATACAAATATTTTAGTCCCTTCATTTAAACTTGATGTAAATTATTTATATTGAATGCATACTACCTTAGAGTGATAGTCATAAAGCATCCTAAAACATTCACTATCTATGAACTGAATGTGAACAAGTAAAATTAAAATGCGCATAATTCTTGGCCTACAGCCTATACCTTTTCTTTATTTTATTATTGACTTTGAAAGCACTATTTACAACAGAAGTGTGAGGAGAGATGTACATCTCTGTTTGTCTCGACATTGCAATGTACTATTGATTGCTTAGTAGACACAACTACATACGATTGTATGTTATAAAAGATCTCATGGAAAATAAATACTCTCAGGCGCACATATGTTGTGTCATACAACATACAGCCTAAAATCGATGGAGAATCAGTTTCTGTGATAGCTAGTCTGAGCTCTCATCGTAGGCAACCCAAATACTTGGAATGTTGGTTTTGCTGTACAGATAGGAGGGGGTCAGCAAGAGAGTGTTAGCAAAACATCTCAGTTCGGAGAAGATCTTCATGACAGTCAGATCGTAGATATTGTTCTATAGTTTATGTTTAATGCTCAATGAATGTAGCTTTAAGTACACGCTTATCCAACTGACGAACCGTAACCGTAAGAATCATGCTGTGAGGCCTGCCGAAGAAGTGTATAATGTAGAACAATTATTTATACATGATCGGACAAAAATATTATATATGTATTTTTTTTTTGCCATACTATATGTGACGTAACAGTAACTCCATTAAAACCATTAAAGTACAGATTTTCATTATTATACTAAACATGAAACAAATAGCATCCTTCGAGTAGGTCTACTACATTTTAATATATTATATTCTTGGTATGGTATGGTAAGGTGAATCTTTATTTTTATATACATAATAAATACATTTTCCATAGAACAAATCCAGCGCACGGGCCTATACGGCCGTTCATGCTTTTACAATGCGAAGGACAAGAAAGAGAAATATAACACTAAAAATACGACACAATATAATACGATATAGCCTATTATAATAATGCTATACATAGATGAAGAACGAAAAATAGTGATAATAAAAGAGAAATGACAATAATAATGCAATATAATACAAAACAAAGATTACTCCCCTTGCCCCTCCTTTCCATCTTTTTCTACACTAAATATACTACCACATCTTTATATACTTTGTCAATTCCGAGTTATAAACGACCAAGTAGCATTAACCCGGTCAAAGCTAAATTTATACATGGTGATAACACAAATACCGAGTGCAATCATCAGATGGCACTAAGTTTCAAATCGATGGGGAATATTTTAATGCAATAGCTGTATTCCATAGATGCAATATTAACTCGTGAATAAAAATCCTCAAATTTTAAATAAAGCGTTATGCTATTAATTTTATACATCTGTTTTTATAGAATACTAGCGGGTGCCCGCAGATTCGCCCACGATAATTAATTGAAAAATTAAAAATTAAGAGCATATTAAAATTATTAAAGCATTATATTTATTAACACTTGCACGCGAATAATTCATAAACTACACCATTAATAATTAATGAAACAGCTAAAATTCTGGCTTTAGAGTACATTCCACGATTAGAAAGCGCCGCCTGGGAAAACGATCTCAGATTCGATTATGCAGTTCCAAAGTTATCTGTGGACACATAATACGTATTGTTTCTCAACTGTTTGTTGACAGATGAATATGATGTGAATTTTATTTGATAAATTCATTGTAATTTTCAGAAATTGTATAATTTTTCAAGGGAAGGAATGGTTTGTTTGGATTATTATTGGCTGCGATACTTCCAGGGTTAAACTATCAATATATTATAGTTGGTGCCCGCGGCTTCACCCGCCATTATTAATTGACTCCAGGATTTTTAAGAAATTTTCACTGGCAGTTCATTAAAAATGTATGTGGTTCAGAGCTATGAAAATTGTAAGTAAAAATAAAATTAGAATATTTCTTCATTGTGTTCATTTCACTTAGGCCTTATATAATAAAGAAATGGTTTTCCTAATTTTGTACTATTCGTGAAAGTTTAGAATGCGAGAGACGAACATCGCCGGGTATACCCGATGTCTCACGAAGTGAGGGAGCGAGTGAGCACGCTATTTAGGGCCGTTGAATTATATAAGAGTAGATTTTATATTATTATTTTGGTACATTTTACTCCTGGCCGACATAATACCATTGGTCATTATTCATAGGATATTAATCACAGTTTAGTGGTCCAAAATTTGGAGTCAAAGATATTGCAAATAATATTAATCCGTGATTCAACCAGAATCTGACTGTGATATTGAAGCTAGTAAAAGAGGCTTTCAATCCTGATAGTTTGGCAGCATTCAGTGAAAATGGATGGCGTTCTCCTCTCCTACAGACGAGGCCAGATCGTTAAGTTCAAGGGAAATGAAGAACTTGATGCCAAGTTGGATTGTATATCCAAAACCCCTGGTAAAGTTACAATTTTCTAGAAGTGATTGAAAAACATCTCCCAAATAATTCATATATCTGGATAATTACATTTCTAGAACATACTACGGCTTTCCCAATTCCGGGATTGCATATAACGAAGCTACCAACGCAACTTAACAAGATAAAAAACTGAGTTACAAGAGAAAAAATACAATGAAGGGAATAACATAAATGTCAGGAAAACATTGGTAGCTGCAGGGAACAGACATAGAGAACATAATACAAATCTTAACAGAATTAATACATTTTCTAAAATTATGAAATGACCGTTTAGACATAAAATCACTGTTGGGTATATAAATGGTTTCTCCGAATTGAAAGAGACCCCTTTGTTGCCACTTTATTGTTTTTAGGTCGAAATAACGAGTTTACAAGTAAAATATTCATAGGCCTATAATAATATTTTAGAGGGAAAAAAATAAAGTTTGTTTCCTGAGCAACGTCATGATTTTTATTAAAACCATAGAAATACCAACACCGTTTAAAGTAAAACAGAACAACAACAAAACCATAGAAACAAAATTAAATTTTATATTATGTTAAAGTCATCCGCGGAAGACGCAGACTTCTTCCAAGTCAGTACCGAACCAGCGTCCCGGCGGAGGTCATGGACCCTGAAGATTACGAGAGATGGGTCCATGGCGAGAAAATGAAAGCGACGCTGCAGTAGGGAAGCTCAGTATAACTTTAATACTGGTGAGTTGCATCACTCAGGTGTCTGCATTTTCCTATTTTATAACTGAATAGTTCAGGTGAAAGATTCATGGCCTTATGCTGAAGAAAATGGTGCCGTGATCTTTGCCAACTGAACTATTTAGATTGCAAACTCGTTTTAATTTCATTTGTTATTATGTTACTGTTTCTCGAAGAAGTCGAAAACTTCTTGAAAGTCAGTACCGAAACGGCGTCCCAGCGAAGTTCATGGACCCTGAGGATTCCTTGACATGGGTCCATATCGAGGAAGTAAAAGCGACGCTGGGGTAGGGAAACCCTGTATTAACATCTGTACTTGTGTGTTGGATCGCTCTGGAATACATATGTTCCTCTTTAACACATCCAGGCCCACAGTTTGATAAATATTCAAAATGCCCTATATGTAGATACATTTCATTATATAGGTCATATTAGTACATAAAAACCGAAAAATGCAAGATTACCCGTATGTAAAGTAAAAGTAAAGTGTACCCTACCCAGGCCATGGAGGCCCAGAGGTTTCCAGGAGGTTGAGGCTCCCCGATTTTAGATATTCGGACATGGCCGCCTTTACTCCAGGATTGCTCCTGGTACTAATTTCTGTTAGAGGCTGAGTCTACCCCAGGCCATAGTACCACCAGAAGGTTTAGGCTAATTGAAAAATCTCAACAACCTCATCGGGAATCGAGCCCGCAACATTCCTGATTATAGCGCATTGCCTGAACCACTACGCCACGACGTATGTCAATAACATTAATTATAATAACAGTAATGATAATAATGATGATAATAATAATGGTAATAATAGTAATAATAACAGTAATAATAAATATGTGCACTTATCTCTACAGACATGATTAAATTTTCATGCTCAAGTCTTCAACAACGGAGGTATGGTGGGATAAAATAAATGAACGAAATATATTGTTCTTAAAATATGCTCATAAGGGGGCATATGACATTTTATTTCCAATCTTCTTTCACTTAGGAAATATTGCAATGAATGATTATGTTCAAATGGCATACAAAACAGGATTAAAACATTTATTTCAGTTTCAGGACCACTGGTTCGTTACCCACAGTAAGAAAACAATAGAAATGGAGATGCGGATGGAAAATGTCATAACTTCTACATACTTTCACAAAGAAATTAGTATTGGGGCTTGAAATAAAGCTAATAAACGCCATAAAAATCCACCAGGCTAAATTTTCATATTCGTTTTTGGATATTAAAAAAATTATGAAATTTTAACTTTCTAAATTTAATAAAAATATCATACATTACATATCCTTAATGTGAAAGTAATGTGAATATTGAAAATCAGTATAGTGGATCTGTTTATTAAAACATACTGAGGAGTCTCTGAAAATTTCATGCAAATATATTCAATAACATCTAAGTTATTACTTATTACACTTTGAACCTGATAAATGTAAAAATCACAGTATTCAGTAAACGCAAAAAGGGGTTTAAATTGGTTGTAAAATCATTGCTATAAACAATAAAGATGTTTTATGCAGGTAAATCGAAAATGTACACGAGCAAACTACCCTCTAAGTAAATTTATATAAAAACAAATATATCTAATTCATTAGTCATAAACAGGAGGTTCCAAATTTGCAGTTTTATTACAACCATTAGAGCCAATACTTTCACTACACTACGTATTTGCGAGAAAGTAAAATGGATGCCGATCAGCTGTCATACGTCATAGTGCAATGCTGTTTTTAATAAATCTACATTGAATTGATATGGAATTTAAAAAATCACTTTTTGGTCCATTTTTCCATCACAAGTCCACCCAATAAGGCTCATGAAGTGTGCTCCATGTGAATATTTTAACAAATACAAGTATACGTACTCCTCAGTCTTTATTAGCTTCATTAGCTTCTGTTTTGCATCCTAAACATATGATATTGGATTCAGATGGTTTAAACTAAACAGTTCATACAAAAGAATGATGCTGAAAAGCAAGGTGCCGTGAGCTTTGTCCACTGAACTATTCAGACTGTGAACTGATTTTAACTTAATTTTTTATGGTATGTTACAGATCTCTTGCTACCGAAACGGCGTCTAGGCGAAGGTCATGGGCCCTGAAGTTTTGCGGAGGGGGTCCATGGCGGGAAAGGTCATGGGCCCTGAAGATTTATGGAGGGGGTCCATGGCGAGATGGGTCATGGGCCCCGAAGATTTATGGAGGGGGTCCATGGCGAGAAAGGAAAAGCGACGCTGGAGTAGGGAAATCCTGTATAACATCTATACTGGTAAATTGCTTTGCTATGGTGTTTTTATGCTCCTTTTTACCATCTGAATAGGTCATATGAGATATTCGTGGCCTTATGCTGAAGAGTATGGTGTCGAGACATATCTCCAGTGATCTATTCAGATTGTGAACTGGTTTTAACTTAATTTTTTATGGTATGTTACAGATCAATGGCGAAGACAAACTTCATCTTTATGAGTACCGAAACGGCGTCCCAGCGAAGGTCATGGGCCCTGAAGATTTATGGAGGGGGTCCATGACGAGAAAGGTCATGGGCCCCGAAGATTTATGGAGGGGGTCCATGGCGAGAAAGGAAAAGCGACGCTGGAGTAGGGAAGCCCTGTATAACATCTATACTGGTAAATTGCTTTGCTCTGGTGTTTGTATGCTCCTTTTTACCATCTGAATAGGTCATATGAGAGATTCGTGGCCTTATGCTGAAGAGTATGATGTCGTGATCTTTCTCCACTGAACTATTCAGATTGTGAACTGGTTCTTATTTCATTTTTTTATACGTTGCAGTTCCCGGCCGAAGAGACGAGGACTTCTTCAAGGCCTGTACCGTACCAGCTTCACCGCCTAGGACTGATTTTGTCAACATTAAGGAGGACACAAGCTACCAAGCAGCATCGGCGATCTACCCGACCGAAGATGTAAAGTTCTTCGATGTCAGTACCGAAACAGCGTCCCGGCGGAGGTCATGGGCCCTAAAGATTTATGGAGGGGGTCCATGGCGAGATAGGTCATGGGCCCCGAAGATTTATGGAGGGGGGTCCATGGCGAGAAAAATAAAGCGACGCTGGAGTAGGGAAGCCCTGTGTAACATCTAAACTGGTGAGATGCATTGCTCTGGCGTCTTTTGTTCCTCTTTTATAACTGAATAGTTCAGATGAGAGATTAATGGCCTTATGCTGAAGAGTATGGTGTCGTGGTCTTTGTCCTGTGAACTATTCAGATTGTGAACTGGTTTTAACTTAATTTTTTATGGTATGTTACAGATCAATGGCAAAGACAAACTTTATCTTTATGAATACGGTACCGAAACGGCGTCCCGGTGAAGGTCATGGGCTCTGAAGATTTATGGAGGGGGCCCATGGCGAGAAAGGTCATGGGCCCCGAATATTTATGGAGGGGGTCCATGGCGAGAAAAGAAATGCGACGCTGGAGTAGGGAAGCTCTGCATAATATCTATACTGGTAAATTGCTTTGCTCTGGCGTTTTTATGCTCCTTTTTACCATCTGAATAGGTCATATGAGATATTCGTGGCCTTACGCTGAAGAGTATGGTGTCGAGATATATCTCCAGTGAACTATTCAGATTGTGAACTGGTTTTAACTTAATTTTTTATAGTATGTTACAGATCAATGGCGAAGGCAATCTTCATCTTTATGAGTACCGAAACGGCGTCCCGGCGAAGGTCATGGGCCCTAAAGGTTTATGGAGGGGGTCCATGGCGAGAAAGGTCATGGGCCCCGAATATTTATGGAGGGGGTCCATGGCGAGAAAAGAAATGCGACGCTGGAGTAGGGAAGCTCTGCATAATATCTATACTGGTAAATTGCTTTGCTCTGGCGTTTTTATGCTCCTTTTTACCATCTGAATAGGTCATATGAGATATTCGTGGCCTTACGCTGAAGAGTATGGTGTCGAGATATATCTCCAGTGAACTATTCAGATTGTGAACTGGTTTTAACTTAATTTTTTATAGTATGTTACAGATCAATGGCGACGACAAACTTCATCTTTATGAGTACCGAAACGGCGTCCCGGCGAAGGTCATGGGCCCTGAAGATTTATGGAGGGGGGTCCATGGCGAGATAGGTCATGGGCCCCGAAGATTTATGGAGGGGGTCCATGGCGAGAAAGGAAAAGCGACGCTGGAGTAGGGAAGCCCTGTATAACATCTATACTGGTAAATTGCTTTGCTCTGGTGTTTTTATGCTCCTTTTTACCATCTGAATAGGTCATATGAGATATTCGTGGCCTTACGCTGAAGAGTATGGTGTCGAGATATATCTCCAGTGAACTATTCAGATTGTGAACTGGTTTTAACTTAATTTTTTGTAGTATGTTACAGATCAATGGCGAAGGCAATCTTCATCTTTATGAGTACCGAAACGGCGTCCCGGCGAAGGTCATGGGCTCTAAAGGTTTATGGAGGGGGTCCATGGCGAGAAAGGTCATGGGCCCCGAAGATTTATGGAGGGGGTCCATGGCTAGAAAGACAAAGCGACGCTGGAGTAGGGAAGCCCTGTATAACATCTATACTGGTGAGTTGCATTGCTCTGGAGTCTTTTGTTCGTCTTTTATAACTGAATAGTTCAGGTGAAGGATTCATGACCTTATGCTGAAGAGTATGGTGTCGTGGTCTTTGGCCTGTGATCTATTCAGATTGTGAACTGGTTTTAATTTCATTTTTATATCCGTTGCAGTTGCCGGAAGAAGAGGACTTCTTCAAGGCCTGTATCGAACCAGCGTCCTGGCGTAGGAGTGATTTTGTCAACATTAATACGGAAACAAGCTACCAAGCAGCATCGGTGAACGTCATCGGCGAACTACCCGACCGAAGATTCAGAGTTCACCGATGTCAGTACCGAAACAGCGTCTCGACGGTTGTCATGGGCCCTGAAGATTTATGGAGGGGGTCCATGACGAGAGAGGTCATGGGCCCCGAAGATTTATGGAGGGGGGTCCATGGCGAGAAAGTCTAAGCGGCGCTTAAGTAGGGAAGCCCTGTACAACTCCAATTCTGGTAAGTTTCATCGTTTTTGCGTTTTTTTGCTCCCCTTTTACCATCTGAATAGTTCATTTGAAAGATTCAAGGCCTGATGCTGAAGAGTATGGTGTCGTGACATGTCTCCAGTGAATTGTTTGGATTTGTGCTGGATACTAAACTTTCTTGGAATGATCACATAACTAGGCCTAATATCTGTAATAAATTGTCAAGGATCCTGTAAGTCCTTCCTATACTAGTAAATTCTGTAAATATAGGCCTAAATCTTCTGAAGAATGTGTACCATTCACTCTTTCATCGTCAGTTATTGTATGGAGTACATTTATGGGGGCATTCCTCAAATACAATAAAAATCTTTAGACTTCAGACAGCAGCTGTACATATTATAAGTAGAAAAGCCAGTTATTATCATTGTAAACTTCTATTTATTGAGAACAATATTTTAAATTTTCCAGGTATTTATATCTATACTTGCATTGTTTATATTAAAGAAAGACAAAATACGTATTCTCTACAGTCTGATGTTCACTGCTATAGTATGAGATCCAATGGACCTCTGAATGCAATGTATTGTCGTACATCGAAAGCTTTGATTAGTTGGCAGAGCTTTGGTATTCAGCTTTTTAATCTTTTACCGGTACCTACTAAAGCTAGGAGTATAAGTTTGCTACGTTTTAAAAGGATATTGCATGAATGGTTAACTCTTAAGGATTTTTATACTATTGACGAAGTTTTGGAAATTGGTTTTATTGATATAAATTTTTGATAAATCACCTGCATGCACTATGTCCAGTGTTCAATGTACGTGTATATTTATCTAATCACTAGCTTAAATGGCCCGGTGTCGCCAGGGTTTTGTATTTTGTAATATGAAATTAACTTATGGAGGACTTTCGATGTTGAAACTCTAGGTCCTTATATAATATTATGTATGTAGAATTCGAAATGAGGAAGAACGACATATGGCACTCAGACTATTCCCTCAGAAAACGGTAGATATAGCTTTTCGTGGCTCATAGAGGATGTTGAATGTTGCATTCCATTGCTTGTTGTACACACCATGCCTAGGAGTAGTGCAAATAAGAAGAAAAAGAAATTCCGGTTACATAAGATTGTATTGTCTTGACAGAAAATTGTATTTCTCACTCTCATATTACCATACAACCGTTTCTGGGCTGAAGTAAAAATTAAATTCAATATCACTTTCATACTTTCCTTCCCAAAAACCTGGGACATAATATACTGCACGCCTAGGACTGAAAATGTTCCATCCCATTTTGTCTTCTTCTAGATGCTTAGGGCCTCTGATAAACATCCCTAGGCCTATTTCTCAACTAATATAAAGCCTGTAGGTATGAGTGACGTATCAGTTGATAGGATTTGTTACCGACTTCCGATATAGTATACTCACTGGCACACACTTAAGTAGTCCCTGCAATACGACCGCTTATTCTATATCAAAATGTCAAGTGAGAAAATGATATTTTCCATGTCGGGGGTAGAGAAAGTTATGTGACTGCTTTATTTTCGTGGATTTTATTCTTCAAGTATTATTTTCACAAAATAATGTATTAATTACATCGATAGTATCAGAATTTGTTAAAGCCTAGTATTATAATATAGTTTCCAAAGCCCTATGTGAACACCGTAAATAATACTTTCGTTATGTAAACAATTGACAGGAGAACTCTCTAACTGTGACTCATTTTACATTTACCACTTTTCCCGTGGTTTTTCCAAAAATTTTCTTTCATACAAACCTTGTCCTGACAATTACGAACACAACAAAACAAAAATCAGCCAAATCGGTCGAGCCGTTCTCAAGTGATGCTCCGTCATACATTTTGGAAATTCATTTTCATTAATATAGATAGATTTGAAGCGACGCATTTATTGTAGCAGCGAAAAAGTTAACAGTTGCATCATACCCCAATAAAGAAAAGGTAGTTATTTACATAATGAACTTGTTATAACAGTTCCTTTTGACTGATTCGTAATAATTTTTACTCCCTAATTATTTTTCCATTGCTTGGTGAAACAGATTATATTATGAAACATCCTATATCTAAATGGTTTCTGCAACGGCATAATAAATAATTCTTGCATTTTTACACCTATCATTACACTTATCCATTTTCAGAGCGATCTAGATTACGTTTATGTTTGCATATTACGCCATGTTTACTTGGATATTATCTGTGAATGTCAGCTAATCAGATGTTTGTGTGTTACTGAGAAGGTCATGCCTTTTCATTATGGCAATAATGCGGCAGATACCGACTCACGCACATCATTAAGGCTTCAGTGAGAAAACAATCCCAGCACATAATTTTATTTTCTCCACCGCTAATATACCTACAGTAATATAGAAGGAGAGTGTTAATAGACATATTTATATTTACTTTATCAACGAGATAACACGAGAAATCGAATTCTGGATATGATAGGTAGCAATTAGAACCATCGATTGATGTGTAGTAAATTTCCAGTGTCCAACCCGGCGAGTAGGATGGCTCTATCTATCCTAGCTTTCGGTATGTAGTTTCGTTGCCATTTGCTGTGAGAAGTGATTCGGTTCGGGAAAAGGTCTATGCTTTAGCCTACAGAAAATGGTATTCTATAAAATACTGACTTTTCACGGAGTCACTCGCTGCCGAAAGCTCATTCCCTACCCCCGGATGTTGACTGATTTGAACGGTAAGTTTCACAGTTACATCACTCGCCGACTGTCTTTTCTTCTAAAAAGATGACAATATAGAGAAAGGCAACCTTATGACCTTTTTAAAAATTCATTAATTCAAAGACGCAGTTAAAGAGTACCGGTAAACAAATTTTAAAATACATATAAGCACTTTTTTGAACATTTCGTAAGGTAAGAACCAGACTGCTATATAAACATTTTAATTTTTTCGAATTAAGTGGGTCTTAAGAGAGATTTACATAACCTATCATTCATGCATTGTCCATAATATCTTCTCTGAGTACTGCGCAGTAGGCTACTTTATTCCTACATTATGCTGACTGAAATTCTAACTTTAAATCGCTCTCCTGGTAAATTTATAAAAGATAGAACCTAACCTAGATTCTAACCTCACAGATTATTTAAGTTCATAAATACACAATCTGATTCAATAGGAAAAACTAGTTTTTGCTGTAATCCATTTAGCAGGCTCACAAATCTTACGTTTCAACTGATTAGTAAAGAGAAAGATGTGATAACGCACAGCGGTAATAAATTGGGGGTGGTGCAGGTTATCGAAATAGAGTTCTAAAACTGATTACACTAAAGAAATCCTACTTGTGAATCCCAATCAAAACAGTTTATTAGTAAAATATTCTAGTTAAAAACCTTTTATTTGAGACCAGCTAAAAACGACAGCCAGTTAGAGTAAAGTTTGGAAGACTAAGGGCCAGTTGTATAAATAACCTGTGGTTAGCATACAAATTTAACTTTCAGTTACATTTAGGCCTAACTGTTTCTTTTTGTTGTATAAACATTAATTCAAGTTCATCTCATCTTAATGAATAGTTGAATATAACGGAATACATTTTAAACAGTGAAAAGTCATTAGAAATCCATTTTATAAGTATAATATGAGTTAGTAATTATTATTTTCATATCACTTAGATTCAGCGTGCTTTCATTTTCTGTAATGACATTAAAAATACGGATACCTTAGCTATGTTGTTCTGACCTTGAGGACCTATGCGAATAATTGTGACTGGAAGCTGGAGACAAAGAAACAGACAGTAGAACCATTCATAAAGTGACAACATAAAATTATGCTTTATGGCCTCAGTTTATTAGAATGCCAACTAAAGAATGGATTACAGCAAAAACTAGTTTTTCCTATTGAATCAGATTGTGTATTTATGAACTTAAATAATCTGTGAGGTTAGAATCTAGGTTAGGTTCTATCTTTTATAAATTTATCAGGAGAGCGATTTAAAGTTAGAATTTCAGTCAGCATAATGTAGGAATAAAGTAGCCTACTGTGCAGTACTCAGAGAAGATATTATGGACAATGCATGAATGATAGTTTATGTAAATGTCTCTTAAGACCCACTTAATTCGAAAAAATTTAAATGTTTATATAGCAGTCTGGTTCTTACCTTAAGAAAACAACGATAGATATTCGATATTCGTAACTTTTCAGACGTTTTGGGTGCTATACATTGCACTTACATATCTAACACCTCTATGAACCCAGGTTAAAGCAGGGGCAAAAATATACATGACCTCCTTGAAAAAGTTTTCTGACAAACCCATCTTTCACTAAACAGTTGGAAATCAAATGCCAAAGACATAAATGTAATACTCTGTCTTTGATTAAACAATTGGAAATCAAATACAATACATAAACATGATTCTCTCTGTAAATTTTCCTCATCTTTTGCACTGTTGCCAATTCTGGGTCAGCTCTGGGTCAGCTAAGATATCTGTATTTTTAATGTCATTACACAAAATGAAAGCAAACTGAATCTAAGTGATATAAAAATAATAATTACTAACTCATATTGTACTTATAAAATGGATTTATTATTTCCTCCAGTTATTTTTAACTCTTTATTTACAAATCTACGGTTACTTTTATACAACATAACTAGTTATTTTCTAACTTTCGTTAAAAATAACCATCAGTTAGTGAGCTTTATACAACTGGCCCTATAAGAGCTTGGGTTGTAACAAGGGGACGTAAATGCTTAATAATTCTACTTAGTTTAGAAAGACAGTCATCCTGCCATGACCCCATAATACAAACGGAAAACAAGCAGTTAGCCGTCGTAAATAATAACAAAACCAACGAAACTGCATTAAATATGTATTTCACGTAGCAATTATTTTTAATTACAGGCTGGAGAAACTGGAACACGCTATAGAAATAAGAATAAGAAGAGAGAGGGCGTTGTTTTTAATCTAGGAACAATGTAGCATCAAAGTGGTAGACATGGCCACTGCTGTAAAGATTGCAGAAATTCGCTTCCTTCTGAGAGATGGCCACTAAGCACGATAGCGATAGTCATCTGCTGTGTCTGTTATTCTTATAACCAGCATTTGGACAGTGTCAGCTACTTTGAATGTATTCATCTGCACAAGGATTGCATGTCAGGAAGTTGGAAATAATCAAGCAAATAATCTAATACGGACGTATTCTTAAAAAAAACTAATTTACACAACAACAGCCACTACAGAAAAGGAGTAAAATTGCAATACTGGAACAGCTGACAAGATTCTTCTACAATTCTTACGAGTGCGTGAATATTGTCTATTAAAAAGGCGGATATATTCTGTTACAGGTATTTTGTTTGCTTGTTTTATTATATTAGTTCAATATATTAGCTCTTATATGTTTCCGGATTACTTCCACGTTAGCTTTCATGCCATCTTTATGAATGGCCAGGGTTGGATTCTAGTGTAAACCTTCAAAATGGAATGGTGCTCATCTGACAATGACCGCCTCTCTGATCCAGTGGCTATAATTATGGGGAACCAGGTTAGAACCTCAATACGCCTGATATTTTTATGAGATAGGGAGGTCTGGAACGGGTGCACCCAGCCTCGTGCGGACGATTAGTTTGATTAAGCCGTTCCGGACTAAGAATCCATCTGAAAAACCGCCATGGGAGTAGGCATACTGACCTCAAATCTTTACCCTAACAACTGCCAAGAAAGAAGATTGTAGGAGGAATACGACGAGATAGTTTGGATGGTAAGTCCTGCTCTGCCATGGAATGTAGCACCACGGAATTTAATATAATTTATAGTGGCATTAATCGAACTGTGGCCCATTGCTCCGGGTTGTAAAATGGTTCGTGGCTCATAGCTACTACATCGCTTGGAATATGGTTCAGAACTTTCTTCGGCCATGTCTAAGTTCTTCTAACGTATGGGGGTTTGATCTATACGCTTTATTTTTCAAGACAAGTTTACAAGAGAAATTAACTTTATCTCGGAAGCTGAACTTACGCGTGTGAAAGAAAATTTCCTTTAAAAAATGTGCCAGTGTTGTGTGGATGCAAGAGATTTTCATTGTAATTTTAACTGCAATTGTGAAAACCTGAATCATTACATAGTTAGCGGCTTTATATGCGTAGATACTCCACTCGATCGCTCGGGAGTTAGAGCTGTGGCCGCCGCGACACAGAAACCCGCAAGATTGGCCAACTCGTACGTGAAACACACTGTAGTAATAAACAATACAATAAAATATAAGCTTATAAGAATACTTATATTATAGCAGTTTAGTGACGACCATTAAAATATACTTAGTCCTTATCCAGAAGTAGCGTGTTTTCTATGAATGGATACGCCTATGTGAGTTCATAGATACTCTGATTTAAGTCTCTAGTCGTCCTTGTAACTTGTGCGCTTGATTTACGGTTAGGGAGAACGGGCCGAGAACTATTTGGAACATAAACAGACTCTCGCTGATGTCCATTCCATCAGCCTGAATATCATGAAGTCAGTTTCTCTGTTAGAACGTTAATGTTGTGCTAGCAAAGTGGTCTCAACTTGCTGCAAACTTCCTAAACAATATTCTGAGCTAGACCGCAAGCTGATTTTTTCATACAGCAAAAATTTAAACAGGGATGACCAAATAACGCAAAATGTTTAGTGGTTTCCACTCTGTCCTCGAAAGTACGAACTAGTCACTTGTATACATTATAACAGCTAACACGATTGAAATAAAGTGCATACATGGAAGCATAACTGTAGATTTGCTATCTACTGAAATTATCATTTGATCATGAGATAATATTGAGAAATAGTTGCAAGGACAGCGTACAAAAATAATAGTGGACAAATCATTCGAGAAAATTTTTCAAAGGTATGTATTATACCTATTATTGTAGTAAATGTATTTCAAAATTCCTTTTATATCGACTGTAAAAATGTGTTCATCTCAGGAAATTTTCTAAGCAATAAGTAAGAAACAATTATAAATTTTAACCCTGCTTGTACTGTATAACAGAATAATAAGATGTTAAATGCTAATAACTAAGGCTCGGAAGTTGATCAAACGCAATCTTTTCTCTGAGATCACACAGGCTGTCGAGCAGTACTCCGAAGGTGTGAAGTCATTCCCTACTTCCCCTCCCTTCGTTACCTTCAAAGCGTAGCGATTGGTTCAGTTCCGAAACTGAACGCGTTGGAGGCCGCGAAGGGAGGGGAAGTAGGGAATTACTTCACACCTTCGGAGTACTGCTCGACAGAACTGATGTAGGATGTAGTATAAAGTCGTCTCGCCTCAAAACGAACAAGAATAGCCGGCATTTTATTCTCTAATGGTTATTTTTTGGAAAATTTTCATTCATTCTTTGAATTTTTTCCTATTTTGATTTCAGAATGAACTTTTGCAACTTTACATTCAAAGCGATCTCATAATACCTAACCTCCAGACAGTTAAATGCGTATTGATTTGGATCTTTATTATAAGACAAAAAAGTACAGCATTCCTTAATACATATAGGAAATATATGGTAACAATAATAATAATAGAAAACAAAATAATGAAAACAGTAATATAAAATACTTACATCTTGCCCTTTGTTTATTATTATTTACTAGCTGAAAAGGCCCGGCGTCGCCCGGGTTTTGTATTTTGTAATTTGAAATTAACTTATGGAGGACTTTCGATGTTGAAACTCTAGGTCCTGATATAATAATGTATGTAGAATTCGAAATGAGGAAGAACAACATATGGCACTCAGACTATTCCCTCAGAAAACGCTAGATATAGCTTTTTATGGTTCATAGAGGATGTCGAATGCTGCATTCCGTTGCTTCTACTCATCATGCCTGGGAGGGGTTGAAATAAGAAGAAACATAAATTACATAAGATTGTATTGACTTGACGGAAAATTTTATTTCTCATTCTCATGTTACCATATAATCGTTTCGGGGCTGAAATAAAAGAGAATTGCAATATCACTTTCATACTTTCCTCCCCTAAAACCCGGGACATAATACACTGCGAGCATAGGACTCAAAATGTTCCATCCCATGCTTAGGGCCTATAATAAATCTCAACTAATGAAAAGCCTACAGCTATGGATAACTGACTATTTACAGACTTCTGATATAGCATACTCACACACTTAAGTTGCTCCTGCAATACGACCTCTTATTCTACATCAAAATGTGAAGTGAGAAAATATTTCTTATGTCGAGGGTAGAGAAGGTTATGTGACTGCATCACACTGTGCTTTATTTTCGTGTAATTCATTTTTCAGTAATTATTTTCGCCAATATATTACATGGAATCATAATTCGTTAAAGTCCAGCATTAGGCTATATAGTTGCCAAGGCCCTATGTAATCACAGTAAACAATTCACTGTTGCCATGTGAACTGAACAACATTTCATTTTTTCAGTAGAATATTCACAGAAATTATATAATTTTCAAGGGAAGGACTGATTTGTTTCAATTTTAATGTCGACAGCTATACTTCCCGGGCTTAACTGGGTATGTGTGCAAAATGTCGTGTAAATTGGTAAAGAAATGTAGATTTGTATAAGGAACATACATACATACATACATACATACATACATACATACATACATACATACATACATACATACATACATACATACATACACACTTTCGATTTTATATATTAGATTATACTACTGTGTGTTACTCGCTCTAAAGGCATGCTTAGAACTATCAAATTTTTTTTTACATGTTTCATGTTATATTTTCACTACAATAACATAATACAATGTTACAATAATGATATCGACAAATTTTAATGACAATGGCAAAAGATAATGGCAATGATATAATAAAGTTCAGTTATAAAAAGTATAAGGTATAAGAAGTTACGTGCTAACATAAATAATAAGGGATCACAGAAGTGTTGGCAATTTTGGTCAAGAAATATGATTTTTTTCAATTCAATGTAAAAATCAAGCGTTCCCGAATGTGCAACAGTCAAAATTTTATGTATTTTGGGCACATGGAACAAGTGCTGCCGACGCACCTTTTAAATCTCAGTGCAACTTTAAACTTCCACTGCACGCGAAGTTTATTCACCCGTTTTCTCAGTTTCAATTTGCATATTAATTTGCAACATTTAAATTAATTTTTCTCCCATAAAAGTAGAGATGCAGATATGAAAGTTTTTCACATTTTACATTACTTTAATGAAATTAATAATAACTAATAACGTTTTCTGTATAGGTCTTAACTGTATAAGAAATCTATAATGGTACGTCATTTATCTTAAAAACTTTTATTTTTCTGGCTAAAATATTTTTCTTAGAATAAGATGAAAATGACAAACCAACAGTAAATTTGGTGAGCAAGCCCCAAAGACTTTACATAAAAAATTCACGTTCAGATTTCAATGTATGTCGGAGGAAATAATTGAAAATTTTATTAAAATTCCATTAAACTAATTAATCCCTGAAAAACAAATTAGATCTTAAAATTAAATTTAAAAATTTAATTTCGGTTTACATTTTAACCAAGTGTGTTTCTATGACAAGAAGTTCAGCAAATCACTCTCAATATTATTCTGTCAACTCTCAATTGATAGCCTGCTTGCCGTTTTCGTTTTGATGTATACACAAAATTGTTGTTAAGAACATAGAATAATAGATTGTGTTTAGAAATTTCTCTGCAGAAAATAAATTTAAATCTGAAAAACCAATACAGTAATTTAGAGGCATATAAATCCTACACACGTACGATAAAATTTTATCTTCCTGACACAGGCGGAACGCGAGTGAGGGGAGGCTATTAAGAGGTGGGAGTAGAATTTAGAGAGGTAAACCATCTTCCCCTTCCACCAGTCATGATAGCCGTAGCCGTAGCCGTATACCTTAGTCAGCGCGATGAGACTCCCTTGAAGACTGGCGTACGAATTAAATATCACCCGTTCAAATGAGAAATTTCAATTTAGACTCGTCCATGCTACTGCGTATTTCTCTGAGCACGGCCAGATAGAAAAAAAATTACTTTAGATCAGTGCTGGTGGAAAATTTAATAAAAACACACTAGTGCTGAAGCATGCAGGCATTCTATTTTTGTCATTTCACATGAGGCTCCATTAAAATTGACCTCAGGAAAAGGTTACCTTATTACAGGGTCGGTAGAGGCAGAGAGATTGATCTTCAATCTTTTGAATATGTAACAATAGTGATAACTCCGCCAATAGTTTGCGATTGGGAGCACGATATTATAGGAGAATAGTACGCTTGGTGTTATCCCTGTCTTTTTTCTTTTGCGGGGCAAGTCACGAAAATTAAAACATTGCGTGCAGCCTATGTATTCAGACGGGAGGCGGTGTTCAATAAAGCGGGATTGCGGCTTTTGTCAGGTCCACGGTGTGTTTGTTGATAGCTTCGCCCAACTCCTCCTCAAAAATCTGAATTAAACAGTTCTAATAAGCCCCTGCAGAGTGGTTCTCAAACCCAACTGTTTTCTCTCCGGGTCGCATATGCTGCTTCTAAGCCTCACAATATTTTCTGAACTCTACTGCCTACTGCCTCGTTTTTGCAGTCTCTGCTGTAATATGGAGAAATAGATGGTGATGGCTACATATCCTCGCTAGAAATAGCAGACACAGTAGCCTTTCTCTCAGCTTCATTTCATTCTTACATCTACTGATAAATTCAGGAGATCTCTCTGTTTCGTTTACATGTAGGCTACAGATTTCATAACATGAACAATATTTATTTTCGTATGAGACTTTCTGATGAAAATGGGATAAAAGGATGAAAAACTAAAAGAAAAGGTGTTCATCATTGATAACCTTCTGACATTTTTTTCTTTCTTGGGATATGGATAATTTTTACATCGCGTAAGTTGAACCTTATCACTGCTACTCCGAACAATTTTGTTGATATGATTATGCAAAATCTCAAGATTTTTAACCACATTTTAAGTTTGTTATTCGTGGAAGCTAGCTATTTTATATAATTTTTTTAATTGTGATCAATCTTAGAACCCACTGATGAAACCGCTTGGTTATTGCATAATATAACCAAACAAATTCAGCTTGTAAGTGTTTTTTACTATATTTTTGAAACATAATTCTCGTAAGTATTTGATACTTTATAAAGAAATATTATATCCAAATAAGTTATTCTAATATTGCTACTTTTCCTTATTTTCGCGTACACTTTTTGCTAATATTAACCTTTCTACTTCTATTGACGTATAAATGCGTCACTTCAAGCAACTGTTTAAAGCAGATATCTAAGACTAATGGAATAATGTTTAATGTGAAATGTAATTTTTTCCAAGTATTGCATTTATTATTTATGGAAGCCAACTATTCCAGTAGACGGTAGAAGTAAGGGGCATATGATCAGCATGCCGACATCTACGGCCGTTAATGGTTCCCGCTACCTCTCTATCAAGTGACTCCTCAGTTTTTATCACGAGGCTAAGTGCACCCCGTTCCAGACCACCCTACCTTAGAAAAATCCAAGGAGGTTCCGGGAATCGAACAATGGCCTGCTGATCCGCAGCCATCGACAATCTTCTTATAGGCCTAAGCAGGAATGAAAATAAACATTTATATTCACCCTTTCATCATTTATACCTCATTGCAGTATTATGCAGCCATATCTTGAACTCTCCCATTTATTTAGGGAACTAGGAATCTGAAATAATTGCACTCTCGACTGTCGGCAGGACAGGAAAACCATTATCACAATACAGTCTAATAGTGCTTGTGTTAAGTGTCGCTGCGTCTCAAATATTGTGATACCTGGTTGTATTATACAGTGTGTTCAAAAACGCAAGATCCAAATAGCTAGCGATGATAAAGGAGCAAAAAAAAGTTTTGTTTCATCTCATCTTGTATTATATTATACACACGTTCAGTTCTCAATCAATACTCGTATTCGAGTTCATGAACTTGGAGCTAGAGTAGGAAACTTGGATTTTACAAAAGTTGGTATTGCTGTAAAGCAGGAAAGAAATCGTTAGCCTTAACAGCCAGGCTTGAAAATTCTTTCCGAACTAATGGAAACCCTATTATTATTATTATTATTATTATTATTATTATTATTATTATTATTATTATTATTATTGTAATTACAATAATAATAATAACGATAACATTTTTTTCAAAAATTTCTACAACTTCGTTCTGGTATAGCCTTTATTTTAAGTAATTATTATTATTATTGTTATTATTATTATTATTATTATTATTTACCGAGGAAGTCGAGGTCCCGTTTTAACTCGAACCTTCAGCATTTCATCTGTTTCTCTGTAAATTGGTGTGTTGTGCACTTACGACCAAAAAAGTTGTTCGATTTTCTTCTAATGTGGCATTAATGTTACTTGAAGTAATTAAAACCGACGCGTGTAAGGATTTTTATTTTATGATTCCGTTTTAAAATGACGATATTCCTAATGGACCCGTTTCATGGAATGTTCACTTTAATTCAAAGATTCTAGCTAAACGGTTCATGCTATAACAATTTGAATGCTACCTCCACTCTCGAGTGTAAAATTTTCTACAACTTTGTTCCTTTACATATTTGAAGTAGGCTAAGTATAATGGAACCCTTGTTTGGTAATATATTTTCCTACTACACTAATACAGTCAACCCTCGATAAAATGCCCCTCTTTACAGTGCCACGCTCGCACTGCGCCAATGAATGCAAGTGAACTGATCTTCTCCCATATAAAATACGTAAGAAACCTCGTTACTGTGCCAATTCATTTAGTGCCAGTGAATATAAGATAAGATTTTTACAAAATGTAGTTTGCAGTGATTTATTTTCAGTTGCAGAATTCTTTTAAAACTGGCATGAATGTTAAGAAGATTATTTAAGAAATATATCGCACCCCTGGTGGAAGACTGCCACAAGTCAAAAATAACATTTGTTCAGGAGGAGCATTTAAAGATTTTGATGCAATATGAAAAACAGTAAATATTACTTTAACACAAAATTGCTGCCACTTCCGGACAAGAACACTGCATAATCTCGGGTTTACGGGCTTGCGTATGATAAAAAAACTGAGATATGGCAGTTTTCTGCTATTTGAAACATCAGATGCTAGTGAGAAGAAAAATCAATTATATGCTGTAGAATCCTTATCTTTACGATTTGGGTTGTGCCACTTTTCCAGGACATGGATATGATGACAAGCACTTATAAGTACTAGTTATCTCAAAATTCAATTTTTTTGACTTATGGCAGTCTTCCACCAGGGGTGCGATATTGTACTGTATTTCCAAGAAGTGAGAGTAAATGTAGCCTAGTGGGGTGGAATTGTTAAGAAGACTGCATGAGGGTGGAGCAGGTAGAAAGACACGCCAAACTTTCACTTCTTTTTTAGTCCAGTTTCCATTGACGAGATAAACATTACACTACAGTTAAAATGAAGAGAGCTGTTGTTACACTTCAAGAGAAACGAGAAGTTTGTGAATAGAGTGAAATATTTCCAAAGTCTAGCCAGCAGGCTATTTCATCACATTTTTCATTATTGTGGAGGAAAACTGTTACTCTGAGAGTTAGTGTACAGTATTCTATCCTGATCTATAAAGTTCGCTATTTGCCTTTTATTTAATTTTTCTTTCTTTATACAGTGCAGTAAATTAATACAGACCTGTATTATACCATTTTTATTTTAAAAATTAAATTTCATTTTAGTGCAACCCTCGCTTTGTGCCACAAAATGTTAGAGAATGGATGGTGGCATATATCGAGGGTTGACTGTAGTTACACTCATCATTGAATTACTATAATGAGATATTATAATAATTGTTATGAAATGAACTGACTTCAAATCTTAAAAACACACCAATGACAATATTGAATACTAATTAATAATAATAATAATAATAATAATAATAATAATAATAGTAATTAGAGGGTGTAAAAAATGTAGTTACATATAATAGGGAATTCGCATCGTCCTCTGAATCCCGGAAGTTGCTCATCAGTGTTGCATCAAGGAATTGCCTATAGTGTTGTTAGCAGTGTTAAAACAGTGTTCCATAAGTATCGAATATTTGTAAAAGGATCCTTGGTTTTTTCTGATGTCAATGGTTTGCTTGTCATCGAAACTCAAGCAATTTCGTAACAAATCGAAATCTCATGAGTGACATGACTGAAACATGTATTGGACTGCCGAAAGCACTCCACAAGAACAAATATATAAGAATTCATGAGCCACAGATTAATGTCTCTGTTGGACATTACATGAGAATGTTATAGGAGAAAAATTCCTCCGACACTGGGACTTGAACCCAGGCTATTCGCGCCAATGCTCTACCAACTGAGCTAAGCCGGAGTTCAATTCACAGCGCCAGATGGAACCTCTCTCCTATGACTGACTGCCCTAATGGTCTACCTCACAGACAGACAAGCTATGTCATATGCAGTACTGTCAGGCACACTAAGTAGTGATTTTTGTGACCGGGCTCCCACTGTTATTGTACAGTTAACATTCGAGACAAATATATAAGAATTCATGAGCCACAGATTACTGTCTCTGTTGGACATTACATGAGAATGTTATAGGAGAAAAATTCCTCTCCTATAACATTCTCACTCCACAAGAAATCTGCACTCTTTTCTGACCTCAGTATTGTAAAGTAGACTTATAATAATGTACTCCATATTAACAAAACACAATGAAATGAAATTTAATTCTTGATAAAAATTATTCAGAATATTATAAACTCACACTAATAGTAACATGAGTGAATAAACGCCAATGTGTTGTACAGAGAAGTATTGAAGTATAAATGTGTTTCAATGGTTAAATTTATACTACTGTAATGAGAAAGAAACGTCCTATCAGGATAGCCAACTCTCTAAGCAGTTTTTTCGCTCCACAGCAGGGACGTTAAATTCGTGGAAGGGTTAAAGGCATTTCACGGAGTTTCAATATATTTTTACCATCACCAGTCACATAATTTTCACACTTGCTTACTTGTTTCTTTGTAAATTTGTTTGTTAAATGGTGACGACCAATCGCGCTGTTCGATTTTCTACTAATTTGGTATAATTGTTCCTTGAAACAATTTAAAAAAATATGTGTGTGTGTGTGTTAATATTTGTATTTCTTGATTTCATTTGAAGAGAATGACCGCTTTCACCTATGAAGAGTATATCTTAGATTTTGCTTTTGGACGCTAGGTGTACTGTTCACAGAAGGAGTTAATTATATTATAAATCCCTGCACAAAATACCAATATATAGTAGAGAAGGCTGTACAGGATAATGATGTGTGCTCTGCACGTAAGTTATGTTCAGATGACAGATGCACCCCATCATCAGCATTGTAGTCATACAGCTATCACGTCTTCAACTTTGCTTGCATCCTGAAGGAAATCACCGGAACTTCTCAGTCATTTGGCAACAAGAGACTTGAAGACTGCGTTCCATTTACCTAACAGTATCAGGGACATGAAATTTACGGCAATCTTGCGTTCGTTTAAAATAAAAATTAAAGTATAAATGAAAAATATCAAGATAAAAAAAACCTGCCGTACATCTGAAATATTAATAGGAATTACTTGAAGTATTAGCCCTACATTGAAAACGACAGGACAAAGCCACATCCGTCAATTTAAGTATGTTGAAAAATGATAATAATTATGCCGATATTCGCAATGATGATACCGAAATGAATAGACGAAGGATACCGCTATGGAACCTACATATTATTATGCAACTAGCCTACGATGTCATTTATTACGACGCGAATAAATCCACAAAGCGTTCTATAATTTTCATACGCCTTCTTCTCAATTTTAAGTTTCTTGTTATTGTGCACTATTCAAAATATATCTCCTCCCACAAAAATAGACACCGGTAACAGTATTAATTATTTCGCAATTGACTTTACAATGTGTGTAATAAAATTCACAATCGATTTTATTGTGGGACTTAAATCCTTTTTCTAAATATTTTGTATAAGTTACTCATACGACAGTGTTTTTAAACTTTTAATTTCTCTTGATATTTTCTAACAAAAGTATAAACAATATAAAAAAATCATCTATATTTGTAAAACAAAATCAAAGAATAAAACATAAAAAATTAAGGTTCATATTTTAATATCGTCGGAGGAGATATACTTCAATTTTGGTTTAAATATAAATTTAATTAATATCTAATAAATTAATTGCGACGTTGAAATAAAATTTTAACTTAATTTTGGTTCAAATATTAATTAAGTGTGGAAATTTTCATGTATCTAGGTCAAATAGTTTACTTAATTAGGCTATTATCAACACATCAGTCATCCCTTAAGAAAAAATCCTATTTTTTGGGCTTAAAAATCCTTAAGTAAAAAGTAAGGTTCCCATGGATTAACCTTTCATCCGAGGGAGAACTAAATTCTATAGGAAAGAGTATCATTTCACTTAATTAATGTGTAGTCCTTTTTAACGGTATAATGTATAGCAATTTTCTTAAAATGGAGCTGAGGTGAATAACAGACAAAGACTTGGTGTTTGCTGTTGTATCTGCAAAGAAATTGAGATATCTACTGTAAAGTAGACAATAATTAATTAGTGCCAGAAGTAATTTCCTCCTGTTCAATGCACCGAATGATACCAATTAAATAAGTTTCGTCTCGTTGCTTAGCAACTCTTCCTTGTATTTGCTCGGAGTGCTTGCTTCGAACGTCTTCAACGTCCTACCAGTGAAAAATCTACTCTACATTTTTATTCTCAATTCTGGGGAGTTTTAACTTAAATTCTTACTGTTACGTATGATATGTCGGGTGAATTGCATTATAATTCGTTTAATACTACTAAGGTGCAAAAACTTAATGCCATTTAATTAAGTCTTTAGGGGTACGCCATGCTGTAGTGGCTGAGGCACTGCGCTATAAACCGGAAGGTCGCGGGTTCGGTTCGCGATGAGGTAGGTGGTTTACTGTGAAACCCGGGCTTACTTACTTACTTACTTATGAATTGTAAGTCATCACTGGGTTGGTTTCTCATATTGAGAAACGGCGGGATATGTGAGTCAGTTGGAAAATTTAATGTTGTACCAGCATTGTTGCCATGGTAGCTCAATGGTAGAGCAGCGGCACGGAGAGCTGAAGATCTTGGTTCAACTCTCAGCTATGGAATTGAATTTTTCAGCCTGACTCTACCTTTCCATCTTAAGGTAACCTAAACTGAAGAATTTTAGACAGGCCTATATTTAATTT
Organism: Ectobius pallidus; assembly: GCA_964059195.1. Lineage (NCBI taxonomy): Eukaryota > Metazoa > Arthropoda > Insecta > Blattodea > Ectobiidae > Ectobius > Ectobius pallidus. The sequence goes on from CAXKWD010000008.1 coordinate 87,820,013, forward strand.
TAAGAAGAGTGTAGAAAAATTACTGAGCCTTTTTACAGAGTAAGCTTTAAAATCTCTGGCCTAATTTTAGTATATTTTAAATAAATTGTACTCTATGATTCATTATTTAATTTAATAAAATTAATAAGATACCAGATGCTCAACAAGATGAATTTTGTGTCGCCTAGGCCTTTCGGTGTTTCCACACCATCTTCAGGGCATCTTTTGCTGGTAACAACGAAAGACCTAGGCGACACAAAATATATCTTGTTGAGCATCTGGTATCTTATTTATTTTATTACATTGATCGAGCTCAACGGTATTAAGCATGTAATTTAATAAATCATTATTTAATGTTGTAATAAAATTATTTACGTTATAGTCCCTCCAGGGATGTAGCGCCACGGAGTTTAGTTTAGTTTCTTTATAATGTAACACCCATGGTTTTATTTAATTTAATTATTTGGGGGTATATGGTGGAAAATAGCACGATACTAAAATATTCCTACTGGAGTTTAATATCAGAACTAGAAGTACGGATAGAATCAAGAAACGAAGGAAAATTGATCTGACTTTGTAGTTTGTATGGCATAGCTGCTGCACAGGCACTTTAAAAGTTGGGAGGACAATTTCTTGGAGCATGTATTCCGTATTCAAATCGTCGATACATCACAATGCTCCTAGTAGTAGTAGCGAAGTAGAAACAAAAGCTTGCTTCCAACTTTGTGATTTATTTGACATATTCAAGATTTCTTCTTTAAGAATCGTGGAGCTACACAAAGAGTCAAGTTATGCAATTTATAGCGAAGTCGACGCTTTTAAATCATCCGTGAAACATCTCTCACGTCAGCACGAGTCAAATTTGATAAGCGCCCCTGCACTGCAATATGAAAACACCAACTTTATTCACAATCATTTTCAAATTATCTAGTTTCTTTTCTGTACGTTCCAACCCTACTGTGCCTTTACACAGACTAGGTAAAATACGCGTAATAAAGATTTTCATACGAAAACGCCTGAATGATGCTTTCAAGGTTTTTATTCTCATGATGTCAGAAGTCACAATGTAAAACCATACGCTTTGATAAACGAAAAACGGTAAGGTTAAAATTCCGGTCAGTTTCCTTTTACTATTCAAGAATTCACTACTTTTCATTATCTCGCGCATAATCATTGGTTCACGAAAAAATGAAATACCTATGAATTTAGATCTAATAAATAGTTGTTCAATTTACGATTTCATCTCAATTGGACAGAATTACTTCCGTCTGGAGCATCGATTAAGTATTGCGTACTTGATACGGGTGTATGTAATCTGCGCCACGGTTGACACCGAATTTGAAATAGAATAAAAATGAGATATGTAAACTGCGCCACGGAGATATGTAGGTTGCGGCAGTAGTTATAGGCAAACAAAAGTTAGACCTTATATGTGAATGTTCGTTTCTATTCAGTAACAATTTTTTGTACATGAGGTGATGGGAGCGTACTTGTCTGTAGGTTGGTACCGTTCTTATGTGGGTAACGAGTGCTTTATCTGATCTATCTTTAGGTTGGTAACAACTTTTCTCTAGCGAAGCACATGAAAACACAATCTCACTAACGAGTCATTCACTTGTGTTTTACAGTCTCAGTGTCATTGTGTACATTATCTTTTAGTGGTCGCAATTTCATAGCCAGTCTTAAGTCTGGAGAAAAATAGTTAGTGCGTTAGTATGATGGTGACGCCATTTAAATGTCGGTGGCGCAGTATACATATGTCGGTGACGCAGTTTACATCGTGTAGGTTGGGGGAAAAGGTAGAAGTGGCGCAGATTACCTTTTCCCCTTAATACGTAAGTACCTACTATACTCCTTTTATACTACTTTTCATGTTGAGATGACAACAACCCAGGAGATAGGCAGTAACTGGTAGAAAAATTGACTATCTGAAATCAAAATCAACATGTTTTAACCTCAAACCAACTGGATGTTAAAACACGAACTCAGTTTCGTATAGTATTAAAATGAACATGAATAGAATTTACTTTATTTTAAATACGGGTTGTTTATTAAGCAGTTTAATTTGCTGATCTCAAGGTTCAAGATCGTTCCATGTTTGATATTAATCGATACCAAAACTATGTTGTAATGAAATTCTGTAGTTTAATGGATATCATTACAGTGTGTTCATAGTATTGTCGAATAAAACATCTAGGCCTAATATCTGTGTTTGTTTGTGTGTGTACGTGTAGGTCTACATAATATATACATACGCATATACAAACATACATAAATACATACATACATACAGCTACGTACATATTATGGCATCACAAACATTATACCTAGGTATATATATATATATATGACTCGTCTCGCTCATTGGGGGCTCCGCCATCAAACCCCTGCTGAGGTTCTCGGGAAAGGATTTGGAATTTTCCTGTGGTTTACAGCCTAAAAGCTATATGTGTACCAAATTTCAAGTTTCTAGCTCATCTGGAAGTGGAGAAATATTAATGTCAGTGAGTGAGCCCTTTATCGGGGGATTTTAGGGCTAAAAATTAAAAAGAAATACTTTTTGGAATTTTCCTGTAGTTTAGAGCCTAAAAGCTATATGCGTACCTAATTTCAAGTTTCTTATATATATATATATATATATATATGTGGGGTACGCCGTAGCGTTGTGGTTGAGGCGCTGCGCTACAAACCGGAAGGTCGCGGGTTCGATCCCCGATGAGGTCGTTGTAGTTTTTCAATTGGCCTAATCCTTCTGGTGGCACTATGGCCCTGGGGTCGACTCAGCCTCTAACAGAAATGAGTACCAGGAGCAATCCTGGGGGTAAAGGCGGCCGGTGCGTAAGGCTGACAACCTTACCACCTTCATGTGCCGATGTCTAAAAATCTGGGAGCCTCATCCTCCTGGAACCCTCTGGGCCTCCATGGCCTGTAATAGGGAAAACTTTACTTTTATATATATATATATATATGTATTAAAGTAAGCAAGTATAGGCCTACGATTAAATATAAGTCAACTATACCTAGCCAAAACTCCAATTTTAAATGAAATTGCAAATATTAAAATTATTTTGTTTACAATTCTGTTTGATGCGTTAGAAAATGATCAGCGATTTGTTGTAACAAATGACTCTTCGAGGCTGCATAGTGAAAGAGATCATTGATTGAGCGGTCACCTGCAATATTGTGCTATGATTGAATTATTCATGTTTCGGATACAGTGGAATTAATGACGTCATCTATCTCGATCAGGTGCCTAAGTGCGGCATCCGTCAATAATTACTGCTAGTCACAGTAATTCATAATTATGCTCGATGTCATATAAACAGTTAACGCTACAGAGCGCTACGAGTGAAATCAAGTTTAACCAGACATTGCTATATCTAATTACATAAATCAATCATAAACCAGTTCATTTTTAATTAGCTAACTCACTACCAAATTGGAAATCGAGAACTCATAAGCAGTAACAAAAGTATTATAAACAGCCTGTGAACACTACTGTGCAGGTTGTTTCTCCAGGGAATAGCCTATACAAGCCTTAGTGTTATAGACTTTAGTTTGATTTTATTAATGTACAGTCCACCTATGCTCAGTATGGAAGTACCGGTACATTCTTTTAGACACCCAACATATTTTAAAAGCCATAATTTATCCTATGACATTTTACCTCGTATAAAAGCAGCATAAGCTACTAGTCTATAAATATATAATAAACTTATGTACATATGATACAATAGTCATAACCCTATTAAAAATTCTTAACACATTTAAAATTTTTTAATAGGGGTGTGACTGTTGTACTCGTATCATATGTACTTAAGTTTTTTATATTTTTATAAATTAGTAGTTTATGCTGCTTTTATACGAGGTAAAATGTCATGCGATAAATTATGTCTTTTTTAAATATGTTAGGTGTCTAAAAAAAATTTTCTTACATACTGAGCATAGGGGAATTTATATTCATAAAATCAAATTATAGGCCTAATTTGGAAAATTTTTCATTGAGGAGTATTCTATGGTAAAGGTCATTGAGCCCTTGGGGTTCTGGGAGGTTCAGGTCCCAGATTTGAGACATTGAGCAACCTGGAAGTAATCCTGCACGCAGTCAGCATGACGCTCCGGCCGTCTTTACACCCAGGATTGATCCTGGTACTCATTTGTGTTAGAGGCTGAGTCGACCCCAGGGACACAGTGCTATCTGAATGATTACACCATTGAAACGAAGGACTAACAGGAATGACTAATGTCATTGCAAGTCTTTCCGCAATTTGTCTCCTGTCTCTGTGCGACTAGGTGCTTCTGGTTCTGCTTGGAACAAGCATGGTTTACATATTTATATAATACGAAATGTAATATATATTAATATATACTTAGGAATTGGTCCTCGATACTTTCGATACCACGATACTCTCGAAACTTACATGGTATCGGCATCAGGCGATACTTCAGAAAACTCGCTCGGTACTTTTTCGATATTTTGGTAATTCTGATATTCTGCAATTAAGTGAGGATGCTAGTATTTTTTAACAAAAACTTGTAAGTGGATTGTTTCAAAAACTAATTTTAGTTTTAATTTAGAGTTTAAAAATAATTATAGGCTACTGATGATATTAAATTTTGTCTCATTAAGTATGGACACTTAATATATTTAGTTGGTATTACAAAGTTCTCTCAACTTTTAATTTTTAATGTACCTATTTATTGAAACTGAAAATGTTGACGGTATCGAGTATCGATAAAAAAATCAAGTATCGGTATCGAGTATCGAGAAAATCTGGTATTGACCCATCCATATATATAATATATTATGTATGGAGAAACTCCCATTACCGGCATGGATTTCTGCGTGCTTACACATTTATTTCTACCCTGCAAGACAAGGCATGATTAAGTCGCATAAACTTTTCTCCTGTTCAGAAGTCGTTGCAGTTAGTCCTTCGTGTCAATGGATTAGACCAATGGAAAATTCGCAATGACAGAATTATGTGTGTGTGTGTGTGCCAATTGAGGTTATGGGATGGCATGATGCTTGCTTGCCAGTGATCACAATTGAAATCACTTTTGTTTTTTTTGCTCTTCATGTTATTTATCTTTTATTACAATACCTGTAATTTATGATAATTTAAAATTAATACGAAATATATTTCTGCACTCACCTACTACATGTACTGAAATTCCATTGGATATAATATAATCACAAGTAAAAAAAAAAAAAAAAATTGTCAGTATCACATCCCAACTTTAAACACGATACACTAAAAACACCCAAAAACACTAAAATGGCTTACAATAAATGTGACAGTGCTAAGTGTAGCAGATATCTCTGGTATGAAGTAATAGAGAACAAGAGGAAAGGCCACTAAGAGACCATTGGTCTGTTGAGCATTTAACTTTAAAAAAGTTGATTATAATCGAAACCACTGCTAAACAAAGGATTCTTCCGAAAGTAAACGCAATGAATTATCTAAATAAATATGAACAATGGAAGCGCATAATAAGAAGTTAAGCTATATGATTAATTAATCATTAAAAGTATAAAATATTGAACATCAATTAAAACTATCATTTACAATTTGAATGAAAAATATTTTTCATAAGTTATAATAAATTAATAGATAGGCCTAGGTCTCAAGATGGATTAACTGTTGTAGCTATTGCATATTATTGTGTTAAAAATAACACAAATAATTCCTTAGGATAATATGCATTTTGGGGTACGCCATAGTGTAGTGGTCGAGGCGCTGCGCTACAAACCGTAAGGTCGCGGGTTTGGTTCCCGATGAGGTCGTTGGAGTTTTTCAATTGGCATAATCCTTCTGGTGGCACTATGGTCCTGAGGTCGACTCAGCCTCTAACACAAATGAGTACCAAGCGCAATGCTGGGGGTAAAGGCGGCCGGTGCGTAAGGCTGACAACCTCCCCACCTTAACGTGCCGAATGTTCAAAATCCGGGAGCCTCAACCTCCTAGAATCCTCTGGGCCTCCATGGCCTCTTTACCTTTTTTTAAATATGTATTTATTGATATAATACCTAATATTATAATATAATAAATAGCACATAACAATCGCATGTGAGACCCCATTACAAAAGGTCAAACGTCAGTCCTAAAGTTTTGTTCTCCACAATTAATTAAACAATGTTCATATGGGAATAATGATGTATCATTGTTTTTACGAGTATACCCTTTATTAAGTTTAAAAACTAAATACAAGAGTTGTACATGATGAATGATAAAACTACAACAGATTTTCCCAATTTCACGATTCGTTAATCCATAAAACAAGTTTCAGTTTGTAAAAAGCATGACTGACAAGTTACCTAATTCTTGTTTTGTTCATACAAATATAAAACAATATATAGCATGGTCAATTAAATTATGTCACGAGAGCTTTCATGAAATTATTACTAGCTTATTGTAATAACTTCTCTTATAAAGCAATATTTATATTCGTTATTCAATGATTACAGAATTTGCATTAAATGTAAGCCTGCCTATATGTCGCAAGCTAATAGTACATTCAGTCTTTTTACAAAATTCCGGCAAAAAATTAATGAAAACAACCATTCTTAAATTTGATTGGTTACTCTTCAGGCATATTAAAAAGCGGATGGAGTCGGTCAGATTTTTAAAAAGATCGTTCACTGAACATCCTTAATACATATTTTTTTTAAAACGTGAATGAGTCAATCAGATTGCAACAAATGTTACAGAAAAAAATAGTTTCGTGGCTAGAATTAATTATTGAAAGCAAGTTGAATTTTTATGACTCAATTTATTTATGCATGTTACACTGGAATGACTACCTGGCCGACTCCGTTTTTGCTTTTTTATTGTACCTGAAGGGTAACCAGTCAAATTGCAGAATGGAAATTTCATGAATAATTTGCCGAAATTTTGTAAAAAGCCTGGACATTTTGTAAAAAGACTGAATTCAGAATTAATGTCGCAAGAAAGTTTGAAATTCAGTCTTCTTACAATATGCCCAGACTTTTTAGAAAATGCCGACTAATGATTAATTAAACATGCATTATTCATGTTTAAAAAGCCAGAATGGAGTCAGTCAGATTGTGGTAATGTGACTGTGGCTATTCTGAAGATTTGATCGTAGCCACTGGACCCTCAAAACGTTTTTTCGGAAAAGTGGTGGATTGCACAAACAGTGGGTCCCATTGTCGGTAACATTAAATCTTGGTTTACGCGTACCCTTCCGTTTACTGGAGATGTAATTGGAAAGTGTATTACATTGCGTGTAGGCCTATTACAAGTATATTTCAATGAACAAATAGCGACAAATGTTTTAAGTACATGTAAAACTGGATACATGATGGACATGTGAATTTATTTTTTAACTTTCGGATCAAACCCAAACATAAAACTATATGGATGTTCCGTGTTGAGAATTAAAAAATACTTCAGAGAAAGAAAACTCCCTACAGCAGTCAACAGATTCAAGTATTCTAGAAAACTTTCAATGTATCAGCCTATGACATATTCACATGAATTTTAATTTAGCCTACATTATATCATGCAAATTCAAACTAAAATGCAGTACATCATTTTTATATTATGTACATCAACCATGTGATAAAATATCGATTTAAAATTAACTTTATTATTATAATTATTTTGCTGTGCGTTGAAATGGTTTTAATTACAAAATCCTTTGCCCACATACGTTTTTAAATGTTAAAACAAAGAGTGGAACAGTTAATGCAAAGGGAGATGATATGGGATAGGAGTTAGTGTGCACAAAGCCATAAATGAATTGAGAGAGACAAATTTATATGTACTGAAACACCACCTCCAAATAATAATTTTAAAAATGTTTCGGATATATTTTGCACAAAACTGCCGAGCATTTGTCGCCAGATCACTGATTATCAAGTGACATACAGCTGTAAACGCAATAGTAATATTTTACATCATGTTTCATAATAAACAAATGTGTAGTTTTTGTTTTAACAGTTCAAAACAACTTTTTTTAATACACCGCGTTAATTCGAATTCACAACATAGAATGTACTTTCATTTAAAAATATAAATACATATTTTAGGACTTAGAGTTTAACATAAATAATTTTTACATAGAACTTGTGTGCTATTGTGTATTGTATTCCAATAGTCTGTCAGGATTTGCATGTGGAAAGTCAATAGATATTTTCCAATATAGTGTTTTGCTCTGAGGCTTTAAATAACTATGTAATCCCTAATGGGCGCAGCTTGTATAGGAATAAGTTCGTCTTTCATCATTAAAATTTTAGCCACAATACATAACTCTTTGCATTCCACTACACTCCCTCCAAGCGTAATTAGTATTGGAAATTGGTTGAAATTCGAACTAACAAATAATAACCGGGAAGTTTTCAGTTTTATCTTGCCGAAGAGATCTGTATTGTTCTAGTAGTGGAAAATGTGTCCATAGTTAAATAATTTGTAAGGATATTATACACTTTTGTTTCAAAATTAATGGTTGAAAGAAAGACGTTTTTATAAAAGCAAAGAAGAATTCAAATTTTAGTTATTATTATGCTGTTATTTAAGGTATATTATTCAGTAATCTATGAGAATTCCGTGATACACCATCTCCGTCTACCCTTCCCACGTGTGTGCTGTCAGCTGTGGATACGAGTTATAAAAGGCATGAGATATGCCTATGTTAATAATATAAAGATCTCGCACGAAATCTGTGCCGATGACGACAGTTACTCGCTACAGGGATACATGCTATTGTGTTAGAGAGAGAGGTAGCTTGGCCTTTAGGAAGGTACTGTTGTGCGAGGGAGATAGGTAGCAGGCCAGTCGACGCTACAATCCCCACGAAAACGTAATGCAATGACGTAGGTCATCGGCACAGATTTCGTGCGGGATCTATATTTACAGACAAATTATGATAATTATTATTGTGACTGAGGAGTAAGGTGAGTATTTCCATCAAGATATCAAAATGATGGAAAAAAGATTTTAGGACCGTTGGAATACCAGTATGATGGGAGACTACTGCTGGTCACTTCACCGAGAAACTCAGCAAGCATCTCACAGGAAGAAAAGCTATACCAGAAGCTTTAAGGAGGATAGAGAAAGGAAATATAAGGAAATGGACACATAATCTATATAGTATAGAGGTTTTTCATGTTTATACTTAGAGGAAAGCTTTCTACATAGTAAAACATTAATTTCGTTTTCATTCTTATAGTAAGTTTCGATCATATCTAGTTTGTAACGAAGTCACATTGGACGAAACTGAGGGTGATAGAAGAACTGAGGTCAGGTATGGAATCAGCAACAAAAAGGCCTTTAAATTATTTTTAAAAAGCCTTATTTTGTTGGCCTGTGTTATTATTAGGAATACGTACAAAGAAAGTCGTATTAAAACATGAGTAAAATATAAATGTGTAGATATAATTCTTACGAGTAGAAGTTGAAAATATAGAGATATAATTATTGTAAAATGAACTTAAAGTTATAGCTTCTAATGTACTAGTTCTTAAATGAAGCTACAAAACTACCACAATAACAAATAATAGAAGCATTCATCATAACAAGTAGTCAAAGATACAAGGATACCACCATTACAGTAAGATGTTGATATCCGAATACTGTCTTTTACAATTTAACTGTAACATACATAGTAATGTGACTGACTGTGCCCAGTTCTATGCCATCGCTTTCAATAACAAGAAATAAAATCACAAAGGAGATAAACTTGTTAATAATTTCGAAGAAATTTCTCGATCGAAGTTGTATATTCTGTTGCAATATAAAGACTAATAATAAGAAAATTACATTGTCCTTGAATTACACATAATATATCAAGGTGATGCACTGAAAACCTTCGAATTACCATAATGGCTATAATATGGTGTAATGGGCTAGAGTATTGATTGTCTGGAAATTGTGAATGGTTAAATTATTCAAATATTTTTTTTTATATTAATTTTTTAATATTTTTATTTTAAAATTACATAAATACATAGATAACAAGGTCCATGTTTCCATGTTAGTAATAAAATTATACGGATTTTATCTTTAGTTTAGAAATTATACGTTCTTAGCCTTGCATTGTTCTTTCAAATGTTTCTTCTAAGATTCTACCTTCTTATTGACTTTAATCTTGCTTTATTTGCTTAGTTTATTTATTAAAGCTATTAAAAATAACGTAATACTCTAATACAAAATAAAGGGTAATGTTTTCAAAATTGGAAATAATATGTATAACTCAGGACATTTAGGAATGCCGGTGATCAAAGAGCGCTGCTATTGATGTTTACATCAGCATGTATGTCCTTGCAGAGAATGAGAGGACGAAAGGAGAAGTAAGGCCAATCTTTGGAAGAATGTCATGCACAGTAATATGAAGTGTTTTAAAAATACTTTCAGTGTTGACCCATCTTTTAATCCTGAAGTAGAGCTACTGATTCCATGTGTTACGTATACCAACTCTTGTTAAGTACTGTCCGCAGCACGACACAACGACAACTCTTCAGGTTATAGGCGACTGCAATTTCGTGCAGAGTGTAGTGCACAGTGCGATAACATCACTGTTGAGGAAGAAATATTTGTCCTGAGATATAGACCTATTTTTAATAATATACTTCTGAAATTACGAGTAAAATGCCCAACTAATGACAACCGGGAAGATGCATGTTATAAAGTCCCACTAATCTGGACCCCGCTCATACGGACATCAGGTTAATCCGGATGGGACTTAGAAAGTAAATTTTTAATTCTAAACATAAAGATGTTTTGTTTGATAATCCTACATCAGTCCGTGCGTTAAAATCTTAGGTCTACAGTATAAGTAGTATTAAATCTAAAATTAAGTTCTAGAGAAAGTTATATAAAAATAGATTTTTATAGTATTACCCACCTAAAATTATATTAAAATACAGCCTTGCATATTAAGGCAAATTCCGTTTAATCCAAATTTTCGGTGATCCGGACAGACTCCGGTCCCATCTAGTTCGGATTAACAGGACGCTAATATAATTTCAAACAAATTCTAAATCGTTAATGTATCAGATCAAAACAGTTATTTGTGATCGAGATAGTTTAAATCCATCTCTCTGTGTACAAACCAACTTGAGGAACCAGCAAATTCTTCTTGCATGGGGTCACTCAACTAATTTTGGAATGGGACAAATCTTTTCCATATGTTCAAGATAGACAGTACATTCAGAGGACAGCTACGATGATTTTGATTTAAAAAAAAATACAATTTAATTAAACGTTAATTACAATACAACCTTAAACAGTTAAATTTACTTTTATCAATCTGTGCTTTTGGTTGTTCACTCATCATGACGACGGGAACAAACCTGTGTATGGATTTTGTTTTATCTTTAGCCTAAAAAAAATTAATTGAGCTCATGTAATTAAAAGTTTCTGTTTATTGTGACTAGAGAAACTAATAAAATATTTTCGGAAAGAGACATCATTTATCTGATGGGTATTTTCACTTGTATGATAATTCTGTAGGATCTGCAAAAATTTCAACAAATGTGGTTAATCTTACTGTGAAAAAGTGACATCTAAATGATTGAAAAATAAGCGCGGCAAATCACTGACAAAATATAAAATTATTTTTTTGAGGTTTCGAGTTGATATTTATTGATTTTTTGTTATAATAAATTATTTTAAAACTTCTTTGAATCACCATCTAAAAGCCACCTACTCAATATTGCTTGTATAAATAATAATGAAATCTAGTCCACTGTATTGAACTGCAAACTACCTTCTAAACAAAAGCAGCAGTAATAATAATAATAATAATAATAATAATAATAATAATAATAATAATAATAATAATAATAATAATAATAATAATAACAATAATAATAATAATAATAATAATAAATCATGGAAGTATCAGCTGATGCAGTCTTGTAAATGAGCCAACATTTTACGGACTTCCTGTTGGTTTATAAGAAAACCACCTTGGAAAATGAAAGTAGGCTCATTAAGGATGCAAAATTTGCAAAAAAAGAATCCTCAATTTAATTTTTTTTGTCAACTTTCTAGTAGTGTCCCCTTTGACAAAAATGTTCTGCGCCATGATTAAGTTATTATACCGCTCACTTTCCACCTGTGTGACCCAGGATCAAAACCCTGTCAAACCATGATGAATATGTGAGGGGAATTTGATTCCGTCAAGCTCTATTAATCTTCGCAAGCATTAAATTTATGCAATCGTTATGTTTTTAAATTAGAGATATGAAGCATAGGCATACAATACGCGTACATAGATTGGGCCTAAAAGTTTGTGTGGTGTAACTAGAATCACAGAAGTTTTATAAAAACGGGAAAATATTGTAGCCATTTCTATAATGCTCTAGTTAAGAGAGAACGTAAAACTAGAAGTTTCAATGTGAACTGCATATACGTGGTTCAAGATATATCTTAGATGTTGACAAAGTTGCGGTTATAAAATGTTCTAAATGGAAACCGTAGGATAAATTTGAAATAAAGCTCTGCAGGAAAACACAAACATGCATGTGTGCAGATTCCAGCAACCTGCTGTTAATAATATACCTCCTTACTTGCAGGGAACTTTTAAATTGCGAAATGAGAAAATTGTCAGGCACAGAGAAATGAATTTTAAATGAGTCGTGTTCCACCCTGGGGCCTTTAACAAGCTCAGTCTGTTTCACTTTAAAGTAGGTGCACCACGGGTTCCGCTTTAAATTTTCTGCCTACCAATTTCTCACACAAAATGTTCTTTGGCAAGCATGTAATGACAGAAGCCTTACTATCCCAGCTTTCATTTCATCAATCGATACTCTGGTGACGTCACCGCAACGCTAGTAATGCTACATTGATGCTGTAGAACGTATAGTATTTCATAAATTAAATTTTCCTAAATACGATAAAATGTTTTTTTTTATATTCCCTACTCATACGTAAACAATGGCGTATGAATTCACGGCTTACCTCCCGAAACAAGCATGCAATATTGATTGCACTCATTTCATTTTGAGGATATAGAGGGAGGGTAATAGAGAGAAAGAGAGTGAAAGAGAATGGGAGAGACAGGGAAATAAAATACAGGCAATCATACAGAAACACACAGAAAGATAGAGAAGGAGAGACTGGGGAAGTTGAAAATCAGTAGTGATAGGCCTATGCATCAGCGGAAAGGAAATAAAGAAAGAAAATGCTTAAAAGAGGAACAGTAGACGAATGAACAGAAGGTGGGAGAAGAGAAACGATATTGAAACGGAGGAATGAGAATTTTGTTCCGGCAAGATTTATTTATTTTTACTTTACAGTAGTGAAAAAATATAGGACTGTCGCATTTATGCAGCACACATAAATGCCATCTACCAGGGCCGGGATCGAACGCATGTATTGAATGTCAGTGCCTTACCGGTCAAACCACCCAGGAAAACAGAAGAAGAGTGAAATAACAAAAGGTATGGAATAGGGAAGACTGAGAGCAGAGTTTAAAGAGATGAGGGTAAGAAGAGAACTGGTAGAGATTAGAAGAGAGCAGAAGCCAGAATAAGATATTTTTTGCGATTTAGATCAGATGAAACATTGAAAAGAAAAGAGTGAAATAAAGTATATGGATGTATAACTACAATTTCGTGATATATAAAGAATGAAGTAAATAATGATTCCTCGGTTCAATCAATCAGAATTGACCGATCATACCCAACCGTCTAGCAATAATACTGAATATGGTAGCCAATACCACATACAACTGTAGTGGGCGAAGGCATGCTCTGTCAAAGGATAGAGATAGATGATGCAGTGGTCGCGTGGTAAAGTCTTGTATCACCATGGAATGCAGCGCCAAGGACTTCGTTAATAGGAATGTAAAGCAATATCGAAAGGAAATGAAAAAAAGGATACAAATTATAAACCTCTATCGGCATTAACCTTTTCAAATGAAGATAGATTTTTATTTCTTATTTGCAAGATCCGTCAGTTCCATGAAGGTGTACCATGAAGGTTACATTTGAGGGTCAATCCTGCCACTGAAAATGCATTTTCTTCATGAAAATGAAGTCTTGAGCACAGGTCTTGAACCCGCTGCCCGGGGGCCGCATGCGGTTCATGACTTAATTTTTGGCGACACTAAATAAAATAATAATTTCAAGTACAATGCAAATATTGACAATTTAGTGACAAAGGAAACTATGAGGTCTCATAATATATGAAAAAATCTGATGTGAAAGTCACATAACTTCCTCTGCCCCCAAAAAAGTTAGCAGTATTCACATATCCTTTTACAGAATCGCAAGACACAATGTTACGCTAATTATCCTATAAATACCTCTTCTTTCAATGATGCGACTAAAAGCGCAAGCTATATAACAAACTTTAAAAAAAAGAACAGGTGACTGCAGACGTTTATTGAACTTTCCGCCGTAAAGAATAATTTCCGAAATTTATCGAATATTTCCCTTAGAAACTTCTTTACTCTATGCATGGCCAACAATACATCTTTCTCACTTCACATTCTTATATAGAATAAGAGGCGTGAAAGAGAGCGTATTCAGTTGTTCACCACGCAAGACAAACTTTCTACAAACAGTGGGTGAACAGTGGGTGGCTTGTAACTACCCTCAGAGAATTTTTCGAAAAAAGTTTCAAATAAAAGTTTTAGTCTCAGTAAAAGGAACACATTTGCAAATTTTAAAGAAAATCGTTAGAGCCGTTTTCGAGAAAATCGCGAAAAACGAAAATTTCTTCATGTAAAGTCCCCTTAAAAATAAGAGAAATTTGTCGCCAATCTTCGAATCACGTCTTCAGAAGGTACCTGACCCAAATACGAAATTTTGTTTTCATACGATTCTCCGTTTCGGAGCTAGCCTGTTCACAAACTTCCACACAGACAGACACACAGACACACAGACACACACACAGATATGTTTCAAAAAATAGTATTTTTGGATTCAGGGGGCCTTGAAACTCAACTTCGAATTTTAGGGTCGAAAACAATACTTCCTCTACCTATAGTACCTATGGTACGGGCAGAGGAAGTAAAAATGTTACTGTGCTTGGTGCAGGGCCAGCTCGTCTATATAGGCGAACTAGGCAGCCGCCTAGGGCGGGGAAATTTTAGAAACATTTAGGAGCGACCATATTTAGATGTAAAAAAAGTAAAATTTCCAATGCGACACTGAAATTTATTAAATATTTTTTATTAAAACCACATACTATGTAGATATGTTATAATGCCTGCATAAATACAGGCCTTTCTCAAATTGGGCCAGTTTAAATCAATTTTATTTCACCAGTTTCTAAGCTAGAGAACTTTTACTCAAATATTAAAAATGGGATGATTGAGTTGGCAATTTAGGGGGCGCTAAAATTATTTCTCGCCTAGGGTGCCAAAATACCTAGAGCCGGCACTGACTTTGTGTTATTATTAACATTGCAAAGTAAAAGACAAATACGAAGCGTGTTTTTAAAGTAAGAACCATTGAAATATTTTTCCACTGAAGTCTTGCAGTCGCAATTTAGAACATGCGTTATCACTTCCACCATTCAATAGGAAGCCAGACGCAGGTGTAACCGATCGTCACTTTGTGTTTTGCTTATTGTTAGAGCGTTTCGAAATGATCAAAGCAATCGAACGATCCGCCGACTGTGAAGTCAGATCAGTGATAATATTTTTGAATGCGAGAAATGTTACGCCAGCAAACATTCATCGACAATTGTATGAGATTTATGGGGAAACAATAATGAGTGATGGAATGGTGAGGAAGTGGATTAGACATAGCCAAACAAAACGAAAATCTGATTGCATCATTTGGTTGGGAACAATTCAACCACTTTCCCTACAGTCCGGATTTAGCTCCAACCTATTTTCTTCCTTTTCTTCCTTTTCTTCATCTGAAGAAATTCCTTTGTGGAAAACATTTCAACGACGATCATGATGTAAAACAAGAAGTGCTAACTTGGCTTTCATCAAGAAGGCATACAAAACCTTGTTTCCCGTTATGACAAGTTCCTCAATAATGGCTGTGACCATGTGGAGGAGTAGTGTATTATTATTATTATTATTATTATTATTATTATTATTATTATTAAAGTATTTGGAAATTAATGTTCTGTTTCTTTTTAAGTTATCGGTTGGCCTACTTACTTTAAAAACATACCTCAAGTAAAACACATACATGTATAATGTTATGTAATCCCTACATATATTGTATCAAGTATCAATCAATTAATAATCAATAAATCAATGCGGCCCGCTAGTGTTTCACCAATAAGAAAATGCCCCTTCAATTAAAAAGGTTGAATACCATTGTACAAGGCTTTACATCGGGATCTCGAAGCTCTTTAAAAATCCTCGAGGCCAATTTACAACCTACATGAACAAATCTGTTGTGTTTCTTCCCAAATAATACCTAAGTTTGTTTTAAAGTGGACCATAAAGATTCAGGATTGTCCACAATACATATTCACAAAACGGCTTTAAATAAAAAGATCCTATCAATAAATGATTTTATGGGAGTAAAAAGGGGGAATGAGAGGGAATGAGAGGGAAGGCTGTAAAGATAGAAACGGCCATAAACCTAATTATATAAATATAAAGTGTTTAGACAGCCAAATAACAAAGGAAAAGAGGAAGAAGGAGAAGAAAGAGCAACCATAGAAAATATGAAGCAACTAATGAGGTAGAGGGAACAATATTAGCAACAAAAAAAATCTTGCTCACTATTGTTTTAAAAATATCATTTGCGCCTATTTTTGTTTATTATTTCCACTCTGAAATTGACAGGCGAAAAGATTTGAACCCACTCAATGAAAGAGAAGAAAGGAGAGGGGAATTAAAGCGTAATACAACGAGAGCAGGGAAGATAAAAACATATTAAGAGAAAAGAGGTATATTTTAACAGAAAACAATTACATTGTTAATAAAAACAAACATAATATTATCTTCATATTGCTGCTCATTATGATATAGCATTTGCTGCAAATTACATAACGTATTTAATTTAAGGTCTATATGAACTTGTGTATCAACCAATTTTATTCAATGTAGTTATGCAACGGATAATGTTGCTACTTAATTAGTGTGTCGCACAATGGTAATAATAATAATAACAACATGATACCCTGAAGGCAGCACATCTATCACAGGAACTTGAAATTATCATAATTATTATTATAATTTAGAAAACATTGTAATCGTTATTAAATTCTTTTTTTCTTCTTCTTCTTTTTTCATAACCCACCTAACCTGCAATTTTCACACCAGTATCTGTTGGCAGGGAAGAATCTGTAAGCCAATACTAGGCAGGATGCGGAGGGACTTATTGGTTAGGGATAAACTCGACAATGGGCCACCTCCTATGAGTCAAAATAATCCGAAAAAACGCATATCCAGATTGACCGACCACGACATTTGAACCTAGGAGGCTACGACCTTTCGAATGGGTTTCCGCGACGTTAAACCTCTCTCGGCGTTAAGTTGGTATACTTACCGTATTTTACGGACCATAAGACGCTCCGGACCATAAGACGCTCCGGACCATAAGACGCACCTTGATTTTAGGATGGAAATTTAAAGGTAAATAAATGTAATGTGATTCTAAACGAAATATTTTAAATAGAATAATATACTTCATTACATAAGCAAATTATAACCTTGTACAATGGAATCTGTGTAAATCACTTCTAACTTAAAACCTACATTGTTCGATAAATCTCTTCTGTACAGGTGGCATGGCGTAAATTTTAACAACTGAACTGATTTCTCATGAAAGACTGAAAATACTTTTACACTCTCTAACCCTCGATTCAGCATACGATAAGTGTAACGGGACATGGCTATTTAGAGGTCATTGTATTCATTTAAACCACCCGGCGAAGACACTCCTTTTGTATAAAAGAACTCAACATCAAATCCGGCCGCAGTCGATGGGTAAAAATCCTGGGCACGGAGTCCTCCGGGAGGGACTTTAAGCTGGGGGGCTCGTGTCGTAGGTTTACGGCACGTAAAAGAACTCCAAGCCTACATTAGAGCCTCTGAACAAAATTTCTCGGTCCTTTCAAGGCCAAGTAATACCTTAGTTTCCGAAGAGGGGTTAAGGGGCGATGGGAACCTGTCCCTCTGCCGTCTCTAGGAAAATAAGCGTAACAAAATTCACATCGGTAAACAGAAACCTCCACTTGGAGTCCCATCGCCCCAACATGTGGACATAGGATGAGAGAGAGAGAGAGAGAGAGAGAGAGAGAGAGAGAGAGAGAGAGAGAGAGAGAGAGAGAGAGAGAGAGAAAGAAAGATGGTGGCCGCTTTAACTGGTATATAGCAGAGCTTAGGCCAATTGTTCACACAACTACTAGTGTAAAAGTTTCTCAAGTGTTATTTTTAACCGTTATATATCGCTGTTATTTTTTGTAGGCCTTACTGTTTCTGTTATAACCGCTCCAATGAAATAACGCTTTATCTCAACTCCACACAATGCAATGCTCTTACAAACGAAATGGAGGGAGGGACTAACGAATGGACTACGCGGTCCATCACATTGGCGAAGCGTTACAAGGCAGTATTGACTTCCTGACTTACTGGCTACATTCAGTGTAGGTAAATGGATGTTAGAGTCATACATTGATGCTATTTAGCACCATTTACATAGGACAAACGTGTTCACCTTTGGTTTTATATACACACTCATTGCACCGCGTCACTCCACAACTGCTATTATTCTGCAAGAATAAACAAAACGATAGAAAAGTAGATACAGATGCAAATTGTAATGACTTCAATCCCATTTTATATAGAGACTTGTACTAGGATTCATTGGAAGCTCATAAACTCGAAAAATCTGCCAAATGAAATTTTAATATTGTAATTCTGCTATTTTAAGGATTTTTTTTATTTTTCCTTTTTTATTTAATTATTTCTTCTTGAATACTGAAAAATTTTTAAGTTTTTCTGGAGAAAGAAATTCAACCGTGACTTAATTTTCCATACGAACACCTTCGACGATTGCTGGTTGTCGTCAAGAAACCATAAGAAACATAGAACGCAATCTGAGGACTTCTAGAAGAGTTGAGAAGAAATAAAGAAAAAGTTATAATCCTAATTCAGTTAAGGGATAAAGTAAGACAAACTACCTCAGCATTTGACCTGTCACTGAAAGGTGGCTGCATTAGAGACACATGATCAGCATACATACTCCACACTTATTGATGGTAATCATTGACCGCAAGCAACGCTTTGTCTTCACAAGACAGTTCTTTCTAGATTATCTACCTACAAGTTCCAAAGAAGTTCCAGAAATCGAAACAGGGCCTCCAGTTCTGCGGCAAGTAAAGTAGGCCTAAACCACCACCATTCTCGCAGAAGCACGTAGACAGTCTATGAGATGAAACAGGCAGCGCTGATATAATGACTTTTTTGTTTGACCGTAATACGTGTATTACCTGTGACGTAACGGTATCATAATGATACTCATTTCGAAACTGATTTTCATTATAACAGACAGTAGGTGTGGTATTGATTATTATCAAACACGGAACGATCTTGAAACTTTGAGAGAAGCAACTGAAAACTGCGTAATAAACAACCCGTATTTAAAATAAAATAAATTATGTTCGTGTTAATGTTATCACCATACTAAAATGAATTCATTTCGTCTTGTCAAAATCCGTTGGTTTCAAGAAGAAAGAAAGAAAGAAAAAAAAAGCTTCGATTTGACCGGACGCCATGAGCTGCCGAGCAAAGCGAGTCTCATAAATATACTCCTATCTTAATAAATGCTATAATTGGCTTGTTGCAAACTGCCTTACTATTGTATCAATATATGAAATTGCTAAGGTGAAAGAAGCTGAATTTTCCCTTAGGAGAGTCAGATGGAATTAATATAGCATTGATTTATGAATAACGTTCAAACAACTTACACGCGGATAAAACAAATAAAAGAGCTTTAAATAATTTAGTTCAGTATAATTATCACACACATATTCAAAGTTCGAACGAAACAATGGTTTAATAATTCTAAGTACATAAATAGTGCTCTTACAGTATGAATCTGGGCTAGGATAGATCCAACTGATAAGGGACTGAAGATGGCCTAGGGGAACACGGGGCAGAACGGGGTGACTCTATATCTCAGCCGTTCGGTGCTGCCGTCGATTAAAACTAACGAAATCACAACGGACGATCAGCAAAACATCTTGGGATGTCATTCTTTTTCAATTTGAGTTGAGATGTGTGTATTGTTTTAGTCGAATTGACGAGTTTCTTTGTAATATTGTCGGTCCTATGCAGCAAAATAAGCTGCAATATTTTCTTTAGTTGAGGACACTGCTTGTCATATTCGACCTCTATTGAAGGGTGGATTGCTTGTGGTGAATGTAAATAGTGGTCACATAATTCGTGTGCAGGTAGCCTATAGACGTGAGGACGACGAAACAGTACTCGTTTGTAAATATTGTACTAAAAAAATAGTATTTTATTTTACCAATTCTGCCCCGCATACGGGGCGGAACGGGGTTATTTACATTTTCTTAAATACTTCAAATTAATCCACAATTAAACAATAATTCTTAGATTTTTTAATGTCAGTTGTGTTCTGTAGAACATGAATAAATTATGTATCCCTATATAATGCTGATTTTTGTTTTTTATATTTTCCTAGATAGGATTAAATATTAAGTGCCCCGTTCCGCCCTGGGTTCCCCTACTTAGGCTGAAATTCATGCATGGGCCTATTCGTTTTAACATCAGTGAAGAATGACCCAACTGATAGGGGACTGAAGATGGTCTACTTAGGCTGAAATGCATGCGTAGGCCTATTCATTTTAACATCAGTGCCCTATTTAGACTTGTAAACTCCTAGTATCTAAGTTATATGACAGTGTTATAACCTAAAGAGTTTTTGTAAGTTTTAATATTCTGACGAGTATTTTGTACTATTTTAATATTTCAAAATTGTGATGAGTGTATTGTACTAATTTTTAGGATAGAAAGGACGTCACTAATAACATCAGCAATATATTAAAAATAGAAATTCCTGCCCAGAATTAAGTAGTTCTGTGGGAATAAATAGCACTAAATCAATTACTAGACATCACGACAGTATGTTATTCCACATTGCTGTATGATTATTGTTATTATTATCGTTATTGTTAACCGTAAGTCTAACGGGTAGCATGTTGCTGAAATAAACTACAGCACAATGTTAAGAGAACACATTCTTAGGTGTAAAGCTTTATAAAATTTTATAGCAACATTACACTGGAAACATGGAGCATGTTTCGCTATTGTGAGTATAAAGATAGTTTATACTTCTGTGTGCGTTATTCACCAAGTCTTAGCAGTATTGCATGTTATGAGTGCAAGGAATTATCGCCTCATGCACTTGGTTGCACACTGACATAAATTCATGCAGTAATGTACAAATTGCAAAATCTCAGCTTTCGTTCCACTGAGTGCTTTCTTTGTTCAAAAGATTTAACGGTAAAGTACAATCATTTTACATTAGACATAATCTTAAGCTGTTTGATGAAAGAAATGTTATGCACTCCTATAGAACCAGAAATGGCTCAGACTGCGTAAGACTGCTCAGAATTTTATGTATATGTGCTGTAAGGTTTATAACTGTTTGGTACCACATCATTTAGCTTTGTCCAATTTTGTATTCAAGAACAAACTCAGAACATGGCTTTTCAATAATCCTTTGTATGAAGTTAAATAGCTTTTTAGTGCTTATTTGAGTGGTACGTAAGTTATGTGTGTTTATATACTGTATGTAATTTGTGTTTTTTATATTATTGACGAAGCCTATTCTTACTTTATTTAATGGCTTAATAATAATAATTTAAAAAATATGACCAAGTCACAGTCCGCAAGCAACGTGACTTATAATTTCAGATCGTCATTTATTTATTTATTTATTTTTATTTTAAGTTACAGCCGACAGTAAAGATTCCCACACGATTATCTTTTATAAATGTTACGGTCAATCTGATAATTCAGGGCAGTTTTCATAATGCTTGGTCATTATAAATAATGACCGATAAAATCGGGCAATTTAATAATTTTACGACAATCTAGGATAATTTCTTACACTGCCCGGTCAATATTAATACTGCTACAATTTCTCTGGTCACTTTAATAAATTGACAGCAATTTGGCAACGTGCGTCTGGTGTGATTCTCCCTAACCTAACCTAACCTATGTAACTCGAAATGTCACCAAAGTGGAAGCTGCTCTAATAAATAAAAGCTCTTGGATTTGACATTTTGTGTGTATATGTAGGCTATATGTTTTTTGTTTGTTGTTGTTTGTTTGTTTTTTTTTTGTTTTTTTTTTGTTTTTTTTGTTAGGCGTACGTATTTTTCATACTTATTTACTTTAATATAATATCCTCTTATTTTTGTATGTAGAGAAGTATGAATAACAATTCTCTCAAATTGCCCATTCAATTTCCAGCATTATTCATAATGCCCGGGCAATGTGTTAATTTCTATATAATTTATCATTTTGTCACATCCCATTGGGCACTTTTTAAATTGCCAATTGTTTACATTGACCGTATCATAAACTGTATACGTATTACATCTCCGTCCTTGATTTTATAGAGTACAATTATTATAATCTATTTGTCAATTCTATTTGATTGATTAACTTACGAATTATCCACTTCTATGAATTTAAATGTTTTATAAAATCGGAATAATATTAAAAATAGTATTCCATATTCAAAAATGTATCCCCGTAAGTCCGCCCTCATAGCTCGCCTTCGATATCTGGGATGCGTATCGAATCTTGATGGAATCTGTGGTGGGAAAAAGCGGTCGCGGCGAGTTCTCTTGGTGTGCTCCCATTTCCCATGCTATGAAGCATTCTACCATAGCTCACTCTATAATATGACTGATTATTCGGTTCCAATAAATGATTTACAGATCTATTCTTGCACCCTAAGGTCTACTTTTTGTGAAAAAAATTAGAGTACATAACAAATAATTATTTTCTTCTTAGATCCTAAAGTTTCGTACTACTTTAACCAGGTATTAATGATCTTTTCAGGGCCATGGCTGAGTGGTAAGACCACTTGCCATCCACAGATGGGACGAGGGATCGAATTTCGGTGTATGCTTGTGGAATTTGTGATGGATAAAATTTGGTAGGGGCAGGTTTTCACGGGGGTGCTCTTGTTGCTTTATATCATTCCACCGTTGCTCTATTCACCATGGTGTGACCGTTTGTTTGCAATAAAGGAAATTATAATAATTTTTAACCAAGATTGTATATTTAGCTAGTACCAAACTGAAGTTTCGGTATATATAACCGATTTATGAATATTCTGACTAATTTCTAGTTGCACTTATTGCTAAGAAATTCCTTTTCTTGTAAAATTTCCAGATTCACATTGAAATATAAACATTTCACTATTTCATTTCATACCTGATATTTCCTCAATTAAGCCTTCTCTACAAACTTATGTGTGCTCTCGATTATTTATCTACTGTGTATATAATATGTGATGAACGCACAATCATCGCCTCCTATTAACAAGACAGTATTCAATTGTGAGATTAATTGCCTTAGCAACCGGGGGGGGGGGGGAAAAGAACATTGAATGACTTGGACAATATTCGTTTTTTTTTTTTGTTTTTTTTTTTTTTTTGTTTTTTTTTTTTTGTTTTTTTTTGTTTTTTTTGTTTTTTTTAAAGGCTAGGGAACTTTAATCTGAGGTCACTTTTTCCCGGGGTTCGCACTTGAATCGTGTGATGTACATCGAAACCGAGTTAAATTACCAATTGATTTAATTGCTTTTACATGGTTTGGGTAAGGTCCATGAGTTTGTAGTATGTTTTAATAGTTTCATTTCGAATCTTTATGCCCGTACGGAAGCACAAGATTCGTTCAATTCGTTTAATTAATTATATATTTACGGAAAAACAATAGCCTATAATTCAGAATAAAATGACGCAATTTATGTAAAAACGAGATAATATATAATGTTATAATTATTTTTCTGTTTAATAAACAATTTCATAATTAATCTGAATGTTTGAATTTGATTTTAGATTGACCCAATCAGACGACAACGAACCCGCCATGACCTTCGCATCAAGATAGTTGACGTAGTTCTTGTCTGATATGAGAGATGGCAGCTTACGGTGTCAGTTAAATAGAAGTTTCCTGTTCCGTTTTCCTCAAACCAACGGAGTTTTACAGCACGAAATGGATTCATTTTAGTAAGATATTAAATTTACACGAACAAAATTTATTTTATTTCAAGTACTGGCTACTTATTACGCAGGTATCAGCTGATACTCTGAAGCTCTCAAGATCTTTCCTTGTTCGATAACAAACGACACCACACCAGTTTCGAAATGAAAATCAGTGTCGAAATGAATAAATGATACTGTTACGTCACATGTAATAAGCATATTATAGTATGGTCGAACAAAAAAGTAATATCCAATAAAATTTAAAAGTATTATTTATCATAACTACAAAACTTTCTTGTATGCTTACTGATAAGTAGACCTGGGATTTTAGGCTCTAAAAAAATTAGTTTTAGGCACCTAAAATAGCCTTTTAAAACAAGTAGCCCAGTGAAATGTTACAAAAAAAATGCGTGAACTTATATTAAATGGGGTATTAATGATTTTTGGAGGGGAGTTTCAGACCATTACTGGGATCATAAATCCAGATTTGCAACCCTGAAAAACCTGTGCTCGCTGAATGGCGGTCGAAATAAACCGGTTTTTTCGGACTTTTTTCGGTTTTTTGACAATATCTCCTAAACTATGCGTTTGTTGGAAAGAATCTTTATTACTTTATTAAAGTACATTAATTTTTATAAAATATGAGATCAAAATCGTTTTTGTAAGTTATATAGTTACCGAGATACGGCTTTTCAAAGATTGGCCTATTTTTTCAAAATGTTAACATTTTAAGTTTTCTTCGTGTTTCGAATTGAATACCGGCAAAATGACACGTCCTACAGAAAAATCAAAAGAACAAAAGTTGTAGGCAATTTAATAAGCTTTAAATTTATCTATAGCTGGTCCTTGTCGCTCAGATAGTCTCGTCATAAAGAACAAAAACCGAAAAAATGAAAAAAAAAATTTGGGTGAAAGTTGAGTAACATCGTTTCCTCCACCAACACCTTAATTTTTTTGGTAACATGTTGGCATAAAATGTCTTATAAC
This sequence comes from Ectobius pallidus, assembly GCA_964059195.1. Lineage (NCBI taxonomy): Eukaryota > Metazoa > Arthropoda > Insecta > Blattodea > Ectobiidae > Ectobius > Ectobius pallidus. Next base: position 87,845,125 of record CAXKWD010000008.1, read on the forward strand.
TGTGTTTAGAAACTATTTATGTGTATATGTGTCTATGGGAGATGGGATTTTGCCCAAAAAAAATATTTAAGCAGAATATTTCATAAAAATATATTTACTTTTAAACCAATATGCATAGTTAAACAATTTGTGAGGTTCCTGGTATGGGATGGTATGGGACCTGGGAAATCGAGGGTGGGGTGATGTCTTCATCCTCACTTGAAGAATTGTCATCGTGGGGAATGGGCACATTGCGGCAGAATTTTCTCCTTGCAGAAAGTGCACAAAACTGAGCATTTCAAACCAGTTTTGCGGCAGCTGCAGCCCCCAGCAGAGACAAAATAGTTTCTATTAGCAGTGGGATTGTTGAAGGCTATGAAGTCGAGGAACTGGGAACAGTCACTAATAAGAAGATTGAAGTTGACCCTTTCACAATATTCCAGCGAATTAGCATCACCATAAAAATCCGACGCAGAGTTAAAAGCCCACTTCAAGTATGAATTGGCCCCTTACCCAATGCCTCTTTGCAACAAAGTTTGAGTGAGGAAGGGAACTAAGGCAGCTGTACAGTATATTCGTGTTTCACATCCCCCACTACCAACATCTCCCGAGACTCCAAAATCCACATCGTGCTCGATGGTGGCTACTTACTCCATAAATTTGTGTGGCATCGAAATGCATCAGTGAAGACCATCATTGACGGCTACATTCATTTTGTGAAAAACAATTTTGGGACAGATGTAACCATTGTCTTCGATGGATATCCGGAGGACGCCTCTCAAAAAAGTACCAAAAGCGCCGAACGTCTCAGACGATACTCCGCCCTCAACTGCAGTGACATTGTCCTATCAGCTTCAATTACCATCAACAACACGCAAGAGAAGTTCTTAACGAACGACACTAATAAGCATAGGCTGATAGAGCTACTGAAAAGTGGATCTGAGCAGCACGGTGTTGAAGTGACAGTTTCAGAAGAGGACCTGATGCTGACATTATTAGAGCTGCCATCACCAAAGCTGACTCTTCTAAGAAGGTTGTAATCATCGTGGAAGGTGTAGACCTTCTTGTGTTCTTAGTTGGTTTCAGTTCCAAAAAATACATCTACTTCCAGAAGAGGGGAGCCAGACGTCCAATATTCATCTAATCGTTCACCACCGGAACCTCTCATTAGTCTCCTGGGCCAATTATGAATTTTCACGCATTTAGCCGGTGCGACAGGACCTCTGCCCCTTTCTGGCAGGGGAAAACCAAATTTGTCAAACCTTCAAGAACCCAGAACTATTAAGGCAAGCAGAAGTCTTCCTCCACCTAGATGTGTCAAGATGAAATAGCTGCAGCTGGAGAGAAGTGCCTCGACGCAGTTTATGACGGAGCGACTCACACCACCCTCAACGACCTGACAGCCAAAGTCAACCTCGTCCGTTTGTCACCAACCATAGATGCTTATTGTGTGCATCACCAGGTATGTCTATGTACATTTCCTATCATTATGTTCTTAAGTTTCGTTGTTGACTTATACACTCATTGTACACCATGTGTATGCTTTGAAATATTATACAATAACTAATTTTCATTCTACTTTTTCGCAGGTACAAAAGTGGTTGGGGTGGAAAAAACTCAAGGATTGAGGGTGGAAGTTGGACGAGTTTGGTCTTACTCCAAATAGACCTGGACACACCTCAGATTAGATTAAGTAAAACTGCCAATAGTTATAAGTTTATTCAATTAAAATTATACAATAAATTACCGCTACATGTAAGAGCCTTAGACTATAATAGGTTCAAGTTTATAATTAAGAAATGGTTGAGATTGAATGCTTTTTATACAGTAGAAGAGTTCATTAACTCTGAAATAGACAACATTTTGTGACCAATATATTATATGTATGTGTGCGTGTAAACATGTGATCTTATGTAATAACAACTGTCTTTAATACGTTATATGTGTGTGTGTATGTAAGCATCTGATTTTTCTTGTAATAACAACTGTCTGATATCATTGTAATTGATTCTATAGACAATAAACATTATTATTATTGCAATGGAAGTTTAAGCAGCCCCTCAAACCAGCAACTGATCTCGTGCAAGTGCAAGATGGGCTGCACTGGGGGCTGCAGCTGCCGCAAAACTGGGCGGAAATGCAATGTGCCCACACCCCACGATGATAATTCTTCAAGTGAGGATGAAGACATCACCCCACCCTCGATTTCCCAGGTCCCATACCATCCCATACCAGGAACCTCACAAATTGTTTAAATATGCATATTGGTTTAAAAGTAAATACATTTTTATGAAATATTCTGCTTAAATATTTTTTTCTGGCAAAATCCCATCTCCCATAGACACATATACACATAAATAGTTTCTAAACACAGTTTAAGACATTTTCCGCCAACATGTTACCAAAAAAATTAAGGTGTTGGTGGAGGAAACGATGTTACTCAACTTTCACCCAATTTTTTTTTTTTCATTTTTTCGGTTTTTGTTCTTTATGACGAGAATATCTGAGCTACAAGGACCAGCTATAGCTCAATTTAAAGCTTATTAAATTGCCTACAACTTTTGTTCTCTTGAGTTTTCTGTAGGACGTGTCATTTTGCCGGTATTCAATTCGAAACACGAAGAAAACTTAAAATGTTAACATTTTGAAAAAATAGGCCAATCTTTGAAAAGCCGTATCTCGGTAACTATATAACTTACAAAAACGATTTTGATCTCATATTTTATAAAACTTAATGTACTTCAATAAAGCTAATAAAGATTCTTTCCAACAAACCCATAGTTTAGGAGATATTGCCGAAAAACCGAAAAAAGTCCGAAAAAACCGGTTTATTTCGACCGCCATTTAGCGAGCACAGGTTTCTGAGGGTTGCAAATCTGGATTTGTGATCCCAGTAATGGTCTGTAACTTCCCTCCAAAAATCATTAATACCCCATTTAATGTAAGTTCCGATGTAACATTTGACTGGGCTAAAGTAAATAGGCTTTTAAAAGATAAAATAGGCACTTAAAATATCCTTTAAAAATGTGTAGATAGACAAAAAATAGACTTTAAAGTATTACAATATACACTTAAACTGTAACATGGTCTTTTTTTTCTTTTACTGCAAGAAACGTGGTATACCTATTCTTAACAGGATTAACTGCAAAATTAGGCATCACGAACTATATTCACTTAAACAGATGTTCTTTCACTGGTGACTTGACACAGCAGTCCTTCCCCCTTAATCCTCCCCTCCCCGTCAGTCAGCACTCCTTTAGCGACAATTGTTTGGAATAATCATGTTTCTGTGAAAAACCCACCTCTGCTGTTCTGATTTTCATTGAGGGATGTCCATTATGAGATTGTAAAAATTACAGAAGTTGAATTTTATTTTAAATGTACAAAATAGGCATTTTAGGCACTAAAAAGGTAAAATAGGCTCTAAAGGTCTAAATAGGCATTTTAGGGGACTATAAAACTCTATAAATGTAAGTGATTTATCATAAAACGTCCACATATTTAAAAATTTCATGTTATTTTGTAAGGAACGAAATAGGCATTTGCCTTAAAATCCCAGGTCTACTGATAAGAAAACAAAATACATATTTTCCTTGAAACATTATAATGAGGGACCTTGTTAGAAATTTTTTTGCTGTGTAAAAAACATCCTATGTGCAATATAAAGAAGAGAAGTTCTCAAGTTACATAGGAAACAAAACATCAATATCTGCTTCAACTGCTTGTCAAGGCATCCAGACAACTGACTGATACTCTTCGGATGTTCGTGACAGTGAATGTATACTATTACATTGAAATATCTCTTGTACACGAAATTCTTTTTCTGACTAGAGAATATTTTTCAGCGCTGCAAGGAATATCCACGTCTGTATACCGTATTTTAATCATCGATATTTAGTATTCATGTTAACGCTTTTGATAATGAACTATACCGACTAATCGGAAATCCATATTATAAACTTCTAGAGTTAGTAGAGGGGACTTAGTAGGCAATATTTCGAATAGGAACCCATGTCCGGAAACGTAGCCATTACAATGTGTCGGATTTGCCGGTGTTGTTTTGCAACCGGAGAGGCAGTACATGACGTCAGAAGAGCACCATGTGAAATGAGGTGTGACGTAAGGTACAGAACTAAATGACGTTTGACGCATTACAGACGAAAGTCAATTTTTTTTGGTAACAATACCAAAGTAACAAACAAAAATTTCGTTGATCACAATAACACTTGTGTCAACAGTGGAAAAAACAAATTTGTTTCTGTATTCTGCACTGGATGTATCCCATACGAAACTGCTCACTACAACAGAGGCTCGATATGACGACCACCAACGTCGTTGCACAACTTTGTACCGACGAATCCACTGTTTACACAATTGTTATTGTGATAAATGAAAGTTTTTTTTTTTTACTTTGGTATTGTTACCAAAAAAGTTTGACTTTCGTATGTAATGCGTCAAACGTCATTTAGTTCTGTACCTTACGTCACACCTAATTTCACATGGTGCCCTTCTGACGTCATGTACTGCCTATCCGGTTGCAAAACAACACCGGCAAATCCGATACATTGTAATGGCTGTAGCACGGAAACGGTAAGTTTCTGAACATGGGTTCCTATTCGAAATATTGTCTTCTAATTCCCCTCTACTAGCCCTAGAAGTTTGTAATATGAATTTCCGAATACCCGGTATTATTAAATCGAAAGTTATATTTTGTACATGTTGCTTTAGCTGTCTTTTTCAGTTTCTATTAATGTTATTTGTCACAGACAGGTATTCACAGGACACGATAAATGGGCAGACTTATAGTAAACCCAGAACAATCTATCTACATAAACCAAACATATTTTAACCGAGAGACAATTCCGCTTGACCGCAAGCATTTTTCCCACCGTTTAGCACGAACGCATGGTTATTGCTGGAGTCCTGAATTTCTTATTTAGATTCTTCAGTCTCGCTGATTCGCCGTTTCCTTAGAGAAGTAAGATTTGTTGATAACTTTTCCAGACTAGAGCTGGGTCAAATAACTGTATAACGATGAACTGTACATACAATTCTTGATTCTTGATTATTTATTGTCCTGAGCAACAATATGTTGCTACGGAAAGTGTCAAAATACATTATGTTAAAACATGTTACTAACACAAGTATTATGTAAAAATATAAAAGTTTTTAATGCATAAAAACAAAGCATAAAATATGTCAAAATATTCCCTTATGTTATAAAACGGGTTATCAATAAGTCACCTATGCACACTTTTCTTAGAAAAAACTAAAATGAGTATCCTTGACATAAAATAAAAGCTTTTAAACCCAGAAACAGCCATGGACTCAAACCATTTCATTGATTAAGTCAGCTTGACCCGGGGTTCCAAAATTATGAAAATTAATTCTAATTTCGAAGCTCTAATCTATTTCTATAACTATTTAGATTATTTTAAATATAGCCTATAGGAGACAATGATATTATATGTATATATGTTTATAAAAATCAATATTTTCTGATCTATGAAGTGGGGTCTACAATGAGCATCATAACAGGATCTTGATCAAATCCTAATAACCTTCTTTTGAAGACCTAGTATCTTGGTTATGCCAACTCCATTGTCCCAGAAGCAAATACCATAAACCAGTACGCTATTATAAAAGCTTAATATGCCTTCTTCATGTAACTTTCTTTCATTAGGCCTATCTTAGTTTTACCTCTCCCTTTTAGAATTCAAGCGACCCAATCCGCCCGGGCCTTACATGGCCGCGACCTGTCGGAAGAGGGATTGTCTTTGGATCACATACATACTTTTTTTGACCAGACAAGGACATGGAGGGCCTCCCCTGATGAGTGATCAGCCCAATGCCGGGGCCACCTCCGAGACAACACGAACACATAGGACGAGACACATCATTCACACACACACTCACTCCAAACAAGGCGAGATGATAATGACGGCCAGATGATATCTGGGGACCACAAGGGCCTAAAGTTACCCGACATTTGTCTTACAGGTGAGGAAAACCCCACCTAGGTAACTTGTCCCGACCAGGAATCGAACCCGGGCCCGCTGCGTGAGAGGAGCGAACGCATCCCCTACGTCACAGCGGTGGACCTTCATGTAACTATATGGTACAATTAACTGCTGAGGGATAAAACAGTTATCTTTTATTTGAACAGGTAGTTAATTGGATATTATTTTCAGTTATCAGGATTTTTAAATCGATTAACCATAGAGAGACAATTAATTATAGTTAATTATTACTCTCTGGTTTACGTAAACTTACTATAGGATCCTCCGCGTATGTCGTGCGGACAGTACCACAGAAATAGCAACACGATTGTTCATCCGCTGTGAAACATGACAAAATGTTTTCAACAACTTTCTAGCACTGGAACTGTTGATTCATGCTGTACTAAACCTTCTTTTAACAGTAAATTGGATAACTTTAAATAATAGGACTATTAGTTAAAATTACGTTATTATCCACTTATGTAGGTGGCTGGTATCCTGTGAATTGCATGATTATTTCAACAATTATTTCTTAATTTAACCAGTTAACTTTTAACCGGCTAATCCCAGCTCTATTCCAGACCAGTGGTCTCCAACTCGCTGTATTTTGTGCGCGTGCAAATAGGCTTGCACCGTGCGACCCCTGTACACCACGTTACGTCAGTCTGAGACGGGGTTCCGTTGACAGGGTGGGTTGTCTCTTTTGCCAACTTCCAAGCATTAAGTCTGGTGTAGAACGTAATCCAATGTATAGGTCATCGTCCCCTACATCTATAGTAATATATACCAATATAGAAGTTTGAGTGCCGTTTCCTCGAACTATATTTCCCCAACTGCACAGAGATGCTGCTAGTATTTTGTCTATGTGCGGATCTACGTAGCCTACATATGCGAACATTTTTTTTTTCACTGATGAAAATAAACAAAACCCGCAGCAGAAGTCAGTTGAAAACGTAAAATGTGAGCTTAGACTGGCCGCTACACAAATATTGATTTCAGATGTTGAAAAACTAGTGCATCAAAAGAGACAACAAAAGTCAAGAAAACTAGCTTCCACTAGTGAGTGATTTTGTAGTGTGAAATGCTTTATTTGAGTTGTTCTTTAATCTGCTGTATTACATGGATATTATAGTTTCTCTGAATTTTGTTTGAAATATAACTTTAGGGTTAATATTTGTGTACAATAATACAAATGTGGAAGTATGTCATTTAAAGGAATGAGTCTAGATTTTGTTTTCAATTCACAGAACAAATTGTGGCATTACAATTTAATTATAGTAAAATTGAATAAAATCAGGGACTTTTCAACTACCTGGATGTTCAAAACGACAGAATTAATTTGTGTGTATTATTTTGCTAGGAATATATTGTACATTATTTGCATTGTTACAAACATCAAGACTTCAAGAATGTTCTTTGTAGAAAACATAAGTAAATGATAATGAAATAATAATGTAATAACACATTTATACAACAATCATCTGTTGATGTTCCAATATAATTTGTGAATTTCAAAAGCCTAATGAGCATGCAGCCACTGAACTCAAGAGAGGCAGTATACAACGCGGTGTGTGCACACTAAATGATTCTAGTGTGCTGCTCTATGTACTTACCAGATGACCAGATGCGAACATTTCTCTCGTCATGCTACCACTCAGGTTTGGGATTTTTCGGAGAAGCCAAAAGACTATTACCACAGTAAATTTTTGACTGAAATTTACTCTTGTCTACGAATTCCAAAATATTTAGAGCTTTTGAAGGTCATTCTTTTAATAGCACGCCTGTATTCCGTATTTTATTCTGCAGACTAAACGTCGAAAAAATGAAAATTTCTAATGAAAGAAAAAACCTTCTGTGAGAAGATTTTAATGATTAATAACTTTTTAATGATACAGATCCAGTACATACCATACTCTTGACTAAAACTTCTAATACGTAAATAAAAATCTAATGAAAATTTACATAAACATTTGCTCTGGAACGAAATCCCTCATTGATTTGTAAGAAACATGGATAAATATCAGCACTTAATTTAATTTATACTCTTTCATTCCTTATATATATATAGACATACAGGTAGTCCATTCGAGAAAAGGAAGTAAACCATGCAGTGAGTAAAATGATTATGCACAACTACTCACTAAACTTGGTAAAAGCGTATGTATTGCAGAACAGAATTATCCAGTGTACTATGTAACTATTTATTGTGGTATTTTCGGTTCTACCCCGAAACCTGAAGCACATAGAATAACAAGATTTGGATTTATAAACGAGGGTAAGTCTATAAGTATCCGCAATTTTTGTCTAATCTTTTGCATAGTCCAGTTATTCATTGTATGGCCAGGCGGCTTCCTTTCGTTAGGAGGAAAAGCTTGCCGACAGCTCAATCCATATCCTTAATTTTTACCGCACCAATCAGCTAGTTACCTCAGCCGATCATAATCTAAGAAAGTCGCGTGACGATTTTGACAGCTAATCGTCAACTCCGCGTGGAGTGAAATGCGCGATTGCAAGATGAAGTTACAGTAAACGATAACAAGTGTAAATTGATTAAAGCGAAGGAAGAACTGAGGTCAGTGATAACAATGAGAGAATATTGCAACGTTGTTTTTTTTTTGGAAAGCGGAAGCAAAGACCGATTTAAGTCAGATCAATTAACATGAAGAAACACTGACTTTATGCTTTATTCCTTTGAAGCCGTCTGGCCATGCAATGAATAACTGGACTATACGTTGGGTGTACCTCTCCGCCTTTGGAATGTTGACCATTTTGATTCCACTGAGTGTTGCACATTAAACATGGCAACTCCGCTCTTCAGCACAATATGGAGGCAATGTTTTACCACGGTGAAGCGTGTACGAATGGATTGTAAAGTTCAAAATTGGTCGTACAAGTGTGAAGGACAAGGAAAGAACAGAACGCCCATCCACATCCACTAGTGACGCCAACATTGAGCAAGTGCGTATCATGGTTCAGAAAATCTGAAGAATGACCGCCGATGAAGTGGCAAACCATTTGTAAATTAGCCATGGTTCTGTATTTGACATTATTCATAACAGTCTTGGCTTAAATAAAATCTATGCAAAGTGGGTTCCAAATCAGCTCATTGAACAGTACAAGCACAATCGTGTGTCCATCTGCCAAGGCTTACTGGATCTCTATGCTAACGAAGGTGAAGCTCTTTTTAAACGAATAGTCACTGGAGACGAAACGTGAACCCATCATTTTGAGCCTCAAAGAAAAGACCAAAGCATGGAAAGGAAGCACCCTGCATCTCCAGTCAAAGAGAAATTCACACTTTTCTGGGACCCACAAGGGCCAATATTGCAAAATTACTAAGAGAAGGGCTCAATAATAAACAATGCACATTACAGTGAGATGTTGATCAACGCGCTGAAGTCTGCAAGTCGAACCAAACGTCGAGGCCTACTGTCGAAAGGACATAATAGCCTATATTATGCCAAAACTAACAGTCGTTTTGTCTTCGTAGGCAGTTAAATTAAAGCTATGTTAATCCTTAGGCTCTTAAAGGTAGCTATTTTCTTGTAACGAAATAAGCACTCTGGATCAAGTCTTTAACGGTACAGTCGCGTTTGCCTAACGCTGCCCAACATGGCTATATTGGGTACCGGTTGGTCTTTTGCTTCATAATTCTACACCTTAAAATGAGTATATAGATATTAATCTTGCATTGTATTGTTGTGGCAAGCAATGCTACTGGCGTGACTTATAATAAATAATATTTCAATGTTATCGTCAGGTATACCCCTGATTTAAGTTTCAAGCTCTGAAATGTGAGACCCGATTTCCCACATTTCCATCACCGATGACTATAGACTGGGAGAGACTGTGAAAACGCGATCAGTCAAGTTTATATACTGATTGGCGCCCATATCATTATCACCGAGTAACAGTCTCATTGTACATAAAATTAATAAAGGTAATACAATTATGTCGGCCGTGCCCGCCTCTAGATCACAAGTCATGGGATCAAACCCGGCCGCGGTCGTTGGATTTTCAGGATGTAAAATTCTGGGCAAGGAGTCCTCCGGGAGGGACTTTAAGCTAGGGGGCTTGTGTCGTAAAAGAACTCCAAGCCTAAATTAGAGCCTCTGGACAAAATTTCTCGGCCCTTTCACGTCCAAGTAATACCTTAGTTTCCGGAGAGGATTGAGAGGCGATGGGCTTACCACCTGTCCTTCTGCCCTCTCTCGGAAAATTAGCGTAACAAAATTCACATATGTAACAGAAACCTCCATTTGGAGCCCTTCGTTCCAACATAGGGGATATAGGAAACCAGATACAGACTACAGAATATAATTATAACTACAGTAGAGTCACGCTATTCCGAAAATCCGCCTATTCCGAATAGAGTTCCGAAAAAATGCCGATTTTTTAAACTTAAAAGCAGATGAAATTAAAAAGAAGTTCGTGAAAAAACGTACATTTATTGTTTTACAAAGAAGTTAAATAGAGACATACATAGAGCCTAAGCTTGATGAAAACGCCTGAAACCAGATTAGAATGAAAGCTTGTTACTTACAGCACATGTTGGCTCCATTTATACAATTCCCTGCACTTAATTTACGCCTTAGCATGTCAATACGTTGATGTTACTCATGAAATCCGCCTATTCCAAATTCCCTCTAAACCGAACGGTGTTCGGTCCCAATTAGTTCGGAATAGCGGGACTCGACTGTATACAGATACTATAGATAATTTAGATGATTATATGGACAAAAGTTAATTTAAATTCAAAGAATTTATGGGTGAAATTCATAAATTATTTCACTTAAGTTACCATATTCTCGGGACACTAGCCTAGAAATTGAAGGAGTCCAGCAATTTCAGTGTTTTCAAACCAGTAATGGGATAGCTTTTCCCCTGAAGCCTCAATAAAATATTTATCTCGGCAATGAAGAATCCCTCGTTATAAAGGTTTAGAACGACATCTCAAGTTTATGACTCAAAGGACGTGAAACGCAATTTGTGGGATAAGGCTGCGTGCTGAAGCAAATAACTAGGGCTCTGGCTTTTATGGCGCATTTAGTCTGCATTGCAAGTTGCTGATATGTGGAAATTATCATAGAACAATATGCATTTAAACCAGTTGCTTCGCGTTTGTATAACAGAAATTCTTTAAACTAATTCTGTCAAGTGCTTGATAGTATCATAAAATGGTAAGTAGCCACGGCCGTAGTGCTTATTTCCTCTTTCAAATGACACAAATAATAAACGTGAGTTGTAAGTTAATGGAAGGTGTAATTTTTCTGCCAGTTTTTATTTTTTGACAAGCTAAAATTTATTAAATTTATAATTTCCTATCTCTGTTTATCTTCTCTAAACGTATAATAGGTACGGTATTATGGGTAAAGGAAGTATTGTGTTAGACTCTGAATTTCGATGTCGAGATTTCACGTTTCGATGTCGATGTATATTTTGAAGTCCCCAGAATTTAAAACACAATTTTCATAAACTTTTCTATGTGGGTGTCTGTCGTATAAAAATAATTTTATTCTGACTAGATTCCTTTATTGCTATCAAATGGCCATGTTGTGATGAAGGGAGCAACAGTGGAATTTTATATGGCAGGGCAAACAGGCACACCTCGAGAAAACCTACCCAACCCTTTTTTATGTCCACAAATTCCACTTGGATTTGATCCCGGCTCAGAGAAGTGGAAGGCGAGAAGTCTAAGCACTCAGCCACGGGAGGTGCCCTACGATAGACATCTTCTGGGAAGAATTTATTTTATTTTTACTACCACTTTAAATGAAATAAAATTTATTTTTCCGTGACCTCCTTAAAACAGCTCAATGATATTTACAAGAATTATATACATGAGATTGCATGTGCGCGTACTAAGTGCTAGAACTTTTATTCGAAAGATTATTTCGTAAACATTCTCTTAGATGTAGATATAAGCCCTAAACCAGCCATCATTCTCAACAAACTCTGGCTTCAAGTCTTCCATGACTAACAACGAATTTTTGCATCAGACTCAAACACAATTTGAAGTGAGATGGTTGTATATCCTACGTATTACAATTAGAGGTGTACATATTCTGATTTTAGCTTGCCTGCCCCTTTGAAATTCTGCAACCAGTCACAGTTTTTAACTTGCTTGACTTGAAAGCAAGCCAGATTACAACGATGATAAGAAATACTGTCGCTATGAGTCACAAGCTCTTCATAACCTGATGGGTTTCACAGGACCTAAGGAAACTGCAAGGCCTGGCGGAAAGAATATGAAACTGGGTATAGCAGTGCACTGGTAAGTCGTGCAGTTACGTAGTTGAGGAACTTCAGATGTATTTAGAGAATTTTACCCTGAAGGAAGCCGAGGAGAAACTAAAATGTGGACAGTTTGAATTAATTATCAATGAACAAGGTAGCCTATTAGTCCGGCATGGGAAAAATTTTCAAACATTTTCAAACATTTTCAAACATTTTCGACAAAAAAAAATAATAAAATCATTAATAACAATAACAAAAATCCCTTTAGGCAAGCCTACAAGCTGAGGTAGATTTCGAAGTGCTTTTGTTTTTATTTACTGTCGCTGCGTAGCACTCTTCTTCTTTGGCCTTGGCATGACAAACCCGCAATAATAACTGCAAAAAAGAGGAAAGAGAACTTTTTAAAACATTCAAATCTCGCCTTATATGAGAACTATCAAGAAACTAGTTATTGATTTGTAGAGTACTCATCAAGAGCTTTTCAACGATACCCCACAAGACGTAGTTTCGAAAATTTCGAATTTCCATCCCCATACCCCCACCCCCACTCGTACTCCCAAAACCCCCGAATCGTTGGTGTCACTGTGAACTCCATAAGGAGTACTCTAATTTATTCAATCAAAGTTTCCCTCTATACTTCATAGGGGCCGAGATATAAATGTTTTAAAATTTCAATCCCCTCCCCCGACCACCCCCTTCGGCCAATTTTGCTCATTAACGAACTTGTCAGAACTATTGGGCCTAGAAATAACATAATAAAATTTGATTCAAATATCTTGAAAATTACGGCCGCTAGCGTGTAAAGATATATATGCATATATATAAATATAAATATATATATTTTATTTTATTTTGTAGTCTTTCTGCACAACGCAGATTGCCCTGCAGACAAAGAATATCTTTCAACAAAGTATACACAAAAATTACAAGCTTTCAGTAAGATCATAAACATAATGACAGGAAAATTCAAATAATCAGTAGTACTGTATATAAATATAAATATCACAATTTTTTTTAACAGGCGGTGGTTTCGTACTTAGGGAGGCATGAAACGTAACGATATGAACGAATTTTTTGAAAGTCATTAGGTAGATCTTTCTTCGAAATCTACCTAATAATAAAAATAATAATTGTGTTAAGACGCTAAAACGATTTTTAATACTTTATCCACCTTTTATTTATCTGCATGGTGAATTTCTTCTACCAGCATGTAGAAAAGCAAGAAAGTATTACCTGCACTAGCAACTACAGTTGTTTAGCTGATAGGAATGTCGCAAGCTTATTCTGACTTGCCTAGGCTGGGTTTGACCTGACCCATCAGGCTTAAAGAAACCTGCCTGCTTCCTAGCTATGACGCTGGCAACTTGCTTGCCTGGCGTTCAAGCGGGTTTGGGCAAGCTTACATTATACGATCCATCGTCTATTTGGAATAGATCACTCCCAATTTAATCACCTCTCTTGCTGAAAATTTGGATGAAAAACTCGCTGTCTTCGTGTATGACACTTGATATTAGTGAACTATATAATATGAGAGTCCCATTGTGGTTAATTTCAAGTTAATATTTATTTATACAATAAAAGGCTCAAACAAAGATATGCATTCATGAAATCATAGAAAATTGCTTCTGTTGAATAAAACACTCTAACGATTTTGTTTAAATCTTGTAACATGGTGTGCTTATACTAAGATCTAAAATGGTTATTTGGAATTTTTTTTTCGAAAAAATTCTCTGAAGGGTAGTTACAAGGCATCAACTGTATGTAGAGTCTCAGTCTTGCCTGGAGAACAATTAAGCTTGCATCAGGTTGAAACACCCGAATACGCGCTCTTTGGAATTCGGCCTTTAAGTCTATATCAGAATGTAAAGTGAGAATGGTGTATTGCCCATTGTTTAGAGTAAAGGAAGGTATGTCAGTGCATTAATCATATTTTATTTGGGTTGTGTATCCTTCGGAGATGCAATGCGTACAAACAATTCACATGAAGAGAATGCCAAACACAATACATTACACTAAAAGGCAAAACTATTTGGGGGGACAGAGGAAGTTATGTGTCGCATAAGATTTTTATCAAGTTCCTCCTATGTCGTCCTCAAGAAGCTGAAGATATCCTGTTGCAGAAAACGTACTGGGGATCGAGACCAGTCCACTATATTTTTGCTACATTTGGTTCCATTTTACTTTATAAACAATAGCTAGATGTCAAAATTATGTATATTTTACCTTTATTTTGATAATATTTCTAAGAATTTTTAGTAATTTAATAGTGTTTAATTACACATTTATAAATCAATTTGTATTTCAGAAACAAAAAAAAAACATATGAAATCCTGAACGCACTCTGCTTCATTAGCATGAAGGCAGGCTTCATCTAGAGAGATCTCGTCACTTCAGATTAGCTACAAAATATCCTTAGCTTAAAGTTCCTCCTGGAGTTTCGTTTCATTGGATTTCGGTTATCTAATAACGCTCATCCTGCTTTCTCTTCAACCGAATTTCCGTTCTGAATTCTGCTGCTTCGACAAAATTTCTCACTTAAGAAATACTCTATTATGAACAAGTCCTGGTTAAATACATGGGACATCCGTCATGGGAAAAGAAGGTAAGAGCTTCTGTTTTACCAATACAACAATAAAGTAAGCAGGCCTAAGGCCTGAACCTCTCTCTATTCAGTGATACGTATTTCCAAATCTAACCCACCCGTAAAAATTATACACCTAATCATAATACCAAAATTAACCGCACACGGTAAACAGCCTGTGAATATCAAAAATAATTATCTTCATTAAACCTTTTATGGACGTTTATTAAATTTAACACTTGTCTGACTAGCCATGACCGCCTGCTTGTCTCCTGGTTAAACTCGCTGGCTACAGTTCCGCAGGCCCGGGTTCAATCCGTGTTATCTCCTTGGATTTTTCTAAGGAAATTCTGGTATGGAATGCACCCAGCCTCGTGATACAAACTGAGGAGTCAACTGATGACGAAGTAGGGGTTCCGGTCACGAAAACCACCATTAACGGCCGTGGGTGTCGGCATGCTGACCATATGCTCCAATCCTGCCATCTGCCTATGGTTGATGCCGCAGCAGTCCAGTGTTCAGTCTAGTCCCTTCAGCCATTTTAGTTATTTCATAGCTATAGGTCTCATTCTCTCAAGACTCAAATTTTCTTATAGGCCTACTTTAATTCTTAGGATGATAAAAATTCCCTAATATTCTTAAAAAATGTATGATGGATTGAGGGCTTACAGATATAATTTCTTTTTTAAACTTGATCAGTGTGGTTACTTTCTGCGACTTGTGGTTTTAGAAAATATTTATTATTATTAGTCATGCGTTTTTTTTACTCTTTTCATTCGTTACATTCTAGAAAAAAGTATTTAGTCTATTTTTTACTAGTCCTACCAGTTTTAACTATATTGTGACCAATAAGGGTAAACATACACACAGAAATGATATTCACGTTAGTGCTTCTAATGCGACGTTCACACTGAGGATTTTTTTGCAGATGCAAATACTCCATACAAGTCCCAGATACAGTTCCATGATTCTTGTATCTGGATACTTATCATATGTATATGTTCCTTGCCAAAATATTCCATGAGGCCTAATTGATTAATATAATTATTGTGTTTCTTAACTGTACGGTTTCCTGCAAGGGGGAACACTTGGAAAAATGTCCAACCATTAAAATTATTCATTTGTTAAGTCGCATCAAATAGGGAGCAACGGCATGTGTGGCATTACTGGCGTAGGAAGGTGTAGGAAAGGATTGGAAAATTTTTACTGGAGTCGAGACAGCTCAGGTTCAAGAAGTGACAAATTGGAAAGCGGGGGTGGAGGGTTAGATATAGGCTTAGTTTGTGTTTATTTTGTATTTTGATTAATTAACTTATTTATCTTCAACTTTTCCTTTTGTAGTGTATTGAAAAAGCACGTATCCATGGCTCTGACGTGTGCGGATCCTGGTTCAAATCCTGACCGGGAAGGTTATCTAGGTGGGGTTTATTCCGGGGTTTTTCCTCACCTGAGAGACAAAAATTGGGTATCTTTGGGCCCTTGTGGTCCCCGGATATCATCTGACCGCCATCTGATATCATCTTCATCCCATCCTCGCCTTGTTCAGAGTGAATGTGTGTGTCAATGATGTGTCTCGTCCTATGTGTTCGTGTTGTTCCGAAGGTGGCTCCGGCATTGGGCTGATCACTCATCCGCCGAGGCCCCTCACGTCCTTCTCTGGTCAAAAAAGTATGTAAGTGATTCACAGATAATCCCTCTCCCGACAGGTCGCGGCCCTGTAAGGCCAGGGTGGCGTGAGTGGCTTAAATGTCCATAAAAGTGAGAGGTAAAACTTAGGTAAAGAAAGAAAGAAAAAAAAAGTACGGTTCATGTGGACCCATGCGAATGTTTACAATTAATTATGTAAAAGTAATAATAATATAAACACACTTATTTTTATAAAAAAATACTATTTATAATATACCATAAATAATATTCATGTTTACTTCGAAGTGTAGCATGCAAAACGGTACCTCTAAAATTCTGCTACAAACATATTGCTTCATGAGGCATCATACAAAGCAAGAAGTCGCCTTGTTTGTTATAGGTGATGAACATTTTCGCTTAGTAAGCGCCACTTATTATTCAGGTGTGCTACGTCAGCCAATCAGATCGTATCATTTAATATGTTTGTGTACATGATTGTGCAAACATTTTGTGCACAGGGTATAGATACGTTATATAAATTCTGCGCAATCTGTTACCTGGACAGGTACACAGACAAATAGGTCGGCAGAAAATGACAGGGTGACCGACCCGGTATGCATGCAATGGCATTCAGCCAAATGTGAACTTATTGATACTAGGATCAATAACAAAAGCAAGATGGGAGAAAATCTGCACCAAGTGTTACTTTTGTTTTTCTTCCACGTCATTCTAATTTCATTTCAGTTTCAAGAATCACATAAAATAGCATAACATTCCTTATACTAATTAATCATCGTGCTAAAATGCCATAGGGTAGACACTATAATATATGAATGTGTAGTAGTAGTAAATGGTTTATTTTGCCTGGCAGAGTTAAGGCCATAAGGCCTTCTCTTCCACTCAACCATATTAAAAATATATACAATGTAGATTTACATTAATGAACATAGTAATGGATAAGAGACTAATACTAATTTTAAGGCTAACCATAATAATTAATTAATTAAGTAAAAAGCATAAGTTTCACAAAAAGCACAGGTTTCATCAAAAATAAAAATAAAAAATATATAATACAAGCAAAATAAGGAAAATGTCAAATTAAGTTATAATGAAACTTTGATTTTGTAAAATAAAGTTGTAGGCAGTTATAAGAAGACTGAGTAAGTTACTCATGTTAAAATGTTAAAATAAAACTATTTCCCCCATTTACTGATAAGAAAACATTAATATATAACATGAATATAGCCTAGGCTATAGGCCTAGTACGTCTACAACCTACAGGCCAAAAAATAAACCCGATAACTTACACACAATCAAGACGATAACTATATTGGTGATGTTGACGACGAAGAAATAGAATAATAAATATTAAAATGGCCTCCGAAATTAGTTAAACACGTCGTAATACAGTTCATTATAATTATTATATTATATGCTTACGTGCTTCAGTAATAACTTGCAAGGTAACAAGATTACTTCCCATATGTGGGCCTTTACCAAAGGTCAGTATATCCTAAGAGGTACCGAGGCAGCGGCACGCGTGGCATGGTAAAGGTATCTGCTGGATGTAGGGGAGTTCCGTGGGGACTCGCGGTGGGGTCTGTTGACGGGGAGCCGTTGAGCATGTACATCATTTCATTACCGGAAGTTGGTACAATGGACCGAAAGGTAGAAGTGTTTAGGGTCGTCCCCCTTCAGGGGACTGATCCTATCCTATCCTATCCTATCCTAAAGGTCAGTAGCATATTACATTCGTAGAGATATTTTTAAGCAACATTCAGTCAAATTATTGCTGGGTATTATCAAATCCGAGAAAGGAGTGACAATAATAGGCTAACACGAATGAGCTCCCTAAATATATCACTAAATTACATAGTTCTTAAAATTCCAGCCATAAAAATTATAATCTCTGAGCAAGGCTGATTAGAGTAATAGCATACACAATTTTGTTGATTACTATATCTTGTTCTGCAATTATATTAGCTCTCATCGTGTAAATATCTTATAACAGAGCTAATTGGTACTGCACTTTTTAAGTACGATACTTAGCTGGCCACATTACCAGAACTCTGACTATTTTCCCTTTATGCATTAAACTCAGTGGCGCTACCTCCCATTGTGTGACAAAGTCTACCATCCGTCTTGCTGGAACATCTATCACAGATTTCCATCCATTTGTAGATGGAAATATTGGGAATGTGGTTAGCATAGGACTCCCTATTTCTTTATCAAAGAGCTTTCTATTTGAACTCACGAGGCTGAATTCACTCCGTTCCAGCCTCTCCTATCACAAAATAGCCCGTGGTGTCTTGGGAATAGAACTGGGCCATCAGTTCCATAATCACCTATGTTAAATGTTAGATCACCTAAGTTGTGTAAATTACTGCATATATATGTATCCTAGAGGAGGGAAATAACCAAATGTTGCAAATAAGAGTTTGGTAAAAGATTTCCATAGGTATATTGTTCCATTACTCTGTGTTCTGCCAGGTTTTAAAATGTATTGAACCATCCTATATTTGTAAGCTCTACCACAATGAGTTCGCTAACATTGAGAATGAATTTTACAGAATGAATTTCACTTACGGGATTCGCTACATTTACCGTCTATGTGATAAATTATTCAATATAGCAAAGTAATGTGAGGTATCCGTGTTCGCAAGAACTTAATCCCTAATGTACTTTATACACACATTATGTAGGCTGCTATAACGACGCAGAGGGAGTATACGAAGAGATGACGTACAGTGTAACTTCAGTAATCTGAATTTCCATGGTGAGTGATTAGGATTTACTTGAATTATCATCCAACGTATGGAATTACATACACTATCCTAACTAATGTTATTTAAAATCGGAATTCAAACATAGAGAAAATAACAACAAAATACAGGTGCAGTAAATTACTATAATAAAGCTATTTCAATCACCTTAATTAATTTCAGAGATCTACAATTTCAAGAAATTAATAACAGCCATACTATTCTAGAAAATGTTGGATTTATTATTATATAATTATCACTATTACCATTACTATTATTATTATTATTATTATTATTATTATTATTACTATTGTTTTACCTGGAGAACAATTGTTTTAAATGCTAACGTTTGCGACGTTTTATGTCCTTCAATATGTATAGTTGTACTGAAAGAACGTTTATTAATTTGGCCAGTAAAAGACTGCATTTGGCTACTGGAGATCCTCTTTCAATTGCATATCTACGACAGAGGATAGCCATAGTCATTCAATGAGGGAACGTGGTGAGTATAATGGGAATCTTACTGGAATATTATTATTCTCTTGTCAGTGTTTATTATCTGTATCGTATTTCATAAAATTAACAATAAAATATTTTGTCATTCCAAAAAACTGTGGTTAGTTTTTAACATTGTATATAATATAATCGCAGAAAACAGTGGAACAACACCATTACAACAATCGCAATCGAATGTGATCTGACTACATAGATGGGGATGCGTCCAATCCTCTCACGCAGCGGGCCCGGGTTCGATTCCTGGTCGGGACAAGTTACCTAGGTGAGGTTTTTTCCGGGGTTTTCCCTCACCTTTGAGACAAATGTCAGGTAACTTTAGGCCCTTGTGGTCCCCGGATATCATCTGGCCGTCATTATCATCTTCATCCTCATCCTCGCCTTGTTCTGAGTGAGTGTGTGTGTGTGAATGGTGTGTATCGTCCTATGTGTTCGTGTTGTCTCGGAGGTGGCCCCGGCATTGGGCTGATCACTCATCCGGGGAGGCCCTCCATGTCCTTGTCTGGTCAAAAAAGTATGTATGTGATCCAAAGGTAATCCCTCTCCCGACAGGTCGCGGCCCTGTAAGGCCTGGGCGGCTTGGGTCGCTTAAATCCTAAAAGGGAGAGGTAAAACTACGAAAAAGAAAGAAAGAAAGAAAGAATAAAGTAAGTAAGAAAACAGTATGCTTATTTTTTTTATTCCTACAACCATAAATTTATTTCATTCTGAATTTTTGTTTGCTTAAGTGCTCTATTACAAAATCTTGTTATCGAACGACCTTAATTACAAATTAAATTTATTATGTACTACGGGTTAATTTCTAACTCGCAAATTAACCAAACCTTTTTATTCCATTTGTAGGAATGTTCTCGTCTAATTTATAAGTTTTATCTCAATTTTCACAGTTCTTGAATAAATTATTACTGGTACTGTACTGGTTTGTTTTGAATTGCTGTAGAAATTAATTACGACTTTTTTTCTGAAGCTCGTCTTAAATGCCTTGTTTTCTTGTACCCGTTCCAAGCCACTAAACCAGCCTCTTAATATCCTTCACTTCGTTAAGCAAGGCATTGAATGATGAAGTTGTTTATAACGGTGATTTAATGGAGCAAGAAATTTATGAAATCACATTTTTATGAGATTTATACACTACATAAAACAACGGAGCTCATCTCCAACGTCTTCTTTACAGCCTCTTAAACAGGAGTTGATCGCGTTATTTCTACTTTGTAGCGTGATAAATTTTTATTAACTTTGGCTACATTTTGATTTAACAGCTCTGAATATTTTACAACATTTAGACGACAATAATTTTAAAATAAGCTAAATATGTAAACAACTTCAAATTAATCTACCTAAGTGACACAAGATAAAAATGGGTAAATTTCATTAACATTTAAAGACTTATTAACACTCAATACTGTCTCCATTATGGCTGCGCTACAAACCGGAAGGTCGCGGGTTCGATCCCCGATTAGGTCATTGGAGTTTTTCAGTTGTCCTACTCTTTCTGGTGGCACTATCGCCCTGGGGTCGACTCAGCCTCTAACTGAAATGAGTACCAGAAGATATCCTGGGTGTAAAGGCGGCCGGTGCGTAAGGCTGACAACCTTAACACCATCATGTGCTGACTCTCTAAAAATCTGGTAGCCTCAACCTCCTGGAACCCTCTGGGCATCTAAAGCCTGTAATAGGGAACACTTTACCTTTTACTGTCTCCATTATGCGTACAATATATCAAGATACTCTTAAACGGTAGTTTAGCAAGAAATATAAACCCAATAAGAAATATAAACCCAATACTAAGCGAGTAAATAATATATGGGCTTTATATCGTTATTCTGAACTTCTTAGAAGAACCTGACATAAACTTGGCAGTGCAATAAATTGATATATACTATATCTAAATAATAAATGTCGTAATTGTTATAGACAGACCCTTGCCTACATTTCATTGTTTATTTATTAACATATTTGATAAATAATCCTTTATGGGATGACAGAAGTGTTCAAGTATCCACTTTGGGGAAAAAATGCTATCTTTTATTTTAGTGTCAAAAGATCAATCATGCTCGACAGTATAACTGTGCAACATTTTATGCCATTTGGACGCTTGGAACCGGTTCTGCTGATACCATTCTAAACCTCACTGCCAATGCATGCAAAGTTCAATCGCTTATTTTCTCGGTTACAATTCGAATGTTATTTTGTCACATTCAACATCTATCTCCTCCCTTAAAAATAGAGATATAGCTGTTATTTTTTAAAAAGATGTATTTTGCAATGAGTGTATTAAAATTATTAATCAGGTTTTCCACACAGACATTAGATGTGTGTGTGTGAATATATAGGCCTAAATATATATATAGCCTATATTTATTTATTTAAAATTGTTAGTGTCATGATTGGTCAGTTTTTGAAACTTTCCATTTTCCTGAGTGAAAATCTTTAAAACAAAAAGTATAAACAACATTGAAAAATCCAGCAGTAAGTTTGTAAAGAAAGCAACAAAGAAACTTACACAAACAATTCATGATCATATTTAAAAATCTGTCGGAGATCAATTAAATGAATTAATATCTAAAAAAGAAATTGTTAGGCCTATATTAGAATTCAATTTTAAATGTTGGTTTACATTTAATTTAAGTGTGCAAAATATCAAGTTTCTAGGACAAATTATTTAGAAAACAGTCTCAACACTACGGTCTTCCATTAAATACAACGCTTGCTCTGATCTCTTTGGATAATACGTTCCTGTTTAGGGTCGCGTATTATAGACCAAATTAAAGTTTCAATAGCAAACCAACAGCGTAATGGAGGCGTTAGGTACTGTATGTGGTATTTTCAGATACGTCTGATAAAATTTGAATAAATTAATAGGCCTCCGTGATTTCTAAATAATGGAAATAATGTAAAGGTGAGCAGAAATGGTCTGCCTTGAATATCGACCACCTTTACGTCCAAGACTGCTCCTTTTCATTTCGCATTTGACCAGTAAAATATCTACTAGGTTCTGTTTCTAGTAAGGTGACCCATGACTGAAAAAGTTCAAGTGCGCAAACTCTGGACTTGATTTCTCAATCTGAAAAAAAAAAAATCTCCCTCTCTTGGGGAATTTGTTCTTTTGTTATTTAAGACCTTAGGAAGACTTATGAGTGAGGTATTTCACGGTATTTTCTTGAAGATAGTCATACTGCTTAGTTCAATATAAATACAACTATGCAGGTCATACTCCATTCCTGTCGCTTATGCCCATTAGATGATAGCTCGCAAGAAAATAAGATATTATTACGCCATCAGGGCAATTATGAGAGCCACCATGTCAAACTACTCTGAAAGTTTGTTGACGGGAGAAATGGATACAAACTATTTAGATTCGGTTTCACCAGAAAGGCCTGAAATTAAGTCCAGGATTATATCCTCTTCTGGCTCTAAACATAATTATTATGGCCCAAGACTCTATTTAGGTCACATCCAGACATAGTAAATATGAATAGCAAAAAGTTCGATATGTACATCAAAAATCTTATTTCATAGGCTATAAATTACTTTACTCTGTAATTAGTAGATATTTAAGGAACCATTTTATTAGGTATACCTCAGGATTTCAACAATTTCAAAAGGATTTCTATAACATTTAGGCTACTATGAATGTTTTCTGTTCTTTCTTTTTTTACTTTTCCTACGTATTTATTTGAAGTTGGAGTTATATTTTGTTTTATATATATTTGTATTTAATTTAATTTTGTAATATAAATAACTGAACTGAACCTAAACACGAGAACTTGCTCATCTTTTGATGTATCTCTCTTGCGTTTCCTACTACATACAAATTTTTAAAAAATCTTACTATGGGTAAATAACTCAAATTTCACGGATAAACGCAGCTGGAAACATATGTCATGAGGGTATTATCAACAAGTTAAAGACAAAAGTAATTCAATACCTTATACTATTACCCAAATATAATTATGTTCTGGATGCAGAATTGAAAGGACAATTGCCGGGAACTCTGGAAAATCAGTCTTTCCTCAAGTACAGGCAGATCGAAATTTAATAAATGCGTCATTCCCATTCATATTGGCCTTTAAGTGATTACCAATTCGATTATTTCGTTAACCTTTTCAATTCTACTGAAGTATAAATTCGTCACCTCAAAAAATATACAAAAGCAGAGAGATAAGACTAATAGGCTATTCTTTGATCTAAAATGTGAGGATTTTTATCCAAGTGTCACGAAAGTCAGTTACAGAGACCAATATTCTACTGACATTCTCCTCATCGATTTCAAACGAAGAACTCACTGATTATTTCATTTGAGGATTGCTTGTATTAATAGGTTACATAAATTCAGCTTATGCATTCGCATAATAAGGAGCCAAATTTCCTTTAGTTCCCTACCAGAGATATTTTAATTTCATGTGATTTTAAAATTTCCAGCGGATATTATTTACCCTGAAGTTGGCAAAAGAGAGAGTTTCCGAAAGCACAGAGTCAGTTTATCTCACCGGAATGATTTCCCAATAATTAATGGTTAAGACTCGTATTTTATTGTCCGTCTGTGACTCCAATTTTTACTTTGCATAAGACCACGTCGTCGTCGTTACGGAAGACGAATGGTCATTTTGAATTACGAAGGCGAATCAAAAAGTAAGTTACACTTCCAAGTTATGGCCATTTATGAAACAACCTACAAGTAGGCAACACGGCTATGACAAACATACAATGTACGTTCACTTTTCGACATAGTCCCCAAGAGAGTGTAAACATTTTCTCGGAACGGTCAATCAAATTTTCGATTCCGGATGCGTAGAAATCACCTCCAGCGCCTGGAGACAGCTGCTTTCACCTCCTCATCGTTTCGGAATCGTCGTCCACCGTCCAGCGAACTGAACACATGATAATCGCATGGCGCTAAGTCTGGACTGTATGGAGGATGTTGCCATACATCCCACTTGAATCGCTGCAGCAGTTCCTCTCTCAATCCTTCTCACAACCCCTTCAGTTCTCTCCTTAAAATCTCTTATTTCCTTTCCTTTCTGCCTTTCTTTCCTGTTTCCCTTATTCCTGTACGTTCAAATGCTGTCTGTGTCTTTACATAGCGCTGGAGGTGATTTCTATGCATCCGGAATCGAAAAGTTGGTTGACCGTTCCGAGAAATGTTTACAGATTTTTGGGGACTATGTGGAAAAGTGAACGTACATTGTATGCTATAACAGCCATGTTACCTATGTGTGGATAGTTTTATAAATGGCCATAACTGGAAGTGTAACTTAGTTTTGATTAGCCCTCGTATATACTGGCCTACTACTACGTTGCTGAAAGGATGCTTTATAGGCAACTAGAACTCACTAATTAATATCCCTACCCACTTCCAAGTAACTAATATTTCTAGTTTCACCAAGTTCATGTCTGGAATGGTTTATTCCAAATTTAAAACAGCTGTATCTCAAAACTAAGATTTTGGATTTAGTGACTTCTGCTGTAACGACGATGATATGTAACTCGTCGCCTAAGAAGTTTATACTTTGACTAGCATGTGCCCGCGGCTTCGCCCGCGATAATTATTTCAAAAATTAAAAATCAAGAGCATAATAGTTATCATTATATTTATTAACTCCTTAACCACGATTAGATAGTATCGTCTGGTAAAAGCGTCCTCAGATTCGAGGTCCTTGGCCCAGAAAACCCCTGTACAGTGAGTTTCGTCCAAATCGAACAACGTTTGACCATATTTAGGCCTATGTTCATTATCCCACTTATAATAATAATAATAATAATAATAAGAAGAAGAAGAAGAAGAAGAATCCTCTTCGGGATTAGGTTGAAAATTTCATATGTATGCGTGCCTTGACATTAAAAACAAATGAATCGACCAGCGTGAGCTACAACATTCAAGCGATCGCGAAAGTTTCATTTCCAAGGTTTGACAAAAATAGCCAAAGCCAGCTGTAATTGATTTGACATTGAAATATATTACGCTTCGGAAACGCAAAAAATGCACGTTTTCTGCCCGTTTTTCACTCATTTTTGGCATTTAGAATCAGAATTTTTCAAAAACCTTTCTTAGTGAGCATCTACATTAGGAAACGAAGGCACTGTCAAAATTCCAAGTCTCTACCTGTTATAGTTTAGGCTGTACGTTGATTCCTGTCATTCAGTCAGTCAGTCATTCATTCAGTCAGTCAGGACAAAGCCTTTTATATATATAGAGATAGAAAGAATTTGCCTGTTAAGTACAAATACACACACGTAGAAACCGCTGTGTTGTCTGAAAAGTTTTCTAATGGTATGGCACCCTACAGAAGAAAAGATTCATATTATCTATTAAGTTCTCAGTGACCCATAGGAGACCTTAAAACTTGTCATTTTTCAGAAAACCTTTAGTCCGAAATGGAGATATCTTCAGTCTAATTTGAGTGAATACTACTTATTTAAAAATACCCTGTGCTTGATCACCAGTGTAAAAAAATAAACGCTTACTAGAGTGAAATAAAAAGCCTAGTGCTGCCAGTACATGATTTCCTCTAGGATATCTGAATGCAGTGTCTGGTGCATAAAGAAATGAAAAAGAACACTTTACTAGAATCGAACGTACGACATTTTGCGATTGAGAGAAAATAAGAAAAAAGCAAGGAAGTCTAGTCAAGTAAAAAAGTCGAAGGTGGCGCTGATGATGAAGGTAAAGATGGCACTTCGCCAGAAGATGGAAAAAGAAAAGAAGGGGGAACATAAAATATGTTTGACTCTTGGGTTATGGCATGGAAAGTTGGCTACAGGAAGACATCACGGGCGATGAGGCGTGATAGGAACAAGGCAAGCATCAGCCTGTATTCCAAGTCAAGTTACATTATTCCTGTTAGTTACAAGCCCACATTATCACATTCATAAACCCTGCTCCAATACAGAAAAAGAGCCTTGCTTTAAAATGGTTTTCTGAACTGTTACAATCAACATTTTATTGTGGAATAGGACTAAAAGAAAATGGAGCAAAAGTCCTAATCACATTAATATCTCCTGATAGCATTAATATAACAAGGCGATTAAATATGTGAATAGAAACACAAAACATTCCGTGAAGAGAGATTTTTGGCTTCAATGAGCAAACTGTATGTAGGTATAATTGAATAAATTATCTGGAAAAGGGCACGTGATCGCTTTTCTATCAAAGTTCTTTTTATTATATTATCTTTTGTTGAAAAGTGGACGTATTGATTCACGCGAAAATGACACTTCATAATGTTTCTACCAACTGAGGAAGGGCTGCAGATATTCCTTTCGAGAAGTTCAATAATTATTTCACAAAATGTTCCTTCTCAACAGCCTATTTTATGTAAAAGACAGTCTATGACTTTATTAATCCATTCAAGTATTTATGAGGCTATAGACTGAACCTTACCATGCAGTGTATAATATATTTATGATTTCTTTATCAAGGCAAGTTGTGTGGGATTTTAAGCGACTCTCAGCTTTATATGATATAGTTTTACTTTATTTTTAATTTATTTCAAAGCATATCTTTTCTAAGGACTCTATATGATGAAAAGACAGTAAATGACTACATTAATCTAGTCATTATAATGGCTATGGAGCTACAGACTTAACTTTATGATGCAGTGCAAAATATATATATATATTTTTTTTTCTTACGTGTTCAAATAATTGTGTGTACTGATTTGGGATTTTAAGTAACTCTGCTTTTTAAATTCTACAGTTTTAGTTTAATTTAAAAAGTTATAATGCTAAATTATAATTTAGAACAAAATTGAAAAAGTATCCTACGTCTTTGAGCGTGTTTAGTTGTCGTATTCAGCAAAGAGGTGACTAATGAAACTCTCACTTCGGCAGTCAGTACTGTGTCTTCTCCGAGATCAGTTGAGCATTCTGAGGTTTCATGAGTAAATGAAAAAGTTGTAGCGAACATAGTGACCTTACCTCTCATGGGTATTCGTAAGTTGGTCTTCCTATACATAATACGTTTTCCGACGTCGACAATAATATAATAATAATAATAATAATATTCAGCATGGAAAACACAATGGTCTCAACGACAAGAAACCAAGCTTCATTCCGTAAGAGGATCCTCCACTGCTGCTTACTTCTTTAAAGGCCTAAATCGTAGACACCAAGTCCTTATAACCCGTCTGAGAATAGGACAAACAAAAATGACCCACTCCTACCTATTTACAAGAGATAATGAACCACAATGTACAACTTTCAATTCTCCACTGTCCGTGTCCCATATGCTCACAGAATGCCGCCGCTTCGATCACATCAGGAAAGATGACAAGATACCAGACAACTTAAAAATTCTTAATAATGTAAAAATGTACAAAACGTTATATTATTTCTAAAAAAACATTCACGTTTACAGCAAAGTTTAAAAGTTATATTATCATTTGTAAAACTCTGTAAATAACATTGTTATGATATTCATGACTGGTTAATATATGTAAATGTACAGTCGCGATTAGTCTCCCATGAGTCAAAGTGACTAAAAATAAACCATATTGAAATATATATGATGTGTTCACTCCGCAATGTGCAGAAGAAGCCATGGGAACGGCATGTTCAAGAACCTTAGAAACTGAAGGTAGCCTACTTTCTTCCTTTCTTCTTTCGGTTTTTAGCATTAACTTCAAAACTCAATCCCATTAACTTCAAAACTCAAGTTGCTCAAGCCATATTAGTAAGACCTACTTGGGAAATTTTAACGTTTAATAAAAATGTAACGATAGTTTAAAGTAATAGCACTTTTGTATTATTCTCGTCCGATCTAAGGCCACCACGTACAATCATATCAGGGCGAAAATAAATTTAAAAAAAAGCAGCGCTGTTATACGAAGAGAATGGCAGTACTGATTAACACGCGTCATTGTACTTGACAGTTCAGTGAAATGTTTTCAGAGAAATAATGTCATTTAAAGAGGTGATCATTCATTCATTCGTTCGTTAGTCTTCAAGGGGAGTCTCATCGTGCTGACTAAGGTACAGAGTGACTCAATGAACTATGGACCAACCGCGCTATATTTATTCAATGGGCGTGTGGACATGTGTTCTCCGCCGATGCTGCAATCAAGGTCACGCTCGCTTTGTTCTACTCTGCAGTATTGCGTTTACCGTTCACCTGTTATGGTTTTGCTCTGCTGTTTCTAATAACATATTAATGTGTCCTGTATTTAGTGAAAAATATGGATCAGTATAGTATATTTTAATATTTCGTAGCGTGTGATTCGTAGTCAGTAGATTTGCAGTCAGCTCGTCAAGTACAAATACGATTTGCAGAAGAATTCCCGGGTGTAAAGGTTCCAGGCCGCACAAAAATCCATAATCTCTATAATAAATTTCCACGCCAGAGGTATCCCTAGGATAAATTAAAACATAAATTATAGAAGACAAACCCACACACCATGGAAAAATTAAAACAAAACATATGCCAGGAAATTGCATTTCGCAACGTAATCTACTGTGACTGACGGAGATTTCTTAAAGCGGTGCCAAAAATGTATGGACAACAACGGTAGTCAGTTTCAGCACCTCCTTTTATAACGTTGATAAGATAAGCCTTTAAACATAGTTCAGGAATCGTTGTATGGTTCCATCAGCCCCAATCTATGCTAGCAGCAAACGGTAACGCGTCCCGCCATCGCGAACGGGAATAAACCGTGCAGCTGGTTCATAGTTCATTGGGTCTTCCTGTACGGCTGTCATGACTGGCGAAAGGGGAATATGGCTTATCTGTCTGAATGTCCTTCCCCTGACACGCGTTTGTCCACTGTCATAAAGAAAAAAAATACTGTTCGTGACTGTAGGAGCAAACCTATTTATTTTTTTATTTTTTATCGTTGCTTCAACATTTACGGTCTTAGGAACAAATCGACGTCAAAAGAGATAGGGTCCATTCTTGGTGTCAATGGGAGAACTGAATTCGGTCTTCTGTACTTCGCATACATTTTCTTCATGACTAATGTTATCTATATGAAAATATACATTTCAGTACAGAACAGACACTTTAAACAGAAAGGATTAACGTAAGATCCTTAAAATGAAGTTGAGGGGAGAGATTTTTCAGGCGGAATTCGACATGCAGTTCCAAGAAAGCTTATCGAAAGTGTTTCTTCATAGAAACTTTGCATGCCATTCTTATCACGCTTTCGCTTTTATTTTCACTTGAGCTTTTTATAGGAGTCTTGCTGGATATTGTTGAGACGGGGAAGAATGGTGGTTAGACTGTGATGCATGCGGTAGTCATTAATAGTGATTACGAGTCTTGGTACGGAGACAGGCCGCATAGCATGACTCACCTGCATTAGCAACCAATCTGTAAGTCTAGTCTAAAATCTGTTGTTACTACAGATGTGCTCTGTAAGCAAGCATTTCGCCATAATAGGAAACAACAAAATCTTAGAAAGGTATCCATTTCTGTACGAGATTTATTTAAAGTACTAAGGCAAGGCATTTGATGATATTGCATCTTTTTTAGTATAAAGATTAAAAGATAGTTAGAATATATTTAAATGTGTATCGTGAAATAATTGGTTAAATATGAATTTTTTGTTTTATTTTGCATTTTTCGTCGTTTTCAAGAGATGGGTAATTTTTTGGCAATTTTTAGGTCGTTTTCGGCATTTTAGATCATGTTTCAGTGGAAGTAGAAGAGGAGCTTTTCATGTATAACTAGTTCCTTTCAACAAAATACAATCGTTTTTATTTTCTAGATCTCCGTGAAGTGTTCATGGTTCATTTTAATACAAGTTTATTGTAAACACCATAGCAATTTGTCTTGTAGCAATAAAGAATTATTTATTTTTCTTTCTTTTTGAATGGTAGATATTTGCTAGGATCAATTTGATGGGCATTCCAGTTCAGAAAGAATTTCTTTTTCTCTAAGGGTATCCAAGTAATATAATTTTGTGTTGATAAACTTCATGTTAGTTATCTCCTACGAGGGATTTATACGTTGTGTATAAATATTACCACCTATTCCCTCGTATAAAATCTTTTGTTGAAAAATCAGCTCATAGCCTTGTCAAAATTAAAATTTTATGTTTGTCAATATTATAAAAAAACATGGTTAAAATTTATGTTTGTCAATTTGTAAAATAATTTTCGTGTATTGGACGATATATTTCGGCTATTCAGCCATCTTCAGGTCCTTTTCTTTCAGCAGGTGATCTTACACTGTTGGTTAATACAATACACGAAAATTATTTTACAAATTGACAAACATAAATTTTAACTATGTTTTTTTATAATATTGACAAACATAAAATTTTAATTTTGACAAGGCTATGAGCTGATTTTTCAACAAAAGATTTTATACGAGGGAATAGGTGGTAATATTTATACACAACGTAATATAATTTTACTTATTTCTTTAATAATTGCTCTTAGCAATTCATTATTTAAAAAGTCAATTACAAGTAATAATGGTAAATTTATTACTAATTTTTTTATCGTTTCGTGTCATTTTTTCACTACTTAAATCATAAATTAATTGTTTATTTTGAATTTTTTTACTATTTTATGATCATTAAATGTCTTTCACTATTCACTACAATATTGGGAGATAAGGGGACATGTTTGGTTTTTTCTTAGAAAAAACTGTATCACTATTGCACATCTTTATAATGAATATTTTAATAACCCCAAAGATTGTCTTGTAATAGAGTTAGAAACGTGTCTTTTAATAATAGGCTGATCAGTCGATAGCAGTCAATTTTTTTCAACCTAATGAAAAATAATGTTCCTATGTACTCATAGGAATTACGAATCAATTATTCTGATTCTAGAGATAAAGTAGTCTGACCTGAAAATGGTCAAAATAACAGGGATTATTTCCAAGATGGCTAAAACCAGACACTACCAGCAAAATATTATAATAAAACCGGACACCTAGCAGCAAGATATTAGAAGTCCATTTTCCCGTTTGTTCTTCTTGATTTGCTTCTAGTTGTTCTGTTCTAAATTTTAATCCATTTCAATGAAATTTTTACACCAAATAGCTACGGAACAACATATTTTCATGGGTCAATATTGTGAAAAATACAGAATTGTTAAACTATGTCTTCGGAATTTACCTAAAGGTCTACAAGTTATACTGTAATACTTTAGGTCTTGGAGTACAAAATTGGATTTTAAAAAATCGTTATAAATAATATTTAAAATAACTTAAGAAAGCAAACTAAATAAGTCGAAAACTTTTAACTTTTGGAATTGCTTCTTTTTAAAATGATAAATATTGTATCAACACTTCACTCCAATTGATAAAAAAGAAAAAGTTGACTTTTCCGAGTGTAGTGGTCACGTTAGGTTCACATAGAATTCTCGTGAGCTCTTAATGTTTTATTTTTCAAATAAAATTATAATAACCAGAGGATGGTCTTCCAAATACAATAATTATTATTGTCTGATTTCATTTTGCATCTGACTCTAACGTGCTCTAACGTGCTGCTCTGTAGTTGGAAATACTACATTCCATCCACTCACATATCTGAAAGCCGCAGAATGCGATGTATCACTATAACGTTCAGTACATAATTTTATTCAAAATAGTTTACTTTCCGTGGCTAAAACTTTATCTTGTTGATGTATAATGCACTAATGTCATAATTATTTTCACGGTATCACACCTCCATCAACTACTGTTATCAAATCATGGAAAGATATGTGAGTGTATCACATCAAATATTTTACACAATAGTTAGTAGTGAAAATGGACACAAACACACATATTCAATTTCGTTCCCCCATGAAATGGGGGAGGGGGGATACTGTAACAATTTTTCCAAATCAATTCTTTGATCACATTCAATTGATACATAAATAATACATTTATACGTGTGTACTATCTGATGACACCAAAAAAGAAAAAAAGGCCTAATTATGAGGGTTCATATCTCTATACACGCTCTTCCCTCCCGGCCGGTAATGTGACACTTAATTTTGAACTTTAATGAGAATTATGATTTGATCAAAAGTTCATTATCATTGTAGTTTTATTAATTCACTGATAACTGGGATTACTAAATCACTGCTAATTACGATAGTTAACCAATCTCCTATTACAACTATTTTTCTCTTGGTTCATTGTTCCGCATGTTACATTCTACACACTCATATAATGAACACCTCGGGGACTTAGTGCCTGTCGCTGGCAAAATAAAACGTATGGATGTATTTAATTAAACATGGTGAATGTTCTTTTTAATGAATAACATGCTCCAGCGCTTCTGTTAAACAAACAAAAAAAAATACTATAATATAAAATGCTAATATAAGAGAATATTGGGTAATGTGAGGTATAGGGTATGAGCAGAACTTTTCTGTTTTAAAGAAACAAATCGTCACCTAAGTATTGTCGTGTACGAGGGTCATCTAGAAAATAAGTTCCGAGCGCCGATAAAGAAAACAAAAACATCAGCAAGCAAAAAATATTTATTGCAATGTTTACAGAGATTCACTGGCTACTTCTCTACATAGTCACCACCGTTATTGAGACATTTATGCCGGTTGTCGACCAAGAGCTAAGCTAAGTTAGTTTAGCTTAGCTAAAGCTAAGTTAGTTTAGCTTAGCTCACATACAGTGCGGGATTCAGATGTAGTTGTACCGACAAAACTACATATGAAATCCAGCACAACTATATATGAAATCTCTCACTGTATGTGAGCTAAGCAAAGCTAAGTTAGCTTAGCTCCTGGTCGACAACCGGCATTATCATGCCGCTGCAGCAACACTGTGTCATAGGAAACTGCCGCCAACTTCTTCAGTCATGAAATCACGGCAGTCTGTACCTCAGTATCGCTGTGGAAACGTCATTCTACCAGAAATCGCTTTAAGAGACAGAAAAAATGGAAGTCACTTGGCACGAGGTCAGGGCTGTAGGGTGGATGGTCGAAGATCTCCCATGCAGACTGAAGCAACTGATTCCGTGTGGTGTTGGCTGTATGATGCCGTGCATTGTCGTGCAAAAGCATAATGCCTCTTGTCAGCATTCAACGTCTTTTTATTTGGATCGCCCTCTTCAGATTTTTCACCCATGTTTCATCCCCAGTGACCAAATTGTCGAGAAACCCATCACCAGTGGCGGACGCCGGGGGGATATACCCCCCCCCCCCCCGAAATTTGAAGAAAGGCTATGTTTGCAATGTAAGTGGCCAGTTTTATAAAGTAATTATATATGTAAGTTAATTATTTTTTTAGTATGCGTTCTACCTATTCAAATCCCCCCCCCGAAAAAATTTTGCGTCCGCCACTGCCCATCACCTTTCTCTGCGGCAGCGTCCTATGACACGGGTATACAAAACTGTTGGTACACCGCTAAGATAAATGCCTCGATAACGGTGCCGACTATATAGAGAAGTAGCCAATGAATCTCTGTAAATATTGCAATAAATATTCTTACTTATTAGTGTTTTTGTTTTCTTTGTCGGCGATCGGAACTTACTTTCTGGTTGACCTTCGTACCATGTCGCGAGATCAGAGAAAACGAAGCAACAAGCAAGGAATAGACCTACAGAGGAGATTCACATGTTTCGTGACAAATATTGGATATTATTTCGTGTTTTAGATGTATAAAATCGACTCGCAGTATATGCATATGATGCGCATCTAAACTAAGATTTCCAAATATGCATTATCTAAGTTTTTTTTACGAAAACTTGAATTCCTGCACTTCAATACCCAGGTGACAATATAAATAAAAATGTTTCCTTTTATAGCATATAGAGTATTTTCCATGTGGTAAGTATGTAAGTTAATTTAACGCAAAATATGTAAAGAAGTCACCAATGCCCATGTTAAAGAATTATAGAGATTACTTATCACGGTTTTAAATTAACGTGCATTAGACGTTGTGACGATAGTGACAACTTCTTCGAGTACGGATCGGGCAAAAAAAAACGACGCAAAATCTTGCTATCTACGAGAAAAGTGTGCCATCTTGTTTAAAAAATCGTTGGGAATATATACAGACGTTTTAACCACAACACAACTATGTGAATGTGTGAATAAATTATTGAATTGCAATTACTGATACAACATAAGTATGACACTGGAGAATGTGGCTTCTGTAGTTTATTGACACCGTAGCCGATGGCAGTGAGATTGTAATTCAGTTGTGGCAATGGTATTTCAGTTGTATGTCAACCGCCGTGCAGATTGAATATGACATGATACGAACAGCGTCCTTACGTCAAACAGGCCTTTCTTCGAGAGGAAAATGGCAAATAATGCTACTGGAAGCTGGTGGAAGCTTTGGGGAGTAATGCTAATTCCAACCGAACTTGGAGGGTTTATAAGATGGGTATGTGTGCTTTTATGCTTCCAACTACCACGACTTATCTCCCGTTGTATTATAGGAAACTAATATTAATTAAATATCAGTTCATATTATATGACCGCGGTGGTCTGGAGGTAGATCCGAAAGTCGCGGGATAAAACCAGGCCGCGGTCGATGGATTTTTAAAGACGTGAATATCCTGGGCACGGAGTCCTCCGGGAGAGACTTTCAACTAGGGGGCCCATGTCGTAGATTTACGGCGCTTAAAAGAACTCCTAAATTAGAGCCTCTGGACAAAATTTCTCGGCCCTTTGCCGTCCAAATAACCTTAGTTTCCTGGGGAGGGGATGAGAGGCGATGGGATTACCACCTGTCCCTCTATCCTCTCTCGGAAAATAAGCGTAACAAAATTCACATAGGTAACAGAAACCTCCTCTTGGAGGCTCTACGCCCCAACACTAGGGGATATAGGAAACCGGAGAGAGAGTTCATATTATAACTTACACACATAGGCCTACTCCAGTCATATCGTTATTAGTATAAACATATTTATATTAAGCACGTTTCATAAAAATGAATCAACTGCATTTCTTTTAAGCCATATAACAGTAACATCCATGTAACAGTGATGGAATGGCAAGGAGCAAGAGGAAACCGAAGGACTCGGAGCAAAACTTACACTGATGCCAATTTGTTAACCACAAATCCTACATGTATAAACCACAGATTAAAATCTCATCTTCACAATGGCAAGTAACCACTGAAGCTCATAGCATAGAACTATTATAACTGAAATTCGTCTGTAGAATGAAGTAAAACCACACAATTTAGTCAGTTGGCTTGTCTCGATCTTTGACACCAAGATTTTCAGAATGTCTGTCTGCAAAATGACAGGCTGTGCCAATAATTGAAGTTCACTGCAAAAAAAAAAAGCTATGCCACATCACCAAAAAATGCAGATATAATTCCTTAAAACAAGATAATTACTTTAACATTTCATTATTGTTTAGTGACTCATCTTCTCTGGTGATATTGATATTTTGCATAAACTGAACATAATGTAAATATTTCTGTAAAAGAGTACAATTAATTTTTCAATAGTTTATTATTTTGTAGCCTTGCTCCCTTCTGAAATTATAGAAGTCCCAATTTATACAGTTACTTACACCTTACAGCAATATAACATTTATGCCGAAAGGTGTTAATTTTTTACGTTCTTTGGTATTGTCATTAAAGCAGAAAAACGTTATAATAAGAGAACTCATGGCAATTTTTTTCGCAATAAGTTAATGCGCATCAGGCTAAAAAAAATAATTCACATTTGGAAGAGCACACTATTTTATGCTGATGTATGGTGTATGAATTTTAATAACATAGGGATCTAGAGATGACATCAACAGTCATCCAAAGTAGTCTCTCAAAGAATTTCCCCGCATGCAATGATGTGTATTGTCATAATAATGAGACGTGATTCAGTAGATTCTGTCATGGTGTCGCGAGGATATTCGGCGCCTTCCACATCTTTGGCATCGTATGATTAATTATTTGGGAAACCATTTTGAACGACTGTACATGATATCATACGTATGTGTATAGGATTTACACATTGTAATTAGAGGAATAGATAGATTTGTAGCGTACGATTGATTTTTCATATTTGTCTTTTTTCAATTTTCTGGTTGAGATCCCTCCGTTATTAAAAATCCAAGTATATTATACATTAGCATATATGTGCCATTCCAATTGCACGATTATTTAAAATTTCTTTCCTGATCGGCATTATCATGGGAAAAAACTTATAGGGCTTTATGGTAATGATGATTCGTACATGAATGATAGGCTATACTTTACATAGTGCAAAAATTTGTTAGTTGTAAAGTAGATCAGACTAACAATAAAAGCAAAATCCAAGCAGCAGAAATGATATTCCTACGAGTAGTAAAGGGATTTTCAAGAAAGGAACACATTCGCAATGAAGAAATAAGAGAGGACTTTACGCCTTTACGCGAACTAATACAAGGCTATAGGCAAAAATGGATAAACCACCTCTTACGAATGACTGACAGAAGAATCCCTAAACAAGTTTCAAGCTAAAAGCCATGGGGATATAGGTCAGTAGGAAGGCCAAGGAAGAGATAGAAAGAGCAGATGTGAGACAGGAACGAAAAGTCCTATAGCCCAATCTATGTAGGAAGATGAAGACTAACAATTATACTCGTCTTTGTTTTGATTTGAATGAAAATTATGATAGCTCTACAAAATGAAACATAAACAATCCAATACAATTTATAAAATCTGTGTACAGTAATTTAAAGCAGATATAATTAATGATATGACTGGTCAGTACATACCTATAGTTAAGCTTCACTTCAAGTTCTGTCTTTTACGCACACAATGAAATTTCTATTTCACTATTAACAATTGTCGATTTAACACAGGATATTAAGTAAAGTAGCAATAAAGCATTCAGCTGTAAATATTTTGGAAGCAATGTAAAATATGTTTAGCGGATTAATGCGTAAGAGGAAGGATATGAAGAATGGAACATTTCACGTTTACCGAGGCATAGAAATTGTGAACGGCCGCGGAATTTGAGCACAATTAGAAACAGGAAGGAATGGAAAGAAGAAAGAGATAGAAGCACAATAAAGAGTGAACAGAATCAGAACTCACAGCGACATATGAGTGGGTGGTGAATTCCACCATATCGTGCTTTGCGCGACAAAAGTTTAAATTGTCATTGAAACGTGTATTATTTCCGAGTCAATTGGAATTGGGTTCTAAATCGATTTCCAGCATTGCAGCCCATTCAGTTAGCTGCATCCAGTTTACTCCAGGGGTGGCTAGAATCTCCACCATTATTGACTCGGTTCCGGCTGGCATAATGCTGCATGCTATTTTTCACTATTTCTTTGTATCTTTATTTACCATTAGCAGGGGCCCGCGGATTCGCCCACGATTATTAATTCAATTTCTAGACGTTTTTAAACCATTTATTTAACAGCAGACTAATTAAAACATTTTATTTATTAACACTCTCATAAGAATCGTTTATAAAAAATAAAATTATCAATAATGGCAAACTTAAAAATCCGGCTTCGAGGTGCATTTTACAATTAAAAAGCACCACTCCAAAAAAAAAAAAA
This sequence comes from Ectobius pallidus, assembly GCA_964059195.1. Taxonomy (NCBI): domain Eukaryota; kingdom Metazoa; phylum Arthropoda; class Insecta; order Blattodea; family Ectobiidae; genus Ectobius; species Ectobius pallidus. The sequence goes on from CAXKWD010000008.1 coordinate 87,883,231, forward strand.
GACCTCAGATTCGTGTTCCCTGGCCCAAAATAGCCCGCATAGTGATTTACGTCCAAATTTATCAATGTTTTCCCATTTAGGCCTTACTTCATGACCCCTTCCGTCCACCAATGTTAAAAAAAAAATAGATCTCTGCCTGCCGTTATAAACAAATTAATCAAGTAGAGCGGGCTAACAAACATGAAACTATCGATAATTCCATGAGATGTTAAAAAAAAATTCAGCTATGCTTTTTTCATTTTCGGTTGCTATGACAGCAGACTAAAGTCACCTGCAATTAACATCACAATTAAAATATAATGGCGAAAACTGATGCCTTGATAGCGAAAGAAAATTCACTTTTTTGACCAGTTTTACATAACACGAAAGCGTAAGCGAACGAAATTGAAAATGTAACAACCGGCTTCGAGTGAATTCGGACCCACTTCAGTCTATATATGTTTAAATTTTTAGAGCTCCGCGTGCCCTAGATTTGACTGTACATCGCACACAGACAGACAGACAAACACTTCCTGTTATTATATAAATTGATAAGTGCTTCAACGGGATAACAGAAAGACCAAACACACATTTTATTGAATAATATCTCATTGTCAGTTATTTTATTCGTTTATTGATGTGAAATACAGTAGGCTATATTATATTCTTCAAAGAATATAAAATTTAAAATTCCCTGTTAGCCTTACTTACTTACTTTCTCAATGGCAATAGACAATTTATTCCTCAGCAAGCTAAAGGGATATTATATATTTGATGGAACCCGAAGGTTCATTGCCGTGCTTACCTGAGCCCGCCATTCAACCCTATTCTGCTAACTCCATCCAACCATCCCTCGCAAATCCTTTTCCCCTTAAATCTATCCTAATATTGTCCTCCCACCTACGTCTAGTTTTCCAAGTGGTCTTTTCCCTTCGGGTCTTCCAGCCAATACTTTTGAGATAGTCTATGTCTTTCGTCCCCCATGCGCGCAACATGTCCAGCCCATTTCATCCTACGTGATATAATTACCTTTACTATATCCGCTGAAGAGTACAGGTCATGAAGCTCGTCGTTATGGGGTTTTCTCCAGTCCCTTCTTTCATCTCTCATAGGCCTAAATATTTTCCTAAGCACCCTGTTTTCTAACACTCTCATATTATGTTCTTCCAGAAGAGTAAGTCACCATGTCTCACATCCATATAATACAACCGGCAGGATACTAGTCTTATAAAACTTTATTTTTAGATTTATGGACAGTAGCAGAGAAGATACGAGTTTCTGAACTGCATAAAAACGAGCAGCCTGTTAGGCCAATTTAGCAAAATATAGCATACATGGTAAAGTGATATGAACAAAGGAAGGTGTAAGGGATAGCCTACCTGTTATAATCACAGGATATTGTCACCACAGTCTGGAAAATTAATAAGACTCAAATCAGGAAATGCTTGTTTTTATGCAGTTCAGAAACTCTTATCATCTCGTCTTCTGACCAGAAATCTAAAAATAAAGATTTATAAGACTATTTATTATCCTGCCGGTTGTATTATATGGATGTGAGACATGGCCGCTTACTGATCGGGAGAACATAGTCTGAGACTGTTCGAAAACAGGGTGCTTAGAAAAATATTTGGGCACTGGAGAAAATTGCATAACGACGAGCTTAAGGACCTGTACTCTTCACCGGATATAGTAAGGGTAATTAAATCGCGAAGCATGAAATGGGCTAGACATGTTGCACGCATGGGGAAAAAAGACATATCTCAGAAATATTGACTGGGACAAGGGAAAAGACAACGTGGAAGACCTAGACGTAGATGGGAGGACAATATTAGAATGGATTTAAAGGAAGTAGGATTTCCGAGGGATGATTGGATGGAGTTAGCACAGAATAGGTTTAAATGGCAAGCTCAGGTCAGCGCGGCAATGAACCTTCGGGTTCCATGGAATAGATAATATTCCTTTAGCTTGCTGAGGAATTGTCTATTGCCATTGAGTAAGTAAGTAAGTAACTAAGTATGCGCATAAAAATGTAGAATTTTGTAGCCAATCTCAGGTTTTAAAATTTCGATTTTGTACCTCTACGTATCATACTTTTAGGGTTCTTGTTTCACATCTCTGCACTAATTCACTTATTGTATTTTGTATAATTGGCCTTCTAACTCCTATATTCTTTAAGATGTATATTCAAGAACACTTTTTGTATACCCATGGGGTCATTTTAAGCTGACTATTGCATGTACTTCATAAGTATCTACAGCATTTAATGCAAAACGAGGGAGCATTTTTAATGGTATATAGAACTGTAGTTTTAAAGCGTATAATGTTCTGTAATATTTAGCTTTCAACCTGTTTTCTATAGATACGGGAATGTTGTGATGTAAAATTCTATACAATCACGTTATGCTGAATTCAGCAGAAATGTTATGTTACACACAGAGAGGCAAAGGATGACGGGGAATGGGTCAATATTGTACAACTTTAATACCAAATCTGTTAGAATGAAGTTTAATATTGAAACGCGGGGACTAATGCAGAGTTTATTGAGAGTATGTGTTGGTATAACATAAAATGCTATTGAATCAAGTCTCATTCATTTGATCGGTATGCCACATTATGTAATTTTCGTGTAGAGCAACTTCAGCTTTTCAAAAAGCAACCATTTAAAAAAAATGAAACTGTAATAACAGAAGAGGAATACTATTAATGTTGTTCTTTTTTTACGAACTAAACGAATAGAGAGCAATTTTAAAACATATAATGTAGCCTTCCGCCAACGAACATTCATATTATCAGAATGAAGGGAATATATTTACATTATGGATGTGATGGTGGGTGTCGTTTAGATCTGAGTTTCTACAGTGAAGGTATGCTATCCAGTCCCTTACTAATGGTATTATTGGGTGTATGTAATCTGCGCCACGATTGACACCTAATTTAAAATAGAATAAAAATGAGATATATAAACTGCGGCACACATATATGTAAACTGCGCCACGGAAATATGTAGGTCATTTCACGCAAAATATAATTCGATGTTCTACCACGCTTCTCCCAACATCTTCCTTGTGTTAGATGCACTTCTCCAGGTCCAAACAAGTGCGTACATAAAACTGAGAAATATTGAATAAGGGATACCTTTCAGAAAAACAGCTAAAATAAATGACAAGTATTCTCGTCTACTCAAGTGGATAGAACAATATATAAACAATGAAATATCCCGTTTTGATTTTATTAAGAAGGCGTCATATGAGAACAAAGTGCTCATGTAAAAAAATTAGGGTAGTGTTTTTAACAATTTTATAAGTGACGAAGCGTTCATGCAAAAGAAATTAGGGTATTGTTTTTAACATTTTTAAAAATGACAAAGCTACTAAGCCTAACATTTTAAACCAAATCTATGCAATTTCATAGCCAGTCCTAAGTCTGGAGAAGTGGAAAGGAAAATGTTAGTGCGTTAGTATGACGGTGACGCCATTTAAATGTCGGTGGCGCACTTTACATATGTCGGTGGCGCAGTTTACATCGTGTAGGTTGGGTGAAAAGGCAGAAGTGGCGCAGATTACCTTTTCCCGTATTATTTGCACATACCTTATACGCAATAGGCTAACATTCAACTAGCCGAAAGCTTCCATATTCGTGTCATTTACCGCAGGAATCGAAGGAGATCTCTTTAGTCAGAGGTATTTCATAGTTCCTCAATTTCTTGAGACTTTTAACGATATAGACGCAGCTCCTTAGATAAGAGGATAGTGTAATAACCCAACATTTGACCCTAGGAAAGGATGAACGAACGGTAATTTTGCAAAGGATTTTTTAAAAATTCGATTGAAATATATATAATAATAAACAATAAATTTAGCCTACATTCCTTCCAGAGAAAGCATGTTGTTTATTTTTTATTCCGGAAAAAAAGTCGCGAATCCTTTTGAGTCTGAACTCTAAAACTCTGATCTGGGTCTAATGGCAATGGTCCATTTTCTTACTATTAACTCCTAAATGAAAAAAATATTTCTTTCTTACCCAAATGGACCGGTATAATTATCCAGAAAAGGCAACCAAGCTATCTCCAACAACATTAATAGAGTTACATGAATAAATATGCGCCCAATGTGGAAGGTTTATCAGAAGGAAAATACACGAAAGTTGATTCAATAGAACAAAACATATAGGCCTAAGGATTAATATCATGGCGATACATCTCAGGTGGAACCTTCCGACCAGCCTCCTTATTTTGACGCTTTCGGCAAGGCAAGATTGGACGGTATGTGGTCAGTATGCTGACTTCTTCGACCGGTAATAAGGTTTTTTTCTGCCAAGTAGTTCCTCAGTTGTCATCACGAGATGAGTGAAACCCATTCAAGACCTTAATAAAAGAGAAAAATCCGCCAAGATGTGGTCGAAGCGATTCCAAGCTTTTGAATAGACACACGTAAATATCGATTTACCGAAATTATTTTATTTATACCGATTTTGTAACTTTCAAAATTTTAAACGTTATAAAAGTACTTGCCTTCGGATGTATTATTGCTTAAAACCGAATGCATAGCACTACTCAAGAACCTTAATAATGAGTATAATTATGAATTCAATATTAAGTGGCAGAAGTTGCCTTCGTGTGTAAAAAGGCTTGTTATATGTTTCAATGGAAATATAAATTACAGTCTTTAGAATTTCCTTTCTATATTTCTCGTTATCAATGTACAAAACTAGGAGGTGCCCGTGGCTTCGCCACGATAATTCTTTTAAAATTAAAAATTAAGAGTGTAATAATTATTAAAGCATTATATTTATTAACACTTGCACGCGAATCATTCATAAACTAAGCCATTAATAATTAATGAAACAGCTAAAATTCCTGCTTTAGAGTACATTCCACGACATGAAAGCGCCCCCTGGGAAAACTATATCAGAAAAATCGTCTAGAGGAAGCATTGCCCTCTGTACTGAAATTCGAAGTCAAGTTTTCAGGATTAATACAAGTACTGAGATCGTCCAAAATCATGTATGTACGTATATGTGTGTGTGCATGCGCAGCTTGAGAGCGAAAATTCGTACTAAAACAAAATTTCATATTTTCATTAGACAGTTTCTGGAAATTTAATCCGAAGACAGGCCACGACCTTATATTACTTTTGCTACCATTTTACATGGAGCTTTTGTTTAAAATTCTGTACATGAGGTGCTTATAATAAGAGGTAACAATTTTATTTGAATAATGTGTTCAATAAAATTATCTGAAGAGTAGTAATAAGCTACCCATCGTTTGTAGAAGTAGGCTTGATTTGCATGGCGAACAATATATAATTTTTCTTTTCTTAATACTAAAATTCACTTTAGAAAACTACCGATTTTCCTACTGACCTATATACATTTCCATCCTCAACTTCTGATATTTGTTCCTCGAAGGTTGGCAACCCTGAGACAAGTATTTCTGCAGTTCTTAATATAAACCTGAACAGTTCTTCTTGAAAAGTAGCAGACATGTGGGACATACATGGGAAATGTGGCTTGTGAGTTCTGCATTGCAATAGCATTCCTGGAATACCTGCCCAGCATAGCACATATTACCCTGGGTCGCTTGAGCGTGGGAAGAAGGACCCATTCATTAATACCGACACAACTAAGGGGATTGGCTATAAATGGTATATCGTACTAAAATAAATTAAATAATTTAATCGCCTATTTTCTAAAGACCTACTGCTTGGAATTTAATAAGAGTTTATAGTTTGTATTACCTACAACAACCTACGGCATGCAAGTATCCTAAATTTCATTGAGTACTATCTACTACGATTAAAGTAACTCATATACTATTCCATAAAAATTCCATATTCATATAAATTAAAAGTAAAAAGTTTCATGTGATGGTCACATAATTTTCCCCACCATAATCATTGGCAATACAACTTTATAACTTCAACTTTTGAACCACCAAATTTGACGCTTTTAGCCACCACCGGCTAGAAAGTTAACATTTAAAAAAGCATAATGAATTTTTAACTACTTCATTTTTTATCATACTGAGCCCATTTAATAATCATACAAATATCCTTAAATAAAAAAGTATTTTACATGTTTCTGAAACCAAAGTTAGTTACAATGGATTTTAGCACTAATGCCTTAATGCACTACATTTCCTTCGTGTGACTTGCTTTCTATTTTTAATTCAAGCTGTCTAAAATATATTTTCCATCGGTACTAAACACTTTTTCACCAAACTTCTGTACAAAACTACCCAACTTTGCCTTAGTTTCGGCAATATAAAGTCAAACTGAAGTATTTTAAGGCATCCACATACAATGTATAAGTAGAATACTTATAATTCCTTTCGTAAGAATGGAATATATGTTGTATACAGCATGTATGGTAAGCGGGAGAATAACAAACCAATGCTCGAATTTGGAGATGATGAAATTGATATCAATGTTACAGCCTATGCATTCATTATAACTTTATTTACAGTTATATTAATCTCAATTATTAGATTTGGAAATTGATAAGTATCCTTAAGAACGGCCCTTGTCTTCCTCCTGCTTCATCTGGGAAAGGCTAGCTGGTCAGGTCATAAATGCTACATTCCAAAAAATTGTGCTTTTGTATCTGCAAATCCTGTCAAATATATGGTTATTAATCGGAACCTCGTGCCCTTGAGTTCTATGCAAAATTCAACGGTATAACCTGACATTTGTTTTATAAATAGTATAAAACATTATGGAGCCAAAATTTTTATATTATAGGCTATATAGTTCTTCCTAAAACGAAGAAAGTAGTCCCTACTTAAAGATATCGTCAAAATATGCTGAAACCCCCTGTAAAGGTTTACTTTTCATTTTATACACAGTAAAAACTGAAAATTTCAAGAAGACAACCAACTCCATGAGAGAAAAATGGATTAACGGTATAAGAAGAAGTCTCCGGCCGTGCTATAGAAGGGAATAATTATAAGCGTATAGATATGACAGCTTCTAGATCTAGACCAATTAGTACAGGAGGTATTGCCCTAGACCTAGACGTTACTGTTCGCTTCTAGTCTCACAGTGGCTTGCTAAAGGCCAAAGCTTAGAAATTTCAAAATGGTACAACAAAACAGTCGTATGTAAATTGCCTAAAATGGTAATTAAGATGCTCATATGAAAATTATAAACATATTCGCATCTTAATTAATGTCATTATAAGCCCATGTTCGTTATGATAAACATCGAACATTATCTGACTTCATGTACTGTAGTTCATCAACAACGCTTGGAAACGGCAATTGAAACATGAACTCCCTCTACAAAGAAACGCATGAAGTTAGGGGTGTTTACCATGTTATGCATACTCCACTTAAATTTGATCTGATACGAAAAACAAAGAATGTTCCCTATGTAATAATGGTTTTTAAGTTAATCGCTGTAATAACAGTTGGGGTGATTTAAGATAGGGTAAGTCAGTAGAGCTATATTTCTTGAGTATAATTTGGTTAGGATTTAATTTAACGCTATCTATTGGTGTGATCTGAAAATATAGGGGGAAGATAAGTGTCTAAGTAGTCGTCATGTCAACTAATCCGGGCGGAAAAGAAGAACGGAATATCCTATAACGGAAGAGGGGGACAAAAATCATAAAGCCACAGGCATAATGCATTACTGTAATCAAAGCTCGTTTAAAGACACCATGACTAATGTTGCTGAGAAATAATGTAAATAATGTTTAAAGATAGATAAAATCGCCTCTTTTGAAATATGCAATGTTAATTTTGATATTACATTAGTCTCCAAGGAGAGGATAATGCAGTGAAGACCATGAGTTTTCTTGGTGGTATCTGTTAACTTTTGATTAGTACAACCATGAAACAATATCTGTTGGACAGAATCACTGCAATGAAACCCATATAGTTTACATAGATGGTGATGATGATAATAATAAGAATAAAAATTTATTATTACAAATTACAATGTAAAATCTTTACAATGCATATTCTAACATCACCAGGAAAAAAACAAAACTTGTGCTCTGGGATGGTGGAGTTAACTGTACTGAATTACCCTAAAATACTAATAATAATACACAAAATGTAACGATAAACATATAAAAGAATGCGTTAATTATAAATATATGTGTATATATACAAAAAATAATACAATAATACATACAATATTAAGGAAAATATTTTGGGTGAAAACTTTAATTTAATAATTTAAATTAATATTATTTAATTTAAAATTATTTATATAAATAACTTTTTTTTTATTTATTTTTATTTTTTGCTTAACCCAGTTGATTAAGGATGATTGCTAATAAAGTAACTACTGAAAAGCTTTGATAAGTCAACTTAACTCCAGCAGTTGTACAAATTTTTAGGTTCAGTTTATAAGTTAATAATAATCTAACAATGAGTCAGATGGGACATGTAGGTGATGCCTTTCTTTTCTTCGAAAGTAATTTTATACAATTTTAACGCATTTAGTTTTAACGTAACTGTTTATCCGCGTATAATTATGGGATAGGGAAGTAATGTCCACGAGTAACTGCAGTAAGTTATACTTTCTTGTACATTTTGTCTTCCCCATAACCACTTCTTATGCTTGTGAGCAAATAGTAAGTAAAGGAAAATATTACCCTCAAACCGTGTCAAGATGGCGAAAAGTTTAGCTTAACATAAAAGTAAGCGAAACGGATATTCTATTAAAGTTTTATCCCTTGCGCAAGTTATTAATTTTGAGAATAAGTCAGAATTATGTGTTTTAAACTTTAGCTATACCGTTTCTTATAGAACGATACGGGAAGATGTGTGGGCGAAATAATAATACAACCGCCCACAGTAAAGAGTTGACTTTTCTTTGGAGATTATTAGGTAATGGTTCCACTTTACGTGGAAGTCGTCTCTGCCGTCATTACTGGAAAGAGGAGGACCATGGCGGGGAATTAAGAAAAGGTCCATTTGGTAAGGTGCCAGGATTAGATTTCCACTTCAGTCAACCCGCGCCAAACTTCCCCAAGGAGACGATTCCACCCCCACCCTCAGCCCCGAACCGATCACCCTTCCTCACATAGTGGTGGATTTCAAGATTACGAAAAGAAAACATGGGCAGGGTAATTCCTGAAAATCCTCTCTGAATTGTAATTCCCGAGCACGATGTTCTGAGGGCGTCATGCTTCTCTCCTCTCTACTTAGACCAGAAACCTTGTTTTAGCACCTTACAACCATTTCGTGGGTTACATTTTCCAATTTCACAGATTTATAGAGCGCACGATTAGCATCCAAGAAAGATCCTTTTTTAAAATTAAAATGTTCAAGTGAGCAAAATACACGTGGCATTCACAAGGATGGATTTACTAGACTGCACTATAGGCTAACTGCAAAGGCATTTCTAACTGCAAAAAAAATCTCAATAGACATTCGAAAACAATTTCTGACATCCTATGTTTGGAACATAGCGCTTTATGGTTGCGAAACTTGGACGATAGCAACAGAAGAAAAAAGAAGATTGCAAGCATTTGAATTGTAGTGCTACAGAACAATGTTAAAAACACGATGGATTGACAGAGTCACCATTGAGGAAATATTTTATATATATATATATAATTAAACAGAGGCGGAATTCACTATTAGGACACCTAATCAGACGTCAGAACTTTCTGCTTACTATAATAGAGGTCAAAAATAAAAGAGGTCGCCCAAGATTAGCCTCCATAAACATCAAAAGGGAAACCGGATGTAACACACATGCAGAACTGAAGGAATTGGCCATGAACAGAAGTAGATGTAGAGCTGTCACAAACCAATCGCAAGATTGACAACTAACTTATAAGAAGAAGATAGGCCATATCAAACTTATTTTATGTTAAAACATCAAGAGTCTGATGAATGAGCGTATTTCGTTACGTCATCACCGCTGATAAATGTAAGGTGAGATGAAATTCTTCAAATGCCGTCACTGTGGCTCATACTTAGCGCTTGGGCCTGGCATTCAAGCGGTCCCGGATTCAAATCCAGGGGCAGGTTGGTGTGTCATTCGTGGTGGACGAAGCAGTGACTTTGGGTTTATCTCGGGGATCCTCCCGTTTCCCCCATTCATTCATTCCACCAAACTCTCCACTTCAACTTCCTTTCCCCCCTCATCATCCAGTTTCCTGGTATCGGGCCAGCTCCCGCTGCAAACTCTGTGTCATTGGTGTGCCGTGCCTCTAGGGCTCTTGATTAAAGGGACCCAGGCGATGTGGCGCACGTGGAATGGTACTTGGTAGGCCTATTTGTTGTATGTAGGGGAGCTCCGTGGGGGCTCTTGGTGGAGTCTGTTGACCGGAGGGCCTCAGGGCATGCACATCATTCTGTCTCCTAGGGGTGCAAAATGGGCCCACCTATGCGGCCTACGTGCACGAGACCGAAAGGGCTCATCCCCTGAGCCGCAACAAAAAAGAAGAAAAAAAAACTTCTTCAAACTCAACCCTTTTGATACACAACGCAGATTTAGTAATGTAACATCTGATATGACTATTTTAAGATGTCTTAGCTCCACCCAACCACCGTACTCCGATCGGAATGTAGGTATTACAATAGAAAGAAATCACTTCTTCCACCAATCAAAAAGCACGAGCCATTCTGATTTCTTATAGGTTAAATAGCGACGGCAATGTTGGCTTGGCTCGTATTGCGTTCATTCAAAGAAAATACTGAAGCTCTCTATCGGATTCCTACTGCTGCGTTTATCTCTACTTCAACTTATGACATACAGGCCTAAGCAGAAGTTGTCAGAACCGGCAGGAACCATAGCGAGGATAAGATCAGCACAGATATTATGTAATCAGTCTTTGGATACGACGTTTTCAGGTGTGGTATAAATGGTTAGAAACGTTGAAAACTTGCCAAAAATGTGGTCGGTCCAGAATGAAAGGAAGACGTGGTCATATAAAAGCCTGTAGATAAAATCATTATTTTAATTGATCTGAATTTATACTCCTTTCAGCTTCGAAGCCATATTAGGAGTTCAGGATCTGTGTCTTTACAGTAGGCCATGAAACTTTTTTTTTGTCAATTATTTTTTTTTTTTTTTTTTTTTTTGTTTGGTGTACTTTATGGAGTAAATTTCAACTGATATTAATTTAAATGGATATGATATAGGATATAGGATATGATATAGGATATTGGATGATTCATCCAAATCGTCATTTGACTTTACTACCGGGGAAACCATAAAAAATCATGTAAAATTAACCCGCCCGTTAAGCTACAAGACTATTGTGTGAATTACGATTGTATGGTGATGCAACAGCAGTAGGCTGGGGTATAATACGGGTTACTGAAATATTTTCCTTCGAAAGAAACGTACTATTTAGAATTTACTTAATCTATTTAACTCCCGTAAAACAGACAAAAACTTGCATTCAAGAAATAAGTACTTAGAATGTGTTAATTTCAACTTTTTATTTTCATTTCAAAGTAAATAAACTCGTCGTTTCAAAAATTGTAGGTCAACAAAAACAGAGATATTATAAGATCAATGTATGTGCAAAAAATAAGGATTTTTTCTCTTATCACGTATGCCATATATTAAAACCAGCCATTCCACTGAAATTTTCCTGAATTATTTAAAACTTAGAACCCCCTGACGATCTCATTTGACGACTGTATTTATTATCAGAGTATAATTTATTATAACTTTAAATTCAGCTAAAAAATCCAAGTAAAATAATATCATTGTCTATCTTACTTTGAGAAATAGATAATTTATACCTTACTTAATATGTTGTTAGCCTAAATAGTTTATTGCGATACTAGTTTTGTAAGCGGTTCATACGGATCGAGGAAAGAGTTTGAAAAAACGAGGTGCTTGCGTCGAGATCCGTTATGCGCTTACTGTACGAATATTGCATGCTGTTTTTTGCACGATGATTATCTATATAAATTTAGTTATATTAATTGAGATATTACCTGAAATATTATGTATATACATTATTGAAGATAGATGTTATATTTTAGAAAGTGATTCGCATGTGTTGGTTGTTATGGGGAGGGAATATGTGTAAATAAGTATTGCTGATCGAGTCGCCATATTATCTTATCCGAAGGCAGTTGTATAATAAGCTAGGATTTTGATTTAGTTTGGATCTAAACCCCATGAGTGGGGATGGAGGAATTGCCTTAAATAACTGTACAAATTGTATTATTACGATAAATATATCAAAATAAAGGCTTGTATTGTGATGGTTTTACTTACAGCACTAGTGCTTTTTGAGATTTCTTTTGTTTTCATAGAACCAGATTGCGTATGGGAATGTCAAGTAACGATCCACGGAAACAATATTCGTAAGTATCACTAATTAGTTACATCGTGAAAAAAAACTTTTAAATGCCTCCGTAAAATTCAAAATAAAGAAGATTAAATTAATATAAAAGAGGTATCAATGAGTTTGTTAGGATAATTTCGTTACGTTATGCAAGATAAACCCTTAATTCAATGGAAATGTCCATTTTAAAAAAAGATAATACTATTATGCTTAGAAATATAACTGTCCATGTACCTAGTTGTAAACTAGTACTACTACTTCCTGAAACAAAACATCCGGGAAAATCCAAATATAAGTCGCACCTTGGGATGAATGTGTCCCACCCAACCCGCCCTCAACGATGCAGTTTCTTTTATACCATGATCTATCGAATATTCTTCTGTCCTCGTATTATGAAGAAACTCGTGACTGGACGTTGGATGTGTGACGTCATATCGCTAGACGGAAGTGACAGGCTGACCGACCTCCAAGAGATATAATATGTTACATTTTAGAAACCTACAAACAGTGTATAGTATATTATTCGAAAATGCAAGCGCGCTTCGCTACGGCTACCGCCTCCGCTTCGCGCACTTAACTATGTGGTTAGTGTTATGCATTATTTAGCTATATGTAGAGGTGAATACAAGGCACTTGCGACAATATACAAGAACAGTGGGCACAAGGCACTTGCGACAATATACAAGAACAGTGGGTACAAGGCACTTGCGGCAATATACAAGGATAGTTGATCACTCCGCTTCGCTCAGAAACAAAATACATCACACAGTCCGTGCAAATGTGAATATCGAATGGGCGGAGCTTAAGGGGCGACATATATTTGGATTTCACCAAACTTCCCAGCAATTGTTTAGTATAGACTACAAAATATTATATACTTTAGTATCATATGAAGCTTCACTGAATATCATACCCGTGATCCGCAGGGGAACAATATATTATGTAATGCAACACTGTGATACTGCTTTATTTCAAGCAATATAGATATGAACAGCTGGCAGACTACTACAGTTACTACATCATGGTCCAGAATTCAATAAATGAAATCACAAAACAAACAGAAAGTATTGAAATGGAAGAAAAAGAAAACATGATAATAAATAGCCTAATTGCTATCTTTAAAGAGTGCTATATAATTGGTTAAGTTGAAATATCTATAGGCCTATTATGAGGCAGATTCTATTTAGGTTATAGGCTATCTTCATTAAATATTTCAGCGTGGGAAGGATATAATCATTTTATATGTGTGCGTTTGAATTGTTGTTCCTTAAAACAAATAAATGAATACTGTCCAACAAATATAATTTAAAAAATTCCAAATTTAGTTCACCTCGAAGCAAATTCTTAATATGAAAAAATCTATAAATTTAAATTAATGTTCTTTAGGAATAAGTAAATTTGTTATTTGAAGAATTTATATTCCAGACAGTATGATAAATTCGAATAATCATGCTGCAATTAACTTTATATATGTGTAATTAAGCTGTCTGAGTCCCTAATAGAACTTAAAAATATTGATATACCGGTAAAATAAATTCCATTATCAAGGTATATATGAAAAACATATAGGGTGGCGTGCACCAACCAGTAGTAAACTAAACTAAAATAGTAAATCTAAGCAGGAAACCTGAAGTAAACAAAAACCAGTTATCTTATCCCAACCAGTTTGTCTGTCTCACTCTTAAGTTAAAGGAGTAATGTGCTAGAGTGTGACAGAGGTACCGGTTTTTATTTACTTTAGGATTCCTTCTTAGATTTACTACTTTAATTTAGTGCACGCCACCCATAGTGTTGAAGAGCTTAAGTTTTAGCCTCGAAACGGGAATATGTCAAATTTTAAGCACTTTACCTTAAACATTTGAAGGGTTCGGCTGTAAAACATGGTAACCCACAAATTTAAAAAAATTGAGATAATCACATAGGAAGCTTAGGCTATCTGTTGTGAAACTACTGAACTGTCCAGTTAGCTGAATATGTTCATCTTGGATGGAGAATGCAGGAAAATATATTACTGTAACCCACATCCATTTCATGTAAAACATGTTAACCTTCACAAGATGGCTGCTCAGCGAGTAAGGAGGGAACTTTTCTCTACAGAAAAAAATAGTTTTTCCAGTGTATGTGAAGAAGAGGAAGGCAGTGACAGTGGCATTGGATACCAAGATTCCCACTCTACATCTTGTAGTGAAGATATAGATGACCCAGATGAAATTAAGTAAAAAAAGGTGAGTAAAATGTACAGTGAGGGTTACCATATTTTACATGAAATGATGATAATAGCTCCTGATGGCTATTAATGTTGCTTTTACAGGGTATTACGATACTTGGTGGAAAAAAACAGAGTATTTTTGTATAATGCAGTTGGTAAAACACAAGCAAGTGAAAATATTCCTATTGAAGGACCAAGCAAGAAGAGAAAGAGGAGAATGTCCAGGCAAGCAGTAGTGAACAGGAAAAAGACTCTGGTGTTTTGTATAAAAAAATAAAGGGGTAAAGGAGATGAGGTTCCAGGTAGAGAACTTGGACCAGACTGCAATTGTCCATTAAAATGTTTTGACAAAATCAGCGATGAAACACGTACAGTCATTTTTGCCAAGTTCTGGAAAGTAAGTTCGTATAACCTACAAAATTCATATTTATTTGGGTGTTTGAAAGCTAATCCTGTTGCACGCAAATACACCAAGATCGTTAAGAGCAGAAGATCACAAACTGTGAAATATTTTGTTCGACATGAAGGGCAAAGTTTGTAAGAAAGCATTTTTGTCAATTTGCGGGCTGCAAAATAGTAGAGGAAAATCAATTGAGAAAAAAAAAATGAATGACGTCATTGCCTGTTTGGAGTGGATTCCTTCTTACTATGTATCATTTTACACAAACTTAGTGGTTCAGGACAATGAAAAACAAAGTAATGGAGAATCTGAATAGAGCATTAGTAATTGGTTAAGTACATTGCAGTAATATAACATGTTGACACGTTTAGCCACTTCAAGTAAAACATGTTAAACCACATAAATTAGATTACACACATTTACTTTTAATTTTTTTAAGTTCTCTCTTTGCCCAATACATTTCACTTAAATATGCCATTACATTCAGAAAACATTGTATTTTAATGTTGTGTTTTCATATTTGGAAGAAAACTTACTAATAAATTAGAATTTTGATTTAAAAACCTATGATATCATTATCTCAGAAGTTGTTCTGTGTGGGTTACCATGTTTTACAGCCGAACCCTTCATTTTGAAGTCGCGCTGCATGCGACTTTTCGATTTCTTCATTTTCATTAGCTGGTTAGATTAACCTCATTGCTAAAATAATACCGTATTATTAATATTGTACTTTATTATTATATGAGATTTGGAATAAAAGTATACATTACTTGCACATCTGCTGTTGCTCTTATGTAGCTTATAATATATGCCAAGTCGCTGTTCAATTATTAATTTTGTGTATTATGTTTGTCGAAGAAACTACAGGTATGAAGATGACTTAGTGTCCACTCCTAGTGAATTTCCATTTAAAAAAAAATATATAAATAAATAAGTGAACGTAGACGCAATAAAATGAAAGTAATAAATCGGTAAAATTATGACGATAGACATTTGATATTCCAGATACTGGATTGGTCACTGATGGATGAGCTAAATAAATGAAGCAGAGTGGAAATTACTTGTCAGGATCAAGAAGGCAAGAATTCTTAACCACTGTAGCTCATCACATGGATTTTGAATCCGCCACATCGTTACCTATCACTGGCACACATACATACACGTACACAAACTCATAGATAGCAAGAAACAGAATGAGAGGTGTGGATATAGAGGAAAGCATCTGCCAAATGAATACGAGTTCGTCTTCCTACGGTAATATCCCACTGCCATCTTCATTCCCCGACATGAGTAAAGCACATTAGTTTGCATCCGAAGAGCACAAACAATGATTCAATCAAGATATTTCATTCACTTTGTGAATAGAAACTAAATTATTTTAAATATCAGTAACCATCATCATCCTGAAGAATTGTGCTTTAGTTACAATGATGATGGTAATTCAGAATTCTGTTATATTATACATTTCAAAGTCCACACAAAATTACATGAACTCTTAACTCAAATAATCCGAGTTTGATACACAATTTCCAAATCATGTATTTTAGTACTACTAGAAAAGTACTGACCGCCGACGTTGTCTTTTGGTCAGCGTCGCTGACTACAGATCCGTCTGCCCGGGTTCGATCCCCGATACCTCCTCGACTTTTCTGAGGTAGGGAGGTCTGATAGGGGTGCACTCAGCCTCGTGATTCAAATTGAGATGGAGAAGTAGCGGTTCCAGTCATGGAAACCACTATTAACGGCCGTGGGTGTCGGCATGCCGACCACTTGCCCCGCAATCCTGCCATCTGTCTATGGCAGATGACGCAGCGGTCGGGTGGTAGGCCTTGTCCCTTCAGGGATGTTAGCGCCACGGAGAAAACTACTACTACTTAAGAAAACCTTGTCAAGTACAAATGATAAATTTACAGTGAATGCAGAGGCCCCGATAAATATCAAGGACAGGGGCCAAAAAGTATACAAGTATTAAATTAATTAATAAGTAAGTGAATAAATACATATTGCTAGTTACCAGATGTACATAACCTCTTTAATAATAGTTTCAAATCCGAAAGGAAGCAAGAAGTAGGCCTAAAAGTAAAAAATCTATTAACAGCTTTTAACGTAAATGTAACTTCCCTTGTTATGCAAATCACGAGCTGTTGACGAGTCTAATGTAGTGCGAAAATAATTGTCATACAGAGGGAATCCTTTAATTTATAGCAAATTAAATTAATAATAACTAGAAAAGCGTGTGCATTTCTAATTGATTAGGCTTAACAACAAAGCCCAGTACAAAGAGACGAGGGATGGATATTCGGGGACGGGATGAGGCCACTACTGATTGCATTTAGTGACGTCATATATATGCAATTTTAGTTATTTCCATATTTGCGGACGCATCGTTCTCTGAAACCCTCATAGTATTTTTTTTTCGACGCCAACATGGAAATTTATGAATGAAAACATGATACAATTTTAGCAAAACAGCCTTTAAAAGCAATAATTTCTCTCTCCTCCCACCCCCGTTATTCTCACTAAATCTTTTCCGAAGCAATCAAAATTTCATTGCAATACAATTTGTTACTTAAAATATGAGACGGGTGAGGTAATAATTTTCGTTTAATACCCTCATATTGCGATCATTTTGTCAAAGTGTTATTTAATAAATTGTAAAACTTCCGTTATTCCCAGCTACTTAATGGCAGAAATATGAAAAAAGAGGACATATATTACTAAACTGTCCACGGTTAACAGGGATGTCCAAAAGTAATTGCAACCTTCGTTGTTGTACAGTCACACGAAAACGTTTTCAAAAAATCATTTAAAAATCCTATGTATAATAATATTTCCCTTATAATAAATTGATATAATATAATAGGTATATATGGTGCTCTATTCAAGAAGTATGAAGCCATTGAAATACTTTAAAAGATTACTAATGGTGCTAAAGATGATCATGCGCCGCTATTTCATATTATCTGCTTGTTGTAATTATTTTATAAAATTTCTGGGAGCAATTACTTTGTCTAAAGGTAAAATTATTAGCTTACTTGTACTATAGGTTGACTAAGTATATCTTAATTTATGCTGAGATTAGCATTAGCACTTTAAAACATTAAATGAGAGATATGATAATGTATCGGAAAATAGAATTAGCAGAAAAAAGAATAGAAAATATATTCATGATAAATGTACTAAAGAAAACAAACAAAGGAATACACAAACGGAAAGAAATAGAAGGATGAAAAATAATGAAGGATGGGTGGATGGTATGGAAGAAAAAGATGGAAGAACGAATAAATAAAATAGAGAAAGAAATAGTGAAAGAAAGTAAAAAGAAAGGACGCACTAAATAAATAGAAGAAAATAGTTCATATTAATACTAAGCTACTGGTTTTACACAAGGTGTCTATGACACAGTGTACCAGGTAATCCTGCGTTTAGACAATTTTAAAAATTACAAATAATAATGTATTGTATTTACGAAAATCAACGTAAAGTTTTAAATTAGGCCTATAAAAGGGACAGAGAAAGAAAATAAATGTTAGAGGAAAGAGCAAATAAGTAAATGAATTAATAAATATAAACATAATAAGAATGTGAAAAATACAATAAAATAAAGATAAGAAGGAAATCATATGAATTACAAAATTAAATTAAAACGATGTTTTACTAAGACGATTATAAATTTATTCTGTTAGAAGAAAGAAAGAAAGAAAGAAAGAAAACCATGAGAAAGGAAAATATCACAAAATGCAATACAAAAATAAGGAAATAGAGATTGGAAGAATGCGTAAGCGAAATAGATAGAGTAAAATAAACTAAAATAATGAATATATTCTATAAGGTAGATAGGTAAACGATTGGTTTGAAGGTAAGAGAATGTGAAAGGTAGGTATAAAATATTTTATTAGCTTTGGCTATATTATATTAAATAAAAATGATTTTATTTCTTTACGAGATGGCCGTAAAGGGTTGGGGTTATTATCTAACACTATAGGAAAATAAGCATAATTAAATAAATCTTCGGTAAAGTTTTATTATTATTATTATTATTATTATTACTATTATTAAGTGATACATTTATTAGGTCTATTGCTCCACACGAAGAGTGGATTCGATTCAGTTCAATAATTTGACAATACCCATAAATAGAATCACAATACAGGCTACAATCAGTTTTGAGCTTAAACATAAGTGCACAACTAAAGTCCTTAGGACATCGATTTACATCACGGTGAGATATTGATAGACCTCTGTCAAAAGTGATCATTGTTTCTTTTCGAGAGAAAACATGCATGAACTTAGGTCTCCAGTTTGCTGGGTAAATTCATATCCTAAGAAGAAATCATGAAGTTTCGTCGCCTTATTATAAATTTTAAATTCGCTTCTCTGCCTCAGACCGCATATTCCAAGATTTCATTTCGTTAGTGAACAAGGAAAAGGGGAGCTAGAGACCACAATTTCAGGTCTGTTACATTTTCTTAAGAGTAAATTACTTGAGCCTTGGGAACATGTTTATATGTCAAGGTAAATGAGGTTAAAGCACGTAAAGAATGTTCCATTAGAGAGTGTTGAATAATACAGGTTTCCTTCGAGATGAACAAACAGTAACAACAGAGAATTTTAAGGCAATATGGCATGAACGAACATTATGGAATAATAATGTTTCATGGCATGGTGGCATGTTACAGTATATTAATAAATGATTGAATTATTTCGGTACAGTCCGGGAGCAGATTCGATCCTCGGTATTTTTGTTTATTTGTTTGTTTGTTTGTTTGTTTGATAGTTATAAATATTTTACGTCAGTTGTTTATTGCTTCTTAGTCTTTAACCATCGCCGGAACACTTTGCAGCAGTATTTCTTATACATGCCTATAAATATACAGACAAGGGATTGTCGCATTCAGATACATACAGGGTGTTAATGAATAGCACCTAAATATTTTATCTGTGTATAGAGGGGACATAGACAAGCAACTTTTATTAGGAGATTTTTGCTCTAAGGCGTAAAATTTGAATGCTACAGGGCATTAGATTCATTGCAATTTGGTGCTCATAAGTCAATAATTAAGCGAAATAGGGTTAAAATTTTCATTCAACTGACTTCACACCTTCTCAGTGATCGATAAAAACCTCAGTCATAATCATTCATCAGTAGCTATCTCATAGTTTAGAGTTTTCATAATCTTGAAATTTACAGACTAATTACATGACTGGCCGCCACCGAATTATTTTTTTTTATTCATACCTCCAGTGTTAACAACTAAGTTCCTTTGTTTTGATTTTTTCAAGTGTTAGAAGTCAGTGGGAGATTTTATGCTGTAACATGAAAAACTGAACCCACAGAGTTAAAATCTAATAAAAGTTACTTGTCTATGTCCCCTCTATACACAGGTAAAATATTTAGGTGTTATTAATTAACACTCTACAAATGCCATCGATCTGGACCGGGATCAAATCCACGAATTTAGGATAAAAAAGCCAGAGCATTTCTAATTGTTCCTCTCAAGTCAACATCCATGATATTGTCATTAGATTTTTCAATTGGCTTTATGGCCGAGTATGTTTCAGAAATGAGTACTAGATGAAATTTTGGGATTTAGATAGTAGCTGGCTACGACCGACAACCTCGCAACTTTAATTTCTAATATCCTGCAAGTCCGAAATTCTAATATTTCTGAGATCAAAAGTGTACACAAAGTAAATGCTCTTACATATTCTAATAGACTAAAGTCTAAAGTTATATTCTTCGTATGCATAGTGATGCATTTGCGTTTAGTGTGTTTAATTAACTTAGTGGCCTCATGTATTCAAACTCGCGGGTTCTAATCACACTAGTTTTCAAGGAAAGGTGGGGCCACTGTTGATTCAAAACTGTCTACCACCCTAAATGTTCCCGTCTATTGCCATTAATATCGTGAGCTACTAGAATGAATTTATGGTTATATATATGAATATGTATATAATATGCAGGAGTGCTCGAAAAGGAGAAAAATGGAAGATAAATGGTGTTGACACCAAAACAAAAAAGCTGAAGTCCCGATTCGATTTCTACCTAGAGTAATTATTTTTCAATTCTCCGTAGATTATAGGACAATAAAGATTATGAGCTAAGTTACAGTTACAGTTGACTGCAGACCTATTTCTATGACTTCTAAAAATAAAAATATTAGCATGAAGGAGCGTATACGTAACTTGCAATATACAGAGTGTTTCAAAAATACTTTCACAAACTTCGAGCATGGGTTCCTTACACCGAAAGAAGGAAAAAAGTTTATATGAACATATGCCCCATAATCCTTTTCATCGACGTGTCATGAAAGCCTGCGAAACCATTCGATACCATCCCGGAGTATTTGAAAGGGTGTGACAGTCCATGATTCAACGAGTACTGTCTGACTGTGAGCTGAAGGCCGAGCTGGTGGCATAGTGGGGGAAAGACATAGACAGTAAATGCAAGCGCATGGTAAGGTAGTGGGGGAACGCTAGCTCGGCCTTCAGCTCGCAGCCAGACAGTACATGCATGTCTAGAAGCAAGAGGAGGACATTTCGAGCATTTGTTATGAGTTTTGTGTGTTGACGTGTTATGAGTGTACCAATATGTTGAACAGTTCATAACGAGAAAACAAGGATTATGGGACATACGTTCATATGAACTTTTTTCCTTCTTTTGGTGTAAGGAACCCATGCCCGAAGTTTGTAAAAGTATTTTTCAATCACCCTGTTTATGAGAATAAATACCAAGAACGAATATAATAAAAGATAGGGCTTGTGACGTCAATTCATTAAGGTCATTATTTAATTTTATTATAGCACCAAATATGCACGTTTCCCTTGAAAATTCACAACATTAACGTATTAAGGACATCTTCTTTTCTATTATTTATATTTTTCACTTTCATTGGCTTAGGCTATAAATCATCCAATAAAAAGGAATGATGTGTACAGTCATACTCACATAATGGTCGGCATTTATTCTTTTAACTGAAGTCAAATCTTACCTGGAAGAAAAAATAAATGTGTGTTATTAAAACGTCATACATTGTAACAAATTCAAATAAATTGGATATCGATTATCTAACGTTAAATATTGTTACGAATGGGTTTCTTTTAACAGGCAGTTTTATTTTATTTGTGCTGGTTTTTCTGTATATACTGTAGCTACTATAGCTTTATGGAGTGTGGTAAATGTCAGCTAAACACGAAAAGTTCCTATCTTCTTTTGCACGTAATTGGTATATAATACATCTTTGATCATATCAAACAATTCGTGTAGAAATAAATCAAGAAACTAAAAAGAATGTAAAATCCTTAGCTCGATGTCACTGATAAAATAGTGTACAATTAAAGTAGTAGATAAATACTTGCATCAATCTCAATTAGGGTATTCATAAAAGTTTGATACCAATACTGATATAGAATGTTATATTTCTTATCTACTTTATTGTTCATAAAGATTGTTTTCCATTTTGGCATAAATCTCTCTCTTTAATGCTTCATGTGTCTTTCTGTGCTTTCCTATATTTCTTTATAAGATATTTTAGCATTTGCAGTGAATTATAGGACTACTCATATGGTGTATAACTTGAAAGGTTCAACGTACATATGTGCGTGACGTCACCATAGTTAATCCTTTCCTCAAAAAAGCTACGCCGAATTTCGTTATAACTGTCAATAGAACTTAATTACAACTTTTGTATACTACAATATGATAGATAAAAATTAATAAGAGAACATCAAAAGAAGAAACACTTTCTCTTTCTTTCACCCTTTCATTCTTTCTTTCTTATATCTGTGGGGGTGTCATTTATGTGTTTTCTTAATCTATTACAACACGATTCATTGCCACAAATAATAATACATGTTATTATCTCACGTAGCATTTCTGTTCCAGGTTCACACAGCCAATGTAGACTTTCTGGTTTCCAGAAGTTTGCTAATAAAAAGTCTATTTAACTTACTCAAAAACTAACATCACTATGCGGGACTACGCCTGCCATAGGACCGCTGCATCATTTGCCATAGTCAGATGGCAGGATTGGGAGCATGTGGCATTATGGCATGTCAAATTCCACGGCTATTACTGAACCGCAGTCGCTACTTCTTTAACAAGTAGCTCCTCAGTTTGTGTCACGACGGTGAGTGCACCCCGTTCCAGACCTCCCTTCGTCGGAAAAATTCAAGGTGGTACCGGTAATGGAACCCAGACATGCGGATCCGTAGTCAGCAACGCTAACCACTAGACTACGCTCGCGGGCTATGGAGCTTACGTATGGTGTAAATTGATTTAAATAACATTCAATAAATTACTTTCTAAAGTGATATTAAAGATATCATGCAACAATCAGATACATATTTTTAAGACTTCTTGAAAGCATTCTCGATAATGACACGGAATACTTAGGACACGAGCATAGGCTAAAGAACTACTCTTATCAGATAGATATATAAGCTTTCATGAATCACAGATTATTGTCTCTGTTGGACATTACATGAGAATATTATAGGAGAGAAATTCCTCCGACACTGAGACTTGAACCCAGGACCTTTGGCTACTCGCGCCAATGCTCTACCAACTGAGCTAAGCCGGAGTTCAATTCACAGCGCCAGATGGAACCTCTCTCCTATGACTGATTCTCAACTACTCTTATGTATAACTCTACTTCATTGTGAAATTAAATATGAACCGCGTCAAAGGATAAGAAACTAGAATTTCACATATATTTTCTACAGGAAGAACATATTTTCCTCCTGAAATTTATTTCTACATCTGTGACATGTTGAACGGACTAAGTGAAATAACAAGTCTGCATTTACCTAGGGTGATTACAGGCCGATAAGAACTGTGCCACAAATTTATCTTTAATATTAAAAATAATTGCTGCCCATGACTGTAGTAAATGAAAGGAAGTGAAATCGTAAGTGTAGTTTTTTGCTTCCGGTTTGATGACTGTTTTGCATGCATGTTATGCAACCCAAACTGCTGATCGGTTCGCAGATTGTCAGTTTCGTGTGCAAGGGGAATTCACGCTAGGATTCATTGTCAAGGGGCCAGTAGTCCACTCTATAGAGGTCAATATTGTCATTTTAATTCTTGTATAACATCGTCTTTCTAAAACTCTCGTATTCATAACACAGCATTTATAACCTTCATTAATCTTAACAAAATACAGATGCTTCTGTAATATATAAAAGCCTTTTTTGTTAAATTTAGAAACAATAACTTGCAAGACTTAAGAGTTTTTGCTGATTTGTCCAATCATTTATATCTTTAATATATTTTGTATATCTGTATATGTTTTCTGGCCATTAACATTAAAATACAAACCCAAACTCTTAGAAAAATTAAACCGGAATAATCAATATTAAAAACTTATTATTGTTCTTAATGAATGAATTGTAATTCTGTGAACAGAGATCTATCGTCAACAAAATATAAGATCTGCTCTTCATCAGTTAAAATGCCTTTTTTTTAAACTGAATAAAAAATAAAAATCCTTACAGTACACTTAGGCCCTCGTCGTTTTTATTTAATTCAAGAAACATCTATGTCAAATTGAAAAAACAAACAAACAAACAAATTGGAAGAAAATCAATCAATGATTTTGGTCCTGAATGCCTAACAAACAAATTTACATCCAAACAGACGTAATGCTCATAATCCATTAGAGTTACTTCAAAATACGTACTGGAAATTACGCTCGAGAATGGAAGTAGTCTTAAGTTCTTCAAAGCATGAACCTTTGGGCTAGAATCGTTAAAAGAAGCTGAACTATTAAAACGGGCACCATCTTGAAACAGAATAAAAAGTAAAAATCTTTACCCATACGCCCTTTTTAATGGCTTAAAGGACATTTATGGAAAATTTAAAGAAAATCAAACAATGCGTTTGTTAGTGAACGATTTACAAATTAATTTAAAAATAGACAAAATTCCTAACGGTCGCGTTTAAATAGGACTTCGCTTCGCTCGATGAATTACGTATTAACAGCTTATTTTTAGTCTATCGAAAACCAGTACTATATCCATTTCTGAGACCGGTAGACTATAGTAAAAAGAAGCTATGCAATTATACCAACTTATCAAGAGTTTTGGTGACCTTTGGTTTAATTTATGTTTGAAAGTTCACTCTTCTGTAAAATTCTAGGTCATTTCTGACTAGGTCTTATTATAACATAACACCACACTTTACAGGACCGCATAAAAATAAAATAATTGCACACAACTGTGACTGGATTAATACAGGAAACTGAAAGAGGTGTATCTGTAACAAATTTTGCCAATAATATAATTAGAATATTGTGTTATTAATATTCTTGAAATTCCACAATATTTTTCGCACTTCAACCCAATCGCTGGACATAAGTCACTATTGAATTTTTTTCGTGAAACAGAAGAAAATTTAAGATATCCGGCATTATTAAATGCTTAGGAAAATATTTAGAATAAGCAAATTAAGACTGGAAATGAACAGCGATTCTGACCGTAGGCGGTATAGTTTAAATTCTCCAGTAGTTTGATGAGATGTTGTTAAACAATCATATCAAACGAATGACCCAGTATAATTACAACAACTGAAGTTGCCATATGAGGTATCCGTTGATCGACAAAACTTTGCAAGCTTACTGTTCTAAAATATCATTTAGCTCCTGAAATGGAATTTACAAATCCTCGTGGCTGGTAATTTTATTGAATCTTAGCACAGCTTTAGTGGAAATAAATTATATAAGATAACAGGTAGAAAATTAATTGCAAAGGAACGAAAATGAAAGAGGTTGAATTAGCATTCTCATTTCACTATTCTGAAATTGAAAGTAATTTTTATCGTTAATTTGTGCGACAGTTAAACTAACACAAATTGGCATTTGTGTAATGATAGAAGAAATATACATTATTACAGACCAAAATCAATACTTATAAACGGAATTGTAAATGAAGAAAAGTTAGTATTTGCTTTGCATGCTTCCTGAGCGTTAGACCTCCAGCAACACGCGTAATCCAAAATAATGTATTTATTAATCATTGTTATCTCTGGAACACGATCACTAAGTTTCTTCCCCCACTCCTCCCCTTGAGCAAACTGAGGGCATGGCAACCGCAAGATACCACCACGATAGCCACGGTATAATTCTATACCTGCTACCACCAGCCATATATTATCTTTTCGGCCTTCTTGGCACTCCCTTGTATAAGCCAACTTATTTTAACACATTTAAATTTTCTCTTGTTTCGAAATTAATTGAGGGAAAGGCGCATTATTCTGTCATTATCCTAATAAAGTCTCTCTCTCTTATATCGCAGCTTTAATTGTCCTACTGGAGATTATTTAAGAAAGTCATCTTACGAAAGTTAGTTCCATTTTCAACAAAATATGTTGTTTTGAAGGATATCTGCTTACTCATTAACGCATTAACGCATTAACTGTCTATCGTGTTTACTAGCTTGAAGTATTATCATGACCTTTCTCGGGATTTTAAAATTCCGTAAAATTTATAATTCCGAAGAAACTCGTGTAAGATGATGTCGCCTTCTTAACTTTAAAACCAGAAAGAACACATTTCTCGCCCTTTTACAGTTATATACAAATGTGGCCACAAGACAGTAGACATAATCATGCACTTCTGAAGGCATCATTCATACGAGGGAATGAAGAGGGAATGCCAACTGGTCTCAAAGTTAGTAGAGCGTACAATGATGCCACATGCTCATATTATGTAATATTGTATATACTCATTCGCTTATTTTTTCCTG
Source organism: Ectobius pallidus (assembly GCA_964059195.1). Taxonomy (NCBI): domain Eukaryota; kingdom Metazoa; phylum Arthropoda; class Insecta; order Blattodea; family Ectobiidae; genus Ectobius; species Ectobius pallidus. The sequence continues at coordinate 87,909,831 of CAXKWD010000008.1, forward strand.
ATAAAGAATTTGATACAAAGTTTATTGGATTGGAAAATTACATTACCGATAGTGATACTGTTGGAAAATATTCAGATGGTAGAAATAATAATTCATGTATTTACATAGCTACAAACATTTGGAGGTGAAATTATATAAGAAATCGAGAGCCTTAAATTTTTATAACTAACTAAAATCATTCAACATTTTTCAAAGTGATTTATTTAAATCGATCACTTATAAAACATTTAATCCAATATATAATTTCAGGCTTTTAATATTTCCTTTTCTAATGCCCCCCAAATTAGCCCATCAATAATGTAAAACTATAGATATTATTTAAGTAAACAATATTCAAAATTAACTTTAAAGTCCGTTTATAAAATAAATATAATTTCTGGACCATCCTTCACCAGCGAATTAAAGCCTTGAGGGCTTAATCTATGTCCTTTGGAGGACCTTTGGAAGAGAAGAATGGCAAAGACTTTCTTTCGTATAGGCCTATAAGGGATTCTTTATCTTTTTTAGGGAGGCTGAGTGCGCCGAATTGCCGTTCTCAGACTTCATTAAAATGAATCTAAAATAGGAAACCAAACCAACAATAAATTTACAATCTGTTATGTCAGTCGTCTTGGTCAGAATCGGATACACGAATTGTTGTATTTTACCCTAGTCAACTGTCAAGCCGGTTGCTTTTTCAAGTAGTAATTTCTAGAATTGCAACAATGACACTGAAGTAAAAACAATCCCACCCAAAACCCAAACACACTCACAGATTCAAGTGCTGTAATATTATTTATATACGACTTATATATATATATATTTACTTATTTATTTATTTACGAGGACCATGAGCATCTGCCTACCTGCTAGGACCGTAGTAGTGAATTTGACGGGTTTTAAGAATATTGCCACTAATTGAACCCAGATCCCTTAGAACATGGTGCCGTAGATAGACGAAATTGTCCACATCACATAGAATGAAACACGATAATAATATAATGCAATATATGATTATGATGATGATAATAATAATAGACGATAATAAAAACAATAGCCGTCATCAATAATAATAATAATAATAATAATAATAATGGAACTTAACTAATAAACTATATGAAGGGGATCAGGGCCTATCGTCATTTCTTAGCGTCATCCACCTCCGTATTTCACTTTATTGGTAGATGAGATGATGGGATCAGTAGTCTGCAAGCCAATTCTCACGGTAATTGCACTTAGTAGGAAACCTCTTAAGTGGGGTTATGTCACCCGAATAAGATGAAATTGTGGGTTATTGATAATTTTCTTTATTGGATCATTATCATCATCATCGTCGTCGTCGTCGTCACAATCAACAACAATCAAGACCAGCTTCGTGACAGAAGATGTCTTCCCAGCAACGTTTTGGGCTTCCTATATCTCGATTTTCTTTTGGCTGGTAGCGAAGAGCTTGTTTTAACTTCTGCTCTGCAATGCGGAGTATCCAGTTTTGTTTAATTTCTGGTATTCTGGTATGCATGTTAAATATATTCAAAGTTTTCTTTATTGAAGCCACGACTTTATCAAATAGCTTAGCTGTGGCCAAGAGGCTGACTGCAACCAGATTTCCCTACTTCATAAAATCCCTAAGGAATACGGAAAACAAACCTGGGTCTGCGAATTCATAATCAGCAACTCTAATCACTAGGTAGGCCTACGCAGGTTTCAGAAGAACACATAGACTACACATGTAAAAATACCGGCTTGTTCACTGTTATGTGGTCTATTACAAGAATTCCTATTTTATTAGTTTTAATAATGCGTGTTTAATGAACTGTATGTAGTAAGGTGAAAGTTACTCATCAGAAGAAATATTCTGTTCAGAAATTAACTCATGGAAGTTCAATGATGTAAGTGGAACTTTTGAGGGCATCTTCCCTTAAGATACACCACTTCCTTGTAGACCAATGTTTTAGCATTTTATTAACTCCTTTCCAACTCTCGAAACATGCCGTGATGTAAATGAATTAATCAAGATGCTGAGAGCTTGTGAGTTAAATACTGTATGCATAGCAATTTTTCTATTTTCTCTTGCTTATAGTAGGATTAAAATTCATTGCTGAGAAAATATACGGAGACACTGATACTTAAGAAAATGTCTACGAGAAATAAATAATTTATGAAAATATATTATGTGGTCAGAGGGAGTGAATTCATTTAGTAAATATCTGGAAAACACCGAAGGGAATATTCCTTTAAACAAGAAGTATAAACAATATAAAAATCACCAATAAAATTGTAATGCAAGCATCAAAGATTCACGATAAAGAATTCAGGTATAAATTTAATATCTGTCGAGGAGATGGATTTGTATGATATTAAAAATCAAATAAATTAATTCATATCTACAATACAGAAGGATATATTTAAACGAAATTTTAAATTCAACTTCAATTTACATTTTAATGAAGTGTGCAAAATTTCATGTTTCTAGGAAAAGTAGTTTAGAAAATCACTCTCAACATTTCAATCATCCCTTAAACCTTAAGGGGATGCGCTACTGAGTTTATTATTTTACAGAGTTTTGAATGTATCCTCATGAAATTTGTATGTGAGATAGGTATTGTTAAAATACGTGTTCACAATTATTTTGAAATGTTTATATTGAAAAAATATTCCCATAATGATTTTTATTTAATTCTTTTTAAAATTTTAGTACTCATTTTTCATCGTCACAAATAAAGATATCAATTTTTCAAGATTAAAATGAAGCTAACACTTCACATTACGCAACGGTGCATGGGTTCCTGGTCAAAAGGGTTAATTCTGTTCATTTTGTATTTTGTTATTTTAAACTCATTACTCAACATAAAAATGTGTAAATGACCGTTTCACTAACACATCTGTTGTGGTATATATGCAAAGATTCATAACTGTAGGCCTACCCATTGAGGAGACATCTTAGGCCTATTAACAATAAATTTAAATGTGAAAAAGATTATTTGTGACTAAAGCTGTTTAAAGTTTATGAAATCTTCATTAAACCGTACATTTTTAGGAACAAAATTTCAAAAATGGAAAAATTACTATCTTTCACCAAAACCCAGTAGCGTTTTTCCCTAAGGTTCATAAATGTGACAGACTTGATGGTTCAGACCCTGGATTCATGGACCAAATTTCTCCCGAATACCTCGTGTTAAGACTGACCCACGGAAGTCTATCGTCTCGACATGGCAAGTGCAAAGACATTATTTTTGCGAGGTGCTGCTGGAGCGCCTTTGCTGGCCAACGATTTGCTTCCAGGCCGCCGGACCGTGCGTTCTCGGCACATCGCAAAAATAATCTCTCTGTACGTACTTGCAATCCTTCAAATCGTAGTAGCTAACAGTGACTTCTCCACTTCATTTCTAATACATCATTATTCATTACTTAAGCCTAAGATTTGTAAAACTTCGGTGTTCTAGGCTAATTGACTGATATGACATTTTTTTGGAGCTAGTTAACATGGAAAAGATCTGGCATAGTGTACAGATAATCATTCAATCCGGTAAACGTAGTTTATTTGGGAGGAAAGCGTCATAAGGATGGGAATAGCGAGATGGGTGGTGGCACACTTGACTCCCGGTCTATGTGATCGAAGCGAAATGCTCGAGGCGTTGCGTAACGTTAATTGAGATCTGTTGTTTATTATGTTGGTACTGCTTCCATCCTGCTTTGCTGCGACGGAAACCTCTTTACTGTCAAAATACAGACTTATACAGAAGGTTAACTGTATTCTAAAAGTAGGCAAGACCTAACTCTCACATGCATATGGTATATTTCTTGGAAGAGAACCTTCACCGATATTAATTATATGTGCCTCATTTTAAAGCATTGGAACGCATAATAATGAGTTGCAGCAGAAAAGGAAAAAAATATGTTTTAGTATTAATAAGCTAGTATTAGTATCAATATTTAATGTTAGTATTGTAGGAATATTTTTATTATTTTCCAAGGCGTAAAGTAAGTTTCTGCTTTAATTTATAATGCAAGTTCAGTATTTATTTTTATTTAATTATTTATTGTATTATAGTCATATTGGCACAATGTATTATGTACATCGTCATTTGTACATCATTTCTTGTAGCCAACATAATAAAATATTATAATATGGATTTAAAATTTGAAAGTACACAACGGGAATTTCACACGTAAAAAAACTGATATTGTGAAAATGATTATTGCGGAGCAAGCCAGAATTACTGTCTTCAAAAGTAGGTCTACTGTATTAAAAATTTGATAAGGCATTTTGTTGGCCACTTACGCGGGCATGTAACTTATTACTAGTTATTTATGGGAATCCAGTAGGCATGGAAAGCCCCTATCTTTACAGTGCTAAATTGTCCTATACATAAAGTAAATTTTCTGAGAAAATATAAATCCAATAGAGATGAGTTTTTTTACAGTTATTTCATAGAAATATGTAAAAAAAAACATGATGATGATGATGAAGTGTTCGGCCCGGAGGCCGGTCCTACCCTGGGACAGATCCGTGGGGGGGGGGGGAGGCCCACGGCCCGACCGAGGGACAGCAGGCCGGACAATACAGCATAGCGAAAACAAACTGAATGAAGGTTATTTCTCTTTGTTAATTTTTAATGAAGATATAATTTTTATATTTCATTTCTTTTTCCTTTAAATTTTCAATGAATTAAAAAAATTAAACTGAAAAAATTGTGATATTACAAACGCTCCAATCAGAACGTATATCTTCATACAGACATGAAACCTGAAAATTTGAACGTGTTAAATGTAATAGTTTAGAAGTAAATTTTCCTTATACATAAGACAATTTAACAAGGTAGAGATATGGTTTTCCCATGTCTACTGGGTTCCCTTATACATTTTTTCAGAACAAAATTCTGTATTAAATTAATTAGCGTTTCTGGTTCTAAGTTTCCTATAACACTTCGTAAGGAGTATGACAGGTGGTTATCCTTCATGTAATATAACAACACTTCATTTATATAATATAAGCAAGTCACAAATATGAATAACTGGCTGCAATGTTCTCTAGGGTTGGAATTTGTTAATATACTTAAAGATTTATAATTCATTAGACCTAAGAATACATTTCCTCGGGGAAAACTATTACCCCATAGTAAGATACCAAATTTCATTATAATTCGAAAATAAAAGTATGCTAATATTAAGTAATTTCTGGAGATATAACCTCTTAAAATTTTCAATAAAAACGAAATCCTCGGAAGTTTAGAATAAGCATACTCAATATTAATATTATAACATTTACCAGGCTATATGTTTAAGGAAGAAGAATGGTTGAATTTATCAGAGATTCGAGCTGAAAAGTACGAAATCTTAGCTTCCCACAAAGCAAGTATTTGTTATGGGTGGTGTGGTAAATACACTTGTTTCCAAGAGCACTCCAGGCTGTAATACACTAGTCAGTTTAGCAGGAAGCCAATATCCTCCAGACAAGCTCCCCCTTCAGGAAGCAGGGGATTATGTCCGTTTATCTGACATCTGTACTTTCTGGTTGCTGCAGCCTCCACATCTGAAGTTACTCTATCAATACCAAACCAAACTACAAAGAAGAATTCTTTATTCGTGATTCGTCGTCCCGTTATACGCACGAAGAGTTCAAGAAAGTACCACGATGAGGCGATATTCTTAATGAAGTCATTAAAACTGGAATGGGAACTGTTGGTAATATAACTGCCATTAAGCGTCGATTTATATAATGCACATTTTATGAATCGCAAGTGATAACGTTTTTGTTCCACCATAGCCTACTATATGACGTGACGTAATGAGATGAAATGAAAATAGCTATAATGTCCCGTGAAGGGCAAAGGCCTCCTATAGAATAGGGAAAGCTCGTTTACACTAATGTGGTGAGCTACTCCACGTTAGGTGTTCTTCATACATAATGACACCTTTTTACTTATTGTGTTGTGGTACACTATTTAGTTACTCTTGGATAGGAACACTGTTACACATTTACACTAGGTATTCACTATATAGTCACTATATAGATATACCTCTAGGGATTTCCAGACGTTTCTTCCTCTCGCTACTCGTGACCACTGCTTCCCTGCTTGCTCTTTGAAGAGGTTTGTCCATCTCAGTCTCGGTCTTCCTGGTATTCGTTGTCCTACATGGGGATCCCACATGGTGGCCTTGTAAGTCCATCTATTGTCTTGTAGTCTCGCCACGTGGCCTCCCCATTTCCATTTCAGTCTTGTGGCTAATTTTGACACGTCTTTTGCCTGCTCTAGCTGGTTTAATGTTGTATTTGGGTTTCTGTCCTTCAGTGATACCGTACCCCAAAGACTTTGCATTGCATCTTTCTTTGGCATATTTGTATTTTGTTCGTCAGTCTTACTGTAACGATATCATAATTATATCCATTTCGAAATTGTTTTCAATATAATACAGGTGTGGTATCAATTGTTATGGAACATGGAACGATCTTGAAGTTTTAAGAACACTAAATCATACTACATAGTAAAAAGAATGTCTTCAAAATAAAATAATTTCTATTCGCGTTTCTGTTCATTTCGTCTTGTAAGAAATCCATTCGTTAAGCTTACAAGAAAACGGCCAAGAACAAGGATCAACCTGACCATACGCCATCAGCTGCCATCTCTCACAGAAGACAGCATGTGCACGATCAGCTGATTTCGTTTCTTATATGAATCTAAAATCTCAAAACTTTCTTTTTTTCTTTCTTTCTTTCTTTCTTTCTTTCTTTCTTTCTTTCTTTATTTCTTTATCTGAGTTTTACCTCCCCCTTATAGGATTTAAGCGACCCAAGCCGCCCGGGCAAAAATCTCAAAACTAACACTTTTAATTATGGAACATTAATAATAGTTTTCAACTTGTCTATAAAGGTAATTAAGATAATCGTATGAAAATTATGAAACTAGTTTTGTTCGTTTCATAAACACACTGGTATTTAATAAATTCCATTATACGCTTGTCCTCGAGGTTGGTTTTAAACTGTCACAGCTGGAAGAATGCGTGACGGAACGGGGCACTTAGTATAGTATAGTTAGGTGGGCTCGAACGCACCATGTATGCTTTAGAACGCCATAGCTGAGACACAACACCACGAGCGACAGTTGAAAATATCTAGTTCAGATGAACTTCTTGTACGAATAGCTTCTTTTATCAAGGCATCATAAGCTTTCTTGCGGAAAATGTGATTTAGTACGTTTTGCTTAACTTAATTAATCAAAACTATTATTTCAGCTCATCGGTAAACAGAAAGCTCCACTTGGAGGCCCTTCGCCCCAACATGGGGGATTACAGAGAGAGATTATTTCAGCTATGTTCTAGAGGTATCTTTAAGAAGTAGCAAAGCCATAGTAAGCCAGCATAAGTTGTAAAATTAGATAACTTTTACAAAACTATTAATAATCTTGTAAAGCACAAAGCTAGATTCGTCACACAAAATAAAATCATACATAATTACCCATTGCTTTATCACTATTATGTGGACAGATATAACTTAAAATATTATTAACGTGTTTTCTAAAACTCTTTACATTCTTTATCCGTTTAACCCTACCAGGCAGAAACTACATACCCAAAAAATTTAGCTGTCTCATCCCGTTTTCAGACTGAGCTATGCTTCGTCCAAAATATAAGATTCGTCCGATAAAGGCTTGCTTAGTGTATTTGATACATCAATATGTTTTTGTAGTCCATGTGTATATATTTCTGTTTATCTCACTTGTATTTTGTGTCACTATTATTTAAACATTTGCTGCATGACTGGATATACCGCTTATTGATATTTCTATTGTTCATTGAATGAGAAATGTGTACTGAACCACCCTCTCTCACTAACTTCATACTCTTGACCACCATTCCCTTTACTTTTGATAAATTAAAGTCTTTTCACTCGATTCCTCCTATTGTGCTCTTCTTTTGTTCGTTCAGAAGTATCGACTAAGAACTTTCGCTTCCCTAATTTAGAGGATCCTTTTTTATGAGCCATTTCTTCACTATCTGAACTCGTTACTGTCTTCCTAGTGCATATAATGTCTCCAGGGTAAATAAGAGTAACGTAAAGTAATGTAATGGTACCATTTTATTATTATTGGTAAAAGCAGAGATGAACTGTTGAGTTGGCTATTATCTATTAAATTGATACACAATGCTGTGCTAATAGAATGGAACTGGAACTGCGAATCATGGTATTTAGTGCAGTGTAGCCGACTGCAACTCAATTGTTTTCAACATTTCAAAGGGATATCTCGAACATTTACCTGATACTATAGTTTCATTTCCTCTTTATCTTTCTGCTTTACCTTCCCTTTCTGGAACAGGTAAATGCACGAAAGGAAAGAGAAACATCTAAGGACCAAACAAAATATATGTCAAAGACATGTCGAGACTTCTTAGTGTGTGAGCCGCATAATACAAGACCACTTCTAAAAGAGAGAAAGAGGCACGCTCGGGGTAGGTGGTAAGTAAAATCCAATCAAGCATTCTTCTACGGGAGTGGAGAACTCCAGAAAACTCAATCTGATTAGCTGGTCCTGGAATTTAAACCCACTAGTTCCGGAGGTGATGTTCGACATGACTCAGTTTATCTTCACACCAGTGGGAAAATCCAAGTACTCCTGTCTATTGAATTTGTATAAGTATGTAAGCAATCATCGATTATTCGAAGTGACGCATTTATAAGTCAGAAGCAGTGAAAAGGTTAAAAACACTGTTATTTGTTGGTGTCAGGTAGAGGTGCCTCTATTCAGTATCCTATCTTTGCGGTTATTTCCATAAAGTGGCATAACATTTAAGCCTTTTATATTTTCTTGTTTTATTTTGAGGGTTTTATAAATCCTTCCGCATATCATTCGAAATTTCATTGCTTTCACATGTTATTTCCACCTTGTTTTCCTCAATAAATTACACTTGATACTTAAACGTCTTGAGTAGAAATTTTAACAAGCTATTGAAATATTTCTATATAAAAAAAATTGGGGTTGCTGTACCCAAAACAGATCCTTGTGTTATACTCCATCCGTGCTATTGTACTGATCTGATATTGAAAACTTCTCTTTATTATGATGTAAAACGCCACTCGATTGTAATACATTTTAGAAAGTGACATCATTATTAGCAACACTAATTCTACTTAGACTCCACACGTCTCTCATAACAGGATTACGTAGCTCGGATGAACATGACTTAAATTCACGCTGTCACTTTACGTCACAACAGTCTCTCTTTTTACATCGTGTTTTATGACGTCATAATGCATCGATTCCATCAACGCTGATGCACGAGAGAGGGGTAGGGGTGATATCGGATTTAATGGGGATGTGAGCACAAGGGTAATCGAATGAGAATCTCAGCGCTAGAGCATGAAGAATCGGGTGCAGTCACTAGTGTTTTTCACCCACGCTCTCACTTCCTTTATCGCTTTGTGTCTAATGTAATATTTTGTTCTCACATACTTTGCCTTGACTGTTGACTGACTCTGTGATTGAGTGCGCAGTCTTATGGTTGAGTGAGTACGGATTAATACATAGAATGCGTGGTTAACCCCTGATGTGTTCATAGACCTCGCCCAGAGAATGAGTTTTTCAACGGAAGCTGTTACAGATGGCAATGTATTTTGGAAGCTTTTTCAAGTGATAGATAACGGGTAGGCTATGTCAGAAGTCGTTAAAAATCTTATCCACTGATACTTATTTCCAGCTGTAGGCTTTGTAGTCTTGGAAAATTAATGTTGACAACACAAATAATATAGGCTAGCCCTGTATGATAATGTACCAGATGTGGGGCTTTGAAACATTTAAACAGAAGATTGGATCTACAGTTAGGTTATTTGAAGAATTTTTATGGGATACGTTAAACTTTTCTCTGTTTACAAATGAAGAACTTGTTGGAAGACGAATCTCCACTGCAGGGGAAAAGTCGTGGATGGCCTTGGCTGACCACGATTTGTTCAAATCGCGCAGCAACTGATACGAAACAGCAAAGAATGTATGATGGGAGGAGGGTAAAAGAAAGTACAGGAGAAAACCTGCTCTGGTAACGATTCGAAAATCACAAATACCATATGAATCAACCGGGAATCGAACCCATCCTTCATGGTAAGAAGAGGTTAAATGCCAAAGTCTGTAAGACATTTAATATTGATATACAATTTACAAGTAGTAAAAGTGACTTCTATAATATGCATCATTACAACACCCTGTAACAGACCAGCAAGTTATTGCTGGTCTTAAGGGAAGGAATACACCTCATCATATTGCGCCAGTAACTTACTAATCTGTTAGGGGGTGAAGTGTTTTAGAACGGAGTGTTGCAAGTAGTATGACATATAGGTTCAATAAGCTACTTAATGATATACCTTCATTCAATCCCCAGAAGTGGTACAGCGAATATTTTACACAATATTTCCAGGCTTATTTTACTGAAACATGAACGTTTCTAACAGTGTATTTCTGAAGAATGCTTGATGTAATAAGTAAATAAAGCAAATAAAAGGAAAAACATCGTGCTTTTATATTCTGTTTAGAAGTTCATAGAATATTGAATTTCTTCTCTCTATGGAATAAAGGGATAACAACTAAACAAGAAAATAAACTTAAAAACAATTCATAAGTTTATAAAAAGCAGGTATTATTATTTTTCGCTCCAATTCACAACTGCATCATGCCAGTATGCCTCCATCTCTTGAAGCACTTTGTGTTCCAATATATTCAACATCTCAATACATTATGCACAAGTACTGTAAACTTTTACAAAGCTTCTTTTGACAGGTTCTTGAGACATTCCCCTCGAGTATTTGAAGCTACCGGCAAACACAATGTTCGTTTTCAGATGAAAATTCCCTGAATTATTCCATTAACGTATAAACTTGAGTAGTTCTCGTGCTTCAAAGTTGGTTAAAATACCCTCTACTAATAAACTACCGTTAACTGCTTTGGTCACAGCTATGTTTCAGGTGTAAGTACTGAGTCCCTTAAGGTCGTTAGGTACACTATTTTGTAATTCATATTTTTTATAATCTCATATGATAGCAAATTTCATGTAGTTTTCAAAAACTAAAACAAAAAACAAATATGCTCCTAATTCTGATGGCTCACATGTAAAAAAATACTTACTGCATATCAATAAATAATAATACACTATAGGTAATTAAATTATAAAACCGACCAACATGAATAATTTATGGTTATATTCAGCATTCACCTGAAAACAGCCACATTTCTGCTTGTTAGAGAACTATATAATTAACTACCTGAAAAGACCCTGGTTATTTCATTGCCACTCATTTCGATATAGACTGTAGCTTGTTTGATCTAGTACACACATTGATCCATTTGGTGCATCAGTAGATTAAGAACAATTCTGGGCTCAAACATTTGCTTATAGAGCCCATCATGTTATTAACCACAAAGTAATTATCTTGGCATTCAAACACCATGTTAAAGGTATTTTTACAAATTATTTTTAAAGTCTAAGTTAATACAAGGTGGCATATCCATTAGCCCTGGAAAAAAAACAATTTAAAAGTATAATTTAAAAAACAATTAGAATTTGCATGGAGATAAAAATAATTCCTATATGACACTATTACCTATAATGCGTTTAAAAGAATGCTAGGGGACATTTCTTATGAACTACATTATTTGTACAAAATTTCTTGGTGTTTGGTGAATAAATGCTTAAGCTAACCTGACACGAATACCGCAGTATATATGATAAATGATTATATAAATGTTATAAATAAATAATGAACAATTTTGCATGAAAATGGTGAATATTAAGAGTTTAAAGCATAGAAAAAGTTTTATTACTTAACCGTGCATTTTTACTGTGCAATGTATGTGACCACCTTAAAAGAAATTGAGACTTTTTATCTAATTCATATATCTGATCTCGTGGTGCATTCCTACTATATAGATCAGGCCTAATCAGGCGCCTGCGGGCGCGTGCGAACCTCTGCAGCATAATTTGCCCCCAACGCATAACTTAAAGAAATAGTTTAATCTAACGCCATTCAGGAGTTCCTTAAACGTGATCAGACATAAACTGTATAGAAGATATATTACCGTATTGCACTTTTTATAAGTTGTTATAAATCATACAAACCCTAGTAAACACAAGGATGCTCTCGTATTATGTGAAAAATAAAATCAGATTTCACTTATCGCACTATAAGGTTGGAATTTTTAAGAGAGATCTTTTGAAGAGAAGGTCGAAAGGAGAAGAATCTGCTATTTAGAATTTCTCAGAAGTGGGTATTTAAGTCTGCTAATCGAATAACAAATATCGAAATAGGAACATTTCTAGACCCTTAAGCTAACTGCCTTAGCAAACCTACCTTAAAGAATGGGACCCTAAAGAATTTATATCTGGACTATCTCTGAAGTTTTCATATATCGTTTTTGAAACATCACTCGTTATTTTATGAAAACTTCAGTGAAATATTTTAATTAAAGTTCTTGGAAGCTTAGGATAATATACTAATATACTAAAACCGCCAAATTATAATTCCAAACATGCTAACAACAATGTATAAATATTTATAAAGTGAAATTTGATAATATATGTCTATTGAAATAGATGTCCATGTTTTGATTTACGACTTCAATATCATTGTCCACAAAGTGTTTCTACGAGTATTTCCTCTTCCCTAATTGATCCGCGAACTCTTCCTTAAAGAAATCGTTATATCATGTATTGAGGTTAAAACTAATTAAGCAAATTAACATTCTACCTTCTATTTATTCCTCTTTGTTGCATTGCTTGATCTGCGTGATTTTTGTAAGGTTCCTACCATACAAGCGATTGCACAGAACAACAAAAAATAACTTTTTGTTTGGTGTCTCAGATGTTTTACATGATTTTGACTATACTTAGTGTGGTTATTCCAAATATGTAAACAGTTTTTCTCTACGAGCTCTACTTTTATATAGAGTGCCATTAACGTATAACCTCTTTCGCGAAACAAAATCTTGACCATATTTTGGACCCGTAGGACGAAAACCGTAAGAGGTATGGAAAAACTAAAAGCTGGATTATTTTTTGGCCCTCCAATCGACAGCTCATAAGTCATAAACGACCGTACAATATATGATAATATCAATTTTTTGAAAGTCCCCATGTTATATTGTTATTGTAATGTTAATGTAATGTTAGAGTGTCGCTTTCTTCTTCACGGGATTTAGAAGATAAAAATAGGCACTGTTTTTTATTTATATCAAACGAAAAATGTGATAATATGCATAATGGTAATACCATTTCTCACAAAACTAAAGCTGATAGGGAAAAACTAATGGCACATTTGGCATCAGCGACCTAAATATACCCAAGAATTATAGGTATAAATTATTCTAATGCCCGGTTTCTATAAACTCGCGAAATACCTATGGGTAAATTATCCAATGGACAACTTAGTTCCAGAATCACCCACCAGAGCACTAATGGTATAATGAGGAAATAAAAAATAATATACACTACCATGCCGGGGATCGAACAGTGGACCTCTTGAACCGTAATCCAGCACGCTGACAATGAGCTACGGTGAACACTGAGAACACGTCTTGAATAACGGAGATGTAATTGTTTCAGCCTATGATTCCACTACTGCAAGTCAAGACATGGTATATCATACTAATTAGTTCGGAAGAACATTATCTTCATAATAAATACTACTACTGTCGAGATCTAATGCGTAAGAGGAAGGAAAAATGAGAAGTACGACTCTAGTTTGCAATGTTTGCACACTCAGTGCTATCAAATACCGGCAAATACAGTCATTAGCGACAATGTACGGTACATGAAAATTTCAATAAGAAATATGTAAATAAATTCTGATAAGCCCATCCTATTACGGAGAAACAAAGTCAACATTACAGATCATCTCAGCACTTCTAAAACTGTATTTTACAGGTATTGCAATCCGTGCACGTCCGCCATATTTATCCTACGAGAGGTTAAATTTTATCCAGCCATCCATGAAAGGATAAATTAACCCAAAGATTTACCCTTGGAAAGATCTAGCCCTAGTTTATAGAAACATTTTTTCTCTCATTTTCATATTTACCCAGTGGACTTTTATCTAGAAACTCGCCAAAACTGTGTGTGATCGTTATCTTTAAATTATTTCTGTTCGTAAGAGTTTTCCTTGTGTAAATTCTGTTCATGGGATAATTTACCCATAGGTAATTCGCGAGTTTATAGAAACCGGCCATAAGACACCAAAATGGCTGTTATTCTGTGTTATTCAAACAGGAAATGTGTACCCGAGAATAAACAAACACATGCAACATGGAGAAAGTTTTCTTTCCTTCATCATGCTTCTTACTTTATTTTCCTTGGGAGGAATGGGGAAAAATAGACAATAGAAATGTTGGAGGACTTTGTTCCCCCCTGTAGCGTTTCCTATTCTGCTTTGTTGTTGTCTTACACCTCACATGGATCTCGGCAGCAAAACTTGCAAACGCTGAATTCTATTGATAGTGAAGTTTCGGTTTAGTTCCAGATAGAAGCAGCAGCTCCACTTCCAAGCTTAACAAAACTTCAAAGTTTTGTGAATTTGTTTGGACTGCTCTAAACTCCTTCTCTGCAGAAACAAACCGATTGCGTTTACTTGTTTCCAGTACGCCAGGCTAGAATATCTTAACAGAAGACATCCTTCGCTCTATTCAGTTTAGCTTATACAACAGCATTATCACTTGTTTCTGCCAGACCATCCCTGTAATCTCTAAAATAACTAACGCTATTACTTATTACCTGACACCCTATGAAGATCTCTACTTTAAATTGTTAAATTAAACACTATTCTATAGTAATAAGGAGTTATAACAACTCCTCTCGAGGACATCTTAACAAAGTGAAGAGTGCCCTATTGTAACCCCAGTAACTTATAACGGAAGATTATGCTCCTGGTAAAGACACCCAACCCAGAAAGGTCAAAGATCCACATATAACCGTTGCTTACGTTGGTCAGCTATTTATAACAGTTCTTTAATTAGGCCACAAGATTGGACGTCATTTATAACCGTACTGGGGTTATGAAGATTTATCACTGTAGGTGGGATTTTTAGATGTGTAGTAGTTCTGGAGTTCTGATTAAAATAAGGGGTGCCGGGCGTAGTACTCAGGGGTAGTTATAAGCTAGAGAACTCTTATCTAGGGAAGTGGCTAGAGAAAATCGAGATAACAGTCAAAGGGCGGTGTCAGGAATAATGGTAACTAAAAGTTGAGTCGTCTTTTCAAATTAATATATATTTTCCAAAGTTTAGTATTTGCTGAAATGCTGAATTAATCGATTTAGTTCTATTAGATGATGTAAGTCCTGATATTTAGTAGTATTTAGTACGTCGTTAAGGTTCGTAAGTAACACTTTGTAACTTGCTAAATTGTAATAGTAATTACTTCACTTGTACGCGCCGTTGAACACTTCTATTTACTTTCACATTTACTCTCTCGTAGTTTCTATTTGTATCGCGCGGATAATAATGTTCAATCTTACGTTCACAATTAAGGTTTCGTAATAATAAAATCAATGTCTTTACCAAATAATATAAATTACGCGCTTCGACGCTGCTAATAACTTCTATTTCTATCGCGCGGATTATAACGTTTAAATATCAATATATTGCAAAGTTACTTGAGTTTAATAATGTTTAACGTGGTCTTTTGTCTGAAGTGTGTCTTGAAGTTCTTTAGTCTAAGCTGTCGTGTGATCAATAGATGACGAGATGTCCGTGCTTTCTGCTAATATCTTTGTAAGGGGTAGTGGGGGTAAGTAGTTCCAATTGGTTGTGTCTGTGTCTAAGTCTTCTCTGATTGGGGTAAGGTAGTTTCTTCTGCTATCCGATTTGAAATATATTCCGTTTTTCGTCGTTGAAACAGGCAAGTTGCATCGGTCATTAATTACTTGAGCTGTCAAAATTGGCTAGGCGCCAGCCGGGCGGCTCAAGACGAAGTAGGCGGTACTAGGTTTATGTTTTTATCAATAACTCTGATAACTGAAAGTTATCATAGTTCTGGTTATTTAATCCTGATGGGCTATTTTACGGGGCTTCCAATGGTATTAATTTGTAGTGGGTGTGATAAAAATGAAAAGAGTTATTAAGGTTTTTATATTAAAATGATGGAACGGGTTAATAAAAAGTTATGTGTAATATATCAAACTGTAGGGGCTGTTATTGGCTATTGATGGGTGTAATTGATTTCCTTGTCGCTTTTTTCTTAATGGAGTAATTAATGTTTGAAGTTAGGTGTTATATGGGGAATGAATGTTTGAAGTTAGGTGTTATGTGTGGAAGTATAAACAGTAGGGTGCGTATTGTCAATCGTACAGGGGCTATATATGAGATTGTCGTCTGTGTTGAGTACAAAGTACGGTTACAAGATGTCCGCATAATGATTAAAAAACTCACGCGAGGAATTGATCTGCGCAGAATCAATAAGAGCTGGATTTTATGATCATTATAATACCCAATCTGGAATTTGAAGAGTGGCGGTGTTTAGTTTTTGTATGAAATATGGAAATATAATTTTTCGATTCCCTAAAATAATTCTCCGTCGTCACTTCGAATCATTTCGTGGGTTCTCTCTATTGTGTTTTACTTTGATATTAGCTTTTCTATCAATTGTCTTTGTTTTCAATATCTATTCTTGAAAAATTTAGATCCTTACATCATCTATACTTTTGATTAATTCTGCCGTAATTACACATACACAAATAAATTCATAATCAATAAAATACACTTTTAACATAATTTTACCTTAAATTGGTCACTTTTCTTCTTGGTCGTAGTACACATTTTGCTGAGTTCATAGTCCATTTGATTAACTAGTAAAACAAAATCATAATTATACCTTATACACAAATAAAATTATAAAATACACTCGAATTTCTTGATATTAATATTAATTTCAATATCTTCTTGCATAACGCTGATTTTTGATGCTAATCCATATGTTGTTGATGTCAAACGTTGGAGTACGCTAATCTTCCTCATTGGTCTACTTAATACACTGATATTATATTCAGATTACACATGTTTTCTTCCTACTCCTTTTTATCTATTTACCTCATTAATAATCATTCCTTAATGTTCCTTTTCATTCTTTCAATATTCTTTTACCTTGTTTCCATTATTCTAACCTCATAAATCATCTTTTATGTCTTACCTTCACAATTTCTTTATTAATCTCAATACTCATTATCATTCTTTTCTTTCATATTACTTTTAATACTCGTTATCATATTTCCTCATTTATTCTCATATTTCTCACTTCATAACTATCATTATTTCATATTTTCCTAGTAGACATATATTGTACCATCTTAATTATTCACTCATTTTGCTTATCATACATTTATTTCTTACCTTTTGTTATATTCCTCATTGTTTTACCTTCAAGATTCTTATTTGTTAACACACATATTTCTCAACAACTATTTCACTTTCAAATTCTTACTTAACTCTGATCATTCTTTTACTTCACTTTTGCTATACAATTCTACTTAATTAGTGTAGGGAGAGGGTTATTTCCTGTCCATATTGTTTATGTAAAATAATTTTTCTTTTTGAAAAATTAACAAAATTTAATTATTCTTACTCTGTGTACTACTCCAATAAAATTCAAATATGTCGAAATTTCAATGTTTACTTATTTACTACTTCAAATAATAGTGTGATTACCTTTGTCAAATGAATGTTTTAACTCTTCAGTTGAATAAATAAAGGGAGTGGCCTATCTTAAAATTACATATATACAAAGATTCACTAACAATGGCAATAAACTTATTTGTTGCACTTATATCTGTAGTGGCATGGCTGTTGTGATGTCTCACTCTATTTTATAGAATAAGAATCATCTCATCATAGTCTTTGCAACAACCACGGGGAGGCTAATTACACTCTACCTTGTAAGTATCACATTCGTTATATATAACGTCAGGTAAAACATTAATTTGAGAAGTATGAATCACTCTAATTATTTTACAATGTCAGTCTGATAAAACGTTTTCCTGAGTCCTGGTCGATAATCCTTTTTACTTCTCCTTCTGCTTTAAACTTTCTTAGGCATTTCTGTTTGGGGTTCATGACATAATATAGTTCTAACAGGTGATTGTTGTAGGTTACAAGAATTTCTTCTCAACAGTTTGTATTGGGGTCGTTGCCTGGTATTATACATGTGAAGTTCAATGTTTACTACCAGTTTACAGCACAGCGGGGTGTTTCCGGCCAAGGGTCGGTCGTACAATGAGTTGTAACCTGCTAAGGGGAGACTTGAGTTGAATGGGATTTTGTTCTCTTTGAATAAACTTTCTAAATTCTTACAATATCTGTTGCGTTGTATTGGGTTCCAAGGAGCATGTTGGTTAAAATAAAATTGGGGAAATTTTCTGAAATATTCACTGAATTAATAGGGGTGACATTCTACACATATATACATTATTTACATCTTAACTAAGGGGTGTGGTTATGTCATCACTATTAACAAAATGTTAATTTAATTTGATAAACTTCTTAAGTCATAAGTGTCCAAAAGAATTTCAATTTCCATGAATATTATTACTGTGGTCAAATATTTAATTAATATTCCAAACAAAATTTCAATTTATTTATTATCTAAAAGGAAAAATAACACTACTAATAATTGGATTGTTGTCAACAATGGGGGTGCACTCCACATTGCAGGCACTGGCATGGTTATTCTCTTTTAATTATTGTTGTTTATAAAATTTCAAACATTCAAATTTATTTATAATAAGGTAATGCTGGTTCATTTTGATATTTACATTTCCTGGAATAATTTTAACATTCTATGCTGTTTTGGGAAGTTTCGTTTTGAGTTATTTAGCGAAGGAAAAATAAGAAAAATTATGATCTATCAATCTGGTCGTGGGGGTTAGGGGTCCTTATTTCATTCTGGGATGTGTCATTATTTCCTTGTCTGTCTTCCATGTTACTCGGGGAATTGTTGTTAGGTCTATTTCTCGGGCTTTCATAAGAATTGTTCCTTTCATATTGATTATTGTAGTTACGGCGGGAGTACCTGAAATTATTCCAGCCTCTATAGTAGGGGCGGAAAAAACCTTGATTATACTGATTTCGGTTAAACCAGTTAGGCCTATTTCCTGCATAGCCACGTCTGTTCTGACCACGGTAACTGTTCCCTTGCCTATTATTGTAATTGCCATACGGCCTGAAACGGAAACCACGGGTTTGCCAATTATTGCGGGCGTTCCGCACGTACTCTGTTTGGGGCCAATAAGGTCTGTTGTCCCTAGAATCATTGTTTTGCTGGTCCTCATTAGAATTTCCTGTCCGCAACCCAATCTGGAAATTTTCCTGGCTGTCAGAAGTTTGTACCAGATTGATGTTTTTCCGGTGAGTTTGGTTAGCTGACACAATGGGGTGCGATGGTTTAGTGGAAGTATAAGTTAGGTCCTGCATTGACTTTAGTAATTTTAACATCTCAGTGGTGGATTGAGGAGATGCGACAACAAGGCAATTTCTTATTACAGGCGGAAAGTGAGACGGGAGTGCCTTTAGAAAATCTTGCTCCAAAATTTCTGGTTTAAGCAGTTGGCGGCTTTCACACAAAGAAATGAAATATTCTAGATAGGTTTGGCCGTGGCTACGGTCGTACTTACCTTGAAATATTCGCGATCTCAAACGGCTTTGCTCGCTTTCGCTCCAATACTCAGATAAAAACATTTCCTCAAACTGACCTATGGACAGGAGGTTGTTGGGATCGATGACTTGGAGCCAGCGAGCTGCGTTAGCTTTCAAAGATTGATTCACAAAAATCATTTTTAGATGTTCTGGGACTCCTCGTAAAGCAAAATAAGTTTTTAGGTCCTTTAAATATCTGACAGGGTTTGTTTTCAAGGTATCTTCAAAATACGGTAATGGAAAATCTGAATTGTGCAATGAAAAACTATTGTTTACAACATTTTGGGGTGTTTGATTAGTGCTGGCAGCTCGTTGATCCAATCCATTGTTGGTTCTGGGTAATGGTGCAGGTGGTTCTGGTATTTCAGGGGCTTGAGGTACTGGATCAGGGGGGTTGGAAGAAGTAGAGGCAGATGTTGATGGGGTATTGCAAACATGAGGGATCAAAGCATTTTCCCTGGTTTGTTCGATTAGGCTTTCCTGGTCTCTTACCCTTTGCCTAAGTCGGTCTAATTCTGATTGAAGGGATACCAATTTAGTAGAATTGCTAACAGTTACCCTTTCTACTGAGGTGACATGATTTTCTACAGAGGAAATATGATTTGTCAACACTTGTTCTGAAGTAGCTATTTGAGCTGTGACTCTACTGTCTAAATTTTGTAATTCAGACGTAACCTGAGTGCGGTGTTCAGTGATTAAGGTTGTCAGTGTAGAGTTCATTGTTGTAATTTGTTGGTTTTGAATAGCAAGTTCGTCTCTTACTTGTTGATTTTGAGTAGCAAGTGTAGAATTTAGTGTAGTATTCATGTTAGTAATTTGATTTTCAAGTGTGGAGTTCATTGTGGTCATTTGTTGATTTTGACTTTCAAGTGTTGAATTTAGTTCGTTTCTCAATTGTTGGCTCTGTGTCTCTAGTGTGGAGTTCATAGTTGTATTCATGTTAGCAATTTGACTTTCAAGTGTGGAGTTCATTGTAGCATTTTGTGTGGCCATTTCATTTCTCAATTGTTGGCTCTGTGTTTCTAGTGTGGAATTTAATGTAGTATTTATGTTAGCAATCTGACTTTCAAGTGTGGAGTTCTGTGTAGCAAATTCGTTCACTTGAGTAGAAATTCCTACCATCATTGCCTGGATTTGTGACAAAAAATCTAAACTGAAAGAAGGAAGGTTAGGGTCTAAATTTATGGTGTTCTGAGTTGAAGTCGATGGGGTGGGTGCACTCACAGCTGGGATATTAACAGGGGGTTGCGTAACAGGCAAGCTAGCAAGGTCACTTTCGGTTTCATGCTGAGTAATTTCTAAGTTGTCAGAAATAGGAACAGAGGCACTTTCATTGTTTTCAGAAGTAGGATTCTGTTCTGAACATAATATCGGAGTATCAGAATTTGGCTCCATGATTTGGAATACTTTATTATTCCTTAATTTCATAAACTAATACAATACAATTGAATTTACTAAAAAATAAAAATTAATTACAATACAAAAAAAATTTGAAATTTAAATTGAAAAAATTTACTTTGAATTCAAATAAAAATAGGAGCAAAATTCAGTTTTCGACACTTAAGTTGGATTAACGATACCCTTTTGTAGTCCAGATGTCCAGCGGCAGGCCAAAGGTGATGTCCAGGTGCCCAGGTGATGAGGGAAAATGTTGTAGATGAAGATCCAGGGGGGGGGGGGTATTGATGAAATGATGAATAATCCAATGGTGTGCTGACTCTAATAAAATTTCTCACAGAATTTAAAACTTGGTGGTGTGTGATTTAGTGTAGTGTTCCTGAATTTTATTGTTGAAAAATTAAATTTTATTGACTGGTCCCTCGATCTTCAAATTCAAGCAATCACGATGGTCGCCATTTATAACCGTTGCTTACGTTGGTCAGCTATTTATAACAGTTCTTTAATTAGGCCACAAGATTGGACGTCATTTATAACCGTACTGGGGTTATGAAGATTTATCACTGTAGGTGGGATTTTTAGATGTGTAGTAGTTCTGGAGTTCTGATTAAAATAAGGGGTGCCGGGCGTAGTACTCAGGGGTAGTTATAAGCTAGAGAACTCTTATCTAGGGAAGTGGCTAGAGAAAATCGAGATAACAGTCAAAGGGCGGTGTCAGGAATAATGGTAACTAAAAGTTGAGTCGTCTTTTCAAATTAATATATATTTTCCAAAGTTTAGTATTTGCTGAAATGCTGAATTAATCGATTTAGTTCTATTAGATGATGTAAGTCCTGATATTTAGTAGTATTTAGTACGTCGTTAAGGTTCGTAAGTAACACTTTGTAACTTGCTAAATTGTAATAGTAATTACTTCACTTGTACGCGCCGTTGAACACTTCTATTTACTTTCACATTTACTCTCTCGTAGTTTCTATTTGTATCGCGCGGATAATAATGTTCAATCTTACGTTCACAATTAAGGTTTCGTAATAATAAAATCAATGTCTTTACCAAATAATATAAATTACGCGCTTCGACGCTGCTAATAACTTCTATTTCTATCGCGCGGATTATAACGTTTAAATATCAATATATTGCAAAGTTACTTGAGTTTAATAATGTTTAACGTGGTCTTTTGTCTGAAGTGTGTCTTGAAGTTCTTTAGTCTAAGCTGTCGTGTGATCAATAGATGACGAGATGTCCGTGCTTTCTGCTAATATCTTTGTAAGGGGTAGTGGGGGTAAGTAGTTCCAATTGGTTGTGTCTGTGTCTAAGTCTTCTCTGATTGGGGTAAGGTAGTTTCTTCTGCTATCCGATTTGAAATATATTCCGTTTTTCGTCGTTGAAACAGGCAAGTTGCATCGGTCATTAATTACTTGAGCTGTCAAAATTGGCTAGGCGCCAGCCGGGCGGCTCAAGACGAAGTAGGCGGTACTAGGTTTATGTTTTTATCAATAACTCTGATAACTGAAAGTTATCATAGTTCTGGTTATTTAATCCTGATGGGCTATTTTACGGGGCTTCCAATGGTATTAATTTGTAGTGGGTGTGATAAAAATGAAAAGAGTTATTAAGGTTTTTATATTAAAATGATGGAACGGGTTAATAAAAAGTTATGTGTAATATATCAAACTGTAGGGGCTGTTATTGGCTATTGATGGGTGTAATTGATTTCCTTGTCGCTTTTTTCTTAATGGAGTAATTAATGTTTGAAGTTAGGTGTTATATGGGGAATGAATGTTTGAAGTTAGGTGTTATGTGTGGAAGTATAAACAGTAGGGTGCGTATTGTCAATCGTACAGGGGCTATATATGAGATTGTCGTCTGTGTTGAGTACAAAGTACGGTTACACACATGAAGTAACAGTCCACAACTGTTGTCCATTGTTCAGTACGGTCTATTGGGGTGGGTATGAATTTAGAAAATATATTCTTAATCTCTTGATCATAATGCAAAAATGAATCATGTCATTAAAAAATAAATTGCGTAAGCACTTAGTTAATACAATGTCTATATTAGTCAACTTGCTGTTTGTAGATTGTGTAGTTTTTCTTTTTTTCTTGTAGGAAGTCAGGCGGAACCCGTCCAAGTATTATTATACCCTAACAAATCCCATGTTGGTTTGGTGTCTGAATGATTAAAGCACTAAAAATATTATATATAATAATTAAATTATGCTTTGCCTGTAGTGCAGTGACAAAAAATTGCTGAATTTTCTTCTGATTTGTTTACTAAAATGATCTCACTCTGCAAGGAAAAAACATAATCTAAAACTGCAATATCTTAAATGTTAATTTAAATTAAAAGTATACCACCAAAATAACACTTCACTTAACTTCCAAATGTGTGAAACTAGCATAAGGCAGGGAAATAAGCGCGATAAGCTATAGTGAGCTATACCACTGCAGCATCAAAAATCTGAAAAAATCTAACAAACCTACTCGGCCTCGTGAGGACAACCGTAAAACTACTTACTCGTGACTACTACGTCATGAACGGTCGTGGGAGTGGCCTCTTCATAAGATATTTTTGAACTTACTATTTGTCAATAAAGTCAAAGAATAGAAAAATGAGTCAGGTGTCGAACGCAAAACTTCTATGGGAGGGAAATGCCAAATTACCTCAGATTTAATAAAATTGTTTTTGCTCGTCGTATCATAGTGATGCACAGTAACCATGTAAAATACTTTATATTGCACAGCAAAATAATAATGAACATATCCTGAGACGAGTGGAGAAGAAGATATCAATCGTGAATTCAGTTATTCGTAGGAAAGCAAAGTGGATAGGTCACATCTTGAGAAGAAATTGACTGCTGCATGAAGTCATCAAAGATAAGTTGAAGGGTATTCCAGGCCTTGGAAGAATAGCAACACAATTTAAAAGACAAAAGAGGATAGATGATGCTAAAGCAAGGAGATGGAGACTGAACTTTGCATACCAAATCAAAGAACCTGCCCTTTTGCAAATCATTCAGTAATAATAATTATTTTAATATTAATATTAATAATAATAATAATAATAATAATAATAATAATAATAATAATAATAATAATAATAATAATAATAATAACTGAATGACCGTTTTATGTTACGCAGTTGCGACAAAACGCGTTGTACTGTTTTCTTCCTAATTTACATCAATGTTCCACTAAGCCATTAAAAATAACGTTAGTGTTTTGATTTTTATTATATAACTTTGTTTCAAGATGGATGCAGTTTTAAAAAACCCTCTTGTCATAATGCTCAACTTCTTTCAACGATTCCAGCCAAACCGTTCATGCTTGAAGCCTACCTTACTTCTCGAGTGTAAAATTGTTTACAACATTGTTCCAGTGCATTTTTGACATTACTCTGATGGTTTACCGGTGATTAACTGATTTGTTTTTAAATTTGTTAGTTAAGCAGTCACAGTCAAATACGTTGTTATACTTTCTTCCAATCTGGCATGAATATTCCCTGATGTAATTAAAAACGTCGTGTGTGTAAGGATTTTTATTTTGTGATGCCATTTTAAAATGGTGGTTGTTTTAACTGATGAAGAGCAGATCTTATATTTGTTTTGGACGCGAAGACCACTGTTCATAGAATGAAACTACTATCACTAGTAGTAATCATTATAATAATACTAATAATAAAAATAATAAAATACTATATGAATAATACATAAATTTTACTTCTTTCAACTCTGTGCCCTGGAAAAATTTGTTCAGCCACCAAAAAAGGATAATACGTTTCAAATACTGGATCATGTTATATAAACAATGCTTTTTTTTTTAGAACTTATTCAGTCCAGATACACACGTTCATTAATCGGTATTACCAAACTCATATTATACGTTCTCTGTAATTAAAATATTTATTCACAAATAATAGGTCCACAATCAATTGATGAAGTGCTGTTGTTCGTAGTTAAAACTCTTTTATGTGATCATGTAACAAAAAATGGAGATAACAACTGTACAAATGATACTAGTTTATTTCCAGCTGTATAGGAGTTTCAATTCAATGTCTGTACTATTGGTATAATTCTGAATTTTTTAAAATAATTACACGTAGATTATATCTTAAATTGTAAGCGGATCATGTGCATTATGCTTTATTCAATAGGATTTCGAACCATAAAACTTCTGCGTGCGAGATTTCCCCTCATATGAAAACACAAAATACGATACACTGCTGCTTTTCATCATCAATTACTATTATTTATCCCTTTTTATTTTATAATGCAACTTATACAATATTGTAGAAATTGGACTTCTACATTTAGTAAAATTATTACTTTTAAATGTTATAGCGTAGGTACAGGCTGGGGATGTAATACTCCGAATATTATACAGGAATAATTCTTTCGTTTCCGAAAATAAGTAGGATTACTAGGGGGCGGACTTCTATGATCTAAAAAATAGGATATATGCATGCATTTATGACCTAAAAAACATTAAAATATGACCAATAAAATTTAAAATATGACTTTACCACTTACACATTGTGTATATTTTTTAAAAGTTTCATTACAATACATTTTATTAAAATGTATTTAAAATATCTGTAAATTCTCAAAAAGTATCAGTATAATGCCAAATTTACAAAATATGATATGAAACTTAAATTTTTTTTAATATGCACACAAATATGCCAAAAATATGACCTAAATATGCATATTCATACTAAATATGCTAAAATAGTTGAAAATTTTCTAAATATGCAGTTATATGCACAACAAAAGCCGTTCCATTTTCACCAGGATGCTTGGAATCGGGTTTAAATTAGTCGGAAACCTGAAATAATGCAAAGGGGAAAATATGACATGTTATAGAAATCCGCCCCTAATGATTACAGTACATAAGACAGGCAAGATATCCCTACCTTCGTCTTTACACTTCATTGGTAAACAGCGGGTTTAGGGCATGCATAATAATAATAATTAACTTCCTTTACATCCCAACCAGTTCTTGTTTATTCAGAAGAACCTCAATCATCATACGAGGCCTAACGCACTGCGATATAAACCTTCCAACATCACAACAATTTAAGCGATACTGAGAATAGAAGCAGAACATTCAGATCCGTACAGGAACACTAATTGCTGGATCATAGAGGCGGTACAATTTGCGAGAGTAATACTGATTATATTTTACTCGAACTTCTTTCAGTCAATAACAAGACCAATGATCGATAGTAACATTTTTTAAGTGATCCCTATACAGGCCATGGAGGCCCAGAGGGTTCCGGGAAGTTGAGGCTCCCAGATTTTGGACATTCGGCACATGAAGGTTCGGCACATGAAGGTGGTAAGGTTGTCAGCCTTACGCACCGGCCGCCTTTACCCCCAGGAGTGCTCCTGGTACTCATTTCTGTTAGAGGCTGAGTCGACCCCAGGGCCATAGTGCCACCAGAAGGATTAGGTCAATTGAAAAACTCCAACGACCTCATCGGGAATCGAACCCGCGACCTTCCGGTTTGTAGCGCAGCGCCTCAACCACTACGCTACGGCGTACCCCCCGATAGTAAAATTTGCATTTGAGAAATTGTTAGTAGCAACACAATACACTCCCTGATTTTTTTTTTTTGTCCTGGCATATTTGTTTTACTAGTAGGTGCCCTAAGCTTCGCCCGCGATTATTTACTCAACTGCTGGATGTTGTATTTAAATTATTTAAATATTTAACAGAAAAATAATTAAAACATTATATTTATTAAGACTGACATCAATTCTACATATATTATATGAGTTACATAATTCTATTCTTAGTTATACTTTTCTACGTAGTAAATATAAATAATTAAAGGAATAAAACAAATATTATGCTGCCATACGGGCATTCAGATTTGAAATGAAACGATTAAAACGAACCACAGATTCACGAATTTTGCCCAAATCATGCATAAACAATTAAAACAATTGATATTTAGAAAGTTAAAAACACGACTACAAGGTGTATTTCCCGATTCAAGTGCACCATCCTGAGAAAAAGGACCTCAGATTAGAGTTCATAAATAAATAAAAATAAAAATAAATTGGGCTTGTGTATTCACGATCCCCTTCTGTCCATTTATATCATAAAATCAAATCTCTGCTTGTCGTAATGTTATTAACCAATGAATCAAGTAAAGCGGGTTAACAAAATCGAAGCCGTCGAAAAATTGATGTGATATATTGCAAAATATCGATTTCAGCAATGCTCTTTTTTTCCGGTTGGTTTATCAACCGGCAAGGCCATCTTCAATAAATTACTTTTACAATTGAACACAGTCTTGTTAATTGGTGGCGTTGGGTTTACAACGAAATGCCAGCTCAAATAATATTATACAGTCAACCCTCGATATAATGCTACCTTCCGTTCTCTAACATTTTGTGGCACAAGGCGAGGGTGGCACTAAAATAAAATTTAATTTAAAAAATAAAAATGCATAATACAGTGCTGTATTAATTTACTGTACTGTATCAGGAAATGAAAAAATTAATAAAAAGCAAAAGAGTACGGTACTTTAGCACAAAATAAAGTACTGTACAGTAATTCAATTTATTACAGTATATGCCCAGTGGTACAGTGCACAAAGAACTTGAAAATT
The DNA here is from genome assembly GCA_964059195.1 of Ectobius pallidus. Classification (NCBI taxonomy): domain Eukaryota; kingdom Metazoa; phylum Arthropoda; class Insecta; order Blattodea; family Ectobiidae; genus Ectobius; species Ectobius pallidus. The sequence goes on from CAXKWD010000008.1 coordinate 87,937,481, forward strand.
CATGTAAGTGATTAACGGTAACTGAGTAATAATTGTATTGTAGTGTTTAACATCTGAATGGACACTGGACTAAAAGAAGTGAAAGTTTGGAATGCCTCATTGTATGTAGTGTTCTCTCTACCTTCTCCACCCTCATCCTGGCTACCTCTCCGACTTTTTAACATAGCTTTCTCATTCCACCACACTACATTTACACTCACTTCTTGGAATTACAGTACAGCATGTTTATTAAATAGTATTCTTAACATTCACGCCAGTTTTAAAATCACTGCAAGCTATATTTTGTAAAAATCTTGTCTTATGTTGACTGGCACTAAAAGAATTGGCACAGTAACGAGGTTTCTTATGTATTTTATATGGGAGAAGATCCGTTCACTTGCATTTATTGGCACTGTAAAGAGGGGCGCTATACCGAGGATTGACTGTATTAGGTTCTGAGTAGGTCAAGATTTTTGTACGTATTACCTCGCTTTGGATGTATCTTCTTTTGTTGGATGTTTCGTTTTATGGTTAATTAACGGTGGAGGTGTACTGCATCATAGGCCTATGACCGTCGCCGGTGTCGAGGAATTTAGACTCGCAGAAGTTATTTCACATGCTGTAAATCTATAGACATGGACATATCATGTCGAACCCGCCGGGATCGAACCCGCAACCTTGGGCCTTGAAAGCCAGCACCTTACAAGCTGCGTCACCCAAGCCAATTGAATCTTATTTTGTAATATGAGGGAAATAAAACATGCACAGACTTATACCATAACGTTTTAGCAATATATCCGGCCGAATATAACACATAATACCAAATTAACCGAGTGGGTAGCTGAGTCGGTAGGCAATCGTCGCGGAAGGTTCGAATCTAGAGATAAGATGATTTGAAAGTTATTTTTTCTGGGATGTCTCCATTCGCAGATGTGAATGTCGGTATGAGTTTATATATAGCCTATTCCGGACATTCTCTATCCTTTTTCTGTATCATAGAAGGATGCGCTGCATCATGCTGATCGGACACCTTGGAGTCTTTTCAAGTTCTGACTCAAAATACGGGATCCTTAGAATTATTTACCCCTCCCCTATATACAGTGATGTGCAAGAAGCACGGAAGCAGAGGTAAAACATTAAAAGAAAGAAAGAAAGAAAGAAAGAAAGAAAGAAAAAAGAAAAATGACAAGCCATTTCATTTTGAACAATTTATATGTTATTTCAGGCAACATGAAGTTCATGACACGTAGAAAAAAATTATAAAGACGATCGGTCTATGGTTAGATAACGTTTACAGAATACTAAAACCTTAATGTGAATGACATACCAGTGGAGTAAGCGGTAAGAGCCTACTTTACATAATAAATTTAACCAAATGAAATTTAGCCCGATTTAACATTCTACATAACTGAAAGGAAATCAAGGAACATAGCCTATATTGTTTAAGCAATTTCTGCTATAATATAATTTTATTGGACAGATGCTATAGAAAAATTAAAGTAACCTTATGCATATTATTGACATTCGATCCTTTTTGCTAAGCAAGCAAACATTATTGGTCCAATTCTTACAAAATCTACTCAGACTTCACGTCCCTACTTAATTGAGCTCAATTATTATTCGGCAGAGTAAAAATCCATTAAAAGGTCTTACACCAAGAGCTAATATCATCCATTCCCAACTAACGCATTCGGGATTTTATGGGCAGCCACGCTACTCGAGCGCGTTTTTCTTCTCTCTCTTCATCACCCCTCTCTCTTACAAATCTTGCTCCTCAGAAATTTTATCGGGAGAGAAATAATAAAAAAATACAGTATTTTAATTACTTTCTCAAATGATCTTCTTAAATGCAAATTTAATATTAGAAATTTTCTAAACAATTCCTATAAGTTATGAGGCACACAACTTTATCTTCTCCTTAGATCTAGCCTGCACTATGACTGCCATATAAATATCTGGTTAAAACTTAACTGGCAGGTTGTACATTTATTAAAAAATTATACGGAAAATTACTACGACTTGTCTATAAATAAAACCTAGAAAAAAATACTGGTTTCCATTTTTGGTGGATAGAGTAGCCTAGTGGTAAAATCACTAACTAGAAGATGGACAATTCTGGTAAAATTAAATGGCAGACCAATAAGAGTTCTGAGGTTGTTTGAATCCAGTTCTGATAATGAAATGTTTAATTCGCATAATAATATATTATTAGACTCATATTTGAAATATATTCAGTAAAAGGCTCAAATTTAAAAAATGTTGGTCTTCAAAATAAGTACCTAATGCCTCAATATGATGAATACAGAGCAAAAATTAAATGGTCGAATACATCTAGCGGACTGCCACCCGTAACTGAATCTTCGATATATTTTCGAAAGTATTAGGCCTACATTCTGCTATGATATTCGTAACGTTATAAAATATTACTGCTATGTTCCATAGTTTGCAACCGGGGGTAGTACATGTTTCCCTCCCAGACAGAATAACTGAAAGATAAGTGTCTGTAAGTTGAGACCTATATGACCTTAATGGGATCTCAGAATAACAGTCTATTGTCAATTATTTTCTGCACATCATAATTGCCATTATAATTGATTGAACAAAAGGATACTGGCACTTTGTTATATCAGTTTACCTGATTTTATTTACTTAGACAAAGATAATTTGACTGATGTAGACACACACTCAAAATATACATCCTCCACCATTGATTTTATTATTATTATTATTATTATTATTATTATTATTATTATTAAGATTATTATTATCCTCGTCATCTGAATCTGACAGCTCAACATTTTTGTTCTCATTTATTCTATCAATGTGAATTCTGTTTGTTTTCCTGTACGGCCCCTTGCAGGTTAGGCATTCGTCGACAACTCTCCGGATATGCGTGTAGTCTAAACGATATGTTGCGGGCGTTTACAGCGGGGAGAATCAAACCCTATTAAAAGCTTGGATTTTTTAGTCGCGTTCATACGTTCATGGAGGAAACATGAATATCCTGTTAACTTAACCTACCTGCATATTTTCCTTTTTTGCAGCCCACATGAATCATTTTGATATATTTTGTTACTGCAGACATTGGATTTTATTCATATTTACTAGAATTGAATCGTACTTCTGTCTAATTAATTGAGAAATTAAAAATTAAGTGCAAACACATTAAAACATTATATTTTTTAACAGGTGCACGCGAAACATTCATAGGCCAACTAAACGATTAATAATTATAGTGAAACAGCTTAAAATCCGACTTTGAAGTGAATTCCACGATTAGAAAGCGCCGCCGGGGAAAAACTACTTCAGATTCGGGTTCCCTGGCCCAGAAAACCCCTGCATAGTGAGTTCCGTCCAAATCTAGCAATATTTGCTCATTTAGGCCTACTTTCATTATCCCTCTCCCGTCTGTGTTGAAAATTTCAGATGTCTGTGTGCCTTGACATTATAAAGGAACGAATAGACCAGGGTGAGCTCACAAAATTCAAGCGATCGCGATGACTTTATTTCAAGTTCTGACCAAAGTACGCAAAGCCACCTCTGCAATTGATTTGACAAATGAATGTATTACAGAAAACTGATGCTTGGATAGCGAAAATATCAAGTTTTCTGCCAGTTTTTCACTCATAACTCGCGAACTAAAGCGAAAATTAAAAATCCGACTTCGAGGTGCATTCGCCCACCCTTTAGTCCATCTATGTTCAAAAATTCAGATTTCTGCGTTCTGTAGATTCTGCTGGGCATCGCGCACAGACAGAAGGACAAACACTTCCTTTTATTAATATAGATTAATTATTTAAAATGAAAGATAAAAGGTTTGTTATTTGATTAATGATTTTAATTCTTAAGCAATATTTTAAATTGATAAATAGCTCTAGTGTCAGTCACATTATTTTGCTCTTAGAGATCTTCTCCTACTGTTAATTTCAAGCAGTCCGCCTGCAGACGATAACGCGGCAACTACTTCAGCACAGGAGTAACGCGGGAAGTCTAGTTGCACTCATCAGGCGTTACAATTCAGTTCAGACCTGATCAATATACCAGGTTATACCAAATCCTTTTATCAGCACTAATGCAGCAGTTCGAGACGTCTCTTCAAGATCATCCTAACCCACTCATCACTTATAGTGACCGTTTCATATAACTAATAGTTACCACTTATTTCTACCTCCGTCCACTTTAATTTTTTTGTATGTATTCATTTAATGTATTTTGTATTTAATGTATTTTATATTTTGTATTTATTCTTGTTGAATGGAAGATAAGGCCCTATGGCCTTCACTCTGCCAGGCAAAATAAAACATTATTATTATTACTATATGAGGATCAGATTTTTAGGTCAAAGTCAATTAAGTATCTCGCTGATAACTAGAATGAATGTCTCGTTATCTAGTCTAGGTAAATCTATATTGTACACGATTTTCATAGCACTTAGCCTATATTGCTTTTATTTGTTAATTTCTTAGTTTTAAGTTTCAATTTTTGTGTATATTATAGTATAATATTATAATTATACACACATCCAATTATAATATAATTCTTTAATTCAATTTGTTTTCTCGGCATATTATTGGACGCATTTTTGTCTTATGTTTTAATATAGGTACTTCAATATTGTATTATTATTTTATTTTTAACATTTTGTATTACCGGTATGTATGATATCTATTGTATTTGTTTTTTGTAAATTCCTTTTCATGTATTTTGTCTTTATCCTGGTTGAGTGGAAGATAAGGCCCTATGGCCTTAACTCTGCCAGGCAAAATAAAACATTATTATTATTATTATTATTATTATTATTATTATTATTATTATTATTATTATTATTATTATTATTATTATTATATAGGCCCTTAGAGTTACTGACTTTCACATCCCGGCTTATTATTGAATGCTGCGGACGTGTCGATAAGCCTATAACTATTATACAACGAATTCTTTAAAAAATTTAAAACAAAAACGTATGTTATAAAAGACATGAAGTTATTTAAAAATAACAAAATCGTTATTTTTTAAATTATGAAAAATGGAAATTTACAGTCAGCTGAAAAGGTAGTCATAGAAACTTTGAAATGTTTCGTGTCTTTGCTTCGGATGAAGTAAGCCTATATCTGGAATATAACAGTTTTATACCATTGTTCGTGTTCGTTAAGTTATGCCGGCTGTCCACAGATATTCAGAGAGGAAAATATCTTGCATAGCACTATTTTAAGTGGTATTTCTGGGTTTAAAACCCAAAACATGTATCTAGGGTGACCACATTTCTGGGAGTCGAAGCTGTTCTACGTGACATATTGTGTTTTGTGTTGGTATTTTTACCGTCAATATGCTAACAAAGTGTGACACTGCCTCATGAAAATGTAGAGAGCTGGACATTTTGTACTTAACGCGTAATATTTTGCGAAGCAAATCCAGCCCAGTTAGTACCAACTTCAGTGCAAGTATTATTGGAGCTCTGAGACTTCAACCCATCAGTTCCATCAAGTAGACGTGTGGACACATTTCATCATATGGTGCGTGTTGGTATGAGTTCTGAAGGAACTGAACTGAATTCATAACTGACATTGCTAGAAAAATAAAAATCATTTGTTGAAATCTCGATTGACCGGGAATTTGGTTTCATTCCTACAAACCGGAACATTATGTGTTCCGGAAGAAATGGATAAGGACAATGACTCCAAAAATCGGAACTGTCCCGGTCACTTGAACTCTAAGTCGAATATTATCACATCACTATGCAGTGTTGCCAATTTAGCGGTTTTCACACTAAATGTGACTTTTTTTAGCATTGATCTCCTTTAAAAAGTATCTACTCTTTCATTTTGCTGGTACTTATTATATTCTTAATTAATTTAATTGAAAAATCATGCTTCTGATGACAGGATAACAATAGACACTCCTTTGTTAGCCATCTTGTATTAACTGACGTTGGTTACGATCATCTAACAGTAGACACCGTTCTCAAGTGGAATTATTTAAAATGCTCGTGCAGTCAAGTTGTTTGTACGCCAAAAGTGATGAACAATTGGAAATTATATTGTAACTGGATCCAAAATTTAAATTTATACAGGTCAATTATATATCCACTTGCATCTTATCACAAATAATCAATGGAAACAATGTCCGGGATAATTATTTCGCCACTAAAGCTATAATTCAAAATAATTTGTTAAGAAATCTATAAAAATGAATGCAGACAAAAAAATTGCATAGGCTATAGGGCGTTTGAATATAGACATTGTATTTATCACGTCTAAAATGAATGTTATACATCTTGCATAATATTCTAAATGAGTTAACAATGCTACTGCTAAGGTTAAAATTAGGTAGTATTCATATAACGAATGAAAGAGAATTGAATAATTACATAACATTACTCAACAAAGATCATAATTAATAATTATCTCGAAAGAGATGAGTGGAAGTGAATTTAATTTGCAATTAGAACAAGATCTTATTAAGTTGTGAAGCGCAAGATATATGCATAAGATATGAAGAGTCATGACAGCAGATGAAGACGAAGAAGAATCGAGGCAAGTTAACTGGAGAATTGTGTATTTCAAAACGTTTCAGTAAGAACACGATATATACATCCTTTCTGCTGTAGGTAATGATTATGCCTCTTTAATTGTGAAATAAGCAATCTAGGAAATCTCTATACCACTGCGTAGATATATGACCTTTGGATCTACTTGTATAAAAACCGTAAGGGTTAGAACAAAAAAAGCAACAACTATTCCTTAATATTTTTCTGAAGCAAATTAAACAGTTATCTATATCGGAGGAAATGATTGCAACTTCTGCGATTATCATCCTCTATTGTGTCTGTATGTCACATAAAACGCAAATAAAAAAGTGATCTCTGTATTGGCCGTGGAGAACCGTAGGGTTCGGGGAGGTTGGTGATCCCAGATTGGGACATTCGGCATATGAAGGTGGTAAGGTTATAAGCCCTATGCACCGGCCACTTCTTACCTCCAGGAATACTCCTGGTACTCATTTTTGTTTGAGGCTGAATCGACCCGAGGGTCATAGTGCCACTAGAATGATTAGCGCATTGCCTCAACCATTACGCCATGGCGTAGAACTGAAGAATTGAAACTTTCAAATTCTTACTTGAAAAATGTATCTTTTCACTTACACAGTTATATTCTTTTAATTTGCAGTGATCGTTGTACTATTTTCATTTTCTTAGTCGAGTTAATTTTATTATTTTATATTTTTCAACATTCCCAGCATAAAAAGTACCAATTTCCATTAAAAAATATTACAGTTCCGTTCTTATATAATAATAATAATAATAATAACAACTTAATAATAATATATAGCATATATGCTGTCAATATTTGTACATGATTGTGGGTAATAATACATTTTTATTGAATTGTTTTGTCTATAATACTATTCAATGTCATCCATAATATGAATATTAAACCATGTATATAACGGCTGATGACTTATTCCTTTTCTAATATCCTATCATTAACATTTTAATGGTAACGCAACTACAGATTACCGGTACGAAGAAGACGCCATTGCTTAAAGTACCTTGCTGGCACAGACCAGTAACCCTGAACACCGTGCACAGAGTGCCAGCTTGCGAGTTGGTTGTCAATGGTTTAAGGCATAGCCTGTAAAACGGCGGTATTGCATAACTTCTTAATCCGCAAGATGAGAAGAATCACTCGATATATACTGCAATAGTTTTTTAATATGGACGCCGAAAAATTCTTGCATAAAGTACAAAATTGTTTCGTAAAATATTTACGCGATTGAAATTATTTACGAGACAAAGTTTCACAATTCTTTTTGCCATTTTAACACATACCGCTATCACTAACTTGTGTATATCCTCATTTGCGCTTGTGCGTAGAACGGGCGACAAAGAATGTGAAGTCCAGCCTACAGTTAACGACAGACTTCCAAGTTTTCTGGTGTTAAGATGAACGGCAGCAGTCCTAACTACGGAAACCTCTCAAGACCAGAATTAGCCGTAGGGTTTAAGAAAAAAGAGGGAAACACCCTTTTAAATTACACTCGTTGAAGTACAATTTAACCCCCCCCCCTTCTTTCTCTTTTCTTAGAGACAAACATACAATTCTTTGAAACGAAATAAGGCGTTTGGAGCATAGGAAATTAAAACGCTCGTAAAAAGTACACAGGATCCTTTCCTCGGTTCCTGTTATTTCCGTTCTTTATCTTGATGTAAAACTGCTTGGGAGTGGCGGATTTCAGTTGTTCAAAGTTTCTCAGTATTGTGTTCGTTGTAGTTGACTTCACGGATATTTTAATAAACAGCATATAATTTTTGAGGCTATCTTACTGCTTCCTATCGCCATTATTAAAAAAGTACCTCATGTTTCTTGGACGATTAACTTTACAGAAATTATAGTCACTGTAGGCTACAGTATCAAGATAATTATTTCGATCACAAAATATAACGGAAACTGAAATGGATTAATTTACACATGTCCTTCATATCAGTAGAAAATATCCTATATTCCTTGAGTAAAATTTGCATGCTTTATAACGGGTTACCGCATTAATTCATAACATTACTATAGTCCATTGTTAAAATATAAACTATTATTCATGAAACCCTGGAATCTTCTAGCACATGATAAAGATCGAAGTTCCGAATAATACCTCCGTATTCTTATTCTTGTTTATGACGTAATCTTGAACAGAAGTTCACTCATAATTTGGCCCACTGAGCCATTTCTTCGAAATCCTGCGACGATATGTTCTCAGGCTGTCATGACGTATATGTATATTTCTTTCAAATAAAACAACGGGGTAACTTCCTGTTAGTTTCCAACCGTAAGCATTATATGCGTGGCCCTAATCAAACCCTGTAACTGAAGTAAAATGAATTCACTTCTATCTATAGGAGTGTAAAGAAAATGCTATTTTGTCTTGTCAAACGTTTGCTGGCATTTTAACATTCTGTTCTTGATTAGTTGGTGAGTTAAAAAGTTTTCAGATTTTGATTTAATGATTATAATTTCATTTCATTTCATTTATTTATTTAAGGATGCTACACACAATTTTTACAAATTTTAAATAGCAGGCAATAATACTACGACAATATGACAATAATACTATGATGATAGACGATACAGGGATGATTGATGATAATGAACACAAAAAATAGCAAGATTTTGTACAAACAGGTATTACAGAATTCCTTAGATAGATCATCTGACTTGTAAGTATGTCAAGTCAGCTAAGTTAGTAGCATGTACGTAATAATAATAATAATAATAATAATAATAATAATAATAATAATAATAATGATAATAATAATAATAATAATAACAAGACCTATAGCGTACCAGCTAATCAAGGGCATATACAACATGAGGTCAATATCCCTAAACATCGATCTGAGACACTACCATACAGTCATTCCACTGAGTCCCTATACACTGCGGATAGCCTTGTAATACTAGGCGTGTTTTTAAAGTATCTGTATCTGTATCTGGTACCCTATGATCCCCAGGTGGGGCGAAGGGGCCTCCAATGGAGGTTTCATTACCTATACTAATTTTGATATGCTTATTTTCCGAGAGAGGGTAGAGGGACAGGTGGTAAGCCCATCGCCTCGCAACCCCCCTCTGGAAAGTAAGTATTTCTTGAACGTGAAAGGGCCGTGAAATTTTGTCCAGAGGCTCTAATTTAGGCTTGGAGTTCTTTTACGTGCCGTAAATCTATGACATGGGACCCCCAGCTTAAAGTCCCTCCCGGAGGACTCCGTGCCCAGGATTTTTACGTCCTGAAAAATCCATCGACCGCGGCCGGGTTTGATCCCGCGCCCTGCGGATCCAGAGGCGGACACGCTACCTCTAGACCACCGCGGCCGACTGTTTTTAAAGTAAATACCGATAATTTAAAAAAATAGCAGAATATTATTATCCAAATACTTTATCATCATTTACTACCTTACACCGTACATTGTGAATACTGTGAATGATGCCACCTGTGATGAAACCCCAGTCTCCACTTCTTGTTTCACAACATTATCGTCGTTGAAATGTTTTCCACCATGAAATTTTTTCAGATAAAGAAACAAATGAAAATAGCTTGGTGCTAAATCCGGACTGTAGGGAGGGTGGTCGAATTGGTTCCAACCGAGATCATATCATTTGGTATCACTTCAAAGACAGCACTCTGGGGCGATGATAGCGAGACGACTACGGTCCCTACAACGAGGCTCACCATCAGGAAAGAATAAAATAAACAATAAAATAAATAATAATAATAATAATAATAAGGTTTTATTTTGCCTGGCAGAGTTAAGGCCATAGGGCCTTATCTTCCACTCAACCAGGATAAATACAAAATACATTAAAGTAATACCTACAAAAAACAAATACACTAGATACCATATATAATAGTAACGAAATGCTAGCAATAGAATATTAAAATATAAGAAAATAATGAGTCCAATAATGAAAAGAGAAAACAAAGTGAATTAAGTATTACATATACTCGTAATTGGGTGTGTGTATATAATCCTAATATAATAATATAATATACACTAAAACTGGAACCTAAAACTAAGAAATTAACAAATTTAGGCAATATATGCTAAGTGATATAAAATATTGTACAATGCAAATTAACCTAGGTTGTGTAACGAAGATACCTCAGTAACTTAGACTTAAAAATCTGTAGACTCCGACTACCCCTGATGTCCGGCGGAAGGGAGTTCCAGGTGCGGGTCATGGCTATAGTGAACGAGACAGAGTACAAAGATGTCTGATGGCGTGGAATTGAAAGTAGGCTGTTATTCTGAGATCGCGTGTCGCGGTTATGTTGGGAAGACAACAGTGAGAAACGGGAGACTAAATAATTAGGTGCAGATTTATTAAGTATTTGATAGAGAAGAGTTAGGGAGTGTAGTTGGCGTCTGTCCTTTAGTCGAAGCCAGGATAATTGCTCAAAATAACCTGAGACATGATCATATCGACGTATGTTGAATATATGACGGACACAAGAATTCTGAACACGTTGTAGCTTACAGGATAATTCAACACTTAGGTCGGTGAACAAGACATCACAATAGTCGAAGTGTGGCATCACTAGTGACTGTACTAACGTCTGTTTTAGTTTAGTAGGTAGGAAATTTTTTAGTCTATTTAGCGCATGCATAATAGAAAATACTTTTTTACATATACGTTTAATTTGTGTATTCCAGGTCATGTCATAAATCATCGTTAAAGAAAACCAAAGGATCCTAAGTACTTCAAATGGAGAGATGCATGTGTCCATCAGGAAGTGGGGATTACATGTGACGATAGGCGGGAGGTAAAGACTCTCCTAAAGAGGGAATTTATGCGTACGAGGGTTTACAAGAAAATCCGAAGTCTAAGAAAGGCAAGACGTGGACCGAAGAAAGGAGGCAACAACACCAAGATCGACTGTGGCAGTACACGGAAAATGTTAAAGCCCACGGAAGATTCGATTTGTTAACATGCATCTATTAATTGCATGACATTTAGTCTAACTAAAACTGAGGAATAAGGTAAGTTATATATATAAAAAAAACATTATGCGGTTTTAAAGATAGAACGTGTTTATGACTCCTCAAAATAAACGGAAAAATGAATAATTCATGAAATTAATGGCGAACAGAAATAACTCCTTTCAAAATAAAAAGTTTTACTCATTGCATTACATTTACTATTCCACTCATAAGCCGGGTGTTTGATATTGACCAATAATGTTTAGAAATTCCTCGGATATAGACCAATCACGATAGTTTATCTTATAATACCCTTCCTAAAATAGCAAGGATGAAATTTTATCTGATGAAACGTCAGCTCGTTACTGGACACGTACGTCATCAACGTGCTGTGATTAATATTCACATGCTGCCATTCAGAAGAATGAAAACACTTTATTATATACAACTTAACTTGTTTGGCAATCGAAACAATACAAATGCCCATAGATTAAGAACACAATTTCGATTCGATGCAAGCCAGTTCGTGTGCTTTTATAGAGTTTTCATGTATGCAGCTACCACGACGCTCTCCATCTTGTGATGCGCACTATTGGTAGCTTTTGGAACTCTGATCGAATCATCGAATCGATTCGTGGACCGTTCATTCATCAAGTAGACTATGTCGTGATCTTACGGCTGACAGAATACTGACAACGAAGTAAGAAAATAATAATTATTTACAAAATCCGATAATTTTATTCATGGAATAGCCTTAATAAATCCGACTCAAGATTACGAATTTCATCTTATAAATATATCGATAAACTAGTAATCTCTAGTGGGATTACCTATGACTATTCCACTCACACGCCGCGTGTTTGATATTGACCATTAAAGTTTAGCAGTTCCTCGGATACAGACCAATCACGGCCGTTTATCTTACAATATTCTTGTAGGAATCGCGAGGATGGCGTTTTATCGGAATAAAATCGTCTGCTCGTTACTGGACACCTAAGTATCAGTGTGCCACTAAGCGGCACGAAAACAATTATTTTATACAACATAACTTGTTTGGAAATTGAAATAACAGAAATGTATATTGTTTAAAACACAATTTCGATTTGGTGCAAGTCAGTTCGTGTGCTTTTATTCTGTTCTGCTGTTAGATTACCTGAATGAAGTTAACTATGTCTTATATGCACTAATGGTAGCCCTGATTACAACATGGTAACTCGAATCGATGATTCATGGATGTTTGATTGATAGTATGCCGTGATCTTGCAGCTGTTAGTTTTGTTTTTATACAAGAAAGCACGAAAGTAATTATTATTTGTATAATCCGTTGCATTTTTATTCACGGAATAGTCTTAATAAATCCTACTCGAGTTGACTAGTTTCATCAGATAAATTTTGCTCCTACTGCGCTTTCGCGAATCTATCGATAAACTCGTCAACTCTCGTGGGATTACCAATGATAAAATAATTTTGAAGGATAAAGGAACAAACTTTCTCTATTCAATTAATCCCCAGCTATGAAATGATCTTATTTATGATATTGCAACGCTTTGCAGTTTAGAAGTGGAAGATTATTCTCTGAGGATTTTCCTCCTCACGCACTTCAGAGAACCTGGAGGCTGTAGCAGCTGATATCAGGTGGAATGCACACTCGCGATTCCCTCGAGCGATTCCGCTGTTGAAGACATTCCCTGTGTTACTCCGGGCAGCAGTGCCGCTCTTTAGAAGCTATTTCCTTCATCGAGGTGAGAGCCCAATCTCTGTCTGCTTATACTCTCTCCAGGGAGGTAAGCCTACCATCATCACTTTATTGTCACCACCAGATAACTTCAGCAGTTCACGTTCCAGCGCTTTACCCATGCAACGAAGGATAGGATATACTAAGAGAGTGCATATGGTACCTTACAAAGTAACAACAACATACTCCATTTTTTCTGATATTTCAAATGCTGGAGTACCAAAATACGTCCTTTATACTGATTTGGAAATAAGTCAGTTGATAGCACAAACCGGCATAGTGAAAGGTAAAGAAAATAGTTGCAACGCGAGAGGAAGTTGTGATGTAGTAAGATCTGCGATGACATAGAAGTCTGCTGCGGTGGTGTAGGGGTAGAGTGTTCGCCTCTAGCTCCGAAAGTCGCGAGCTCAAACCCTCCCGCGATCGATGAATTTTTCAGGACGTAAGGATCCTGGGCACGGAGTCCTTCGGGAAAGACTTTAAACTAGGGGACCCGTCGACACGTACATGAACTGCAAGCCTAAATCAGAGCCCTTTCATGTTCAAGAAATACCTTAGTTTCCGGATGGAGAGGGGGTTGTGAGGCCATGGGCTTACCACCTGTCCCTATGTCCTTTCTCGGAAAATAAGCCTAACAAAATAAAATTAATCTATCTACTGAAACCCCCAATTGCAGGCATTATGTCGCACAGTAGGGGTTATAGGGGAGAGTATGTCAGTATGATGCCATACAAGTTCATTAAAATGGCAGCAGTGTACAGCATAACAGCATAAAAAGTTTTATTAAGTCCTGCGCTAATTCGTATATGAAGATGCAGGAATGATTTCATTACAGGAATGGAGGAGAGTTCCTTTGATGGCCCTAGTGATGTGTGCAGTTCGAACCTGAGGACCATTACGTAATGCAATAATGTCGAAGTCGACAATATGGTTAAGAATTTCTAAGAAGCGCTGTAACTTTCACCTCGCAGTTTAAAATCATGCTGGGTGTTACTGTTGAAATCGACCAATAAAATAACAACATGATACCTTTTTTCTTAACCTCTTTTATTTTATTGTCCTACGTCTTTCGGTTACATTAAACCATCTTTAGGGAGTCTTGCTTCAAAATTTACATTCACTAAGATAAAATGCTTTGTCACTGGCGTAATTTTTAATCAGTTCATACGACGTAGGAGAAGAAGCCTCAAAAAGTTATTTTTTCTCATAATTTAAAACATTTTAAGTTTTAATAGTTTTAATTAAACACAACGCCAGTAATAAAGCATTTTATTCTTACTGATTGTAGGCTAAATCTACAAGCAAGTTTCCCTGAAGATTTTTGAATGTAACTGAAAGACCTAGGAAAATAAAATAAAAGAGATTGAGAAGAAAGGTATTATGACTTATTACTTTATTCACCTTACAAAGTAAAGGCACATCATATCGTTCTTACACGCATCAGCTGTATAGTGGCTATTGCATAATATGATATAACAAATCATCAATTTATACAATATTTCGTCAATATGGAACTATTTTTATATCATAGTTATTAATATTCATGATATACTAGTTTCATTTAGATCGTCTGTATAAAATTATTTTCGAATGCATGAATATTTTTGTTTCATTTAATGTTATACTGAAGTTTTCACATTCAAAGAAAATGTGAAGCCAATATTTACATATTCTTAATATAATTTTTACCAAAAACACCTTTATGATATTTCTCAATTTACATCGTAAATAGATCATTATATTAGTAAGAATAGTAATCAAATTCTATAACCAACCTTTACAGCTGCAAATATAAGGCCACAAAATCAGTTCGAAATGTTCAGAGTTTAGTAAAAGCTTATTAATCGTTCCCCGTTCAGGAACAAAGAGGTAATTCAGAAAGACGACCACTTTCCTCACAGTTTCCTTCTCACAATTCGTAGGCCTACCTGCGCAAGCCGTTGCTATACAACTGCTTAATAACACCTAATTTAAAGCGAAGTAAAGATACAAACCTTACTCTTATCATTGTGAAGTTTCTTCTACTTCCTTTGGCCTAAGAGCTCTCTCTCCAATGGATGTAAAAAATCTCACTTTTCTCGACAGCCTGACAGCTTAAAAGCTGAAAAATATGTCTATGATATTCACATATCTATTCCTAATGTGTTCTCCAAAGAAAGAGGTTTGAGACTTTCTAGTTTCTGTTCTATCTTGCTTGAAACTTATTCAGTGTCTTTCCTGCTCGCGATACTCATGAGATAAACGTGGTCTATATTCGTAGATCTAAAACAATATGTCTATTTTTAAAATAATTTTATGCAAGTACATTATTTTACCTCAGATGTTCATCATGCACATTTTACGACTATCAAATTCTACTAGTTTTATCCCCTCTTAGGATACCTCTTCTAATTTTTTCGAAAGATATGCAAATCTAGCCTTTGAAAACACTGGCCTATATAGTTTGGCGAAGAAAAAAATTGTCAAAAATCTACTGTTTTAAACGGACAAACCCAATTTTATATAACGTTGGAAGCGTAACGGGCAACAATGATTTTAGATAAAACATTACGATTGTAGAGAAAAAGTCGAAACCAAAATTAGTAAATTTCTACTGTCTAGTAATTTAAAACTTGACTGTGAATTTAAATGTCACATTCAATGAAAATCATAAGGTTAAAAGGTGGGGCATGCACATAATTTACAAATTCTAATGTATTAAAATGTCCGCCGGCGTGGTCTTGTGGTTAGCGTCGCTGACTACAGATCCGTCGGCCCGGGTTCGATTCCCGGTACCTCCTCGGATTTTTCTGAGGTAGGGAGGTCTGGCAGGGGTGCACTCAGCCTCGTGATTCCAAACTGAGGAGCTACTTGATAGAGAAGTAGCGGCTCCGGTCCAGAAAACCACCATTAACGGCCGTGGGTGTCGGCATACTGACCACATGCCCCCCAATCCTGCCATCTGCCTACGGGAGATGATGCAGCGGTCGGGTGGTAGGCCAAGTCCCTCCAGGGATGTAGTGCCACGGAGTTTTTTAATGTATTACAATGAAATTCCGATGTCCCAAAAATCCTTGGAATATTGTGTATAAATTCTGTAAAAAGGGAACTACCCTTAATAACACCCTAAACACCATTGATACAGGGAATGGATTCACTAAATCGCCCAGTGAAACCGCTTCAGTGCTAATAGACACATTATTCCCTGAAGATTCTCCTGATAACGCAGATCAAAGCTTAATCAGACAAGATTCGCTAATAGCCCCTGACACCCTGAATGAAGGGCCGTTCTCCAAGGAAGAGGTAGACCACATTATATGTAAATTAAATGATAAGAAAGCTCCAGGATGGGACTCCATATCTGCCAACGTAATAAAAGCAGTACACGAATGTAATCCTAACTTGTTCCGAGATGCTTTTAATAAATGTCTGGAATTTGGAGTATTTCCTCAAAGCTGGAAAATATCGGTGGTAAAAGTAATTCCGAAACCAAACACAGTAAATTACACAACCAACAGTCTCCGGCCTATTAGTCTAGTACCTGTATTAGGGAAAATACTAGAGAAATTAATGATAGACAGAATTATGTTTCATCTCATGCATACACACAGTTTACATAAAGGCCAGTACGGATTTATGCCAAACTCCTCAACCGAGGATGCAGTCAATGAGGTTACCAGCTGGATGGAACAAGTGTACAGTGACAAGAGCACGGGTCTTCTCATCTCCCTGGATATCACAGGTGCCTTTAACAATGCTTGGTGGCCCAAGATACTCCAGCAATTAAAGGAAAAGAATTGTCCAAAAAATGCTTATAAACTGGCTCAAAGTTATTTCTCCGACAGAGAAGTTCAACTCACTATAAGTAATTCCACTGTTTCTCGTAAAATGTCCAAAGGATGCCCCCAAGGCTCCACATGCAGCCCGGGATTCTGGGTCGTGTTATATGATGATATTCTAAACCTAGCTCTCCCAGAAGGCTGCAAACTTATAACATTTGCTGATGATGCATTACTGTTAGTACGAAATATAGAAAGAACAGGCTCTTCACTATCTAGAACAGCAAACTCAGCCCTCGACATACTATTTAAATGGGTATATGACAATAAATTCAACTTCAACCCATTGAAAACAACAGCAATGGTGGTTACAAAAAAGAGAAAATATGAAGAACCCAAGCTACTTATCAACAATCAGGACATAAAAATTGTGAAAGCAATTAAGTATTTGGGTGTTATTATTGATAGTAAGCTGACTTTCCGAGAGCACTTCAACCATCTAGCATCCAAGGCAAAGAAATTACTTACAGGTCTCTCTCTCACTACTTGACCCAACTGGGGACTACATTCTGAAATTCTACACATAATCTATCGAGGGGCAGTGGAACCGATGATACTATATTGCGCATCCTCATGGGAAAAATGTTTAAAACTAAAATGGTCACAACAAAAATTGCTACAAATTCAACGTGGCTTTGTATTATGTATCACGAGAGCTTTCAGGACCATTTCTACGCATGGTGCACTTATAATTGCAGGGATTGAACCGCTATTTCTCACAGCTCAATCTTTATCATTTAAGGAAACAACCACAAGTGGAAGGAATTGACATTGAAAGGAGAGCAAACCCATTACATATCGGCCATCCAGCAGTACATTGTAACAACCTCATATGCACCGACTGTCCTGTTGAACGTAGCCATCAAATTTTTACTGACGGCTCCCGAATGCTCGACAAAGATGTACCTCAGTTGGCTGTGCATTCGTTGTTTATCAAAACAACATTGAAATGTTTAATTCACAGCTAACATTAGCCCCCCATTGTTCAGGCTACCAAGCAGAACTATTAGCAATTTTAAAGGCAATTGAATGGTGCAATATACATAATAGCCGAGCAAGAATATTCAGCGATTCAGAAGCCGCGCTTCTCTCTATTAAAAACAAATATAATCTACACAACATTGCAGTCAACATCAGAAGTCAACTACGTAAATCCGAACACATATGCCTTACCTGGATACGAGGCCACTCCGGTACTGAAGGCAACGAGAGAGCAGACGAACTCGCCAAAACAGCTGCACAATCAACGGCAGCCCCATCATACACCCTATGTCCAATCTCTCACCTCAAAATGAAACTTCGAGAAGAAGGTATCCACAGATGGGACAACATATGGAAATCAACCACTTGCGGAAGGACTATCAAAGAACTCTTTTTCCCAATGTTTCTGACCATCTAAAAAGTACACTCATGAAACCAAACTTTATTCTGTCACAATTTCTATCCGGCCACGGAAAATTTGGCGAGTACTTCCAAATATTTCATATCAAGACAGACAGCAATACATACAAGTGCAAATGTGGTGACCGTCTTCAGAATGCCAAACATCTGATGTTCACTTTCCCAGTTTTTCAAACAAAAAGATTAGAACTTGAACTACATTTAGACAAGTGCAGTGCAAATTTTCAATTTCCGCTTAACGGAGAAATTTTTACTAGAAAATGTTGTTATTTGTCATTCACAGCTTTTTTAGAATATGTGTTTAAGAGACGATGAATGTATCTTCCTGAACTTTAAATCTATACAGGAAACCTCAATTGACCAAATATAGCCCTAACATACTTAATTGTAAACTAGGGCTCACTCAATGGAGATTAAATAAATAAATAAATAAATGATATTCCAATTTAAATTTTGAATCCACCACTGAATTCCGGAACTGGTGATTGTGATCGCCGCGTTGTTTAGCTCTAAGGAATCCCCTATACTGACGATTAATCTCGATACCGTCATTAATCTTCTTTTTCGGTGAAGTACAAACTATCCTTAGAGTTCAAGAAAGAACTGTAGGGAAAGAGATAGAAAAATATAAGGGATGTGAAGTAAAGAAAAGAGATAGATATAAGTGATGGTGTCTTCTTTATAGAACGTGGGGCTATATAAGGCATACTGAAAGCCCAAGGGAAAGCTGGGAGATTACCATTGCTCAGAAGAAAGCAAGTTCATTCGCCATTATACTGCAGTATACACTAAAGAAGAAGAATTGCACTGTTTACTAATCATTAGGGCCCGGAAGTTCATGCATTTGCATGTTTTTTCTTAGGGGTTAAAAACGTATGCTTATACATTATGTGTACGAATTATGTAATTTTCAGTCATTTAAACATGATTTTATGGTGCATATAACTGCATATTTTCATGATTTTTTATAAAAGCATTATATTTCAACATTTAGTGCTTATGTGGCATATTTTTAACTAGTTTTAAGGTATTTTTTATTATTTTTTTTTAATTTGAATCTTAAGTGAAAGAGAAAGTGAATTACGTGATTTCAAAAAATCCTGGTTATAAACAAACCTGCGGTGTTCGAGACATTCTCGAAGGAGAACAGACTGTCACGTTAAGAGACTCTCTTCTCTCTGTGGAGCAATTAACATCTTTTAAATATGCTCCAATAACCTCCTGTGACGTGGAGAGAAGTTTTTCACGTTACAAAAGTGTTTTGCGAGACAACAGACGAAGTTTCTCAGTTGAAAATTTGTGCAAAGTGATGGTGGTGAATTGCTATTCATCAGTCAACATTGACAACACTTCTGCTTCATCCTCTAAGGAATAATGTAAGTCTATTAATTTAATGCTAACTCGTCTTTTCTACTACATAGGGACAATAATTCGTTCAATTTAATAGTGCATATTTATTGGCATATTTCCAGGTTTTTAAGAGCATAAGTGCATGCATATTTCCTGTTTTTTTAGGGCATGAACTTCCGGACCCTACTAATCATTATTGGAAGAAAGGAACTATTTTCTGCAGCATAAAAATTTGCAAATATAAATATGTTTAAGCTTGCATTGGTTTACATGTCACTCTTGGTACCTCAGTTATATGTAACCTTTTTACAGATTTATCACCTGTTCAAACTTGGCCGAGGATTACTTTTCTGGTCTAAGGGATTCACCACGAATTTTCAATTGAGAGTAGCCATAAGTCCCAATCCTAGATATAGAACCTCAGAAAAATGTTATGCTGCTAATTTAACATCCGCTTGTTACACAGTGTCAGGCTTGCTCTTCAGAACGTGGAAAATCGGAGGTAATACCTAAATAGTTAGCCGAAAATGAAGTTATCTAATCAGTGAACTAACAGAAAGACAGTAGGAAGTGCTCATTTCGTCATACTGTATTTTGAAACGTCTCACATGAAAGTCAAGTTCACATTGCTCTTTCCTTCTAATTGCTTACTGAAAACTTTGGGGAGAATATTAATGCAATAAATATAAATTCGTTGAAGACGTCATAAGAGGCGTCGTTTTCCCTTTATGTTTTAATTTTCTCTACTATTACCCTAGTTACTACAGAAGACACATAAAATTCGACTTGACTTTTTAATACTAGTTATTAATATTAATGCTCGTATAGAGTACCTCTAAACAACAAAATAGTGGTGTTAAAAAAGTGTTAAATTCGTATCAAAAGGCGATCTTTATATTCCCATGGATGTGAGATAGAGCATGGCCATGACTTTTTTTCCTCTACAGGAATATAAATTTGTTTCTCGAGACGATCTCAAAAGTGGCCATACATTTGAATGAGATGAATCTATTAAGAGTTGCTTATTGTTTAATGCATGCTAGTAGGATTATGCCAGTTGAATATTGCTTTAACGAGTTTAAAAGAGGGTGATGTTCACAATAATAAGTAGAATGTGATCAATTTTGCTTTCCGCCGAAGTGTTTTGTTTATGAACGACCGAGCCGCTCATTAGTCGGTTAGCCAGTTCGCCGGGTCTCGGTGATTATAAGGAGGACAAAACTATACAAACAAACAACCATACAACAATACGCAAACAAATTGAAGAGGTCCATTATTTACCAAATCGTCAAAAGAGGTGCTGAAACTGACCGCCTTCCTCCTCCACACACTCGCTTAGTTCATTTTGAGAAATCCGGACAATTTCCTGACGAATATTATATTCGAGTTCTTGTATTGTGTACGGATTCGTCTTATACACGACATGTTCTAATTTACGAGACGTAATATATTTTATGCATTCTGTGGAATTAAGAAATGAACAACAGCAGTCACCGAAGAACAGCTGCGCTACGACTGCGATAGGTCAACAGCTTGCTACTCCCTCCAGTGCACGGCAAATAAGGAGGGATCGCCTATTAGAAAAATCCCGCGTCGCAAGAGAAAGCATAACTGATAGTACTGCAGTTCGGAGGTGAAGAACAAGAAAAAAGAACACTCAAGAGTCCCACGCCGATTTATGGCTATAGTAGGCTTACAATACTGGTTAGATGAAATGGTTCTAATTTGGAAATAAGTATCCCTTTCACAATGATTAGGAATTTAGAGGTTGATAATAAGAAAAAAATCCTGTAAAAGTTACACATGAGATCTCTTCCAATATATTACTAAAGTTGTTTTGTTATAGAGCACTGCAGCAGTATATATCTTAGAATCTATAGGTAGCGATGAATTTCTGCTGGAGAAATGTATTCTAGCGCACGAGTCTAATATATCATATAAATCATCTATCCCAGCGTGTAAGAAGATATCTAAATAAAAACCATAAATTCACAAGTTAACATATTCTAGGAACGAGAAAGCCTTACCCCTTTGAGATGATGGTTTGAAAGGGAAATCGAGTGGAAGGAGCATAAAAATGATTTTTATAAATTCCTATTTACAAGGGTATTATAAGAATAATATAAATGTATACAAAGATATGACAGTCAGTTAAAATGGGTTGAAGGTTTTCCCAGACAATCTAAATAATATTTCAAAAGGAGTGTTAGGCCTATTGAATTTTTGGTATATTCATCGTAATACTGAGGTAAATTTTGGAGATCTAATTCCATCTTATTACTCTTTCATATTTCTTTAGACAATACAGCGAATAGCTTTATGGAGTCGCAAATGTAAAAGAAATGACGTAATCTGTGCAATGTTAACGTAAGAAATGAAAAATTCTAAATATTCTTTATCTAGCAAATTCAGGATACAATTATAATTTTACAACTTTCACTATTTCTTGACGGTAACTATTATGACAGTAGAAGCTGTGATTTATTGTCAGAAAGTACAAACAGTGTGCTGCAAAATGACAACATACCAAGAAACTAACAATATAATAAAAATCGACAAAACTAGTAAATTAATAGGACTGGTATAATGTGCTGCAAAGTAACAGATTTGAATGGATTATATTATAAATAGTAAATAGACATTAACAAAACAAAATTAATAAACAAACTAGTCGATTAGTAAAATGCTAATACTAACTTAGAAAATTCTCAGTTTATGGCAGGTTTGCAAAAGAAGCAATAAATAATTACTTAAAATGAATACCTTAATCAGATAACAGAAAGTTCAATTGAATATTAAAGCTAATAGCTGTATTAACTTATATTAAATTTTTTCATGAAACTGTCGGATGAATATTATCTCTAGTGGACTACATCTGAATACTCGTCGTTTTATTAATTTGTTTCTATTTCTAGCTTCTGGCGGTTGGGATGCAAAATCGACAACAGGAGAATCCTTAATAAACACTGTTAATTTTAGCCGACCACAGGCCAATTTTACAGATTTTTTTTCTTTTGTACCATTTTGTTTACCTTGTTTTCCTTTTTCCCCTTATCACACACAAAAATCCATGCCCGAGGCAGGACTCAAACCTACGGCCTCCTTTTCCACTGCCCCAAGGTCTTAGCGACCCCAGCTAAGGAGAACGGCAACTGTTAATACCTATGCAACTGACATTAAGTCCTTCTTTCCTACTATAGAAGTTTAAAATATCTTTATTGCTCCTGGGTAATACTGTATTATTAGTCTGAATAAGCCAGTGGTGGATCCAGGGGAGGGGCCGGAGGCATTTCTTTTACATTGATATGACTTTAATTTTTATTCGTCGAAAGTAATTACCTCATGCAATTACAAACAAATTCAATTAAATACAACACAAAATAAAGTAAAAGCATTTACGTATTCTCCCTATTTCAACTAGAGGATTGTAAAATGCAAGTTGAATAGTATTAGTATTCTAGAGTCTTGTGTCAAATGTGTAGACTAGTTGTTAGAACCCACGAGACAAGTTGTTAGAGTTCCTTATTTTTAACCGTTATTACGATGTAGGCCTAACTATTGATGTCTTGTGAACTAAATTTCGGAACAACACTTACTTTAAGTTAAAGGACAAAAAGCTTAATGTTTGATTTTACATTTTAATGTTATGTAATATGTAAACCGACAAATTTCTCAACAGAACTAAACTCTGGGCAAAAAGAGAGTCTACTGAGAAATTTGGAGGAGCTAACCAGAGAATCCAAAAACTCATAATTTTACAGTCCTTTTACGGATGTTCCGCAAACCCTCAGTAATTGCAAACCTTCGTTTATATCGGCCCTTCCCTACAGTAAGTTCTGATCCCCCTTAGAGTAAGCATAAGTTCCTACTGGTATGAAAATAAACAATTAACATAGCAAAATAAACAAATATATAAAAATCCGAATATTCAGTCAACTAGGAGATGCAATAATAAAAAATCACACAAAATCCGAATAACAAAAGAATGTAGAATAAATTAATGGATTAGCAGAACAAAGCACTGCTGCAGTAATAATATTGCAGAAACATAAACAAATAAACATGGCTTCCACATTTGCATGTTCATGTCATACAGCAGTGTGTCTCGACGCTGCCCGTCATATTGTGATAATAAAATGGCGCGTCGTAAATTTTATCCCTTCATCAACATTCTTACGAGTATAGCTGTTAGCAGAGATTCATGCAGTTAATCAAGGACAAATTGATCCTGAGGCTGTAACTCCGGTACGTAAAATGTTAATTAGGTCACTCCTTTCTGATTGATATTTAACCCGAAGTTAACCATAGGCTTCGCCTGGCTTAAATTATTTATTTAACCTGAATTTATAATAAATAATTAAGTAGTAGAATAAAATAAGGCCCAATTCTCAAACAAGCCATACCCTTTCCCTTAATAAAACTAAAACTAAACACCATGGCGCTATATCCCTGAAGGGACAAGGCCTATCACCCGACAGCTGCGTCATCTACCATAGGCAGATGGCAAGATTGGGGACATGTGGTCAGCATGTCGACATCCACGGTCGTTAACGGTGGTTTCCATGACCGGTTCCCTTATTAAATCCGTCTGCTAATCCCCATAGGTTAAATAAATGCCCTAATTAGCTGAATATAGTCTGTACTCATTGCCTTCAGTAATTCCGCGGAATATTTTTACTAATTTTCAAATTGATTATTGTTTAAATTATATGCTATTCATGTATACTGTATCTTGTGTAATACATTTCCGGAAGCTACTTTATTCTTGTTTAAAACAATATAACTGCATTCATGAAAATGTATGGGATAAGAATGAGAAAAAGGACGAAATACTATATACAATAATAATAATATCCTCTTGGGTTTATTTACCGCATGGTATAGGCCTAAACAGTATAAAAATCGAAGTGCTATCGTTTGAGCTATGTAGAATCACGTCTTATTTGCTATAAATACTCACACTAAAGCAGACATTTAAAATAAACGATTATTAGGAAAAATGTGAAAGATAAGTAGTAAGAATGCTTCGGTCTCAAAACTCGTAAATTCCTTGACTGCCGCGCCAGCCGGGCTGCACCGAAAGGGACCATGTTACTAACATAGTAAACATGACTATCTGCAGACAAAATTCAGCAGATGGCAGAGTAGTCTACCGATTATAAATGAAACACCGGTGTGTTAATTCGTGTGGGGTAATACGATAGTAAATACTGAATGACGAATAAAATCAGATTTAAAAGGAGTTACCATACGAAATGATTATAATCAAAGGCATTAGACTTCTTAGACTCAGGAATTTTTGCGAAAGCAGTGGAAGAGTAACACATCTGCTGCATTGAGGTAAGTAGTTTAAGTTAGTGACATGTAGTGCCAGTGAAAGGTTAAATTATCTTAGGAACAGTTATATTACTTTAGCAACAGCATATTAAATAGCGCGCGTTTCTTTATTATTATTTATTGAGCGATTTCCTCATTTCTGAGATTAAACTCCACCAACACAACAACTCTATTACAATAACATTTGTATAAAAGTTCAGTAATTTCTAACCAAATTTTAAATTAAAATTTACCAAAATTTTTACATATTTTAATAAAATTAACATATTTTCAAAGAATGTTCAATGTGTTGCATGGTACCACTTATCCCTGTCCATTGCATCTTCTGGGTTTAACTGAAAAATTTTGTAAGGAGTCTCGAACGCAATGATCCCATTTTCTAGCAGGTCTTCCCTTTTTCCTTCTCCCCTCTGGTTGCCAATTCATTACAGCTTTTGGTATCCTATTCTCCGGCATTCTTTGTAGATGTCCATACCAATTTAGTCATTTTATGTCTATTGTTGTTAAAATTGTTTCCTCTGCTTTCATTATCTTCCTTATTTCTGAATTTCGAATTCTTTCTATACATTACATTTCTTTACATTCCATATTTAATCTCCTCCTGCTCCGAGCAATTTCATTACTGCGACAATCGTTCCTCTCTTCTTTTCCGCTACTCGGAGTAGCACGGATGGTAGTCACGGAGTACACCATAGCAGCTGTGGCGTTGTCGAGCTGTTCCAAAGTTGAACCAGAAAATAATACCTTTTCAGACTGATAAATGCCGAACAAGACCCGCCTAGCAAAATGACAAAAGGATCACGGTTCTGCATCTATGCAAGAAGCATATGTAGTTTACTTGTACCGAAGAGGAATTTGTCAGGCTTGACTGTGAAGATGACTATTATTAAGGAAGAATTCCGGATTTAAGCATTCATCCGGTCTTGTCCCATGGTCCATGTAAATAATAAGCTTATGCAGCGGTCGAAATTTTAAGATGCCTTCATCTTTATTATTTACTTAGCAGTAAGACAGTAATCCCACAAACTTTATGTAAAATACGTCAAATAAAAAGCACAATTATTGTATTTATAAACATTTTATAGGTGTCAGAGACATAGTCCAATAGGCCTATCTATGTGAATGAAGTGCTTTTATTGTTAACAAGAAAAACTATCTTTTTACATTATTCGTTGCATGAGCCCTTAGGTTGTCCATGCTTTAACTGTGCACAAGCAAAAATGTATCCTAAAAGTAAAACTAAAAAAACACACAAACAGTTAAACACTAGTAAATATACAAACAAAACACCACACACACACACACACACACACTCCCCACCAAAAAATAGCACATACACCAGCAATACCCTTAAACACACCAACCAAATATATTTTACATATTATTCTATATACAGCCGTCTACCCCATCGGAGTACTCCCCTTACTCCCTCGGTCCCTCTCCCTCGGCCAGTTCCATCCTAAGCTGCCTCACTTTGGAAATAAGTTTCACCCCCCAAAAAAATCTAGTGTTAAGTAGCAGATCGTATGTGAACAGCTGACCTCTACAAGAAGCAGTGAAAGACTCTGGTAGATGCCGTTGCCTCAGTGTTTCCGTGAATGTACACTCTGCCAAAATATGGTGTGAAGTTTCTCCTGCCCCACAAAGCGGGCATATTCTCTCCCCCTCATCATTTGTAATTTTAATTGCCCGCCAAGCTCCTAGACGGAACCAGGCTAAACCAAATCTTTCCTCTTTATTTGCCCCATACAAGTAAGTCTCTGTTCCCCAATTTGTCTTGGTTAACATTTGGATCTCCAGAGTGACTTTATTCCTGCATTCCGCTAATGTCACTTGTTTGTCAATATCTCTCAAACGCTTCTGAACTTTCCGCCACGCATTGCGCCTATTCCTAAACCCCCTCTCAATTATGAACCCCATTCCTATTTCCTCTAATCCCCTATGTAATCTACCCGCCCATGATACTTGGTCTCTCCAAGCTAATTGTTCTCTGCAACATATCGCCCTAATAAGAGATTGATCTCCATGGAGAATCCGCAAGTAATACTTTACAGCCTTTATTTTACACTCAATTGAGTCTCTATGGCGTCCAAATTCTCTTAGAACTCCGCAGTTGGCCGTCCCTCTACCCACCCCCGCTATCCCTTTCAGAAAGTTGCTTTGTACCTGATTAAGTTTTTCCGTTCTCCCCCACCCCCAAATTTCTGCCCCATACGTAATTGTCGATCTAACTACTTCGTTGTACACTGTGTCTAACAATTTCAGCGAGACCTCGGGAATCTTGTTACGTATCTTCAGTGTTTCCGTCTCTTTCGTAATAGCTCTGTGTTTAGTTATGTCTATGTGTTTGTTCCATTTGCCATTCATAGCCATTGTTACCCCTAAGTAAACAAAATTTTTCACGTTATTTAATTCTTTCCCATCATATGTCCATCTTTCGCTTTTCCCGTAAACACTCACGTTCTTAAATGTCATAGTTTTCGTTTTTTTCGGCATTTACCACCATCCCCCATTCCCTGGCATACACTTGTAAGCTGTCTAGACTTGTCTCTAGTCCCTCGACCGATCTTGAGCACAATGTCAGATCGTCCGCGTAGAGCAATGCTGGAATCTTTACCTCCCCCACCACCGGAGCGTCAGTATTGACCCTTGATATGGCATCCGTTACATCATCGATGAACAGGTTGAACAGTAAGGGGGATAATATGCAACCCTGCTTCACCCCTTTATAGCTGGTGACGCTATCCGATATCCTATCTTTGTCGTACTTAATACAAAATTCCACATTATCATACACACCCTGAAGAGCCTTAATCATCCTACCCGACATCCCTTTCATCCATAATTTGTACTATAATGCTTCCCTCTCCACGGTATCGAATGCTTTCCGAAAGTCCACGAAAGCGCAGTGAAGTTTCCCTCCCTTATTTGGCAGTTGTTTTTGTCTTGGCGTGTCCAGAATGAATATACTGTCTACAGTGCTACGCCCTCCCATAAACCCCATCTGAAATTTAGAAATTTTGTCATGTCTTGCCACCCACCTCTTTATTCTCTCGCATAGGATTTTACAATAAATTTTGCCCATAATAGGAAGTAAAGCCATACCTCTGTAAGAGTCCGGAGATCCAACCGCGCCTTTGTTTTTATAGATAGGGTGAATGATTGATTTTGCCCAGATGTGCGGATATTTCCCATTCATAAATAATTCATTGAATATACTTAGCATCATCTGTAGAAATGTCTCATTTTTGGTGGCCGCCTTGAAAATTTCTGATGGTAGACCATCCCACCCTGGTGCTTTGTTGTTCTTCAAGGAGGAAACAGCTTTTTTAATCTCTTCCCTTAAAATTTCCCCATCCAGATCAGGTACGCTGGGAATCCCTGTTAATTCTTCTGGCCCCACAACTAAACCCTCCCAAGCCCCTCCCTGCCCAAAAACGTCCCTAAAATGATCCCTCCATGCGTCTGCTGATATTTCGTTCTTTATCCACCCCCTCCCCGGTAATTTTTTAATACTACCCCATATCTCTGACATATCCCCATTCTCTACTACTCTCCTCAGTTCTTCTGCTTTCTTAAGTTGCCAGTTAAACTTTTTGAGTTGTGTGACTATCTATGTATAAAATAAGTAAATAAATATAATGAAGGAAATAACTAAAGTATTAGGTTTTGCCAAGGCAGTAAATCAATGGCCACTCTAAGAGGATCTTGGCAAGATATTGTTTCAAATTTACCGAGAACACAAAGGAAGTAAAGTATTATTGGGCTAAAAAACTGTAATTTTCTCTGAAGATCAAAGTGGTTTGAACCAGCCGTCATCGGATCCAGAGGCGGACACCTGGGCACTCCTGAGGTGTAATAAATAGTAGGTTCATTTAATTAATTTTAGGAGTTTTCACATGGATGTCCAAAAATAGTTTATAATTATGTTGTGTGAACAAGTAGAGACAACTACCTAAGATTAAGAAAAGAGACTGTTCAGATTATTAGAAAAATAATCTCTGTGACAATATCAATTTTTAATTTAAGTGACGTTTATTAGCGGAATGATTATTCAAAAATTGTTATAGTTTAATTTCTAAGCACATTTTCTACACTATGTACTAGCACAAGTCTTGTTTTCATTTTACAAAATATATGCTGAAATTTTGCAGTTGGCCTAATGCCATAACACCATCCTATAAATGAATGACGAAGATATAACATGTCTTCTGAAAAATAATACCGGTAATTGGTATTTTTTCAGAATTCTGGGAGCATGATCCTCGTCATTTAATTTTTTGCTATCGGTATGATTTCTTTAATTACGGATATATTTTGTGCCACAAACACAAACGAAAATAAATCTGGGGCACGAAGCTTTTTTATTTATAAATTTCGCTACTTTTTTCTTACACAAGGATACGTTATATAGGCCTACCACAAACACAAAATGAAATTGAAGCACTAAATAGAGAAAAAATTGATACTATTCTCTTCTCTACTAGAAATTGTGAGCTATTCACACTACTAGTTAGGTATGGTATATAAAGACCATCGGTCATGCGTAAAAGTGATATCATGACAAAATAGGCTTTCAAGTGAAAATTCAAACTCTTGCAATTTTTCCACATGACGAGCTAGCCCCGGGATGAAAGCTAAAGTTAACAGCATAATAAACGTCGAATTTATTTCCCCCATGTTTACCCTTCCATGCAAAAGGAGAACCTAAAGCAATCAGACAAAAACCTTTTCCAGTTTATCTTCTGCTACCAGAATCCTTCAAGTCAATAGCAAGCTGAAAACAGCAAGAATCAGGGCGCTCCCGGCTAGACCCTTGAAAATGAAGGGAAGTTGGCTTGATTCTGTAATAAGGACAGGTTTGAATAATTGTACATGAAGCAAAATCTCGCTTTTCTTTTTCTATACGGAGCAAGTATGAGAAGTATCAAACTCAGCAACATGGGGCTCTCTTGGCTTAAGAGATAATTAAGATCATGGACAAAAACGCGATGAGAATCTGTCCCAAATGTAAAAGGGAGGAATCTGGGGTTCAAAACCTGTGAACTGTGAAGGTCTGGAATAAAGGAGGGAAAAATATATACCGCGTTCACGTGGTCGTCGGCAGCAGGATAACGAACATGATTCATTAACCCCACAAAAACAAACAAAAAACAAAAACAAACAAAAAAAGAAGAAGAAGAAGAAGAAGACCACCTAGGATGACGAATTGCCGCAGAATCGCTCTGTGAAGTGAAAAATGAAGACGACTACAATTTAACGGTAGAACAGAAATGCTTATGAAATTTTAATTTACAATCATATTTTGAAATTTCAAGAAAATTTCATTGTGATTTTAGTACCACTTATGTTAGTATACACAGACTGGTAATGTATGTTACGACATATTTTAGATTAGCATGTATAGGCCTAATTAATTTATTGTAATTGAGAATAAGTTGAAGAACTGACAGACAGTACTGACAGTAATTAAAAAGATCCCACATTTTGTGCTTACTTTGCCTAAAAAAAAAATTGGGTTGTAATTTTTAAGCACTATTTTTCTCCTTTCTGGCTGCTATATTCTGGAATTGCATCAAAAACGAGGTTTTTATTCGTCAACATGTATCTTACTCAATTTTTTTACATCTACCTCGACCAAAATGAATGCTATTTATAAATGCCTTGTGTAATACAAGAAATTCACCTCAAGCAGATTAATTGTGAATTAGAAACATCGGAATTATTATCAAGCATCCGTGAAAAATACTGCTATCTGGTTTATTCCGCTGGGCTGACCATATGTCAAAAGCAGAGAGGAGAATCCGTACGCTAGATTATCATGGAATGTAGATCATTTCAGAAAATACACGGCGGAAAATTTCTGATAGAAATATTAAATGATTTTATGGATTATTAATTACTGTAACTGAAACGAAACTGTATTTCATTTAACTGATATTTCACGATTGTGAAAGAATTAATTTGAGATATGTGGCAAGCGAGATAGCTACAAATTCTAAGTATTTAGGCCTATACCATTTTTTCACTACTCATCCTAAACCGAAAAACTGAAAACACACCTTATACCACTAGGATATTAATTATTACAGACGTTACTTGGAAGAACATTATACTGTACAATACTTTATGTTTAATTACATGTTATTTGTGTATAATTTGAATTTAAATTTTTGTGTTATTTATTTATTCCAAGATAAATTTTACCTTTCATCTGTATGTAATTATATCTTTAATAGTACTTCTTGCATATTCTTGATGCCCAAACTTCCCTCTCTGTGCTCACATTTTTTATGATATAACCTGTACTACATTTCTTTTACAATAATCTATTTTATTATAAACAATTAAACAATTAGTTGCAGCACAACAAAGGAGCCTTACAAAGTATTAAAGAAAAACTTAACTTAACATGGAATATAAATAAATAAGTAAATAAATAACAAAAATTTGCCTGAAAACGTAGCCTATAGACCAGTGGTTCCCATTTACATAAGAGTTATGGACCCCTTTGTATTTGTAAGGAAAAGTATGAACCCTACGCCTGAGAATTTTGGAATCTACGTACAGTAATTGAGATGTAGATAGCAATATTAACAACAATTAAGTTAGTTACCACAATCCTTCCAAAATATATCGTCTCATAACTTAAAATAAGAAAAATATAGGGAATATGGTGTGGGTTCAATAAGCAATGAATCAGGCGT
Organism: Ectobius pallidus; assembly: GCA_964059195.1. Lineage (NCBI taxonomy): Eukaryota > Metazoa > Arthropoda > Insecta > Blattodea > Ectobiidae > Ectobius > Ectobius pallidus. The sequence goes on from CAXKWD010000008.1 coordinate 87,969,275, forward strand.
TAGCATTCCGATTCTTTTGAAATTTATTATGCTTTGCGTGTGCACTCGGAAGTTCAAAATAAGAAAAGAATGATTTTTCTATACCTCACTGGTTGGTAGGAAATAATTTTTCTAACATGTAACGGATAATTTAGTTTTACCGTCACTTGCTTAGGGAACTTACCAACAACAGGTCGTTATTTTTACCCTACCACAATCAGTAGCCTATATATAATTTTTCCTATATATAAAATATTGAAGTTTCTGTATATTCATGAATTACTACATAATTCTGCTAAGGGAAATTTGTCATTCATCCATAGAAAAATTCTGAAAGTTTCATTCATTTAAGATAGATATATTAGCATTCATGAACCACAGATTATTGTCTCTGTTGGACATTACATGAGAATATTATAGGAGAAAAATTCCTCCGACACTGGGACTTGAACCCAGGACCTTTGGCTATTCGCGCCAATGCTCTACCAACTGAGCTAAGCCGGAGTTCAATTCACAGCGTCAGATGGAATCTCTCTCCTATGACTGATTGCCCTAATGGTCTACCTCACAGACAGACAAGTAATGTCATATGCAGTACTGTGAGGCACACTAACTAGTGATTCTTGTGACCGGGCTCCCACTGTTATTGTGCAGTTAACATTCAAGATAGATATAAAAGCATTCATGAACCACAGATTATTGTCTCTGTTGGACATTACATGAGAATATTATAGGAGAAAGATTCCATCTGGCGCTGTGAATTGAACTCCGGCTTAGCTCAGTTGGTAGAGCATTGGCGCGAATAGCCAAAAGTCCTGGGTTCAAGTCCCAGTGTCGGAGGAATTTTTCTCCTATAATATTTTCATTCATTTAGTTTGAACAGTGTTTTTTAGCAAATGGTATATGAACTACGAAAAATGTATTTTGAAAGGAGAACGAAGTCAACATTTTGGGAACTTACTAACAATATAGTGTAGCATTTTAATTAAGAAAAAATATTTGAAAACTAAGTGTCAAATTCTTATGAGATAATCGCAACTTTGTTAAGCAAAGATAGAGGAATACAATGGCACTAAAATTAAAATTTTGAATTTTTTTTCCTTATTCACGACCGTTTCCCCTTAATTGCAGGCCTAAATAAAAGTAAGTTAACCATTTTTATTGCATATTGCATTGTAAGATGCATACTCGTAAACCAATATTATAGGTTTTAAAATAGGCTACACGATCAATTGAGTTTTCTTGAATTTTATCATGCTGCAAATTTCATACGGTACTACGTTTATTTATGTTGTGAGCATACGACATACAGATACCAAGTGGAAGACATTTTTCCTACATCTGGTTAGAACACTGGCATGTTTAAATATATATCAGGTTTAACATAAAAGTGATATGTGTGTTTGTTTTACAGGTCACAAAGTGCCGTATTGAAAATGTTTGTTGACAAATATAATTACATACCACAAAGTGGAAGAAATTATTTCAATGCCTTTCACCAATTTTCTATACTCAAAAATTTTTTCGCCAAATCTCATCAAGTGTATACATTTTTAAATGTTTTAAGTTAGCCTTACAATTATTTGTGGAGAAACTTGAAAAATAAAGTGTATAGGTCAATTTCCCACACGTTAGAAGAACTTAAAGACAATATCACAAGAGAAATTAACTCTATCTCGGAAGCTAAACTTATGAGCGTGAAAGAAAATTCCCTGAAAAGATGTTGGTGTTTTGTGGATGCAAGAGGAGGATATTTCCAACATCCCTTGTGGTGAGGTAAATTTGAGAACCTGAATCGTTACACCGTTAGCAGCTTTAATTGCGTAAATATTTCACGAGATCGCTCGGGAGTTAAAGCTGTGGGCGCCGCGTCGCAGAAACCCGCATCATTGGCCAACTCTTGCGTGGAACTCACTGTATATTATCCTTAATGCTTTTTTCACATCAGCAGAGAAAGAAATGGAAATATATTTTTCCTTTGCGTTTCTTTAAAAACGTTGGCGGTTTTCTTGCAAGTTAAATGCCAAGATTATTACGTGGATCACACAAATCCCACAACATAAGTCTACTTTGAAGATACAGTGCCTCACCTTTTTTATACGCTTGACAAAGGTCAATGCTACGCAATACAAAGTGCAGAAGTCTGCTGAACATTGAAACCTAATTATTTTATAAACCATAAACGTAATCACAAAATGCAAAATAAGTTCTATACTTATGATGCTAACTACTACCCTTTGAATCTGCGCATTTATATACCTTCTCTTGGTAAAATGCATATTTCCAGAGTGTTAGTTGTCATGTAACTAGAAAGGTATTACTAGTCACAATTTAGAGAACCACGATAGGGATATTAGGGATCAGCATTCAAGTTTCCTTCTGTCAGTTATAGAAATAGAAATATACTAGGAACGATTCGGAAGGTAAGGATTTTAGGGAATTCAGGATCATCGTTGAGGAGAATACAGTTTGTATGGATGCTTGGAGATACATTCCCTACTCGAGATAAAATCTGTCGGGTTTAGAAAACTAGGTTACGTTCACATTTCTTCCATTATCCCCATTTTGGGAAAACGTGGGAACAGCTTAAAGGCATGAATTCAGCGAGTTAGTTGATACAGATGACACGAGAGGGCGCTGTGATGGCAAGAACATCAATCTCAATAAGAAAGACACAAGGAGAAACTCTTATTCTTTCAGATTCCAAACAGAAGTTAACTTCTTTCTACTGTTTCTGAATATTGATCCGAGCCAGCATATAACAATGTTACCAGGTCGTGTTTCAGGATTTTGTATATTTTAACGAGTTATATAAATGTTCAAGGATGGAAAGATTATATTTTTCTATTTTCGTTATGTTAGTTTATAGATTTAATATAGATGATAATATTTAAGATACCTATAAAACTGACCACGTTTTGCAACAATGTATTTTATATATGTAACTACAATTTCAGAAATATGAAATTTTATAGTTTATTTTCTCAAATTTTTAAAATTATTTAAATCGTATCTTCTTGTATACAATTTTATAATGAATACTTTTGTGTCATCAACAAATAGTAGCCAAATTTTTGTCCTTTATCTTTAACGGAAATTAATATGTGCCTAAGAAAATGAAAAGTTATTTCTAGGAATTCAAAGAACTAAAAAATATTATCTTCCTCTTGCAGTGCAGACATTGTGATAATTTTGCCTCAGATAGATTTTATTAATCAATTATCTGGTTTATTAATTCAAACATGGAAATCTTTCTTGAGATACAAACATTAATTACCTGAACGCGCAAGATGCTCGCCTTAGGGTACAACTCCGTTTATTTTGACACATACAATTAAGTAACACAAAAGATTATTTTAGAAAATACAACCCAGAATATGGAGAAACAAAATGAAAGATGGAAAAGTAATATATTTGTGATATGAGTATAAAGAAATAAGTAATATTTTAGTCATTTGATTATGATAAAACAATTAAACATCCATGCCATCTGAGCATGATAAAGGAGGAATATATGTGTCAAATGAGCATTATAAAAATGTATATCTTTGTAATATGAGCATAATAAACAAAAGCATGATGAGGAAAGTAATATATATTATGTTATTTGAGCACGATTAAGAAATATAATGTCCATACCAACTGAAAATGATGAAGAAAAAGTCTATGTCAACTGAACACAATGTGATGTCATCTGATTGCCATAAGAGAATACGACATCTTTGTCATCTGAGCATAATAAAATAATATGGCATCCATGCCATCTGAGCATGATAAAAAAGAATATATATATATATGTGTATATATAATAGCCTATATATGTCATCTGGGAATTATGAAAAAATGAATATATATGTTATCTTGACATTTTGAAAAATGAAAATCTATGTCAGCTGAAAATAATGAAGAAAGTAATATGTTATCAAAGTGATCTTAGCTTCAAGAAAAAAGAAATATCTATGCCATCTGGACAAAAAGGAAAAAGAATGATATATGTCATCTGAGCATGCTGAAAAAATGTAATAAGTTATATCTATCTACATCATCTGAGCATGATGAAGATAAGTAATACCTATGTCATCTGAGCACGTCAAAAAGGAATACCTATGTCATCTGAGCATGTTAGAAAGTAATATCTATGTCACTGAGCATTATGAAAACAGAATATCTATATCGTATTAGCATAATGAAAAATTAAACATATATCACCTAGGATCATAAAGAAAAAAACTAATAGGCTGTCTATGTAATCTTGAGTAAGATGAAAATGGGTATCTATGTCAATTGAGCGTAATGGGAAAAGTAATATCCATATCATCTGAATATAATGGAAAAAGTAATATCTATGTAATGTGAGCATAATGAAAAAAAAGGTAATATTCGTGTCATCTGAGCATAATGAGCAATTGCACTTCACTTTTCAGTTTAATTAGGAAGGTGGTGGAGTTGATTAACGATAAGAACTGTACACATTATGTAACTCACAGTTAATTCCATAATAGACGTTTAAGTTATTAGAGACAACGACGTGGCACGCCATCCTAAGTGGTGACACGATGAGCGATAGTACTGACATATCACGAGATTGTGTTTACTCGATCAACCCATCCACTTAAATCGACACTCCCCTTACATAACAATACATGTAACCATATCCACTTCGCTAGTCAATCAAGGCATTGAAAACACCATATCAGGTTTCTCTTGGCAAAATGTTCAATGTGCAGTTCAGTCAGTTCTATTTTGTATTGGTCTGATATTAAACTCCTCCCCTATCTCTATTCCCCGTATGTAATTATGTAATTTCACCAGTAAAGCATTAGAGTTAATTTACTTTTTCATGATTTCATTCAACATAATATTTTAAAAACTTTTAATGAGTACTTTAAAATGTATCATTAGCTGAAAATACATCCCTCGCTTGAAGCATGTACTTTTATTAGATTACAGAGTATATAACACATGCAAATCGTTAATTAGTGATAAAAATATTTACGATTCCGCATTCCCTGTCTGCCAATACAAGTAAGAATTAACATAATATATTAAAATAATATTGGAATTAATTTATTATTTAACTATTTTTTATTTTACAATACAATACACACTGCGAGGCTAATATTATAAGTAAGTTAAAATAGTTAATAAACTGACTTCATCACAACACTACAATTTAACAACAACAAAAACAGGGTTTTTATTTGGAGCTCGAAGCCTATTTCTAAATTCCTTCTCCCTAACCAACGGGCGAATCACTGTTTACAGTGATATACGGCTCCATGCCATACGCAGTGTGGAGAGGTTTGGGATTGAACCGAGGAATATTTGGAGCACAGACTAGTGAGTAGATTCTGTACGCCATTACCTCTCCTAAGTCCAGTCTTCGGGATTAGGCCTATATTAAGGAAAGAAAACCCGCCCCTATCGCGAATTGAACCTGGACCGTGGTGGAAGACTACTGTCAACCGCACCAAAGCGACGGACATTTTGGTATTGTAGTTATTGATATAGAGTGACTAGTTAAAGAACAATATGCGCAGAAGCCACAAGCAGAAGCATGTGGCGCAATAACTAGAGCTAAAGCCGTGGTCGATGCGCAGCCCAAATATTCATGCACTTCTTATTTAACTGCCGCATTATAACAGCTATATTTTTTGCTCCAAAAATCGATTTCTGAAAACATTATAACCATTCGAGTGTACTAATGAAATGTGTGTTTTTACAACATTTTCTGTTTGTTGTTTTATAAAAGTTATTGTTATTATAATGTTAGCACCCGTTGTATGATATTAATATGCATTTGGTAGACAAGTGGAGACATTTGCTTGTTCACACCTCTTCCTGAGCATGGTGATGTGCCCCCTCACATAGCTGTCATTTTCAATTCCCATCACTGGTTAAGACTTGCTTGCCAGCTCCTGCAGTGAAGTCAAACTGCCGTCTCTCACCCCTCCTCAACCCCAGCGAGCGTCTTTTGTCAACACTTGTCACATACATGAGACCCAGGCGTGTCTCTTTCAATTTCAACGGAAACGGTTTGATAGGAATTTCAAAAACTTGATTCCGGGCCGTGACCCGCCATACAGAAGTATGTCACCCAAACCGAAAAGAGAAAAAATATGTTCCTTTCGTACTTTTGTATTCTCAAAACACACTCACACGTTCCTCTTCTTTAATTTCAAAACTGACTGTGATAAAATGGCTCCTTATCAGCGCTGTATTGGGAAATGAAACTTTTTGCTCAAGAAATGGATTTCAAACAACGTGACGTATGTTAGCAGAAAGTAACATGCCATTCGAGAGGTCACATACAAAATATCTAAGTATAACATGTAAGAAAAACGGAAACTTTGGAAATTTCAGTTAATTGAAAAGTCATACATGGCAATTTTGAGAAATTTAAGGTACTTCAACACACGAAATGGACTTTCGAGAGCAGCAGAAAACGACTTCTTTATATTCCTCGTTTGTTCGGAACTTCTCTTACATTTTTGTTTTGTAATTTCTGTTACTATCATCTTTATTAGAGCGGTAGGATTTTTTAACACGAGAAGTAGGCATAAAGAACCCTGGCTTTATTAGGCCTACAGTGATGGTACATGGCATCAAGATAGGTCTTCATCAAAGAAACATACTCACTCATATTGATGGTACTTTGAAGCAGATAGCAGCAATATTCTCGAGTGATTATAAATGAATGACAGTTCTTGTACAAATTGTCTTTTTTCACCATCCATAATTTTCTGCTGAGTTCCACAGCTTCTTGTAAAAACGGTCACAACGATGCTCCAGAGAGGAATGTTCGTCTGTTGGTCAGATGGTATTGGACTGTTTTGAATGCCCTGGTTCGTGTGAAGGAGTAAACATTTTAGACCTGATGAACGTTATGTTTCCCATTTAATTAGAAGTTGACATTGTAAACAGAAGTTCTTATAATAATTTCCTAAATAACCGGACTATTATTCTGAAAATTATGAAATATTATAGAATGTAATTAGCTTGATCGTCTTAAGAAGCAACTCAGAAGAAATATTCATAGGTATTTGAAATTTCATAAGTTTATTTAAAAAAAACTTTCTCAGCTAACTATTACGAATAGGCTGTAGTATTTTCCAAATTAAGACGGCCTCGTCTTACTCCACCACCCCCGAGGTTCAGCATGACTTTAAGGAATAGATTTACAATGGTTCTTCTCCTAAAGAGGTTAGCTTGTATTGTTCGCTAATTCCAGAGTCAGGGTATAAAGAGAGTACACGTTCCTCTCTTATGGCGCTGATGACAATTATTAAACCTGGATCGGAAAAAAAGACATATTATAAACTAACAGAGCGAATATAACTATTCAATACTACACATGACACTGGACGGAACAGTCTCCAGAAAAGACAGAAACATGACAGTGTTGCTTCTGGGCCTTCAATGAGGCTCGCTTATTGTTCATCAATCCCTATAGGCAAGTTAAACAACTGAGAGAAATGTTAGCCGGGTAGAGCCAAGAACTGAGGCTTTCATATTTTGCATAATACTAAACAAGTTATACAAGCCTGGAAGTACTTTATGGTCATGTGTATACACTGAGTGACACGGTGTTTCAGGCAATCAAATTTTATAATGCAACGTGCAAAATGCACGCCGTTCCGAGCAGTATTTTGCACGCAGGTTTTTTAATAGCTTATCGAACTATACATGTATTTATCTCTACACAGAGAAGACTTTTTCCTACTCCCACTTTGAACTATTAGCTGCTAAAATTTTTCGTGACACAAGTAAACGTACTGTTGAAGCTTAGCCCGTTGTCTAGAGGATTGTTTGGGAAGAAACCTCCTGAGAATGTACATAAAATTAATTTATCCATGTGTATTCCAAGGTTGAGTACTGTTTTACTCTTTTTCCACATTATTTGAGTATTTCTAACGTGGTTTCAGATTATAGAGTGAAATTATTACGCTATGATATCCCTAGGATGTCAGATTTACTCTGGATGCTAGTCATACCAGTTCATGACTACCATTAGGCTAACGGAAAGAAACACGAATTTTAGGGTATGTCAAGAACACAGAATTCATTCCTAAAAACTAGCGCCTTCCTTTATTTGAATAATTATGTAATGAAAATGGAATTTTTGTGGTCATACCACAGAGAATAGGAAAAATCGGTTGTGAAAGAGTGAAAGGAATTATTTTAAAGTGCATGTTTATTACTTAAAGTGTCAAAATGTATGGAGGTTTGGCGTAGCATCAATTACATCTTGAATTCTACATTAAACGGTGACAAGGGAAGTCATATGTATAAGTGTAATTTTTCAACCCTATAAAATAAATTAGGGTTACGCCATGGCATAGTGTTTGAGGCACTTCACTAAAAACCGGAAGGGCGTGGGTTCGAACCCCAATGAGGTCGTTGGGATTCTTCAATTAGCCCAATTTCTTCTGGTGGCACTATGACCCTGGGGTCTAATCAGCCTCTGACGGAAATGAGTATCAGGAGCAATCCTGGAAGTAAAGGCGGCCGATATGTAAGGCTGACAACCTTACCACCTTCACGTAACGCTAGTCTAAATTCTGGGAGCTTCAGCCTCTTGGAATCTTTAGGGACTTCATGGCCTGTATAGAGAACACACTATAAAACAAGTGAAATCCATAAATTAGGATTTATTTTTTTCTACTGGTTACTTGAGGATTCTATAATTCCTATCGAATTTATACTTCGAAATAGTTTAGAAGTGCTTGTGTTATCTTCTGTAGTAGCGGATTCGTACGAACGATCATTTTCTTTCCTATGAAGTTCCTGTAATGCATTAATTTGTACAGATTAAAGTTAAGAAAGGATTTTATATCAAGTCAGATGGAATATGTGAGTTCATACACAAAACATTATAAAACAAAAATTGTATATGTAGGTACGTAATATAGGTGGAGAAATTAATAATTTTATACTGTGAGTCCCCCATGAATGAGTGACTGCTGAAAACGAAGTTTATCTACAGACTCATCGACAGGGAAGGAATATGAAACCAAGATTTTTCACTTCAGTAAGATCATTCCCACAATACAAAGCAAGCGCGGATTGGTAAAATACAGCGATTTTAAATAAAGAAATCAACATAAAATGTGAAGAAGAAAAAACACTTTAGAGGTAATATGTGACTAAGATTGTACTTTTATTAGGTATGACTATCGTTTTTACGTTTTACTAACTGAATCAATGTTTTAAATCTCTATCAAGTTGTTAAGAAAGCAGCACAGCCTAAAGCTAGGTGAATATAAAAGTTAAATGAGGGGCACCGTTGGATGATTTCATACTCCGTCAACTCTTTAATTTCATACAATAAATTTATTACTCATGTAAGTTAGTTTACGCAAGTTTGGTTTCCTTGAGGTTTCTTGAATTAAGCAATCTGGGATAAATAGTTTAGCATATGTAAAAAATAAACGAATGGAATGATTACATCACCAGAGTAAAGAGAAAGGATTCAGTACAGCCAGATTTTGTTCTAAAGGGATGTTGGTGATTTTCACGAGAAGTCGGAATAAGCCGAAAGTGTAATGGTGCAGTATTATAGTTTCTATAGGCTTAATTACGTGATTTAACTGTTCATATACTTCATATCTAGGTTAAATTGAATAGGTAAGGTTTTTTATTACTTATAAAATTATATCTGTAATATTCATTAAGTGTAGTAACTGAAATTATGTAGCAATCCAGGTGTGTCATTTTTTAAACTAACTTATATCTGTTTCTCGTAACGTATGGTTATATATTTCGTGCAATTAGTGTGTTATGCATATTATTTTTCCAACACTGAAGTTTGGACAAAAAATTATAATGAGAAGTACTCATTAGAACAAATCTTAACAGTCCACTCTTTCGGCCAATAATTAATCATTATAATTTTTTGTCCATATCTTTTTTATATGATTTGTTCTTTCGCCATGTGCAGGGAATTCCTATCGTTCTTCATTTTTACTAGTTTAAACGTCCGGGTCTTATGATATTCAAATTACGATTGCATTTCCTTTCTGGTCGCATCTTGGACTCGCATTCGGGAGGTCTTGGGATCAAACCCGGTGGCCGGCCAATATGAGTTAGTTTCTTTCATGGTTTTCCCAGTCGTAAAGGCAAATGTCAAATTAAGTATTGACTTACTATGACCCTTCACCGTTATTTCATCATGAATAATATTATTTAAAATTAATATCAGTTAAAATTAACATATCAGCAATAGAAACAGTTGCACTCAATGGCCAATTGTGGTATATTCACAGAAACTGAACTCCTTATATGACCTTGATTCTCAAAAGACTATAAATAAAGCTGAATTAAAAATAATTACATATTTTTCACTTTACTCCTTTAATTTGTTCTCTTTTATCAATGACATCTATAGCCTTTCGTAGAGACCGTATTAAAAAAATTAAATTACCGATTTTACTGTTAACTTCCTCCTATTTCAGTGGGTTTTTTCGTGAAATATCATGTGCAGTATGTACACAAAAATACCCTTTGCGCCGTTCAGTACATAAGATCTCTCATTTCTGTATTCTTCTGTTTCTTATGAATCGTCAAAAATTTAGATTTTGGCATGATTTATGTATAACGATAAATGTAACCGAAATTACTATTAAACGGCTACAGATAACCACTTCAAAACAAAATTGCCAAAATCTTTGGATAAAATACGAAATCTCTTGAGTCTTCGCCGCATTTGATCGTAGATTCATACGCTTCCCAAACTCGGCACAGAGATAGAAAAAAAAGCAGTGTATTGTGATCTCTGAATAGAATACGTTCCTCAGGCTTCCTGTAATCGATCACATGAATCGATAACTTCTCGGCAGCCATGAAAATAGCAGAAGAGAAAGTACTTTATAAGAAATGAACGAAAAAATCGAACTAAAAATATTACGATTTTAAGTTAAATTTTTGTGCACATCTCTCAATTTACGTATGGAAGGGGCGTATTCGCGCTTATTTAGACCTTTCGCACAATAGAAAAAATTTGCGATATTTCGCGAATTAAGTTTGCTTAATAGTGTTTTGCGCATATACAAAGCTAAAAATAGCGAAGGAAAGTTGTTTAAAAAAATTTCGCGCTTATCGCCGTCACTAAAGAATACGGTCCTTAACCACCGGTCTTTAATTTCACCTCCTCACTTACAAAGGAAGTGACTAAAAGAAACCGAGCAAGACATAATTTCATGAAATGATAAACAATATCGTGCCATGTACACTTCGAACAGCTTGTCCGGAAACCATGTTACATTTCCTTCGGCTGGGTTTCGGCACTAGATGGCATGTCAGTCAGTAGGTAGATAGAAGATTGGATGTCGGGGCAGGGGGTGTAGGAGAAGGGGTAGGTATGTACGATAGCAAGAGGTGTCACATCATGCCAGACTTCGCACTTTTTGGAGTAAATGTCACTACCAGCCGTTCAACCAATTTCCCCCGACCCTCCACCTCTTGTCACCTCACCGCTCCACCATTCACTTGTTTGTTATCTCGTCTTATTTATCATTTCCCTGCTTTCTCCTTCACATTTATTCTCTTTCCTTAGTAGTAAGGTGTATGGTTCTCACATAACCTGTAAAAACAGTCTTGACTGAAGCACCTTAACAAGATTAATCTTAATAGGAAGATGCTGTATTCAAGTAACATAAGTTCAAAACTTAGAAATTTAAGACGAATAGGATGTGAGTATAAAAATGGCAGGAAAGGAAGAAATAAAAGGAAGATTGAAATAATAAGAAAGAAGATGAAGGAAAGACGAAAGAATACTGCTATAGCGGCAAGTTTGTAAATGAATAATTTAAATATACAGAATTGAACCCAAAGATTAAAAAAATTGCCAGACAGCTAATATATACAGGTAGAATGAAAGATATTAGTTCCATGTATAAAATAATGACACAATTACGAATGAAAAGAAGGAGTAACTCAGCAAAACAAAGTACAAAGAATTCAAATAAAGAAATAGGTAAATAATTTAAATAAATTGGAAATAAGTAATAATAAATAATAAATAAAATAATAAATGAAATAATAAATAAAAAATCAAATATACAATTTTAATACCGATTATAAATAAAAAGTAGGGCCTACACTTAAAATAAAATACGAAGAAGTGAACGAAAAAAGTATGTAGGATAAGGAAACAAGTTATAAAAATAGATAACGAAATATTAAAGAGAAAAGAAGTAGAGAAGTAAGAATAAAAAGAAAGGACTAAGTACGTAGTAACATAAATAAGCTAAATAAAATAATTAACTAAATACTGAATGTATAAATACTCGTAAACAAATACATAAGGAAACCTAATGAGTAAATAAATTAGGAAAATAATACAGGGGAATCGACATGAAATAGAAATAGTAAAATAAGAAAACTAAATAGAAGTTGTAGGTATAACTTATTATAAGATATTCATGAATCCAAAGAACACTGACTTTGTTACATGATAATATTTTAGGAGAAAAATTTCTATCACCCTTGGATTCGAATCTTTGACCTTATGTTTCCCATGCTCTACCAATTGGGCTAGCCATAGTTCGATTTTCAACGCCAGATGGAATCTCTCTCCTAGTTATATATATATATATACACACTTGTATATATACTCGTATATATACACACTTGTATATACTTATTTGTTATATATATCACCGTTGCTACTTATATATATATATATATATATATATATATATATATATATATATATAAGTTATATATATATATATATCATATGAAACTGTACAATATAGGAGGAAGCCGTTCACAGATCACATAATTTGTGTGCCCACGGTATAACGAAATGTTTTTCAGTGAAGTTGACCATTAAGGGTAATCACAGACGATAAGTTCCATCTGGCACCACATATCTAACACCTGATAGTTAAGTTCGTAGATCATCGGCGCGGAAAACCGAAGGGTAGGGGTTCGAGCCCTGGTATCAGAGTAATTTTTCTATTGAATTATACCAAAACAATAATGCCACATTGGAGATTTAATAGTAGTATAGACCTAAATGTGGTAAAGTTCTTTTACGTCTCACTCAAACTCTCACCCCCTCAATCTTCTTTCTTTTCCATAGACTTATGCGTTGAGGAACAATCGTCAGAGTATAACGAAGTCTGCAAGAAAATTACGCTTTTATCCCTTTTATACTAATAGAAATGATCCACGTATGAAACCATGACCAGACGGATTAACGATTTCCTCTTACTAGAGAAACGGATATGGACAGCCCAAATATAGAATTCGATAAATATTTTAGGCAAGTGAATTATTGAAGGAAGTTCCAAGAGTGATTGGATTGAAAAGTTCGAGAGTAATATATTATTAGCGTTCAATTGTGTCAGATTTAAAGCTAAAAATAAATCATCTCACCTAGAATATCGACCTAATTACCAATCTTGAATCACAATTGTATTCTTGTGACAGCCTGCTTCTTTGCTATAGGTAATATTCTTTCTAAGAAAACTTACCTAGGTCTTTCGTCCATCATTGAAAACTTTCCAGAGAACCACAGCCTCTTACCTGCAACAGAAAATAAACTCTATTAAGTGATGTAGAATGAGTTTTAATTATTATAAAGTAAAGTAGTAGGAGCTTATAAATACCACACTGGAAGATTGCTATTAGATTTTTTCCTACAGCCGTGCCACATACTCTCACGTAGAAGCCGTTCCATCGTTCTTGAAACACGACCCTGGATGAGCAGTGGAGTAAAATGCTTCACTGTTGGAGGAGGGAATATTGATTTTTCTAAACCACTTGCTTTTCATGTGCTTCTAAAGGTGAAGAGGGCTGTGGAGTGACAAGGACAGCAGGAAACAAAGTATAATTATCTCCCCTCCCTACACTGCGCGAGATTTCTAGGTCATGTTTCAACTGAAATGGAACAGACTCTACCATGCCATTGTCTGTTCGCTGAAAAATTACATTGCACACATACGTCGTAGTAGACGACAGTACATGCCATGGCTGTAGGTAGGTACAATTCTAATACACCAGAATCATGAATGAGAAGTCAAATAGGTAATAGGTAATCACGACATTGGTAATGTGCTCTTATTTACCTCCTACGACACAGAGTACACACAATTTAAGTCAGTACAAAGATAACTGAATACTTCACACCTTCAAAGTTATGCTGGTCGAGGGTTACATTTGAGCTTGTCGTTTGTATTCTGATGTTGGCATTTTCATGTACTTGGTTTTCGTTATATATAATATATCAATATTATTAAAAGTGGCTAAAATGGTTATTTTTATTAATATAATGGCTAGTTTTCCCTAAAATAATTTGGCAACCCTGTCTTAATGATAGGCGTTGTTTTAAGCAAGTTTGTAAATTAAAAGAGCTATTAAATAAATACAAGTCTACTGTACACTTGAAACCCATTATTCGAGTACTAGGCCTATAGCATTATATCTAATTCACAATAGGTAAAACTGAACGGAATTAGGGATTAACCCTGGATAGGTTAAGCCTTTCAAAAACCTGATAAAACTAATGCATGTAAACTATTACGGACGTCAAACCTCGCAGTGAAACCTGCAAATCCAATTGCATACAACGTGATTCCCATAAATACCCCAAACAATCACATCTACCGAGCACGTAATTTGCGACCCCATTTCAACCCTATTCGCCAAAACAAATGAATTCCATCCTAACTGCGCCATATAATCGGGTATTCGAATTAGACAACTGTTTTAAAATAGAACGATTTAAAAATGTAAATTATTCTCTCCCACTTACTAAATAGCTGGCTTATTTTCACCACATTATGTGGGCTACAAATCACGATCAATTTGCTGGACTATGCACAAGTTTAAAATGAAAGTGAAACATAGCAGAACACTTATTATAGGTAATTTTGTGCCAGCTCTATGAAGGGAATTTTTGTCATCCCATATTTAAAGTAAAAATAACCATTCGTATTTTAATGTAGAGAGGAAGGTTACGTATGAATGGTTTCCCCGTTTGCTGAAGTTATTGTAAAGTTCCTCTAGTCCCATAAGAGACTTCGTGATAAGAGATCCGAAGTTCGAAACGTGCCATTAAATATATTAATTTTAAAATTATTAAGTTATTCGTATAATCTTGCACGACATTTTCTTTATTAACACTCATGCATAAACTCAGGCAAAATATGAGTCTTGTATGAGAATATTACAGGATAAAAATTCCTCTGACACTGGAACTCAACCCATGACATTCAGCTTTCCGTGCCGCTACCCTACCAATTGAGCTGGCCAGAGTTCGTTTCACAGCGCCAGATGAAATTTCTCTCCTATGACTGATTATCCCTAATGATCTACAACCATGAAAGACATCCACAATTAGTGACTTTGTGACAGGGTTTCGTACAGTTACATTTAAGAAGGAAATATGTATTCATGAACCACAGAATGTTGTCCTTGTTGGACACTACATGAAAATATTATCTGTGAACTAGACCATTAGGGTAGTCAGTCATAGGAGAGAGATTCTATCTGGTGCTGTTAAACCAGCTCTGGCTAAGTCAGTTAGTAGAAGCGGCACGGAAAGCCGAAGTTCATGGGATCGAATCGCAGTGTCAGAGGAATTTTTCTTCTATAATATTCTCATGTAATTTCCAACATAGACAATATTCTATGATTCATGAATACATATTTCCATGAACCGTGTAAGTGTATTATGGGTCTTTATATCACACTCAGTTCCTTTCAGAGGAAATAGAAGTTGTAAGATTTACATGTTTAATGTATTCGAAAGTTAAACAATGAGGTACAGTCTTTTTTTTCTTCAAAAGTTGCACAAATATTACTTTTTCAAAGAAAGGTAGTAGATAAATTACGAGAAGTTAATGTAACTTCGAGTTCACCGCAATAACGACATATACTGTAGATCAATAAGCTTTCTTTTCTATGACGAGTGAATTTTCTGAACTTCCAAGTTTCATAGCATAAGTAAACTATGGTTTTTTCGCTTCAAAACAGATGGCACCACACGGCTGTAAAACCTCGCACTACTAACCGTTTTTCTAAAGATCAGGTTTGGACTCGACATCCTATAATCCTATGTGAGGGAATTTCTTAGATCACATTTATATATCATTACTAATATACATTACCAATATACGTACATTGTATAATATCTCGAGTTTTGTAGGCCTACATTCAACAATAGTTGATCTCATGGAAACCTTATATTCTCTCATGGCGCAAGGTAATTTTTCTTATCTTTTGCAATGCAAAAATATTGCACAGATATTTCCGATAAGAGACCAAAGCTTCAATTCAAGTGACAGAAACTTTGGTTTATACACTACCTAACTGTAAATATAGATAAACACAAACATGGAATATTTAAATATAAAAATATGAGTCTTATATGACTTTTATATGACTAATATGATTTGTATAATCCTCTTCGTCAAAATCCACTAACTTTTAAAACGTTATGAAACTAATAAATCTTGCAAGAATTACCTGAAGTGATTCTAGTGCTTTTCTTAAAGAGACCTACAACTAAAGAAGTTCCCTTTAAGCAAGCTTTAATATTTAAAACTATCGTCATATAACCTACAATCATTTAGGAATTTTATTTCTGAAACCTACTATTTTTTCCTAGTTTCATTCAATTCTGGAAAATACGAAAAGAATATAAGCAAATATAGTATACTTTCCTTTCATCCTTTGTTTTAAAAAGCAGCAATTGGGGAAAAAAAGAACACGAAATTTAATTCAAAATATGTTTATCCGAGAAAGGGCTAGGCTCAAATGTGCACGTTCGTTCACTCTTAATAACTACATTCTTTACTTAGTTTTCCACCCATCAACTGTGCTGCAAAGAAAATGTGTTTAAAGTAGTAATATTTACACGTTTATTATTGTTTCTATTTTGAAAAATTAAATATTTAAGGGGAAAAGGAATAGCCTATCTTTACAATGTTAAATATAATGTACCTTTTCTCAGACACTACTAAAGCTAGGCATTTGACCTTTTTACAGTTTCTAGATACATACTCTGTGTCAGTATTGAAACAGAGATTTTTTATAAATATACTTATTTACTGAAATGTGATTTTAATAACAAGTTTTTATCGACTTTTCAAGTACCATAGGCCATATATATAGTTCAAAGATTAACCGATTCAAAAAATGTTATTTCAATGAATGCAAGACGTCTGAATAAACTAGTCCTGAAATGTTCAAGTTATAAGTTAAGTAGAAGCTGGTAAACTTATGGAAAACGAGATTCAAAATTAAAACATCCCTCCTCAATAATCTGGAACTTTTCAGAAAAATAAAAATAATACATGCATAGAATTCTAGTACAATTATTACAAATGATACATCATTTTAAAGTGGAAAGTCGAGAGAATAAATTACAATAATAAACACAAAATCTAAATTTTCATCCAAAAACCAACAGAGCTTCGAATTTAAAACAAACAAACAAACTCTGGATCTACTAAGAAAAATAAAAATAGCATGAATATAATTAAACTACAATAAATTATGTATGATACATTATTTTAAAGAGGGAAGTCCAGAAAGTAAATTACAACAATAAAAAAACAAATCACAATTTTCATTCAAAAACTAAGTTAATTCTGTTTTCTCTTAAACTTTAAAATGAGGAATTTACTCACAACCCCCTAAAAAAGTCATTATACCAGTGAGCTAATTTATGTATGACATCCTAAAAATTGCGTAATTTAATATGAATGACTTATTTTTCCTCAGCAAATAATATTAATGATTTTTAACAGGTTATTAACCGAGGCAAAGTTTTATAAATCCCTTAGAGATCATCGCTTAAATGTGAAATTTGGTTTGCTTGCGACTTTCCGCTTTTGGTACAAACTCACTGGACTTTCAACTTCAGTCTACTTATAATAATATTATCCAATGTTAAAGTTTGATTATCCAAGTTTTATATGAACACACATGCAAGTTTCAATAGTACTGCAGCAGAAGTTTGTTTTTATCCATTACCCAAATCCAGAATTAAGAATGGGAGCTGGAGGACTTGCAGAGATGAGAAATAGCTGGTTGACGTCACAAAAAAAGTAAAGAATAAGGCAGGCAAGCAGGCCTCGACTCGAGGCTTACTGGGATAATATATAACCTGCGCCATCTGTGTGGCGAGGGGCTATAATAGCTTCTTGAAAATTGAATGTCGTCTGAATACTGAAGCCAGCCCATCCCTTACGATACATGCTATATTGAAACTGCAATTGTGTCACCATACCATTTTGTTCAATTTAATTTTTATCTCTCCTCTCTATTTTTCATGTGGGAGTTCACAATTCAGTGTGAACTGTACCGGAGGCTCAATTATATGTTATAACACCAATAGACGAATAAAATGAAAATATACTTAATTTAGAGAATTAGATATGCTCGATGATAACAAGACTTATTGAAAACGAACATATAAAAACACTCTTTTAAAAGGGCGTAAGTAGTTTTTTGCAGTATTCATATGATAGCGTTTTATATATCACAGTAGATCTATCGCTTGTGTTTATTCTGAGATTTTTAATTTGTTTAATATACTTTTTTTATCCGGTTACATTAAATTTGATATCAGAATTTCCATCTATTTAAACTAATTCATATTTTGTCGACTTAAGAGTGGTAAGAAGTGGGCGTACACATATATTTACTTCACAGATGCACACGGCGAGGAATTGAATTGAAATTCAATGGCAATAGACAATTCCTCAGCAAGCTAAAGGAATATTACCTATTTTATGGAACCCGAAGATTCATTACCATGCCCGCCATTCAACTCTATTCTGTGCTAACTCCATCCAACTATCCCTTGAAAATCCTATTTCCCTTAAATCTATCCTAATATTATCCTCCCACCTACGTCTAGCTCTTCCAAGTTGACTTTTCCTTTCGGGTCTCCCAGTCAATACTTTTGAGATATGTCTTTCCTCCCCCATGCGCGCAACATGTCCAGCCCCTTTCAATTCAACTTCCGGGATTTAATTACCCTTGCTATAGCCGGTGATGAATACAGGTTATAAAACTCGTCGTTATGCAGTTTTCTCCAATCCGCATTTTCATCTCTCTTAGTCCCAAATATTTTCCTAAGCACCCTGTTTTCGAACACTCTCAGATTATGTTCTTCCCGAAGAGAAGCGACCATGTCTCACATCGCGAGATGCATTTGGAAATACTGTATGTCGTTTGCCCATAAATCATCTGCAGGAACCTTACGAAAAAATCGTCTTTGTTGCCAAAATAACAGGTCCCTTATCGTCTTTAAGCCAGTATTAGCTAGTTATTAATTATTACTGTAGAATCTTAAATAAGAACTGTCAGTTTACCTAACCGGCGGCCACCATAGAAATAAATTTAAGTATCAAGGCAAGTCAGCACTTTTACTTAAAAAGTAAATTTTTATACAGGAATGCCTTAAAGCGAGCAAATTTAAAATGTTTAAGCATTAAATATCTTAAAAATAGTTAATTTATAGCTACGTAGTACCATTGTGTAAATTTATTGCTTGTCAATTAATTTTTTTATGTATTTATTTTTTTTATTTTATTTTATTTTTTATAACACCTATGTTTAAGTAAACTTAACGTTTGTTTTTAAGTTACAAAATCCACCTATGCTCAGTGTTTAAGAAACATTAGACACCTAACCTATTTTAAAAGCATAACTTATCCTATAACCTTCAAAGTTTTATTATCCTATTTCAGTTTACGTATATAAGGAGGAGGGATGTTGCAAAGAAGAGCAACGATCAGTACACTTTTAACGACAGAAGGCTGACCAGCATAAAGGCTTCTACAATTCATACAATTTTACCTGAAGATGTCGTATTAGCGTCGAAATGCGTGGTAAGAAGAAGACATCTTCTTTTTAGTATAAGACTTGCATTCTTATGGATTTTAAACACATTTTTAACTGTTTTAAGAATGTTTAGTATGTTCATGACTAACTTATTGTAGGCTATGTACACAATTTTTTTTTATATCTAGACTAGTAGCTTATGCTACTTGTTATGTAAACTGTAATACGGTAGAATAAGTTATGCTTTTAAAATAGGTTAGGTGTCTAATGTTTCTTAAATACTGAGCATAGTATTAACTTAAAAACAAATTATACAGCTCAGTAGGAAGATGAAAACAATTGAAATATAAACGTAACGTTACCTAAACATATCCGTTATTCTTTAAAATTATAACATTATTTTGATGGCCTTCTTTAATTGTGTGGCAACCTTTTAATTGTTCGATTATTGTTTCTTATAATTTGCCTCAATATTACTAAGATATTCCTTTACTATTTCATTACTAATCTTTCTTGACGCCAGTTCTCTCCCTTTTGTGCTGTGCATTCTCCTCTCCGTTTACATTTCATCTAATTTAAGGACAATTTCTGTCTCCATCCCCTACTTCACCCTTGGCCTTTATTTAATTCAGTAATTACATTCCCTTTTCTCCTATCTTCCCCTTGTCTTTCTCTTATTAAAGGTGCTAGTATCCGCTGCTAATTAAATTTTGTGTCAGTATATTTACAGTGACCTCCGGAAATATCTTTCGGACGAGTTCCGTGGTTTTTCAGTTTCAGAACAGGTCAAAGAGAAAGTTGAAAAAATACATCTTCGCAAGTTATGTTTTTGAGAGCCTATGTTCACGAGTATATGAGAAAACGTTATGTGTGAAACTGAATAATTTGTCGCGAACAATGCCTTTATGATTAATTTTTCAATACAGATGATACGTTCACAACATACAAATTTCAAACGATTGAGCCACGAAATAATTTAGCAATTTTTTTTCTTTCCTTTTATAATCTCCTTATAAGTTGATAAAGTTAATTGAATATCAGATCATAATTCTGAACATTTAAATCAACAGCATAGTAGATGTACGTTGCGAACGCAAGTATTTCCAGAGTGACTTACGCATTTTTATTTCGACTATTCCATTCATAGGATGCTTAATTAATATTGACTAATAAAGTTTAGCAATGCCTCGGATATCGACTAGCTACGGTCGTTTATCTTACAATATGCTTGTTAGGAACACAAGGATGCTATTTTATTCGATGAAACGTCAGCACGTTACTGGAAACGTAAGGTATCAATATGCAAAGATTAATACATAACACGCTGCCAGTGAACAGAATAAAACATACGTCATACATCATAACTTGTTTGGAAATTTAAACGATATAAATATGCATTTATTAAAAACACAATTTTCATTCGGTGCAAGTCAATTTTTGGGCTTTTATTTTGTTCTGATGTTAGTTTATTTGAGTTAGGTTAACCATTTCTAATATGCATTATTGGTAGCATTGGTTAGAATCTGGTACCTCGAATCGATCATCGACTGTTCATTCATTTAGGATGCTGTGATCTCACAGGTGACAGAATATTTATTTCATTTTAACCAAAAAATTTCATCAAATGAATATGATAAACTCGTAATCTCCTTTGGGGGTAGGCCTACCTATGAGTTCAATATAACATTTAGATATTTAACTACATTTTACGAGCAACAGGTTATGTAAAAAGAAGTCATTTCTATACCTTATAGCCTACAGCCTAATTTAGAGGAAAACTACCAGTAAAATTTTACATTAAAAAAACTCTGTGGCGCTGCATCCCTGAAGAGAATAGGCCCACCATCCGACCTCTGCATTATCCATCATATGCAAATGGCAGAATTGTGGGAAAGTAGTCAGCATGCCGGCACCCACGGCCGTAAATGATGGTTTCTTTTACTGGAACGCTACTTCTTAATCAAGTAGCTCATTTTGTTTAATCATGAGGCTGGGTGCACCCCGTTCCAGATCACTACATCTTATAAAATCCCGAGGAGATACCACGGCTCGACCCCGTGTCTGCAAATCCGTAGCCAACGACGCTAACCACAAGACTACGCAGATATTCAAGCCATTATTCGTACAATTAGGTAATTAATTATCTATAGGCTATTAGCTATAGGCTAATTCGGAAATAAACATGTTCTTATTCTCGCTTCAATAATCTTCTTCTTCCAACATTAATTAACTTCATACCGTAGAGGATTAGTAACATTAAAATGTATTTCAGTTGACATCTTTATATCCCCCTACAAGTACCTTTTAATAAAAAGTTTTTAAATTAGTTTTACTTTACCTTACATGCTATGTTTACATTATATTGCATATAGTACATAGTCACAATATAGCCCTGTGGTCAACTCAAGCTCTTTCAAAAATGGGTACCAGGGGCAGGCCCATAGCTATGATCAAGTTTTCGAGAGGGCAAATAAAATTTTAGAGGGTGTTCAGTTATGTTTGATACTTGAGATTTGATGGAGTTTTTTATTTTTTCTTGGCCTTCTATAATAATCTTTTAATAATTATTCTTGTCTTTTTTCGGCCTTGGTAAGATTTTATTCAATGTTAATTTTTCTCACGGCCTTCTAGTAATTATTATTTTTATTGTCAAAATACAATCTTTTGTCTTTTAATTGCCTAATCGTTGTTATCTTCGTCCAATGGGATTGATTCTTCAGTATTGTTACTAATCATTGTTTTCAATTCAAACTTTACTTCTTCATTATTCTTCCTTCGTCGTCTATTGTGTAATCCTCTGAAAGGATTTTCAATTCTCTCTGGATGCAGCTAGCAGCAGTTAATAATACTTATTCGTCTTGGAATCTGTTTACAACGATTCAAGGAATTATCAACATTAATTTTATCTGCACAGAAGCAGTTCTAATTATTATTCGCCGCAAAATGGTGAATTTCTTCTACGTCGCTGCTAAGCTTATCTACTAGCTTTAATATTACTTGATTGGACTTCAGGATTATTTCCTGTAGTGATATTCGTTACAAGAAGGAGTTATTTCACAAGCGAGTGTTTAAAAGATTTTAACATTCATAAATATTTGAATATTGCTTTGATGCTACACAACGCAAATTAATTTATTGACATTAGTATTGCGTTTGTGACTTGAGATTAAAAGACATTTCAAGATTAACTGTAAATCAATTTTATAGCATACAATTGCTATATGTATATGCTTAATTAATAATTACAAGTTCTCGACGTATCAAGTCGAGTGGTCCTCTGGAATTTTAAATAAATCTGTATTGAAACCAACAAGGTTTTTTATTGGGCGGATTCAATCATCTCAGCTTTAGAAGACCGTCAAGACATCAAACAAGAATTAGTGAGTGATTGTGCTTAAGAAGAATTCAGTGTCGTGTTACATCGCCTATGGTTTTTGTTTTCTTGTAACCTATTATTTTATTTTCTATTCGAATGTATGGCGTGCATTTTGATTTTAATCAGCCCTAATTATCTATGCATACAGTCCGCTGAGATGCACGTTCTACATTTTTGGTACCTTTCCGGGCCGGATGGAACCTCTATTGTAACAGACTTATTGTAAACGACACTATTTTTTCATTCCGCCCGGACTTATTCAATATAAGTTCATTCTTTAAAGCTGTTGGTGCTCCAGATATTGCTGTTTGAGCACTATATTTAACTATATTATTGACTTTTGAAGCACATTGTTCTTCTCCTGACCATTTAAGTCAGTTTGAGCGTAGTAGATATTACTACATCTTTATCATTCAAGCTAATTTTAGTGCTTCGCCTCCGTGTTTTACACGTGTGAGGCTATTTTCAACAGCTGATTTCAGTGAATGTTTTCTAGGGTATTTGTATTTACACACTTGTACTTACCTTTGTAAAACCAGTTACACTTTTCATGTGTTACACGCTTGTACTTACCTTTGTAAAACCAGTTACACTTATCATGTGTTTTGTCCCGAATGCGGGCAACAATTGACCTTAGACTTTAGCTCAGGTTCCCAACTTCAATAAGTGAAGTATTGTGATTTTTTGGACAATTAATTGCGAATATCACATCATGGATAATCCTGAGGCTGTTTTAAAGTCCCTTAAGGCTAAGCGTACTCCCATAAAGGCGAAGATCACGCGTAAGGCTAATGATATCCTTAATTCAGTTATTGATGATGAAGGATCTTACCAAGAACTCTTGACTTTTAAAACTAAATTAGATCAATTTGAAGATGATTATGATAATATCCAGTCTCAAATAGACGAGCTGGATTACTCTGAGCATGAACAAGCTTATAGGTTAGAAGTCGAGGAAGTTATAAAGCGAGCTACTCGCTACTATATTAAACAGATTACTTCTTTCAATAAAGCTAAAGAGGCCGAAGCCGCAGCTAAGGCTGAGCAAGAAAAGGCCGAGGCTAAGGCTATAGCCGAACGCAAAGAAGCTGAGGCTAAGGCTATAGCCGAACGCAAAGAAGCTGAGGCTAAAGCCATTGCCGAGCAAGAGAGGGCTAAAGCCGAGCGCAAGGAGGCCGAAGCCGCAGCTAAGGCTGAGCGCAAAGAGGCCGAAGCCGCAGCTAAGGCTGAGCAAGAAAGGGCCGAGGCCAAAGCTAAAGCTCTTGCTAGTTTTGAACGGTTAAGGGTTCAACTCTTCAATACATTTCAGACTATACATGAATTTGAGGTTCATGATAAACTCTCATATCGTAAGGCTTTGTTCCATCGCTCCGAACTTCAAAGGCTTATGGATAGATATAGGGATGAAAGTCCTCAATTCTTTGATGTTTCGGATCAGGAGGCTGAGCAGCTAGAACAACATATTCAAACCGAATATGCTGCTGCCTTTTTATTTATTGATTCACTCATTCTCGACAACAAGTTATTGTATGAGTCTGAACAATCTCAATCGATTGGTCAGCGTTCATCGCTCGACTCTCATCTCCCTAATTTGCCCAAGCTCCCGGAATTAAAATTACCTCAATTTTCCGGCGATCCTAGGAATTGGATTGAGTTCAGGGATACCTTTACATCCCTCATCATAAATCACAGCCACATTTCAGATATGGATAAATTCCAATATCTGAAATCATGTTTGTCACCTGAAGTGATGACTGTTATACAAAATATTCCCGTTTCATCTGCTACTTTCGAAGTGGCTTGGAAAACCTTAGCAGAAAGGTTTGACAATGATCGTTTGATTGCAAATACGCACTTAGATCATTTATTCTCTGCACCCGCCATAGTAGGGTCTTCCGCAGAGTCGCTTCAACGCTACTTGGACCATTTTGTAAGCACCGTGCATGCTCTGCACGCTTTGAATACTGAGGTTTCCTTGTCTGACCTCATCATTTCACGTATAATTGTGGATAAGCTTCCTGTAAGTCTAATCAAGGATTGGGAGTCCTCAATTAAACTTGGTAGGCTCCCTAAACTCGAAGATTTGTTTAGCTTTTTGGAGTCGAGAGTCAGGGTGTTGCAGATGACGGAGGCAGCCTTGCGTAGTCAGTCTGCTAATTCTGCGCCTGCTTCTGCTCTCACTACCAAAGCTAAGGTCAAGCATCAGCCCACGAGAAACAATTGTATTTGTTGTCATAATGCGCAACATCCTCTCTATCGCTGTGACAAGTTCAAGACAATGAAATTTGTGCATCGTGATCAATTTGTGAAAGATCACAATTGTTGTCGTGTTTGCCTTGGCGCAAACGGCCACGAATCCAATTGTAGTAACTATCGTTGCAGTGTTTGCAACGCAAAACACAGTACTTATTTGCACAATCCTGCTTCTAATAATTCGCAGGCAGAAAATACAGTCAATGTAACGTCCTCTGGAAAATCACAGCAGAAATGTCTGCTTCCCACGGCCACTGTGGTAATTCTCGACATAAATGGTCGTGCTGTAGAGGCTACAGCGCTTCTAGATAGCGGTTCTGACTGTAACCTAATCAGTAATAGGTTATTTAAACAGTTAGGCTTGTCTCCTTTACCTCATCCCACTACGCTGGCTGGTGTACTGTCCACTAATGTAAGCACACTAAAGCTTGCATCGATATCACTCAGATCTCGTGCCACTCCTTGGTACTGTGATACTGAGGCTATTATTGTCCCAGAAATCTCCACATCCAAGTTTCCAAAACACTTAATTGACATCCAGGAGACTACTTCTATTGACTCTTGGTCGCATGTTATTTCTAAAGACAATCCTGCTGATGTTATTTCGAGGGGATCTACACCCTCAGATCTCCTCAATAACCCACTATGGTGGTCTGGGCCTGCTTGGTTATCTGAGGATATTTCCAAATGGCCAGCTAAATATTCTCCTTCTCATTCTACTCCGCCTCCAGAATTGAAGATTGTGGCTCTTATTGAGTCTGATGTTTCTGACCTTAGCACTTGGTTAGCTAAGTTCAGTTATTTAAAGACTGTTCGCATTATGGCTTTTATTTTGAGATTTGCCAATAATTGCCGTAAGGCTCAGACTCGATCTGAAGGTCCATTGTTGCCTTTTGAAATCGAGAATTCTATCAATTGCTGTGTTAAAATAATTCAGCGTCAAGTTTATTCCAAGGAGATTCAATCTCTTTCCACTGGTCTTGAAGTATCGATTACTAGCAAGCTACATCAGTTTAGCCCTTTCATGCTTCAAGATGGTATCCTTCGAGTTGGTGGACGCCTCAAAAATTCCAACTTAACGTTTGAACACAAGCATCAGATGCTATTGCCAGCTAAACATGGATTTACTAGGCACCTTATTTATTATACTCATATTAGATTGTTGCATGCTGGACCTCAACTAATCATGTCTCATTTAAGAGAGAAATTTTGGATATTTTCTCTTCGTAAGACTATCCGCAGTGTTTTGAGAACCTGTGTTAAATGCTTACGCTTTAATCCTCAGCCGTTTCAGCAAAAGATGGCTGACTTGCCCTCTGAAAGGGTTAATTATACATCTGCATTCAATGATGATAGCGTTGATTACGCTGGGCCGTACTCCATCAAATATGGAGGTCCTCGCTCAAAGACTCGTATCAAAGCTTATATAGCTATCTTTGTATGTATGTCTACGAAAGCAGTTCATATTGAGCTGGTTACCTCTCTCACTGCTCGTGCTTTTCTTTCTGCCTTCGCCAGATTTACTTGTCGTCGAGGCACACCTGCTTCCATTACGTCTGATAATGGTAGTAATTTCATTGGTGCTAAGGTAGACTTACAGAATCTTGTCAAGCTACTCCAATTTAATGATTATCAATCTATTATTCAGGATGCCACTTCTCACCTACGTATTAAATGGAATTTCCTACCTCCTCATTCGCCACATATGGGAGGTCTTCATGAAGCTGCTGTTCGTTCGATGAAAATTCATCTTAATAGGATGGCACCTTCTTTTAATTTTGACTATGAAGAGATGTCTACTCTTCTCATTCAGATAGAGTCTCTATTGAATTCACGCCCTCTTACCACCCTGTACGAGGACGTCAATGACTCTACTTTTATTACTCCTGGCCATTTCCTCATTGGAAAGGCTATTATATCTTTGCCTAGTCCAGATCTTTCTGGCGGGTATACTCTCCGTTCCCGTTGGAACAATCTTAATCATTTGGTGACCTGTATTTGGAAGAGATGGTCATCTGATTATCTCCATTCCCTTCAAAGGAAGTCTAAATGGACTAGAACTATGCCTAATGTGTCAATAGGCACTCCAGTCTTAGTAATGGAAGACAACGTTCCTCCTCTGAGATGGATTATGGGTGTCATTGAAAAGGTTCATCCTGGTCCTGATTCCCTTGTCAGGGTGGTTACTGTTCGTACCCCCTCAGGTTTATTTAAGAGGCCAATTGTTAAATTGGCACCTTTACCTATCCATGACTCAGAAGACTAGATAGTTAGTCTTTGTCTTCTAGGCATCTATGTTTTCTTAGTTATTGTTATTTTTTCAATATTTGTTTTGTGTTTTTGTCGTTTTTTTGTCTTTCTCAAGGTCAAACATAACTTCGCATTCTAGTTAGATTATTCCACAAGTGGAATAATCGCGGGCAATATGTTCAGTTATGTTTGATACTTGAGATTTGATGGAGTTTTTTATTTTTTCTTGGCCTTCTATAATAATCTTTTAATAATTATTCTTGTCTTTTTTCGGCCTTGGTAAGATTTTATTCAATGTTAATTTTTCTCACGGCCTTCTAGTAATTATTATTTTTATTGTCAAAATACAATCTTTTGTCTTTTAATTGCCTAATCGTTGTTATCTTCGTCCAATGGGATTGATTCTTCAGTATTGTTACTAATCATTGTTTTCAATTCAAACTTTACTTCTTCATTATTCTTCCTTCGTCGTCTATTGTGTAATCCTCTGAAAGGATTTTCAATTCTCTCTGGATGCAGCTAGCAGCAGTTAATAATACTTATTCGTCTTGGAATCTGTTTACAACGATTCAAGGAATTATCAACATTAATTTTATCTGCACAGAAGCAGTTCTAATTATTATTCGCCGCAAAATGGTGAATTTCTTCTACGTCGCTGCTAAGCTTATCTACTAGCTTTAATATTACTTGATTGGACTTCAGGATTATTTCCTGTAGTGATATTCGTTACAAGAAGGAGTTATTTCACAAGTGAGTGTTTAAAAGATTTTAACATTCATAAATATTTGAATATTGCTTTGATGCTACACAACGCAAATTAATTTATTGACATTAGTATTGCGTTTGTGACTTGAGATTAAAAGACATTTCAAGATTAACTGTAAATCAATTTTATAGCATACAATTGCTATATGTATATGCTTAATTAATAATTACAAGTTCTCGACGTATCAAGTCGAGTGGTCCTCTGGAATTTTAAATAAATCTGTATTGAAACCAACAAGGTTTTTTATTGGGCGGATTCAATCATCTCAGCTTTAGAAGATCGTCAAGACATCAAACAAGAATTAGTGAGTGATTGTGCTTAAGAAGAATTCAGTGTCGTGTTACATCGCCTATGGTTTTTGTTTTCTTGTAACCTATTATTTTATTTTCTATTCGAATGTATGGCGTGCATTTTGATTTTAATCAGCCCTAATTATCTATGCATACAGTCCGCTGAGATGCACGTTCTACAGAGGGAGCCATCAAATTTAGCATATTTAAAAATTATATAATCACCCCAAAACGAAAGAAACTGAATCGCAAGTAAGGAGAGAAAATAATTTTTGACAGTCACTGAAATTACGATATTGGACATTACAACAGATTACCTGCTTTTAAAAGAAGTGTGGAAGGATGAATAGACAAGTTTAGGCCTAATACTTATAAAAGCTAGATTTATGAAGCTAAAAATCTAGAGGGGGCAAGAAAATTATTAGAGGGGCAGCGCCCTCTCTAGCCCACCCTTGGCTACGGGCTTGACCAGGAGCAATCCTGGGTGTAAAGGTAACCTGTGAGTAAGGCTGATAAACTGGAAGCCTTAACCTCCTAGAACCCCAAGAGCCTTCATGATATGTAAAGGGACCTCTCTTAGCTGTACCTATATAGTCAATAGTTAAAAATGATGTATTTAGGATATAAATTCAATACAATAAAAAACTAAAAATATAATAAAAACATAATACAGTAGTATAATAAAAGTTTGCAGAGTAAAAAAGTTGTTCATCTTTGTAGAACCATTTGCTTCTGAGTAGGCATTTCCGTGCTATCTCGATTTCTATTTTCTGGTGTTCACAGAAAGTGAAATGATCGATTTTATTTCGCCCCAGGAATACAAATAGAATAAATAGCTGTTTAAATTACTGAAATAAAATGATTTATTATAGTTATTATCTTACTTTCTTGCATACATACTACAAAGATCTTCAAATTATAATTTTCATGAATTCATACAGATGGGTATAGAGAATAGAAAGCTGCCATCTGGGTTCTTACAGGAGCTCTCATTGTAAACGCTTTGTAAAACAACTAGTTATTAAGTACTCCGAACAAAACATCCAACTGCTTTGTACATGAGTGATGAAGATAAATGGAGGGTTACAGCAGGGGGCCGCAAAATCATACATTGATGGTAAGATGACAGAATTCATGATGAAGATTTATACATCTCGTCCTCAGAAAATAATACTGGCAGTGCCTCTATAATTAGAAGAACAGAAAGTATGAAAACATTATTTTATTTGTTCATCAGCTAAGATAGTTTTCTCAGGTTAAGAATTGGTTACTTTCCCATTGAACTAACTACCCTAAAATAACACCAACTGAATCCATTGTATTAGTTCTTATGAGTGTGTTGATTTAGTAAAGTCGAAAACAGTGAACTGAAATAAATATTAGCTTAAGCAACATAGTACTCCTGTAAGAGTATTTATGGACAATTAGGATAAATTTTAACCTGGTGTAACTAAAATAGTTTTATTATCATTTTGGTCGTTGTAGCTAACTAGTTTTTTTTTATGTCGGTTAGCTGCAGTGTTGCACAGATAGCGTCCCTGCCTCTGAATCCAAAGATTCAAATCTGGCCGCGGTCGGTGGATTTTTTCTGTTTTCGAAAACCTAAAAACAAATACCTCCTGGGGGACATATAAATCGTAGGTCTCATATTGTAGATCCATGACTCCTTAAAAGAACTCAAAGCTTAAATCAGAGCCACTGGATCGAATTCCCCGGCCTTGTCACTTCCAAATAATATCTTAGGTTTTCTCGAGTCACATTAAATTGCACAAAGTCAGCGGTTACTTTTAAAAGGACTTTAATTGCGCACAGGAACCGTATATGGGAACACTACAAATGCGCACAAGTTACATTTCCTGAAAACCTTCAAATGTTCACAGAACAATTTAAATTTTTAATAATGCTGAAAGTAACACTTATCAAAAAATAATATTAGGCTAATATTGCTAAAAATAACATCCGTCAAAACGTACAATAACTTTTAGCATAGTGATAAGCAACATTTTTATACTCAACTAATATTTTTATAAAATATCACCTTTTTTTTTTTTTTTTTTTTTTTTTTTTTGTCTTGGCTTTAGCTGGCATGCCCCATTGCAGTACGCAGTACTACATGCCATACTTTACATATTTCAATTTAGTTTGTGCTTATTAGTACATTGCCTTACACACTTATTGTTGACTTATTCCCTATAGATACTTTTTAGATTATCACTTCACTTAACACTTATCAATATTACTTAACAATGTCTTCATAATGTTACTTATAGCTTATATTATTTTAGTTCGCCAAAGTCGATGCTCTGTATAAATGTTTTAAAGACTCTCAAATGATTTGAGATTAGCTGCGCCTTACTCACTGGCCATTTAGCACGTTTAGATTCAATTTCTTTTATCATTTCATATCACCCCTTGTCAGGACATTAAAAAGTTAAGATAAAATATTGAACATTAGAAGATAAGAACACTAAAGATTCTTTTGCCACGTGACAATAGTCCAAAGGAAGTGTATTTAAAATTTTGGAAGAACATTCACATTAGAAACAATCACGATATTCATAAGTTTTTGTTTAATCTATCCACGAAAAAGGTGTTAAAGGTTCACGCTTTCAGCCTTGTGTTTATAATATAATATTAATACAAAAACCAGTATAAAGGATTCAATAGCAACATAAAGCACATTAGAAAAGTGAGAGTTTTCATACGGTATTACTGCGATGTGACTTGTGTTTCTTAGAACAAAATTACTGTTAGAGATTTTCGGTACGTCTATAGCTTGATTCTGGTTAGTACAGCTTTTAAGACCCACATCTTCTCTTGGAACAAGCACTGCAACTTTCTCTTTCTCATCGTACTCTCTCTCTCAATTTCCAGCCTCCACAAGAATTTTCATCAGAACGTGAACGATCTAAAGGGGGGTCGGGTTGGGGGCAGGGAGGGGTAAAACTCAAAACCACATTGCTGAAACTTGAGAGCAGATAACCACAAGCTAGCAGGAGAATAACTTTGTATGGTTCAAGAAAACAGCTCCAACATGAAGGATTAGAATAGATATAAAGGGATCTATCAGAGTATTAGGGTGGAATACCTCCGCTTCCTTTTGCACCAGGTATAGAGGAAGTGCGTCACACAATCCATCGCAATTGTATGTCTCTGGAGCTTTGATGTGTTTTACATCCTAGTGATTAATAACCTCCCTCTATTGAGTTTGTGAACATTTCTGAACATCATATTGAATTACAAAACAAAAGATGTGGTGAAATGTTTATTAACCCTTTTCCCTAACAATGCCGGTGTTTGGTGTTTTCCCCTTGTGACTAGGTATAGGCCAGCTTCAAATAAAAGCTTTTCTTCAATGTTGCTCATCAGTAGGGTTCGGATGATTATGACATTTCATATTTTCATCCTGATCTCCGTTCTCGCCGCAATGACAAATTAAACATGAATTGCACGCTTGTTATCCTAATCGAACCGTTTTTATTTTGCACATAGACATATTTTTTACATTCTTGTGGTCTTGGCCATATTTTAGCCATATATTGCTAATATTGCTAATTTCAGAGGGTTGTAGAAATTTATTTTTATTATATATTTTCTTAGAATGCAATAATTCACATTTATTTATTTCCCTTTGTATTAATTGGAAAATCTATTTAAAAATCGTGTTTTCTGAAAAAAGTTTTCTTTAGCTCCTTTTAGGCCTCTCAGTGCGATTTAGCCCTTTTTAGGTTCTATCTGATTCATATACTGTATTCGGAAGCAAGGGGCATGAAACAGAAAAATTTTAAGATGTTCTAATTAGGAAGCCGAGGGAAAATAACTTAGGTTAAAACCTTCAAGGCCCTATTTATTAAGCATATTAGGAGTGCTTTTATAGGTATGTAGAAATTGAAATTGTAATAATTGTATTAGTAAATGCTCAATAAATCAAAATGATTTTTTTTTAATTGGACTGTAAAATCGTTGACTCTTTCTTGTTATGTTAACATGTGGGTTAAACCCATTATATGTTAACAATATGTTTCAATAGGCTAACAATGCAGTTTACAATTAATATGAAAATTCTAGTCTTTTAAGGCAAAAGAGTTTTCGTCAAAACATATTACTTTTCTGGAGAGACTTTTATTCACACATTATCTCATTTTTTATTTTTTTGACTTATACTCTTTTGCCTTGACAGTCTTCATCTGGACTGTTAAGGCAAAAGAATATAAGTAAATTTTTTGTCAAAAGTGACATTTTTTTACACAGTGTAATTTACTTACTTCATTTTCACAATGTTTTACTTATAGCCTACTATTTTACCTTAACAGTCTAGAATTATAAAATGTTCACTTTCCTCACTTAAAACGTAATTTCTTCTGTTAACAAGAAGGTGCCAGTAAACCTAGAAATAAGATATGTACTATATCACTTTCTTCAAATTTTATTTACATGCCCAAATGTTAGATTTATTTGATAACTGCCTCAGTTGTTTGAAACGCTCGACTTTTGAGCATTCTAGAACTTTATAATCTTCTTTCCTTAGGACTATTTTCATTTGTGGATTCATCAACTGCAGCTTCTGCAAAAGGATGCTGTTTGACGGATAATATGTATCCAAAGGGGACAGAACAATCTCACTTAATTTGACATGTCTGCATATGAGGTATGTTACAAGATCTTTGCGCCTTTCAATATCACAAGAATTATGTTGAGTCTTGTAATACTCTTACAATTTCCAAATAGCTTCATAAATCCTCCAACGCTAATATTGTAGCAGAATGGAAAAGATACGCTTTCTAGATCCTTCAGGTTGTAGGCAATAGATGTTAGAACAATATCTGTAACTGTCTGACATGAAGAAAGCCCTAGCTTACGTAGCGTGCTCAAACCAGGAGACATGAAAAGCTTGTTTAATCCAAGAGGCGTTGACTGGACAATATTTGACAGGTATAGTGATCACAAGGGGAGTTTCCCAATCTTCAGCAAACGCATTTCGTAGCATAAAGGGAGCTCCATGATGACAGATTCCGCAGGGGCTGTCTCAAAATTCACAGTCTTCAGTGTTTTGTTATGGGATTTCCGCAGTTTGTGGCATAAAGGCTGTTCCATGGTGGCAGATGCTCAGAGTTTGTCTGAAAATTCACAGTCTTCAGTGTTTTGTTAGTGAATTGTCGCATTTCGTGGCTTAAAGGATATTCCGTGGTGACCGATTCCGCAGAGTTTGTCTGAAAATTCACAGTCTTCAGTGTTTTGTTAGGGGATTTTCGCATTTCGTGGCATAAAGGGTGCTCCATGATGACAGATTCCGCAAGGGCTGTCTCAAAATTCACAGTCTTCAGTGTTTTGTTATGGGATTTCCGCAGTTTGTGGCATAAAGGGTGTTCCATGGTGGCAGATGCCTCAGAGATTGTCTTAAAATTCACAGTCATCAGTGTTTTGTTAGTCGATTGTCGCATTTCGTGGCTTAAATGATATTCCGTGGTGACCGATTCCGCAGAGTTTATCTGAAAATTCATAGTCTTCAGTGTTTTGTTAGTGGACTGTCGCATTTCGTGGCTTAAAGGATATTCCGTGGTGACCGATTCCGCAGAGTTTGTCTGAAAATTCACAGTCTTCAGGGTTTTCAGGGGATTTTAGCATTTCGTGGCATAAAGAGTGCTCCATGATGACAGATCCCGCAGGGGCTGTCTCAAAATTCTAGTCTTCAGTGTTTTGTTATGGGATTTCCGCAGTTTGTGGCAGATGCCTCAGAGTTTGTCTGAAAATTCACAGTCTTCAGGGTTTTGATAGTGGATTGTCGCATTTCGTGGCTTAAAGGATATTCCGTGGTGACCGATTCCGCAGAGTTTGTCTGAAAATTCACAGTCTTCAGTGTTTTGTTAGGGGATTTTCGCATTTCGTGGCATAAAGGGAGCTCCATGATGACAGATTCCGCAGGGGCTGTCTCAAAATTCACAGTCTTCAGTGTTTTGTTATGGGATTTCCGCAGTTTGTGGCATAAAGGGTGTTCCATGGTGGCAGATGCCTCAGAGTTTGTCTTAAAATTCACAGTCTTCAGTGTTTTGTTAGTCGATTGTCGCATTTCGTGGCTTAAATGATATTCCGTGGTGACCGATTCCGCAGAGTTTATCTGAAAATTCATAGTCTTCAGTGTTTTGTTAGTGGACTGTCGCATTTCGTGGCTTAAAGGATATTCCGTGGTGACCGATTCCGCAGAGTTTGTCTGAAAATTCACAGTCTTCAGGGTTTTCAGGGGATTTTCGCATTTCGTGGCATAAAGAGTGCTCCATGATGACAGATCCCGCAGGGGCTGTCTCAAAATTCACAGTCTTCAGTGTTTTGTTATGGGATTTCCGCAGTTTGTGGCAGATGCCTCAGAGTTTGTCTGAAAATTCACAGTCTTCAGTGTTTTGTTAGTGGATTGTCGCATTTCGTGGCTTAAAGGATATTCCGTGGTGACCGATTCCGCAGAGTTTGTCTGAAAATTCACAGTCTTCAGTGTTTTGTTAGGGGATTTTCGCATTTCGTGGCATAAAGGGTGCTCCATGATGACAGATTCCGCAGGGGCTGTCTCAAAATTCACAGTCTTCAGTGTTTTGTTATGGGATTTCCGCAGTTTGTGGCATAAAGGGTGTTCCATGGTGGCAGATGCCTCAGAGTTTGTCTGAAAATTCAAAGTCTTCAGTGTTTTGTTAGTGGATTGTCGCTTTTCGTGGTTTAAAGGATATTCCGTTTTGACCGATTCCGCAGAGTTTGTCTGAAAATTCACAGTCTTCAGTGTTTTGTTAGGGGATTTTCGCATTTCGTGGCATAAAGGGTGCTCCATGATGACAGATTCCGCAGGCCTGCTCAAAATTCACAGTCTTCAGTGTTTTGTTATGGGATTTCCGCAGTTTGTGGCCTAAAGGGTATTCCGTGGTGACAGATGCCGCAGGGATGGTCTCAAAATTCACAATCTTCAGTGTTTTGTTATGGGATTTCCGCAGTTTGTGGCCTAAAGGGTGTTTCGTGGTGACAGATGCCGCAGAGTTTGTCTGAAAATTCACAGTCTTCAGTGTTTTTTAGGGGATTTTCGCATTTCGTGGCCTAAAGGATTTTCCGTGGTGACAGATTTCGCAGAGTTTGTCTGAAAATTCACAGTCTTCTGTGTTTTGTTCCTGGATTTTCGCATTTCGTGGCCTAAAGGTTATTCCGTGGTGACAGATGCCGCAGGGATGGTCTCAAATTTCAAAGTCTTCACTGTTTTGTTCCTGGATTTTCGCATTCCGTGGCCTAAGATGGTCTTGAGCCAAACGATTCCACTGTTGGCATACCAATGATACTGAATCGGATAAATGTTTCAAGTCCAGATGGGAGAATATCTGAAGAAGCATCTCCTCTGGGAGATCTGTTATCGAGACACTCTGAAGAGTCGCTGTGGAAGATTCCGCAGGGACTGTCTCAAAATTCACAGTCTTCTGTATTTTGTTAGTGGATTCCTGCATTTTGTGTCAACGGATGTTCATAAGTTGTCAAAATATGATTATTTAAGGGAAGCATCGTTGTGGATAGGATTAAGCAGACATTTTACCAATTCGTTTTGGGCCGAGGATGAAATATCAGGTTCTAAGGCCAAATCACTGTCGGCATTTCGGAATTTTTACTTCCTGCAAAAAGAAGATAACTTGTTTAAGGTAATATACGAGAGATCTGGAATCTACCTTGAAAGAATACGGGCCCATAGTTGAAATTTAAACAGTGATTTCAAGAAAGTACCAAGTACGGGTTTTTAGCAAATTGATTTTTAGCATAATGTGGTCTGAAGTACACTCAACTTACGTTCCCCTCTGATAAATGAAATCAGGTAAACTGATGTAACAAAGTGCCATTATGTTTTTGTTTAATCAGTTATGATTGCAATTATGATACGCAGAATACTAAAAAAAGTCAAATTGGCCGGTTTCGGGATTTGAACCATGGAACTCCAGAATGTGAGGCCAAGAAGGCGTATACGAAGTTTCATAAAAATCCTATAAAGCGTATTTGAGTTATTGCGCCTTTAAAATAGACACTAAATTGGATTTTACTCCGGTACTGGTTAACAGATTAGGTTCAAATCCAATAGGGTAATTCTCATGGACGTCATAAATGCGTATACCAAGTTTCATGGAAATCCAATACAGGATATTTGAGCTATGGCGCCTTCTAATATATTACCATAAAATAGGCACTAAATTGGGCATTTCTCCGGTACCGGTGAACCGAATTGGTTCAATATAAATAGGGATATTTGAGCTATGGCGCCTTCTAATATATTACCATAAAATAGGCACTAAATTGGGCATTTCTCCGGTACCGGTGAACCGAATTGGTTCAATATAAATAGGGTTCTTCCCATGGACATTATAAATGTGTTTTCCAAGTTTCATGAAAATCCGGAAAAGCGTATTTGAGTTAGCGCTACTTTCGTCAAACAGCTTTGAGAGCTTTAAAATGTTGAAGCTAATGTCGTGAAAACTGCAGCACATTTATAGTTAAAAGAGAACGTAATAAGAGAGAAAATAATAATAATAATATATATAATAATGTTTCACATGAGAATATTATAAGAGAAAAATTCCTCTGACACTAGGAATTGAACCCAGGATCTTTGGCTATCCGTGCCAATGGTCTACCAACTGAGCTAAGCCAGTGTTCAATTCACAGCGCCAGATGAAACCTCTCTCCTATTACTGATTGTCCTTAATAGGCAGAGACTATAATTTGTGGTTCATAAATGCATATATACAGTGATTTTCTTGTACAGTGCACGCCGCTTATTGTGATCATTTCGGGACGCACCTAATCTGATAATGTTAACTGATTGGTAACAGTAGCCGGAGGAACTAAATGAATGATATTTATTTATATATAAGATAACAAGACAAGAATGATAGAATACAAAATATTTATTCATAAAATAATACGTAACTGTGAATCATTGAACCACTCATAGGCTAATACAGTAATAGACTGCAAGCAACTATTTTTTCAACCAGTAACAAAGTTTTTAATTGTTTTTACCTTCCTTTAGGAGTCCATTAACCAATACTCCATACACCACACTCAGTTACGAGTGTTTATGGAAGTCTATACCGATCTGTGGTGAACACTGCGAAGCAAATCATTTAACGCCTGTCTGTCCAAGTATTTTCATTTTACAC
Source organism: Ectobius pallidus (assembly GCA_964059195.1). NCBI lineage: Eukaryota > Metazoa > Arthropoda > Insecta > Blattodea > Ectobiidae > Ectobius > Ectobius pallidus. Next base: position 88,007,162 of record CAXKWD010000008.1, read on the forward strand.
TAGCCATCACTGCATATCAACACTGTTATCTTCACCAATCAAAAGCTGCAGCTTATCCGAGGAGGGTGAAACACGTTTTATTGCTTAAAAGAGAAAGTTAGGTAATGCCACCCCCTCGAACTGGTCATCCTGTGAGCTGGGAACAGAATTGCTACCTCCAGTACAACACAATACAGTTGAGTTAGAAAAGAAACGCTTAAAACGAAATTTTAAATGACGTACAGTAGCCTACTTGGAAATAAGCCGCAAAACGGAAAATGTGATAACATAAACCGAATCGTTGATCACAATAAACAACTTTTTTTTTTCAGTGTAGCCTATTAGTATTAATCCGTACGAGACTTCATATAAGTGATAACATTACCCGATTGATAATATTATCCGCGATTACATTAAACGGCTCTCACTGTACTTTATTTCACAATTTTAAGGTGTATTTTTATGTATATGAACCAAATACAAGATTATGTACACGTTATTGATCCAGACCATTTTATAAGCTTTAATGTCAATTGCCAAAAATTAATTTTATTATCTGATTCTTTTATTCTTTCCTAGGACTAAACTTCTTAGGTTGAACTCAAATTCTATTATATCAACGAGGGTATAAGGTGGATTTTTTCACATTTTAACTGATATAAACAGTTCTTACCTTACATCTTTGCTTTAATTTCACTTGTAAATTTATCTTACACTAAAAGCAAAACATAAATTTTGTTTCCATGGAGTTACATGACAATATAACAGGAAATATTAAGATATGACCGAAGTGTTGAGAGAGATTATCTAAAGTATTTGTGCTTTAACTTGAAATTGTACACACTTAACTAAAATTTAAACAGAAATTGCAGGTAAATATTTCAGTTTGATAACACAATTAGTTTGTGAGATATTGGTTTCAATTTATGTTTTAATACAAATAGAGATCTATCTCCTCTTGACAAATCATGTTCATTAGAACATAGTACTTTAAGGGAGACAGAAATATTGTGGGTGCTACTTCTTAAAGACTCTTTTTCCAAGAATTGCCTCTACCTGCTGCCACCCTATTCCTCTTCGTCCTGTCAATCAGTGAACAGAAAAGTAATTAGGCGTATTTACACTTGTCTGCAGTCCAGTACGGTGTTGCCAAACAGCACGTTTACCTCACTTGAGAAGTGGTGAATGACAGCGGCAGCACTGGGAAAATCCACGCGACAAGAGCACCTGTTCTTTGTCGGTGCACATTTTCGGATTAGGGAACAATGATAATATATTCTTTTGTAGACAGACAGTAGTTTGAGACGAGGTCTTCTTAAATTGGCACCGACAGTAGGACTACTAATGATTTAGGGCCAATCCATTAGAAATGAACCAGGCCAAGTTGCTCGACATTTTTGATTTTCCTAATTTTCTTACCAGTTATTTCCCAACTAAAGGTGAGTTCAAAACTATGGTAAAAAAATTTTTGGGCACATACTTTTTTTTTGGCGGCCATTTTAAGTTTGCTTTTTAACCATATTTCAGTCGAAAACATGTTTTGCACAAATGTATGTAACTCTGTTAATTTTATAGATAACAAGACAAAATAAACACCAAAATTATCAGAATTAAATGCTCTACATTTTTGTTTTAACACAATATTACCTAAGTAGTGAGGAAAGTGAAGAAAAAAATTCAAAACTACAAATTGAAAATTGACTTAAAACGGGAGTTTTAGTGCCGCAAAATTATTAGAAGGAAGAAAGACTCGCCCTTAATTTTTTTTTCTGGTGTAGATCTACTATAGGACTACTCGCTGTAGAAGTTTAAAGCTTGAGAACTTTGCGGTTTTTTTCATACAATTTTTAAGAAATGTCCAAAACCGTATTTTGGCAATATTTGAAGTAGAATATCTCAAAAGGGACTAAGTAAAAAAATTTCAACGCTCTTCAAAGCTTTGAGGAAATTATAAATTTGTCATGCTAACTGATGAAATGTAGCCTACATGTACAACTCTTTTGTGTAACATACTTAGGCTCACTAAAATTTTGCATTTAAAATTACAATGTTGATTTTTACTATTAAATTACCGTTAAAATTCGTGTGGGTATAATGGAATTTTTGGCCAAATTCGATGCACTGTAACTCGGGAACCAGTTGAGTCTCAGTCACCAAATTTTTATCACATCTTTATATCATAAAGAGGTGTTATTTGTATAAATTTCATAATTTTTCACTTAGTCCCTTTTGAGATATTCTACTTCAAATATTGCCGAAATACGGTTTTGAGCATTTTTTAAAAATTGTATAAAAAAACCGCAAAGTTCTCAAGCTTTAAACTTCTACAGCGAGTAGTCCTATAGTAGATCTACACCAGTAAAAAAAATTAAGGGCGAGTCTTTCTTCCTTCTAATAATTTTGCGGCACTAAACCTCCCGTTTTAAGTCAATTTTCAATTTGTAGTTTTGAATTTTTTCTTCACTTTCCTCACTACTTAGGTAATATTGTGTTAAAACAAAAGTGTAGAGCATTTCATTCTGATAATTTTGGTGTTTATTTTGTCTTGTTATCTATAAAATTAACAGAGTTACATACATTTGTGCAAAACATGTTTTCGACTGAAATATGGTTAAAAAGCAAACTTAAAATGGCCGCCAAAAAAAAAAAGTATGAGCCCAACAATTTTTTTACCATAGTTTTGAACTCACCTTTAGTTGGGAAATAACTGGTAAAAAAAATTAGGAAAATAAAAAATGTCGAGCAACAAATTTTATTAAATTTGGTTCATTTCTAATGGATTGACCCATACTTGTAATTTAACGTCATATTTCAATCATAAATTCGGTAAAGGAGCACAATTTTACAGTGTATGTAGTACATGGTCGAGTTATATTTGAAATTTATTTAATTAATCTAATGTTTATGCCAAATTAATAGGTAGCTTAAATTTTAAAATGAATGCAATTGTTCACATTTTATAGAGACAAGCAAGATCTACAAAATATTACGATTATTTGGAACTGATGAAGCAATCAAACAGGAGCATTTTTTTTCAAAATAGAAGTTAATTACAAGTAAAACTATAAGTCGCCAAAAATGTGAAAAAGTGATTTTCCGATTGATTTCTTGTGATGTAACAATTTACTGTCTTTAAACGTTTTAATTGGAATATTTATTTTTTGAAAATACAATGTTTTATTAGGGCATAGTTAGGATTTTTGGGTCATATTGAGTCATTTTTAAGTGCATATATGCAGTCATATTTTCCACATTTTAGGTCATACACATCCGAACCCTACTCCTCATTAATGCCACTTTATATTATATCAAAACAGGTATCCTACGCTGAATTAGTTGAATATTAATATAATTGATTGGGAATGGTTTTGAGAAAATTCATATTTTCTATTGTTTTGGGATCATTAAAGTAGGCCTATATTTAATGTCTCGGCCACCGTGGTGTAGAGGTGGCATGCCCCCCTCTAGATCCGAAGGTCATGGGATCAAGCCCAGCCGCGGTCACCTATGTCCAGGATAAAATATTTAATTTTGAAAATGTTAATGTTGGTGTAGACTATACATTATGACAATTTTTTCTTCATTAAACTACTCAGTATGTATTACACTAATTTGGTACATAATTTACGCAAACAAAATATACACAAATTTTAATCCAACTTAAGTTTATTTGTTTCAATAGCAAATAAGAAACTTAAATATGCTAATATGTTGATAATTATAATTAAATGCATGTCAATGAAAGAAGATGATCTATAAGTATTGGATTTCCTAAATCATTCTAGTGTGAACATTCAAATGAACAATGCCCAGTAGCCTATCCGAAGTCAGACTTCAATTTTCCTGAGTAAAAAATTACAACTTCAAAAATATAAAATCCTCTAATTTTTGTCTGCGTAAGAAAGATATGGATAAGAAACTAGCAATGATGCCACCTATAATGTATTTTAGTAAACTCTCTAAGAGACTGGCGCTGTTTCCTTCCAGATAGTCATACAATATTAATACACTATTCACAATTGATAAACCTTTTAGATAAATGAAAATGATATAATACACTCCCTTCTAGCAACCTAGAAACAAAGTATTTATTAATTAATGATAACAGAGCAAGCATAATTTTCTTAGTAAATTCTGTATCATAGCTAATTTTATATTTTCAGTATCATAAGAGAACTCATTAAGAATAACATTATGAGGATAGTAAGAATAGTAAAGAATTTAATAAAGAAAGAAAAGACAGCAGAAAGAAACGCCAAAGAAAATCTATATATGAGTGTTTAAATTAAATATAATTACTATAATGACTGACATATTTCAATTTGAAGCTACCTATGCAATCATAATAGATCTACTCTATAAAAGTTCATAATTTTTTGTGCTCTTATAACAAATGAACTATCGTAGAGGGATGAACAAAAAAAAAAAAAGAAATAACTTATATACAAGACAGAGGCGAAAGGATATGAAAAGAAATTAAATAAAAAATAAATGTATGGAAACAAGTTATTACATTCCGATATATTGTAGCTGAAACGCTTCTTTTTATTTCTCAAAGAGCAGACGGGTGTAGAGGAGATACATAAGCACAAAATAGTAGACTGTACTCTTTAAAAATAACGAAAAGAAACTCGAAAGAATAAAGTCAAATATTTAGACAAGTTAATGAAAAATGAGAAAGATGTGTTGTGAAGATAAGGACAGTGTTTGCACAAAACTGAAGTGAGAGACAAGAAACATGTGACTTGCATGATGCTGCTTTGAAGTGTTTCTCTTGGTACTGAGGTTCATAATTTCGACTTCAGCTCTCTGTAGCGCATTATCTCAACTAATCGTGCGTTAGGAAAGTTATCACACACCAAAAATTTTTAAATACGTGTTTTATAATAATGTTGAGTTTGATAAGTAAGTGGTAAAACCAATATTTGTGTTGTTCAACTTTATTTTATTTTTGGCCAGGCCTTCTTGAATACTGAAGTTCACCATTTAAATATTAAGATCATTATAGACACTTATGATACAAGTGGTAAAATGGAGATTTAATTTTAGCGAGTAGGTATCTTACGAGCAAAATAAAATAGTTTTATCTTGTGTATCATAAACTATTTTTATACAGACATCAATATTTGTGAAATAATAACAAATACTAAATTTATTCTAATAAATTATGTACCATGGAGCCATTTTAGAACTCGAGCTGCCCTGCCATTTGATGCCGCATGCAATGCACATGCGCTGACAGAGGTTACTGATTTTCTTGTGGACGGCTGCCAACCCAAGGAATGGAGTCAACACATTTCAACCACCATGTGTGCCGACCGTGAAAAACCACAGAAAGAAATTTAATATTTAAAAATGCCTAATGAATTTTAACGTTTTCAATGTTTACCAAGCTGAGCTACTTAGTAATTATATAAAATAAAATATTAACTAAAGAGTATTTTTACTGTGATTGAAACCGAAGTTGGTTACAATGAATCTGAATGCGATAACGAGCTATTTCTACTAAGTGTATCTTGTGTTAGAGGTTTAATTTTTTATTCAAGCTGTCTAAAAAATACTTTTAAAAGTATAGTTAAACGTAACGGCGTTCATTAGGTAACTAGTCAGTAACCATTAAACTTTTCTGTCATCTCTATTGTGGTAACATTCTCTGTTCTCTAATAATAATAGTGTGATTGTAAAAACTAGGGATGGGTCCTAGATACTTTCGATACCTCGATACTCTCGATACTTTCATGGTATCGGTATCGAGCGATACTTCAGAAAACTCACTCGATACTTTTTCGATACTTTTGTAACTCTGCAATTCAAGGAAGTGCGGTATCTCTTTCTGCTTTTAGTGGTCTACTAGATACAGTAAATACTTCTATTTCTCCTTGAAATGGAGAAGACTACTCTGTGACTTTTGTCTAGTCATAAATAAAGACTTTCCGACTTTCAAAATTCAAACAGAAGAGATTCTTAATTGTTTCGTTTCCTGTCAAACGTTTCAATAACAACCAACACGCAAGCTGACTGTCCAAACCCTATTGTAATTTTTGAACAAAACCTTGTTTCAAATCTAATTTTAGTTTTAATGTAGATCTAAAAAAAAATATAGGCTGCTGATGTTATTAAATTTTACCTCATTAAATATGCAGAATTAATTAATTTAGTTGGTATTACACAGTTCTCTCAACTTTTAATTTTTAATGTAGGCCTACCTATTTATTGAAACTAGAAATCTTGACGGTAGAGTATCGAAGTATCGAGTATCGAGGAAAAAATCATGTATCGATATCGAGTGTCGAGTATCGAGAAAATCTGGTATCGACCCATCCCTAATAAATACTTATCGGTGGTGCAGGGCAGGGGTCGCTTGCTGACCACTTGATCCGAAAGTCGTAGGTTCAAGCCTTCCTGAGGTCGATGTACTTCTCAGGATGTAAAACCCTGAACAATGTCCGTAGAACCCGTGAAGATTTAGGGAACGTTCAAGAACTCCAAACCGAAATTAGAGCTTCTGGGTTAACTCTCCCAAACCTTTCACGAGCTGGTAATAGTTGAATTTTCTCCCCGAAGGCCAAGAGTCGATGTGGTGACCATCTTTCAATCATCTACGTGAAACAATAGTAATTAATACGTCCTCGGTAAAATATCCTCCCTCGATGGCTTGGGGAAATTAAAGTTCTGAGAGCAAAAAGCATACCGCCTATGTAAATCTCCTAAAATTCTGTAGGAATTAATTTTAAAAATTCTTAAGGGTTTCCGAGGCCTGTGTATGGAGTATTCCACTACATCACGTTTCCCTCTTTATATTTATTTATGTTTTTACTAAATAAAATCAGAGTGCAGTTTTCTTTTACAATACTGCTGAACATTGTGGAGCAATAGAGAAAAGTTAAAGAAAATTAAGTCACAAATGTACTCATGGAATGATTAAACCACAAGGTTACGGTACCAAACAATATTTCTAATAAAAGTAGTGTACATTTGAGGCTAATTTATTTTATTTATTCTTTTTATTTATTCTGGCAGAGCTAAGGCCATTTGGCCTTCTCTTCCGCTGTACCAGTCAAAAACTACATTACAATTACGTAATACATATACATATTATAGATAATTAATTAATACTTAATACTTAAATACAAAACACTAACATAGCTATTAAAAATACTAACATAGCTAAATGTGATTTAGGTTTATTTTTAACGCTAAGTGATTTACTGTCATCTACCATGACCCCTGCTAACATTGTGAGTAGGCTGAAAAATGATATTGTGCACATGCGTCGCGCAGTGGAACTGACTATGAGCGCATGCGTCGTGGCACGTGACAGTACATGAATTGACTTTAGGAACTATTCTGGATTTTACTTACTTTATTTTACTTATTTACACAGAAGTTCGTCCAAAAATCCAATTACAAAGCTTTTAACTTTTGGCCTAGATATTCTACACCTTATAACTAGGCCAATATAAAAATAGTACAATGTGCAATAAACCTATAACGTTTCATAATAACGCTTTGCTCGTTTCATAATTTGCATACGAGTATCTTAATTACCACTATAGGCAAGTTGCAGTAGTTCTGGTCTTCTCCGATAGAAGGCAGCATATAGCTACGGTAAAATCGAAGCTTCCTTTTGCTCATTTTCTTGAAAACGAACGGAATATTACAACATGAAATGAATTCATTTTAGTATGATATTAAAATAAACACAAACAGAATTGATTTTATTTTAAATACAGGTTTTTCATTACGCAGTTTCCAGTTGCTAGTCTTAAAATTTCAAGATCGTTCCGTGTTCGATATTAATCGATACTACACCAGTTAAGAAACAGAAAACAGTGTGGTAATGAGTATCATTATGACATCGTTACGTTACACATAAGCGTATTATAGCATAGTCGAACAAAAGCAATACTTTACTTGTTCTATAAAATCGGCTATCTAAAAAAAAAGTTTCATGAGGAAGGAACAATACAGTCAACTTACAAACTGCTATATGTCTTGAACACTCACAGTGTATAGATAGTTCCCATTAACTAGGCATAAAAGACGAGGATACAGATAACGAAAGACGGGTTCTGTATTTTATTATCGAACACATACTTTGCAAGTACTGCAACTCCTGTTTTGTTTTGAAAAGAACATGTGTTTCCTTGCGTATGACAAGTATGGTAGAGGCATTTATTTTCCTTTTGTTATTTGAACCACAAGGGGCTGTTTCTGACAGAATATTGCTCCACAATGAAAACAATACATCACATGACTGGAAGAGATACTACTTGTCCTTATTGTTCTTCTTCTATGACACGAGTCGGTAGCTATATAAAACCACATGCTATGCACACAAATTAGCCAAGCTGCACTAGTTTTCTTTCTTCGTCTCCTATTTCTCGTCGGTTTCTTATAGCTGAAGTCTTGCCTTTCACTTCCATTATTTCTGCTGCTGCCATGCTCTTGCTTAACTCTATTCGCTTTTCATAAATTTATTATAATGGTTTGTTAATATACTATAAAATGTGTATTTTATGGTAAATATTTCAAAGAAAAATACAAGAAGTACCCCTTTCAAATAGTAAAGATGAATTTTCCTAAAAGTCACCGACCGACAACTTAACTTACTTCACCTATTGAATATGCACTTACAATTAGTTACATAGAATTTACTATAATCATGCCCACGTCACTGGCGAAATTAACTGAAATGAAATCAGATTATTCCAATGTTAAGCTAAATTGCTTCAATCATCAGTTCCAGATCCATCGTTAGATATTTCCAAAGCTTTGAAATAGGCGTATTCTAAAAAATTCGTCAATCCTGAATTTCTAATTATAGTTCAAGACATTCAGATTATATTAATTGGGAGGGGCAAACTAAATTATCACCTCTCGTTCTAACCCTTAGCAAAAAAAAAAAAAAAAATTGTGAGCTTCGTCTATCATGCAACACAAAGTAACTGAAAAAAGGATCTGTCGGGGTAAAAAAGGTATCTCGTCCTACATCATAAAACACAAAAGGTTGGTTAATATCCATTGTTTGGTTGAGACGTGTTCGAGAAACTCTAATAAAAAAGATATAAAGATTTCCATATTCTTTTATTTAGTTTAGTTTACGTGATTTTAAGTACTTTTGTAGGTTTCTAAGATACTCGGTTCCTCAGAACTTTGAACATAGAACATATTGAAAGAGAACATCCACTTAAAGTTATCAAAACAGAGTGGCCTAAGATCCGGAAAGCCATTAGAAATAGGACATTTTGCAAATAGGAAATAGTACATTCCATATGAAATAAAAATAGGCTTAGAAATCAATTAGAGAGGACACAAACGTAACTATGGTGCTATATTTTAATCTATCATGACTGTCCAATAATATTCCAATTGTATTTTAAGATTCTGATTTGTATTAAACTAAAGTTATGTTGCTCATAATTCTAAAATACGCATTTCATCTTCTGGAGGGTGGTAAGTGAGGTTTTCTATTTTTACCTCTTTTTCTCTAGAAAGTCAATTTCTTACAATACCCATATATGCTGAAAAACTCCATTCACCTAACTCTGTTATTTCCTGAGTTACACGTTTTAAATATCAATGCATATTTTCAAAATGAATATCGTGGTACAGATTACTATTAACGTACTGTCTAGAATTGGAAATATAAACGCTTAGATTGTCGCAATCTATAATGTATGCTGATGACACCACATTTCTCTGTAAACATGACGATCTGAACTTACTTTATGAATTTAGCAATTTGACTTGTTTGACAGCATCTGAGTGGTTCAATGCAAATGCCTTTCTACTCAATGAACAAAAAACAAAACATATGATTTTTAGTAATAAGAAAAGTTGTAAAGATTTAAATTTCATGGAACCAGTAAGATTTTTAGGAATTGTGTTGGATCGCAATTTAACATGGACAAAACATGTTGATCATATTAGTTCAAAATTGTCGAGGGTTTTATTTTTATTACGTAATCTGAATAATTTTATCACTCCTTCATATGCTAGATGTGCATATTTTTCTTTTTTTCAGTCAGTATTCAGATATGGACTTATATTTTGGGGTAATTGCAGTAGAGTTTCTGATATTTTAATATTGCAGAAGAAAGAAATTCGTATTTTATCACATGCTGGCTTTTTAGATCATTGTAGGCCTCTGTTTATTAAATTAGAAATTTTAACTGTAATTAACTTGTACATATTTGATGTTTTAGTATACACTTTAAAACGTTTAGATAACTACAATTTGGTTTCTTATACTCATGGACATAAGACACGTCAAAATGATAATATTATGATACCCTATTGCAGGTTAAATAGTACACACAAAAGTTATAAAGTCATTGGCATGAAAATATATAATAAAATTCCGAAGTTGAGAGACTTAAACATAAATTTTATCTCTTGTTACTATGCAATCCATTTTATTCACTTGACGAATTCTTTAATAAGCCTGATTCTGATATTTTATTTTAATATGTGTCTATTTTTGAGTATGTGTATGTATTAACAAAATATTGACGAAGCCGATTGTAATTATGCTTAAAGGCCAATAAATATTGTATTGTATTGTATTGTATTGTATTAAGAACTGTGCTTTCATCTGTACAATGAGGACGAAGAAGAAAGTATTTTCGTCTTAATATTAATTTTCGAACCTTAATAAATCAAATTATAAACAACTGAATTCCTTGAGGAAATAATTCATTAATATAGGCTCTGTTGGATATTGATTCAACCAAATATATAATTATGTCATTTACTGTGTGCAAATTCCTTTTTATTTTGCAATATAAACAGTCTTATATTACACTTTGTTAACATACTCAGCAGAACGTAGGCCTACAGAACGAAATTAACCTTCTTGACGCAAACATTTTACAGTGCGTCTGCAGAAAAGGGCATCAAATCATGTAAGACCCACGGCTTACGAGAAATTCCAAACATGACAGAAGTCTGAAACTTTGGGGACCATAGAGTAGAGCTTGTAGACTAATTTTGTATAATGAAATTAAAAAGCTACTTTTGGCCATAAAAGGGCATATTTTCGCTCATGACTGACCTAAAAATGGCATATTTTACAACAGAAATAAGAAAGGTTAACCTAATTGAAACTAGTATCTTATTTTTCTGATAAAACTACTGTTTGATTAATATAAATTTATATGTTTGAAACATAACTCAAATGCGAGTCCATTTACGAATTGATAGACATTTTTGAAACATAAATTACTGTTGTATTAACCCTCGGCAACTTCATTCAAGATAAATTTTTCTCATGCACGTATGTAATCTCCATAGTTACAAAAAATCACTGACATAAGTAAATTGTCAAAAACAGTAAGCTAGGATTACCAGGACGGGACATCTGCATTCTATATACAGACTATACTTATCTTTGTAAATAAAGGTCTTCTAATGGCAACAAACCTTGAAGCGAAATTGGGTTCGAAGTTGAGAAAGGGAAAGAAAATCTTGGTGACCTAACCAACTCAAGAGATAGGAAGGAGGAAGTTACGGGGATCTCCACACTCAACCCATGTCATTAATCTCTTCAGAGCCTCCCGGCCAAGCACTTCGGATACCCCCCATTAGTCAAATTGGTGACGTCATACACTACTCCTTCCAATTCAACTTTATAAAAGGAAGCCAGCATCTTATAAAAACTTCCTTCCTTTAACACCATCTTCATGGTCCAAAATCTCTACTTCATCGCGTTGACTTAAGCAGTGTGACATAGAAGCTCAATAACCCTTTTTACCTTCTTTTACCCATTCAACTTACTAATATTTCAGTCGACACTAGTACAGGTTCTGGATGTTTTGATAAGAGTGAAGTTGAAATTATTCATTTCAAAAACATAGATTTATTAAGTAGGTCAATTCACAATAAACATATACATTGCAATGTACGCGTATTGTTTTGAAATATATACTTGATTTAGGCTATACTAACAGTAAATACGTACCTAAACACACCAATAAAAATTAAAAATTCTATAAGTTTTCAGCGCTGTCAATATGTTGCGTCCCATTTACCTACGAAACTATCACAAACGAGTCATGATCTTGAATCAGCGTGAAAAGCCCGAACAAATTTTCCTATAAGCCTATAAAATGTAAAAGTCATTAGTCTAGCGTGTCAATAAATATGATGTCCATAACCATGTAATCTGTGTCAATAATAATGCTTGCCGCCTTACACTCATTAACGTAATCTCATCGATGTTTTAAATCAGGTTTCACAAAAACTTATTTTCGCTTAACTACGAGTTTATATAGAACATGTACTTTTTTTCTTTATCATCTCATTTTCTTATTAAGGCCAAGTTCCCCTTAGACAACATTAAAGCTAAAATATACATAGCAATGGATAACAGTGCTTAATTTATTTTCAATTAAATTTACGTACCAGCACCAGCTATTAAGTTTAAATTGCTAGCCTATACTGCTAGAATGTAGACCGTTAGCATTAATTCTAAAGAGTTATAGTACCTTTCATGCACAGAACCGCTGAAGGTATTTTATAAAAGCTATGTAGTAATCATATTAACCTCATACATAAAGTAACCAAGAACTTTGATGCACAGGCGAGTTGATTCTGACTTCACCTTTTATAGAGCAGCAAAAATTGTTTTGTGGCAGTAAACTCTCTTTAGAGTTATAATGAGAACGCATTAGAAGGAAATATAGTAGTTTCTTGTAATTTGCATCAACATTTCTTTTATGGTTTGAACCCTTTATAGCAATTGTTTCGGACAAAGCGTTAGCTGCGGAATGAAATTAAAGTATTTATTGAATGGTGGCTAGATAAAGCTGCACAATTTTATAATTAAGGAGATGTGATAATTTCATAATCCATAATTCATGTTTCATCCTAAAGTTCATTACCAGGGCTCAGATTCTAATGACATGTCATCTTTTTATTGATGCTTCATAGACACTGCCAACTTGTGGATAAATCTTAATCATGGCCTCTAGATTATAGAAATGCATTTTTATTAGGTCATTTTTGTCATTTTATGCAATTTTATATTTTTAGGGCATTTATTTCAATTTTAGGTAATTATTTTGTCATTTTCGTGTCATTTGCTTCCTTATTTGGTCATTTTCATGTATTTACATTGAGTGTATTAACTTTTTTCGTCACGTTGTTTGTTTAATGCAAGAAGGAAAAACTCGGCGTTAAAGTGTTGATATGTCTCAGTCGGAAATGAGAATAAAAGAAACGCCAAAATGTTGTATTATATTACTATTGTTATTAGATTGACTTGGCACCAGAGTCTGCCACCTGCTTGGATTTGAGAGTGCAAACTACTGTTTACCCGCAATAAACAACAATAGGCCTATAATCCGGCAGACAACGAAAGGAAATGCCGAATTTTGACTCACCAGTACCTCAGTGCCAATATAAATTTCCGTGAGGAAAGAACATTCACAACATTACAGTTATTTAAAGTTTTTACAATTATGTACAAACTAGTCTATAACTTTATGTGTACAATAATATTCTTTTATAAATAAAAGATCGGTTTTTAGGTCATTTAAGTTAAACACATCTTTGTTGTGTTAATACGTAGGTCAATGGAGTCAGGAGGAAAATTTTTCGAATGGGTCTGGCCAAGAACTTGAGGACTCGGGTGGTGTTGACGAAAGCGCACGAAGTTGAAAACCCTGGTTAGATTCCCGTCCAGGACAAATTTTCCTTTAAAGAATTATTGTGTTTCATATTTATTTACTCGACAGCTACTCCACCATTTCCTAGCACCATCTGAATTTGTCTTTTATTTACCCAATGCTAAAGCTCTGATTTAGTGAAATTTTATAATTGCTAACATAATATTCTGCAAATCTGAGTATTCAGGTTAACTGCCTATGAGATGGACCTCCAATCCCGCTTGACCAGCAGAAAAAAATATAAAAAGCACTTCTAATTATTTTCTGTTTATTTTCTTTTATGAAGATTATTCTTCTTTTATTTCTGGGTGATCATCTAGTAGTAATGAAATAATATACCAAAATCATAGATTAGCGATCTGATTACAGCATTTAAGTAAATTGTGGCAAAATATTGAATATCAAGGATTCTATTAATTTTGGTTATGTACTAAAAATGTGAATATTTAAAATTTTCATGGAAACTTTATGTATCTGTAAGATACAATGCCAATGTAAGTCGGCAAATAATTATACTTTTAAAGAACGTGAAAGACAATTCATCACAAATTACGTAATTAACTACGTTTCAAGTTGAAAAATATGTCATTTACTCAGACAATACCCTGGGAAAATTTGTAATAAAATAAGCGGGAGTCAAATAATGTACTCGCAGCGCTCCAGCGAATTTCAAGGCTATATTAATGAACCCTCTTCGCAATGATAGATATGCTTTTATGGGGCATCTGAACCGTCAGCCGTTTTACGACCACCAACTTGGGAAGAACGAACGATACAGAAATTAAACGCAGCTTTCACTTTCCACATCTTCCATCTCAAGGATGTCCAAAACGTCTTACCATTCTAATCAGAACTTTAAAAGGTTGTCTTATATATAGGTCATGTAAAGTGCATGACCATTATTGTTCCTTCTCGTTTGGTTTAAATTTTTTTATTTGGTTTAAATTTTTTTTTATTCGTACAGAACAGATATTAAGAATTGATTTGAACCAATATGAAATGCATCAACTCTCAAGATATTAGTATGACTGGCTAAAGATAATTATTTCGTAAGAGAGTATTAAATTTGCACTTCTTAAAGAAATGAGATACCAATCTATCTACCGTATAAAGAAGAGTACAACGCCCTACTTTTATCTCTGAAATAAGGGAACTCGATAAGCTCAGGAGAGGCCTTCACGTCTTGAATAACAATTGTACATTGTTTTAAAATTTAAACTGAACTGTAAGCATACAGTTTCTCAAGTGAAGTTTCTGGAATAAAGTAAATTTTGTATACACAGTACTTCGTGATGTTAAATATTTACTATTACGTGTACATCTTTAAAGTCTTCAAATTTTAAAAATATGCATATTAAATAACTAGGACAACTCAAAATTACGTTTGACAGTATCGAAAGGAAAATTTTTCAACTCTGAATATTTTAAAGTGCTTTCATAAAACATTCAAAATCATTTAAATATAACTCACTTAAATATTCATATAACTACGTATAAATTATCTGAAAAAATACTCCATAGCAGAAAATTCGACCACCAATTTGTAATGTTAAGTACCTGTAACCACGTAGAACAGGCCTGTCCAACCCGCGGCCCTCGGGCCACATGCGGCCCGCTCTCACAGTTTTGTGGCCCGAGGACAAAATAACAAAGAAATTAGAAGATATGGTTGGAAAATGCACTATGCTTGGATGACAGTGTCGACCAGACTGACACCAGTTAACTCTTGATTTTCATACGAATGATCAACAATGAATTTTCAACACAAAAAGAAATTCTTGAATTATGTTCTTTACGTGGGGAATTTTTGGATGAGAGATCTATCACTCCACTCAAATGTACGCTGGCTGAGTGCAGGTAGTGAAAATCTTGTTCGACGGGTTGAAGATCCAGACTTTCTAAGGCAGCTTGCTTTCATGACTGACCTGACACAATACTTGAATGAGTTGAACCAGAGACTTCAGGGCAAAAATCAAAGTGTTTGAGGGTTAGAGGTCATGTTAATGGTTTTAAAATTTCTTAAATCAACCTTATCAAGAAATGATTTAACACACTTTCCATGTTGTCAAGAGCTGTGAGAGGAAATTGAAGATGGTAATTTTTTTTTAGTTTTGTGAAAATATTGAAGTTAGGCCTATTATTCAAGAATTCAATGAAAGATTTTCTGACTTCGAAAATATTAAAAGTAAACTACTGCTTTTTAATGACCCTTTGAATATGGATATTGAGAATCAGCCATCCATGTATCAACTGGAGCTCTGCGATCTTCAGGCTGATCCTTTTCTTCAAACCAGGTCTGAGAGAGGACTCAACTTTTTCAGAGGGCAGGTTTCTTCAGCTTAGAGATTTTGGTTTGCAGCTTTCCTCAATGTTAGGAAGTACTTTATGTGAGAGTGCTTTCTCCAACACGAAATTCATAAAAAATAAATATAGGAACTGTCTCACTGATGATTCCTTGTTACACCTACTAAGACTGGCAGTTACTAACATAGAAGAGGACATCCATACTTTAGTGAAGCAGTCTGATAATCCTCAGTGCTCACATTAAGTTCTAATTTCGGCCTACTGGTAATGAATCATATTTCAACAATTTGGTCTGCTGTACTTTACTGTTATATTTATGTGAGTGAAGCTTTTACTGTTTGGCCCTCAGCATCAATTGTCGAAACATTTTGGCCCCCAGTACTAATGAAGTTGGACAGGCCTGACGTAGAATATTAGAACTCATAGAATTGCATTCGAGAAAATTGCATATTTTAGAAAATAAGTGTGTTTAGGATTGATATCCCTATTTTCCCTAGAATATTTCGTAAAAAAATATGTTCCATATTTTTTCAGTTCTATGTTAGGGTTTTACAAAAACATTTTTAGAAATCTACTTAAGGTATCTTGAAATTTAAAGTGAGTGGTCCAGAAGATAAGTGTTAAAAGATGAGCTGGCTTTCATTGTGGTCATTGTTAAGAAAGAGCCGTTTTTATTTTCAATGAGGTGTATGCAATAGGCGTGACTGTTAGTTCACTTAACATATACGGAATGTTAGGAAATTGAGTGGTATCATTTAATGTAAATATTACACAGGTTATATGGCACAAAATATGTCTTCTTTTGCTGTACTAGTTTTTTTCGAGAAATTAGTTAACATTTATTATTATTATTATTATTATTATTATTATTATTATTATTGTGGAAGCGACATTGGCAGCTTGATTGATTGATTAATTGGAGATGCGCATGAAAGCATCCGTAGTTATGTACGACAATTCTTCTTTCAGGAGATGCACATTCCTAAGCTTGTACTCTTTACCGCATGTAGTTTTTCCACTCTCCATCAGACCGTGCACTGTTACCTATATCTTTTCGGTATTATTCACGAAACCGAAAATCTAATTTATTTTATTTTCCCTAAACTATATGAATGAAACAATGACACCTATTGCACCAAGAAAACCAGATCACGAATTGCTATGCATTCACAAACAGAAATTACTGTTGACTAGCAATTTGAGCTTGGATTTGAGGAAGAAATTTAAAAGTCGACTGCGTCCAAGCGAATTGATGTAACTCTTAGTTTTTTGTTCAATAAGGAAGCTATGTTACTGAATGATAACTGGTACTGAAATACAAATACTGCCGAAAATAGGTAACCCTACAAAAATTATTTTATGGGTAAATAGCTTTAAAACCATTAGGCCTACAAGTTGATTATGAAAAATCTGAAATTTAAACTGGCCAATAGGTGTAAACATCATATAATAGCTTAGCATACAAGTGAATTGTAATCAGGAGCAAGCCAATTTGAGTAACAATCAATCTTTCAGTGTTTCACAATTTCTGTACTTTTACTGTTTTTTTAAAGCAGAATGTTTTTATATTTTCTGTAAGATTTTATTTTTGAGGGTTACACCATTTGGCATAGCCTAGACACAGTCGATTTGATGCATCTGGAGCATTGCTTTATAGGGATTAGAAACATGATCACTAGGGCAAGGCAGTTAATGACCATAAAGCAATGAAAAAATGCAAATTTAAAAAAATGCATTTATAACCTAAAAATAGTGAAAAAATGAAAAAAAAATTTTAAAAATGACCAATAAATTTCCCAACTAATGATGGTTTCACGGGCTATAAGCCGAGTTAAAGGATATATTGCATCCAAGTAGAAAACTTTTCTACACTCATATCCCTGAGGAAGGCCGCAGAGATGTCAGCGACCGAAAGCTTGGATGCAATATATCCTTTTACTCGGCTTATAGCCCGTGAAACCATCATTAGTAATCAACGCCGAGAAAGCCTCAAGTCTTAAGAATAAATGTCCTCATTATTACTTGTATTTAAACGGATGACAGTGCGTTATATATCAATTTACAATATAAAACACACTTATTTTATTTCTAAAGAAGTAAGTAAATCTATACTACTTGGACACCCTTAGCGAAAAAATAATCTGAACTGGCATGCCCATATAATTGCCCCTAGCAAATATGAGCCATTTAAAAAGAAAGAAGAAATAATTCTTTATTGCTACAAGACAAACTGCTATGGTGTTTACTATAAACCTGAATTAAAATTAACTATGAACACTTGGCAGAGATTCTCAAATAAAACGATTGTCTGTTGTCTGAAAATAATGATTTGTGCATGGAAAAGCTCCTTTCTAACTCCACTGAAACATGACCTAAAATGCCGAAAAGACCTAAAATGACCTAAAAATGCAGAAAATGACCTCAACATTGCCAAAATGACCTATCTCTTGAAAATTACGAAAAATGCAAAATAAAGCAAAAGAATGCAAAAACAAGTTGCCCTTATTTAATCAATTATTTCATGATAGGCATTTATATATTTTCAAGCTATCTTTTAACCTTCATATAAAAAAGATGCAAAATCATCAAATGCCTTGTCCTAATGATCACTAATAAAAATGGATAAGTACCTGGGAAAGTTTTGAAATGTGATGCAGGTAAAGAATTAAAAATAAAAAATGGGCGGACAAAGTGACAAATGGGGAAGTTATGAGAAGAGATCAATCCTGAACACATATCTTCGTAGGAGAGAAAACCGAATAGGTCACACCTTTAGAAGAAATTGTCTTCTCTATGATGTCATTGAAGGAAAGTTGGAGGGAACTCCAGGTCTTGGAAGGAAGTAGAAGAACCAAGCTGCTTCACGGTTTAAAGAACATAAAAATTGTGGTTACTGAAGGATAGGAGATGAAAAGCGAATTTCGCATATAACGTCCAAGGACCTACCCATGGGGAAAAACACTTAGTAGTCATAATAAATTAATATAATTTAAATTTCAACATTATTAACAGGTCTCTGGTTTTCTAAGAATATTAAATTTACTTACTTCATTACTTCCTTACTTACTTTCTTACTTACTTAGGCCTACTTCTTTACTTACTTCCTTACTTATTTCCTTACTTACTTTCAAGCACTTTGTCCACAAATAAATGTAGGTGCACATTTTTTCTGGCAAAGCCTTCAGTGTTAGCCCGAAAGTTTAGTAATTTTTTTTCTTCAGGCAGCTTAATCTCAGTCAGTAACCAGAATGATGGGAAATCAACTTCTGTAGTATTAATTAGAAAAACTTAGAAAAAAAAGGTTATTTTTTGCATTTAAGCTTTTAATAGTATGATTCTTCAAATAGGGGTTGTACACCCCTGTTTGCCTGCAAAAGGCCTTAATTTCTCGTCCTCTCGCTCTCTATCCTCATATACAGTTTCTCTATTAAGGAAGCTAAACTTTAACAGATAAGGCTCGCCCAATTTGCCGACCAAATCCAAACCCCACTCTCCCACTCGCAACCCCGAATTCTGTACCAGCAAGGAAATCTGGGAATGAAAAGCTTAGTCTTGCCTATGGACAATATAGGAAGAGCTTAAGTACTTTGATGATGAAAACTGAAAGGAGTGTTGAAATGGTAGTTTTCTACATGGCTAAGGCTGGGATTGCCAATGAGTTTAGAGATGTTTACGCTTCTCTTAGTCTGTTCATTATCATTGAAGATAAATGTTTCATGATATACAATGAAGAGTGCTTATTCCAGTAATGGAATTTTGCGGAATTATGTAGTGATTTCTCCGTCATATATCAGTAAACTTCGAAATCTGTAACAAGAACATACAAAAAAACCCTACTCGATACTAAACTTAACAAGAATATTCCTACCAGACTCCTAAATTATAATTATGTTCCTGCTTGGCAAAAGAATACAAAATTTTCTAAAATACCTTGGTTAGCTCTGCCAGGCAGTAGCGAGTGTTGGGGGTTCACTCTTTTGAACGAACAGGTTTATTAATATCAACCCCTTTTCATTTCAGTCTTGTACAGATATGAGAATCAATTAGGTTCAAATGTTGATCCTATACTATTCAAAATCGTATTAAACCGCTCAATATTCGGAAATAGCTGAAAATTATGAACTTATTAATGGTGTTAATTTGCAGGAATTTTACAGAAGATTATTTTCACAAAAATATAACATTTATCTCAGTGTTTTTAAATAAATTGTTAAGGCTATTTTGAAATAACTAAAGATCCATTCTTGTACTATAGGTAGGCTACTGATTTTTAATTTATTTTAATTGAATTATCATTTTTGTCCATTAAGTAATAAAAAATAAAAATTCATTAACTGCAAGGAGAATATATATTTACTTCTATACCAAATAACTTAACTTAATTCTTAAAAAGAGATGAAAAATATATAGCCTATAATGCGTATGTGCATTTAGGCTAAGTATGTAGACCTAATATGTTAAAATATAGTAAGAATAATTGTTTTGAATCTCTATATGTGGCGAATAAATAAACTTAAGTTTTAATAATAATTATAATAAAAATAACAACAATAAAATCAGGTAAACTGATATATCAAAGTGCCAGATGGAGTTAATAGGCCATATTTCACAAATAATGACTTTTAGACCACGGTTTCTTGAGAAAGTTTGATAAGCATGTGTGAAGGAATAAGTGGGATAACTAGAATATTAATAGAACGAATTTAGAACAAATTCCTCACATAAACAATAGGCCTATTGTTTTATTTTTCACAAAACATCTGAAGCCATACGAATACGCAGTCAAAAATTTTCAAACTTGATTTTGGAGGTAAAATATTAAAAATTTGAATTTTTAAAAATAATCCCATAGGTTTTCCCTTCGGTTTAGGTCTGCCAAATTTCAAGTGTATGTGGATGTGCTCATGTGCAAGTGCATAAACATCACTCGTAATGAGTGGATAATTGTCTGTCGTTGATGTGAATGTCACGGTTGTCCAGTCAGTTTTTTCATAGTTATGAGGCAACTAGAAATACCAAATTATGCACACTTATTGGCTGAAGTCTGAGCATATAAAAAATAACATAATGTTAGGGAAATGTACACAATGTAGTTAAAATTAAAAATTCTACTCTATCTAAGGTATAACCAATGGAGATACGACAAAAATCATAGGACCAAACTTGTAGATCTCTGAAAATCCGTTACTGCTGGTGCAATCTTTTTTTTATACGATGTACCGTTTAGCTACTATAAGCCTAAAAGACAGACAAAGTTGCGTCCACCACCATGAATGTTTTTTGGGGGGTGAAAAAAAACGGATCGTTTTGGAGTATTTCCGTCGGTTACAAGCTATAACTATAAATATCCCAAATTTCAAGTTTCTGGCTCATCTGGAAGTTGACATATAAAATGTCAATGAGTGAGTTATCCACGCGGCTTTGTACAGTGCAATTACTATTAGTTGGCAGTGCGCAGAGAAATGCGCAGTACCAAGGACGAGTCTATATCGAAATATTGTCATTTGAAGGAGTGGTGATTCATTCAGTCGCCAGCCTTCAGGGCAGTCACATTGTGCTGGCTATAACTGATTTCACTTTAAGTTCAAAGTAGATGTAAACAAAGCCACGTGACAAGGTAGCGCCTCATTGGCTAGTGGACGAACTGTAACTTTTGCTGCTTTGTATGCATACTCTTGCTCTTAATAAAATAGTTCGGTTCAAACCGTACCTTTTTGTAGCTATTTTCGAGCAGAGAAATTTAAAAACACGTTTCTGAAGCAGATCTGTATATGAAACAAAATTAATTTGATCAGGTTTTCATGACGCATAATAACTAAGTGAACTAATTAAACCGTTACAACAGATGTAAATTGTAGGCGTTTACGACAGCTGTGTGAATGCTCAAGTACGCCATCTTGGAATGAACTTGCCACAGTCCCTTCCCAATAACTTGGTAAGACCTGCTGAATATGCGTTCATTTATTTATATATATATCGGTTTTACAACACGTACGTGAGGACAAGAAAGTCGTGTGCTAGAAATTTCGTCAAAAGTTAAATGTAACTTACAGCTCTGATAGGATTGGGGCGGTTACAAACAGAAATTAATGAATTCAACAAGGAAACGCCTCTGAAGTGGGCAGCCAACATTGCAAACTGAGAGTAATTTTTTATACTCGTTAATATCTTCTTGTTAACTGTTTATGACTTTCTTAAATACTAATATTAAGCCTAATTTTGTACAGATGTATCGATCTTTTCAAAATAAATATCACATTTTTCAACAATGGTTCATGTCATAAAAAATATTTTAAAAGTACTATTGAGAACACTGGAATACACAAAAATCCTCATTCCGTGGCGGGTAAAACTCCACATGGTTTGTCACATGCTCGGCGGAGTGGTACTTTAGAGTTTGTTTACATCTACTTTGAACTTAAAGTGAAAATATTATAGGTATATGGCTACGCCTGTCATGACTCTCGGGAGGGGAAGATGGCTTGAATTCAACTCCCACCTCTGAAGAACCTTTCCCTGAAACACGTTTCTCCGCTGCCAGCAAGAAATAATTTCACTGTACTAAAGTGATGATTTGCTGTTTTTAAACCGTTAATTGGTCATTCCTCAGGGATCGGTCAACCAATTTGGCCAAAAGCATTCATCCTAGGGACGTTATAAAATCGTATACTAAGTTCCATGAAAATCGGATGAAGCGTACTCGAGTTATCGTGCGTATAGACAGACGGACAGATAGACGGACAGACTTTTTGCCGTCCTCCATACAATCTTAGAAAGTACTATTCTGGCCCTTAATGATAACAGGTCTAATAATAACAAACATTGATACCTATGGTGTGTCATTCTGTTGACGTAACTACCTCGAATTTGCTAGTATAATCAACAAAAACTCACTTTTATGTATTCTGAAAAATCTTGTTAACGTATTTTCTGGGCATCTTCGATTTTCCTCAATTTTATACTTTTTCGGGTTATATCTTCATGGACGTTTCTTATGTAATGGCCGATAGTGTAAGATTTTTCTCATTTCAAGGGCAAGAAACAGAGGATTTAACTTATCCGAGTAGAAAATAAAAATAGTTTAAATATATCTGTTGCTTTTAACTATGGTTATCGATCAGAAGTTAAGGGGGAAATGCAAGTAGACTATATTAAACGAATCGTGTGCTTGACAAATGATTACAGCGCTAGGGAGCATGACATCTAGCGAAGTAATTTTTAATGCTGGAGTATATATGCACCGCCTATATTACACCCTTACTCTCTACGCCATTGCCTCAAAGTGCTCCATACATCAGCAACCTTGCCGCATCTTGCAGTATTCATGTAGGAGGAATGCATATTACAACATGCTCGATAGGGGTGCCCAACCACAGTCAAACTACATACATAATCATATTTTAATTGCACATAAAGTCCTCTGGACTAAACAGAGTCTCTGAAGCATCCCAAACATTTCCTATAAATATAAATGTTAATAAATTAAGTTAAATTTACCATAGACAAGTAAAATATAAACATTCTACAGTAAACATTGATCATAATATTAATTATGTCGTGGCATACCATATAACGGAGACCGCCGGGTGGTCTTGTGGTTAACGTCACTGACTACTCCGTCAGCCCGGGTTCGATACCCTGTACGTCCTCGGATTTTTCTGAGGTAGGGAGGTCTGGAACAGGGTGTACTCAGCCTCGTGATTCAATTTGAGGAGCTACTTGATAGAGAAGTAGCGGCTCCGGTCATGGAAACCACCATTGACGGCCGTGGGTGTCGGCATGCTGACCACAGGCCCCCAATCCTGCTATCTGCCTATGGTAGATGACGCAACGGTCGGGTGGTAGGCCTTGTTCCTTCAGGGATGTAGTGCCACGGAGTTTAGTTTATAGTATACCATATAACCGATAGCATATATATCCGAAGACAATGCAGCTTTAGGGTGATCAGCATTAGGTAGTTCATACAATTATAATTACTGAAACCTTTTAGGTCTTTAATGAGATGTCATTTTATATTTTGGATAAGGGAGCAAGGATAACAACTTCCCAGAAATGAAATATGTTACTTCAGAAATATTTCAAATTTTATCGTACCTTTCTATTGCTCTTAGAAGATTCATCAGAAGGAATATTAAGGGAAGCAACTAAAAATGTACTTAAAATTGCAATTCTATGGACTTATTCACTTCATTATGTTTTTGTTTTACTAAATATGAGGTTATCGGCAAGGAAGTTGCAAATTGTAATGAGCACAGAGGTAATATTTTGCTGCTTAAAAGTAGGAACATAATTTCATCAGAGCAACAAAGGATTCCCATAGATCCGTTCTTAAATACGCATTAGTTCTTGTAAATAAACAGTTTACTTGTGTTCATACTATGAAAACTAGAAACTATAGCATCCAGTGACCAAACTTTGCAGAATTTCCGCGCTCCCAAACATTGATTTCTGTAAGTAAAGGGGATTAGTTAAAAACCACCTAAATATGCAATTTCGATTTAAACTGGATATATACACCTTCTAATTAAACAATAACAATATTCTATAAGGAATACGGTAGATTAGAAAACTGTTTGATCAAGTATCCATTATTGGGACGGCTACTGAATAGATATCTTATTATATTAAAAGTCATAAATTGTATTGTGAATCAAGTGGATTGGGTACATACTAAACCACATTAACGAGTTTATCATTTCTACTTCATCGTGAGCACTTGACAGACTATGTGTCAGTGTGAGTGCATGCCGTACATAATGATTTTTAGTGCTAACCCATTAAAGAGTTGCTTCATGGAACCTTGACTTGAGAAGACAAGTGCCAGGGTATTGTAGATCCATTAGCGATTACCCTGTTGATGACAATAATTGACTTTCTCGTTAGCATGGTTCACACCACAACCATTCAGGATTATCATACCGGACTTCCTACACGTTCGATCAGATGGTATCATATTCTTGCATGTGCTACAGGTCCAACAAAACAATACATCTCAACGTATAATCAATTATTAGCAGCCCAGATAAAATGACAGAGTAGTGTAACTCGTTGTAGCGCTAAAAATGTTTCTACCGATCTAACTAACTTTCGTCGAGCTTCTCGCTGTCGTATCTGTTGTACTGAAGAGTCCATTGTAATATAGTTAGTTGGATAAGAAAAGTTTCAAATTTCGTAGTTTAGTATCATTTCTTTGCTCTTTCATTACTCTTAGAATCATATAACTATAAATAAATAACTACTGGACTGCATACCACGATGGTTTACCCCAAACTATATGTTAAAAATAGAAGGGTCAAATTACATTTCGTTTAGTCTTTGTTCAATAAACACCTGGCAGTGCACCTTTCTGTGGAACAAACTATATAAAGCTTTCTTCTTCCACTGGATTTACCGTATATCACAAAGTACAACAACATACAGTGATAATCTTCTAAATTCAATATTTGTCAAGACAAGCTCATAATATCTTTAAACGTTAGGAAAACATTTATTTAATCAAGAATGAACATTACAGGTATAGACCCAATTACAATGCTCATGACTATGCTAGCAATACATCATGTACAGTACTTACAATACACAAATATGAAATAGGTGAATAAAGTAGGAAAGTCAGAATAATTACCTTTGTAAAAGTATGGAGTAGGAGAAAAGGAGAGAGTAAAGAGAACAAGAGAGATTGAGAAGAAAGCATGAATTATGTAATGAAAGGAGAAAAAAATAAGAGTAAAAGTAAATAATAAGAAGCAATGAAGATATGTTAGTTGACAATATCAAGTATACATATGTGACTATAGTTAAACAATATTCACACACAGATTCCTATGAATTGCCATTTTGGGCAAGTTTTAACCATTGACTTGCAGTAGAGTTAAATTGTTTAAGATTCATTCCAAATATATCTATATTAAGTGGGTGGATTTGATTGTACCTATTCAAAGTTCTGTTTATTGGTGAATTTCTGTGCAAGTCAGTGTTTACTCTAGGAGTAAAAAATAGTTTTCATAATCTACTATTCTTACTGGGTACATATATATGAATTCTTTCTATAAGGTCTGTATCGTCAATATGGGAATTAACTATTTTATACAAAAAGCTTAATGTCTGACATGCTCTTCTATGTGACAGAGCATGGAATTCAAAATTTTCAACATTGCAGTTGGTACATCCCACTCATGCTAGAATATCAACGCTCGATGTACCTTAAAGTAGACAATAGACTCTGTGAAAAAAGCCACGCCTTTTTATTCTTTCCCATAAGAAATTTCCCCAATAGATTTTCCAGTAGTCTATCTAAAGCATTTAATTTTCACGGCAAAAATAAGCAAAGGGAACAGTCGTTATCTTAGAATGACAAGTTTTACATAATTGAAAGCGATTCTAAGATATAGAATCCAGATCGTTTTTCTACGAATTCTAAAAGCAGAAGTGAATGATGTGGAAGGAGTAGAGGAATTAGTGAAAATATAGCAAGCGTGAAAATGATGAAGAAGAAGATCAGAGTAAATTGTAATGTGGAATGAAAAGGCGTTGAAAATCTCAGTCTTGATAAAAGAATAGAAAGAAGAGACAAAAGGGGGGGAGGGCTTTAGAAGAAAATTGGTGTAGGAAGAGGGAGCAATGTTTGGAATGAAAAGAGTTGAGAAGCGGAACTGCTGAAGAAAGGCAAGGCCAAGAAACAAGGGAGAACGATAATGCCTTTAATTACTGCGGCCAAAGGAAGTGGGAGAAGTGGGGAGGGACAAATGAAAGAAATTACGACGCAAAGAGGTGGGGATGAAGGGTATGGGGATCGATGCAAATGAATGGGACGTTCCACCTCCTTCTTCAGCTATTGAGCCTCCTCCTGTATAGAAGTTTATTTTTCACTCCCTCTCTAATGACGATATAAAGAAAAGGAGGGGTGAGGGGGAATGAAATAAACTTCATTTGCAGTTGAAGATTCTTGGACCTTGTGTGGTGGAATAAGTTTCACTCTTACATGAGATAACTAAGTTGAAACTGTATACTGCTAACCCAGATAAGATCTCTCAGGCATTTAACCTTTAAATATATGCACAGGGCTTTTTTAATGAATTCTCGACAAAGGGTTAACATGAACAAAAACTGTGATCTTGTACATCTACTATCAACCAAGCACGAGAAAAACTCTGAGCAGCACGAGGAGCGGTACGTGACGTCATACCATGCTACTATTCTCTAAGAAAGCATTGTCACCTTGCAGCTTGGAACACACTGCACACTGGAGGCTAATGTTTACAACGCGCATACAACAGAGAGGCTCGTCTTTTCTCTGCCCAATCAGAACGCTAGTATCCACCTGCTTGTCAACCAACCCCTCTCAACGCACTCCGCTAACAGAGTTTTACTCGTGCTTGGCCGATAGTACGAGTTAGGCCTATATAAGTTACGAAACTCTTGCACACTGGAGGTATCCTCCGGGTCAACAATTTCATTGCTTCGCCGCAGTTCTGTCATTGTCATGAGGACGGAACTGTCGCCCTTAATACCTTCTGAGCAACCCCTTTCAAGCCGGGTAATAGCATGTGTGTCATTGTGAGTTGTAATTGGAGCTTGTAAATACTCATTTTTAACGGCGTGCGTTAACCTGGAGGAAATTTCTGTGACGTGACATTTCTTGCTAGTTAGAATTTCAATTCAGAACTTTTTATTACACATATGGCATTTTTTATTCAACAAAGACAAAGACAAAGATGGGACTAGGGATGGGTCCTCGATACTTTCGATACCTCGATCTTCTCGATACCATGCATGGTATCGGTATCGAACGATACTTCAGAAAACTAGCTCGGTACTTTTCCATACTTTGGTGATTCTTAAATTTAAGGAAATGCTGCATCCCTTTCTGCTTTTAGTAGTCTACTAAATATAGTAAATACTTCTATTTCTCCTTGAAATGGAGAAAACCACTCTGTGATTTTCGTCTAGTCATAAATAAAGACTTTCCTACTTTTAAAATCCAAACAGAAGAGATTCTTAATTGTTTCGTTTCCTTTCAAACGTTTCAATAACAACCAACAAGAAAGCTGACTATCCAAACCCCACTGTAATTTTTGAACAAAAACTTGTAAGTGGACTGTTTCAAAAACTAATTTTAGTTTTAATGTAGAGTTTAAAAATAATTTATTATATTTAATTATATTAAATTTTGTCTCATTAAATATGCACCCTTGATTAATTTATTTGGTATTACACAGTTCTCTCAACTTTTAATTTTTAAAGTACCTATTTATTGAAACTGGAAAAGTTGACAGAATCGAGTATCGAGGAAAAATCATGTATCTTTATCGAGTATCGAGAAAATCTGGTATCGACCCATCCCTATGTAAGACATTTAAGTATGTAAGATTAATAAAAAATCAATTGTTAATTATTCATTACTGAAACCACTGGAGAATTCCTCCGTGACGCGACCATTAAAAATAAACGCATTCACATGACTATGGAAGTGGTTATTCTTAGATGTGTTGAGTTTCACGAAACTAAAGATATAAGACATAAATATGTAAGATTAATAACAAATAAAAACTAACACGTTACACACTACTGTAAATGTTATTACTCATTACTGGAATCCATGGAGATATCCTCCGTGATGCGACCATTAACCCTTAACTTGGACGTGAGGTCTATGTGACCGCAGGAAAAACGTAATCGGTGCTACAGTCTGGATATCGTCTTCACAGGTGAGTTATTTACACTACCTTCATTTCTCAAGACCCTTTATCACCCCCACATGAGTCATTTTCCCATCACATGTGGAGCCGTGCTAGAAAACAGCTTTTTGTAGTGGTTACGTAAGTTTTTGCAGTTTACTATTTTATGAATGACAACGAGTGAACGGCCGGGACTATAACAAACTTTTAGGCCGAGAGTTTTAAGACCATGTGATGACACTTATGATGAAAGCATTTCCGTCAGATTTGTGGTGAATGTTTTGAGAGTAAGACTGTGTGTCCAATTTCTAAGGGGAAAATGTTGTAATTTAAGCTACTGCAATTTTTTATAAAACCACTTAATATTATTATTATTATTATTATTATTATTATTATTATTATTATTATTATTTATACTGGCGAAGTTAAGGCCGTAAGGCCTTTTCTTCCACTGCACCAGTAAAACTATACATATCGTAAATCATACTACAAACAATACAAGAATTGATAAATTATAAATTAAAACTAAACATACTACAGAAAATAAAATTACAAATTTGATAAACTAAACTAAAATAAAAATAATGACTAATAAAATGGATATCCAATTTATTTCTAAATTGTGGTACATGTCGACAGTCTCTGATATGACAAGGCAACGAATTCCAAAGGCGAGGAACTGATACACTAAAAGATGAAGAATAGAAAGATGTTGTATGTCGGGGAATAAGCAGTAGATTTTGGTTATGCGTTCGTGAGGTCGAAAGGGGATTAAAACGAGAGTGTAAATAAGAAGGAGAGGAAGATTATAATATGTTATGAAGGAAGATAAGAGAATGGATCATTCTTCGTTGTTTGAGGCGCATCCATGACAAGGTGTGAAAAGATGGCGTCACGTGGTCAAATCGTGGATATGGTGGACTGTGATTAATATCTGGTTATTGCTTTCTGTTGTTAGAATTTAAAGAAAGGTTCGTACTTGAAGGCTTGGACACTTCCTTTGGAAGTTTCAGTCGATGCAATTAAGGAGGTATAGCTTTAAAACGTAACAAGAAATCTATGACTTGTCCAACTAGGTAATCTTGTTAGGACAGGAGCTTTCGTCGCAGCTGTGCGCTGACCTCTACCGTATTATTCACTTACTTAACCTATCTGCCCACTCTGCTCATAATTATCCCGCTTCGATTTCTTCCAGTCAAGAAGCCACGAAGGAAATGAGAACTGCAAAGCCACCCGAAGACAATTAAATACCTCGGTTTCCACAGCCCGTTCGTCCGAATTGCCAAGCCAAATCAATACCTTGATAATCACTAATTCTGCGATCTTCCCTTTACCTTATAAAGTCGAAGTCAGACGTGTTTCTGAAAACATCCACGAAAAATTGGTGGAAGTGAATATGCCTAATTAAAGTAATCTGATTTCTACCGAAAAGTACAAGTAGATGTAGGAAGTATTATTACATTAAATTCCGTTTAAATTTCGAGAAAATTTTTCTTGTTTTCATTTTCGTATATTGATTTTAATATTTTCTATTCTGGTTGAGCGACAACATTGTTTAAAAAGTGAAATATTCTACTATATGACTATACAAACTAGGGCTGTACCGATTAATCGATTAATCGGCTCGATTAATCGATTAAACATTTAATCGTCGATCAATTAAATTTTCCGATTAATCGGTTTAGTTAAATTCTGAAAAACGCTTTTCGAGAAATGGGTCAAATGACCAAACTCCTTTCTCTCGCTTCTCCGGCCTTGGCACAACATGTGTCATTCAGCCTATTGTGTCCAAACAATTCCCTTTATTCAGAAACCTGAAGGGTAGTTTAGTTAACAAACTCGTGTGTCACAAGTCTTGCCTGAAAAAGTAACCGGAAATGTAAGTTTTGTTTATACTTTTTCACTAGTTAACTAATAATAGTATTCAATTAATTCATGATTTCTTCTGATTATCTGTAGTGTAGTGGTTATTAAACGTGTAAAACAATATTAAATGTACACTTCGGTTTCGTTTAAAATACCGACCTGTTTGTCAATTAATCAGTCGATTAATCGATTAAAGTCAAGCGTTAACTCGATTAGAAATTTTAATCGACTTTCAGCCCTAATACAAACCCGTTAAACAATACATGCGAGATACTCGTATATTATGCATATCGTATAGTGTCCCAAAGAAATAGCCTATAATTAGTAAATATATGGAATACTGTTAATTTATTTTCCATCTGACATGAGTTCGAAATGAAAATAAATAAATAAATAAACATTAACAAAATACCTTTGAAAACCAACAACGCAACTGAACAGCAATCTTGGTCAGGAAACTTTTATTGCTTACCTATACTTTCTCATAACTTTAATTTATTGATGACTGTACACACACTTTTGTCTTATGTTTTAATGTTGGTTACGCCAACTGTATTATTATTTCATTGAGAGTATTTTGTATTATCATTGAATTTATTGCATGATACATTTCACGGAAATCAACGGGAAATCACCGCTAGTACATGTACATTTTTTTTTGATCAGGCACATGAACCAAGAACTCGAAAGAATTCTAAGTACGACCTCTCAGGTTCTGGTTTTAATATAAGAAAGATAGGAGAGTGAAAGAAAGAATGAATGACACATGGAAATAAATAAAAATGAGTGACTCACTGAGAAAGTGGGTTATCCCACTGTGAAGTGAAACTGAGAAATATAGACTTTTATTAGAATCCTCATAGATTTAAAATTTGCCCCATTGTCTTAAAAAATGCTATGAGGATTCTAATAAAAGTCTATAATCCTCAGTTTCACTTCACAGCTGGATAACATGCTCTCTCAGGGAGCCACTCATTTCTTAAATTATTTATTTATTTTTATTTATTTCCTTGTGTCATTCACTCTTTCTTTCATTCTTCTACCTTTCATATATCAAACCATCTACCTGAGAGAAAATACTTAGAATTCTATATGTTTTTAATGTTATGTAAATGTTATATTTTATATATACATAACATATATAATAGGAAGTAATATGTAATGTAATAACATATTAACTGTATTTTAGAAATACAAATAATCAACAACAGAAATACTACCGTGTAATAATTTTTTTTCAACGAATAGGCTCATAATAAATATATAAGGGGACCAAATATAGCCTACAAAATTTTAAATATAACCCCATAATCTAGAAAGTTACTAACAAAGATAATTAATCAATTACAAACATAAATTATGATTCACATGATTACAAGGACAATAGAAGCAATAATTAATTAGCAGTAACAAGATGAATAAAATTAAAAATATAACCAAAGAAGAAAGAGTGATATAAAATACCATACAATTATTGCCAATTCAATTTACTTTATTGCCATTTTTGAAAACGTAAAGAAATGTTAGACAGATAATAAGTTCGTTGGTGTGACTTTTAATACAAACCTTCAGCCTATTACCACTTTCATTACTTTTATTTATGTATATTAAAATATATAAGTTCTTAAGAATTCAAAACGCCGCTACAGTGTGGTTTGCATCTAGAAAAGATGAAAACGATTTTGAAATTGGCTTCGAGCAATAAACATAGACTCTTATTCTTTCCTTTCTTCTGCTATTTTATGTCTTTCATCTCGTGCTTGTTTTAGCCTTGTTTCCCCTCAATGACAATCTATTGCAGTCTTCATCAGGGTCCTTAAGCAAGACACATTCTAGGGGTGCATAAGTTATTGACACTTATAATAGATACAGACACACAACAGGAACAGCTTAAAGCGAATGCTGGGGGAAGAAAAAACTTCAAAATCTTCCTCAGAAAACGGGCGATGAGGGAGCCAAGGAAATCCCTTTAAGGAGTCTGTATAGTATCGTTTAAATCTTCCCTACCCCTCTCTCAACCCCTATTAAATAAAATGTAAACGGGGCAATGTCCGTAATGCTCTAGAGATGCTGCCGTCTTGAAGACCTTATACTTTCACTAGAACCGCACACTATTCTACGAACTGTAATACCCGAAAAGGAACTATTTTCCAAGATAACATGAGAACATTAAATATGGTAGTTCTTGAGGATAGAATTCTATGGTTTCAAATTCAACCTTTATTTTCTCTATTCACTTCAACTGACTTAAATAGTGCTTTTACAAGAAATATGTAGAAAGCCTGCTCCAGTACTTCTTCAGTTGCAGAATAGACTTTACTTTTTCACTACAGCGAATATGTGAGAAGTTTCAAACTAAAAGGTACGTAAAGCGATACCCTCATAGTTGTTTATAGGCCTATATCACTAAATTTAAAATAAACTTGCCAAATAAGGGACTTTAAACTTTTGTCATTAGGCATTTTCCCAGTCTTTCAAAAATACGGAACAGAGAGAATTTGATATTTAATTTAACCCCGTCTTTAATTTGTTAAATATCTGTACACTTGTCTTTGATTGCAGTGTACTCATAACATCAATGCATCTTCCATTTTCCATTTATTCTATAGCTCTGTTGAAGGAAACTTTCTCAATACTAAAAACGGTATTATGGTGATAATTATTGTAAATCATATATTTTCATAATTTGTCGGTTGGTTCGTTGCTTTTATGATAAGGTGTACTGCACATTAGGCCTGTCATCATCGCCGCATACATAAAATGGCATTGACCTGGAGCGGGATCGAAACAGCAGCCTAAGATTTTTTGCATCTAACAACGTTTATGTATGTATTCCAGCATAAAAGTTTCAGATTCTTATGTACATTTTCAAAATATTACCATACAGAATTTTATTTTAATGTATTTAGTGCTGACCAAATCTATAAATACTCCTTATTAAAATTCTACACTAAAAATAAGACAAAATTCCTAGCTATTCCACTAGTTATTCCACACCACTAGACGAAATAAAACTAGTAAATTAGTAGAACCTAAATGTTTCACATAGCTTTAGTTTCGGTCCTCGTCTGTTTAATTCTAAACTCACATTAAATCCAGTTTTAGCAAAATGTAGTTATGGAGAATTTAAATCTAAAATTAAAAAAAAACTCACATAGTTTAGATTTTCTTCCCTTTTAAAATAGGTTAATCTTTTTGTACCTACTACTATCATGATAATTTATTTTTTATTATTATAATATGTTTCATGTCAATTGAGTCATGCCTTTACTATCAGCTTTTGTCTTTTCCCCTAGTACTACTTCATAACATTTTGCCTATTTAGTTACAAGGTAAATTTCCCTATATTTCAATAATGTAAAACATGTAAATATAAACACGGAACTGCCCACGAGCACGAACTCCTGCTCTTTCGGGGTTTCAGGACCTTAAAATATTATCTATTTATTTTGTAATTTTGAAATAAATATGAAATAATTTGAAATATGATGATCTACGTGAAAATATTAATGTTATTGGTCTGCAACGAGGTTAAAAATTCAATAGTATACCAGCAATTAGCTAAATTGGCTCACAATTTCAAAAATATGGAACCAGTGAACAGATCACAAAATAACACATAATTAATAAAAACCTAAATTGTGTAAGATACCTGACCCTAGTAGAAGGAACTTAAGATACTCGTAACTTTCCCAACATTTCAAATGTTATAATGTTTTAATTAGTAATAAAACTAGAATTTATAGAGAAAGGAATGGTGAAAATGGACCCTTGCATGTAGTCAAATATGGTCGTAAATAAACGTACCTTCTTATGAATAAAGAGTAAGAATAACTATGAAAATGTTGTGGAATAGACTGTCGATAAAGATTAATACGAAGAAAATAATTGAAATAAGAGGAAGAATAAGAGTAAATAAAATAAAATTACCTCAATTGAAGACGACTGTAATTTATGGTTCGGGATAATGTGGCCATAAAAATGTATATCAGTAGGAGTGAAACGAGAATAAAGATTAAGAGTTCAATGAAAATAGAAGGTTCCCTTTAAGCCCGTAACCCATTAGCCTTTGTTCATCAACAACGAAAGCTTGTTTCTGACTGTGTGTTAATTCTGCCTTCCAATAATTAGCTATTAGCGAAGTCGCACAGGTGATGATTTCACATCAGCTTATGATGATAAACTGATAATATTCACGGATTGTCGCCTCTCATTTCCATCCATTTGCCAAATGTACGATACATTCAATACGAGAAAAGTTATTAGAGTAAGGTACGTGAAGCAATAATTATCTATATAAAACATCTGAAACAGCACAAATACAACGACAATAGAAAAACATAGTATGTGGGATAAATGACTTGAGGTTTTCCTGGCATATAATCTTAATGTACAAGTAGGGGGGAAAAAGCGGACCGACTAAAATATCTAAGTTGCCGATATGAGTCACTGCGCATGCCTAGCGGCATTCACAGGATAGCAGGGAATGTATTGCAATTTTCTAGTATTCTAGTGTCGACTGTTGACTTAGCCCATTTCGAAACCCATTACAAAATAAACTAGTAAAATTCATTTTCTGGGAATAATCCGTTAATTAAGTAGTTAAATATTGCGGCAATCGAAAAGTAGTGGGAAAACAACGTGCATTAAGGAAACAAACAATTTCCTTCCTTGGCAGGATTCGAACCGAGAAAAGTGTTACTTACCAGTCGAATTGTGCTACGGAATCGCGTAACAACCATCGTGTCCTTGAGAGTCTGTTATGAAACAAGTGATTGACAAGGAGACTACTGCCGATAAATTGCTTGAATTGAGAAATAATTTCACGTAATTTGCATTGCTTGTGAAAACAAAAGTTTCCGTTACATCTCTTAAGCAGTAACCATCTGCGTGGCTGTTGTCCAACTACACAGATCTAAGGAATGTGCATGAACACTGGTGTGAACAAGGCTCTGAAATCAGCAACAAGAGTCTATCCGCTTTTTTTCCTCCCTACCTGTACAATATTCTCGGGTAGATAGCCCGATAAGTAGTTTGGAAGACTCCGATGTTTCAGAGGACTACGCTTCTTCCACCTTCAGTTATTACTGAATTCCTGAAGATGGAGGAAGCGTGGTCCTTTGAAATGTGGGAATCTTCCAAATTACTCATCGGATTAGTAGTCCGAGAACAGTATGTAATAATCTGTGTATTGACGATAGTGTTAAAGGGAGTGCAGTATGTCACCGGTATCTAATGATAACTACGGGGCGGATTTCTATGACCTAAAAAATAAGATAGGCCTATATGCATAAATTTATGACCTAAAAACATTAAAATATGACCAATAAAATTTAAAATATGACTTTACCACTTACACATTATGTATCTGTAAATTCTCAAAAAGTATCATTATAATGCTGATATGAAACTTCGAAATTCCTTTGATATGCACACAAATATGCCAAAACATTACCTAAATATGCATATTCGTACTAAATATGCTACAACAGTTGAAAATTTCCTAAATATGCAGTTATATGCACAATAAAAGCCGTTCCATTTTCACCAGGATATTTGGAATCGGGTTTAAATTAGTCGGAAACCTGAAATAATGCAAAGGGGAAAAATATGACATGTCATAGAAATCCGCCCCCTAATGATAACATTTACGGTAGGGGACCTTCAAGGACTTAAAGTTGGATTATGATCTTCAACAAATTAAACTTAAAACTTCAAAATTCTACTGTTAGGTGCGTTCGACATTTTCCTAAGAAAAATTTATATAAGATAAGATAAGATAACTTATAAAACCAAGATAATTGTTTTAATATTTTTTATACGGACTGGAAGTAGCTACACCGGCTAGACCACCTGAGCAATCTGCAGACTGCTGAAATGCAATACCTCCTGTCTTCCCTACCAAAGACAATTAAGGAAAAAATAAGGAATGTTACTGTCCAAGAATAATTTGGCCTGCAAATGTCTCTTATAAACAACGGAACCATAAGGTGTGTTGTTATGGTCATACGAAAAGGATGAATCCAGACAAAAATCCAAGGGCATAATCATTAAAGAATAATTGCAAGCACAACTTGTTAGAGAATAACCTCAACATGATTTTGATTCAATAATCGTGTAAAGTGTTGTAATCAAGGAGGCCTTTCTACGCCAATCACTTGCTCCAAAAGAAAAGGATCTTCAGGTTTACCAGTAGGCCATGAAATATTTACGCTATGTACATCTTCTATGCTATTTTTGCACTACGTAACTAATTAGTGGTACTTACGAATATTGTTGCCGTGAATCGGAAGTTGACATTCCCACACGATTTGAAAACAAAAGAAATCTCAATGCAGTAAAAATGACAAAACGCACACGTGCCGTAAGTAAATTCATCATAATACAAGCCTTTATCGAAGACCGGAACCAAGGCCTCCCAGTTTGTGGAGACTTTAACAGGACAAATATTTGGTTCCCATAACAACCAATACATGCGAATCACTTTCTGAAATATAACAACCATCTTCAATTGTATATATACATAATATTTTCAGCTAATATCTCAATTAATATAAATACATTTATATAAATAACCATCGTGCAAAAAATAGCATGCAATACTCGTTCCGTAAGCGCATTACGGATCTCGGAAACTGAAAAAACTCTTTCCTCGATCCGTAATCAGCGCTTACGGAACTAGTATCGCAATGTACTATATTGTGTCATGACTTATTTTCATTTTAACATATAACGAATTTTATTGATTATGATATTTGATGAAATAGCGAGGTAGTCAACAACTATTATATGTTCTTTCCGGTTATAAAACTATGTTCAGGCAAAATTTTAGCTCTATTAATTTAGTATTTTTTGTTGTTGCAATTCTAGTCAACAGACAGGAAAATTACACTTTTATAAATTAGAATATATCATGCTTCTTATTCTTTGTCGTAGTTTAATACCTCTCGTTGTAGGGACTTCTATGCGGCCCACGCCGTCCAGGTCTTACAAGAACGCAACCTGTCAGGAAAGGGATTACCTTTGGATCATGTACATATATTTTTTACCTGCAAAGAACATGGAAGGCCTCCGAGACAACATGAACACACTGTATAAAACACACCATTCGCACACCCATTCCGAACAAAGCGCTGTTGAAGATGATAATGACGGGAAGATGATATCCGGGGATCACAAGAGCCCGGTGATTAACATTTGAGCAAATCGCCATAGCAATAGAGCAAATGAATATATTCTTTTGAGCAAAGTAAAGAAATACAGAAATGGTACTTACATTTTTTTCTCTAAACGAGAAGTGGCAACACTGTGTGGCTTCATCGCAATTTCATGAGCACCTCACTTCCTAAAGTTAGCTTATGTCCACCGCCATTGGATGGGCACGTGACAATGTCGAAATTACAGTGTTTGTTCTCATTAGCGTCGCATATCTTAATAAATTAATCCTTCCCGAAACATAATCGTCCCAGTTCTTAATGGCATAAAGTCGGTTCATTTCAGACTTCTTATTTTTCCTTTGCTTCGCAGGACGATGCAATCGGATTGATGTGTCCGTTTGAATTTGTCGCTCCTTTAAAACCTGTGTTAAAATATGTATCGATGGATGTGCACAGTAAAATTCCCTTTTGAAAAGTACGTGCAAGGACTCTGCGCCATTTGTAGTTCTGGGGCAGTTTTCATTCCTCCTACTAAGGAACCATCGTAAGGATAATTTAGAAGTATAATAGCCTGGCAGTTGAATGCGGCGTTGCCAAAACGTTGGAATGCACGACTAATTTGTGCTCGAGTGAAGTGGACATTTTTGCTCAAGTGAAGTAGACATTTTTGCTCAAGTGAAGTAGACATTTTTGCTCAAGTGAAGTAGTGATTTTTCCCTCATTTGCTCAAAGGTACGACACCCCAAGAGCCTACAGTTACTCGACATAAGTCTCAAAAGTCAGGAAAAAAAACCCGGAAAATCCCCTTCTATGTAACTTGTCCCTGCCGGAATCGAATCAAGACCGCTGGGCTGCAGACATAGCATTATTCTTGCGACATGATAACTCTTTAATCCTGATATTCTGTCCTGCGTAAAAATGTTGCTACTACTAAAGTCTCTTTCCGGTGAATGAGACATGTTCGCCATGAGTTAACCCCCACCCCCTTGTCTCACGCGTATAACACTACCACGACTGCTTAATTGCATTCCAGGTATGTGACGGGGTCCCGTGACGAACGTCAATTCCCGTCCAGCATATTCCAGCTATGTGCCAAGAAATTCAAAATATCACGCACAGCTGCAAATCCTCATAACTGCTTGTATATTTCTATGACAGTTGTAATGCTGCTCGTCCATGACAATAACACGGCAGACATTTTGTCACTTTAGCTTCCGTTAATTCACGTGAATGTTTTAATGCCAGACACATTTTAAATCCCTGCGATATGAGCAGAAGCATCTAAGCGTAGAAACTTGTTGCTCGTACAAATGAAATACAGAACCAGGACAGACGTGTGCTTAATTTGTTAAAGCAAAGAATAGTATGATATAATAATAATAATAATAATAATAATAATAATAATAATATGGTATTTTATAATAATACTAGCTTAAAAGGCCCGGCGTCGCCCGGGTTTTGTAATTAGTAATTGGAAATTAACTTATGAAGGATTTTCAATTTTAAATTCTAGGTCCTTATATGGGCATTTATAATTTGAAATAGGAACAACGACTTATTACACTCAAACTATTCCCTCAGAAAACGCTTGGTATAGTTTTTTATGGCTCATAGAGGATCTAGAATTTTGCATCCCATCGCTTATACAGTGCACAGCAAGCCTGGTAGAGGTTTAAATAAGAAGAAACAGAAATTCCTGTAACATAAAATTGTAATATCGAGGCGGGAAATTTCCCACTCTTATGTTACCATAAAGCATTATCACTTTCATACTTTTCTCTCCAAAAACCTGCGATATAATATAATAATATACACATTACCATACCTCGTTTTGTTTTCTCTATGTCCAGGGTAGAGAAAGTTATGTGATTCCATTATTTTAGTGGATTTCATTCTGTAATATTTATTTATAACATGAATTATTTTGATAATTTCTCTTATTTGTCAAAAGTGCATTTAATTTGTTTTTTCCAAGCCCACCTGATACCATTTGGCAACAGTTATTCTGTGATTTGGAATTGATAATTCTATGTAAAAAGGGATTAAGTATTTTCAAAAACATTTAATTTTTGGCATTTAGAATCATAATTTTTCAAAATCCTTTCTTAGTGAGCACCTACATTATGAAACGAAAGTACTGTCAAAATTCCAAGTCTCTACCTGTTATAGTTTAGGCTGTACGTTGATTCCTGTCATTCAGTCAATCAGTCAGTCAGTCATTCATTCAGTCAGTCAGTCAGGACAAAGCCTTTTATATATATAGAGATTTATTTATTTTATCCACTGCTCAGGCTGTTGAACATTTGTCAATAGGCTTCTGGCTTCCCAATACAGCTGTCCGTTCGAATTGTCTCAGTAACTTATTGCTGAAGAGTAGAGAACGTTCTAAGATATTCCCACTTTAAAATGGCATCTTCTTGACGCTGCATGCATTTCGGTGAGGTGAATATATTCATTCGGTGCAGGTGTTCTGCAAAACAGGCATGTTGTGTTGCTATCCGAAATGCTGCAACAGTTTCATTTCCAGGTAGTTCTGGTGTAAAGATTGTTTTGCTGAAGATGCTGGCCCATTTCTTTTCACTGCTCAGTCTGGTGATGAATTCGGCTCTTTAAGTCCTGAAGGAAGATTTTATTTTAAATTTTGCTGAATGGAAGGTTATTCTTTTTAACATTTAGGCTAACGTTGTGTTCCTTTTTTTAGCCAAACTATCGGTTTCTTTGTTTTATTTTACTCCAATATGAGATGGGATCCATTGCAGTTTCATTTCCTTTTCATCTTTCTTCAGTGTACCATGATCTTAATCTTCATTATTCTTGAAGCTATGATGATGTGAAAATAATACAAAAACATTATACTAGTTGAAATTCTTTAAAACAGTCATTGGCGAATGTCACGATAGGCCTATACTGAGGACTCCCAGACGTCCCGATTTAGCCGGGACAGTTTCGAACTTACATGTCCTCATGTCCCGAAAGAATGTATTCGGGACGCTAAATATCCCGGCTTTCCTCCATAACTTGGAGTCCTTTGTGCAATATTTGAAATGACCCCCTTTATTGTTCATCAGTATTCGACTGGTAGTTATTCTCTACTCTCTGTCATCCAGCCTGAATGTGTAGCCTATCTCTACAATGTGCACAGACTCATTCTTCTTTCGAAAAGAACCGTCTCCAGGCGAACACGATGGAATCTTTACTTAATCTAAAGACGCATTATAGTAGTGTGTCATGCACTTAATCCCTAGGGAGAGAATCCTCAAGAAAAAATTCACTCAGCAGAGAAGTATAAAATCAACAGAGATAAAGAACTAGCCCCTAGACCTTTGGTAAATGTTATGCATTATTATTATTATTATTATTATTATTATTATTATTATTATTATTATTATTATTATTATTATTATTATTATTATATACCATCAATATCTATTTTCCAGCAAGTAAATGTTTTTCTGTTCTGTTTAATGGATCCGATAAATTAATTTTCTTATATCCCCCACAGTTTTCTTAGCGTGTCCCGGTATTTTAATCTATAAATATGGGAGTTTTATAATAAAAAATCCCAACCATTTTAAGCAGTATCCTCAAAAGAGTGCTTAAACAAATGGAGGAGAATATTGATGTTTAGAAACACATGCGGAAGGCTATTTCCTCGTACCTCCTCCGGTTGAAGGCATAGGGTCTCCAAGTGGAGGATTCGATACCTAGAATAATTTGGTTACGCTTATTTTCTGGGAGAGAGCCGAGGGACAGGTGATCAGCCCATCATCTCATAAACCCCCTCGCAGGAAAGTAAGGTATTACCTGGACGTGAAAGGGCCGAGGAATTTTGTCCAGATGCTATAACGTAGGCTTGGAGTTCTTTAGCGTACTGTAAATCTACGGCACGGTACCCCTAGCTTGAAGTCCCTCCCGGAGAACTCCGTGACCAGGATTTTTATGTCCTGAAAAATCCATTGACCACGCCCGGGTCTTCACACACATTGACCGACCGGAAGAAAATATTTTGCTGTTTGTAAATTGACCAGATTGATAAATTATCAATTGCACCGACAGGTGGTCAGACGTCACACTTTTTCTCGAATGATTTTCCTTCAATGGGAAATAAAAAGAACATTTCGATGGCTACTGCAAGAATCTATCGCTAACATGAAATCGATCATTGTTAACTCTGATATTGCATTTTACTTAATATGTAATTTTTGCCTTCCTATCACATGAATAAACGTTTCGTACATTATTTTATTTTACTTTCCCTTCTCTCTTCTTTTAGCATTCACATTTGTAAAAGATATGCCATGTTTTGGCTATTGTAATTCTGTTCTATAGTGTCGTGCCGTAATCACATATTCAATAGCAAAGGATTATTCTATTTATGACAAAAATAACTCAAGAGGGTAGATACTTAATTAAGTTTAATATTATAAAAAGTTCCCTTAACAACATAGATAATTTCTACTCTCCATTTTTTTTTATATATATCATAACCTTAAATAAATCATGGCCATCGTAAGAGTAAAAGTTACATTAGTTACAATGACCATCGATAAAAATTCCTATTATTATTCTTCCATGAACTTGTTTACTTTTACTTAATAAAATCCATCACATTACGGCTATGGACTTGAGAGTGGATGGAAAATATCAAAGAAACTTCAGCAGAGGATTATAATAAATTGTCTAAGGCCGCGTACATGTAGAAGCAACGATAAACGAACAAAAAAAAGAACGCTGTTCCACCAAGAGAATGGTTGCATCGACTAGCAGTGGCGGACGCAGAGGGGAGGATTGGGGGGATAGATCCCCCCCCCCCCGAAATTTGAAAAAAAGGCTATATATGCACTCTAAGCGGCCAGTTTTATAAACTAATTATATATGTAAGTTAATTAATTTTTTGTAGTATTCTTTCTACCTATTCAAATACCCCCCGAAAAAAATTCTGCGTCCGCCACTGTCGACTAGCATTGAGGTAGTCATGTTGGAGCAAAGATAATAGTATCGATGAAAGATAAGAGCGACTATAATGAAATAATCTACTTGATCCCCTCTTCTCACAGAAGGAAATGCACGCATATCGATTACTGATAAAATTATTTGGACTCCATAGTCCATCATGAAACCATAAAATCGTTAGCAATAATAATCTAATAATAACAATAAAAATAATTACAATAAACAAAAGCGTTATCGATGCGAGACTTGGGACAAGATATTGGCACAAAAAAATAAGAATATATTCATGTATAAGCTGGAAACGAGGTATTGGATGAACTATCGAACTCACCATTTTATAATAGGCTACCATATTATATAACCATAGGTCTATTCAAAACGAAAATTAAGTTGCCATGCCATATATTTTATTAAGACTTATTCAGATACAAGAAATATAAACAATCTTGTCAAATTTAACAACATAGACTAATCTGAATGCTAGGATTTCTTATGGTTGCTCAATATGACCAATAGATCCATTCGTAAAAAGTATACTTCGCTAGTTTCGTTGCTATTATCGCTAGAAGTTAAACGATCGATTCTTTTGATGAAATTAAAAACGAACAGATAGAGGTACTACCACATTGATTAATTCCTTCATGATGATTAGCCTAAAGCTCGCTCAGTGAATTGAGGCAACAAGGATAGTGGATACATTCTGGCCTATATGAAATTACATATATGCTATTACTATGCTTTGTTTCTTTTGGGTTTAGTTTATAATATTGGTAACATAATTTTCACAATTAATATAAATTTGTAGCATTACTGAGATTAACAACGGATAATAGTAAAAATAATATAATAATAATAATAATAATAATAATAATAATAATAAGATAAAAGGTGCGCACAAATGAGCTTTGTTCATTCGTTAGCATAAGAAACAATAAACTGAGTACTGAAATACCAAATTAGATACTGTTGCGCTCCGTTAGAATGAAGAACAACATTGTCCCGAAATCACGTTAAACGGATGTTGGCTTGATAAAGGATGTGTGTAGATAACCTGACGAGCTCTCGTGTTTGGTCAGTGTAAGAGTAACATAAACATACCCCCAGGCTATGGTCTGATGATCTTCCAGTTATGAAGTCATTTTCT
Organism: Ectobius pallidus; assembly: GCA_964059195.1. Classification (NCBI taxonomy): domain Eukaryota; kingdom Metazoa; phylum Arthropoda; class Insecta; order Blattodea; family Ectobiidae; genus Ectobius; species Ectobius pallidus. The sequence goes on from CAXKWD010000008.1 coordinate 88,050,912, forward strand.
CCTTACACTGTTTGATCAGAGTACGTGTGTTTGCTATGTGTGTAGCGGGAACAATTGACAGACACTCATGTGGAAAATAAACTGGCACATGTATTGCATATGCGAAGGGTGGTCTAGCTGCAGCATCCAAAGCGAGTCAGTCCTGAAGTGGAAATTAGCATGAACTGTACAATCAAGGAACTTAACAGGTTATATAACGTTTAATTCTGAAATTCATATAAATGACAAGCGAAGCAGTCGCCAGGAGATTTAACTAGGCAAGCTTGTTTGTTTGTTACAGTTACTTAATAGTAATAGCTTACTGCTATTCATAGACGTTGTTTTACATTCCTGTAAATCAACAAACATGGGACAGTCACATTTACGCACACATAAATGACATCGATTAGGCCGAAATCAAAACTTTTATTTTCTTCAAATTTTCAAACAAATTATTCATCAAACAATCGGATAAACAAAATTGAGGACCGTCTTGACAAAACTCCACGTATCCATTTTTTACCAAATTCGTTTCTTAGCAGTTTTAGGTGCTTTGAAATGAGATCTTTAAGATGGTGAAAAAAGAACACAAGAAAAGTCAATATAACCAATTCATTTTGAAGCCTCAATATGCAAGGTTTCTTCTATCTTCTATACCTTAATAAAAACTAAAGAAACCTTCTCCTGAATAGTTTTGGCACATCTTGAGTTTTGTCAGAACGGTCCTCAATTATCGTATATTACAAAAGAAAACATGTGTACTTTCTTTGAAAGCCCCAATTGGGCAATGCTCATGTTTAGAAGCTGAAATTATCATATAATATATTAAATAAGATAGAACAGAATACTTACAAATTATATACATAAACAAACAGAAGTAAAACAATTTTTACAAAATAATTTTAAAATAGGAGCTTCAAAGTTGCAAAAACAGAAATCCATATGTTTATATTTTGAAATATAAATCGTTAGAAGATATTAAAATGAAACAAATTAAAAGAAAATAATTATCTGTTAACTGTACAATAACAGTGGAAGCTCGGTCACAAAAATCACTAATTAGTGTGCCTCACAGTACTGCATATGACATAACTTGTCTGTCAGTGAGGTAGACTATTAAGAGCAATTAGTCATAGGAGAAAAGTTCTACTTGGCGCTATGAAGTGAACTCTGGGTTAGCTCAGTTGGTAGAGCAGTGATACGGATAGCCAAAAATCCTGTGTTCAAATCCCAGTGTGAGAATTTTTTCTCCAATAATATTCTCAAAAGGCCTATAGTTCGGTTTTAGCAATGGAGTTTATACCGACAGTTCCCTAAACATATTTTGCTTCTTAAGGTATTATCTCATGTTTCATGCGATCTCAGATAAACAATGACATTTTATTCAACAATATGCTGTATAGGGAGTAAGACACGCTTGGAGAAAGACGTAACATTTTTATACTTTTATGTGCAGTGTAGGCCTATTTTATCCCCAGTATGTCATTGAAAAGTTATTTCTTTGTTGTAATTAACTAATGCACCCGCTTTACATCCTACAATAACAACAATTGACGTACTGAACGGTCATTTTGTGTTACGTAAGCTTGAATCATTATGTAGGCTACATTTAGTTACGGCTAGTTTAGAAATATAGGCCTATCTGGTATACAGACACAGAACAGCTCATGGGACAAAAGTTAAGTTATCTTTGTTATATCTAGTATTCACTGAAGTTTCGCTTTTATGCTGTAAGCTATGTATGTCCTGCAAATCTAAACTCAAGCTTCTATACCTTTATGAACAAGACCCGGTTTTGTTTCTAACCCACTTCCACCTACAAGAAAATAGTATGACAAGTGATTGAATGCACAAAGACTGTAATACATTATTCAAAATTCATTAACGAAATAACGTAATAAATTTACTAAAAATATAAATAGAAATAATAATATGCTCTAGCTCTGTTTGATTTGAATGAATTGGGGGGGGACAGAGGTTCGTCACTCACCGTTTAATATGGCAGGTTCGCTATACATTATTCTTACAAGATTGCATATTTTAAGTACCGGTATACTAAAAATTAACCACCTCGACTAATTACCACAGCAAAGATACTTTTTGAGCACAGATATGTATTTTATTGGTTATTTTCCAAAGATATAAAGTTTTCTTAGAAAGTTCGAAAAGATAAAGATATTTATTATTTCTCTATATTACTGTACATAGATTAATCACGCCTTTACATTGGCACCAATTTTCAACCAGCTTGATTAAATAGACTCTGAGAAAAATGTGGGGTATTACTTATTACCAGAATCATTCAAAATTCTTCCAAGATTGCATCAACCATGGGTGTGCATGTGCTTGACAATATACAAAGAGGAATGGAATGAAATCAAAACATTCTAAGGACACAAATATCTCATAAACACTGTAAAATATTATACATTTTAACATAAAACATAACAGACTACAAAACCTAAAGCGTGTTTTCGATTTTAAAGTTTTACCTTCTTCGAATTTTCTAACAAAACTTATTAACTTCTTCAAATTTTCTAAACAAAACTAACGAAACTTATTATTGCGAGATTTATCTCAACACAAAAAGCTAATTTTTCGATTAAAAAAGTGCATGGAATAGAATGGATATGTTAAAAATGTTAAAAAAAAGTTATATAAGTTATCTCTAACTCTCTTTTGAAAAATTGCCTCGTAACTGCCTTTGAATAAATTTATACTGCCATTAAAACTGCACTAGTTGAGAAATGTGTCTATTACATTTTTATCGGAGTTCGTGGATCACGCCTTTAAAGTTTTTATTGTTTCAATTATTGTTTATGTTTTTATGTATTTGCTGCTTTTCTTTATGAACAGGCTGTATCTAAAAACAAACTGTTATTACTTTTATGACAAACAAATACGACTTCATTGAATTTATAAAGAACACTATAGGAATTTTTTCAAGGTACTGATATGAAAACGGACTTCTTAACGTATAAAAAAGTTATTCTGGTGAATTTTAGATAGAACTGGTCTTCTCCTTGAATAGTAGTTTCATATCGTATTTTCCAATACGATATAATGATGAAATACTAATTAAGAGTATTTTTAATTCATTTATAAATATGTTCCATAAGATCAATTTGATGTACTTTATTTAATAAACTAATAAAGGCAATTCGTATATGAAGAAGATTAAGACAGATAGATAAAAGATACAAAAACAAATGCCAACTCCAAATATGATGAAGAAATAAATATGAATGCGAAATTACAGCAGGAAGGACATTCCATTACGCAAAGCTTTTTAAAATGACAAAGAGAGAAAACCGTATTTCACGTCTCAGCTTTTTTTTTTTTAACTCTGGCCGGGTTGAGAGAAGGAATTAAGCTTATTTAAAATGCCAGACGCAACAAAGCGTGCAGTAGTCAAACACTGGATCCAACATTCAGGCCATGATGAATTAGAATATGGTAATCTTTTGTTCCCAGGTAAAGGTATAGAAGTAAAATATTTGCATTTGTATAAAAATATATAATATCAAGTTGGAATGGACGGCAACATATGTCAAGGTTATTCCGTTGTCATAAAATTGTAACATGCTTGTCTACGTTCTGTTTATTACGAATGTTTCTGTACTACAGAAATGAAAGCACTATGACACAAATAATATGGAATTTTACAGACGAGCTAAATTAATTTATTCAATGTTTGTTGCACGTGAACGTCTTTAATAACTAACCATAACAAATTGAATAAACTTATTTTAATATTTTAATTTAATAAACTCAATATTAATATTAATAAGAAAAATAAATTAACCCAAACTTTTTATGATACTTACTCTGCATGTAAAGTACTTATAGGAACTTTAGAGCATAAATTATGTATAAGTCTAGAAATTTGAAAAGCCATTATTAGATTCTTTGGAAAAGTGTACGTTGGGCTGTGTATATTAAACACGATATCCAGTGTTCTATTCCTAGCCTAGATCTTTTATCATAAATAATGTATTTTTATGTAATTCCTTCAGTGAGAAAATTCGATCATGTTAAATAAATTATTAATTTCTAATTGGTAAAGATAAGTTGAGTATTTAAGGGAGTTATATCTGAAGGACTTGGTCTAGTTTTGCTCAGAAATTGAAGCAGATGGGGAGTTCTAGGATTCCAATGAGATTATTTCCTCCCGGGTGCAACATTGCTATATCAGAACGTTTAAAACGTTTAATTCTGAATCATGACCTCTAAAACAGAATTCCGAGTTGAGATGAAGGCAAAGTATGGCTCAGGAGTGGTGAAATGTATGGGAATTCTGTAACCCGTTTTCAATCGTGAGCCTTGCTATGACGATACAAATAAAACAGAGGATAGATCTGTAGTATTCTATAAACTAGCGACTTCATTCCCTGTAGTAACAATAAAGAAACTTGAAATATTGGGTGGCAGTAGAAATATATGTGAATTTAGTATTTTGTTTTCACGTTGGTTTACGCAAACAAAACACACTGAGTTCAGCATGTTAAGGTGCAATCGCGTTAGGAAAACAATTCTACATTCCTAAACGAATTTTTTTGAAATGCTTATTGGGAAACTAGGTGCTAGTACAGTAACTGATATCAGTAGAAGATATATGATATTTTTATTATTTTTAAAATTTAAAGCCAACATTTTCAAAAGACCATAACTTTCTTTGGAATCCTTGAATTAAATATTAGTTTCCTTCAGTGCATGCCTTTGTATGCTTACTATCTTGCATCTATTTACGAACTTATTCTTCTCAAGAAATACTAAATGAATGAACACTCGAATGAGTTGTCAGGCACTAACCAATACTACCAACAGTGGGATGAGAAATAGTTAACCTAATTAAGATCAAAATCATTTGGTTTTGCCGTTGAGCTCGATCAATAAAATAATTATAAAAATACCTTAATCTCAACTTCTTTTATTTTGCCTAGGCCATTCAGTTAAATGTTAACGTCATCATAGTATTATTTTGTAGAGTTACATCTAAACAGAGAATAACTGTTTTACTAATGGCGTCATTGTTAATTAAAATAACTAAAACTTAAAACGGTCTTGAAAATCAGAAAATTCGCTTCTTCCTTCTTCATCTGCGTTGTGTGAACAATTACAACACAAGGGATATTTTCATTTTCTGGTTTCAAGTTCTGACCGTTCAGTACAGTTTATATGAAAATAATTACTTTATAGATCTCAAAGACTAACTTAGTTTAGTGAGCTTTTTAAATAAAGAAATAAGAGATGACGACCGGATGAATTTATGAATGGATTTATTTTATATGTTCTTTAAACGTCAACTGTGCCGGTATCAGATATCAGCTATTGCCAACTGAATTAATCTATTCCGATTTTAATGCATTGAGCATTGACCAAATTTATAGATACTCCTTATTAAAATTCTACCATAAAAATAATACAAAATTCCTAGCTGTTCCACATGAACACAGAACTAGACGAAATAAAACTAGTACAATAGTAGAACCCAAATATTTCACTTCTGCTGGTCTGTCACATAGCTCTAGTTTCGGTCCTCGTCTATATAATTCTAAAATCACATTACATCCACTTTTAGTCAAATGTAGTTATAGAGTCTTTAAATCTAAAATGAAAAAAAAAACTAATATAACTTAAGAGACTTGATGTTTTCCTGAGAGACCATCATAAGTCATATAACTTAAGTTTTCGACACTTTTAAAATAGGTTATCCTTTGGTACCTACTACTAAAATGATAATTTATTTTTCATTATTAGAATTATTTTTATATCAAATGAGTCATGCCTTTACTCTCAGATTTTGTCTTTTCCCCTAGAACTATTTCACAATATTTTGTCTATTTAGTTTTAAGGTAATTTTAGGTTAAGATTATACTTCAATAATATAAAACATGTTAATATAAGCATGGAACTGCCCCCGAGCACGAGCTCCTGCTCTTTAGGGGTTTCAGGACCTTATATATTTTTTTATATATTCATGTAATTTTAAAATTATATATATGTATTCTTAAAAAATCGTGTAAAAACAATAATATTCTTTGAACAGATGGAGTGGCAGAAAAAGCAAATGCAGACAGTTCCTATGCTAAGACCTTATACTAAGCTAGAATATTAAGTAACATTCGGCTTGTTACAACAATATTAAGCTTATATTGTTACATGTTTCGTAGCACTAACCAAGTACATTAATGAAGGCTACCTCATAATCTGAACTATCTGATACATATACGTCTATATTCCCTCCATAACATTATCATAATGCTAGTTAGGCAAGATCGTCGGACAACCTTATGAATAGTCAACATCCTAAGAGGCATAAAACGTTCTTTGGTAGAGAAGAAGGAAGTGTGTCGTAGACTATACAGTACACCCTCATGAATATAATAATATTAAATCGAGGGTTACTCAATACCTGTGACCTATTAAGGCATTGGTTCATTTGATATTCTAAAAAGTTATTAAATCGCTGAATACTTAAGTAGTACAGGGTACGCCATAGCGTAGTGGTTGAGGCGCTGCGCTACAAACCGGAAGGACGCGGGTTCGATTCCCGATGAGATCGTTGGAGTTTTTCAATTGGCCTAATCCTTCTGGTGGCACTATGGCCCTGGGTCGACTCAGCCTCTAACAGAAATGAGTACCAGGAGCAATCCTGGGGGTAAAGGCGGCCGGTGCGTAAGGCTGACAACCTTACCACCTTCACGTGCCGAATGTCCAAAATCTGGGAGCCTCAACCTCCTGTAACCCTCTGGGCCTCCATGGCCTGTATAGGGATCACTTTACCTTTTTACTCAAGTAGTATAAGACTATTTTGCGCTGAATAAGTGTGAGCAGTCCAAAATATTGACCCGTCTCCCTGATCTGGTGCATAGTGTTGCTGACTATGATTCCAGAACCCGGCTCCGAACGATACCTCCTTAACTTCTCTGTGATAAGGAGGTCTGGTACGTGGTGTCCTCAGCCTCATGAGGATAACTCAGGAGGTACTTAAGAAAGAAAAAAGAGCTCTTGTCAAGAAAACCTTCAATGACTACTGCAGGAAGGATACTTTGTGGCACTGTTAAAATTCCCCTTAAAATTGGATGTGGCTGGAAATCTTTTATGTTTGGAGTATAATCTGTAGGTCAATGTTTTAAACACTTCTTAAGGTCCTATTGTATCAGTATCACAATTAAATCATAATCATAATTTACGTTAACTTTGTTAAGAGATTAGCAGTGCCTTGTCAAATTTCTAACTAATCCAACACACTTTTCTTTAGCCATGAACATTCATTCTTAGGTACTTATAGATATGATGTTTTCGTTTAGGAGAATTAGTTTTATGTGTTACTAGGGGAGTAATAATTTTGCAGATATCCGCTGACCATATCGTTTAAACAAGAGGCCATCAAAGGTTGCTTATGTCCCGATGAACTTGATAATAATTGCATTAACTTACCTGTAGAGTAATTTCAGCACAATAACCCATTATGTCCTTCATAAATGTGGAGCGAAACATACCTGAAACAAACAGAACGATTGTGAAAATATGCATGAATATTACTGCAGCACTGTGATACGAGCTTTAGATCATAATTTTCATTTAATATCCGGTTTCCGCCCTACATCAGGAATATACTTTACTTATTGCAACAGTATTCTTAAACTTCGTTGACATTTTTTCCGGCACAACAAGTCCATGGCATTTTAACACCTAACCTTTTGTGACTATTAGATTCATCTGGGACTCTAAGAAACCACTTTCACGTTTCACTTACGTATTTTCTATCGAAGATGATTAAATTTCATTCGGCAATTTATTAAGAGTTTACATACCTGGTTATTATGAGTCCTACTACTACTACTAATACTATTATTATTATTATTACTATTATTATTATTATTATTATTATTATTATTATTATTATTATTATTATTATTAATATTATTTACTTCAACAAATATTTGTATTTAGGCTAATGGAATATTATTCACCAACATTATAGGTTTGAAATACCATTAAAGAAAGGACATGGAGAATTTACTAAAATTTAAGTATTATTCGCACACTTTATCTTGAGCTCTGCACTCCATAATGCTGAAAACCGTCCATATAAAGAAGGCCTCGCTTGAAAAAATGAAGATCGCGACCCGTCCCCAGTATTGCCATACCCAAAAACTTCCCGTTGAGGCATTCTTGAGCAACCGTCAATTTTTTTTATTGGTTTACATCATATTATTCTGAAAATGACAGAATCAATCCAGGGATATTAAAAGAACAGTACTGGTGTTGTGGAAATGGTCGATATAAGTGACAACGAAGTTAAAAATAAATATTCTTTAAACCAAGAAGTATCGGAAATCAGCGAAATAATAAACCAAATAAATGAAATGGAAGGAAAAGCAATTTAATGTGTTTTAAGCTGAATCTGTCGTTGGAGAAAAGAACAAGTCAAGTTTTATTATTTCGTTGTTTTAATTGTGTTGTATTAATTACCTACAAACTTTCGCGAAAGGTATTTAGTTAAATTACATCAATTCAGGCATGTGAAATTGCGTATTCAAGTAGGCCTACATGTACAATGCTACGACTTTTAAACGATTTTCTATATTCTGAAGACCGGGAGAGAAATTGTCTAAATAGGCGTAAATATATTACTTTATTCATTTCTCCAGCGATATATTCTACTATAATATCTGAATCAATATAAAATCTTTAGTTTGGTAGCGAGAGTTGAAAGTGCTACAAATTACAGTTAGTTCCATTGTGTATCAGCATAAAACTAAACACGTTATATTTTCTGGTAATTGGCAACCCTTCAGAAACAACGTCAATTTCAACTCACCGCCTTCTGCAATAGTCAGTCTCTTATACTGCATGCAATATCAGCTCCCCTCACCCCCGCATTTTTTCGGCTCAAGATAAAGTGTGAGCATAATAGCCTATTTGTGCAATATGGGGTGACCTCTATTCAACTAAATCTTACTTATTTACTCAATGACAATAGACAGTTTCTAATCAAGCTAGAGGAATATTTTGAATTTATTGGAACTCGGAGGTTCAGTGCCGCGCTTACCTGAGCCCGCCATTCAACCCTATTATGTGCTAGCTCCCTCCAACCATATTTCGCAAATCATACTTCCCTTAAATTTACCCTAATATTGTCCTCCCCCTGCCTTCCAAGTGGTATTTTCCCTTCGAGTCTCCCAGTCAATATTTTTTAGATATTCAACTATTCAACTAAATCTACATCTTAAAAAGTGAGATGGTTATTTTTAGATCGTTGCATAACCTATTCTACTTCCGCTTCTTAATTCCACTGTTGGGCTGCGAGATCATCGACAACATGTAACCACAAAATGTTGTTCATGTTGAGCATTAGCTTATATGAAAATATTTAACCACATGCTGCTTCTATTCAACATTATAATAGAATAGTTAACCACATTCTGTTTCTATTGAACATTGCATGAGAGTATTTAACTACATTATGTGGTTTCATTAATTCATATCTTAAATGTTACTTTACAATAACAGTGAAATCCCGGTCACAAAAATCACTAAATTAGTGTGCCTCATTATATTGTGTATGACGTAATTAACTTTCAGTGAAGTTGATAATTAAAAATAATCATAGGAGAGAGTTTCCATCTGGCACCGTATGTCGAACTCTGCCTAGCTTAGTTCAAGCACATCACATACAGTTGGCGCACAAATGTTTTAGACAGTGGAATGGGTAGAAATTGTTCGCTCTAGATCCGGCCCTCAAGTGAAGTATATATGTCCCACACTAGCGCATTACTCGAATCTATGTAAGAGTGAGACAGAGATACTTGTTTATTCAGGGCCGGTTTTAGACTGGACAACACCCACCCATCCCACTGTCTAAAACAATTGCGAGCCGACTATATTGTTGTTTGTATGGACAAAGAGGATTGGTTTATTATACAAAGTGTTTTTTGCTTATTTAGGGAAAAAGATGGGGGAAGGAAGTCATATTAATTTATGGAAATTGATTTGTATTACAGTCTTTTAATAAAAGTGAGTAGATCAAAATAATTGATATAGGAAAGTGAAAAGGATAAAGAAGAGAGCATCGGCACGTGTAAAACCATGGCTTTGAATCCCGATGTCAGAGAAATTTTTATCTTTAATTATTCCCATGTAATTTTCAATGTATTCTGTGGTTTCATTAGTACAATATATGAGGGAGAATAAAATGAAAACCGCAATTAAGTTTTTTCCACTATTTTACTGCAGGAAGTATGTTTGCTTGAACATTATTTTCTACGTAGTCCCCTCCCAGTTCAATGCACTTACGCCATTGGATAGGAAGAGCTTCGATACCGCATGAGAAAAATTCTTTAGGTTGACGCTGTAGCCACTCCTGAACCATCGATTGGACGTCTTCATCAGATTTGAACTTCTGCCCTAAAAGGAGATCCTTTAACGACCAAAGATTTGGAAATCTGATGGTGACAAAGCGAAGGGGGTTGCTAAGAGCAGGTGTTTTGCGTCATCATGATAACGCCCGTCCTCATGCTGCTCGTGCAACCATGAAAACCATCGACAACATATGCTTCAAGTGCCTCCCGCATCTGCCATACTTGCCAGGTTTGGCACCATCAGATTTCGACATCTTTAGTCCATTAAAGGAGCTCCTTGGAGGGCAGAAGTTAAAGTCTGATGAAGACATCCAATCGGTGGTGCATGAGTGCCTACACTGTCAACCAGAATAATTTTTCTCATGCGGTATCGAAGCACTTCCTATCTGATGGCATAAGTGCGTTGAACTGGGAGGGGACAATGTAGAAAAATAATGTACAAGCAAACATACTTCCTGCAGAAAAATAGTGGAAAAAAAGTTTATTGTGGCTTTCATTTGATTCTTCCTCGTATTTACATCCTTGTTGTTCTAGCTCAAGCTATGGAGGATATATTACAATTCAACGCAATATTATGCAAAGTAACTGTACATGGAAAATAGTATGAAAATTACTCGATGTTGTGGACGAAACACAAGTTATACTTAATTGGCAATTCTAATATTTCAGAATTTAGGTTAACGAGTACATCCCATTATTTTACATTTTGAATGAAGACTCTAATTATGCTTGTTTTAATGGTAGCTGAGTTCAAAAATAATACCAGCACTACAATTTTCCCAACTATAGCATGTTAACAGAAATGCAATATAATACTACACTACTATTAAACATATTTTGTTACACATGAGGTTTTCTACTAGCTATCAACTAAAAATACCAAAACAAATAGCTCTGCTGATAGAGGCGAGAATCAAACGTTCTTTATGCACTATAATTTTACTTATACGACAATAAACAAGCAAACAGCTTAGGCCTACTCCAGAATTACGTCATACCCCATGAAAATTCCAGAGGACTTTAAAAGTGCTCAAACTGAAGAGGGAAAATTAACTTAATCGACCATGAATGATTTTTAATGTTACCATTTAGTGGTACAGTGGTATTTTTAAGAAATGCAAAGCTTAAAAGCGAATCCCCTCACACACAGAGCCCGCGTTAAATTTCCGGTAGGGACAATTTACCTAGGTGGAGTTTTTCCTCACGAATGTCAGGTAACTTCAGGACCTTGTGATCTCCGAATACAATCTAGCCCTCATTATCATCATTCCATTCACGTCTTTTTCAGAATGAGAGTGTGCGCGCGATTGGCGCGTTTCATCCTTCGTGTTCTTTTTGTCTTGGAGGTAGGATCGCATTTGGACTGATCAACAATCCGACGAGGCCCTCCATGTCCTTTTCTGGTCAAGAAAGTATGTCTGTGATCCAAAAGTAATCCCTCTCCTGACCAAGTCGCGTTCCTGTAAGGCTCGGGCGGCATGGGCCGCATAAACGTCTCTACAACGGGAAAGGCAAAACTAAGAGAAAGGAGTAGAATAATTCATTAATCTACTGTAGTTGTGTTAACTCTGGATGATGAAGAGTAAAGCCTGTACAGTGAAATTATTTCTTCCTGGCAGCGGAGAAACGCGTTTCAGGGGAAGGGCCTTCAGAGGTGGGAGTTGAATTCAAGCCATCTTCCCCTCCCGCGAGTCCTGACCGTATACTTAGTCAGTACGATGTGACTGCCCTGAAGACTGGTGACTGAATGAATCACCACCCCTTCAAACGACAATATTCGATATAGACTCTTCCTTGCTACTGCGCATTTCTCTGCGCACTGCCAGCTATAAGTAATTGCACTGTACGGTAAGTTGGTATTGATAGTGTTAAATCAGGAATGGTGTGAAAATTGGAACTGGGAAGCAAATAGTTGGGTGTGAAGAAAAAAAAAAAATATATATATATTTTCTTTTTTTAACAAAGAATTATCCTATTTGTGTGATCAATCATTTATCGGTAAGGTTCTGCTACATCATGTTTACTAGACTAGAGTTAGTTAATTAACCCCGTCTGATGTGCATAGCAATTTCAACTAATCACCATCTCTAATCCGCTCATTGACAACGCAGAGGCCAAACGCGCAAAGGGTACAAAAGTCCAATGATACTGAGAGGAGGGGATGTGGAGGTCTCGGAAGAGTTAAAAAATATTTTGCTAAAGCTTTCACGACTGTTGGATGTGTTACATACATTAAATGTGTTGTAAACATATGACTCCGGCAGACGACAACAAACGCCATTGTGATTACTAATGCACTAATAGGGACATGTTGGATGGGAAAGAGGGGATGGGAGGTGCTGTCTATGTGATGTTCCCTAGTTTGCTCCAGGGACGCTGGTTTATTTAGAGGTCAGCTGACCCGAGAGGTTGGTAGAATGGATCTGTGGACGTCCATCCCAGATGCCACTGTTCTGTGGAGAAATTCCGCAAACAATTCTCCCTTCATCCTAGTTATCTCTTCTCTCATTCTCTCGGCAAGCTTTGGCACGGTGTAAAAATTATGTACAGTCATGCCACCCAACACTTAAAGTCCATGTACTCTCATCCCCAACTTGCAGGTTAATCTTCTGCTGATTTCAACAAAAATGTTACATGGTAAATGTTAGATGGTAAGCTGCTCAGGACTGTAATTGAATCGGTCATTTAAGAAAGGGCTTAATGACAGAAAAGATCATTTTTCAGGAGAAAGAAAAAACTGTTTATTTACAGAAACATTGACAGTTAGTAAATTCTTGCATATGCAATGTCTTATAATAGGTGCTTTTAAGATCTCTACATGTGAAATGGAAATACAGTGTGCTTACATGATGCATTATAGTGATTGAAAGTAATGGAATTGAGCCCTTTCAAAAGTATATCTCTCAAACTTAACATTGAAATTGTGCAAAAACACACTTTTAAAATAAAATTAACTATTATGATTGATTTATGTAGCATTAAAATATGATGTATGAAAAACTTAATATATTGAATACTAAATACAGTCCTACATCAATGAAAACATTCAGTAAGTGTAAAATCTACATATCTACATAGAAATGCTTATGTTCTTCTGGTATACGTTATAACACATTAGTTTTGACAAATGTTGCTTGGTGTAAATGGGAACATTATTTTCATAAGCACACTTTTCAGGAAGTTTCACAATTGATATTGCAGATATTTCACATCTGAGGTGTGGCTGATATATATCCCTAATGTATGTTGAAGCACAAATTTGTACTGAGTTCATTGAATCATACTGACATTCATTAAAAAACTTAGGTTTCAGTCTTTTGCAATAATTTTGCCACTATGTTGAGACTTGTAGAAAGTCATCAGCCAATACCAATAAAACTGTAAATTTTCCTTGTTTTGCTGAGTTGACAATGATTTGTACATATTCCCTGATAGAAAGAATTCTATCTAGCTTATAGATACATCTCTTTATTAAACCAAAATCAAGGAACAATGACCATAAGTCTTACATTCACTGCTAGGTATCAGAAAGGTTCAGTATTGAAAGGACTCCATTCCTGGAGTTGAGGCATTTCTAAACTGAATGGTATATTCAAGCTGCTGTAGAACTAACTTTAGTAGGTGGAATTGAGTCTTTCTTTAAAAGAATCATGCATCTACCCCTGGTGAATCCATTTACCTCATAACATCCATTTTGTAAAAAAGTGTCATTGAGCCCTTTCTTAAATGACCGATTCAATTAAGTTTTGCACTGTAACATGCATTGCTACAAAAATTACAGTGGCTGAAGCTTGGGATTCGTGAATTTTCAAGAGAATTAACCACTAAACGTTTATAATCTCATTGGTGTTTTTAAGTATTTTTTAAAGAAACATATTTAGTTTGATTTTATGAATATAAAGTCCACCTATGCTCAGTATGTAAGAACATTTTTAGACACTTAACATATTTTAGAAGACATAATTTATCCTATGACATTTTACCTGGTATAAAAGCAGCATAAGCTACTAGTCTATATAGAATGAACGGCATTCTGCAGAAAGGAACCAACCCTCAAATTTAAAAAACCGGAATGGCTGCTAAATTTTTGCTACTGAACTATATATTTACGTTGTGCAAACTAACCAACCCTCTTCATCCATTTATATTCCATCTATTAAGCAAACAAAAACACACTGAAATGATCCAGGTGGCTTTTTATTTAACTTTAAATGCCCGTTTTTTAGCTTAAAAACCATGTGGGTGGGTTCCTTTCTGCAGAATGTGGTCCAAATTATGTCTTCTAAAATATGTTATGTGTCTAAAAATTTTCTTACATACAGAGCATAGGTGGACTTTATATTCATAAAATCAAATTATACAGCTCAGTAGGAAGATGAAAATAATTGAAATAACATATTTAGTGTTTGTAAAATTTTACAATGCATCCCACTGAGTTCAGAAGTTAAAATTTGACTGCCAATTGCGTACCAAGTAAGCCTACAATTTTAGAACTGCTGTTATCATGATAGACTATTATATGGCTCAAGCCATTTACCGTTGTGAATATAGTGTACAATGTTATTCCAATTATATTAATTTCCTATTACCAATAACGGCGTTATAAGAGACGCGATTTTATAATTATGGTAATTCTGAGGATACAGTTTTACCTAGAAACTCTATTAATCAATTTTTAAATCTTTAATAATTTCAAAATCTCAGACGTGGAACCTTGGTTTGAAGTCTCTCTCGGAATTCCTGTGATAAAAAATGTGATTTCTTTTGCCTTGTTTCGAGTAAGTCGTCCCTGAGGAAACAACTAAACATGGGAAAGGCGATTTATGATTTTATTAAACTCGAAGTTAAAAAGTTTTAAAAACCTATTAAATAAAATTCCTTCACGAAAGAGTATTATTGTGCTTTCTGCCATGAAAAGAGATTCACCAAGATTTGCAGGTTATTATTTTTTGTCAATAACTTATTTTGTATCATATCTGACTTCGGAGTGAATTTTTAGGTTTTCAGTTTTAAGTGAATTAATTAACACGCTGTTTATAGAACTATAACTCAATTGAACAAGCACGCACAACTGAATGTATTCATTTTTGAAAAAACTGCTCCGGCTTTTTAAGTTTTTAGATTGTTTCATTAACGCAATGCTATAACAAACAGCTAATTAGTTATAGAATTGGCTATAGAAGTGGAGACATTTTGCTCAGAAATCCTCATTCCCAAATTAATTTCTTGGCATTGAGCTATAGGCCTTATGGGTTTCCTCGCCATTGGCTATTATCTGTTACAATGCCACAAATAATGATCCTTTTGATTGATTTTTTGGTATTAATCATTAAATTTATGCTTAGTTTTGTAAGTATTCGCTAAATAGTCACGGTAGATATAGCTCGAAGGCTATTTACCCCGTTGTGCCAAGCAATTGAGATATTGCTTAATTGCTCAGTACTCCGGGGGTAAGGGAGGACACGGAAGAAACTCGAAGTCTGGATTTTTCAAAATAAATTCACGAGCAACGAATTTATCCAGGACTTCTTGTTATTACAAAAACTGATAATGTAGGCATAAGTTTTAAAAGGTCAGATTCTTTGTAGGTTTATTTAATTCTATTGTATATCATATGCCACTAAGCTCAAGCTAAGGGCCTATGGTTAAATTTATGTTAAGCACCTAACAATTTAGGTATAAACAATAACAATAATTTAATAGGCCTATTAATTTCGTATTAAAGAATTTCATGAAGAGGAATGTTTCATCATTGAATTGAATTGAATAAGTGCCCTTTAGGCGGGAGGCGGGGTGGGAACGCCCCTAAGCACCGAAGCCGCAGGCTTATTGCACCTACCTCCGGGATGGAATGAGTTGCGTGCCCATAGACCGCCCAGGACGGCAGATCCCCCCGCAGGCCCCCACGGAGCTCCCCTACATCCAGCAAGCCTTATTACCATGCCACGTATGCGCCACCCCCTTCGGTCCCTCCAACCGGAGCCCCGACAGGTCCGCGACACACGCCACCCCCTTCGGTCCCTCCAACCGGAGCCCCGACAGGTCCGCGACACACACCACCAACAACCTCTTGACCACAAGCAGCGGGGAGGACGGGAGAGGCCCCCAAAGGGCGCTGACTGCCAAAGCAGGCCCGATACCGGAAGTGGAAACGGGAATGTTTCATCATAGTTCTCGATTATACTAGGTCACTGGTCCACATTGGCTCGAAAAATTCAACGATGCTATATTGTGTTTACGCTTTCTTAAATGTATATATTCTACTAAGGGAATATCACATGTTCGAAAAGGTCGACAGTAACAAGAAGAAGCTTTATATGTAATTATTCATTTATTTCATGCCCATTCAAAAACTGAAGTCGAAGCTTATCAATTATCCTATCAGATTATGGTGTTATGAATACCATGGCAAGAAACTTCGAACGATTTGCTCATGTTTTCAAATTTATGCTCTTTAAAGAGCCTTAAATGTCAGTCTTAGAAACAGGTTCAAATTATTCTGCAGATTTCAATTAAAGATTTTCGACTTCGGGCTGGCGTGACTATAAACTCTTTCAGTCCATAGGCCAATACTTAACCACCAAGCCAACAGGGGTAATTTGCCAATGCAAATATATTTGAGCTCACGTTAGTTATATTTTTTATTTTCTACTCTCATGGTCTGAGTAACAATATGTTTACTTCCAATTTTGAGAACAAACTCAGTCTCCCAAAATTCATATGAACTAATATAGAGACTAATTCATATACAGTAATATTTGGGATATTCAAAACAACCTGATGGTGGTCATTTAAGGGAGTAAATTCCCTTATTTACATTTATCACTCTAGAGTTGATGTTTCCTTTTCATTTCATTCATTTCAAGTAAGAGTAAGGATCAAATAAATTCGTATTTCGACTTTGCTATCCCAAGACTAAATTTCCAATTATATTTTTATATTTTTTCTTTCACATGTTGGCGACGTTTCCCCCTTTTCTAAACGAAAAGTGCGAGGTGCTCATTTCATTCTGAAAACATGAGCTCACATTCGTTCTAGTCTTTCAAATTGAATTAACATTAACAAGTTTTCATAACCATAGTTTGTAAGCCGGTACTGTAATTTGATCGGTACACATGCTGCGCTAACACAATGAAGCGGATGTTTTCTCCAATATTATTACATAAATTGAGGATAACCTGGATGTATTACCTTTCCCCCGAGGAGGTTGGCTCTCAGGAGTGAAAGATGATTGGTGGTATGTTGATAATAAAGTAAGAACACAATGCAAGTCTGACAGCGATATAACCATCATACACCACGCCAGATTTAATCACTGGTCGTAGATAATACTGTGATGATAAATTACCTAATATAAATATAGATATAAAGTAAAAGAGACCTGCAATATAGTTAACAAAAAGCGGAATTATACAACAGGATATGGAAGATAAGAAACATTAACCTCTATTTCTGCTTTGTGTCATTTGGTGGAGGTTTAGTGTTTTAAATTTAACATCTATCAATAAATAATCCCGTTTAAAATCAACGACTACGCCTAAAATCAACATGATATCCGAAGATCACAGACTAAATGTATTTATGAGCCTGCAAGTTTGTTAACTATGGAAAACATTTCCCATCAAACAATAAAATGCTGTTTCCTGAATAGATATAAATGTATTTCAATTTTATTTCTAGAATAAATCGTAATATACGGCGACAATGGTGATATAGTTTGCCCATGGATGGAGTTGAGAATGGAATATGGTAAAAGGACTTCATCCTAGTATTGTTATGCTCCCCGCCACACTGCGTTCTATGAATTGTTTACCATTGGCCCAGTTATGTTACTCGCTGAGACCAGTTCTAAATATTGTTGTAAATTTGGTATGTGATGATAATAATTGCAATGTGTCTTTTGTTTTTTAAGAGCGACGGAAAAGAAGAAATTACTGTCTGTAACATCAGTTACCTTCAGAATGGGCATTAGGAAACACGGATTGTCATAGGTAATCCCAGACAGATTACGAGTTTATCGACATATATTTTCGAGATCAAAGTTCGAGCAGATTTATCTGATGAAACTCGTAATCTCTGGTAGGATTTATTAAGATTATTCCATGAATAAAATGTGAAGGATTTTGTAAATAATAATTATTTTTTTACTTTGTTGTCAAAATTCTGTCAGCCGTAAGATGACGACTTAGCCTGCTAGATGAATGAACAGTCCATGAATCGATTCGATGAATAGAATTGCTATTGCTACCAATAGTACGCATCACAAGATGGAGGGCGTCGTGGTAGTTGCTTACATCAAAACGCTATAAAAGCACCGATTCAAAATTGTGTTTTTACTCAATGGACATTAATACTATTTCAATTTCCAAACGAGCTATTTTATATAAAATAATGTTTTCGTACTGCTGAATGGCAGCGCGTGACGTATTAATCACCGCACGTTGATGCCTTACGTGTCCAGTAAGAAGCTGACAATTTATCAGATAAAATTGCATCCTTGCGATCTGAGGAATATATTATAAGATAAACGATCGTGATTGGTCTATATGTGAGGAATTACTAAACGTTATTGGTCAATATCAAACACGCGCCGAATGAATGGAATATTCAATGTAGGCCTAATTGTTATTCGGACTAATAAATTCATGTTAACGGGAAGTAAATTTTTGTGTGTAACCATGATCTTTGTAGATAAATTCTGTTATGGTAAAGTGGAATTCTACAAATTGACCAGAGGTCAAGTCGGAAGTCATATTCGTCTCCATCTTGTAATTTATTGGCGGTAGTTTGATTTTACGATGTTTACTAGCCCGCTTACAATGTCATATATCGTTCATTGTTTGTGATTTATAATATAAATTCGTTTTAAATGTAAAGGAGAGCTTGTGCAGATTTTTTGAAATTATTAGTGCCCATCAAAGGTAGCTGCTGACTTGGGATCTAAGTGAAGCCATCCCAATTGCAGCAGGTAAGGAAAGTTTGGGCTGCTGTGGTATTGTTCCTTTTCTGTTTAAGTAATGGGTTTAATCTCAGGGTTGAAATTTAGAGTAAGAAAACCAGAATCTGTATGTTAAGAGAATACTGCACACGGTATGTTTCAGGTATGTGGAATCATTTTAAAAGTGTAGTGGGTTTGTCCTTGAGCCCTTCAATTTCATGGCAAGGATTAAGTCGTGTGATTGATTGAATGTTAGCGGAGAAAGCATATTTTGTAAGCAGAGTGTTCTGGATATGTTTTAATTAGGATCCAGCACTTCCGATGATTGTATTTGTATCTTTTGTTTATAAATATATGTATTATGCTTTAATTTGTGCATTCAAATAAAAATCCACCCACACAGTAAGCTATTCATAAGTCACTGCCTAAAGGTTCTGCCACCTAATTAGAATCTATAGAAAAAGAGGCTTCTTATTAGTTTTGTAGGAGATGGTAAAGCAAAGTTCGATAAAGATTGAGTGAATTAGGTCTAAGATTGACTGATTTCAGACCCACTCTTATATCTTATTGGTCCAAATCGAAAGGAAGACGTATGAGCTAAATAGTAAAATTAAAAAATATATATATAGCACTGAAATAGCATGAACTGAAGATAGCACACCTTGTGCTGAAATGCATCTTCCAGCCACAAAATACTACCGCATATGGTTATAAAGAGATCCATCATTTTACAAATCAAAAGTAGTAACTACAATTTTATTTTATTTAGTGACGACATACTGTGCATGTTAAGTTAAATAACAGAGAAAATATATTACACATAAACATTTTACAGTGTCAAGATTACCATTGCAACGAATACACTTTTACTAAGGTGTATTTTTACTACAATTTTAATTTAAGTTAATGTGAATCAAACAAAAATACACATAGGCTACAAGTCATCAGTGAAAGTTACTGTTATACAACACCAATATATTACACAGCCCAACAAAAGAAGAACTTTTTGTTTGGTGTCTCAGATGTTTTACCGGATTTTGGCTACACTTAGTGTGTTTATTCCAAATATGTAAACAGTTTTTCTCTACCAGCTCTAATTTTACATAGATTTTATTCGTGACCTCTTAGCCTAGCGAAACAAAATCTTCCTTGATAATATAGCTAGTGAAGGTTCTTGACCATACTTTGGACACGTAGGACGAAAACTGTACGAAGTACAGAAAAAATAAAAGCTGGATTATTTTTTCCCCTCAAATTGACAGCTCATAAGCCATAAACGACCGTACAATATGTGATAATATCGATTTTTGAAAAGCCCCATGTTATATTGTTATTGCAAAGTTAATATAATGTTGATGTGTAGCTTTTTTCTTCACACGATTTAGAAGCTAAAAATAGGCACTGTTTTTTATTTATATCAAACGTAAAATGGGATAATATGCATAATGGTAATACCATATCTCACAAAACTAAAGCTGATAGGACAAAACTAATGGTACATTTGACCATAGGCGTACCGAGGGGGGGGGGTTTTGGGGGTTTGAACCCCCCCCCCCCCCATTGATTAAAAAAAGTAAAATCGTATAATTTTTTTAAGTCTGCTTATAAATTACTTAATACAAGTATAAAGCGTGGGAAGCTTAAAACTCGTTATTGTGCGTCTTAATTTTTAAAATTTTCCGGGGGAGGACCCCCGGAAACTTAGAGCTCGTTATTTTGCATCTTAATTTTTAAAATTTTCCGGGGGAGGACCCCCGGACCCCCCCTCTTCCTGGCGGGTATTCCATACCCCCCGCGGATGTTATAACCCCCTCCCCCATATGGTCGGCCTGGTTACGCCTATGCATTTGACATCAGTGACCTAAATATACCCAAGAATAGGTATAAATTCTAAGGCACCAAAATGGCTGTTGGTCTGTGTTAGCTACTGTTTTTTATTGCTGAAGCTGTCATGTGATTTTATGAGGACACTTTGTGCATGAAATAATGAATACACTACAATACTGTAAAACGAACACTGTGAATAAGATGTATAACGTTAGTTCTTTTTTAAGCTATGCGTTATATTTATTAAAGCAATTTTATGTAATATGAGGGAGTAAGGTGGACACGTATTATAAATCTGCTACATTTATTTACCCTCATAGACCCATCATGGAATTTCTCAAACTATAGTGATACAGCCTACTCATGCAACGAACACAAACTGAAAACTGTAAGTGAAAACTCTGACATTTTATAAACTAAATAAACCCCTTTAACAAAACTATAATTAACTCTGCTTTATAAAAATTTTTATACTACATTAATTTTTCAACTCTCATTTCTAGTGTGTGAAAATTTTGGACTGAAGATGATGCAAACCTGCATTGAAATGCATATCCATTGACTTAATCCTCAGATATTGTTCGAATGCGTCATGACATAGGAATCTCTATAAAGCTACTTCACAACTCCACGGCTCCATATATAGCCTAACAACTACACATCGTCCCAGATCTAAACATCAATGCTAAATAGCAGAATGTTTTTCTACCTTTTACTGGGACTTACACTTTTTTATGTATAATATTTTAGTGATAGAAGATAAAATTCTGTATATATAATTTTAAGTGACGTGTCTTCTATTCTCAAAAATTAGTACATATAACTACCTGAGTTTTTTAAATATATTTTAATTATAATTTTAGCAATTGTACAACATTTTAGTTTACCATATATAAAACGGGTTTAGTGATAGAAGATAAAATTCTGTATATATAATTTTAAGTGACGTGTCTTCTATTCTCAAAAATTAGTACCTGTGTTTTTATATATTTTAATTGTAATTTTAACAATTGTACATTTTCTTTATAATAATAATACTATTCAATAAGGTATATTGTAATTTATTGATACTCAGGTTATATGTAAATACATGTATAATTAAACAACAGATACAAACTATAGATTCCTTGTCCACACTCATTCATATCAATGTCTAAGATATACTAGTGCATAAGGTGGAAAATTTTTAACCTATAATATTAATAGTTATATAAATTTAACATTATTTTCTCAAACTATAGTTATATAAATTTAACATTATTTTCCGAGTTTGTATTGTTACTGGTACAACTACGAAGGGTTGTTAAGAAAGAAAAGTTCTACTGTGACTAAAAATTCAATTCGGAACTTGTTACTGCTCATTCGTTAGGCCTAAACCTGCTACTGTGAGTTGAAAGTACGAAGAAGATTCATCTCAATTTGGAGAGTTATCTGTTCTTAACGGCGGGGCGTTTGACTATACGTCGTTCTTATAGCGTTCTTCGTTTCTGCCATGATAAATAATTGCGCACTTTAACTTGTGATTTACATTTAACTGCAATCCAAGTCACTCCGAGGCTAATCAAAGAAATAACAGGTGGATACAAGTAAATGAACAGGATTCCGTTCCGAGTAATAGCAATGAAGATGACTTAACAGCACAGGTAATAAATTTAACAAACTGCGTTGCTGCCGCTCCTACTACATTTTCTTATGTAGTACAAATGGGGTATTTAAAGCTTCACTCGAGAAATCCTTACAATGAATTCTGTTGCAGATTTAAACTCATTAAATTAGGGAGGTTAGCTCCTTGTTAACCCATTTCATTTAATGTTGCCAAGTTTTAATATACCACCAGGGTATTAAGTCACTTTATTTTGATTCCTATATATCTAGGTGAGATAGTATACCTTCACTAAACTTTACTACTCATGGCATTGAAGCATACTGTTAATTAAGCAAAGGAAACATAATTTTTATTTTACTTTCTCCATTCCTATCAAAGTTCCATAAGACGAGGAAGTAAGCCTGCTTGATTCTGTCGTGAATTTCGAGTTCCAGTTTCCAACAATTTATGATTTCAAGTTACCTGAATACAGTGCATATATGTGCGTAGGTGTATGGATGAGAGTGAAGGGCATTGCTAAAAATATCATATGGAAATAAATGTTGTATTTAAACTAAAATAAACTCCGTGGCACTACATCCCTGAAAGGACAATGCCACCACCCGTCGGCTGCGTCATCTACCATAGGCAGATGGGACGATTGGTGGCATGTGGTCAGCATGCCGACCCATGGTCGTTAATGGAAGTTTCCATGACCAGAGCCGCTACTTCTCTATCAAGTAGCTCCTCAATTTGAATCACGAGGCTGAGTGCACCCCGTTCCAGACCTCCCTACCTCAGAAAAATCCGAGGAGGTACCGGAGATCGAACCCGGGCCGACGGATCTGTAGTCAGCGATGCTAACCACAAGACCACGCCGGTAGTCGTTATATTTGAATTCAGACTAAATTTTACTTTGGGGTTTGGTATTTTCCGAGTAAATGGTTTGAAATTGGAGGATTTCTTTCACTTACTTATACCACCAATTTACATAAAATAACTTTTCCCATTCCTCTATTTTCTTGTGTGCTATCTGGTTGTTTTAAGATTTAGAACTTGTTTTGCACATTTATTCATAGAAATTGCCTCAAAGATATGTTAATCATTACAATCACAACTACAGCTCTCCGAAAATAAGAACAGCTTCACTTTGAATTCTACAATGCGGAAGAGAGAGGCAATTAAAAAAAAGTATTTTGCTAGGGGGAATTTACTCCATGCAGGAGTATGTTACGAGAATAGGAGAGACTGTGTATCAGATAGAGAAATTTATGTGTTTCACATCAAACTTCCTACAGTTACAAATATGATGTGCTTGTAAAATAAACTTTTCATTGTTCCAGTCGAGACGTAGCCTATAGTCCTAGTGTTAAGCAACGTCTTTATGTATAGAAGATATGGAATCTACTACATGCTGAAGAAAGCTATTTGGGTTTTCAATTTCTTCGCTGTAGGAAAAATAGATAATGGTAAATATTAGAACAATTAACCTTCAAAACAATAAGTAGCGGAAATGAAGTGTTTTCTCTTTCGGTTTCTGCACCGAAGTCCTTTCTATTTTCCACAGCAATTCATTATGTAATACTTCCACCCTACATTGTTCCAACCCCTTATGCAGCATTAACCCTTGACTTCTCTCCCATCCATTTTATTTTTCCACTTCAACTTTTTACACTACCCTTTCTCCATCCCTTCAGTTTTTCACGTGTAAAGGTTGAATAAAAAAGGAATACAATTTTAAGTGA
The DNA here is from genome assembly GCA_964059195.1 of Ectobius pallidus. NCBI lineage: Eukaryota > Metazoa > Arthropoda > Insecta > Blattodea > Ectobiidae > Ectobius > Ectobius pallidus. The sequence goes on from CAXKWD010000008.1 coordinate 88,075,356, forward strand.
ATTCCCCATCTTCTTCATCATCATCCGGTGTGGTATGCAATCAAGAAGGATCTTATTGTTTTCTGTTTGAGACGTCGAGAGAACAAACCTTCTTGCTTTTGATGTCAGCCCTTTCCCTTTCTTCAGTGTTCTCCCTTGTTCCTTTTATCTCCATTCTTTTTTGTTTCTTTTTAGTCCTGAACAGTTTTTCCTACAGGATGTTTCTAATGTAGAGACTCTGTTAATATCAGCATGTGGTTAATTTTTAAAAACTGATGTTAATACCTGTTATTGTACAGACTAAACTAACAGTTCAAGAAAAAAAGCATGATAATATTACTTTTTGTGTTACTACTCAAACTCTGGTGCACTTGTGCAGTGCTGAAGCATTTAACTCCCATTATGGAAGCAAACTTTCTATCTCCAGGTGATCCAACTTGGAATTTTTGATGGGCAAAGCAGATATTTTGAATCAAGTTTCCTTGGAGATTTTCCCATTCCGTTGTTTCACGATTGCGCCGTCATTATCAACAGAATCATCGTCGTTAAAAGAAAGCCGCCCTGTGGTATCTAAGGAATGGATTATATGGCTTATATCTTCTGAATGTAAAAATACAATTAAGTGGAATTTTAAGGCCATTGAAGTTCACAACAGGTAAAAGCTTAAATTCCAAGTACAATAATTAACAATTTCCAAATAAAACTACTGGTTAAATATCGTTACAGAACCATACAATTTCTAAGCTGTGGATTTTCCTACTGAACAAAATATTACAAGTTGTTTTACACATGTCTTAAAAGAACGAAAATTAAATAAACTTAAAACATTCTCAAATAAAAATTCGTTTCGGAAATTGCAATATTTAAAACAAATATGGAAATACAGAAAAAACTACTAGTATTCATAATGCAGTAACAGTAGATCTGAACATTCTTCCTGTAAAGAGATTTTACGATACTGATAGGTATACAAAAAATGGAACCAACTGAGAATAATATTGCGTATTCTTTATTTCCAATAAAAGCAGTGTACATTTACCTATTTAAAATTTATACCTTTGAAGGAAAAATTTTAATCTCTTTCTGAACCCGACTATTATGTGCCAAATGACAGTTTGATGTATTCGTTATTATAATGGATTTTTACAAATTAAAAAAAAATTATACTACTATAATATTATTATAAATGATACAATTTTTAGTCTGCATATAATATTCTGCTTTCTAAACTACTTACCTATCGAATTATAAGAAAATAATTAAATTTACACTAATAGTTTTTAAGAAGGCACAATTTAGCACACATAACATTTTGGTACTTTCAAGAAATATAGTAAACTTTGGCGCTTTGAATTGATTTGAATTTTCAAGTCATGCAAGTTGGTAGGGCACTGACCACGTCATTGTAAGAAGCACATTTAATGGAACGTGTTCTCTGCTAGTCTTTCGTTCAAGTCTGTAGAAAACAACCAAAATACTGAATTTACAGGCACAAATTACTTTCACATGTTCCAAATAGTGTGCAAAAAATAATATAATTTTATAATTCCGTGGCATAATTTTCTCCTTTTAATTAACATCGTCTACCGTTAAAAGTGATTCTTTTACCCTCGGTTGCCTAAAAAAACAGTTATGTGCACAGAATTATAATAGAAGGTTCCCCATTTGTAAAAACGGTGAGAGATATCTTATTAAAAGTACCACATGAACAAGAATTTTGAACTGCCATTTCATTAAAATTCCGAAAGCAAGAACCGAGGAATATGATTTCATTTAATCAAGAATAAGTGCCGGAATATTCCAGTAAAAAAGCTAAATTATATAAATTATTATAAAATTAAAAGGAAGGTAAGTTTCTGGTTCGTTTCTTTTGGGACAGCCAGTATCGTGCCCAGCACATGGTATAGCAACATGACTCCAGCTCCTATTACACCGCTATCTTCCTATGCTGTAACTTAAAGACAGAGAGAGAATTGAAAGGATACGAAACATTTCTCGTGTACTGCTTAATGGGAAATTTTCTACACGTCTTACCAGAGATTCCGAGTACGATATCAGGAACAAAAGTGTCCTTTAGATAAATAAATCGGGCCAGGAAAGTTAATCAAATACTAAAATCAGTATATCAGTCTGCTTCGGTAATAAACCAATTAGAAATCGACCAAATTATTATTTTTTCCAGCATAGGCTAAGCTATTTGAATATTCACAGGAGAGAGCTTATTGTGAGATATTAATGGGATAATAAAAGGAAACAAAAACTTATAACAAAATACTTCCTGGTTTAGGTCAATTTCTCTGTTGGAGATATGCAAACAAGTAAAAAAAAAAATAAAAAGTGATCCCTATACAGGCCATGGATGCCCAGAGGGTTCCAGGAGGTTGAGACTACCAGATTTTGGACATTCGGCACATGAAGGTGGTAAGGTTGTCAGCCTTACGAACCGGCCGCCTTTACCCACAGGCTGAGTCGACCCCAGGACCATAGTACCACCAGGAGGATTAGGCCAATTGAAAAACTCCAACGACCACATCGCGAGAAGAACCCGCGACCTTCCGGTTTGTAGTGCAACGCCTCAACCACTACGCTACGGCTTACCCCTATGCAAACAATACAACCGAAAATAACGTAACGTACTTGTTTTACCTAACTTATTGGACTATTCCTATGTAGGTAATACCAACAATAAATTTAAGAGACTTGAGGCTTTCCCGGCGTTGGTTATTTATGACGGTTTCTCCGCTAAACATATGATTAAAACGACAATCATATCAACTTTCTAGGCTTGAGGATTCTAGGCAAACAAGCCACCTACTAGGGCAGTATCGTGGCTGAAACTTTGGAAATAAAACTCCATGGCAATAACTTCAATAGAGACAATGAACTGCATCTTAGTCAGGCCTGGAATCAAACCATAAGTCAGCTACAACAAAATCGGGCCAAAACAGGACCAATGAATTGCTCCAACCAATAGGAGTCAGGTGCCAAGCGACCACAGACTTAGAAAGACAACCGTGGAGACATGGAGATTTTAAGACTAAAATAATACAAGACTATAACTACTAATGATGGATCATAGCCCAATAGACAATGGTACCAATATACCGACACAAAATACTTCACCCTACCTCACTTCTCTCCCAGAAGATGGCTGCAGAGCTAGTAGCATCCGGAAGCTCGGACTAAGTAAATTCCTTCACCCGATTGGAATCCCAAGAAGCCATCGTAAACAATAAATTTGTAATAACATATCAATGGTATCGTTCGTTATCAAGGGTCAGAATGGTATTTTATGAGATAGTGTGGGGGACGGGAAAATGTCTGTCTGTCTGTCTGTTCGTCCGTATACCTGTATGCACAATAACTCGAATGCGCTTTATCGAATTTTCAAGAAACTTGGTATACGCATTTATAACGTCCATGGGAAGAAGTCTATTGATAGTGGATCAAATCATTTGACCGGTACCGGAGTAGGCCTAATGCCCAATTTAGTAAAGATTGACTACAGATCCGTCGGCCCGGGTTCGATTCCCGGTACCTCCTCGGATTTTTCTGAGGTAGGGAGGTCTGGCAGGGGTGCACTCAGCCTCGTGAATCAAATTGAGAAGCTACTTGATAGAGAAGTAGCGGCTCCGGTCATGAAAACCACCATTAACGGCCGTGGGTGTCGGAATGCTCACCACATGCCCCCAATCCTGCCATCTGCCTAAGGTAGATGACGCAGCGGTCGGGTGGTAGGCCAAGTCCCTCCAGGGATGTAGCGCCACGGAGTTTAGTTTATTTTTAAATATTATAAATAATTTATGGATTTTCATGAAACATGGTATTCACATTTATAACGTACATGGGAAGAAGCCTATTGATATTGGAGCAAATCGGTTGACTGGTAACGGAGTAATGCCCAATTTAGTGTCTATTTTATGGTAATATATTAGAAAGAATTTATTAAATGTAAATCAGTTCTCATGACATTTTGCTTTACTGTATTCATTATTATATGGCTTTAGAAGTTGTCATACAGTTAGCTATAACAAATAACATTACTCACCCATTCCTTCACATATGCTTATCAAACTTCAGATCCTTGGTCTTCCGTAAGGTCTGCTTAATGAATCGATCTGGAGCTTAACTCTAAGATAGATTACAAAAATAACTTATTTTCTGCATATCATAATTGCAATTATAACTGATTAAACAAAAGCATTCTGGCACTTTGCCATATCAGTGTACCTGATTTTATTTAATATGAATATGTGATATGAACTTAAAAAAATGTTTTCTACGATATTACGTGGTCGTGTCTAGAGAGGACATTGATGAGCGAATGTTCGCTCACAAAATTCTTTATAGTAACTATTTTAAATAAGTTTAGGAAACATTAATTTTATGCTTTATGGTTTTCAGAATCAGTTTGTTGAGAATTTAAAGTAAAGTAATTATACTGAAGTTTAATAGTGTTTAAGCAAGTTACCTGATCGATTTATAATGCACGTGAATTGTGGAGCACTTCGCTACCGTTATTAAAGTAACTAGGTTAAGTGGAGTTATAAAGCTGCCAACAAAACTTCATACACTCACCCAATGACAAACACCTGCTTCATTACCATCAATTAACATTCACTTATCCCTTAAGACTCAACCTAAACAAGAAACTAACCCGTAAGAGAAGCAATAAAGTATGTATTAATCATCCCTAAGCAGTGCAATAATCTTTCATTCTTCCGTGCTCTTCCTTTTACGTAAACTAAACTGAATCCCCTGGAAGGGACTAGCTCACCAAGCGACAGCTGAGTCATCTATCCCTAGGCTGATGGCAGAATTGGGTGCATTTGGTCAGCATGTTTTTCAATTTCAACAGATTCAATATTTTCCATAGGACATAATATTAGCTTCAATCTGAAGAGAACATTTAAATGCAAACAAAAAAGTTGTAAGATAGTATAGTAGGCCTATAAGCATATCCTTTAGTAAAAAGGCTGAAATTAAATGAGTAAATTTTTAGTTCCACCACCTTAAAAGTAAGTTTTCTTGGTGGCTAATGTCTACATAACTATAGTATTTTTCAAATGAGAAGCGATTTCCTTCACCGCCAATCACGTGTACGAGCTAACGAAGTGCCGCTAGCAGTAAGAGTCTTCCCTCCGTCTCGCCGTCTCTGATTGAACCGCGAAGAAGGACAAACGGCTTGTCATCTGCAAAACACTGTACATATACAAATTTTCAAGCTCTGAGTAAGCAGTAAAGGTTATCCACTATTAAAACTGAAACGATATCTAATTGTAGTTTATTATACCGGGTGATTTTTTTTCAATCTTCGGATTGGTAACTAGACAAATTCCAATTTATACATGAAGCTAAATTCAGGTCTTCACACAGCATTCACCAGCTCATCCGATTGAGGCTAAGATGTTATCTGTTTTTATGCTTTACTAGTGTAATGGTTAACATGCTGGATCGCTACTCTGAAGGTCCGGGTTTCAAATCACGGTCGACCGAAATTGATAAGACGGGACGCAGTGTTTACAGCATAGCCTATAAAACACCGATACTTCATAACTTCTCAATCCGCAGGATTAGAAAATGTTGTAAAACATCTGCCAAAAACACACCAGACAATTCTTTGTAACACGTTTTTATGATATAATGATTTTTACCTTTATGTTAGGATAGGAATTATATTTTTCTGCTTTTCTTTCAATTTTGATTGCACTCCTCAAGAGACACCCTATACTTTCCTCATGCCTTCTTCACTCATTCATTTCCTTTTCTCCTCGCTTATTATGCGAGAGACAAGACGTGAAGTGGAAAGGGGGTTGAAGTAAACAAACAGATGCTTTAATTCAGAAGATAAGTAATTCCGGGTCTAATGTGTTACCAGTGGACCGGAATATTACAAGAGAGGAACCATCATTGCAGTATATTTTGTGAATTAGTAGTTCAGTTCGATGTTAAGCTAATACATAATTTTACAACGGGGGAAACAGGCATGGAATTTTTGTGGTTAAATTAAGAGGCATTGCAAAATCAGTTCCCTAAGGAAATAAGTCACACTTATCCCGACATGGGAATGCGAAAATTGTATTAATCCACAAAGTATAAACTCAATTTTTAAGATTTGATTAAAAACGATTAACTGATAAAATAACATTTTTTTAAAATGAAATAAAAATTGTAATGCAAATCTAAAAAAAAAAAAAAAATACGGATTTAATATTAAGGCAGATAGAACGCTCATTAAGGTTCTAAGGTATTATATAACAATTGCCTGTAATGTATACTAAGAACTAGTGTAATCCCCTTGATTTACCTACCGAGGATATAACTACTAGGCACCAAATACAGCAATTTTTATATTGATATAAAATATATGCTACTATAACAAAAATCAATGTCCATAAACATCTCTACACGTAAGATTATTAAAATTTTGAAATAAACATTTTCTTCAGGTTCTTTTAGACTTCAACCACTGGTATCCCTGCTAACAGAACATTTAAATGGTTTATTACGTAATTATTTTTATTAATGTGCACATATATTTATTTAACTTTCCATAAGCATATCAGTTAAGTCCTTTTTATCAAGAAAATATTTTTCCAAACCTCAAGATTTTTCATAAAAAATAAAAACTTTCGTTAAGTAATCGCACTAATAACGAAAATTCTACAAAACACTAAATTTCATTTTTTTTTTTTCGCGAATGTAAATCGACACTATTTCGGCCTAGTTTGATTTGACACAACATATTCTCACTTTATTTTTGGAATATCGGTAACCAAAATTCATGAATCCTTCACTCACGAAAACTAGGTATCTCTATACCTGGGTATATGGTCGGGAACTCAAGTAAATACTATTTTCTTCAATTAAAATGTTGTTGTCTAGTTCACAAAATAACAGAGGGCTACCTTTGCAGACAGTAATAATAATTTGTTATTACTGTTGAAGCATATATGGTGGAATTAAAATTCACGTGAAATACAATGGATAACTAATCAATAACAGGTAAGGTGGTATAAACTCCCTCTTTTTTCAGTGAGATTCTACAACTGTGTTGGAACTGTAGGGCAGATCAAAGTCTTACACAATCCTGCTATAAAAGTGAACTTCGGCTATCCCGAGCGATCGCTTTGCAATATAGGCAGCATTCAGTATTCTTATGTCAACATACCTTGCATACCTTGACCGGTCGGAAAAATGTATGACCGGATGGATAAAATGTTCGACTGGTTCTGCCAGTTATATTCGTGTAAGTTATATCCATGTCAAGAAACATCTACGAAAAGAGGATGGGCGATGCACTGGTTATTCTATTCCTCTTCTGGGTGAGAAGTTCATATTTTACCAAATCACACTTAGTACATATTTTTTAACTTTGTTTTGCCTAGGCCTATATTATAATTCGATATACAGTACATAGAACCGCTGTTTTTTTTAATTTATTGCTATTTAAGAACAGTGTCGTCGAGTACAATTAAGGTTACGTTAAATATTTATGATGTTATTGTATGTTTCTAAGAATTCCTTTAGAAAGTAGGAAGAAATAATTTGTAGATGCAGAATCCAACGCCTTCTTCACGAAGGAAAGAAATTGAAAAGATCTTGATTGAATTTGAAGCGGACAATAAATAAAAGCAATAGTGATACAGACAAAGTCACAAACAAAAGAAAAGAAAGGGGAGATAAGAGGAAAACTGAGACACTGAATACAATTCATGAAGCTCTGCTGTTTGAACGCATTCTTTTGTTGACGAGAGGGAACAGAAAACAGATAAAATATATGACAGTATTTTATTAACGCGGAGCAGCTCCCTTTTCTTCATTTCTAGCAGAAATGAAAATAATCGCATATTAAGCATTGTAAATAAATGTATAGAAAGAGGCTCTCGAAAATGGGAAAAAATAATTTCTCTGTAACCAGCTGCTGAGAAGTAGGCCTATACATTACGAATAAAGTGAATTTTACATCTTCATCAGAGTAGAACTGCGGAACTCTAAGCGAAGAAAAATCATTATCAGGGCTATGATTATAACCTTTTCACTCCAACCGACGCATAAATTCGTCACCTTAAAAATTATATGAAAGCAGATAATATAAGATCAATTGAGTACTGCTCTAGAAAAAATGGAAGGGTTTTTATGCACAAGCTAGGATTGTCATTTATAAATACCAGCAATTTTACTGAAAATTTCCTCCTAGATTTTAAACTTAGAGCCCTCTGATGAATTCACTTGATGTTTATTTATATGAATAGGCCTACATATATTCAGCTCTGAAAGGGTTAATGTACTATAATATAAGACAATGGGAATGCTTCATTATAAATGCAAAAATGCTCTAAAAACTTGAAAAAAAGGAACTATAGTGTATAAAATTGCTTTTAAAGAAAAACACATTACAGTGGAAACAAAAAAGTGAAGATTCTCAAAGAGGTGGCCTCTAACTGTTATCTGATTTCTTAGAACAAAAATACATAAAATTTTCTTGAAATAGAGTGAGCTATTGTTCATTAATATTAAACACAGAAGTTATGACTATTAACTGGTTTCTCAGAGCAAAGATATAATTTTAGTTATCATACTGACAAAAACCAAAGAAAATTGAAACTATATTTAGAATTCATATATCACTCACTCTTTTGTTTAAACAAAGAAAAAAGCATAATAATTTCCAGAAAATCCCTAAAAATGCAATTTCCCAGTAGATCGAGAAAATGCAAAACAATGCACCAACAAATATGCTTAATTTAGCTCCTATTTCTATGAAATTAATTTAAATGTAAATTAGCAATGTATTGACCTTACCAGGAACAAATGATGCAAATGCATTGAAATCTCAGCCCTGGTAGTATTCAGTGGAATCCCACATAACCGGCCCGGATCAGTGTACTATTGGTTAAGGAGGGTTCTATGAAAATCCTATATTGCAATTTTTGTCATAGGAGATATTTTTATGCACAAAATCATGTTCAGTATGGTTTTACCCGTTCTTAATACAAATTAAGAAGACAAAAATAAGTGGGGTGCAAAATCAGAAGGCATGTTTTTATCTAAAGACTTGTACATACACTTTAGATATAATAAGCAATAATAACATAGTCTATCCCATCAATTTCGCAAGTAATTTTTTCCTATAAGCATTTTAATGATCGCAATCTCATTGCACATTTCCGCGACCCGTAGATTATTTCAATAATACTACATCTATTAAAAGAATACGAAACATGCTTCTGCTTCTGGAAGTCATGTCCTCTTTTGGAAACCCCTGGGGTGCATAATACGATATCGATTCATTAAGGAAGAGCATAGCTGCTGATCAAACATCCTGAACCATTCAACTGTGCTCTACAGCGTTGAAGAACGAACATCCTTATCAACATATCAGCTTTGGACGTGCAGGTGGAGTACGTAATTAGTGCACCTCTTTTGATACCACATTTCTTCCTTAATACCTCTTTGTAAGAAGGGAAATATTTGTATTGAAAATGGAACTTTCCTTTAGTCATAATCAAAGTTCCAATAAATGAATATATAATTGATTTTGTTTATCACGTTTGAGGGATGTTAGTAGGTAATACCAGTAACTAAAAGTGTGTCGATAATTAAAAATGAATGAAAGAAAACACGTTTCCTTTTATTAGCTTGCATTATTTATTATTCTTCTTTCCCTGAGTTTTACCTCCGCCTTTTAGGTTCATTTGAGGGGTCTATTAACAATCCCAAAAATCTCCATTTTGATAAAAGACAGAGATGCTAACTTATGATGAAAGTTGAATGCATTTCCTGCGACATATTTAGAGTATGTAGCTGGAAATGCATCAAATTTTCATTAGAACTTGGTATCTCTATCTTTCATCAAAATGGAGATTGCCGGGTTTGCTAGTAGACCCCTCATTTACATGGCTCACGCCGCCCGGGCCTTACAGAACCGCGACTCGTAGAGTATTTCACAAATACTGCAAATAATAAAAGAACACGAAACATGTTTCTGCAAATTCTAGTAATGTTTTAGTAATCTGGTATCTGGTACCCTATGATCCCCAGGTGGGGCGAAGGGGCCTCCAATGGAGGTTTCATTACCTATACTAATTTTGATATGCTTATTTTCCGAGAGAGGGTAGAGGGACAGGTGGTAAGCCCATCGCCTCGCAACCCCCCTCTGGAAACTAAGCATTTCTTGGACGTGAAAGGGCCGAGAAATTTTGTCCAGAGGCTCTAATTTAGGCTTGGAGTTCTTTTACGTGCCGTAAATCTACGACACGGGACCCCCAGCTTAAAGTCCCTCCCGGAGGACTCGTGCTCAGGATTTTTACGTCCTGAAAAATCCATCGACCGCGGCCGGGTTTGATCCCGCGCCCTGCGGATCTAGAGGCGGGCACGCTACCTCTAGACCACCGCGGCCGACAATGTTTTAGTAATAGTAATTTTTATTTAAACACAATGTGCAACTCAAACAATATAAATAAGGAAACACTCAAATAAGTTTTAAGATGTACAGGTAGGGAAAAAAAGCGGACCGACTAAATTATCTAAGTTGCCGATATGAGCCACTGCGCATGCCTAGCGGCATTCACAGGATAGCAGGGAATGTATTGAAATTTGTTCTAGAGCCGATAAATTGCTTGAATTGAGAAATAATTTCACGTAATTTGCATTACTTGTGAAAGCAAACGTTTCCGTTACAACTCTTACATTTATTTACGTATCACAAGGCTCTGAAATCAGCTACAAGAGTCGGTCCACTTCCCCCCCCCCACCTGTACATCCTGACTGTAGCAGATGTGACAAAAGTTCTACTCTGCAATCAAATGATGTAATCACTGGAAAACGGAATCTCCCCCACGCAATGACATAAACTGATAGGATACTACAGGACTATTATTTAAGAATAACCATACTCCAAGTAATATGATATAATAGCCTTTCCAGTCACTGATTAATCCATGAGGACACATAAATACATAGGCCTACCAACAAATATATAAACCGAATACCAAAGCAAACAAGTCTGTTAGCCTCTTCACACAATTTTTATAAATTACTTGAACTGAAACAGAGGCCTTATACCTGTAGCCTAATTGTATTGATTTTCAACATATTCCCGTGCTTTTTGCTAGCAATACTCTCATTCCAACGTATCACTAGCTTCTAGATGACCGCAGAAAAAGATTGACTGAGCAGCAAGAAATTTATTCACCGCCTCCTCATTTTCGTTGTCCGAGGTAAATTGGCAGCCCCTAAATACATCTTTAAGGCAGTTTATGGAATAAATTACCCAATGTCCAGGCACTGCCTTTGGCTTTACTTAATTTTCGAAAACTATTTTAAAAACTAAAGTGACAACTGAATTATTAGGCAAAGCATAGCTTGCTAAGACAGCAGACTCATTAAAAGACCACAGAATGAAATCAATAACAACTACAGCCGGGTTCAAAACGGATGGGCCGATTCTTGTTACTGTCCATGCCAGAGAAAAGATGTATTGAGAAAAGAAGTAAACAGTGGTAGGAGAAAAGCGCGGTTCACTAGTTAGCTAAACTCAGTAAAGTTAGCCCTAAAGTGCTATTTTCGAAATTAATTATGGGAATATGAACCTTACCATGCACACAATACTTTCAAAATTACGTTCACCTTCTTAAGACATTCACAAATCAGAAGGGAACTGTCGACCTGTGAAGCGAAAAAATGTAAATTGAGCTTAGGGTTCAGAGGGGGTGTGTCTGAACAAGGTTGGCTGCTGCCCAATACGGTTTTGAGTATTCAAACCAAGGCCACATACCCAAGTTATCGATTTGCATCTTTTGCTCTCAGGACATCTGGAATGGATAGTAGTTAGAAGATTAGATTTCTTTGGAGCGGTTCACAAGTGTAAATAACCTTGCAGTCATTATTGTGGTTTGGCAGAACGTCTCTATCGAAGGTTGTGAGTCCACTTCCCATTAATATGTTAATAATAATGTTATGCTTGCTTCAACTTTCCTGCATAAAGGCTGATAAAATAAACAACTTTTATTTTATTTACATTACAAAAAAAGTCATAATCAACACGAAAAGCATATGACCAAAAACTTGTAAATAAAATAATTAAGGATTGTTTAGGTTCGAGTGCACCAAGTATTGCTCACTCCTTCCAAAGGTCCGCTATATAACTACCATAGCCACTTATAATATGAGCCTTGGGTATTCAGGCAACATAACTTTTAGGTGGCCATCCGTTTTGCAGCCGGTTGTACATAATCTGGTTCAAAATTTATTATAATTGTAGACATTTACAGGAATTAAAATGTTGGAAAATATTACAAAAAATTAATACTCTTTAACCCACCTAGGGGGGACTTAAGGGCTCATCCCAGCACAACGGAGGCAGCGTTTGTTCTAAAATGGATTTATATGCTTATTTATTTTAGTTAGGCCTATATTTTCACAAATTCAATACCAAGATGCAGTAATTCCATTTTTTTCGTTACCTTTAATATCAAGTATAATTATGCAATAGTAAAAAGCTTTACGGTAGTACGTAATATTTACTCGTTAGTTCTTCAATAGCAATATGACAGTTTTAGAAATTATAAACAAAATACTGTGTCAATTTATTTTAGGCTGTATCATTTAATGCTTTTTGTGTAATTTAATTCTATTTGTATAATTAATGTATTCTTTGTAATTTAATGTATTTTTAGTGTCATTTAACATATTAAATTGAAAATTGTAATGTATTAATGTATTATATTGTGAAATCAAATTATTATTATAATATAACCACCATTTACAATGAAGACATAGAAATCGGACAAAAAAATACCGGAACAAGGTATCAATTTACTTATGTCGAGAAAATTGTATAAGTCACTTTTAGGGAAGAGGTTAATTCAGACGCTACAATATTGCAGATACGAGTATATTTTTAAATGAAGAGTGTTGTAAAGCTATACATTTCAAGCAAAGTGAATATGAAACACGTCGTAAACAGAATCACGAATTTCTACTTTAAACATGTTTGTAAAGGAATTTGGGATCGTAAACAACGGCTTTCTACTTCGAACCGAGATCTACAATGGGACATGGGACATGGGACAAAGAAAGCAGTTTTTCAGTTTATAAACATTGTTTAAGCAAAACAATGAGCTATATTTAGGCCTATAAAAGTACAATGCAAACAGATTAGAAGAGCGAGGACACATTGCAAATTAAAAACGAAAACTAACTTAATTTATTTTGCCATTGTGATTATACTATTACCTCCTCGGATTTCTCTGAGGTAGGGAGGGGTGCACTCAGCCTCGTGATTCCAATTGAGGAGCTACCTGATAGAGAAGTAGCGGCTCCGGTCATGGAAACCACCATTAACGGCCGTGGGTGTCGGCATGCTGACCACATGCCCCCAATCCTGCCATCTGCCTGTGGTAGATGACGCAGCGGTCGGGTGGTAGGCCAAGCCCCTCCAGGGATGTAGCACCACGAAGTTTTTTTTTTTTTAGATTACACTGTTATAACAATCTGATATTCAAAGCTGACGTATTGCAAAATACACATTCTGAGGTATATTTCGTTTCATTAGGTATAAGTAATTTTTCAAGAATATTAATAAACGTTTAGACTTCTTATATGACTCGAGTATATTGCACTAAGAAATTCCAGGCCCTTTTAATTATGTTTTGCCACTCACCTACTCTTGCTCCGATTGTAAATATATGTTCGAAGCGCAGAAAACTGTTTTCAAGGTACTATTTGTCCTAGCTCTAGACGTATCTTCTTGCCTAACGTTCAAAAGCTCCTAAATTACCGAATCTGGAAACTCGAAAATTTCCTTCTAATTGCTTCGGCGAGGTCGCGACAGATGGACTGAGGAGGATAAAAAAATAAAACAAATTCCCACATAAAGTAAGCAGTTACTCCCATATGTATAATAACTTTTGAAAGTAGGCCAAAGTAATAGATATGCAGACTATTACAATTTTGTTTATAAGGATATAAATTCCTAGTTGTAAAAGCGATATTCATCTTTTATGAGACTAGTTTCAATATTTCACGGCAGAATAAATTAACTTAAATTACAAAAACCACAACGTGTATTCTTTGCGCCACGTGTTCGCTATAATGTATGCTGTAATGTACAAGATAGAAAACCAACGGCCATGTTGTTATTCCCCAAGAGAGTGTAGAGTTTAATTATTTTTTGCAGTAATGTGGGACATAAACAGCGATGGCAGGTGTGGAAAGGGCACTCGGGACTTCTGTGCATGAATCCTATATGAAGCATATCTAATTCCTGTGCTAACCAAATCAACATAACGCTCTGTGCAAAACAGAATTACTGCTGATATCAAGCTGTTGAGCGTGACGGCCATGCATCAGCTCCTGGCTTCGACTTCCAGCTCGCAGTTCACTGGAGATCTAGCTCGTTTGTCTTTATAGAGGAAGGTCACTGCCCTCTATATACAGGATGCCTGACCCCTCTTGGGTTAAAATAATGCAACGTCTAACCTTTTCACTGCTACTGACGTATAAATTCGTAATTTCCAAAATGTATAAAAGCAGGTATATAAAATTAAAGTGTAATATTATTTATATTAAAATGTCAGGATTTTATTGTAGGTAATCCCACGAGAGTTTACGAGTTTATCGATTGATTTGCGACTGCGCAGCAGGAGCGAATTTATCTGATGAAACTCGTCAACTCGAGACTCTTCCATGAATAAAAATGTAACGGATTATACAAATAATAATTACTTTTGTGTTTGTTATATAAAAACAAAACAAACAGCTGCGAGATCACGGCATACTTGAATCAACCAGTCATGAATCGATTCGAGTTACCTTGTGCTGACCAGTGCTACGAATGGTGCATATAAGACATAGTTAATTTAATTCAAATAAGCTAACAGCAGAGCAGAATAAAAGCACATGAACTGGCTTGCACCGAATCGAAATTGTGTTTTTAATCAATGTACATTTATATTATTTCAATTTCCAAACAAGTTATGTTGTATAAAATAATCAGTTTTCGTTCTGCTTCATGGCAACATGTGCACACTGATGCTTACGTGTCCAGTAATGAGCAGCCCATTTTATAAGGTAAAATCCTTTCGTCATATTAATAGCAAGCATTTTATAAGGTAAACGATTGTGATTGGTCTATATCCGAGGAATTGCTAAATGTTATTGGTCAATATCAAACATGCGGGATATGAGTGGAATATTCTACGTGATATGGTTGTCATTCATGGAAACTAGCTACTCCAATTCAATTTTCCTCATCTGTCGCAGAAGACAAGAACATCGAGAACAGTTGATTCCGAGGGGGAGACATCTCCATTTGTTTAAGTGAATCTAAAATTTCAAAACTTAGATATTTAATTATGGTTGAACAAAAACTGACGTATGTAACTTGCCTATAATGGTTGCTCGTTTCATAAAGATACTCGTGTCTTAATAAATGTCATTACGGGCTTATATCATAACGTACTATTGTCTAGTGTGAATTATAAAACCGGTTATAGAAACATGAAATCTAATTTAGTGATAGAAATTTAACTTTATTATCTATTTGACTGTTAATGTATTGGTCTTCGTATTCCATTATTTCTAGGAGCACATTTTTAATAGTCTAGTGCAGTTGGTTGAGGCACTTCGCTAGACTAGGAAAGGTCGTGGGTTCGAACCCCAATAAGGATATTGGGATTTTCAGTTGGCCTCATCCTTTTGGTGGCACTATGGCGCTTGGGTCGACTCAGCCTCTAACAGAGAGGAGTAGCCTGCTAAGAGCGATCTTGGTAAAGGCGGCCGGTGCATAAGGCTGACAACCTAACCAGCTTCAAGTGCCAAACTTTTCAAAAACTAAGCCGTAAATCTTCTGGAACCCTATGGGCCTATATGGCCTGAAAATGGATCACTTTACTATACTTTACTTACCCATTTCAATCACCTCTGTTAGCAGAATGTGAATGTATACGATAGGAATAAATGAAATGCAACAACATGCAGTTGTCTTTTATATGATAAAGAATAGACAATACATAAAGCAAATAAACCTATTATACTGAAAAGAAGAAGAATTTTAATTTCCTTATTAAATTAGTTCATATATGGAGTAAATACATGAGTATGTATTAGCTTGTTCTTTGTAAACTTTGATATAGGTGTTGATAACGATATAATTATATATTCTATAATTTACACTTCCTTCCTAACGAGATCTATGTTAGATGAAGTTTCAACCATATAAATATAAGTACGAAATTGTGAAATTAATAACGGTAAAAGGTGCTTGGAATATATATCTCATCATCACAGGTTCCGGTACGTATCTACTCTATTTGAGCTAACGAGAAACTTTGACACAACTTCGCTCAGAAGAAACAGGCGTCTCATTATCGCTGGCAGCAGCCAAGATGTAAGTGGTTATTTTGCGGAAAAAGTTTGTGACTGTCTTATGTTTTGACGTTTTCCTCCTGCACAAATATCATATACAACGAAAGATAATCAAAAATACATTTCGAAATGCTTATGAAAGAAACGTGTTCTTAGAACTAACTTGTCTTTCTTATGACAAGCAGGGAAATGAATGAAACCATAGCAAAGAGAAGCATATAAAGTTGTCATGTCTTGCTAACTAGAAATTTATGAGAAACTTGAAAGCTTCGTAGTATAATTACTAATTTTTAGTAAGCTTTATATGAGTGTGCAGGTGTTTGTCGTAAATGCAATACATGCAGTTTAACAGGACGAAATTAATTTTTTGGTTCGTTTAACTCTTGATTTTTTTAAGTGACGTTCTAAGTTAGGGCTATATATTTCTTTGTAGACAGCTATTACAAAATATGTTTTAAATTTGTTCCATACATTTGACTTCTTCAATCCTTCATCATCATGGTATAACTCCACTCTCTTTATTCTTCCTTCTCTCAACTCTTCAATATTTTCTTTCTTTCCCTATAATGGAAATAAATTTATTTTTTGGCTTCCTCCATACCCTTCGTCCATCCCAACTCCCCTCTTGATTGACTGCTGCCATTTTTCCCAAGTTTTTTCTTCTTCTTTTTGTTTACTTTGTTTGAAACTCCTACCTATAGTAAGTCTATACCTATACCTGAGACGAGCCAAGAAAGAAACCTGAAGTAAACAAAATCCAGTATGTCTATCTCACTCGTAATGCGCTAGAGGGAGCTGTACTGATTTTCGTTTACTTCAGGTTTCCTTCTTAGAAAGGCCAGACTTTAGAAGTATACAATAGTGACGTTAATTTACTGCTAAATAAGGGCTAAACTAGGTCAGGACTGATTTCACCACGCAAGAAATAATACTTGACTTGGTAAAAACGATTACTGCCTTAAGTAGCCTACTCTTAGGGGAATTTTTGAGATATTCCTTTTTCAAAATTAATTTAGTTCTTAGGATAAGACCCTCGTGCAAAAATTTTAAAGAATCGTTAGAGACATTTTCGAGAAAACAGCAAAAAATTAGTCTTGATGTTAAGTGGTAGCAAGAGTAAGAGAAAATCGTCGTCTGCTTTCATGTCGTCTCCACAAGATGTCTAACCCAAATAAAAATTGATGTTTTATGAGTTTTTGTTCTCGAGCTATGATATTCAGAGATACACAGTCGTACTCGCCCAAAGATACACCCAAATACATGTTTATGAAACATGCAGTGTTGGATTCAAGGAAGTTTAAGATGTTCTTCTTAATGTTGAAAACTCCATAACGAATTTTAGGAACGAAAACAAAAATTCCCCTAACTATATCAATGGTACGGGGAAAAAGAAATTAGTAAAAAAAATTCTACCAGAAAGAGTTAATAGTAATAAAGATGACCTAGATACAGGAGACTATCAATAAAATAATTGAGGACCGTTTTGACAAAACTCAACATCTCCATTTTTTGCCAAATTCGTTTTTTAATGGTTTTAGGTGCTTTGAAATGAGATCTTTAAGATGATGAAAAAAGAACTTAAGAAAATTCAACATAACCAATTCATTTTGAAGCCTCAATATGCAAGGTTCCTATCTTCTGTATGTTAATAAAAACTAAAGAAACCTTCTCCTGATCAATTTATGTTTGGCACATGTTGAGCTTAGTCAAAATGGTCCTCAATTGTAATAGTAACAATGATGGTGATGATAATAATAATAATAATGATAATAAATAGAATTTACAGGTATATCAATGGTAAAAACATTAGCAATAATAAAAAATAACCATACAATTACAAGCGAAACAAGACAGATTCCTATAAAATAATATTAAAAAGAATTATCTGGTTAAGGAAAAATGTGTACACAGAGACAAAGTTATAGCTAAATAGGCTATCAAACAAAATATTTTACTTATTATAATGTGTCCATTTATTTTAAATCACCAAATACAATGTTTCTATATAATTATCTTTTTCGGGGCCATGCAGACAGACAATATTTTACACCTATAAAACCTAAATTCTCTTGCCTTTTGTGTAATAAATAAGTTAAATGAAGTATGACATTTTAAAATCAAACAAAATAATTTTTTTTTCAACCCTGACTGAGCAAGTTGAACCACACGGGACATCCCATAGCAGTATACAAATTACAACAACTGAAATTAAAGTAGCAAACCTTTATTAACTTATTAAATAGTCAGTTCTTAAAAATTTTAAACTTACTTAAGTGCCAGTATGGTAATCTGCTTTGTGAGATTGTGTGGGGTACGGGAAAGTGTCTGTTCGTATGTCCGTGTGTCTGGAAGCGCGATTACTCAAATTATCGGATTGCCATGCAACTTTGTATGTGCGTTTATAACGTCCATGGGAAGAAGCCTATTGATTTTGGACCAAATCGGTTGATTGGACTGGAGTAATGCCCAGTTTAGTGCCGATTTTACGGTAATATATTAGACAGAATTTATCAAATGCAAATTACTTCTCACGACAACATATTGTTTTAAATTGTACAGTTAGGGGAAAAAAAGCGGACCGAATCTTGTAGCTGATTTCAGAGCCTTGTACACACCAGTGTCCATGCGTATTCCTTAGACCTGTGTAGTTGGACAATGACAGCGCGTTCGACTGGTATGTAACACGTTCTCGGTTCAAATCCTGCCAAGGAAGGAATCTTTTTGTTTCTTTAATGCACATTGTTTTCCCACTACTTTGCGATTGCCGCAATATTTAACTACTTAATTAACGGATAATTCCCAGAAAATGAATTTTACTAGCTTATTTTCTAAGGGGTTTCGGAATGGGCTAATTCAACAGTCGAAACTAGAACAAATTTCAATACATTCCCTGCTATCCTGTGAATGCCGCTAGGCATGCGCAGTGGCTCATATCGGCAACTTAGATATTTTAGTCGGTCCGCTTTTTTTTCCTACCTGTACATATAGCCTACGGCTTTGGAAGTAGCTTTGGCAAATAACAATACCCACATAGGCTATTCCTTCACACATGCTTAACAAAATTTAGACATTTCTTCTTCCGTAAGCCTTGCTTAATGAATCGCTGGAGCTTTACTCGGAAATCGATAAAATATATATATATTTTTTTCTGCATATCATAATTTTGCAACTATCACTGATTGAACAAAAGTATTTTGGCATTTTGTTACATCAGTTTACCTGATTTTATTATTTATTGTAACTCGCTCCCTACAAAACGAGCTTCAATGAAAGTAGGACAAACACGCTCTAAATGGAAAGTATAATGGTTAAAGTGAGCATTGCTACAGTTCGTGAGGCTTTGCCAGCGTGTCATATGCAGGCAGGCGGATGTCATGTTGCAGAAATTACTCCACCATCACAGCCTCCCGGATTATGTGCGCCTTTGCAAACCTCTGTGCCATCAGTCTGTATACTCTAATGCATTAATTAGGCCTAATCAGATTTGTATGGACTATTCATTCCACTGAGTACGGGATTACAGTGCAACTTTGTAACTTACAACGAATAAAGAAACGTCAATTTGAGGATGATAAAAGAGATGTACCGAAACCTTGCTATGGTAAAACAAAGTAAATTTTTTAGTTAGTTTATTATTTCGCTGCTTCAATTAGAAATATAAATTTTTAAGAAAAGTTAAAATTACTTATCAGGATTCCCAAAACTTTGTACAAATTACGATTAAATTTTTGTTCTATTTGTTACTCACACCTCGTTAGTTTTGTGCACTCAAAGTACGTAGTAGGTTATTATTAGGTGTATTAGGTTATTAATAAGAAACGAATTTGTTTACCAAACCATAATTGCATGTTTGGTTAAGTTTTGAGATTGTAGATTCGCTTAAACAAACACAGAAGACTGCTCTTCGTAATCAGCCGTTCAAGTAGTTCTGCGATAGATGGCAGTTGGTAGCGTCCGGTCAAGTCGAAGCTCTTTCTTGGTCGTTTTCTTGAAATTAATGGATTGAAATTAATTCAATTTAATAATATAAATTTAAAATTAACACGAACAGAATTTATTTTATTTTAAATACAGGTTGTTTATAACGCAGATACATTTGCAATTCTCAAACATCATCCTGGCTGGTCAGCTAACGACTACTGAAGCTGTTAGTACAATCGCCAGGAAGTAGGCATACAGCTTAACATGGAACTCCGTTATGTATTAACATAAATTTCCAGAATTAAAGGCAGCAGTGAGTCGTCCAAATTATCGCCAAAGCTAATAACAGCTTCAGAGTGGTCCACAGAAGGCACATAATCTAGCTCTCCATCTGGATTAGCAAAGACGCGGGTTTCGCTAGTTTTTTTAAGAAAATTACTTATATTAATTCTGTCGTATATGTGTATTGTGTATCGTTTTATAGAATATAATTATTATATTGCTAACAGCAAGTAACAGTAATATTACACATGATCAAAAGTTCAATCTGCTGCATAAAACTGTCCCAGAAAACTCTTGTGCAAATATCTGTCAATTATTATAGACCTAGTTTACGGAGTAGGCCTACTACCGTTGAAGTTGTTGAGAATATAATTATCAAATTAATGTAATTATATTTTGCATCACGTAGCTTATATTTCAGTTAGTTTTTTTTTTTTTTTAATGTAATAAATGATTTACTTGCTTCAAAGTCAACTGTGAAAAGATTAAATAACTTTATTTTAATATAAAATACATATAAAGTGATAATTGTCCACCGCTGTTGCGTAGGGAATGCTTTCGCTCCGGGTTTGATCTCGGTCGGGGAAGATTCCTTAGTAGTGTTTTTTTTTCGGTTATTCCTCACCTATGTAGAATGCCCCATATGGTCCCCGCATATAATCTGACTGTGATTATCATCTTCATCACATCCGCCTTGTTCGGCATGTGTGTGTGTGTGTGTGTGTGTGTGTGTGTGTGCGCGCGTGGTCAGACTCGTCCTATGTGTTCATGTTGTCTCGGAGAGGGCTCTTGCATTAGGCTGATCACTAAACCATTGCAGCCATAGGTCAAAATATTACGTTGTGATCCATAGGCAGTGTCCATAAAGGGGGAGGTAAAACTGAAAGTAAATGGTACCTACATGATAATTTTATGAGTAGGAAATGAGTGTTTCTTGCAGTATTTATTTTTATCTAACAATTTCATTCTACATTTTTAAATAAACTTTTTCGTCTTTTTTGAAACTCGTCTTCCCAATTAAATAAAAACACAGACATTTACTTAGATACTCTCGGAATATCTTCATGAGAAGTCATACAACTTATAAATTTTCATGTGAACCTGGAGTGCTGAAGGGGAAAGTACTTACTGGGTCGAAGCCTTGTATGTCAATAAAGCTGTCTCTAACTCAGTGTTTTGTAACAATATTTACTGTGCAAGTGTAGGGGTTTGGTAGCTTGCTGTAATCGCTTCTTCCCCAATTTAATCTCTTCATATCCTAACAGCCGACACCGCTGCCTTAGCTGCGGTTTCTCCTTGTTCTTCGTGTAACCTACGAGCAACAACACAGCCCTTCCCAGCAGTCTTAATAGTTATTTGTGCTCTGCCCTCCTTCCTTCACCATTCCTCTTCCGTAAATCCCGGTTTTCTCAGGTCTTCCATTTAGAGTTGCTGCTTATGTTTTACGTTGAGTACGAAATGTGCAAAGAAAGTACCATAAGCTAGGACTAAAGAATAAAATATAAAACTAATTTATTTTCATCTTAGATTATTTCATGCTTCTCTCTCTTCTTTTTAATTTCTTAATTATTTTTTTTTAAAGAAATATCCTCATTGCATACCGATTGTCGAAAAAATCGATCTCTTGAATTTTCAGGCTACTTAATTACGTCTTGTTCATTAGGCTTTGTAGGGGAATATTTATTATATTATTATATTTGCATTGGTTTCCTTTGTATTATTGATTTGTTAAAATTGTATTTTTGCTTTTATTTATATTAGTTTAAAAATGTTCTTAGAACAATTTATTATAATATTAATTAATTAATTTGATGTAACTCATAAATTTTCATTTTTCTTAAAATCTCCATTTTGGATTTGAATATTTTTATATAATTTCATAGCCGGAGCTATACCGAAATGTAAACATATCTTTCTTTGATCCACGGGAGGAGGTTATCCTATAGGCTACATAATGATGACGGGTTTTCTTTATTTTAATAGATTAGGCTAAAGTGTTACGTATTCAAAATATAAAATAAATATTAAATATGATTTTGTAAGCCTAAAACATGTGGTGGCGATAATTTGTTGTTGATGAATGTCTTCATATTACTGTTAAACATTATCACTAACACATACACTGTCATGTCAATTAGAACTCAGTTTCCAAATTTTAGCTGTAAGATTATGATATAAGTTAAGGTTTTCATAAGGATATTTCTAACACCCTCCTTTTTTACCGCACTTACGGGCATATGCTGTACTCGTACGCCTATGTGGTATGTTTTAGGCTCCATTATTTCAATCTCTCGCTTGAGACTTTGTTTTAGAAATCCACACACATAATATCGATTCCTTAACAGGCATGACTACAATTACATAGCTTTTGGTACTTGCTAGAATCATCGCAAGTTCTGTTTTCAATATGAACATCTGATTACCATTCTTATTACGTTCACAATGTACAAATAGGCTTTGGCTTAACCACGAACTCTGTTCATTAAGAATTATCCTTGTCTCTCTTTCCTCTCTCTTTATCGTAGTTTAACCTCTCCCTTTTAGGATTTAAGCGACCCAAGCCGCCCGGGCCTTACAGGGCCGCGACCTGCTCTCTCTTTACAATAAAGTTAATAATTTCTTCTGTCAACGATTCTTAGTAAGCTACATGTATATCGGTCTATTATAAAGCTGAGTGTACAAAATTGATCGCATGGATACGATTTTCGTATAATTAGTAATTTGAATAAGTAAAATGCAATTAATGTGTTGCCATACATTGAAACTGGCTGAGTCACAGTTCAATATAGACGGAATTAAATTTCAAATTGGAAATCCTTTCCGCTAATGAATGATTTACCTTGCACTTCAAATCGCAATTAGGTAGCAAACAAGTTCTTTCCCTATTGTACTATTTCGTTAGGGTAATCTATTAATATTACATGAGATCAGGCGAATCTTTGTGAAGTTAGAAAGGCAGAGGAGTGTAAATAAATCAATAGGTGAGTTAAATAAAAAATACAGGTTTGATCCGGTAATACATTATTCCAAAGCAGGTTCGGTATACTACACAGTATTCTGAAAAACATTCTAAAAGTATTTGTGGCACTTATTTTTTTTTCCTATCTAATGTTATATTCCAATGGATAATTTTAGAGCAAAATGTATTTAAATTGATGGCTGATCAACTGTTCTGCCAGCATGTTTCTACATGAGTGACCGAATGTGACCTTTATTAGCTGACGTTTTCAATAACGACCTAATCAATTTGGCTAAAGAAGTTGTGAATAAAGACCATTTCAAAGGAGGACTTAAAATACAGTAATCTGTGTTTAATACCGAAGTGATTTTCCCCTTACTTATATGAACATATTTAAATTGGAATCCGCTAGAAAATTGTGCTTCTTCTTTTAGTCCCATTTTTTAGCACTGAAAGTTATATAAGTTAATTAGGAAAATCACGATTTAGGGTTTTAGATGTAACGCACTAACGCCAAAGTGAAGGAAGGGCACCTAAGACGCAATGTACAGTCGAGTGTACGAAAACTTTCCGATGCTTTTGGTTTCTTCTAGTGTTTTTCTTTATTTAAAGTTGGCATTGAATCTTATCATCTGTGTTCCACACCAGCCCTGAGTGGGTCAATGTCTTCTTGGTTTGAATTCCAATTCGACCACATGCACTAGCCTATCAACAACGCGCAACCCAGATGAGCGGTGAAAGGTGCTGGAGTATGGAAACATTTAATTTGACTGACTAGAAGGCATTTATCACAACAAATGTCAGGATCAGCCCCTGGACGAGTCCGACTCGTACTGGTTTGATGTCAAAAGTCTGGCACTCAAACATTAACCTATGAAAGCAGGTTAATTTCAGGTTCGGGAGCGAAGGAGTGAGGAAGGCAGATGGCAGATTTGGCACGCCGACACCCACGGTCATTCACGACAGTTTCCGCGTTCAGAGCAACTACTTCTTAATCTAGTAGCTCGTCAGTTTCTATCACGAGACTGGGTGAAACTCGTTCCAGACCTCCCTACATCAGAAAACTCGGAGGTAAGGGGATCAAACCTGAGTCTACGGATCCGTAGCCAACGACGCTAACCACGAGACCATGGAGGTGAGTAAGAGTAAACTTGAAGTAAATCAGCTAGCATTGCAAGGAAATGCGATGTTCTCAGCAGGCTTCAGTGGCAACACAGATGCATCGCCTGCGTTTGAACTCAAACGTCCGTCTCTGGCATAAACTGCTTAGGCCTACACACCCTGAGAAGGCGAACCAAAGCTATATGCTAAGAATGTTATGTAGGAGTCTGATTCAATAACTTTTTTCCTAATTCATACCTTAGTGGATAGGCCTACACTAATTTTATTTCATTTTATTTAATAGTCTTAAGTTGTCTCTTCTGCTTTGTATCACAACGCCTCTGCTAAGTTTTACTGAAATCTACTTAGTAGGCCTACTAGCAAAAATAGTTTTCCAAGATTAATTATTCTTTTTTGTTCGACTATACTATAGGCCTATAGCTAATTACATGTGATGTAACGGAATAAGAATGACGTCCATTTCGGAAAAAAAATGTCATTATAACACAGATGTGAAACTGCGTAATAAACATCCTTTATTTAAATTAAAATAAATTTTCTTCGTGATAACTTTAATATCAATAAATTGAGTTCATTTCGTCTTGTAAAAATCCGTTCGTTTTAAGAAAACAGTCAAGAACAAGTTTCGACTTCACCATACGCTATCACCCGCCATCTATCGCAGCAGATTAGAACTACGACAACTAGCTAATAGCTGATTGCCGTGGTCCGCCGATTTTTATTTAAATTAAACTAAAATTTTAAAACTTACATTAATTGTCACTAAACTTTTCCTAACTTATATGACAGTTTCTCGTGATTCCAACCGGATTAAAAGGTTTAAATTGTCCGAGTTTTCTGTTACTACAAGCTCTACCTGCCATCTTAATCTTCTGTACTTTCCCCATTGCCTGCTATCTCTGTTTTATTTCTTGATAGGATTTGTCAAGGGAAGTTAGAATTCGTTTAATGTGTAGGACAATAATGTATATTTAGTGCTTTGTATGATGTAGGCGAACTGTGGTTAACATAGGCTATACTAAAATTAGAAAATCGTAACAACTAGTATTTTTTATAACAAAGGGGAAATTCAGATGCCAGAAGTAAAATAAATGCTTGGCATGTGACGGCTTGTAATTTGCAGTAAGTACGGGAGATTGCCCCGGTACCGGTCAGGCCTCTTTACCGGTCAACAAGGTTTCCCCTAAAATGGCGAGACAAACACGGACTCTATGCGAGGAATAAAGTTCCTTTTGTTTCTGCCTACCACTTCGTAACTGTTTTCTGCTGCTATCTCTCGCCATTTTAGAGGAAACCTTGTTGACCGGTAACTAGGCCTGACCGGTACCGGGGCAATCTACCCTATGCATACTGTATATGGACGTCAGATGCTATTTCACACTCATTTCTTTTAGATATTGTATCTCCAATAAACGAACTAAAATCAGCAGTTATTAGTAACCAGCAGATTTAACAATTACTAAAACATGCAGATGCCATTCTCTTCACCAGGGAAGTGATGACGATACATCTATGTAATATATATATATACACAACCTTATTAGTGGAATTCTTTAAATATACATGAAATAACGTAAGATAAACAGCATTTGGTCAATTTCTTGGAGAAGTTGAAACATTTTGACGGCTTGAAGAGTGTTTATTAGATCTCTAGCTGTTTAATAAATGATTTCAACTTGTCCATAAAGAAGGCTAATTATGCATGCTATGAGTTTCCAGGAACTCTCTATGAAAAATCAATAACCAAGTCTTATATTAGTGGAACCGGAGAGAAACCTGGCAGACTGGTGAAATAAAATGCTTTTTAATTTTCTCTCCGCAGGTACACTCGGTTTAGAATACTGAATGTTAAAGCTTCAGAAAGCTAGTTTCAATCAGAGAACCGGTGAGTCCAAAAGTGATTTTCAACAGGACTCATCCCGCCACATTAGTGGTAGCATTATCTAACGCAATTGCTTGTAGTACAGTAACCCCAGAGTCACACCGCCGTTCACTGAATTGTCATACAAGGATGACATCTCAATTTCTATGCGTGCATGTGTTTGCACACAGCTGCTCCTACAGTTGACATAAGCTTGTGAACATTTAGGTCAGAATTATTCCTGTCTGATTCACAAACCTGAGTTCTAATTAAAGCAAAAGTTCAGTGTGCCATAGCCAAAAGATATGTAAATAGTTTAAGGTTTTTATTTTGCCTTACACAAGTATTTACTGACTTCATTGCATGTTTTGCGTTTGAGAACGTACCGTGAAAACGGTAACATGGCCATTGAACTACTACCCTATGTTTCCAAACACGGTACTTTTCAGAGCGGGGGACATACAGTTTTGGGTGAAATTCATAGGTGAGAAATAGGTGAAAATAATTTTTTTTTTCCTCAATGATGAATTTTTCTGTAACCTTGTAATATGGCATACTACTGACTACTTCTACAATTGCATACTATTTTCATAATTAATTAAACTGTTACAGTTATGGGTAATTATCGTTACAAAATGGCAGCCACGTTTCGTGCACTGAAATGCCGTTTCTGTGATAATTTCCACAAATGACAATGTTTTTGTGTGATTCTTTTTCTATCTATTTGTAAACAACATGTGAGCAACTTCTTCTGCAATATTTGGAATACCTGCATTACAAGTATTATAAAAAATAATCTCTTTCAGATTTTCTTTTTAATAAAAATGTATATATATATATTTTTAATTGTAGATAGTGTTGTAGATGGTGTTGTTCATGTGTTATTAAGAAATATGAAGAAAAATGGACACTCAGAAATATTGATATTTGTAGAAGCTATCAAGAAAACAGCATTTCAGTGCATGAAATGTGGCTGCCATTTTGTAACGATAATTACCCGTAACTGTAATAGTTTTATTACTTTTGAAAATAGTACGCAATTGTAGAAATAGTCAATAAAAAGTATGTTAGATTGCGAGGTTTAGAGCAATTTAATGCTTTGAAAAAGTAATGAATTTAATCTATTTCTCACCTATGAATTTCACACAAAGCTGTATGTCACCCCTAAGTAACATGCCCTTCCTACCAATGTACAGCAGCTATGACTAGAGCCTGGATTCTTAGTTTTTAAACGGTTTTGTTCTTGCTAGCCAGCTGTGACATTTTATCATAATTATCCGTTTCAATGTCATGGCAGTCACATAGTCCAATCTTATAAAACCTAAAAATGGCTAAATAGGACATTAAAAACTAAAAATGGATAAAACTGCTTTTCAAGCGAGGTAAGTTAAAATAATAAATATAATAATTAATCTAATTAATATTGTTCTACTAAAAATTGCTTTCTAAATGTATGCCTATATTTCGCATCTTGCTCATTGTTGCCAGTATACTTTCCCCACTCGATGGAAATAAAATTTTAAAAAATTATATTTCAAACCATCTGCTCAATAATCATTATTTTATGCCTATGCTTTTCGGTACTCTTTTATCATCTTCAGTACAACTTGTTATGCAGGCGTTCAAGCGTTTCAAAAGGCCTAGGGTTGAAATAAAAATTGTGGAGTCTGATGGCATCAATTATACATCCATTTGTATTATATTTTACTGATCGAGCGTAACAGTACAATAAAGTGAAGGTTTTAGTACACCCAATGACAGCACAGTCTAATATATAAGTACATAGACACTGATAAACTTACTGCCACAACCAATATATTTTATCTAATATTTCACAAAAAAAAAACACACACACACATAGATATTAGTTTCAGTTTTACTATTTTCACAAGTCTTCGTGGTAGACATGGCAGGGAATGTTTGAGCCAAAGTGGATGTTATATATTTCTGCCCTCACCTATTTTAGCGGATGGACAAAATCCGATTTATCAGTGAGGTATGGCCATGAGATTGGATGGGATGAGATTTCCCCATACTTCACATCCCCGCCTGGAGGGATATTGGTACGGACGCAGTTACTTATACACGGACGTGACCGAAGGTTTCGATCCTATAAAGTATGTGACTTATAACACCCAGCCTAGAGGTTTAAACACTCTGTATTTATCTGACAACCAATAATTTGCGTAAACACTGCATTTTGTACTGCAATATAGACACGTGTATTCAAGGCGAATCTAGAATGGTTCCGACCGAAATGTAATCGGACGTTGAATACTACGAGTATAAAAATAGTCTAATAATACTACTACTACTAATAATAATAATAATAATAATAATAATAATAATAATAATAATCCTAATAATATTAACAACAATAATAACGCACATGATAATGGAGATGTATGCTACTTCACCGTCAGCCACTCGAGAAATGTTTTGAAGGACATTGTAAGTGGTGATGCTCCGAAGGCGAAAAGATTACAAACCCGCGGTGTCCGGTCTCCTTAGCCACGTTAGCTGAGGCGTACTGTCTTCCAGCTTTGGATAAGGAGATTGTGGGTTCGAGTTCCGCCACGAGCATGGGTGTTTGTGTATAATAAAGGATAAAGGAAAACAGAAAAAAAGGAAAACAAGGAAGGAAGAAAAATAAAAGTAACAAGGGCATGTAGCCCGAGGTTTTGCTTTTCAATAAAGTGTTTAGAAAAAATGTCCGCCTATTATACTTAAAAAAAACAACTGAAGCCTACAGGAAATTTCATGAAAGATCAATTATATAAAACACGTTTTAAAGTTAACTTTTACCGTAGTTTTGTAAACTACTATTACAAGTGTATAGAAATTATGTGATAAAATACTTCTAAACACTTTATTCATAACTATACCACTTGAATTATTAAGCTGATCAATTATTTGCTTTTCATCCCAGGGATATGGACAGGAAGTAAAGCTGAAGGTATAATTGTTGGTACCGTTCTTCCTTATTGAAATAAATAACATTAAAGTGTGCGATTTAATTTGAAATGTGTAATCTAATTTATTATGTCCGAATGATCGTTAGTTTTTAAAGTTATTGGATGACGGTACTATGAGTTTTGTTTTAGAAACATTTTAACGAATGGCTGAGAATTTTACTTTTCATTGGATGATTCTTGAAAATGATATTATGTGTTATAAATATCTAAATCCCTGAAAGGACTAGGCCTAACATCCAACAGGGGTGGCATCTACCATAGGCAGATGACAGGACAGGGAAGCATATGTTTAGAATCCGATAATCACGGCCGTTGATGATGGTTAATGATGGAGGCACTACTTCTTAACCAAGTAGTTCCTCCGTTTGAATCTCGAAGATTAGTGCACCCCGTTCCAGAATTCCCTACTCTATAAAAATCGGAGACGATACTGGATATCAAATCTGGGTCTAGGAACCCATAGCCAATTATCTAACCATGACACCACGAAGGCGGTCTGTATCTTCAGAACTCATGCGGCGGCCTCGTGTTGAGAGAACTGGTAGAAAAGTATCCTACTTGACTTTAAAGTCTAACACTTGGAATTCAATACAGAAGAAAAATGTGTGCATAAAATACTAATGAAAATTACAAATCGCGCGGTAGATAATTCACTCTGGGGTAATATAGCAATACTCGCTTAGGCTTTTCGGGTATTTAACTCATACGTCACACTATTGATCTATGTCAATCAAGTGTAGCAATTGTTTAAAATAAGTCAATCGCGTAACGTGCAGGCTTCCTCTTCCCATCAAGAGCTATTATCATACCTTCAGTTTTAATGATCTCCAATTGAATTAATTAATCATAGGTAATCCCTCGAGAGATTACGAGTTTATCGATATATTTTCAATAACGAAATTCGAGCAAATTTATCTGATCATACTCGTAACCTCCTGTAGGATTTATTAAGACTATTCCATGAATAAAAGGTAACGGATTTTGTAAATAATAATTAATTTCTTACTTTGTTATCAATATTCGTCAGCCGTAAGATCAAGGCATACTACATGAATGAACAGTCGACTAATCGATCTCATTAATCGATCCGAATTCCTAATGTTACCAATAGCGCCCATCACAAGATTGAGGATATCGTGGTAATTGATTACATAAAAAATCTACAAAAGCACACAAACTGTCTTATACCGAATCGAAATTGTGTTTTTAATCAATGGACATTTATATTATTTCAATTTCGAAACAAGTTATTTTGTATTAACAATTTTTTTTCATTATTCTCAATGGCAGCTTGTGACATATTAAACGCCGCATGTTGATGCCTTACGTGTCCATTAACAAGCTGACGTTTTATCAGATAAAATTGCATCCTTGCGATCAGAGGAAGGAGGATAAACGATGGTGAATAGCTTATATCCGAGGAAATACTAAATACTTATTAGTCAATATCAAACGCGGAATAGCCAATTGGAATACAGCAATAGCACATCAGCCTTTGAGTCATACTTAACCTCAAAATCTAAATCATTGTGCATAGTACTTGAATAACTTTAATCACATGTGATATGAAAGTAGTGTGTTCATGGTAAAGAAATTTGTTACTGCATTCTATCTGGAAAGAATGAGTCATTTAGAAGATTGTTTGTAAATATTAATAACCTTTGTTATACAGCAAAGCTTAAAATTCTATATGGGCAGTTTTGTGAAGTCGACGTTACTTTTATGGTTAGTAGTTTTCGGCAGAGTTTGTGGTGGTAATTTATAATAAGAAGGAGTTCGATAAATCACATTGCTCGTACGTACTAAATAGAAGGAGAGCAGTGTTTTACCAAGCTCACCCCCACTTTTCTGCTTGCTCGTTTGTTGGAGATGAAGCACTCTCAGCTTTTTGAGATCCAACTGTTCAG
Organism: Ectobius pallidus; assembly: GCA_964059195.1. NCBI lineage: Eukaryota > Metazoa > Arthropoda > Insecta > Blattodea > Ectobiidae > Ectobius > Ectobius pallidus. The sequence continues at coordinate 88,106,733 of CAXKWD010000008.1, forward strand.
TTTGGAAAACTGTTCAATGCGTATGTATTCTCCAGGGAAAGAGAGCCTTTCCTACTTGAAACTTTTATTTTTCCGTGCTAATTTGAGCAAGGACTTCTGAATTACCCTTGTGTTTAATTTTCATTTCAAAATGCAAGCAATTATTTGCAATAGTTCGTATCCTTCAAACTCTCTACTTTCAACAAAATATAATGTAAATCTGAAAACAATAATTTGCTTTATGGAAGAACTTCAATGGATGCTTATAATAATAAATAATATATTCTAAATAATAATAATAATAATCATCATCATAATAATAATCATGTACTCAGAATGACAGACGATAGAATACTCAAGAAAATTTTGGATTGGAAAGTAGAAGGAATAAGAAGAAGAGGGAAGCCCATAAAGTGCTGGATGGATGGGGTGAAATGGAGTATGGCGAGAAAAGGATTAAGAGAAGAAGATGCTATGGACAGGGACTTATGGAGGCAAAAGATTGTTGTGGGATAAAGGAAAACCATTGTATTGTGGAATATTCCTTAATAAATGAATAGTAATAATAATAATAATAATAATAATAATAATAATAATAATAATAATAATAATATAGGTTTGCCAGGTGGTTATTGTTTAAAGGATGACTTATGAGACTAAAAAGCCAGGGGAAAAACAGGACACATTAAAATGATCGAACGGCTCTGTTTTGGAGGCATACATTTATCCGGCATTCTAAATTTATATCCATCTGAGCCTATATGAACATTCTTACCTATACTGCTAGCTTGAGTTACACATTTATCTGATGAGGCTCCATGGTTAGCAACATAAGACGTATGTCTCAGCTTTTCAAAATAAATAATCGGCTTCCACATCAGAACGAACCTTTTTTTAAGCATTTTTATTCCATCTCCAACTCCGCAGCAATGCGTTTTCTATTCCCCATTTATGAACTGAACGCAAAAAATAAAACTAACAGCATAATACAGTACTTAATATTCCGTAACATTCTGGTCATTACTACCAACAGCGGGATCTAAATTAGAAGTTTCCTCCAAAGAGATGATAACAAAGTGAAATGTGCACAAGCGTAAATCGGAAAAAGGCATTATCTATGGATCACATAATACTTTTTTGACCAGACAAGGACATGGAGGGTCTGCATGGATGAGTAATCAGCCAAATGCCGGGGCCACCTCCGAGACAACACGAACACATAGGACGAGACACACCATTCACACACTCACTCCGAAGTAGGCGAGGATGGGATGAAGATGATAATGACGGCCTGATGATATCCGGGGACCACAAGGGCCTAAAGTTACCCGAAATGTTTGTCTCACAGGTGAGGAAAAATCCCACCTAGGTAATTCGTCCCGATCAGGATTCAAACCCGGGCCCGCTGCGTGAGAGGAAAGAACGATGGACTTAACAGTAATATAATTATGAAAATTAATATAAACCGGACCTTATGAGTTTAATTGTACGCTTAATATTCATTAATAATTAGATACCTCACGAGCGAAAAATAAAATTAGGTTATAGTTGTCTATGGGTGTCGTAAATATATGGCACGTTAAATAACTCCAAGCAATTAAAGCCTATAGGTAAAGTTCCCTGGCCCTTTCGTGACGAGTAATACTATTAGTTGACGTTTACTATTACATGACTGCCAGTTGTCATAGAACTTGACGTTTTTGTTGTCTTGGGAGGAGGCCCTGCATTAAGCTGGGCCCTCACCAGGGAGTTTTTCTATGTCTTGTCTAGTTTTGGTTCAGTTCTTAATCTCTTCCCTACAGATGGTGTTATGTAAGACCTTCGGAGGCAAGGCTTGTCAAGAAACAATAATGCTCAGATTTGTCTAGACCTTTCTTGTAAAATCGTTAGAAACGTAATATTTTAAAAATGGGAACCATTAACGCAAGAATAAAGTGAGCACAGGTTCTATGTTATTGAACACCCAGCCATTCGGCAAGAGAATTCACTAAAGAAGTTGAAAAAATGAGGAGCTATATGGGCTAAGTAAACCTCGGAAGAGCAAGTTAATATTCCTTCATTATATTGGAAATCGATTTTAGGCAACGACTTTATTGAAACGGAAAGTTTGTAGAAGTAAACATCGAGTCAAGTAAGAAAAGTCAGTGTATTGCGTGCAGTGAAAATGTCGTATTCAACTGATATACTGATAATAAGTAACAAAACATGAGTGATCATGCTGATACATTTTTATATTCTTCATAGTCTAAATTACAGTCCACTGTCTACATTGGAAATTCAACACAGGAGACGGTGGGCTCGGAAAATATAATCATATTATCAAATATATCTAATACGTGTCACTGTAATATAATTTATAGGCTATAATATATACCCAGTTACATTCCTTTTTAGCACTTACCATTCTTTTTGTGTGTGATTATAAATACTTTAGCATTCATAATAGCTACATCTATCACAGTTCTACATGACTACTATTAATAATATTAACTTTTCTATGAACAAGATATATTAGAGAATATTATAGGAGAAAGATTCCTCCGACACTGGGACTTGAACTGAGCTAAGCCGGAATTCAATTCACAGCGTCAGATGGAACCTCTTTCCTATGACTGTGTCGGAGGAATTTTTCTCCTATAATATTCTCATGTAATGTCCAACGGAGACAATAATCTGTGGTTCATGAAAGCTTATATATCTAAGATATATTAGGGCTACTAATTTCCTGTTTAATATTAGAATGGGACATTTTCTTAATTAATAGCCCACATCACAAAAACAGGTCCTGCACTATGAGCAATATTGGTAAATTTAATCCTTCTGTACCAATACGATAAGATAAGGCAGTTAACATTCCAGCATTGTAAGATTTTACATTTCGATAATAAATTACTAACCAAGCAATAGGGGGGGGCAGAAGACTAATAAACACTTGAATAACGCTCAGAAATGAATAATTTTCGTCTGTAACACAGTGTTTTTTTACGAAATATGGAGAGAGCTTAAAATATTTCAATTAAATAATAATAAATAACTAAATTTTGTTGCTACTCGTCCAATACTTTATTGAGTTGATATGTATGGAGCAGTATGAGTAGGACTGTATTGCAGCAATAATTCGGTAAGATCGCTAATTGTATTTAAACCTGGATGTTATATATTCATTTTTGAAAGGAGCAAAAGACACATCTTACACAAATCTTAATACAAATACTATACTTTAAAGTCTTTTGAGACATATATTCCACCATTAATTTTTATTCAATATCAATGGCAATACTAAAAGAAAATCTAAAGTTTCGGGACTCTGAGGCTCCTATGGTATTTGTAGAATTAATGAAATCTAGCACAGTCATGTCGAATATAGCTTTCAAAACAAACCCAAACTTTACATTGGCTATTGGTGGTTGTATCTTTTTGTCTATCAAGTCCAGTTATGAAGGCTCATATTCAGCGCAGGGATCGTGGGCGTCGTTTATCGGAATTTTGAAACTCTGATATTGTGAAGTAGTGATTGGGGACAACGAGTAGTCTATCAATAGCTGGCCACCATCAATTCCCCCGTATCAATGTGTGTAATGTCGTATCCAGTGTGTGTATAATATCTACCGCACAGTACAACTGTATAAATTTTAATGCTACGCGTTGCACGTCACTATCAGTAACCGTAATTATGACGTAAAGCCTCGCTCACACAATTCACATTCTTAATTATCGATAATTCATAACGCATTATGTCACTGGAAAATGTTACATGTCCATACAGATACAGGTCATCAGGTTCGTATCAATTTATTAGCTAATTTCATTTTTAATAACAGGAAATCTAATCCCTGCGGATGTATTTTGCTCTGTAATTCAGAGTTTCAAATTGTTTACTGGTGCACCACTATATATTTCCAGAGAATGTTAGTTCCCTCATAGCATTATTAGATCCAGGAGAACTACTCCTGTCTGTATGACGTGGATATTCATTGTAGGTTTATAAAGAAGTTCATGTATAAGCATTTAAAATGTAGGAAGCGTGCAGAGTACAGGAAGCATGTAAGCCATAAGATAATATCTACATTTATTTAATGCAAAAGTCCCTGAAAATTGTACAGGTCCATTGAGTCCAATTTATGAGGAAACCTCGCATCACTGCCGCATTGCCGCGCTAGCATCGCATTGCATCGGAGTTGTACAAAGCATACAAGCGGTTAGTTGCTTCGGTGTGTTGTACTGAGACACTTGTCTATTGTTGTCGTGTGTTACATAAGACAATAATCGAAAATGTATACGGTTGAACAGCGAATTTATTCGGTGGAATGTTACTTATCGAGAAATAACCATAGAAGGCGCGTTCGGAGATTTTCTCGTAAATATCCTGACTGTACCATCTCAGTATCTCATATAAATGGTGAGTAATAAGCCTCTACTTGTAGGCCTATTTTGATAATAAATTTGTTTAGTTATTATTTTGTATTGTTTCTAAAGTCTTGATTTGCCGGTAGTAACGGAACACGGTCCCCGCTGGTGCAAGCACAACAGCGGGGAAAGTGTGAGCAGGGGCAACGCTGTTAAAAAGTTTCCGCATAAAATGGCCTCTCTGTATAATGTACATAGGCCTACGGGTTTTGTGAGAAAATTCAGATTCAGTTTTACACTTTTAAAGTTTTAGAAATCACATGACATTTTATTCTTGTATAACATTGATAATGATACAGATTAAGTTTATTGTATAATCGAGAGACTGTGCATATAATATATTTATTAAATTTAGTGGTGGAATATCTAGGAATTGGGAGTGTACTTGGAGTAAATCTATTGGAGCGATCATGTATTCTTTGCACGGGGATGAACGATTTTAATAGGTAAACGGGACTTTTAAATTTCATAATTTTAAGAGTTAGCAAGTGCAATGGAAAGGATCATTAGTTCTCTTAATTTTAGTAATTTTAATTGCAGGTAATAAGGTGTGATATGCTCACAATTACAATTACAGATTGCTAGAGAAAGAGCGATTTCTTGTTAAGAATCTCTCTTATAAAGATATCGCAAGAAATCTGTGCCGATGACGACCGTTACTCGCTAGAGAGAGACATGCTATTGTGCGAGAGAGAGAGAGAGAGAGGTAGCTTGGCCTTTACAAATTAATAGAAAGGGAGGTATTGTTTTGGACAGAGATAGGTAGCAGGCCAGTCGACGCTACAGTCCCCACGAAAATATAATGCAATGACGTAGGTAATCGGCACAGATTTCTTGCGGGATCTATACTATTATGAAGTAAGAAAAAATTTTACAGCGGAATATATTATTACTTGATTTATAAATAACTGTTCCTATCGCGTAGATCTTTACCATTTAGCCATTCTGAAAGTAAATAATGTATTTCATTTTATTCTCAGTTGACAAATACAGCAATATTACCCCTACCTCTTTGATACAATGCACACACACTCCATATAATAATCTGATATAACACATTCCTTTGTGCTCTTTGAGTAAAGAAAGGTCTAGGTTGGGTATGATCTTCAGGCAATGCGAATGCTAGGTAGATGCCATGAACCTTAGGTTACACAGCACTACTGAGTTACAAGAAATTTATTAGTGGCATCGGGGTTGTGTGTGAGGAAGGGGAATCGACCCGTATGAACATGCAGGATGGTACAACGTAATGCAGAGCTCGCCTGGTCTTAGAATATTTCAGTCATGATCTCACAGCATGGCTCTAACTAGACATTCTTTATTCCTAGGATAGAATAGCGAATACGAGCTGGTTTTATTGGGCATAATAAATGAAAGCAGTCCACCGTGTTGGAGATGTGTTTCCTCTTGTAGCGGCCCACGTTCTGTTCGCGTTCGGGAAGTTTTCTGGGTTTACCTCCACGTATACGGCGAATGTCGAGGAACTTTGTGTCTGTGGTCCTCGACATCAACTGGCCGTCAGCACACTCGCCTTGTACAGAGTTGAGTGTATGAGCGACTGGTGTCTATAATAAATGTCCTCTGTATTATGTTCTCTCGGAGGTGATCCTGGAATCGAGCTGATCACTCATCGTTGTCAGATCAAAACTGTATGTCTGTGATTCAATGGCTAATCCCGCTCTTGTGAGTCCTGGTAAAATATCATGAACGCCATGTTGTTATCCTACCAGAAAAGCTAATGAAGAAAATTATAATTCGTGTCACTATTATATGTGATGTATATTGTATAAATGTATGGTTGGAATTTAATTGCAACACTGCCACCGGGCTGTTGGCCCTCTTGCAGTGTAACAAATTAAATAAGAAATAAAATAATGAACGTTGTCATGAAGAAATCCGAGTTCAGTTTTATTTAAGCTCTACTTTTTCTAATGATATTCATGTGGGTTTTACTTTGGTGCAGCATTTAATTTTAATGAAGAAATCTAGGTCATTTTAATTTAAATTGTACACATTTGATCACGAGTCTACAAGACTTCATTTAAGATGGAACTCATAAACTGCTTCAACAAAGATTCTGGCTTTCATAATAATCTACCGAACAGATAATAAGCAAAATTATTTTCAAATAATATGTTAAATTCGTCAAATTAAAATAAAATTTCAGGGAGCTGAAACATATTCAGTGTGTAGTTCAGACCAAAATATTATAAAATAGAGTGCCTTAACTTTTTATCAACATACCTTTCGCTTGATTACGGTGAACTAATCCACTGATAGTTCTGCTTACCTGAAATGAAGAGGAAATATATTAATTAATTAGGCCTTCTCTCCATTTTAATTATAAATGTCATAGTCATACTCCATATAAATTTATCAAAGGCCAAAATTCGTGTACCACATTATTCCAACATAGTTTGCTGTCAATAGAGGAAAGAAGAAATCTTTGGATCATATATATATATTTAGAAAGGAGAAAGAACTCCCTGGTATGTGATAAGGACGATGCAGACTTTTTCTAAGATAACACGTATACTAACGGGGTAGGTATTATTTTCAACCCCGCATCCCCTTTTGAAAGTGAATGAATGAATGAATGAATGAATGAATGAAGTGCTTTTTATTGTTAACAAGAAAAACTATCTTTTTACATTATTCGTTGCATGAGCCCTTAGGCTGTCCATGCTTTAACTGTGCACAAGCAAAAATGTAGGAATCCTGAATGAGATTCTGCGGCATTAGATTTTCTTCCATCTCACTGTTAAAAAATAAAGCTAAATTTACTTCCAGTGTGTTAAAGTAGGAGGTGAAGTCGAGGACCTACAATCTGGGTTGATTGGTTTTATGGTCATTTAATGATGGAGATGTACTGTAACTCGTGACTGAGAAGTCACTATTGTACCGGAATTTTGTCCAGGATAATTTCTTTAACAAGCTTTTAAACCTGTAGACAGGGGCCAGTCACATTTATGCACACATAAATGCCATCGACCTTGGCAGGGATCAAACTAGCGACCTCTAGCTCACCTCTAGGATCACGTAATAATCTATAAAACCCCACTCCAAAATTAAAGATTCTTTCCAGGAATTCCTTATACAAACTCAAATAGCCATTAAATGACCATTTCTCTCCATTTGGTAATAAATCCGAAATATTATTTATTTTGTTGAGAATATAACAGGTTCGTTGCCCAATTACTACATTCTCTTATATTAATTACACCAGTTTTACAACACTAATAAACTAATACAACTAAAAAAAATACAGAAAAAAGAAACAAGAAACACACTACAATATGAAAATTACACAATGAAGGGAACAGATCAAAACCTAAGTAATATAATAGTTTTGCGAAACGAAAGACTTAAATACAGAAAATGACATGGAACATACTTTGACTATCACTTTTTAATTATTACTATTTTAAAGTTTTCAAATTTTTATCACGATATTTTTAAACCGCTTATTGTTAGTATTAAATATACATACTATATAATACGTTAATTACACCAAAAATCATTATTTATTTAAAATGTGGAATTTTTTTGTCCCTAAAACCCATATTTTGTACCGGTGAAAGGAAAAAAATATATACTCATTTAGAAAATCTATGTTCACCACGGTACAAAACGCAATTTAGAAGTTTTTTAACTGTCCTTTGAAGTAAACCGTTCACTGAAACTTAAAATGATTCTGATAAACGTCTATACATAACGTAGCGTATATATATACAATTGAATGCACTAGAAACCTCTATAAAGTACCTAATTTCAGCAAAAGAAACATCAGCAAAAAATTCCAGGTCTGTTTATGAATTTATTTCCGAGGCACATAAAATTGTAATTACAAGCTTCGTGACGTCACAACCAAGCACGTGACCTGCCAAAACATGGTTGGCTGCAGAACCAAGCTTTAATCATCATGTCTTATCAGCATCTTCTTGCTGTCTCCATATATTCTGGGTTCCTCTTTCCTGTCTCATAATTCACAGCGATTAAAAAGCATAGTTGCGATATTTCAGAACGCAACCCGTAAGCAAGCAAAAGCAGCACGATAGTTATCTAGTAGGGTATTCCCCTTGCGTGAGCAACATTCGTTCAAATATTTTCCAATGCAGTACCTCCCTCTCTGCCTTCTGGTATGTTATTACAATGTCATCGTTGTTGCTTTTCCCTATATCTGCCCCATGATTTAATATTCTTGTTTGCTAATCACTGTTTGCCCCGGTGAACGTTAATCATATGACCTTACAAGCAGACGGAAAGTAGTTACCTTAGCTAACTTACTTAATCCTTTTCGTGGCTTACATAATGAGAACATCTACAATAATAAACAAATAAGCGATACGTCCTACTTGAACAAACTCTCTAATATTATCAATCATACGGATAGTTTCAGAAGTTGTTTAATTTACGTTTTATGTGAGGCCTTCAAATTGTGAACAGTGAATGTACAGAAAAAAAAAAAACTATTGAGCGGGTAGATTATTTTATAACTTCAATAAATTGTTAATGCACAGGTTCAATCTAAAAAAAATACGATGTTTGCACATAGAATTGAATAGAATGGAACGACTGTGTAAACTGTAAATATCTATTTCTGAACTGTATGATCTAGCGCAAAGATGGCGATATTGTAAGCCTGCCCCGAAATACAGTGATACCACCCGTAGAAGGCAGTATTGGGAGGGAGAAGGGATGCTTCAACCACTACTGCCAAATTGACTCACGAGACATGTTTTCTCCGTCTTTGGTCCAGCGCAGGCCTGTCGAACAGTACTCTGAAGGTGTGAAGTAATTTCCCTCCTTCCCCTCCCTTAGTTGACAATCAAAGCGCAACTGAACCAATCGCCTAGCTTTAGAGTGATGAAGGGAGGGGAAGTTGGTGAATGACTTCACACCTGCGGAGGTACTGCTCGACAGGCCTGGTCTAGCGACTTAAAGCGTATTGTATTACAGAACTAAACGTCTGGTATTCAAGGTATTATTGGATCAACTTTTTTAGTATCCACATAATCACTGTGTTTGTATGATCATTGACTATTGTGATGATGCAGTATTCGACTGTGTTTCTTCACTAAATTTAATTTAATTTAATTTCAATTACAGTGTAATTTTAATAATTATAACCATTATTATTATTTATATTGTTATTATATTTATATTAAAATTATACTGTTCATGTAAATTACTGAGATGAAATATGGAATATTACTTAGATTGCTCACTAATATAAAGGCTAGTTTACACGACGAAATTAGGTTTCGTAACTGAGTTTCGCAACTGCTTTTTTACTTGAATGCGCAAGCGCTAGATGTACTGGCGACAATGAGTTACGACACTACGCAGTTTCGGCTGATTCCAACTTTTCACGAAACTATAATAGTAATTTTGAGATTATACGCTTATTTAGCTTGTTTGCATTTCGTAAAATGAAGTGGGGAAGTGAGTAAATTGTGAAATGTCTGTATTCATACGTGTTTCAAACGTTTATATGAGATTTTAACTATTTGAACCTCAGAAATAACATGAAATGTGCGGTTGCATTGGAAAGAAAATGTATGTAATTAGTTTCACGAAATCACTTTCATGAATGTGGTTATGAAACCTAGTGTCATCGTGTAAACTAGCCTTAAGAAACAGCATGTGAGAGAATCGAACCCAGCAAAGAACACGCGCAACTAATCAGCCCTTATTATTATCCCGATACTTCACCCTAATTTTGAAAGTAATGTGAGTTAAGCTGAATTTATTAAATATACAAAAAATATGCTGTTAAAGGTCTCAGTAGTAGTAAGGCAACCACTTGTAAACCATACCTTACAAACTTAAGGGGAGACGGTGGGAGATTTACACTGACATATTTGTAATCCCATATCTCCAACATTTTGGGACACATCTTAATGAAATTTGTAACACATATTCAGGAAGAGTTTCTCTGCTCTTGGTAATTTTTACGACATTTTAAATGATTTATTATTGGTGTAATGAAATTTTGAATTTTTTTTAGGCATTTCTATCTTTCGGTACACATTTTTCCTACAACAAATAAAAATTTTCGATTCTCTCCACATAAAAATAATCTACACTAATAGGGACACATTTACGTGCAGTAACTTTCTGACACATTGTTTCAATTATTCTCTATGATATTTTTAATTTGAAAATTTTTTATTTACAAAATTTTCCACGATCTTTCAATCATAATATTGTTTATATTCTTTACACTAAAATTCTTTTCCACTTAAATGTGCAAAGGTGTGCAAAATTTCATCAAAATCATTCTCGTAGTTCCTGAGAAACATGTACCTAAATCATGAAAATTTTAAATGTCAGAAAACGTCAAAATACAAACATTTAATGGATACTTTTTTAATAAGTAAGAGCAAAATACGTTATTATTCGAGAGGCTCCTTCATGCCCCGTCATCTTCCAGGCATCCAGAGCCTCTCAACCACGGATACCCCGGGAACATTGCGTCATCTGGCCAGGAAGACACAATGCTGAGGTTAAGAAAACTTCTCTCCGAACTGTATTATATAGTTGGTTCACTGCTGCGCACACTACGAGTATAAGCGAGGGATATGCAAAAAAAAAGAAATATCTTATTTTTTAGAATAACTTATATATTTGGAATATCATTGTTTTTCGTGATAGATAACAATTTTTTGCATATTTCAGTCGGTAGATATGAAAGCAAATGCTAAGGTAATGTCCGCAAAATATATTTGTTTATTAATGAAAAGTAATGAAAAGCATTACCGGTAGTGAATTAATTGCCCAACAGGAAGTATCGCCTGAATCCACTTAGCAACTTCTCCGGCTCAGGTGTACTGCGTGTAGCATAAACACGCTCACCAGACGTCGTTACGAAGTACGTAGATCAATGTTCCAGTTAACAGCTAAAATATCTAATTTTTTAGAATATATTTGAAATGTCATTGTTTTTCGTGATAGATAACAATTTTTTGCATATTTCAGTCAGTAGATATGAAAGCATATGCTAACGTAATGTCCTGTTAAACAAACCGTTGATTTTAAGCTATAAAATGGTATATGACATGTTGTGCCATCTACTAACTAAAGAAAGAACTAACAGAAAAAGACAGTTTTTATAGCACTTGTAGTTTTAATTTCAAAATTAAACTTTTGGATAATCTTCCCAATGATACGATGTACTTAAAAATAAAGAAATAAATGTTTCTGATATTTTCATGATTTCTGCCACCATCTCCTCTTAATGGTTTTTCACACAATAACACTTCGGTCCCTGACCGTAGCCTACGTATCTTTTGATTGACGAATTACTGAAGGAAGAATGTAAAGAGACTGAACAGTTTAGTCAGTTATCCAAAATTGATATTAACATGAACTTTTCTTTGCTTAGCTTTGAACAATGGTTGAATAATAAACATCTACGTGCTGATTTTGTTTCTAGTTTTTTTTTTGTTATGGAAAATTTGGGGCTTGCTTTTACAGATTCAGAGAAGATTAAGGGAAACTTTATAATAATACACACATGGCAGTACACACCCTTTGACTGTCTTATACTGTATCTACCTGAACAAAGCGCTGTGAATTCTGTGACTTTATATGGCAATGGCAATAGATAATTCCTAAACAAGTTAAAGGAATATTAAGTTTTTATGGAACTCGGATGTTCGCTGCCGCGCCATTCAACCCTATTCTAAGCAAACTCCATCCAACCATCCCTCCCACCAACGTCTAGATCTTCCAAATCGTCTTTTCCCTTCTGGACTCCCAGTCAATATTTTTAGACATAGGCCTATCTTTCCTCCCTCATGCAACATGTCCAGCCCATTTCATCCTCCATGATCATCTTACAATATTCGGTGAAGAGTATTGGCTATGAAGTTCGTCATTATGCAGTTTTTTTCCCAGACCTTATTTTCATTTCTCTTAGGTCCAATTATTTTCCTAAGCACCATGTTTTCGAACACTCTCAGATTATGTTCTTCCCGAATAATATGGGGCCCTGTCTCACATCCATATAATACAATCGGGTATGTTTAGATTTCTAAAAGGTAGACTAGAAGAAAATAAATAAATAAAATAGTAGCATATATCATATTTTTTATATGCTATTAGGAACGGGAATATAGTAAGATTGCATTTTTTATTTGTAAATTCATAAATACTAAATGTTGCAAACAAGAACACTGCAGTTCACATCTTCACGAAGTTTTAATTGATTAAGCCTATATAAATTAATGTTGTAGTAAGTTATTAAAACACGTAAAAAAGTAATATTATAATTTATTGTAGGGTTACTCTCGATTGACTAACAGGTTAAATTACATCAGAATATTAAGTACCGTATTGGTAACACATTTGTCTTATTTTATTGAATTAATAGTTCGGTAGGCTATATTGTGAAGCCTTTGTTCTATAATCGATATTAGTTAAACGTCTGCTTCGAAAACAATAGCCTATGGAGATTGTCAATACTGTTTGGATATTTTAGGGGTTTGTACAACTTACAATACCAGTAATTCAATAAAACAGAAAGTTATATTTATTCCTCATTAATTTATAATCCGTTTAGGATCCCTGGTGATCAAAATAGAAGCATAATACTCACAAACTTGCATTAACAATACATACCAATCCAAACTTTGAAGGCTTATAAGACAGGGCCTGACAGTTTGCATAATGGATGAAAAATTCTTAAGATATAGTCTATTGAATGCAATACAAACAGTAAAGTCATTGAAATAGCAGCTATGATGCTATTAACAGAAGTAACAACAGCAAATTGGAACTTAGATTACACTATTGCTTTCATAGCTTACTACCAGTGTAAACTGAAGGATGAATTGATTTATGTAGCACTAAGCTTATATTCAGTTTGTGCCTTTAGTATTTTAAAAGGTGCGGTTAGATAAAACTAACAATAACGGAATAATAAAAACTACTCATTATAAACTTAAAAACAAGACAATGTGATATTACAAATTTAATTGACGTGCAGATCTGGGAATGAAAATTGATCTAGATATTTTTATGCATTACTGATATAATGTCCGTTTAATAATGCAATTTGGCATGTGGAAATTTTACGTATAGGAGTAATTTTTCCACCTTGTGCACTAGAAATAGGAGTGAGAGAATTAGATAAAAGTTGAAAAGGAACCAATTATGTAAACTTGATATTATTCAGTATTTAATTGGTAATAATATATAATTACAATACATGTATAAGAATATATTGTAATAATACTGTTAAGGTATCTTCAATATTGATATCAAACTAAGATGTGATGGTCATAGTCTAAAGTATACTATATACTGATATAAAATGAATTATGAGATTTACATATTAATAGAAGGAGCTCCTGAATTTTGTAATATTGCCATTTAATAATAACATTGAAGTTTTTCATGTAATTTTTTTTAATATGGTCACCTTATGTGTTGATAATAAAACATTAAAATCATATTATACATTTACATTTAGTTTTTATGTAATTTATGAATATGGTCACCTTATAAGTTGATAATAACACATTTAGTTAAAAACCAACTAGAACTATAGAAGAAAAGTCATCTTAAGATATATACACAGAACGTATAGGTTGATCAATAAGCAATGTGGAAATTAATAAAGCAGTACAGATTTTAATTTTAATGTAAGAAATATTGTAATAAATGTTCAGAGTAAATTTTAAATGAGAAGAGACTGTACGAATTAGTTAAACTATTAATAGGAAACTTCGTTTTCCGATAATTACTACATTGTCTAATGCATGTAAGCACACGTTTCTATTTTCAGCCTCGCCTTATCAGAGAAGCTGTAAATATGTGTACATTGTCAGATCTAATGCGATTCAAACCACGTTACAAATTATAAGCAAACAGATATTAATTTATGCCAGCCTCGGGCACCGTACAGTCAAGTGATTTCTAAACGTCATGCCGACAATTCCCACATACATTGACGCATGTGAATATGACAAGGCTATAATTATGTAGTGAATCATTCGTAATGCGAAAATGTCCCCGAAGCGAAGTCAACCCTAAGGACAAACCGGTCTTAGTAAGATTCATTATCGTGTCTATCCTCCTGTTATTGATTTTTGTGTTCTCTTATAAGATGTATTATTTGCCTTTGTAATTTTCGTAAACAGTCTACGTTCGGTTCTTTTCACTGGAGATAACATTTTACTTACATTATCTCTGCAAACGCCTATTATAAAAGAAGGAAATTGAAGTAGTGTAAAAAAGCAAATAATCGTTTTCCTCTAAATTTGCGTTAATCGAAATGACAGAGCTATTACCTCTAACCCTTTGATTCTTATACGATAAGTTAGAAAAAAATTACCTTATTTTCACATATTGTATTTAAGAGACTCGTGATTCTGAATATGCTCATAGAAAAAAATCTATTTTATCCAGATTGGCTCCCAAACATCCTCCCAGATTTTGCTCTAAAGCATATATGGGCAACGCCCGGCCCGCGGGCCGGATGTGGCCCTTCCCGACTTTTGATCTGGCCCGCGGAATATTTTAAAATTGCACTCGAAAAGTAAATATTTTCGGTTCACGAATTGATGCCAACGTTGATTATCTTGCTTCTCAAATTCAAGCTCAAGCTTCTCATTAATTTCTGCTGATTGTAAGTAAATACATAATCAGTTCGATATCGTTCTCATTCATGTAACTTCAGCATTATACCCAGTATAAGTATTTAGTACTTATACTGTGATTATACTTTATAAATATAAAAAAACAGCATCATGATTATTTTTTCACGATTACCTATTATCTCCGGCCCGCGACTTCATAAGTATCGTAAAGTTTAGCCCGTATCTTTCCAAAGGTTGCCCATGCCTGCTCTAAAGTATAGCAAAATAATAATTTCAAAATAGTCCCATTACATTTGCAGTTGACTTTTTTACTGACTTTCTGCTAGAGATATGCGTATTTATTCACCAGATATTCCGCTTAAATCTCAGTAAAATTTTCGGAGTCTACCTACAACAGGATAGTACTGAATCAGGTCTAATAGCAAGGCATAGTTGTAACAATTTGTGAGCCGAAATTTATAAATGGATTGAATGATGAGTAATAAAAAGCCTATCCAAAATTGTGCTAATCGAATATATATTTTTAAAGCAAGCAACTAAAATTTTACTGTCACAAATTCAAGATTATATTCTTTCAACCTGTTCTTCAAATCTTCAAGTTATTTGCAATGTTTTATATAAATTTATATTAATATTTTGAATAAATAGTAGTCTGATATTGTTTTTCCTATATCCGCTCCCTGCCGCATACCGTAATCCGCATGTGTGTATCAAATTATTTCAAATGGCTTACGTAAATTTAATGAATATTTAAAGGAATTATTATTTTGATATTATTTTTGCTAAATTCACTCCCGATTCTAACAAAGACCAAGATGGGTGTATGAATTTATATCCAATAACTTACAAAGATTTTCATTAGAATTGTAACCCTTGAATTAATCGAGTATCCTGTAGAATAACGTACTTTACCTTAAATTTACAACAAAAAGATAGAAAAAGAAAAAAATCAAAATAAAATTACAGAATATTAAGGTTGCCTATAATTTATTTCGAAGGAAGCCATTCACCCTTTCTCACACACATACTTTTTTCACCTCATAAGGACATAAATGGTCTCCCCGGATGAGTGATCAGTGCAATGTCTGGGTCACCTCCGAGACAATACGAACACATAGGACGAGACACGCCATTCACACACATTCAATTACGAACAAGGTGCAGATAGGATGAAGATGATAAGATGGCCAGATGATATCCAGGGACCACAAGGGACTGAAGTTACCCAACATTTGTCTCATAGATGACGACCCCCAGAAAACCTCCACCTTCCCGACCAGGAATTGAACCTGGGCACGATACATGAGAGGAAAGAATAGTTGTTGGAAATTTCTTGAAATTTGAAATAAACATAACTCAGGTTTTAAAAAATACCAGTAAGTAAACAAGCAAAGAATAAATAATGGTAAATATTTTTGTAAATTTAAATTATAAACACAAATTTTTCATAAAGATAATCGAAATGAAAAAGTTACTTATTAGTTTGATAGTGCAAGACATATTGTGAATTCTCATATCATAACATAGTTTATGATATGAATATTTCAGAAAGTACTGCACTATTCAATTCAAATGTAAAGTTATAATTTTTATGATATCCTTGCTTGTATTATTTAAATGCACTTGTACAGTAGTGTTGTTAGTTTAACAGTATGGGACAAAGAGAAATTAAACTTATTTTTAAACACTGTATCGAACAGATGTTGAGCTAGAACACTCCACAATACTGATATAAAATGCAACCGATTTCACCGCTTGAAGAATAGTGTCAAAAATTAAATATTAAGCAAAGGTTTAATGTTGGGTTGTAGGTCTTGATAGATGGTTACGTATGATAGCCAGAGACACGCTATGTTAAAACTTAACTGTCTGAACCCGCAAAGGAATCACATTGCTAGCCTAGTTATTTTAGAACTCGAAGGTCATAAAATATTTGTGGAGTATACTGTATTTACAGTGTAATCTTCCCTAAAATATTACTGATTTCTTTAATGACAAGCATAAAACAATATTGTATTACGCAACTGGATGGACGCAACTGCTTTTTGTCGCTTTTTACTGTACAAAATTTACCGTAAAAGAAGTGTAAAAATATACCTTTTATTTACCTACGATTTTAAATTATGTTTGACATATTAATGTGTCCTCTAAGTTATATTTATTGACTCCAAATAATTTCTCATGAATAGAATGGAATTTAAATTTGCTTAAAATTCTAGAGTGATAGGGAAAAGTGAATAAGTCAAAATACCAAAGTTTTAGGAGAGGCAAATAACGAATTATTTTCAGAGCATTTTTACAATATTTAGATCAGTCTACCCAGATATTTTTACACAGTATCTTATGCTATGTAAAAATATCTGGGTGGGCTGAACTAAATAGTGTAACAATGCTGTGGAAATAAATTGTTTTTTGTCATTCCTGAAACTTTGGAATCTTGACTTATTTGCTTTTTCCCTATCGCTCTAGAATTAATTCCTCTATAAATTGTTGGTGACGATCTGGATCAAAAGTTCAAGGGTTCAATCCAGGCCGAGGTAGACGGATTTTTTCAGGGTGTAAAAAATCCTAGGCACGAAATCCTCCAAGTTCACCAGAATCTTTCCGATATAATATGCATTGATTAATGTTGATAAGGGTAAACATAACAGGCTCCGCCATGCCCATCCCATACTCCTGTTCCTCCCCTCTTTTCGCGATGGCGGATACGCCTAAGAGCCTTTAGATTCGTTTAGAGAACATAATTATTTCAAAATTAGTCTTAACCTTATTCATTAAGAGAAATAACTCTAGGTTTATTGTCCATACCCTTTGTTCATTTCAAATGACTGTATTATAGAAGACACTATTGACAAGGCCATTTCATCCGACCCTTAATTTAATCTGTTTCTTATTCCTCCAATCCTTCGCTCCTGAACCTGAAACCGACCGATGTTCATAACTTAATGTATGAGTGCCAGAATTATGACATCAAACCAATACAAGTCGGACTCATTCAGAAACGGGTCGAGGCATTCGTTGTGACACGCCTTCAAGCACCTTTCACTGGAATGGAATAAACATGAGAAGATTTACTGTCAATATTAAATAAAGAAGAAGAAACTAGAAGCATCGGAAAGTTTCCGTGCACTCGAGTATACTACGTGACGGAACAAACTTGCTTTGGCGTTCCAAGTTCCGCCGAAGACGTGCTCCACATAATCATTTTTGTATTATTTAATTTACAGTAATTACAAACTTTACTGAAAAAAGCAAAAGGAAAATTTATTCGTTGTCCCTTTCTCTGCTGATGTGAAAAAATAGACAGTATAGTCGTTCTGCTATCGTCGTTCCGAGCAGACAGAGTCTACCATCTGCTTAGATTTGAGAGTGCAAACTACTGTTTACCCTCAATAAACAATAAAGCAATCCGGCAAACCGCAAAAGGAAATGCCAACGTTTGACTCTCGGAATGGGGACGATGAAAATGACAGTTAGACCATGGGCTACCAATATGAAACCCTCCCCCCCCCGTGGGAATTTCCGACACATATATTTTTTTGTTGGTATTGTCATCTAGTTTAAGATTTTAGTTGTTTGCCCCTTATCAATTACAGCATTTAGCCGGAAACCCCGGAAAACCCCGGAAATTCGCAGAAAATGAATTTGTTTTAATTTTTCATTGTTCTTTGCTCCTAATATTCCCAGGGAATTTCTGACTCACACATTTTTGTTGGTATTGGTATCTAGTTGAATGTTCCAATTGTTTGCCCCTTACAAATTACAACATATCCCCAGAAAACCCGGAAAACCACGTATATACGGAGAAAATTACTATGTTTTAATTTTTAAATCTTTGTTCTTTGGACCTAATATTCAAAGGGAATTTCTGACTTACATGTTTTTTTGTTGGCATTACCATCTAGATTAAGGTTTCAGTTGTTTGCCCCTTATCAATTACAGTATATCCCCGGAAAACACCGAAAACCACGGAAATCCGGAGAAAGGGACTTCGTTTTATTTTTTAAAAATCTTAGTTCTTTGCTCCTAGTATTCAAAGGGAATTGGTGAACCATATGTTTTTGTGTTGGTATTCCCATATAGATTAAGGTTCCAGTTGTTTGCCCCTTACCATTTACAGCATATCCCCGGAAACCCCGGAAAACCACGTATATACGGAGAAAATTATGTATTATTTTTTAAATCTTTGTTCTTTGCTCCTAATATTCAAAGGGAATTTCTGACTTACATGTTTTTTTGTTGGCATTACCATCTAGATTAAGGTTTCAGTTGTTTGCTCCTTATGAATTATAGCATATCTCCAGAAAACTCCGAAAACCACGGAAATCCGGAGGAATTTACTTTTTAAAAATTTCTTTAAAATCTTTGTTCTTTGCTCCTAATATTCCCAGGGAATTTCTGACTCATATTTTTTTTGTTGGTATTGCCATCCCCTTTTCTTTGCATGTGACTATCACAATTATGGCAGATATCTCGTAGTCCATATACTCACCCTTTTCAACCTGCAAGGGACACACTTGAAGTAGAAGAATTACTCCGCAATAACGGTTTCAGTGACCGTAGATCACAAGTTCCCAGTTCTAGAAATTCTGTGGATTTCCGTGGTTTTCCGGGTTTTGCGGGGATATGTTGTAATTGATAATGGGCAAACAGCTGAAACCTTAATCTAGATTACAATGCCAAAAAAAAAATGTAAGTCAGAAGTTCCCTGGGAATATTAGGATCAAAGAACAAAGGTTTTTAAAAAATTAAAACGAACTCATTTTCTTGGGATTTTTTAGGTTTCCGGAGTTTTCCGGGGATATGCTGTAATTAATAAGGGGCAAACAACTGAAACCTTAATCTACATGACAATACCAACACAAAACCATATGAGTCACCAATTCCCTTTGAATACCAGGAGCAAAGAACTAAGATTTAAAAAATTAATACGAAGTCATTTTCTCCGAGCTTCCGTGGTTTTCGGAGTTTTCTGGGATTTGCTGTAATTGATAAGGGGCAAACAACTGAAACCTTAATCTACATGGCAATACCAACACAAAACCATATTAGTCACTAATTCCCATTGAATACTAGGAGCAAAGAACTAAGATTTAAAAAATTTAAACAAAGTAATTTTCTCCGGGCTTCCGTGGTTTTCAGAGTTATCTGGGGATTTGCTGTAATTGATAAGGGGCAAACAACTGAAACCTTAATCTACATGTCAATACCAACACAAAACCATATGAGTCACCAATTCCCTTTGAATACTAGAAGTAAAAAACTAAGATTTAAAAAATTAAAACAAAGTTATTTTCTCCGGGTTTCCGTGGTTTTCGGAGTTTTCTGGGGATTTGCTGTAATTGATAAGGGGCAAACAACTGAAACCTTAATCTACATGGCAATACCAACACAAAACCATATGAGTCACCAATTCCCTTTGAATACTAGAAGTAAAAAAATAAGATTTAAAAAATTAAAACAAAGTCATTTTCTCCGTGTTTCCGTGGTTTTCGGAGTTTTCTGGGGATTTGCTGTAAATGATAAGGGGCAAACAACTGAAACCTTAATCTGGATGGCAATACCAACAAAAGAACATATGATTCAGAAATTCCCTTTGAATATTAGAACCAAAGAACAAAGATTTAAAAAATAAAACATTGTCATTTTCTCCGTATAAAAGTGGTTTTTCGGGTTTTCCGGGAATATGTTGTAATTTGTAAGGGGCAAACAACTGAAAACATAAACTAGATGACAATACCAACAAAAAATATGTGAGTCAGAAATTCCCTGGGCATATTAGGAGCAAAGAACAAAGAAAAATTAAATCAAACTCATTTTCTCCAGATTTCCGTAGTTTTCCGGTGTTTCCGGGTAAATGCTGTAATTGATAAGGGGCAAACAACTGAAGACTTAAACTAGATTATAATACCAACAAAAAATATGTGAGCCAGAAATTTCCTGGGCATATTAGGAGCAAAGAACAAAGAAAAATTAAAACAAACTCATTTTCTCCGGATTTCCGGGGTTTCCGGGTAAATGCTGTAATTGATAAGGGGCAAACAACTGAAAACTGAAACTAGATGGGAATACCAACAAAAAAATATATGTGTCGGAAATTCCCACGGGGGGGGGATGGGGGGTATACAGTAGCCTTCGCTCTAAGTAGTTTACAGACTATACTATTAATCTTTTCGCTGCTACTGACATATAAATTCGTCGCCTAGAACATAGTATAAAAGGAGAAATATTGTATCAATGGGGTATTATTTTATATCATATAATAGAATATTTTACCCGCAAATTAGAATTGTCATTTAAGGAAACCAGCTATTCCACTGAATTGTTTCTAATTGATTTCAAACTTAGAGCCCACTGATGATTTCACTCGACGATTACGTATATTAATACAGGAGTTCGGCTCTGAAAGATTTAGAGTTATTGCATGGTGTGTGTATTCAGGATATTCGCAATGATTTTCTGAGGAAAGTAAGTTACTCACTTGAGACAAAAATATTAGAATTTTCTGTTTTTCTCTGCCGAAGAAAACGCTTTTATACTAGTTCTAGCTTTTAATCTGTAACTTATTTCAAACTTCATTTTTGGACACGTGGAAATAGGGAAGAAAAAAATTTACATTCGTCCCCTCCCCTTTTCCTTCTACCTGCCACAATATTAGTCCCAGATTCAACTGGTTTAGTTGCCTCTGCTTTCTGTTGAACGGGAGTAGTTGGGACGAGAGGATGGGTAACTTTGCACTTCCAGTGCCGCGTGTGCCGGGCCTGAACTAGATATTTGTGACTGCTCCACTTAATGACTTACTTTTACTGCAATAATACTGATAATAGTATTAATAATAGTAATAATAACAATAATAATAATAATAATAATAATCAGATAACCTGATGTAACAAAGTGTCAGAATCCTTTTGTTTAATCAATGATAATTGCAGTTATCATATGCAGAAAATAAGTTATTTTTGTAACCGATTTCCGAGTTAAGCTCCAGATCGATTAATTAAGCAGGACTTACGGAAGAACAAAGACCAAAAGTCTGATAAGCATATGTGAAGGAATATGTGGGTAGTGTTATTTGTCAAAGCTAACCATATTCAAACTTCCAAAGCCGTAAGCGAACACTGTAAAATAATATCTTGTCATGAAAACTGATTTGCATTTTATAAATTGTCTGATTTATTACCATAAATTCGCCGCTAAATTAGGCATTACTCCGGTACAGGTCAAGCGATTTGGTTCAAGATCAACAGGCTTCTTCCTGTGCACGATATAAATGCGTATAGGCCTACCAAGTTTCACGAAAATGCAATAATGCGTATTTGAGTTATCGCGCGTACAGACACTTGAACAGACAGATGGACAGACATTTTCCCGTCCACCACACATTATCAGAAGTGTCATTCAGGCACTTAATAATGAGTTATTTGCTGAGGTAAACATCTGGACTCCATAATATTTGATTCCTCATAACATTACCTACAATGCAGAAAAAAGGTCATAAGTGATAAGTGGTAACTGATAACATTAGAACCTTCGTCGTGATAGAAGTATTTTCTTATATCCACAATTTGTAATATTATTGTGATGAAAAGATGGGATAGGCTACTTAATTAAGCTAGATAATGATCATGCTTTGATAATATTATTATGTGATAAAGAAGTTCGAGTATTTTAATTGCTGATATGTAAAGAAGAATGTTTGTGGGCCGCATATCTTATGCCTATTGTTTGCAGACGTGATTGTCTTTCTCTCACCATGGCAACGTATCATACGTCATATTGCGTGTTACAACGTAATGTATTAACACATGTCCACAAGGAGAACATAAAGCTTAGACAAGCTTGGTATGATGCTACTAAGCAGAGATCTAATAATACCCAGCTTAAGTTTTCATATCAAAGGGTAATTATCATTTATTTCATGTTAACCTATTCAGGCGTCTGTTTCTCTACAAGTGACTATGCATTTGGATATGAATTACGCCATCAAGATTAAAAAGCTTACCCTTAAACTTGTCAAACCAACTAACAATATACTTCATGAGAGATGTAATGTATTGTATGAGCACTAGTTACATAAAAGTCGGATGATTCTTGCTAATTTCAGGTTGGGATATTTCATCAGTACAACCACAGTATACGTATTAAAACAGTAACGAAACTCAGTCCGTTTCCCTGCCACACGAACATGCGCGCGCATACACCTAGCGATCATATCGGCCATAACTAACACTACATTAACTACTGCGGGAAGTATGTAAATAAATAGGAGTGTTGTATTTATTAGGACAAGCGTGTTTCGAAAGGACCTTAATGTTCTGCTGTAAATTGCAGTAATAATAAAATCAGGTAAACTGATGTAACAAAGTGCCAGTATGTTTTTGTTTAATCAGCTATGATTGGAATTATGATAGCCTATGCAGAATACAAAAAAAAAGTCAAATCCATCTCAGTTACCTGGGTCAGTTTAACGATCTACTTGGATAAGCGCATGTAGAGTAATAGTGTTATTTGCCATAGATAACTATATTTTAATTTCCAAAGCCTTATAAGATCACAGTAAAACAAAAGGCTATGTTGTCATGATAACTGATTTGCATTTCATAAATTCTTTCGAATACGTATATTACCATAAAATAGGCATTGAATTGTTACTCCGAAACAGGTCAACCGATTTTACCCAGTATCAAAAGACGTCTTCCCATGGACATTATATATGTGTATACCAAGTTTCATAAAAATCTGGTAAAGTGTATTTGAGTTACCGGGTCTTTAAAATAGACATTAAATGGGTTTTACTCCGGTATCGGTCTAACGATTTGGTCCAATATCAGTAGGCGTCTTCCCATGTACATTATAAATGGGTATACAAAGTTTCAGGAAAATCCAATAAAGCATATTTCAGTTATCGCGACTTCTTGTATATTAACATAAAAGGCACTAAATTGGGCATTATTCCGGTATTGGCCAACCGATTTGGTCGAATATCAATAGACGTCTTCCCATAAAAAGTGTTCCCTATTACAGGCCATGGAGGTCGAGAGGGTTCCAGGAGGTTGAGGCTCCCGGATTTTTAGACAATCGGCACACGAAGGTAGTAAGGTTGTCAGCCTTACGCACCGGCCGCCTTTACCCCCAGGATTGCTCCTGGTACTCATTTCTGAGTCGACCCCAGGGCCATAGTGCTACCAGAAGGATTAGGCCAATTGAAAAACTCCAATGACCTCATCGGGGATCGAACCCGCGACCATCCGGTTTGTAGCGCAGCGCCTCAACCACTACGCTACGGCGTACCCCAGACGTTTTCCCATGGACATTATAAATGTGTATAAGAAGTTTCATAAAAATCCGATAAAGCGTATTTGAGTTATTGCGTCTTTAAAATAGACACTAAATCGGGTTTTACTCAGGTATCGGTCAACAGATTAGGTTCAAATTCAATATGAATGAATGATTGAATGATTTATTCTTGTATCTGGAGTTGTACAAATGATCACCCCTGGTGTTACAGAAAGTTTTTCACCAAAGGGCGTCTGCATACATAAAAACTCATCTGAAATCAGTACTACTACTAATAAATGTTTACCTTTCGTAAGTATATCCACTTACCATTTCTAACCAATTTCCCTTAAGCAGCTAATTTGTTTTTCCCATTTTATTTTGACTATGTATAAAAAATTTCCCAGTTCTTCAAATTCAATAGGGTACTTCTCATAGACGTCATAAGTGCGTATACCAAGTGTCATGGAAATCCGATACAGCGTATTTGAGTTATGGCGCCTTTCTAATATAATCTACTAAAATATGCACTAAATTAGGCATTACTCCGGTACCGGTGAACCGATTTGGTTCACTATCAATAGGGTTCTTCCCATGGACATTATAAATGAGTTTTTCAAGTTTCATGAAAATCCGGCGCGTACAGACACACGGACGGACAAGACGGACAGAAATTTTTCGTCCCCACACACAATCTCTTAAAGTATCATACTGGCACTTAATAAAGGAAGAAATCCTGAATTGCATATCTTCACTTTCCCAAATGATCCAGAAAGGTAAGAACAAAAAAATACGTAATATTTATTGGTCTATTAGCTTACTCGTGACATGTATTCTGGTGTGGATATGTTTCAACTTACTTTAATGTAATATTCTTATATTTCGTTCTGTTACAAAGATTTTTGGTGTAAAAAAAAATGCCATTAATAGTCGACGAGAAGACCTATTAATAAAATACGTAAAATATTTGAGTGAAAATTGACGTCTATGCTTGGAACACATAGAAAACAGCCATTTTATGAATACCTATAAGAACTCGTTAATTAAAACTGCTGTACCGACGGTGTTCTCAATTTCAAATGACCCAGGAATTTTTTTTTTTTTTTTAATGGAGTTCATCCTGCAGTAATTTAGGATAGACAGATCTACAATATTGAAGTCGTGCGTTGCCATAAGTTATAACATAGAGAAACAAAAAAATACACTCTCAACAATGAAGTGCAGCATGAACAGCGTGTCGGACCTAATTCAAAGACTACCCTTTAATAGCCTATCATTATAATTTGAATGATGATTTTAAAGGAAAAATACTAGGCCTAGATTCAGTTCTTATCAGTAGCCTATTTGGGTATGGTTTACCTGTTCTAATCTAGATTATAGACTACCGTACCTGTTGTATTATTTCTTAAACTTAAAATTCAGATTTGCAATAAAGAAGAATATTGTTTATTTTTCTCTCTTATTATGACATATTTTGTGATGTGCTCATGCATTTTTCAAAGTCATTTGATAATGATAATGTAGTTTTATTAACTCGCCGCATGAAGCGCTAGTGTCGTCCAGTTAGCATGTTGTCATAAGACTTTTAACACACAGTTCCATTACTGTATTAATACCTATACTGTGGTACAGCCCATACTTTCCATTTCCACAAAAAAATACTACTACTGGAAATTTCTTTTTTAGTTGACCTTTAGTTATACTCATTTTAGTTTCATATCAGTGTTCAGGTTCTGTGTATAACCGTAGGTCATGCAACTATTTATGTTCAACTATTTTCTACTGTTAGTGTGCCCTCTAAGAGTTGCTTTATGGCGTCGGTAAATAAAAAACATAAACTCCGTAGCGCTACATCCATGGAGGGACTAGGCCTACAATCCGACCGCTGCGACATCTACCGTAGACAGATGGCAGGATTGGGGGCATGTGGTCAGCATGGCGACACCCACTGCCGGTAATGATCGTTTCCGTGACCGGAGCCGCTACTTCTCAATCAAGTAGCTTCTCAGTTTGTATGACGAAGCTGAGTGCACCCCGTTCCAGACCTCCCAACCTCAGAAAAATCTGAGGAGGTACCGGGGATCGAACCCGGGCCTGCTAGTCCGTAGCCAGTGACGCTAACCAAGAATTTGATTCAGGATGACATTGCGGGGATGAGTCATGATATGTAAATAATCAATTCGCCATTTGCCTTTACTACTGGGGAAACCATGAAACACACATGTCAAATTAGCCTGTTAAGGGATTTAAACTTTGGACCTCCAGAATGCGATTCCAAGACTCGCCACCATCTCGGCCACCTCGCTCGTCTGGAAAGAACTGTTGTCGTTGAAAGAAATGGAATATATAAGAACACCTGAAGCTGTATAGAGGAAGGAAGAAGACTAACTTGGTAGAACAAAAAACAGATGGAAAGACGAAGTGGATTCTGACCTAAAAGGAAAGATTTTAAATATTCAGAGTAAATATTCAATACAACCCACAGCAGATTTTTTACCTAAAATAGGCAAAAAATCACCTCTCTCCATCTCTCTCTCACTAAATGATCACCTTATGCTGCAAATGGAATGTACTAATTTTAGAAATATAAAATTAGCATATTTAGGAACCTGACATATCTAAACCGTACTGTTAAATATTAGTTCTCTGAACAATAGACGTCGGACCAAAAAATATATCTCCTCTTCATCAGTTAAAACGACCCCATCTAGAAACGGAATATGAAAAATGAAAACCATTACACTTAAGTCGTTTTCAATGATTTCAACGAACAATGAAAATTGTAAGAAAACTGAACAACACGTTTGGCCGTGGCTACTAAAGAAACAAATTTACAGACAACAGTCGAATTGCCGGATGGTGGAGTTAAAACAGGATCTCGCTTCGCTTGGTAGAAAAAAAAAGTCATATTAGGTAATATGATAACGAAGAGACATAGTGCACATAATACACACCTACCGTGATCCATCAAGATATGTAGAATTTAACGGATAGTACTGGAAATAAATTACACACAACAATGTATTGTGGTACGCATATGTTTAATTTGCAACATAGGCCTATTATCGGGTTAAGGCTCTAATAGTTAGGCAAAGGGGAAATAAAATGCACTAATTTCACATCCTGTATGGGATGAACTGTTAAGCCAACGGCAGCCTTTAACCTAAAAAATCTGCTTTATTGTGTAAATATTTTAAATTCAGGCGAAACGTTCAATACGTCAACCTTTGTAATGTGCGTTTTATGGATCAGTTCTCTGAAATTCTCGTCGAATATTAACTTTCAACGTGTAGGTTCAGTAATCCTATTTATTTCCCTTACTGTAAGAGGATAATAAATATCTACCTGGTTCAAGGAAATTCTACTCACGCTGTATGAGTTTACTGTTTTATATATTACGGAGATGTATTTCACGGATTCACTTCTAATCTCACCGTACCTTGCAATTAACTTCTTGCTTATGTATTTCTTTATTTATTTTTTATTTTTGGAACTTTTAATGAATGTTTTGCTATGGATTATATTTCGTTAAGACGACTTATCCCACAGCAATAAGAATGACAATAAAACGACATAATCAGGGATAGTAATTTTTTGTAACAAGATAGCACAGACCTACAGTATGTTATTTTAATGTATGGGGGTTTGAACTTGACAGTTTATTTTACAATTTCCTCATAAATGATAGTCATATACTGTTGGAAGAACATAAATGCAATATCACACGAGAATTGAACTATTATATCTCGGAAGCTGAACTTACGCGAGTGAAAGAAAATTTCCAAAAATACTCCCAGTGTTGTGTGAATACAAGAGGAGGACGTTCGTGATGAGGTATGCGGTTATTTTCATTGTAATTTTAACTTTAATTGTTAGTACCTGAATTATAACCATTGTTAACGGCTTTATTTGCGTAGATATTTCACCGATCGCTTGGAAGTTAGAGCTGTGGCCGCCATGACGCAGAAACCCCATGATTGGCCAACTAGTACGTGAAACATAGTGTATTATATCACAGAATTCTTAATTCAGGCAATCGTAAGAACCACTGAAACTCTTTTCACTTTTACGTTTTAATTCTAAAGAATAACGGATGTTTAGTAATGTTATTAACCTCCTCAATATTACATAAAAATTGGCCAAATACAGTATCTTAAGAATCTATTAAAGTAGCAAACAATCATTAAAATGTTTGCAAAAGATATAATATTTATTATCTTAATATGAGCTCTACTGACAAGGAAAACAGTCTCATTCTTTATTAATCCTAGTAACATATTTTTCCCCCTCAAGGAAGAACTTTTACACACTTTTGATCTGTGGAACTGCCTCATTTTTTCTTCCACTCACTACAAAACGTATATTGTAACCTTTAAGGTTTACAAATAGATAATAAAACTTAACTATTATCCTTAGATAAATAGACTTGACTTTATATACAAAAAAACAAACCATAATTCTTTCTAATGAGGTAAAGACTCATTACCTAGAGATATTAAATAATGAAAGGAAAATGCTCTTGTTGTAGGCTATTTGAATATTTTATCATAACATTGAAAATTATTTTAATAGTAGAAAAAGTTATGCCTGTTCTTATGATAATTCGAGAGTGATAGGGAAAAAGAGAATAAGTCAAAATATTAACGTTTCAGAAGAGAAGAAAAACCATTTATTTCCACAGCATTGTAACAATATTTAGTTCAGCCCACCAAGATATTTTACATAGTATAAGATACTATTTTAAAATAACTGGGTGGTTTGAACAAAAAATTGTAACAATGCTGTGGAAATAAATGGTTTTTGGTCTCTCCTGAAACATTGGTTTCTTGACTTATCCGCTTTTTCCCTATCACTCTAGAATTTAAACACTGTATTAAATAAATTTGAAATAGGCCTACAGGTATAAATTAAAACACTCTCAACTCGCGAGTTTATGTTCATTTTTAATTAAAAAACTGATATTCAATATGTCGAAATTGAAACGTTTAAGGCTCGCTTAGTTTGTCAACTAGAGCCATGTAATGATACAGGTCTTTCACTCTGCAGTCGATGGTAAAAGAAGCACTCTCAACGGCTGATGATATTATTAAAAACAGAAATTTATGCCACTGAATGACATAAAATTATAACAATCTAGGGTTACAAACTATGGTTTCAGTCATATTTGCATATGATTATTAACTAGACTCAATTTGGTAAAAACTGAGAATCTTAAAATTCATTACGCCTTTTTAAATGTTAAATTTCTCACGGTACTAAAAAAAATAGTCACTTGGTGGCTAGAAAGCGTTGTCCAATCCATCCTATACATTGCTGCCATGCACCAGAGAATCAATTGTCCCTGTCTGCGCAAGTGCATACTAGGTGGCAGGATAGCTGGAAACCTCCCAAAATGGCTGCACGATACGCAATAAAATTATTATTTTGTAAACATTAGCGGTTGTCTAAAAAATAGTGTACGAAACAGATGGTAAAATGATTTTATTTTGCTCGTAGAATTGCTATAATCGCCCGATGGGCACGTATCACAAGCATAACTACTCCAAAAATATAAGTTCTGTTTTTACCACATGTATCATAAATTGCTATTTAGTTCGCAGGCTACTTGTAGTAAACTCATTAGGTCGGTACATATTACTGATAACATATGAGTTAATATTTCTCGTTGAAGAGGATATTTCATGCCTTTGCTCAAAACAGAATTATGTACTTTAGTTTATGGACTTGATATTCACATAAATGTAATTTGAGACATGGAATAAATTAGGTCGAAGTGAAGAAATGAAGACCTGTTGAAGCTACGTCAGATTCAGTTAACCTGCGGAGCAATGATTAGCTAGAAACCGCAAATGTTGTGTACTTCTGTTTAGTATTCCAACTGACGGATCTGCGGTTTGCAACCAATCCCTACAAAGCTGGGCTTGTCATTTGCGTTTGCTCCATCTGTCTTGTGGCAATACCCTGCTTGGGTGTGGCTCCTAGCAGCCTACTTTCAAGTATCATTACGCCAACACCAGTAACAACAATAGAGTTACATTACCTACTATAAACCAAGAGCATAACAAGACAAGGAGAAACTCCATGTTAATTATTCTGCTGTACCAAATAGGCAGTCATTAAGATGGATAAATGTGGTAGTTTATTATGAATGTACCAATGTTGAAATTGCTTTACATGAATGTGGCTGCGGTAAGTTCACATCAGTGGAAAGGTAGAGTCAGACTGAACAATTCAGATTACGGCTATGGCATTGAATTTTTCAGACTGATTCCTCTTCTTCTTAATCAAGCACTACAACTCTCCATTGAAAGTTTTGGCCTTCTCAACCACCTTCTTCCATTCTTTCCGGTTTTCAATTATCCTACTCCAGTTGTTCACCTTCATAAATTTCAAGTCACTTATTACATCGTCCTCCCATCTAGTTTTTGGTCTGCCCAATCTTCTATTGGCAATTGGTTTCCACTTGTATATTCTTTTAACCAATCTATGCTCCTGCATTCTAGCTATATGACCAAACCACCCTAATCTTAATGCTCTTATATGATTTATTATATTCCTATTATTTATAAGCTTATTTAATTCACTGTTATTTTTGACTCTCCAATTACCATCTCTTTCCCTCGTTGGTCCAAAGATTTTCCTCAGTATTGACCTTTCAAATATTAATAGTCTTTGTTTGATAGAGCTTTAAAGAACCCATGTTTCACTTCCGTAAGTTACTACCGGTCTTATTGTTGTGCAGTATAATTTGAGTTTGGCTTGTTTTGATATCAATTTACTCTTGAATAACTGCGCATTTGCATAGTACCGGTATGCTCTATTTCCTAGGATAATCCGTTTCAGAATGATTCCACCTGGTTCAAATCTCGGCTATGGCATTCAATTCTTTAGTAGACTCTGCCTTTCTATGTTGTATAATGTGTATAAAATATCACCTATTCCCTCTGCCTTTCTACCTTAGCCTAGACATGGCCAGTGTGAAAGAATATTATCATTCTACATCAGTGGTTTCCAAAGTGGTTCCTAAGGACATCTGGAGTCCTTGTTACCGGCGAGAGGTCTGTGGCTAATTAAAATTAATTTGAGGTACGTGGTCAACATCGGGGGTCAGTGAAAGCCTTAATATAAAGTAAAATAATCGCGACCCATTTTCATTATTAGGAAAGTTAAAATAAATAATCTGGTACGATTGGTACCTGCGCATGTTTCTCGATGATGGTACTAAACTCTACTGCATGCCACTACTGCATGAATGGCGGGGAAGGGCATACCATCTAACCTCTACATCATTTATCTCCGTCTTTCGACTTTGTTAGTTGATGACAGGAAAACGTAAATATGAAAAATAATACAATATTATGGAGCCACCTTTGGCATAGAAACATGAGTCCAATCCACTTTTTAAGCACATAAATAATTTTGAAAATGAATTTAATAATGTATTTAATTAGGGGTACACTGTCAAAGTCGTCTCTATTTACATACATCTTTCCGGATTGGATTTTCAAAATTGTTTCATTAAGGTACACGTATTAATATGTTCGTTTATGTCAGTTCCCTAGCAATAAAAATAAATAAGTAATTGAGAAGCGATGGAAATTAGTCTTAAGTGAAAATTTTTACATTTCGCGTTAGAAAAAATCAGAAGATCTTGAAAATATGGCTCTTAAGTTGTTGGCCAACTCTCCCGGAAATGAAGTGGGCCATCTCTCCTATTTGTAAAGGTGAGATGGCCATACTCAGTAGTTAAAAATTAAAAGGTTTAGAACAGAACACGTAATACAAGTGAAATATATAAGGTTCACTCACCTCACACAGTGAGTATCGTTTAACTGTTAGTAATAATGTCGGACTTCTGCTTATTTCATTCAATACACAAAAAATAAATGGCCAGTTAGAAAACAATAATGTTATATAAATCGCGAATTTCTAAATATAAACAGCGCAGGTGGTCAACAATCGACTCTTAGTACCAAAAGCTTGCCGCCTACCAAGTTACGATCAAATATGTTTATCGGCCTTGAAATCAGAGCGATTGGTCGTCTCCCCCGCATGGCCGTCTCTCCCGGAATTACCCTAAATTATCTCAGACAATAGCATTAAAAACAATCACTTCATTAAGTAGAAAGAACCACTTCTGACAAAAGCCATTATTTGTTATTTCAGTTCCTACCTTTACATTACTTTGCTTTACTTTTCTTGGATTTATGGTATATAGGCCTAGCATTAAATTAAAATTAAAATACGTACTTAATAACAAGAATGTGTCAGAAATCGTCGGACTAGGAGAAAGTCCGTTGAGATAATTATGTCACACATTGTATCTTAATGGTACGCGTATTTTATTAGGCCTACAGTAACAAGTAAAGTGCTGAATGAAAATCAAATTAAAAATAACAATTGAGAAATTGTTTGTTTTGTAAGTAACAATTTGATAAATTTTAATGAGAAATTCTAAGATTATTTTTGAAAAGTTCACTATGTTATATTGAGTAGAATTCAATACAATTGTATAGCAAAATAATAATGAAGTACTGCTGTGTTGTTATGATAAAATCTCCTATTTGCAATGAAATGTGAATTCGTGGAACAAATAGAATAGAATTTATAAGGCACATCAATTTGAATTATAGACAGTAAAATGTATTATTTTCATAAAGTAGCATTACATAAAATAAAGCTGAATTCAATTGCTGAATAGCTGTATGCGAAGCACACCACATTACAATATAAATCAATGTACTAAAATGGTACATAACATGGACAAAAACTTAATGCATATTTACCTAGACACAATGAAAAACTGTAGAGCTTTTAGCTCTCATGAAGTGAACGTCAATATTAAATATCACAAAGTTTACAATAGCAAATTCTGCATTATTTCCTCGTGTCTCCGTCAGTATTACCGTTGCATCGAACTAAGGAAATATAGATGGCTTACTGCACACATGTATTTAGTGTAATGTTGGGTTAAACATGTTATGCAAATTTGGAAGCTCCTGAGGCATGTATTTCCTATATTTAAATCTAACAAGTGAAAAACAAAAGCTGGAGGGGTAAAATGTGGTAAGTTTCTTTTCCTAGGTACATATTCATGATAATTAGGAATTAAATTGAATTAAAACTATAGAATTAGGCCTATACTTAATACATATGTCCACCATGCTATGGATATAAGGAAACGCTAGTGTAACTTACTGTATCAGAGTCTTTGTTACAAACAATAGTTCGTACTTTGTCAGCAAACAAATAATCCTACGGATTGCTGGAACTGGTAATACACAAGTTATAACAAACGTAGGCAGGTAAATAATAGAATATACAGTCTACTTGTAACAAGAGAATATTATACGAGAGAAATTCCGCTGACACTGGGACTCGAACCAATATCCTTCAATTTTACATGCCGCTTCTCTAGTAACTGAGCAAGCCTGAGTTCGATTCACAGCGCCAGATGGAAACTGAAACACATTCATATCATATACAGTAAACCACACTAGTTAATGAATTTGTGATCGGGTTTCCAGTTTCAAACGAATTTTTCTCCTATAATATTCTCATGTAGTGTCCAACAGAGGCAATATTATGTGGTTTATGAATACAGTGAAATCTCGATACAACGATTTCGCAGGGACCAGAAAAAAATATTGTTGTAGAGAGAGATATTGTTATATCGAGAATTTACAAAAAATGTTCAAATATTGGTAGTATATGTAGGAAACAACTTCAATAATTGAAATGCTTTAAGTATTTAAGGAAATAAAGAATTTTTACACAAGAACTGCTATACTGTACTGTATTCACTCCACCCTTAAATTATTACACTAACTTATGAGCAAACACATTGTCTTTTCAGGAAGAAGCTGGTAAAACATCCCAGTCTCGTCAGCATTATAAATATCTTCTGGCAAATATTTCTCAGTAATTTTTTTTCATTTCATTACTGCACCAGAGATTTGCGTCATTTGTTGGTGCAGATTTCTCTTCCCATTGAATTAACTTAAAAGTTATGCCATGGCGGTCTCTAAAGCGGACAAGCCACCCATTGCTAGCCTTGAAGTCCTCCACACCAAGCATGGTAGCAAACTTCTTAGCTTGACTACAAATCAACGGTCCATTTATTGGAATGTTTAAAGTTCTTTTTTCATTGAAGCATTCCAAGGTTGCAGCATCCAAGTCAATAAATGTTGCCGTTTTCTTTCGTTTTCTAGTAGGATCCACGGCATTTGAATTGAGTTTTTCCTCGATCTCATTCCTTTTCTTTAAGAAAGTCGACACCGTAGATTCCGAAAGCCCGTACTTTTTCGATGCTGCAGTTTGTTTCATGCCTGCGTCAATGTCTTTAATTACAGCTAATTTCTGCTGCATACTAATTTGTTTGCGAGAAGCCATGCTGACAGAGAAGCACAACAATACGCGAACACCACCAAACAAACTTGCCGTGCAGTGCAGGCACTGACTGGCGACCAGGCAACTGGTTTACTCCATTGTGCACTTGAGCGAGGGTGAAGCACGATCAAGGTCAAGGAAGGCGATTCCACCCTTAAAACGAGGCGGGGGAGTTCATGATTTGGACTTTCACGATCTATTTTTATCGTTGTACCGAGGAAAATGTATTTACGGGGATTCTAAATGTAATCGTAGTCGGGAGGTTTATCGTTATTAAGAGTATCGTAAAACCGAGGGGAATTTTACATTATTTTAATGGAAAGTATGCCGGGACCAAAATATTTTAACGTTATAAAGAGTATTATCGTTATATCGGTAATCGTTGTACGGAGATTTCACTGTATATATTTCCATCTTAAATGTTACTGCTCAATAGTAGTGGAAACCCGGTCACAAAATCACTAGTGTGCCTCGCAATGCAGTATATGACGTGAATGTCTTTGAGTGAGGTAGATCATTAAGGATAATCTGTCATAGGAGAGAGATTCAATCTGGCGCTGTGAATCGAACTCTGGCTAGCTTAGTTGGTAGAACAGCGGCACAGAAAGCCAAAGGTTTCACGTTATGTCCAGCAAAGACAATAACTTATTCTGTGGTTCATCAATACATATTTCTGTACTTGTAATAAATCTGTTTTGCACAAATAATTCTATAGTTCGTTGTCCAAATGTCTTTCCTGAAACTAGAAATAAAATTCTATCGGTTATGTACGTTACTGCCTTCTGTGTTTATTATTATTACGTAACGTGTGTGAATCGGTTACTAGTGAAAGTGGTCCACTGGTCCCGGTCAGTGGATGTGTCCAACAGAAATATAGTCTATTAGCATTCAACAATGAAATTGATTTTGCGTTTAGGTATTACCAGGCTTTAAAACTTAGTGCCCGAACCCACAGAGGGAGTTGATTCCGGTTACCAACAACCTGAGTATAGGGGGTGGAGGGTGATTGCGTAGGCTGATAAGACTGTCATTGATAGTAGTACTGAGAAGTGAATGCTCGTAGTACGGTGGCTCTCAAATTGGTCAACAGTGTACCTTTTTTTTTTATTATTATTATTATCATCTTTATTAAACAACATGCTCCATTGCAATGCAGCAATACTACATGCATTCCTTTTATCTTAACTACTCAAAAATATCTACATATGTACACTTATAAATATTATCCTGAATTATGTATTTGGTTTGTTTGTAGAGCTTCAAAATTTATTTTGTTCACAAATTGTACGAATTGCTTTAGATTTTTTTTGTATCAGTTCACTTTTCTCAACGGGCCAACACTTAAAAGTTTCCAAGATGTGCTTTCTGAATTGAGCTCTTTCCGAGTTCAGTAGTTCACACTCCCACAGTAAGTGGTCCACTGATTGCGAATTTCTGGTACACACGCAAGTTGAATCTTCCTTAATTTTAAAACGGTGAAAATATTCGCCAAACCTACCATGCCCAGTCAACATAGCTGTGATATTGTGGTTTAACCTCAGGGATTTGTTTAGTCTGTGTTTCACGGTTGGAAAATATGATTTTGTTGTTCTTTGTCATTGTGCGTGTTTATAAATTTATAATACCTGTTCGGCATGCCGAAAGTAAAGTGTTCTAAAACGCAAACATATATTGAAACATTTGGGAGGGACTATTATACACAAACAGGAGAACGTATCGTTTTGCATGCTTGTAATGTGAGTTTAGAGAATGAGAAGTTATTTTGTGGTCTTCTTATACCTGTATTCCGGTTTGTGTACTATCACGTGAACTAGCATATGGTAGTTAGCGCATACGCCGAGCAAAGTCTGTACAGTACGGTTGCTGTTAACATATTCGATCGGGCACTAAGTTTTAAAGCCTGGGTATTACGTAGTATCGTAATGGTGTTATGCGTCTATTGGCATTCAATCTAACAACAGAAATGCCAAGTTTAGATAACTTAAATGTTACGTAAGGTTCATATTAGCGCTATGCATCCATTAGCATTCAACCTAAGAAACAAAGAATGCCGTATCTTCTACATATAAGTTATTTAAAGAAGAATTGTGAGTGTCTGTTTAACTTTTATACAAATCTATAATTTTATTCAGATCTCAAAACACGAAGAAAAGCACTGTCGACATTTCATTTGTTTAAACTTCAATAATACAAGTGCAGAAATGGTTAGCCAAAGTGACAAAATTAATATAAGGAGTATAAGTGGGACCTTGACAGGAAATCTACTCACAACAACAGCTGTTCTGCTTGGAGAACAAGAGATACATCATACTAGCCGACAGTTCAACTTATACTTCATTCTCTCAAAATTAGGTTTTTGTCACTTGTACCCGTGTCTTCTAAACGCCTAAATTTAGCTAAATCACACTATACAACGAATTTTCCGATATTTTGTAGGTATAATGTCTCTTAATAGCAGTACTAAATATTACCAGAAAAGGCTGATTTGTAAGATTTCGTACTTATCGCTATTGTCAAAAAGACTGTCTCTGGACATCGACCTAGGCAATGATTGAACCATAAACTTTGGGATTAGAAAGTCCATGCCTTGTTACGACATCAGCCATAATTTTCTGAATGTACATAATATAAAACTCATGACAACATGGATAACATAAGAATTGTGTACTGTATAGAAATTTCTTGCATGACCTAGGCAAAGATTGAACCATAAACTTGGAAATTAGAAAGCCCATGCCTTTTTACGGCATCAGTCATAATTTTCTGCATGTACGTAATATAAAACTCAAGAAATATTTAAAAGACAACATGGATAACATGAGAATTCTGTACTGTATAGAATTTTCTTGCATTAAAATTATTATTAAAACTATTCAAAGAACTGAGCAACATGCAACTAAAAACATTCTTTTAGAAAATTCAGCTCACTTCATTCAATGAGCAAATCTCTTTTTCTTCCGAAGAGTAAAAAATGCCTACAATGTCAACTGTTGAAGTATATAAATTAGTAGTGTGTTTAATAAAGAAGAAACAAAGAACGCAGTGTAAATCTAAGAGTAAACATAGAATTCCTTGTTTGTCACAGCCTTGAGGCTTTGGAGCTTCGTGTAATGTGCGTTACAAGTTGTAAAGTGCCAGAAGGAGAAGAAATAACAGCGAAGTCATGACACGGAGAGGTCAGTGTAAGTTTAGCTCCTGCAGGGTATGTGAACAGCATAGCACAATGTAGACATCACTTCGTTCCCACGGGATTACCTCACAACTTGCGGCACAACTTGACACTTATATATGACGTGTGTTTGTCTCATCCCAAAACCTTCATAACCTCCCTCATCCCAAAACATAACTGAATAAAAACCTTGTATATACATTTGACTAGTGGATGTCAGTCATCTGCAATAGGAACGAATCCAGAAGCTTACAACTCATTCTTTGTGCCAGTTTTATTTCGTTTAGGCTAGGTTCCAATCAGTTTAGCGGAGATATCAATTTCTCTTACATACTGAAGAACATCCACAATTTGTTATTTTTCTCTCTACACATCTTGAATCGTTCATGATTCAAAAAAGTACAGCAACACTATGAAAGGTATACAGTAGAGTCCCGCTATTCCGAAAATCCGCCTATTCCGAACAGAGTTCAGAAAAAATACAGATTTTTAACTTAAAAATCAATTGACGTTAAAAAGACTTAGTGAAAAAACGTACATTTATTGTTATACAAAGAAGTTAAATAGAGACATACATAGAGCCTAAGCTTGATGAAAACGTCTGAAACCAAATTGGAATGAAAGTCAATACGTTGATATTATTCATGAAATTCGTCAATTCCGAATTCCCGCTAAACCGACTCGTACAGAAGGATCAAA
The DNA here is from genome assembly GCA_964059195.1 of Ectobius pallidus. Classification (NCBI taxonomy): domain Eukaryota; kingdom Metazoa; phylum Arthropoda; class Insecta; order Blattodea; family Ectobiidae; genus Ectobius; species Ectobius pallidus. Next base: position 88,145,259 of record CAXKWD010000008.1, read on the forward strand.
AAAATAGACGCTGAAGTAACATGCACGCCATCTTTGCTATATCGTTCACGATTATTTTGCTAGAGCTGAATCTGAAACAAAAATTGTTACAGTACATTTCGGTGAAATTTCAACATCCCAGCTACAATACCAACGCACAAAAATTGCTGGGCATTACTTTTCGATCCTCCCTCCAACCTAAAAAGTATCATCTGTTATTTCAGAGAAAACAACATGTACGTTTATTTATTCCTCGATAGAACTGTTAGCTGTTACACAGAAATGAACCACAATGACAAAATAGGAGAGCAATGAACAGTGTGTGACTGAGATAAACAAAGAAAATGTATGTAATTAGTATTGTTTACGTGATTTCATAACTAGTAGTTCACCCTTCGTCTGGAAACAATCCATCGTACAGTTCGCTGGAACAACTATTAAGAATTGATCCCATTGTACACTAACGAGAAACTTTTCAAAAACATTCTTGAGGCACAGATTCACTCACTACTTATAAATATGCAATGTTGCAATCCCAAAATTATCTTTGGCTATTGTCTTAGGGAAGCTTAGGGGAATTATTATCGGAGATTATGGTTTTATTAAATTTTTGTGCACTGCACACCAACTGCCATTATAAGAAAATGTATGAAAAAATTAATTAGTATACGACCAACAAAAATGCAAAATTATGCGCGGATTTCAATTCGCATAAGTGAAGCATATGACTTTCTATTCGGTTATTTCAAGATAAAAAATTAACAAGTCACATTTTAACTATCACATAAACAGCAATAGTTTATAACAGCAGTATATAAATAGTTTGAGCAGATCACTATTTTGATTTTACAATAAAATGTTGTTCAATTTTCAATTTTGATGTGCATTATGAACCAAAGTAACTCAATAACAGAATTATCCAATTCCAAAGAAATTTGTATTTATCCATAACTTATTTGCAGTGTTTGAGTCTACCATTTTCACATAATTGAAACTACATTAATAGCATTAGACTGAATTCTATAAAGACATACAAATCCAAACGTAACTTTTATTATTTGACTTTGAATAGAGAAGTCCTCAGGTCGTGCCAGAATTATCAAACAAAATAAATGAATGTATAAGATGTAACCAAAACAGAAAGTATACTTAAGTAATCAGAAGGCATACGATAAGGTTAAGCAGGGGATATATACCAGTGTATTATACCCTGGACTACTGAACATCACTACATATATATTAAAATATCACCCAATCTTCGTATTCCCATCACTTGTATTTATATTCATGCCTTTAGATAAAATCAAAATCATAATTAATAATCATGTCATGTGAAAGATTCTGACATTTATTAAGTCTGCCGGTTATGCAGATGATTATGTAATTAATCATGTGGAATATTCTATCGGTTACACAGCAAGGTTGAAAGGTTATGTAATTATACACTAATACCAACAGTTTAAGGATCTATTATGCGACACATCCCTGCTTCATTTAGCCATCTTCTGGTACCTGTGGTAGGAGATAATTTTCGTTGTACAAGACCGAATTTGTATAACCCGATTACTAGAAGAATCCTTCAATATAAGCATCAAAAGACACATTATGAACACCTGCATATTACCCGCACTGATATATGGCTCACAAACTTGGAACACAACTAAAAAAAGACAGAAAATCAATTCAAGCATGCCAAAGAAAGATGGAAAGAAAAATCCTAGGAATAACGTGGACAAATAGAATCAGGAATGACGTAGCAAGAAGAAGAATACAAATAACAGATGCAGGAAATGCCAGAAGTTACCAAAAGTGGAGATGGGCCGGACACATCATGAGACAAAACCCAAACCGATGGACCCACAGAGTAACGACATGGGATCCAGGGACGGGAAGGCACGATGGGTAGATCAACTAAGGGTAACTTTCGGCTACAACTGGACCACTACAGCTAAGGACAGAATAAAATGGCAACTCCTAATCAAGACGGCAATCCAGTGAAACAACACAAGATGACAACACAACTACAACGGGAAAAGGACCCAGTGCACGATTGAAAATGAAAGACTAAAGTCGCAGTTAAAAGTGTTTAGAAGCACAAATAGGTCATAAGAGATAGACTAAATACTGAACCAGAAGCAACATTAGGAAGATCCCTCCCGGAATGGCTAAAATCAATCCACCTCTCACAGAAGAGAGGCCCGTGCCCCACGGGGACATTATGGGCTAATACTAATACTAATGCTAACTCTTAAAGGAACCGGAAAAAATCGGAGAAAATTGGTCTTTGGATCAAACGCAATAAAATATAAAAGGAGTATAAATATTGAAAAATGCTTTGAAACATTTATTCATAAGGGCAGCAATCAGCATGACGTTCTAATATGTTTGTGAAGCACGAAGAACTATTTTCTTAGTGGTGTTGTGATCTGTAACTAGGGTTTGGAAGCTCATGCATTAAACAAGTGACATTAGTTTGCAACACGCAAAGCAACCTCACGCACTGTCACTCACCCACAACCTATTCTATAACCAAAAACTACAAACTTTATAAGTAGGAACCGGAAGTTTATGAAAACTAATATTTTTAATAATGTACTCTATTACATGCTTATGTTAAAATGTGTACAAGACAAGAAATATATAACAGAAAATTAATGGTTTCATATTGCCTATTGTTGTACATTTCGTAATTTTGCGATAATCCATCACATTTGCTTGATATTAAAATATTTGTACATAATTTACTAATTTCTTACCTATTTTAATAGCATATTTCTTAGAGATTTGTAAATAAAGTTTTGTGTTGATATCTTTCGTTATTATTTAGATATGCCAAATCGTTCTTTACTTTCTGGACGAACCCTCGCATAATACTTTAAAATAATAAAAATTCCTAGTTTCCAACCAATAGCGTTTTTGTTGTTTGTTTGATTGTTGTTTATTGAATAGCGGATCTCTACTCTTACTTAGGCCTGTAACCATTGCCGGAATTCAGTCCCGCGAATCTACAGAAATGAGGTTGTCTCATATACATATAGCCTAAATGCCGTAAAAATAGCCGGATTAAACCCATGAACTTGGAAAAAGTTAGGTCGCATGAACCGCCTTTTTACAATTACACTGAATACTACATATTTATAGATTCATTTGAATTGCTACGATCCTACATTTTATTGGAAAACTTGTATTGATCAATATAGAATGACCAAAACTGACCTTACAGTATTTTACTAACAACCTAAGAAATTATAGGCTGCGAACTACGATAAGGTATATTATCAATAGTTAAATTGTGATACAAGTGTAACATACATTTACACATACAGCAAGTAATTTTAACTGGCAGCGAAGATATCTTCATATAACACTGATAGAGTATAATTGACTATCGCTAAACGCGATTATTCGGTGATCACCGTCTCAGCCGGGCCTCACCGAATGGGACCAAGTGTACAATGTTGCCAACCTTACAAACATGACTACAGGTGATCGAGTAGTCTACGGATTATAAACGACACGTCGGCGTGTTATTTCGTATTGGATAATACTATGGTAAATAGGCCTATAGGATAACGAATAAAATCAGTAAGCCTATTAGTAGGAGTTACCTCAAGAAGTTATTACAGTGGCATTATACTTCTTAGTGTAACGGAGACTTATGAATGTTGTGGAAGGGTAACAAATTTTCTGCATTGGGGGAAGGGGGTTCAAAAAGTATGACATATTAAAAAAAAGAATATTTTTTATAGTTTCAAGTGATAGAGTATCTTATTCTGTAGGCAATTCTAAATTTTCAAACAAAAAATCTGATGTGAACGTTACATAACTTCCTCTGCCCAAATAAAAATTAGTAGTATTCACATATCATTGTACAGAATCGCAAGACACAATTTTACGCTAATTATGCTATAAATACCATATAACCCCTTCTTTGAATGTTGCGACTAAACACGCAGGCTATAATATAAAAAAACAAGTGACTGCAAGCGTTTATTGAACTTTCCACCGTTAAGAATAATTTCCGAAATTTATCGAATATTCCCCTCAGATATTTCTTTGCTGTAAGCATGGCCAACAATACATCTATCTCATTTCACGTGCTTATACAGTATAGAATAAAATCAGATAAACTGATGTAAAAAAGTGCCAGTATGTTTTTGTTTAATCAGGTATGACTGCAATTATCATATGCAGAATATGTTTTTTTTAATTGATTTCCAAGTTAAGCTCCAGATTTATTCATTAAGCAGGGCTTACGGAAGAACAAAGGTCTAGTTTTTTTTTAACCAGATTAAAATCTTCCAGCATCAGCTGAACTGTACAGATTTGTGATATCTTGACAATCGCACACTCACATAAAAATACAAAAAAAAAAAAAAGTGAAATTGGCCGGTTTCGGGATTTGAACCATGGAACTTCAGAATGTGAGGACAAGACGTTACCAACTCGGCCACCTGGGTCAGTTTAGCGGTCTAGTTGGATAAGCGCATGTTAAACAATAGTGTTTTTGGTCATAGCTAACTGTAATTTAATTTCCGAAGCCTTATAATATCACAGTATGGTATGGTAAGGTGCATCTTTATTCTTATATACATGTTAGATACATTATCCATAGAATAAATCCAGCGCACGGGCCTAGACGGCAATCGACTATGTTGTCAAGATAACTGATTTGCTTTTTTTTTATATAAATTCTTTCGAATACGTATATTATCATAAAATAAGCACTAAATTGAGCATTACTCCGAAACATGTCAACCGATTTCATCCAATATCAATAGACGTCTTCCCATGGACATTATAAATGTGTATACCAAGTTTCATAAAAATCCGGTAAAGCGTATTTGAGTTACAGCGTCTTTAAAATAGACACTAAATTGGGTTTTTCTCCGGTACCGGTCTACCGATTTGGTCCAATATCAGTAGACGTCTTCCCATGTACATTATAAATGAGTATACAAAGTTTCAGGAAAATCCAATAAAGCATATTTGAGTTATCGCGACTTCTCATATATTAACATAAAAGGCACTTAATTGGGCATTATTCCGGTACTGGCCAACCGATTTCGTTGGATATTAATAGACGTCTTCCCATGTACATTATAAATGGGTATAGCATTTGAGAACAATACTTTCAAACTATTCTCAAAGATACTAACTGACAAAATAACGAAAGAGATAGAACCTGTGATCCCCGAACACCAATTCGGTTTTAGGAAAACCAGAAGCACTCAACAAGCCGTACAACTCCTTCTAGCAAACATTGAAGACGCAATACGACTCCCCAGAGGCAAATATTATGCTGTGTTTGTGGATTTCTCCAAAGCCTTCGACCAACTAGACAGAACGATACTGAAAGAAAAACTAGAAAAGACACTTAAAAGCAAATACCTAGTCACAATAATAACGGATATCTTGGCCTATAACAGAGTACAAATAGACGATGGGAAATCAAAGTCCAAAGAAATTGTGCAGACAAATGGCGTGCTACAAGGAGATCCAGCCAGCCCAGTCCTGTTCAACATAACCACAGCGGACAGCTCAAAAGCCATCGAAGACGTGGCAAATATAATCATGTACGCAGACGACATCGTAATCGGAGCCCCAAAAAAAGACCAACTTCAAAAGGCAACAGACAACCTACACTTATGGGCTGAAGAAAACAGATTCAAAATCAACAGGGAGAAGACCCTCCAGATGGTGTTCAGAAAGGGAGGCAGACTAGCCCAAAACGAAGAGATCACCCTGGGGAACAACAAGCTCACAATAGTCAACGAAACAAAATATCTAGGCATTACGCTACAAACAACAACATCGTCGTTTAGGACACACATAAGAGAAAGGACGGCAGCAGCAACAAAAAGCATATACACCATAAATAACCTGAGCAGATTATCCATCAAAACAGCCATGACCCTCTTCCAAGCTAAAATATGCCCAATCGCCACATACGGCTTAGAATTAATATGGCAAAAACTAACTACATCAGACCTTATAAGTCTAGAACAAGTAAAAGCACGTTTCCTCAAAAGAATGCTAGGAGTCGCCACCACAGCCCCAAACCGACTCGTCTACGAGTTAGCAAAAGAACCCTTCTTCATCGAAGAAATACGCACCAAGCTATTGCTACCATCTACCCCAGCAGAGCAAAGACACCTGGAGACCAGAAGAAAGAAGAGAGAGGATATATGGTTGGAATTCTACACGACGGACGCCATGATGGGCAGAAAATGGGAAAAAGAGAACCATGACTTAAGACACCTATTCACAAGACTAGCCATCCACGGGTTCCACCATAAAATATGCAATAATGACAAATACTACACTCCAAGTGAAAACTGCGTGTGCAAACTATGCGGGAGTCGATGTGACAGCTACCACATCAACATGTGCAAGAAAAGAATTAAATCACTGAAGGACTATGGAAAAGACTAAGAACTTCATTTTGCACGGTTGTGCGCTTTATCTTGTTATTATAAATGGGTATACAAAGTTTCAGGAAAATCCAATAAAGCATATTTGAGTTATCGCGACTTCTCATATATTAACATAAAAGGCACTTAATTGGGCATTATTCCGGTACTGGCCAACCGATTTGGTTGAATATCAATAGACGTCTTCCCATGTACATTATAAATGGGTATACAAAGTTTCAGGAAAAACCAATAAAGCATATTTGAGTTATCGCGACTTCTCATATATTAACATAAAAGGCACTTAATTGGGCATTATTCCGGTACTGGCCAACCGATTTGGTTGAATATCAATAGACGTCTTCCCATGGACATTATAAATGCGTATAAGAAGTTTCATACATATCCGATAAAGTGTATTTGAGTTATTGCGCCTTTAAAATATACACTAAATTGGGTTTTACTCCGGTACCGGTCAACACATTAGGTTCAAATTCAATAGGGCACTTCTCATGGACGTCATAAATGCGTATATCAATTTTCATGGAAATCCGATACCGCGTATTTGAGTTATGGCGCCTTTATATTAGAAAGGCGCCATAATCTATTAAAGTAGGCACTAAATTGGGCATTATTCCGGTACCGGTGAACCGATTTGGTTCAATATCAATAGGGTTCTTCCCAGAGACATTATAAATGTGTTTTCCAAGTTTCATGAAAATCCGAAAAAGCGTATTTGACTTATGGCGCGTACAGACACACGGACGGACGGACAGACGGACAGACATTTTTCGTCCCCACACACAATCTCATAAAGTACCATACTGGCACTTAATAAAAGGCCGTGAATGTCCACGTATTGAGTTGTTCAGGCAAGAGAGTTTCTACAAACAGTGGGTAGCTTACAACCACCCTTCAGATAATTTTTTTTTGAAAAAAGTTTCAAATAAAAGTGTTAGCTGTTGGTATAAGCACTCCAAAGGAAATCGTTAGAGCCGTTTTTAACAAAATCGTGACAAACGAAAATTTCTTCGTGTAAAGTCCCCTTAAAAGTAAGGGAAAGTTGTCGCCATTCTTCGTGTCACAGCCTCAGAAGGTACCTAACCAAAATACAAAATTTTGTTTTCGTACGACTTTCCGTTACATGAGGCCGTATTGCAAAGAGCGCGTGTTCACAGTGGGTGGCTTATAACTACCCTTCAGAGAATTTTTTCTAAAAAATGTTTCAAATAAAAGTTTTAGCTCTTAGTATAAGCAACCCATGTGCAAAATTTAAAGAAATTCGAGGGAGCCAGTTTCAAGAAAATCGCGAAAAACGAAAAATTCTTCATGTAAAGCCCCCTTTAAAAAAAAATCTGACGTGAAAGTCACATAACTTCCTCTGCCCAAATAAAAGTTAGCAGTATTCGCATATCCTTGTACAGAATCGCAAGACACAATTTTACGCTAATTATGCTGTAAATACCTTATAGCCCCTCATTTGAATCTTGCGACTAAAAGCACAGGCTATGGACAAACTAAAAAAAAATAAGAAAAAACAAGTGACTGCAAACGTTTATTGAACTTTCCGCCATTCAGAATAATTTCCGAAATTTATTGAATATTCCCCTCAGATATTTCTTTACTGTAAGCATGGCCAACAATACATCTTCTCACTTCACGTACTTACATAGAATAAGAGGCCGTGAATGTCCGCGTATTGAGTTGTTCACCAGGCAAGACAGAGTATCTACAAACAATGGGTAGTTTACATCCACCCTTCAGAGAATTTGTTTTGAAAAAGTTTCAAATAAAAGTTTTAGCTCTTGGTATAAGCACTCCATGTACAAAATTTAAAGGAAATCGTTAGAGCCGTTTTTTGAGAAAATCGTGACAAACGAAAATTTATTCCTGTAAAGTCCCCTTAAAAGTAAGGGAAAGTTGTCGCCACTCTTCGTGTCACAGCCTCAGAAGGTACCTAACCCAAATACAAAATTTAGTTTCGTACGACTTTCCGTTACATGAGGCCGTATTGCAAAGAGAGTGTATTCACAGTGGGTGGCTTATAACTACCCTTCAGAGAATTTGTTCGAAAAAATGTTTCAAATAAAAGTTTTAGCTCTTAGTATAAGCAACCCATGTGCAAAATTTAAAAAAAATCGTTAGAGCCGTTTTCGAGAAAATAGCTAAAAATGAAAATTTCTTCATGTAAAGTCCCCTTAAAAATAAAATAAACTTGTCGCCAATCTTCATATCACATCTTCAGAAAGTACCTGACCCAAATACGAAATTTTGTTTTCATACGATTTTCCGTTTCCGAGCTAGCCTGTTCACAGATATTCCACACAGACACACAGACACACTGACACACAGACATGTTTCCAAAAATAGTATTTTTGGATCCAGGGGGCCTTGAAACGTATATATATGCTAAAAACTCAACTTCGAATTTTGGGGTCGAAAACAATACTTCCTCTACCTATAGTACCTATGGTACGGGCCGAGGAAGTAAAAATCTATTTAATAGTGGTACTATTCAATCACTTTTTAAAGCTGTGCATGCCTTAACTTTAGACTCGTTTATCTGATAGTTTCAATATTCATTACAAAAAAGTAATATCTCAAGAACCATTTGGCTGATTTCATTCAAATTTTGCACAATTGTTCTTTGTAGGCCTATTAATTTACAAAGGATGAACCTTAATGGTTAATATCTGATTACAAAATGAACTGAAAAAGAAAAAAATATTTGGGAATAAAGTAAAAAAAATGTAATGCAAATCTAAAAAAAGAATCTAAATTTAATATTATGGTTCACTGAGGTCCATCCTACAGAAAACGATCTCACATTAAAAGGAAAATAAACTAAATGACAATATTTGCTTTACTGCCTTACTTTAAATTATATCGTGTTTGATAGTTGTTGAGGTTTTAGATTTAAAATAATAATAATCACTCATACAGATAGCTTGTTAGATTTGCTATGTATCAAATTAAAGCTAAACTCCTGTTAAATAAATGAACAAAATTGTATGAAAATCTGCCCAAACAAAAAATTAAGTTTATTATCCAAAATCTTGCAAAAAGAAAGTTCGCTACTGTAAAGCCCCCTTAGGCCTAAGCTAAATAGTGACAGCAAAATTCTAGGTCAGTGACACATAGTGCCAGTGATAGGTTATGTTAATGAATACCAATATAGCCTCGTTACATAATGCATTATTTTAATAATCAAGTTAATCTGAATGTATTCGCATTTCTATATCACCTAACTTTTCAGTAAATATTACTTAAGGTTAGGTGCACTTTAATTAATAATCGCATGTGTGGAATGGCAGGTATGTTCACATCTGTAGGATTATGTACCCCGGTATGTACAGTGGATAGCATGTGCCGACATTAAAGATTCCACAGGCAGTCCTGTGTCATTTCCGACAATGATATACAGCACGCAATAAATCCTTCTTAAGTTTCCTGTTTCTGTGAAGGCCATTATATACAATAGCCTGGCTAAGAAACGCCAAGTTTATAACCTGGAGGATCGAATGCATTGTAGCTATTGTAAGCGATGTCAAATCGCTTTCAGAAGGTCGTATGTCACACTATAATAATTTATATAGTAACAAATTCTCCTGATTAAGTTACAGCACCGGTACCGGTACTCAAACATTTTAGAACTGCTCTCTCTTTCCCTCTCCCTCCCTCTCTCTGTATATATATATATAGAGAGTGCTTCAGAAAAATGTATATACACTTTGAAGTGTCATAGAAAATCTATTTTCCGTTCTACGAGGTTAAATTTCTGGAAATGGAAAGTTTAAAGTCCAATTTGAAAAATACATTACTTTTTTTATGAAAATGTGATTGTTCAAATGTTCAAAATGGTGGCCTTCAGCATCAATACATTTCTGAGTACGAGTCACCACTGATTCCGTACATCGTACCAAAGTGTCCAATGAAATTTCTGCGCACACCGCTTGAATCTCATTCCAAAGTGTGTCTAAGTTACGTTGTTTACGTTTGTACACATCTTTTACTGTGCCCTTTAAGAAGAAATTCAGCGGCGTTAGGTCTGGAGAGCATACAGGAAACTGGATTGGCTCCCTGCGTCCTATCCACTGCCTTGGCAAATTTCGGTTCAGGTATGCTCGTACGTCCTTTGACAGTGTGGCGGAGCACCATCTTGTTGGTAATACAACCGTATAATGCACGAATGGCAGGGAATATGGAATGAGCAAGCATTGTTTGGTACTTTTCATTGTTGGATGATTATGGCACGCTTGTTGGACGATTGTTGAATCTATTCTGCTGCAATCTGTTGAAGAAATATAACATTACTTTCTCCCAGAAATTGAACCTTGTAGAACGGGTAATAAATTTTCTATAACAGTTCAAAGTGTGTATACATTTTTCTGAAACACTCTGTATATACACACACACAAAAACATAATTCTTACTTCTCCACCTTACACAGCAGCACAACCACTTCATACAGTGATTGAACTCTGACTGGGAATATTCAGAGTACTTCAAATCGTGTATTAATGCTGAAATCTGTACAAAGAATTTCAGGCTCGAACACAAAAAATTCTCTACTCTTAAAACTTATGATACAAAAGGGAAAGTAAAAAGTATTTTTCACATTTATCGCTACCGCACAATTCGCTATTCTTTTCTTTAGAACATGTTCTTTTTAATACAGTACCTTTAAAATAAAATAAAAGAAAATGGTACAACATGATTTAATATCATATAATATATATTCCCTAACACTTTATTCCCTAACAACTTAGGGAATAAAATTGAAAAATAAACACAATATAATATTTTTGAAATGATTAGAACCTTCATAAGAAAATTGGAAAAACACCATCACCGAAATGCCCATGCTCAGAAGAGAACCAAACAGTTATACACCTACTACTTCATTGCAAACTAACTTACAATACCAAAATAGATTACCTTATATGATGAATTCCAACATAGTTCTGCGATAAGTGATCGCATCTCCACAAACAGTCGTAAATCTACAAGACACTACACTTAAAACCTAAAATGTTTATTTGTTTAATTTTCTGGAATACTAACTCAACAACTGTGTTTTAAGTTATACAATGTAAATATTATGTATATTTAGACTAAATATCCTGCGATATACCCTGAGAGTAAAACGCAGGTTGTAAATAAATATATGAATAAAAAAAGTTAAGATATTGAAAATGCACTCTGGTATTGATTACTACAAAAAGACTACAATTGGTTTTGGGTACAAAATATTTATATAAAAATGTTCCGCTTAGTACGAAACGCAAACTTTCATCTATGGATAAGAATGTGTACAAAATATGTTCCGAGAAGCACAAGGAGAAAAATTCATATCCCCCAAACAAAACAAAAAATATAATATTTTGCCATTATTTTTCTCCCGTTTTAGACGGTGGTTCTTCGTTATAAATATAAAACGTAACTGATACGCCTGGACAGGAAAGATCTTGCTTTAAGAAATAAATTAAACTATTATTATTAAGTTACTATTATTATTATTTGCATCAAAGAACTCCATTCCATTTATGAATACTATGCAATTACAGTGTTTGCCGCCGGTTCTGCAAATGCAAGCGTTTATCTACATCTCATCTGACAGAAGGAAGGAAAGAAGCACTTTATAGAATCTCCAAGAGCTTTAATATTTTATGAGGGTCACTTATGTCTCGAGCTGTTCCTCAAACAAATTAAAATTCATTAGTTGGACTCATGAATATTTTAAAATGTTTCAATTCACAATGCGTGCTCTCACCGGAATTTTCATTTAGTCAGATCTTTACTGATTCCTCTTTTGTTCCGGTTGAAGCTAAAAATGCTTCTATTAGCCTAAGGCAGCATGAATGACTAAAGTCTAATTATGCAGACAATATTCTTTCTCAATTACGTAATAATTATGTTTTTATCATACAATTACCGTTTTATAGCCTTACGCAGTGTACAAAAACCGCTAAATGCAGAAAGGTGACATGTTAAGTTTTTGTGAAAATGAGTTATTCAGTAAATTGTTTTCTAGAAGGGTAATTACATAATTCTGTGCATGAAGGTGACACTTTTTGTAATTATTATGGCAGCTAGGGTACAAGAAATATCCATTTGTTGCAGAAAGGTGATATGTCATGAACTTAGGAATATTATCCGTATAGATATTCATCTCCCTGCAGCAGCTGCATTCTCCTGCATGATTCCCATATCAAAAGAACACGAGGAAGATTTCGAGAAATGCAGACAGCATATTCTCGACGGATATGAGATTTTCTGGAAAGCTAAGGTTGATCGGCCCGCTCAGCAGCCTGTACTGAGTACTGTACAGTATTAAAACTTTGTTGTATTTGATAAAACATTACTTATGAATAAATTTTGCATTACAAATTTTGTCCTAAATTTTTTAAAGGAAATATCAATAACGTAGCCTATACAAGAGTATTTTGAACATTTCTTATTCATTAATGGGATGTGTAATAACGTTAATTGCAGAAAGGTGGTTTGTTCATGAACTTTAACACTAACCATGACAATATATACAAATCTATGATTTCATGCAAATCTATTAATCTATGATTAATCCAAAATATTTTAATGCTAATAAATTACTTACAAGATAAATGTGCGTAAATAAAAATATTTACAGTTGATACTAATAAGTATGTATTGTATAAATCAGTTCTTTGTTCCTCCTGTAAAATTTATAAAAGTGGACATGTCACCTTTCTGATTTTTAATCTCAAGAATACAAGGATAAGAGAGGAATATTTTAATTAACTGATATACCTGGGTAGGAGTCCCAATTTTGCTATTTCATTAAACATGATTAATGACTCTCTATAAGAAAAACCCTTTATTATTTATTAATTTTTTATTGAATTTCGAAGTTGCGTTAAACTATATTTAACCCGAAGGTATATTAGGATTAGAAATATAATAGCCTACATTTGCAACTATTTACAGTAGATAAAGAATTCTTATACTCTGAATGCAGACTGCAAAGAAACAGCAATTGTAATGTTCAACATAGAGTAATAAAGATCAACAATCAATGCTACTGAGAATTTTGCCTGTATGTAATTTATAAAACATGTGAAATGTTTGTACCCTTCATTATTATAAAGTGTATTGCGGAGGGAATAGTAGGCCTATATTGAATGTTTGGTCCAGATAGGATATGAGTGTATATGTTTCGTATGTGTGTATGGGACACAAAAACAGAATGTGATTAACGGTTGCTTATTTTCTCCACAATTACAGTCCGCATTGTTCGTTAAAAGGATTCGATGCAAATACTGTTGAAATTGTCCATGTTCTGTATAAAACAGTGTCACGAAATAACTTGGTATCATTCGTTTATATATTATTCTGATAGGCACTAGAAGGCTCAATAGTCAAACCTGCGCTAACTTCTACTAACTTCTACTTCTACTTAAAAGTAGAATCATTACATCTTGCCGCATTTAATTTATGACTGCATCCACAAATAGATATGCTAGGCCCTAGACAGCTAGTGAAAGTTGAATAATCACTTCTAAGCTTATAGTCTGTCAAAGAATTTGTGCTTATGCCTTTATCAGGCAGCGAGAAAATGAAGGGAAAGAATATCTAGCACAGCGTGAATTTTAAATAGAAAACAATTATTGGTAGAACGTATTTCAAAAGTATATTGTATATAATTACAGATTAACATCTTTTAAACATTGTTCCAGAAGTTATAAACTCAGTAATTTTCATACTACATTCGTTAATCTACTCTTATACAATTCAACGGCCCTAAATAGCGTGCTCACTCGCTCGCCCACTTCGTGAAACATCGGGTATACTCGGCGATGTTCGTCTCTCGCAGTCTAAACTTTCACGAAGAGCACAAAAGTAGGAAAACCGTTTATTTATTATATAAGGCCTAAGTGAAATGAACACAATGAACAAATATTCTAATTTTATTTTTACTTACAATTTTCATAGCTCTGAACCACAAACATTTTTAATATACTGCCAGTGTAAATTTCTTAAAAATCCTGGAGTCAATTAATAATGGCGGGCGAAGCCGCGGGCAGTATCGCGGACAATAAAAATCCAAACAAAATAACTCCTTCCCTTGAAAAATTATATAATTTCTGAAAATTACACTGAATTTATCAAATAAAATTCACATTATATTCATCTGTCAACAAACAGCTGAGAAACAATACGTATTATCAGTGTTAACTGGTCGCTTTGGAACTGCATAATCGAATCTGAGATCGTTTTCCCAGGCGGCGCTTTCATATCGTGGAATGTACTGTACTCTAAAGCAGGAATTTTAGCTGTTTCATTAATTATTAATGGTTTACTTTGTGAATGATTCGCGTGCAAGTGTTAATAAATATAATGCTTTAATAATTATTATACTCTTAACTTTTAATTTTTCAATTAATTATCGTGGGCGAAGCCGCGGGCACCTGCTAGTAGTTTACATTATAATGACTTCCATGTTTGTGTTGAGTAGCTATAAAGAAAAATAGCAGAAAAGTTCTGAGCACTAGTGTTGCTCCTACCTTATTTGCTGTAAAGTTGAAACAATATATTACTGAGCATAGCCCACTATTTACTCTGTATAAAATCGCTTGCCATGAAACTAAAATATTTGTAGAGAGAATTTGTTAGTTTTATTGGTTTATTACTATTGGTTTTGACTACAATAATTACGATTTTAATTAAAATTAAAATTAAATCATAATGGAAGAGGAACTACTTTTGTATGCTCCTGCCTCCATCTTTCTCATTTATTGCAGCCTTATTTTAGAACTCATTTGATCGCAGACAAATGTTTATTTTCTCGTGCATCTCATATTCCGGATCTTAAATTCTTGGAAGCACAAAAACATAATACAAGCACTATGATAATTTGTGCATTATCAGATGAAATCACTAATTAAATCACTAATCAGAAATTTTCATTTTGCAACAGATACTTTTTCCGGAAATTCTGGGGTTTAGTGACGCTACGCATGAAAAACTGGAGCGAATTATTACGAGCGGCTGGTCAATCAACTTCAATGAATGCCATTTTTTAAAAATCCTGTATGAATGCAGAAATGAAATACCAGTTATTGTCTCATTTTAATATGTCATTTCAACGAACTACAACACTACCAGTGCTATTTAAAACCTAAAACCGATACTTGAATAGCTGACAATAACTTGTGGAGAACAGTATTCTTCTTTTGTGGTTTTGGAGAGGAATTTCAGCAGCGTAATGGTGGTAGCAATGCATTGTAAAACTCATGATGATCATCATCATGGCGATGATGACAATATCCAGAACATGTGGTTGAAGCTCGTACGCAAAGCAGCAAGCTGGCCAGTGAGGCGGATTAGACTGGGTGGTGCTCGTTCAGCCATGCTATGTACATGCTCTTGTTTACGTGTGTGAAGAGATAGATGGCAGGAGCTCTGTGACGTCCGTAAGAGAGTGGCGGCGCACAACCTTGGTGATGGAGGGCGCTGACGTGTAACGTGCAAACATCCCCCCCCCCACTCCACCCTCATTCCGCCACACTCTCCACATCTGGAGCCGGTCAACTGAGCATAGGCTTCAAATGAATTAATGGTGTTTCATTGTCATCCGATAGCGATGCACATTGGTCGAGGTGTGGTGGTGGAGGGTCACCGGCCAGTAACCGTGATGATGCGGCGATGTAACCGTGACACGGGTCATCTTTTACAAAATCCTGCGTTTGCTGGTTTCTTCTTGGGAATGCAAGATCGGGTAAATCTATCTCACCTAAGAAGAAATTTCACATCCTGTTTCATGAGACGGGTCCTTCGTAACTTGAGCAGAAATTGATAGATACGATATAGTATATATATGAGAATGAGAAAGAATAAGAGGGAAACTAGACGATTCATTTCACCTGGTACTATATAGAGGTTAATTCAACTGCGAAACTCCCAGCACAAATGCTTAGACACAATGCTAGGCTAACCAGAAACGACATACTGCGCATCCATATCATCGTACAATATTTAAAGAACAGATAATATTTAAAGCTGATGGTCCTAGTTCGCATGCACAGTGAACCGGCAGGGTTACTTTCGGAATTCTAAGGGTGTTGTAGTCCGTCATTTGTTGGCTTTCAGAGGAACCGGACATTTCAAGTAACAGGGTGTTTCAAAAATACTTTTACAAACTTCAGGCATGGGTTCCTTACACCAAAAGAAGGGAAAAGTTCATATGAACATATGTCCCATAATCCTTGTTTTCTCGTTATGAACTGTTCAACATATTGGTACACTCATAACACGTCAACACACAAAACTCATAACAAATGCTCGAAATGTCCTCCTCTTGCTTCTAGACATGCATGCACTTGTCAAATAATGGACTGTCGCACCCATTCAAATACTCCGGGATGGTGTCGAATGGTTTCACAGGCTTACATGACATGTCGATGAAAAGCTTCTTCATCCGTGCGGTAATGATTATGGGACATATGTTCATATGAACTTTTTTCCTTCGTTTGGTATAAGGAACCCATGTCCGAAGTTTGTAAAAGTATTTTTGAAACACTCTGTATTTAACACTAATGACAAAAGGCACACTTTCATTTTCCTCTGCTCATCAACCTAGGGATCCTCAGTGTCGTACTATATTTCTAACATCCATTACAGAGCTGTCCCAATTTGATTATTTTGTAGTGTGTTTACCTGCAGTAACAACTCATTTAACTGGTTTGACATCCTGGCCTAATTAATTTTTTGGTGGCTTTTTACAAGATTGGATCTGTAATTTCAGCAGTAGCTTGGAAACATTCATAAATAAGTATAATCTTCTGATTTCATTATTAAAGGTAACAAATGGATTATTTAAAATAGATAACATGAATTGAAATATTATACAATTTGTGAAAAAAACACTTTTCATTTGTTACTATTATTGTTATTATTAATATTATAACATAGGATAGGCCTATTGCAATATCGCATAGTACAAAACTAGAAGAACACCACCAGGAATAAGTAAATACAGAAGTAAAACAATCCAACTGTACAGTAGCTTTCTATAAGTAAGCTTATAAATACCAAATGGGTTAGATCCGAGCTCGAGGCACAATAACAAATTTTTTGGAAGAATTTTGGAGATAATTTTTATTGCCGAGAATTTTGGAGAGAATTTGGTTATTATCTGAAGATAATAACTGTGGTTACTATGAGAGTGACTATTAAGAATTGTTGAGATCGTATTTGTGGCATATAAATAATAATTGGTAATAATTTTGATTCTTGAACTAATCTGCTTTTAGTATAGTTCCGCAACTTCATTCACATGTAAAATAAGTTTATTTATCCCTCAGAATCATTTGTACAAGTTATACTTTGTTCTAGCTGGCAACTAAAAATGTGGGAAGTCGTTCTGACATTCAACATTTCATAACACCCTGTATTTTTTACGAGTTTTTCATGTCATGATAATTTTAGTTTTTGTATACCTGTCACAGACGTTTTAAAATTAGCTATATTAGTTTCAAATGTCTTGTTTTTGCCACTGTTTTTATCTTGTAATGTGTTACATAAATTCTTCATTTGTTTCGTACTCTAAACCAAAAAGATAAATTGGTAGCGAGGCTTGGGGTCAATGCATATGTTATCTGCATGCACACACCCTCATTGTGTTCTCTGTTCGCTTTCCCAATAAATTACAAGGCAATGTGTAACATATAATTTGAATGAATTCTTCTCTTTTCAAACTCTGTTATTTTCTAGTACAAAATTTTTCACCTCACATAGAGCATACTAAAAGAGTGAGATTTATTGTTTTAAGTTTTTTATATTACGCTTAAGCATGATACACGTTTCTAAAGTAAGTTGTATTTTCTTCGAATGAGCGTTTAGTTAACTTTCAAAATCTAGTTCAATAATGGATACTGTAAAATGGTTTTTCTACGCGCACTGACTTTACAGTAATAATGTATTTAAATTTACAGGAAATAAATATTTCAAAATAGGTTATACCAGTACGAATATAAAAACGATGTGTTCTTCTAGTGTGTTCTAGTTGAATATTATGATTTAATTTAAAAGAAAACTCTAAGAAAACTTTCAGTTCCTTTTAATCGTAGATCTACAAAGTAACTTTTAGTTAGATTTTGCAATGACCACAACATCCCAAATAATAATTTCAGCATTAGCTCTCTGTGTAATATATTATTATATTCAAATTTTTAAATAAATCTTAAATTAAATGTTCACTGTTTTTAGTCAACTGTACTTTCTGTTAATATCGTAGGCGTCTATGTTACGATATGTTTGAACTGATATTCTTTGTTTGGGGAATCATCGCTGGAAGATATATATAATACTAGGAACAATAACAACAATAATATTAATGACAATTATTATTATTATTAGCCCATGCCAAATTATGAGGTCTCGTGATTTAAGAATTATTATGATTAAGTCAGTGTGTGTGTCCTATGTGTGTCTGAGATCTCTGCATCTTGATTAAGTGATTTATAATTTATTTTTGAATTAGTAATTTCATTCTTATGTTTTGTTTTGTATCGTCTAAAATAATAACTTTCAAAAAATTTAAACTTGAAACGAAATTCATGTATTATTAACTTCTGTTTCTTTATTTTATTAGACAAATAGACAATAATACTTTTCACAACACGTTTTAACCTTTCGGTATATACATGAAATGTTGGTACATCAACACGGTCGTAGCCTATTTAACCAAGAACACATGCTGAAAATGTCATCTGTTCTGTTAAAAGAGAGGGCTTCTCTAGATACTCAATCATAACATTATCTTTGTCACTGCTACTGACGTACATTTTCGTCACCTCAAAAAATCGTACAAAAGCTAAAATATAAGTGGCGAAAGGCAAATATAAGGTGCAGTTTAAGCTCCGCCCACTCGATATTCACATTTTCTTTCTCAGCGAAGCATGGCGACAAACTATCCTTGTATATTGTCGCCGACACTCCCGACCATACCAAATATTAAAAATGCGAGAGTGCCCCTTGTACCATATATTTAAATTGCGAGAGTGGCCCTTGTACCTAATATAAAAAATTCGAGTGCCCCTTGTACCAAATATTAAAAATTCGAGAATACCCACAGGTTTGCTTTGTACCCAATGGTTTGTCAGCCTGCTTATCCTCGAAGAATTCGCTAGATCGTGGTATAAAAGAAAGTGCTTCTCTGGGGGAGGGTCAGGGCGGAATATATCTCATGCGACGCTGCACCTTATATTTGGTTTTTCCCATATAAGTTTAACGGCATAATATTTTACGTGTTATTTGAGGATTATTATCCACTTATTTAGAATTGCCATAGAATCTGTTAAAATCTTCCTCCTTGATTTCACACTTAGAGCCCACTGATGAATTCACTTGGAGATTGTTTAAATGTGACCTATAAATTCAGCTCTGAAATGGATAAAGCCAATATTTGCCGAATTGCTGAATTTGTTCTGTGTTCAGTCCTCATAAATCTGTGATGCACTAAATCTAACATAAATATTTACATTCATTTAAATTATTAAATTTTATAAGTACCTTTTATATTTCCCACAAACATTTCATACATAATGTTTAGCGAATAAAAATTAGGATATATATGTATATTGGCTTTATATGTGTATATATATTTATCCGATCCCTATTGCAGTCTCTTTTCTCTTCGAAATTCATAACATTTTACAGAAAATTGCATCAAAAACCTGAAACCCTCGACAAAAGAGAATTGTTCAAGGGTTTTATTACTACAGATTCCCATTAAAGCTGAAGATTTCAGCTAAGAAGCTATACTGCCCAACGACGGATTCCCCAGCTATTACATAAATGATAACTCTTCTCGTTTGCAACATAGGGACTAGGTAGGTGTTGAAAATGTTTTGTATCTTTGAAGGACACAACCGTGGTAGTGAGGTATCATAAATTAATATACCATAGACATGTATGGGTGTTATTTTGTAATGCAAACACATTTAATTGATTGTTTATGATTGGAACTTAGGCCTATGATCGTCGTCGGTACCCCGAAATTCTGTCCTGCAGATGTTCTTATGAGTGCTTGTATATCTACTGACATAGGTCTCCCACATTTATGCACATTAAATGCCATCGACCTGGACCGGGATCGAACTCGCGATCCTGAGCATGGAAAGCCAGCACCATACTCACCCGCTACCCAGGCCGGCCAACAGACACTTTTAATGGAGAGCTACCTAATATTGACTTTAATTTTACGTTTAAAGCTTAGAAGTAGTGTAAATGTAACCCAAGTCTTTGTTACAATGTAGCTGTCATTCGTGTCCATTAATCCCCCATATTAATGTCGAAGCTCTGGAATTATGTTGGTATCATTCGGATTAGTAAAGGGTTTAATAATGTCAGTACAAGTTTATGCCTATATGCACGTACAGGTTACATTTCGAAGTGAGTGACTGATGTCAAAATCTGTGAATATGCTATATTGCAATAACTCCGCTGTATCTAAAATTATTAGTGGAAAACATTCCGAAAACCTTAAGATTTTATTATATTGGCTTGTCTTGTATTGTCTTCTGTTTCTACACATTTAATCTTACAACACCTCTTGACCAAAACTGGATAAGTGTACCAATTCGTAGTGAACATGTTAAATGTTTTTAATCTAAATAGAATCTTCTAGATTACTTCTTGCGAAAAATGATATGTTTATTCTTTGTTTAGAAACCATCATATGCATATACTGCGAAATCAATCTTGCACACCTAAATACTTAAATAATATATTGTTCTATGTCACATATACTATGTGTCTCCTTTTTTCTTTACTTTTCTCGAAGGTTCCCTTAATGAACATAATACACTCCATTACTCAGGTTGAGAAAATGTTATACACAAGAGTTTTTCAATAGTTTTGAGCTAGGGCATTCTTCAATTACCGCATCTACTGTGATCTTCTCCCGGATCGCAATACTGCCAGTAAGTTATAAAGATAAAATGCTCTTTTAAAGTAATAAAATTAATAGGTCTGTACTTTCTGGCTCATTATACATTGAAATCTACATCGGTTTTGGCTGGTAATGTTAATGTCTTTCTGTTACCTTCTTTTGCTAATAAAAAATTATCTACATAAATAGGCCTCCCATCCATTATATATCATTAATTTAAATACCGCCATAGTCTTCAGTTGAGGAATTCCATCATGTTAGGCAGTGTTTCATGACAATATAAAAAATGTAGAAATGAAAAGAGGAACGTGGAATTGTTTTGAAGTTGGCAGAAACTCGAATCATAACGAGGTAAATTGAAAGCTTTAGACTACAACCTGCGACTGTAGTGTCTTCACTGAAGCATCATAATTACAGAATATTACAACGAAACTCCCGGGTTCCCAATTATAACGTCGGCGTCTTTAACTAACAAAACGTTGCCATCAAAACAATCCGCTCGAGTGTGTGTGCTAAAATTTGTATTCATATCCAAATCTTAAGACTAGGCTTTGAATATCTCTCTTCCTTCATTCTATGCGGTCTTTACATAATAATTAAAGTACTGTGTAAATTGATGTTGCGGTTGGAAGGGAGGAGATCTGTAGATAAGCTCAGGAAAGGACGGGATGAAAAGCATCAGCCAACATGCAAGAGTCAAAAGGAAGGAGAGACACCCATAGACATACATGCTCACAGGCACACATACGTATACCTACAGAATCACAAAGACACACACAGACACAAATGCACACGTTGTATTCCCAGGCTCGCTATTCAGTGACTGCCATTTTCAAGCCAACTTCACAGCATATGTATGATATGTATCTTTAATCATTTATTAAGATTGTAGATATCAGAGATTGTTGTTAACGACGAAACAGTGTGTAGAGAAATATGTTTAAAAGAAAATATCGTTTTCACAGTTTAAACTATGGATAATTCCAAAAATGTTTTCAAATAATATGTTATCATCATTATCAACAATAATACCATTATTAATAACACCTTTTAACCATTACATGCATTTATAATAATACTTCTTAATTATTATTACGTACGTTAAAGGCGATGGGTTTACCACCTGTCCCTCTGCCTTCTCTCAGAAAATAAGCATAACAAAATTCACATAGGTAACTGAAACCTCCATTTGGAGGCCCTTCGCCCCAACATAGGGGATAGAGGATAACAGATACAGATATAGATACTGATACAGATACATACTTTAACATACATTGAATAGACCACTGTATTGACTTTCTGCATCATCAAAAAGACCGAGAATGGTATTATGTGTTTTTCATTCATCACTGCCTGCTACAGATTTATAGGAGTTTTAAACACTTACTAACACGAAATCTAGTTCATACAAAAGGAAATGAAAACAAACTGAAGATATCTTGCATTGATGGACAATCTATCATGGAGCAAAAGTTAGGAGAATTTACAGGTTGTGAATGTATATAGGCCTAAATGTATATGTGTTTATGTGTGTGTATGAAGGTCTACAGTGCTGTTCCCATTCTGGTAACTACTGCTACTGTAGCTGTTTGACGTTGGAATAGCTAGTTTTCATGAGTGACAATTTTAGTGTGCGGATTTAATATCTTCTTAATATTTTAAAAAAAATGTTAAACTATTGAGCTGATATCTCTGCCTTTATTCAATTTTTTCGGTGACGTATATGTACGTCAAAATGTGTGAAAAGGTTAATACAACAACAATAATTACTATTTTTAAATTAAACAAATTTCCGTTGTTAAATGACTTAATTATTTTGTCGGCCTGGGTGGCGCAGTTAGTGTCGCGCTGACTTTCTGTGCCCAAGGTTGCGGGTTACATCCCGGCTCAGGTCGATGGCATTTATGTGTGCATAAATGTGACGGTCCCATGTCAGTAGATTTACTGGCATGTAAAATAACTCTTGCGGGACAAAATTCCGGCACACCGACGACGGTCACAGGCCTAAGTTGCAGTACATCCCCGTCATTAGATGTAATTATCGCCATAATGCTAGAAAGTTAGAAAAAGTTTATTTATGTTTCACCGTAACATTACTTTTTCATTATACAGTACTGTTGGCCTAACTGTTTGTTTTGTTGTAAATGAATGTAACATTAGTTCATACGAGTATTGAGTACTACTCTAACAGTTTCGGAGTTTAAAACTGGACTGGAGTTTATCAAGCATCTAGTAAACAATGAATAACCTAGATTTCAACCACGATATGAGGGAAGTTGCCGCTCGCAGGAGGTAGTCAAGAGATTCCCTTACCACTCAGAATAATCAAATAACCATTAGGTGTTCATTATTCTATACTCCGAGTGAAGAGGGTTCAGTAAATAGCTGAAACAATTAATAATGTTCTTGTGCTTAAGGATAATATGGGGTAATTCCATTCTCCTTTCTTACCTACCACAAGGAATCTCTCGGTCCAGTGATATGATACGTTTCAATGATCTTACAAACTTTTGGTTTATTGTACGAGCCGCGTCCTGGGATTGGAACCACCGTGTGACAACTATCTCCGCTTCTCAGTCATTCTCTGTCATTTATTGAGGTGTAGAAAAAATATGTAAATCACTGGGAGCAAGATCCGGGCTGTAAGGTGGATGTTGAAACACCTCCCAGCCGAACTTTTGCAGGAGACTTGCAGGGAGGTGTTGAAGTCTCCACCCTATAGCTCAGACCGCGCACCCAGACATTTTCATCTTTTCCTACCCCTCAAGAAATGACAGTGAATGACAGAGAATGAGAGAGATTGACAGAGAAACGGAGAAGGTTATCAAACAATGGTTCAAATCCAAGGCGGCAGACTTCTACAACACCAGTGTTCAAAAGTTCGTCCCACAGTATGACAAATGTCTAATTTCCTGTGGCGAATATGTTGAAAAATAGCTGAACACTTGCTATATCTGTTGCAATAAATATTTCCATGAAATTTTGTTTTGTTTCTGTAAACGGCCCTAGGGAAATTTACTTTCTGGACGACCCTTGTATCACTAATATTTCAAGTTGTCTACGTCGGTGATTACTTTAACAAAATGTCTAATAGAAGATTGCACTTCGAACCTGCGTAGTAATGTAATAGAAAAGTGTTTTAGAATGTACCTTGAGAATGCATCAGGCACATTACCCATTTACAATATTAAAATAAGCTTACAATACTATTACTAAACCTTAATACTAAAGCCTTAGTCTATACACTAATACTAAAATAGAAACCACACACAATATAAAAAGTTCATTATAAGAGGAACCGAACATACAAAAATACATTATAATAGCTATGGCAGAATATGTACAAAGAAAACATTTAGCCTAAATAAGAAAGTGACAAGGAGCGTGTGTAATTATCATTTACAGAATTTACATAATCAGTCGGTCAATAGTGTACTTACGATACATAATACTGCATTTTTTAATTATAAATTTTAATAGTATTCAAGTTATGTTCATAAAAATATTTTTACAAACATTGCGGTATCTCTTATAATCTTGTAAAGATCTCGCACGAAATCTGTGCCGATGACGACCGTTACTCGCTAGAGAGAGACATGCTATTGTGCGAGAGAGTGAGGTAGCTTGGCCTTTAAAAATAGAAAGGGAGGTACTGTTGTACGAGAGAGATAGGTAGCAGGCCAGTCGACGCTACAGTCACCACGAAAACATAATGCAATGACGTAGGCAATCGGCACAGATTTCGTGCGGGATCTATAATAAGCTTATCAGTTCCTGTTCCCTTTGTTGAAACGTGTATTTTTTCTTTCTTTCCGAAATGAAGAATTCTTTGTTCTAATTATCTCTTTCTTTAATACATCTAATTTATTCAATTTATTTACTCATGTGTCCGAACGAGTTGGCATCCTCTGAATATCCCATTCGGGAGGCTGCGGGTTCTAATTCCGTCGCCGACCAATCTGTCTGAGGTATTTCGTATTTTCCATTGAGTTGATAAGGTAAATGTCCTCTTATGCTTCATGCCATTCGCCAGCATCTTTAACTTCCGTTAAACCACTACAATAGGTGGCCTTCTTCATGCCTCATGAGTGGCTCTTCCTATCCTTCATCATATATATATGGCCTAGAGGTACTGGTTCAAACAATGACCTAGCTAGAGGTGGCCCTATTTTCGAGCTTCCAGCTTTAGGTAAGCTATGCGGTCACTGAGAACCAGACCTATAATTCAACAACATTCTTACATCTGGAACAGTAGGCCTACATACTGATTGCAAAAAGTAAAACTTGTGACCTGTCGCTGCAGTAAGTAAGAAGTCCCTAAAATTTTCACCTGATCCAATGTAGTATAATCCTCAAGGACCTCGTCATGCATGATAAACAATTAAATAAATATTTATCCAAATAATGATATAATGTAAGGTCAACATGTATTTACGATAATAAAATGCAAATATAATAATTTATTAGATTTAAGACTTTAAATGTTTCAAAAAACAAGTGAAGCAATCAGTATCAATCTTGACGTTTACTCCAGTTTTGTTACAGCTGCAATGCATCCATTGTTGTAACTAAGGATAAGGAGAATCAATATAAACTAGTGATTCATTTCTGAGTGGAAGAAACATAAAACATTCCCTCTTAAGTTCTTTCCTCATTTATTTTACCATCAAATATCGCTTGGAGCGCAATGTTTCAGGAAATACTCATTTTCCACGTAACATGTGAATTTAACGTTCACAAAACATTCTCTTTGCACTTCTACATTCATCTCGAGCAACAAAAACATTCTGATAGTTGTAAGTAACACTCGGCATGTGATGTAAAACAGTTGTTAATTCCCTAGCGAATAGTTACCATGGCAATTTAAAACAGAGGATGAGCAAGAGATGAATTTATTATTCATGAGAGCTCTGTTTAAAATGAATATCATGTACGCTGTCTTATCTAACGATGTTGATACACACTGAGCTGTAGAGGTTATGTATGGCTTCTCATGGAAGCTGAAACAATGCCATCCGTCAATGTCAGAGACAGTCAGTCACAACTTTATGATTTCGAATTACTACAGGGATTAATGAATCCTCCCCGGTTTTCAAGAGAAAAATCATTACAACCTATTCACTCTTAATGAAGCCAGAGGATATCAAGCCATTCCATTTTATGTTTGCCAGTAAATCTCGCCATGGGGAAGGGGGATCGAGAGAAGGGACTCTGTGGAGATTCCAGAAGAAAAAGAACTTGGATTCGCATTAGACCCGTCGTAATTTCAACGAGGAAGAGATTTTTTAAATATATATATTTTTTGGCAAGGGGTTAGGATGGTGGAAATAGTGGGAAGGGTATTGCTTAAGTAGTTACGAGGCAAAAGTTAATGGCCGACTATTTATCATTCCTTATATTAAGGCTATATATGGTTATTGCACTTCCCTAATTCATTCACAGAGCTGGCTGGATTATAATGCGTTGTAAAAAGATAAGCGTCTTGAAATTAGTCGGAAGTTGCAAGCTCTAGACTTTTAATCTTTTTGAATAAACTAGAGCAAGATGACTTTTAAAATGTTCCATAAACTACCCCTTACACCCTGGGTTATTGACTATATATAGAGTAAGTACTTTTACGATGAAAAGGTCCAGGAGAGGGTGAGAAGAGGACGGATGAAAAGGGGGATGGACTATAGGAAGGGCGGTATAGATAGAAAGCAAAGCGGGAGGGGAGAGTTGGATAATGGGATATATACACCGCGTCTTGGCAAACCTTAACTTACCTAATTAGTTTTCCAAAGTCTGCACTTTGCATATACACCTTCCATATTAGCGTCATCCGAGGGTGGAAAAAGGAACGAGAGGGGAGGGTTTTCACTTGAAGGGTAGGGAGTAGAGACGGTATCCAAGTTACCCCAACTTCTCACGATTTCAACATATACACATGAGAACTACGATTAAAAGGCTCTTTTAGGAGCATCGTCATTCGCCCTAGATCTTCAGGAGGGTTATGTCTAATTGGGAGGGTGTCTTCAAGACTGGCGCCAGATGCTAGAAATCACGCCCAAACCTCCTCCTTCTCCTCTTCCCAACTCCCGAAAACTTGATGACAGACGCTATCAGTTTCAAAAAGCTGTGTTCCTTCTCTCTCACTTCTTCCGTCTCTTTCTTTGACGTTAAAGAGGTACTTTCACGGACGTCACATTCAATTTGCTCTTCACATGTACTGAAAATCCATCGACAGATACCAACACGTACGGTATGTCTTCTGCCTACTACCACATTCCTTTTACCTTGTCGATTTCATAGGAATGTTTCCCTCTTACGTACAATCCACATCTGACCTCTTCCCTTACGTGAATTTCCCTTAGCAGTTTATGATCTTGCATCTTATGGCATTTTGATAGTTTATTCCTTCTAAAGATATTAGACAATTATATACTAAACAGTTTTCAGAAAATGAATTCTGTATGTTTCTTTACTTTTCTTTATAACTGATCTAAATATTAATAACAGAAGGAGGCCAGGCTTAGCTTACAGCCAAATTCACCTGAAGCGTATCATGCTGCAGGAAAATGTGGCAGATAGTTTGGAATTACCGAATAAAACTAGCTCTACGATGTACAACAACAATCCCTCCCGCCTGAGGGCTGTATTATCTCCGACTTTCGACATCACTTTTAGATGGCAGGAATGGGGGCTTGTGGTTAACACAAGGACTCTTTGCAACCATTAATAAATTACAGTTGTTTTGCCATGAGCCACTCCGTCTGAATTAGGTAGCTCTCTTCAGACCTTACTAACAGAGAAATGCAAGAGTACAGACGGTAGAAAACCGATTTCAACATCTGTAGACAGCAACACACTTTTAATTTTAACCGAGATAGTAGAAAGATCAATATGACGTATGTTCTACCACTACTTTTTTGGTTAAATCACGGATATTGAAGTTATAACAATT
The DNA here is from genome assembly GCA_964059195.1 of Ectobius pallidus. NCBI lineage: Eukaryota > Metazoa > Arthropoda > Insecta > Blattodea > Ectobiidae > Ectobius > Ectobius pallidus. The sequence goes on from CAXKWD010000008.1 coordinate 88,173,526, forward strand.
GATTTTTATAGTCTAGTTTGGGCAGTAAGAATCCCTGTAATAAAATACCCTTTATGAAATAATTATATTTTGTTCTTTAGAAGCCTCCGCCCATAATGTATAGACTGCAGATGACTAAGGATACAAGCTTTTACAAGGGTAAGTTATACAATATTGTATAACAAACTTCCCGCCTCAATCAGGACCATTCCTTTTAATAAATTTAAGATTAAATTGTATAATTGGTTTTTATTTAACCATTTTACTGTGTTGACGAGTTTCTTGCTGAAACTAACGTGAATATATACTTTTAATTTTACTTCTTAACTTTAATATAATTTTAATTCTTGCTGTAACAATTGTCATATTGTACCTGTATATTTTCTGATGTACTTGTAATAATTGCCATACTGTACCTGTATTTTATATGATGAAGTCCTATTCAAATAATTTTGACCTTGGACGAATAATAATAATAATAATAATAATAATAATAATAAGTATTATTATTATTATTATTATTATTATTATTATTATTATTATTATTATTATTTTCACTTATATTACAAGATTAAGCCATCTCTCGATTGTTCTAATGTACAATAGATGCAATGAGTTCTGCTTCCTTTCTTAGTGAGACGTATTGTAGTCTATGTGTACTTTTGTTCAGCAAGCAGTTAGTCTTCTTTTTCTGTCTGGTGCTAGGGTGTAGAGTGTAGTGAAAATAAGTAAGTAATTACCTTGATCGTTAGATACAGCTAATTCCCTTTGGGAGTCATTTCTAAATGGTTTCGTTGAAGCCAAAGGAGAGGATAATGATTTTAGAGTGTACGTAATTTGTTTAGAGAAAAATCAAAAGGTTGGTTTGAATAATGAATTGGCAAAGGGTGCATTTTTAAGTAGTTAAGATAGTTATTTGAACGAATGTACGAGTTAAAAGTCTTGAAAGGGGACACTCAGGTCTTCACATTAAGGAATCTTTACATACTGAGTGTTTCACAACGGTGTATTGTCTTGTTATATGCAAGCTAATCATTAGCCTTTAATGGATAATTCAACACAGATACAGATACATCTCATACATCTGTATTTAAAATTACCTCTCAAAGAGTGTTTAGAGGTTCAGTTTATTCTGATGTTAGACTTAAGCAACAATTGATCCAGCTCAACAATTCGCCGTCCGACTTAGTTTTTGCTAACAAATTTAAACTTTGCGGTAGGATAATTTTCAGATTTTCATATAATATTTTATGGATTTTTATTACATGTTATTTTAGCTTACCTCATTAGTACTAAAATGTTTTTATTTAATTCATTTTATTGAATTTTAACGATTACTTCTTTGCGCTTCGGAAGGAATTAAACTAACAAAACATTTTATAATAACTCACACAAAGTAATGTTTGATTTTTGTAATTTGCAAAATTATAACACATTTTGTATTTCCGTAACATTAACATTTTGTTCAGAGTCTCTCGTTCAGCAAGTTTAGCAACAAGACTAAAATTAAAAAAGTTAAGTGTTCCCTATCAAGGCATGGAAATCTTTGGTGTTCATGAGGCTGAGGATCACTTATTAAATATACAATCAGCCCATGAAGGTTATAAGATTGTTAGTATTACGCAACGGCCGCCTTTACCACCAGGTAAACGTATTAACAATGGATTGCAGAATGCTGTATTATCATTTCCTCTTAATATCCGTATAGCATTTCCTAAAATAATTGCTCTTATTTCTCAAGAACAGTTTCCTGGAAGTCTGACGCCATATACTAAGTGACAACGAAATAACGCATCATAGGCTAATAATGAAAAGCTTATGATTGTTACTTTTTAGTTCAAATTTACTTAAACACGTTTTAACGCAGAGGTCATATCATGTGTGTTAAAATCCGTAGGTGGGCTATGTGGGCCATGTCACTATTGATGTGTATATGTATTCTTTTATTGATGTGTTTGGCTTCTGATAATTTCAAATGTTGTTCAATTTCGATGTTCAATTATATCACAGGATGTATCGTAGTAAGAAAAATCCTACTCAACATATGCCTTTACGGCTGGGGAAAAACACGAAAAACCCCAAGTCAAATTGGCCGGCCAAAGAATTTGAACCCGGGATATCCCGAATACGGCCACCTCGTTCGGCTGTTTCATCAGTAATACTTAACCTTTCCACTGCTACTGATGTATAAATGCATCACCTAAAAACTGCGTAAAAGCAGAAGTTTAATAAAAATAGAGTAATGTTTTATTGTAAAATGTTGGGGGTTTTTATCAGGCTGTTACGAATGTCATTTTTACAAACCAGCCACTCCATTACAATTTTCTCCAATGATTTCAAACTTGAAGTCCACTGATAATACCAGTTGACGATCACTTATAACTTTGACTCTACACATTGCAAATCAAATATTATTGCTTTATACATGCTTTAGCCTATATCTTTAACATGCAAAGCATAAAACAAGATTTTGGTGTTTAATTCCTGACTAACTTCAATTCTATTGTATCAGACTATTTTGAAAATAAACGTGTCATCTGCAAAATAATACAACAGGTCGCAGGTGCAATTGTAGGTGTACTGTTTTGAAATTTCCTAAGACTCTTTCCTTGGCTATATATACATGAAAAATAACCTCATTGATACAATCCTCATTTGTATTAATGTTATGTAGATGTGAAAACTGAGATGTATCAGATGTACGAGAGGATTGGATATGTATTTCAATTTTCATGAGAGCTGTGGAATTTGCCTAGCGAAGCAAACAGTTGGCCCACTTGCAATTTGCATGTGAAATGTCAATCCATTCTCCGAGCTCATGCACTCTCTCATCTTACCTCTGCAGCTAAATAAACCTGCTTTTGTCCTCTCACCACGTCAGTGCTGCTGACTTCTGCCTTCATGAGATAATAGACGTGTTCAACATGTCGCAGTATGCACTCACGTCGTATATATGCTTGGCTGCATCTCTGGCGTTCTTCTGCATTTATTTAAGCTTCCCGTACGCTTCATAAGTGTAGCATGCATTCAGCATGAAATTTCAAGGAATGGTCTCCTGTGGACAATTATTTTCACAACTTCCAGGTTGCTCACCTTTAACTAAGCGAATATAAATGTGAGCTTAGTAAGTTTATCTATTATGAAGCTATATTCGACGTTATAAAGAATAATCTACAAAACGACACAGTAAATAAAAGCTACATTAATTTACAAGCTACATAATACTAGCTAAGATACACAAAAATGTACAGTCAAGTTCACGGAATCTTTCCGACATGATGCGCAGTGGTTTATGTTGGTAAGGCAATTTTAAACCGGCTCTGCCATGCCCACTCCCCACCCCTTCTCGTACCCTTTTTCCGCGATGGCGGATACGGCTGAGAGCCACTAAATTCGTTGAGAGAACATAAAGATTTCAGGATTAATCTTAACCTTGTTCGATAAGGTAAATAACTTTCTGTTTGTTCTCCATGTCTTTGTTCTTTTCAAATGACTATAGGTATAATACAGAAGACACTATTTAAAGGCAATTTCATTCAACCTCCACTTAATGTGTGTCTTATCCTACCCCCCAAATAATTCGCTCCTGAATCTGAAAAGACCTCTGATCATAGGTTAATATTTGAGTGCCAGATTTATGACATGAAATCAATAAATAGTCGGGCTCATCCAGATATTCTTTTCATTCGTTGTGAACAAGCTCCATTCACGCTCATCTAGGCTCATCGATGTTCATAGGCTTTAATGCATGTGCTTGGACTTGAACTCGAACCAATAAACTTGCCTCACCCAAGCTGGTTTTCAACACAGATGATAAGTGTGTTATAATACAAATATGCCAACTTTAAATAGGCCTAAAGAAAAGCACAAGAAGAAACCAGAAGGATCGGAAAGTTTCCATGCACTCGATTGTACATATTAATTAAGAAACCATTAGTTACTCCACCATAAAAAACAGTATTTTTTCCAAAGGCGATTTTACACCGCTTTTGAATAATAGATTATTCAAACTGTTCGTAATCACGCAGCTCAAACCGTAGAACATTTAACGTTCGAATGTCAAACGTTGAAGAATGTGAGATGCAGACTGCGGAACCAAATATACCATCGTAGGAATAGCATAAACTCCAACCAAACTAGTTTCTAAACATTTTCAATAAATTCATTAGAAGTATATAGACTTTAACAAATGATAATTATATAACAACGAGTTATGCAAGAAGTGTAAATAGTATTTAAGAGAAGTTATTAGTTATTCCGTAACAACTAGCAGAATCCGCCACAGTGGGGGAGTTGGTAGCATAGCTGCTTTACACCCTGCTGCCTGGGTTTGATTCCCGGCTGGGTTCCTGGATTCAGAACTGGGTGTTGTGTTGTCCTTTCATCCCCATCCCGCGAGAGACAATGGCAAATCTCCGAGGTATCACCCTTGTGCGAAACACATTGACTTTGAGGCTGGACCGAATTCTTAACGTTACCTAATTTCTACTTCATGATTGTACTTAATACAATCGATTCTATCTGAATACTAAATCTAACAGGAGTTATTATCCGCCACGAAAATAAGGGGAAGTGAACACATCATAAGATTCCATGATTTCTTGTTAAGGGCACTGAATGACAGCTTCGTTTTGTTTCCTTTAATTCTCATGAAACAAATTCGTTCGATTTCTTTCGCTTACGTCCAGAGTCAAAGACAAGACCTTCAAACTTCCAGCTGTTTATAAACAATGTACGTCAAACGGGAAAGAGTATGTATGAGTAAAGTCGTCTTAACAAATCATATGCGGCGTTCATCCGGGCATTTAGGTACTTTTTCTTTTTTGCCCCGCCTTCCACCCCCGGATTACCTCAGCCATAGGCTATAAGCAATTATTGAAAATTCACCACCCGATTATATTTACAGCATCAGACTTGCGATGAACTCTTCGTAAGAATTTTGCAGTACATCTAGGGGCTAAAAGTATAAAACGTAAATTAAAACAACTGCCTAGCTGGTTTTGCCTACACTTTTCATGGTTACATAAACAAACACATTAAAGTTCTGTTGTAAGGTATTAAATGGTTATCATCTGTTAACCTCTTGATATTGAATATCCGACTATATGAGGTTGCCGCAGTTAACCACTTAGTAATTGGAAAATTTTCACAATATAATTATCTTCTTGATTCGTTTACAAATCGACTCTGATTGCAGTTACCACATGATCTCCGGTCTTCATTTCATTTTGATTTTAAATTTGTTCAAAAGTTAAGTTAATGCAATGGTTAGAATCATTATTAACATTATAATAATAATAATAATAATAATAATAATAATAATGTTTTATTTTGCCTGGCAGAGTTAAGGCCATAGGGCCTAACTTAAAATGAACAGTAAGTAAAACTTTCCGCTTTTAATATTGCCATCTCTAGACCAGTGCCTAGTGCGGTCTACATCCATAAATCTGCCTTTGCCTAAGATTTACTCGTCCTGTCGTAAAGACGTAATAGTTTGTGTCTTTCATAGAATGAACTTTCGGTTATATAAATTTTATGTTAACTTACAATGAAAAGATACCACAGATTTACAACACATGCAAACAAAAAATGTAAGGAATTATTTTCCTGCTTCGTGAAGAATCACTGTCGGAGTTACTCTTAGCCATTTCAGGAAATTTGCAACCTCCCACTATTGTTTGTGCCAGGGAAAAAAATTAACAGAAGCCTCTCCCCATCAAAGGTTTACAAACCAGTCCCAAGTATAAAAATATAAACCGTTGTCGATGTTTTACTGTACACAGATTTTGTCATATTACAGTTCATTTGCATCAGCTGAGTAATTTAAACAGAACTTAGTATTTCTGAGAATTTCTATCGCATTTCAGAGGATTTCTATCAATTGAACTTATGGAAACATGAGCTCCCTTTGCCTATGATGATGAACCATTATTTTTCTTAGTTTCAGGAAGAAAGCTTGAGAGTGATGGAGAGAATGACAAGTTTCAGAACGTTCGTATGTCGCCGTACTTGTTGAAGCGTGCCTGAGTGGAATGGGGGGGGGGGGCGAGCGTGAAATGTAAATATTTGACTCCCGGGGCACACAATGGACTATCACTGAGCGACGGAGATGAATGTGTTGATTCAAGTGATCGATTCAGTTCAACCCACTCATTCTCTCTCCTCTCACTCCCTCTCTCGTTTTCTCATATTCTTTCCTATTTTATTTCGTCTTTTTTAGATACTCTTCTAACACACACCCTCTCTCGACGAACTTAGTTTAACCCTCCATTCTTTCTCTCTTCTTCTTCTTCTCCCCAGTTTACTTCGTTGTATGTTTGTATGTGAAGTTTCTATAAATGCCGTTATTTGTGCACTTTAGGAGCTTCAGAAAAAGCATTTCAAGTTCTTAGCAAAAAGGGAAATAAAAAGATCTCTAGCATGGAGGACCTGTAAAATCCACATCCAATAGATTTACACTGTCGCTATAGCAGTAGACTTCGCATATTGCAAATTTTAAAGAAGATAGTTTACAATACACGAAGCATCGCCATCGAATAACAACTATATGTAAGAATTTCATGAGACGCCATTATTTTTGTGTTCAAATGTGTTCCTTACTGAATAGGATACATAAATGGTCTTGCAAGCTGTGAATTTACTTTTATATAGTTTGCAATTGTATTGGGACAGATACATTTTTTTGTTTTGGTGCCGTGTCATAATATATCTTTCAAATTCTGAATTTTCCATAGAGATCAGGAGATTGAATTGTCTCCTAACGATAATCTGATAATTTCATCACCAGCATAATAGTTCGGCTCGGGACGGTTATTAATGCTAAGTGAAGTCGATTTATGGTACTGCATTTCAGCAGCTGTACATAATATTGCAACTTTGGCTTAAGTAGTTGGAGTCGTGTTAACGGTAGTGCTGGGCAAATAACTAGATTACTGCACAGACAAATGCAGAGAAGATAAAACAGTTAACAGTCATTTGAACACATAGTTAAGTGGATTTGCTGTTATCTGGGTTTTTATGTCGATTATCCAGCCATTTAATTCCAGTTGTGCAGTTAATTGTTTAAAGAATTATCTGGATAATCACAAATAACGGGATAAAATGACGTCATTATCCAGTTATCTGATTAACTTTATTCGGTTAACTGAACAAGAGGTCATGGTTATTTGAGCAATTATTTGTTCAGTTAACCAGTTAACATTTATCCGGATAATCCTAGCTCTAGTTACCGGTTTATTCACGGCACATTCAGCAAGTTGAGGCACGTACCAGATAGCTAAGCTAAGCTAAGCTAAGTTATGCAAACTTAAGCAAAACTAAATTTCACAAATCGCGAGGAGATTTTCATTGTCATAGACGTAGTCCTCGAAGCTGGATTCGTTCATGCATATCAGTGTTCCCCAGAATATATCCATCCTATACTGGATAGACTGTTCTGTTGGAAATAATAATAATAATAATAATAATAATAATAATAATAATAATAATAATAATAATAATAATAATAAACACAATTCTAATTATTTTGCCTGAAACAAACTTCTCAACTTTCTAGATTGTTTGGGACAGTAATAGGTTAAAATTTATATAATTCAGACACATTAAAGCAATGAAATATTATAATAAGTTATAAAAGGAAGTTGTACTGAAAATAATAATAAACACATTCTTACTTTCTTACCTCAAACACATTTCTCAACTTTCCTGTGATATTATAGGTTGTTTTTTCAGTAACTAAGGATTAAAATTACACGATTTAACCACATTAATAACAATGTATCATAATGGGCTAAGTATTGAAAATATAATAAACACTATCTTATTCCTTACCTCAAACATATTGCTAGTCTCTATTTTTGTTTATAGATTCTCTCCAATTTGTGTGTGTGTGTATATATATATATACATATATATAAGACTAGCTGACCCATAAATGCTTCACATTGTTATATTTATGTAGGTTAAGTGAACACAATTTAAAGTCGATTCGATGTACTTCTATAAATCATCATCCGTCCAGCCAACACGGTGGACGTATTTATATTCCACATACTCCTTCACCCGTAGTTTTCTCTGATTATGTCTTAAAAAAATGTAATCGTTCTGTTTCAATTTTGGCATCAAATAGCTCCTCTCACGCAGCGGGCTCCGGTTCGAATAGGCTAGTTGGGACAAGTTACCTAGGTAGAGTTTTTTCCGGGATTTTTCCTCACCTGTGAGACAAATGTCTGGTAACTTTAGGCCCTAGTGGTCCCCGGATATCATTTGGCAGCCATTATCATCCTCAACCCATCCTCGCCTTGTTCAGAGTGAGTGTGTGAATGATGTATCTCGTCCTGTATGTTTGTGTTGTATCGGAGGTGGCCCCGGCATTGGACTGATCACTCATCCGGGAGGCCCTCCATGTCCTTGTCTGGTCAAGAAAGTATGTGTGTGATCCATAGATAATCCCTCTCCCGACAGGTCGTGGCCCTGTAAGGCCCGGGCAACATGGGTCGCTTAAATGACCCCAAAAGGGAGGGGTAAACACTAAGGTACAGACAGAGAGATAATATGGTAAATAGAAATTAATCAAGAAATTATATCTATTGATATTGTATGAATTATCTTTCGCAATACAGTCCTAGGTTAACTATAAGAAAAGAATTCAACTCTTAAGAATAGAACCCAGGACCTTCTAAATTTACTTCATGTCAAAAAACATAGTTGATAATCATTTATAGGAATTCTATTGATAGCTTTTCTCATAATTTTATATCTATTAGGTCTACATGAAATCATGCCAAGCCACCTGTGTAGTTTAAAGAAATAATGTTGTCATGGGGATTGTATACATGTAGTATGAATTCCTTTTGGTGAATTTCATAACTTTACAATCCTATTTTGGCCCTTAGAGGCCCTTAGAAGCCAAAGATTTTGAAATGCTTTCTTAGTGCGCCTCTAGAGCCTATGAGCAATATGTGTACCAAGTTTCACGTTCCTAGGCTGTATAGTTTTTGAGAAACTGTGATCAGTCAGTGAGTGAGTGAGTGAGTCAGTGGGTTTTGGCTTTTATATATAGAGATATATATATATTTATAAGATTAATAATAGAGAGATCATGAAACTGTTATTTCAGACGAAAGTAACTAACACATTCTTCACCATTTCCATGCCTTTCTTGAATCGTAAAAAGGAATTTTCTGTGCATTTTTCTCTTTATCTTCCAGTTTCACGTAACCAAAATCGTCTCCTCCTATTTACTTCTCTTTCTTCGTCTTCTACAATAGAACCCAATAAAAACGCCTCCTCTAGAAATACAGTAGCCATCTTTAAACAGCTGTCTTGCTCAGCTCAGCTTACCATCCAATTCGAATCACAGCACTACTTGGTACTTAACTTGGCATTGGTCAGTAAAGCAGAGCAAAGCTTTCTGTGTGTTCTAGTCTCTCTAGGCCCTATTCAGATAATTAGGTAATACTACACAATCTTGTAATTATATAAAGAAACTCTTAAATTCCACGTCATTTGAATACAAAAATGTAAAAACAATGCTTTCAAAATTGCAATTATTATAATATTCCGTGATTATTATTAAACTGCGATAAATTCATATTTCATTTTCTTTTTGGGTTAGGCCGAGTAACTCTTCCTATTCCTCTGCTATATATTCAGTCCATTAGTCTCTCACAAGGATAGGTGTACTCTGGACTTATATAGGCCAGCATTAATCTGTTATGAATGAGACAGAATAGAAGGCTTGGCCAAACGCTCATTTTTTGTTTAAGATTGGATGATGTTGAACTCATACTAATGATCGGTTGATATAAAATAAATGGCGAATTTAAAAAAAAAATAGTCGTTGGAAATATATAGTTAATTCGGCGGGGAAGAGCTATTATAGCCTATTGAGAGGGCTATCTAAAATAAAATAAAATAAAATGCAACAGAATGGAAAAGCAATTCAATCGGTCATTTTCAAAACCCTTCAAGTTCACTTTTCGTGTACTTTGACAGTTATAATGAACCTAACTATTCATTTCTGTACAATTCCCACATGTCTTTGAAACAGCTACAGCTCTTAGCGGTGATTGAAAACAATGAAGTTATTTTGAAACACCTTATGTCCACAATAATTAAAACTGAATACCTGTTTCACAAAAAGGAACAACGAAAAGTAGTTCGTTACAGAAAAACTTTGAGGTACCTAAGTTAGTATGGATGAAAAATAATTTCATGGGCGTACGGTAAGGGGGGATTGAGGGGGTTGAAACCCCTCCCGAAATATCTGCAGTATTTTGAAGATTATAAAACGTGGAACGAAATTAAAAAAAATCTGATTAGGTTGTTACATATTTTACAATTTCGTGCATATCAAAGCATTATTTAAGATCTATCGTAATTTATTTAAGATTCAAATTTCGAAACCTCGTGGTGCTGATAGTTTTTCAGCTTAATAACAGTAAACAAAAATCCCTTTGGAATCTGTCAAACGACAACTCTAATACTCCCGCCGAAATCCATCAACCTGCTTGTAAAGTCAACAGTAATCACGAACTCATCACAAAATTATCATGAAGTAATCGGCATTAATCGGGTTTTTCCACCGGTGGATTTACAGATGACTTTAAAAACGTGCCCTATACACCTTACAGTATTATAATAATTCCTCAAAAGAAACTTTTTACTTATAGACTCCAGCTTAAACGAGAAATGGATAGAAATCTCAAGAAAAACAGTTTCAAAGACTGAGTTGCATATTAATTTATTACAGTGTATTAATTATCACAATACAACAGTTTAGTAATTAAAAAAGTAATAATTCACAATGTGCGCATGGACATGGAGCTGAGACGACTTTACATGGAACCCCTCCCGAACAAAATTTCACCGTACGCCCATGTGTTGAAATAATATGTGTATTATTCGATTTTATGTTCTTCCTGAGAAAAGTGGTGAAATGTACACTTGGGATTTTCAAAATGAAAGATTCAATTGGAAGGTGTGTTATTTTTATACGCGTATCACCTTTAATAATGAAATCTGATTAATCACATGTAAGGAGATAGCGATTATGCTCTTGTTAGTGACAATGGTAGTACGAGCATAAGCTTAAGCAGCATCACACACAACTCTGCGCATGCTCGGCTGGTTATTAGCGTAACATGCAGGGATTAACTTGGCGTAATTGCACAATACGTGATAAGTAGCTTTAACTAATTGGAGGTAACAGCGGCAATGTTAATGATCAAATTACATAGACTATCTGAGCATTGATTCGATGTTAATAGGTCATTATAAAATCATAAGACCTGTTTCTTTCTTATTATATATTACACATCTATCGTATTAAACATTCTTCCGTCAATGAATTTATATTGTTGATAGGGAATTTAACGTACTTAAAACTATATTATTGTAACCTATTAGTATGTATTCGATCACATTCAGAAGGGCTCAATCTTGCTAGAAGACAAAATAGACACATAGTAAATGTGATGTTTTTACAGTAAAAAGTCAAAACATGCGAGGCAAATTAGTAAGATTGCAATGTCAACTTATTAAAAATTCTTCAGTATATGGCGGTACTCATTATATAATCATTTAGTCTGAGTCAAGCATTGTTACATTACATAATGTACATAGCCTACATAATATAACATTACATAATGCCGTATTATCATGAAATATGTCGAACTCATTATGGGGGCTTATTAATAAGCTTTATTAATTTGATGCTATTTAAAAATAAGGCCTAAATACTACTAAAATTCATATCAATCAAATTTTGAAGTTGCAATAAGAATTATCCTGGAATCATTGTAACATTTCGATCGTTCATTGTAACATATTCACGCAATTTACTTCAACGCGCACAAAATGTCAGGATCTCAAGCCTATTAGAATAGCAAAGCGTTTCTCAACCTTTCTGAACCCGAGGATCTCTAAAATGTCTAAAAACTTTTACGAACCCCTAATTTTACATCCCGTTTATAAAAGAATGCCTATGTTCTTAATATTTGGGGTATTAATTATAGGTCATTATAATGAAATATGTGACAAAATTTTACTTCTTTACTTTCCATTTGCTTTATGATATTTTTTAATTATGTCTGCGGACCATCTGCACCATCTTCGCGGACCACCATTGGTCCGCGGACCATAGGTTGAGAGACGCTGGAATAGCATAATAAAACTTAAAAGTGGCAATCCTTTAAAAGTGGACATAAGAAAATAATAAGTAATGATATTCAAGGATTGAAAAAATACCCAAAACTAGTAATTGAATAAATTGCTCAACTGATAAACAATTCACAGGTGCATAGCTACCAAAAATGTTTGGAAAGTGCATTGTGAGTACAGATGACTCCGATTAAAGTACGTAATTGCAATAATATAGATTCTTTAAATTATAGCATAAATATGACCGGGAAGTAGTAATTTTAACCCTCTGTCGGCGGAATATGTGCACCGGCGATTTCGAGCGCAACTCGCCTGACAGGCACAGGTAAAACAATTATGATAAAAAGGCCACCATTAATACGCATTCATTTTAATTTTAATGTTCTGAAAGTAATCATTAATCTTCATGGGTGTTCAAAGAAATAAAAAAAAAATCTTCTAGGTAGAGAAGCTAATAAAAGTCCTTAATTCCATGACGTGATGTCCCTCTCTCTGGAAAAACTGTGCTTGATGGATTCAATGTACTGTTTGCGTGTCTAACGATCCTGTCCAATATGTCGACAGCGAACGAGGATCTTCGGCTCTCCGTGCCGCTGCTCTTACCAATTGAGCTATGGTGACGTTATTATTTCAAATAATAGTAAGATTAGAATTAAAAATCAACTCGTCTTCAGTTTATAAATACTGAAAAAAAAGATGACACCTCCACAGTCGCAGCCAATGTCACCACTGATATAAAAAATAATAATAGTATTTTACAGCCCATTTGTGTATTATTCGGCATTCTACAGTATTTACATAACAATATACAATTTATACATTATACAATATGTAGCATAGTGGTTGAGGCGCTGCGCTACAAACCGGAAGGTCGCGGGTTCGATTCCCGATGAGGTCGTTAAAGCTTTTCAATTGGCCTAATCCTTCTGGTGGCACTACGGCCCTGGGGTCGACTCAGCCTCTAACAGAAATGAGTGCCAGGAGCAATCCTGGGGGTATAGGCGGCCGGTGCGTAAGGCTGACAACCTTATCACCTTCATATGCCGAATGTCCAAAACCTGGGAGCCTCCTGGAACCCTCTGGGCATCCATGGCCTATATACGGATTACTTTTTTTACTTTTTACAACATTTATACAACAGTATAGGAAGCAATCCATCAGATCCAAGCGTATTATAGAGTTTGTAATTCAATTACTCATAGCCTATGGTAGAATATTTTAATATTCGGTATTTGATCAAACTTCAGGATTACGGTCACTGAGGTCATGTCTTCTAGTACTAGATAAAATATGGTATATAAGCCGGGACATTTATATTATGACGTCAGAAAGGATCCTTGCACCCCTGTTAAGCCTGAAATGGTCCGGGAGAAGGCAGGCAAGTGATTTCCTGATGGGAAGTAATGTTGTCACCATACATAAATGTTCCCGTGAGACAATTCTGGGTAATTACCACCTGTCTGCTTTGTTATCTCCTGAAATTTGCTCACCTCGGGTGCAGCTCGCTACCTACTGAATAATTGGATGCCAAGACGAACTGCGCCATGTGTATCTTCATTCCCTTATGTCTCTTCAGATGTCACCGGCATGCTACTTCTTAATTGGATTCCAAGCCTATAACTTGTCTTTGAGATTTCATTAAAAATCAGAATAAATTTGGTCCCCGTAAAAGTGTTGTAAACGTACAAAATTATTGGATAACATGCGGTTTTACAAATAACGATTTTATAAAGGAATTTTTTAGACATTCGAAAGTAAAATAAGCACTTTCAACGGTAGACGGTAATTAAAAGGAGAAAATTATGCCACTCAGTGGTTTAAAATTGTAATGCTTCAGGGCTTCAGTCACATGAAAATGTATACCCTTTTAGATTTAAAATATTTTGATATGATTATTATATGTACTCAGTTTGATAAAAATGGATAATACTAAATTTCTCACGGTAGTCGCAAAAAATAGTCACTTGCTGGCTGAAAAGCGTTTTCCACTCCATCCCACTATTTTGGTAGCCATGCAGCAGAAGATCAATACCCCTCCCTGCGCAAATGCATATTAGATGGCAGGACAGCTGGATTTTTTCCAAAATAGCTGTACGGTACGCAATAAAGTTATTTGTTTCCACAAATATTAAAACTAGTGAATGATACACACGGTAAAAGGAATTAACTTTGCTTTTAGGATTTCTACACTTGTTTTTAAGGGATCGTTTCACAAACATTCCTACTCGAAATATAAAATCTCTTTTCCAGTTGGATCATAAATATAACTTAACTTTCTTAACTTAAATATAACTTTAATATAACTTAAACATAACTTTCTAACACATATTTCCTAAATTATTATTTGTAAGATAATATTCCAGACTTTAAATTTTGCATATGATTTTATTCTTTCATATAAATTTTTATGTTTTGTTTATAAATACGAGGGAGAATCAAATGAACACCGCACTTAATTTTTTCCCACTATTTTACTGAAGGAAGAATGTTTGCTTGTAAATTATTTTTTCTATTTATTTCCCTCCTAGTTCAACGCACTAAAGCCATCGGATAGGAAGTGTTTTGATACTGCGTGATAACAATTATTTTGGTTGTAGCCATTCGTGCACTGCCGATTGGCCGATTGGACGTCTTCATTAGACTTTAACTTCTACCCTCCAAGTGATCCTTTAATGGGCCAAAGATGTGGAAATCCGGTAGTGCCAAAGCGAAGGAGATTGCTGAGTGCAGGTGTTTTGCTTCAACACGATAACGCCCGTCCTCATGCTGCTCGTGCAACAATAAAAACCGTCGATGACATCCGCCATAATCGCCAGATAACTTGACAATTGGCTCTTAGCCCATAATCGATGGGAAAATTCCAAAAACATCACAATTTAATATTTTACCTAAAAGAACTTGGAAAATTTTTACTGGCATTAATGCTAACCCACTTCCAGGTGAGCTAGAAACCTGAAATTTGACGAA
The DNA here is from genome assembly GCA_964059195.1 of Ectobius pallidus. Taxonomy (NCBI): domain Eukaryota; kingdom Metazoa; phylum Arthropoda; class Insecta; order Blattodea; family Ectobiidae; genus Ectobius; species Ectobius pallidus. The sequence continues at coordinate 88,188,634 of CAXKWD010000008.1, forward strand.
CTTATAGCTTTTATCGTGTAACCGACGAGAAAATTCTAAAAAGTTCAAAATCTTAAATTTTTACCCCATAAAAATCTTAAAGTTGTTCTGCACTTTTTAAAAAAGGTTTAGAATGGCTAAGCAGTAATTATGGGCTACGGCAGTCTACATACAAAGACTCTATCTTCGTTACAGTGTCAGTTCATAAAGAAATCTTTGTCTGAAAATCACACTGGGGGTTTCGAGGCAGAGCCCCGAACGAGCGAAGCGAATATTTGTATCAGGTTACAAGTTATCATAGCATGTGAATATGGACACCTGTACTGAACTCACAAGAGAAAAATAGATGCAAAGAACACAAGCAACACCTCAGACTGTTTCAACCGGAAAAATCAGCCACTGCCGAACACTCCATAAACTCTGACCATAGAATTCTCTTCCAAGATATGAAGATCCTCGTATGCACCAATGGATACTGGGAATGTATTAGGCTATGAGAATCACGGAACTGAGAATAGATTATAGGAGGACCGGTACTTACAATATATACTGTGGATAGGTACAATACCACTATTTATGTTACGAAATACTTACACAGTTATATGTAAGTCACGCACACGCCATATTGCAAAATAATCATTTTAAGATAAAAAATTTAAAAACAATGTATAATAAAATTCACTCTTGTTCAGAGGATCAGTTGCTGTGTTGAAATATCTCTCTATATATAAGAGGCTTTGTCCTGACTGACTGAATGACTGACTGACTGACTGACTGACTGACTGACTGACAGAGAATCAACGTACAGCCTAAACTATAACAGTTAGAGACTTGGAATTTTGACAGTACCTTTGTTCCATAATGTAGGTGCTCACTAAGAAAGGATTTTGCAAAATTTTTATTTTAAATGCCAAAAATAAAATGTTTTTCAGTACACTTAATCCATTTTTACACAGAATTATGAAATCCAAATCACAGTTGGCATGGCAACACATTGTTTCCAGTTGTTTCTCAGATGGGTTTGGAAATAATTGAAGTGGACTTTTAGAAAAGCTATCAATATCATTCATGTTATACAAGAATATTAAATTATAAAATCCACGAAAATAACGCAGTCACATAACTTTCTCAACCCTGGACATAGAGAAAACAGTACGAGGTATGGTTATATGTATATTATTTTATCGCATGTTTTTGGGGAGGGATGTATGGAAGTAATATTGCATTTCTGTTTAATTTCATCCCCAAAACGGTTTTATGGTAACATTAGAGTGAGAAATAAAATATTCCGCAAAAACAATACAATTTTATGTCACCGGAATTACTGTTTCTTCTTATTTGAACCCCTACCAGGCTTGCTTTGTACAAGCGATGGGATTCAAAATTCTACTTCCTCTATTAGCCGTAAAAAGCTGTATCAAGCGTTTTCTGAGCGAATAGCTTGAGTGTGATAAGTCATTCTTCCTCATTTAAAATTCTAAATACCTATAAAAGGACCTAGAATTTTAATATCGAAAGTCCTTCATAAGTTAATTACGAATTACAACATACAAAACCCGGGCGACGCCGAGCCTTTTAAGCTAGTCACCTATATGCACCTTAGAAGAGCAATTCTATTATTTTGACTGCATTTTTGTTGTTGTTTTGTTTATCTTCCTTTATGTATCTTGTATATATTTATTTCCATGTTAATGATATATTGTAAGGCATGCTTTGTTTAATGGTAGCCTCTTAGTGGAGGAAGCTGAGCGATTTTCTTTCTGAATAAATACTAACGCAACTGAAATAAAATTATTTGCACAGATTCGAAAATACCGTATTTTACGGACTATAAGACGCTCCGGACCATAAGACGCACCTTGATTTTAGGATGGAAATTTAAAGGAAAAGAAATTTAATGTGAATGTAAACGAACAATTGTAAAGGGAATAATATACAGGGTGCGGCAAAACATCCTCCCTATTTTAAAGTTCAAATAAAAAACAGATTGATCTGTATTAATATTAATGATATCTACACAATGGGAATTTTGGGTTTTCAGTATATTACAATAGTTCACCTCACTGCTTAGTGTAATTAGACCTTAATCTCGTCTCCGTGCTCTTATAGCAAGGTTCACCATATCATTATTCACTATATCCACGCCGCAACATTCGCACAAGATGGGAGTGGCAATCAACTTGTGTTGCCATAACGACAGAAAAAAAAAACAAATGATAAACAGAAAACAAAAATTTAATAGGATATTGAAATCGCGAAATTGACATTCAGTACAATATCCAACCATGCCGTGGACGGGAGAGGAACGTGCTTACTCTGTGGAATCATTTCTGGTAAACGGGTATTCCGTTGTCGCTGCCCAGCGTTCTTTCCGGATTCGCTTCCAAATTCCTCCTCGTGGTGCAGTTCCAGATCGGGAAAGCATTAGCTTATGGGTGTCAAACTTTGGAGCAAGTGGTAAAATGATTAAAAAGGGAGGAGGAAGGCCACGCAGCATTCGAACTCCAGAAAGCAATAAACTTCCCACTGTGTAGAATCATTCATGTTAATACAGCTTCTTTATTTTGACCCATCTGTTTTTTATTTGAACTTTAAAATAGGGAGGATGTTTTTGCCGCACTCTGTACTTCATTTCATAAACAAATTATAACCTTGTGCAATGGAATCACTGTAAATCACTTCTAGCCTAACCTAAAACCTGCGTTGTACGAAAATCTCTTCTGTGGCATCGTCTAAATTTTAACAACTGAACTTATTTCTCATGAAAGACTGAAAATACCATTACACCCTATAACCCTCAATTCAGCATACGGCAAGTGTAACGGGAAAAGCCTTCATTTAGACCATCCGGCGGAGACAACTCCTTTCGTAAGAAAGAACTCAACATTGCTTTCTTTTCGCATTGTATACCTGGCCTCCACCTACCCTGATTTTACTATTGTGACAAGTGCACTGAGGTACAGTCAGTGCAAAAAAAAACGTGTAACTAATCTTTACAATACATTGCACCTTGTTTATAACTATGATACTCCGGTAAGATTTACTATAATTTCCATTTTTTTTATTTACTTCGGACCATTAGACGCACCCAACTTTCAAGGCTCTGTTTTCAAGGTACAAAATTGCGTCTTATGGTCCGTAAAATACGGTACTACCTTTCTCCTACTCTTCTCAAACTTACATTTATCCAATCCAATTTCAATACCTAAATCTTTAAAACAGTTGCACTGTTCTAACTTAGCAGCCGAGGAATCGATAGAGATGACTAGGAATAGTCACCTTTACAAAAGGAATACGGTAGTGTATGTGTGTCTGCGCCTGCTTCTTTGTATTGGCAGCAGAAACTATATCTGCTACTAAAACTTGGGAAGGAGTCTTCTGCGTCTCGAAAATTGCTGTAATTAAGTGAATTAGAACGCTGCTACGAAAACCTTGAGTCTGGAATATATTCTGCAATTTACTGCCGAACTCGACTTGTAAGTTCCCCGCCCCTTCACTCTTTAACCCCCATCTTCAAACCCTTCCATATGCCTGAATTTGATATCCAAATGCCTTTTCAACCACTTAATACTTACTGCTACAATAAAACGAATATCCCACTTAAGTACGTTTAAATTTTATATACACTTGTCTTTAATATACACTGGTAATTCATGCCAGTTAAAACTTCTGTCTTTATAGTCCGTTTGATAGTTAATTTAATCCATTTAAACAAGAATTCATGGTTGAATTATTGTATCTGCTGAGCATGCAAAGACACTACTAACTACTGTACAGTAAATGCCACAAACAGTAAAAAATTCCACTAGGCAGGCCTACAGGCTGAGGTAGATTTCGAAGTGCTTTTGCTTTAGGGCCTAATTTATTGTCGCAGCACTCTTCTTCGTTAGCTTTGGCATGACAAACCCGCAATAATAACAGCAAAAAATAGAAAAAGAGAACTTTTTAAAACATTCAAATCTCGCCTTATATGAGAGCTATCGAGAAATTAGTTATTGATTTGTAGAGTACTCGTCAGGAGCTTTTCAACGATACTCCATAAGACATGATTTCAAAAATTTCGAATTTCCATCCCCCCACTCGTACCCCCAAAACCCCGAATCCTTGGTGTCCCTCTATACTTCATAGGGACCGAGATATAAAGTTTTAAAAATCTCAACCCCCTCCCCGACCCTCCCCGACCCTCCCCGACCCTCCCCTTGGGCCAATTTTGCTTATTAATGAACCTGTCCGAACTATTGAGCCTAAAAATAACATAATAAACTTTGGTTCAAATATCTCCAACATTACGGCCGCCTGCGTGTAAAGATATATAACTTATAAATATCACAAACAATTTCTTTGAACGGGCGGTGGTTTCGTACTTAGGGAAGCATGAAAAGTAATATGAAATAATTTTTCGAAAGTCATGTTATGGTATCGATTGAAATAGGTAGATTTTTCTTTGAAATCGACTTAAAAAAAGTTACAGAATCTCTTATAATATTTGGTCGGCCGCGGTGGTCTAGAGGTAGCGTGCCCGCCTCTAGATCCGCAGGGCGCGGGATCAAACCCGGCCGCGGTCGATGGAGTTTTCAGGACGTAAAAATGCTGGGCACGGAGTCCTCCGGGAGGGACTTTAAGCTGGGGTCCCGTGTCGTAGATTTACGGCACGTAAAAGAACTCCAAGCCTAAATTAAAGCCTCTGGACAAAACTTCTCGGCCCTTTCACGTCGAAGAAATACTTAGTTTCCCGAGGGGGGTTGCGAGGCGATGGGCTTACCACCTGTCCCTCTACCCTCTCGCGGAAAATAAGCATATCAAAATTAATATAGGTAATGAAACCTCCATTGGAGGCCCCTTCGCCCCACCTGGGGATCATAGGGTACCAGACATATCATATTTGAGCTGGTGTTTCCTTGTAGACCCAATGCCACCTACAACATATTCAATTGTGAATAATTGAAGGAGGCTTGCTCGGTTGCCACAGCTTCAGGAAAGAAAGAGCATCGCCGAAAGCGATTTTTTTCCAAGAGAACACATCATTTTGTCGATCATTTGATTTTGTTAACCCACTTTGCTTATATTGCTATATTGCTATACTCGAGCAGGAGTTCGTTTTAACAGAATCGGGAATAAGATGAAGTCGAATCTTTTTCTATTTCCAATAACCTGTTATGCCCTAAACTTATTTCAATGAAGTCGGCGATTAAGGTTAATCCAGGGGCGAGATTCCATCTGGCGCTGTAGTTCGAACTTTAGCTAGCTGAGTTGAAAATGCATCGCCACGGAAATCCCAGAATCAAGGTTCGAATCCTGTTATCAGAGGGATTTTCTCCTAAAATATTCTTACGCAATATTCAACAGAAATAATATTATTTGGAGTCATCAATACATATCAACATAATCTGAAATTTACGTGGCTCTGTTTATGTGAAAAATTCTCCTGTGATTCTAGTCATATTGGAAGATGATTTATTTCCGAAGTGTTGGATCTGCTCTGTTATTCAATTTTCAAATAATCACTATAAAATCATAGTACGCTCCGAAACCAAAATAATATTCTTCCAACTCTGTGAAATTTGAAAAATAATTTTCTTCAGCAAACTGTATTTTTTATTCTTAGTGTTACGGAAGAACCGTCATAGTTATTTCATTCTACAACGATATGATCTAAATCAGTGTGATTCCGTTTCCCGTAACTTACGTGAATAAATCTTCCGTTTTTATGTAAAACTTAATTATACTGAAAATAATTTAAGGATTTATCATTTATGATGATGCGATTTTATTACAGAATTATTTTTATATTTCAATTGCTATCATAGATGTTTAACCAAGTGGGATTATCTCGGCTTAGCCTATAAAATTTTATTTCATCTTTGCCTAATATCATCTTCACACAACCCTCAGATCTCCCTGGCCATATATCAATTATAGAGCTTCAAAACAATTTCATTCAATAATATCAATAACATTGTGGTAATCGCATGAAGAGGGGGATTACTGAATATTTGGGTAATAAATTGCGCATTGCAACAACTAGGATCAGTATTTTGTAGGGTGGAAATCCCATGTGGAGATTTATGTGCATTAGGCTATATGTTGGCTTTGCATCCGTGTTGGGTATAGTGTGAATTATATATGAAAAAGTCAAGGTAGCTTTTTAGCACAAAAAGCTGATGATAATGCATTTATAAATATTTATTCTAACACTATATCTGCAAAATTATACATTCGCTTTTCATAATGGATTGGTTGATTTCTTAGGCGTTTGCCTACATGCTACACTTTAATTGAGCTTGTAGTTTCTCATAATTAAACTACAGTTATTATCAAGTGAATACTTTACTAGGCTGCGTAATTATCGAAGTTGTGAACTATGCTAATCCACTGCATTGTATAGGATATTCCACGATAGAAAGATACAGTTATTATAGTACATGATGCAACTAGATACATTTATTAAGGTGTGAGTACCTTAGTCCACCGCTGTGGCTCAGGGGATGCGTTCAATCCTCTCACGCAGCGGGCCCGGGTTCGATTCCTGGTCGGGACAAGTTACCTAGATGAGGTTTTTTCCGGGGTTTTCCCTCACCTAAGAGACAAATGTCTAACTTTAGGCCCTTGTGGTCCCCGGACATCATCTGGCCGTCATTATCATCTTCATCATCATCCTCGCTTTGTTCTGAGTGAGTGTGCGTGTAAATGGTGTGTATCCTCCTATGTGTTCGTGTTGTCTCGGAGGTGGCCCCGGTATTGGGCTGATCACTCATCCGGGGAGGCCCTCCATGTCCTTGTCTGGTCAAAAAAGTACGTATGTGATCCAAAGCTAATCCCTCTCCCGACAGGTCGCGGCCCTGTAAGGCCCGGGCGGCTTGGGTCGCTTAAATCCTAAAAGGGAGAGGTAAAACTACGAAAAAGAAAGAAAAATGAGTACCTTAATTACCATTAAAGGACAGTTGCATACGCCTGTTTGTGTTCAACCAAAATTAAATGTGTAAGTTTTGAGATTGTAGATTAATAAAAATCATTGGCCGATCGCACAAAAAGGTGCAAGTTATCGTAGTTCTCGTCTTCTGCGATAGATAGCAGCTGATGGAATTGGTCAAGTCGAAGCTTGTTCTTGGCCGTTTTCTTGAAAGTAAAGGATTGTTAAAAGTCGAAATAAACACAATTTTGTATTATATTAAAATTAACAAGAACAGAAATTATCTAATTTTAAATACAGGGTGTTTATAAAGTCACTTACCATTCCTGTTTTAACACAACGAATTTGGATTCTTGCAGTTAATCTAAAGCAATGTACACAATAGAAGAAAGAATAGCTTTTGTTTCCTACAGACTGCGTGGAATGACGTATGATAAAGCGGGAGACAATTTCATGCGCAAATTTCACAAACTAGCTCCTACCAGACACGCCATTAAGAACACGGTGAACAAATTCAAGCGAACTGGAAGTGTTACTGACGAACAGCTAACTGGTAGACCGGCTGTAGCAGATGAAACTGTGCAAAGGATTCAAGAAGCGATTACACGCAGCCCCTCAGCATCAACCAGAAGATTAAGCAGGGAACTTGGTATCGCACACATCACTGTGTGGAAAAACCTGCGATTCAAATTGCATAAACATGCCTACCAAATTCAAATGGCCGTGCATCGCCAAGACTTTGAGTTCCCCTTGTTCGTGTAAAGTGGCATTAAAGTTAGAGAAAATCATCGCCAATCTTCATTTCACATCCGCAGAAGATACCTCCGAATATAGAATTTTGTTTTAATAGTTAGAGTTTTAATATTTGCTTCACTTCTTATAGCTTGTTCGGATTACAAACATAATGTAATGTCTTCCAATTCAAAACAGAGTTAGGCCTACGATACAGTGTAAGTTGCTACATTAGTATTTTCTATGTTATACATTTTCCGTGTTTAGCGAATGTAGATTTGTCATGCTAGAGGAAATATCTGCGTGCACTATTTCATTACATTGTTTCAACATTGACAACCACATTACTCCCAGCAACTGCGACATACCTCTGAAATAGGGTTCATTAACGTCACAACTTTTTTTATTTGAACGTAAAATAGTTAGACACGCTAATTTCTTGGTACTTAACCTTTCAAAACCAAAACAAACTCCCACAAGAAGTTCAACTTCTTTACTCGATTTCATTTGATTTGTGCTACTGAAAATTCTGAAGTCAAACTTCTCTATCGATAAAGTTGGAAAATGTCTGTTCGTCACGAAGGATTAACAAAAAGAAATCTTTCTAGCAAAAATAATGAAAGCTTTTAGAATAGAATTGTATAAATATAGTGATCCTTACTAATGCATTCTAAATTAGTTGAGGAACGATTGCTACTCCCTGATGGAGCATTTCATAAGGCATGCCGTTCAGTTCCCTGGTTAGTGGGCTTGTTCTAGGCCCAGACCGATTATAGTCCCTTCTCTGTAGACTTGCAGGCATGTAAAATAATTCTTCCAAGACAATATTCCAGCATACCTAAGACTTAAGAACAGAATATAACCGTCTTTAAATAACCATAACAAATTATAGTTTTCAATTTTTTATTGGGCTCTGCCCATAAATTCTAACTAACCACTGAGTTACGACCACACCAGAGAAGTATGTTTTTCACCTGAATGTATTTTCAGACTGTTCTTTCTTTGTTTTAATAAATAATCTTAGTCTTCTGAAGTATAAAATATAGTGTATTCAGAGGGGAAATATTCTTTTACGGGTATTACATACTTACATTTATTACAATAATATAAGACCACCAGTGAAATGCCAAATTTTGTAGATATAACACTTGAGAAAAGCTGGTTGACATTTTCACATTATTATTTCTTACGACATAGCCTACTTATTTAAAATAAACATGTAAAAGCTACTGATATGGATATTGACATTTGGCAAACTTATAGAGCTTGGCCTATAACCGATGGGAAAATTCCAAAATGTTAAAATGTTTAATTTTTTACTCCAAAAGAAACTTTAAAGGTTTTGTCTGCGTATTTGTACACCTTAAGATGTTTTAGGAGAAAATTAAGGGACATTGTTGAATTGAGGAATTTGTTGTAAATTAGTTCTGTTAATAATAGATTTCCCACTTATTCTTTCAAATATGCTGGTGGAGAATATGTAGACTAATACTACTTTCTGAAACATGGCCTATTAACTGCATCTGTTATTTTGTTTTATCATTTTACATGATTTCGTATTATTCATTCTTGAAGAAGAATGATTAATGTTTCCGTTATGGATGTGTAGATTTTATCGCGTAAAATGTATGTCTGGACTCAGCATTGCAGCAACATATAGGTTATAGCAAAGTTTATTGATTATTATTGCAGCGATGAATAGAGAGATTAAAATTGTATGGTAATATTAATAATAACTCTTAAGACGCCTCTTACTAACACCTTATCTTAATTCCATTAACTAACCGTTCATGTTTCTACTGTAATTACTGTAATTACTTACCTCAAAAATTTATTTTTTTAGTTGTGGCACTGTTTCATCCTATTAGCTGAATCAATTTTTAGAAAAGTAACGTTTTTTAATACAAATTATTTTTACAAGAGGATATCATCGCCTTTTAATAATTGGTGAGAGGTCTTTCCCCTGAACTCTGGCCCGGCATTATTGGTAACTATTTGGTAGGACCGTATGGACTGCACTGCCACATCGTCTCAAAGGAGGATGGTTTAGTGCGTTCTTAAAAATACAGTAACCTGTCCTTTTGGAACATGTGCAATTACGAATACGACGAGATATGTACTTTACGCACAATGACGCTCCTGCTCGTTTCAGCTTCTATTTTCATCAGTTTCTGAATAGTCGGTTCCGTGATAAATGGATAGAAAGAGGTGGACTAATTCCTTGGCCTCCATGCTCGCCTGACCTGAATCCATTAGATTTTTATTTGGAGGGATATTTAAAATTTCTTGTGGAGGCAAAACCGGAGCAAGATGTAGAGAGTTTCCATGCTCGTATTCTCAAGGCTGCCAGCGCATCAGGGAGTCCATGCGACGGCGGATTGACGCATAGGCCTATATCCGTGCTAACTGAGGATATATTGAATATTTCTTTTTATGCTCTTTTACCATATCGTATGGTTACGCCATATCGTAGTGGTTGAGGCGCTGCGCTTCAAACCGAAAGGTCGCGGGTTCGATCCCCGATGAGTTCGTTGGAGTTTTTATATTGACCTAATCTTTCTGGTGGCACTATGCCCTGGGATCGACTCAGCCTCTAACAGAAATGAGTACCAGGAGCAATCTTACCATCTGCACTTGCCGATGTCTAAAAATCTGGGAGCCTCACCTCCTGACCCTCTGGGCCTCCATGGCTTGATATAGGGAACACTTTACTTTACCATCAGTTCTATTTTTTAGTACCATTTCATATGATTTTCTGTCTTCCACAGTTCTTTTTTCGAGTATTCTGCTAAGTGGTGCAGGTTTCGAGAAAGGGCTCTAACAAGGAAATATATCATTTCGGACTTATGTTCATATAACATAATTTCACCCTCTAAATATAGGGAATGTTTCTATAGTTTTCACTAACATAACTACATCTGTATAATAAAATCAGTTTTATCTTTTTTTATTAGTATTATTTTTTTATTCTTAACTACACCAGAGGGAAATATAAATTAATTAAATAAATAATGTTTCCCCAGTTATGGCCTACCTTTTTGTTATACCCCATATAAATGTATTGGCTCTACTTATAATATAAACCCATAATTAGGAAATAGAAAGTCATGTGAATTTCAGTTCTTACAAATTTTATTGTTTAGCATAGAAGAATATGCATGGATTGAGCAGTGTAGTGCATGTAGGTAAGATAGGAGTAGTCTGTGGGCGGGACTCAAGAGCCATTGAGGAGAGCTCGGGCGAAATGACATACTGGGAAGGAGCACTGTAGCTTTGTACTCTATTCGCCTTCATCTTAATGCATAAATATTCATCAACTTAATCAATTTCTCTCACCTCCATTTCCTTCAACCCTTGGAATATTGATTCTCCTCCCGGCAGTGGTCTAAGATTAATTTAGATGGTGGAGGTTGGGTTAGAAGCCATCCCAGAATGCAAGAAGTAGGTCTGTGTCTCTTTACATGATTTCCAGGACAAATTAATGCTATTGGTATTAGAATTAATTAGGACCGTTCGAGCAGAACTGCATCCGAATGGTCTCCTCAAACACGAAATGTTCTTCCTTTAGAACGTTTCTACTGAATCAAAATAGTAACAGTGAGAACGCTTTCTCTGGCGAGGAAAAATTAAGTTGTAGCCAAGGTTTTGCAGTAATCGATTTCCTATTATTTGAAGGGAACGGAATCAATATCGGAACATATAAAATAAAAACACGTCCAATTCATTATTCATAAATCAGGTTTTATGCATACAATCAATTTATGCTCTAATTAGTGAGAATAACTGAGTGATGAATGTTATCAATAAACCCGGAAGATAAATTACTGAATATTTAGTTTATTTATGAAGAAGATTTCCAACTGAAGCTTCCTCACGGATGTCTGGATTTGATTCCCGACCAGAATAAATTTTCCACTAAAAATATTTAATGTTTTGTTAAAGTAAAATTTAGCTCACTAAATATCAACTTTAACTTCCTTGATTCCTCCATATAAAGTAACATGTATGTTTTGTTAACTCATATATAAACTACAAAACACTTATTCAAATAATAATGTTTACTTCACTTGGAAGGTTTCAAGGAACAATATAAATTCCGTTACGTTGATTTTGAATTCAAAAATAAGTGGTATGTACGCAAAATTGTGTAAAGGATGGTAACTAATAACACAGTAACTTATATTGGATTATGTTCTGAAGAATAAAAAACACTTCAGGCTCTTCAGGCATAGGCCTACGTTTAAAACTATTCATACGGTATGAAATATGCCATACTGTTACAGAGCAGAAGCAGGCCGTGGTTTTTTTTTATTGCTGATGTTCATTTTTTTATTATTACGAAATATGATTAAATAAGTACGAAAAATAATTGCAAGTAAATATCCAATTCAGCGTTTGCCTTCGCGCCTAAAGGAACCATGAAAATACCAATCAAATTAGACGGAAAGGCGGTTTGAACCCCGGACCTCCCGAATGCGAGACAAAGACGCTACCATCTCGGCTACTTCGTTCGGTTGCAGATCATCTGTGTACTATCTTTACATTTCTGTCCGTCTGTCTAGGACCCAGGATGAATCTCCGTTTTCTAAGAAATTTGGTAGGCCTCTTTTCTTCACTATGAGGGTTCTTGGTTTGTTTCATTCTCAGAAAATTGTTACACTTTATAAGAAAAATTAATTTTCTTTCTTACATTCACGGTAATAGGGGACGATGTACAAATCTTAAGAAAGACTAAATCCACTGCTGATTCACCCACCAATGGCTACAGAAGAGAAAATAGTTCTCAATGTAATCAGCATTATAGAAAAAAAGAATATATATATATATATATATATATATATATATTTGTTTTTTTTCTGCAGTGATGCAACATCCATGTTTAATCATCGGAGGGTATAAAATTAGCGAATTTAATTATTTGGATGGTTTACTATGGAATATCTGTGCAGCGGATGAAACCTATGTAGCTTATATTGTTATGACACATTTCAGATGTAAATGTTGTTAGTGTGATTGCATTAATTAATATATTTATACGTGAAATTAAAACAACATTTAATGAGCTGATAAAATTCAACAAATAATTGTATATAATGAGCATGAGAATTTTTATTTAATGAATGGACAATAATTGATTATCAGTAGAGCCACATTTTATGTTTGAAATAATGCGTATTATTACGCTTTTAATCTCGGCCCATTATGGGATTATGTTAGTGATTCATTAAAATGTTTCGGCTGACAAATCATCAAAATGAAAAGTAGGAAAGTAGATTACATTATTATGCAAATGTGTTACCACAAAATGCATTTTCATCTAGAATTCTTGTAAAACAAGTCACTTTTCTGATAGCTGTTAATTTCCTATCATATCAATAACAACTTTGGTTCAGTAGTTATTACTAGGGGCGGATTTCTATGACCTAAAAATAGGATATATGCATGCACTTATGACCTAAAAAAAACTTCAAAATATGACCAATAAAATTTAAAATATGACTTTACCACTTACACATTATGCATATTTTTTAAGTTTCATTACAATTAATTTTATTAAAATATAATTTTAATTATTTAAAGTATCTGTAAATTCTCAAAAAGTATTAGTATAATGCAAAATTTACAAAATATGATATGAAACTTCAAAATTTCTTTAATATACACACAAATATGCCAAAAATAACCTAAATATGCATATTCATACTAAATATTTCTACAATAGTTGAAAATTTCCTAAATATGCAGTTATATACACAATAAAAGCCGTTCCATTTTCACCAGGATGCTTGGAATCGGGTTTGAATTAGTCGGAAACCTGAATTAATGCAAAAGGGAAAAATATGACACGTCATAGAAATCCGCCCCCAAGTTATTACACTAATTCTCATTTAACTTTACAGGATGTAGCACAATAAAAGCCCATCCTGTAATAAATCTTCTTGTGGAGTTGTTTTCTAGAAATGCTTATAAATCTACATACTTCACATGGCTTCGCAGTTAACGATAAACTACGTGTAAGCATGGAATATCACTTATATCCAATTTTTTAAATACAATATTCAACTAACGTAGGTACTCGTTTTATCATCCCTTCGTCATTATCATCATCGCCTAAATCATTATTATTACAAAGACATACCACTACAAATGGCAGTTTTGGGGGCAACTGGTCAGTGTGGCAAACTTCCTCTGCCATTAATGATGGCTTTCGTGACCGTAGTCTCTAATACTTTATCAAGTAGCTTCTCAGTAGTGTCATGAGACTCGAGGCTGAATGCACCCCACTCCAGACCTCCCTTCCTAAAAAAAACTGAGGTGCCAGGATCGAAACCAGACCTGACGATCTGTAGTCAGCAACATTAACCACGAGACACGCAAGCATACTTTGTATGATAAGTATATTCTTGATTTTGGAAAATGGAAAATTAATTAATTCATAATAAAACAATAAAAAATAATAGGATTAGCCTTTTTAAATTATCTGACAGAACTGGCAGCAATGCAAAGTTTGAACTATCTCAAACTTTCTTCTCTGATTTATGTTCCGGCCATACTAAAAAGTATATACTTATTTGTTTCCTGTATAATTTGGTTCTTGAAGAGCGACGATTTGACTTTGTTAATGTAACCTTCACAATCGAAGAGATCTTTTTATAGATCTAATGACAAATGTAAAGAATAATAAGAACAGTTTTAAGTACAATTGGTAAGTTTCATTAGATCGATTATGATCAGGCTTTAAAACTTAGTGCCCGAACACACAGAGGGAGTTGATTCCGGTTACCAACAACCTGAGTTTAGGGGGTGGGGGTTGATTGCGTAGGCTGATAAGACAGTAGCTGATAGCAGTACTGAGAAGTGAATGCGCTTGTGGTACGGTGCCTCTCAAATTGGTCAATAGTGTACCTTGTCATTGTGCGTGTTTATACGTGTTCGGCATGCCGAAAGTAAAGTGTTCCAAAACGCAAACATATATTGAAACATTTGGGAGGGACTATTATACACAAACAGAAGAAAGTATCGTTTTGCATGCTTGTAATGTGAGTTTAGATAATGAGAAGTTATTTTGTGGTCTTCCTATATCTGTATTTCGGTTTGTTTACTATCACGTGAACTAGCATATGGTAGCTAGGGCGTACGCCGAGCAAAGTCTGTACGGTACGGTTGCTGTTAACATATTCGATCGGGCACTAAGTTTTAAAGCCTGATTATGATTGATTGAAGACCAGTACCGGTGTAGCACCAGAGGAAGCTCCACAGGTCTAGCCAGCGCTCAGCTTACGAAAGCAATTATTAATAACAATTTTGTGAACACATAAAAACACCATTCATTTTCTACATATGTTGTGTTTCCTTTTACAGTGTGTACATTTAGAATTTAAGTCTATTGTTAACATCGTTTTGCCGCAACTAATTTACCAATATTGGGTACAATCGATTTGGCAATGGAAATTCTAAGTACATCAGACAGAGCTGACCTGGTCTTACTTTTATTAAAATTCATAATTGAAAACATCTGTTCGCATGCATAAGTTGTACCGAACACTGGTGTAAATTTTAAGGCAAGTGCGTGAAGTTTGGGAAATTCCTGTGGTTGAATACCTTTGTAAAATGAAAGTAAATCGCCGGTGTAGTGATAGTACCTGTACTTTTATCAGCTCGGTTTGGAAACATGGTGATGTTTTTCAGGACAAATATTTCAAGTTGAGGTGCCATATCATTAATTTCTTTGAATGGACATTGAATTCATCGTGTAAATTCTATAACGACGTCTCCAAGGTTTTCGTAAATAGACAAATTTAATGGTTTTAATGAAGGAAAATTTTTAACAAAATATCAGGCTTTAAGCTGATCTTTAAATAATAAACTCTGCATTTTGAAAGCCTTAATTCTATCACACATGGTGCTAATTAACTAATTTCTCCCTTGCAACTAAATATTTAAATCATTTAAATAAAACGTTATATCAGCAATGAGACATATCTAAAAAGTATCTACTCATTTTGTTAGTTTTTCTTAGAATTTGGAGAAATAACACGCTCAATATACCTATAGTCTTGTTAGATGTCTCTAACGCACACCGCTTCATGGGGAAGGAGAGCACCGGGCTGCCGTTGAGTGCTGCGAACGTTGAGGTTGGAAATGCCTGTTATATGAAAATAAACTATACAATGATGTCATTAGTTTTCATAACACTTCATTCATAAAAAATCTGATGTGAAAGTCACATAACTTCCTCTGCCCAAATAAAAGTTAGCAGTATTCACATATCCTTGTACAGAATCGCAAGACACAATTTTACGCTAATTATCCTATAAATACCTCTTCTTTCAATGATGCGACTAAAAGCGCAGGCTATATAACAAACTTAAAAAAACAGAACAAGTGACTGCAGACGTTTATTGAACTTTCCGCCGTAAAATATAATTTCCGAAATTTATCGAATATTTCCCCTCAGATACTTCTTTACTCTATGCATGGCCAACAATACATCTTTCTCACTTCACATTCTTATAGAATAAGAGGCCGTGAAAGAGCGCGTATTCAGTTGTTCATCATCAACTTTCTACAAACAGTGGGTGAACAGTGGGTGGCTTTTAACTACCCTCAGAGAATTTTTTCGAAAAAAAGTTTCAAATAAAATTTTTAGCTCTCAGTAAAAGGAACACATGTACAAATTTTAAAGAAAATCGTTAGAGCCGTTTTCGAGAAAGTCGCGAAAAACGAAAATTTCTTCATGTAAAGTCCCCTTAAAAATAAGATAAAATAGTCGCCAATCTTATCCTCACATCTTCAGAAGGTACCTGACCCAAATACGAAATTTCGTTTTCAAACGATTTTCCGTTTTGGAGCTAGAGTGTTCACAGACAGACACACAGACATGTTTCCAAAAATAGTATTTTTAGATTCAGGGGGCCTTGAAAACTCAACTTCGAATTTTGGGGTCGAAAACAATACTTCCTCTACCTATAGTACCTATGGTACGGGCAGAGGAAGTAAAAAACATATAGGCCTACCTTGTTTGTACCAACCTTGGAAATTTTCATTCACATAACTTTTTTTTATGTTTATTTAGATTCTTTTTGCAAGTGGATTTTGTTTGTTAGGTGTACTAACTTATTTAATAAGAGTATATTATTATTAATATAATATAAATATTACTACTTTTACTATTTAGACTCAGAGCCCTTAGAGTTAGATCCCTTTCTTCCATTGTATGAGTTATACTCACTTTATAAAACGAACTAGTGTTGGCGATAAATATATTTGCAAAAATTTCATAAAATGCAATTGTAAATTTCTTACGTTTTACTATTTAACAAGAAGCGTTCATTATAATTATGTTATTATTGTAGGAGTTATAGAAGATCTGAGCACAAAAAAAGTACTTTACTGTTAAATTTTTAAAATCTGGACTTAGCCCCTTCTTTCCCTGAGCTTTTCATTTCTATGTGACAGCCCCATGTCTGTAGATTTATGGGCATGTACAAGAATTTCTATGGGGCAGAATTCCTGCACATCCGATGATTAGGACCTAAGTAGCAGTATGTTAGAAGAGAGAAAAAATTTAGAAGAGGGACACTGTGTATAATAACTCCAAGTTTGTAACTAATTGATAGGTAATATTATGTTAATAATTTTATGAAAATAAAAAAAGGATTGTAATAATGTTTTGAATTTTTTTTTCTTTTCAAAAAGCTACAATTATTTACTCCGTGTTTTGTAATTGCTTCCTCTAGCAAAAATACCACAGATTTATTTTTATTTATTGTATCTCCAAATCTTTATGAACCTTATTTTGCCACAAATTTAATACCACAAAATTCACCTAGTTGTTTTTAAATAAATTAAGAGATCATTAGTGAAGTACCACAGAATTACGTCCGGTAAGAGAGTCGGACACAACTTATGCTTAACTTATTATTTGCAGATTTATTTCCTACTTTTGATTAAACTTTCCAGCATTGTTATAGAGTACATTTGTACTCCACATACTGTAATGTTCAACTGCTATTTAAGCACTCTAGGTGCACTGAGCTGTTTCACATAATTTACAGTAATGACGGTGTTTTTGCTAAATGGACACAATAAACATAGTGGTCGCGGGTAAACAGATTAAGTGATATTACGAATGAGCATTCTATAATTGAAAACATTTTCTCTTATTGCTGTTATGCGTATCTCGCTCCAGGGAAAATTAATAGAATTGTGTCCTTTTTAACAGCAATAGGCGTAGACATTACCGTAATCAAACCGTGACTGCTTTTAAGTTATCTTGTGGCAAATTTCCACATTTATTTCTCTCGTTGAGTATTTATGGTAACTCACTAGTGGTATTTAGGAATGTTCAGACGCGGGATGCGTATTAATAGAAACTGCTAATGAATAATTTTCTGTATCTTGACAAATACTGGCGTCAAGCCAAAAGCACTTTCATACATATTTCTTCTTTGACGAACTTAATATTTCGCTCAACTGATAACTCGTGAAAACGAAAAGAAAACATGAAACATTTACTTTCAACGTCATCATTATCAACATCGTTCTCGACGTTAACATCCTTTTTCACGGTATATTAATTAGAATAATTTGTTGAATAATTATTTCACATCCACAGATAGAACCACCTTCTTTGAAAGCTCTCTTGGTTTAAGTTGGTTCGTGCCTCACATGAGAGATTTTTCTTGGGACACCTTCTCTCATTTATTCTCCCGTCTGTTATTCCAAAATCCTATTTAGTTTCTAGTGTACCAAAATGTAAAATTTAACTAGTAGAGACAGGACTTACTTGGTATTTAATGGTACTTGCATAGACGCAGAATGAAATAAATCCAAGGTCTGAATGACATTTACGAGTACCTGGATGCACGGCACAGCATTTATTTGAAATTGTCATTTTAAGGATAGGCCTGTACAATTGAAAAGCTACAATTAATTATTTTTGTGAAATTCAAACAAATCCATGTGTAAGGTGCATAATTATCTTTCGTACAGCTACCATAATAACATGTAGGCCTATATGTGAAAAATATATTTTTAGCATTTACTTAATTTTCCAGTCATTAGTTGATCCGGGATTTTTAAGAAAAAAAACATATTTTACTTTTAGACTCCTAAGCAGAAATGTTATATTTCGTATGACATTCCTTGACAAGCAATTTTAACTTGATTTGATAGTGTTTATTTTGCTTATTCCGAGAGAATAATTGCATGATTATTAAGTGGCAGAATGGTACTTTATAAGTTTGGGTGGGAGACAGGAACATGTCTGTCCATCTGTCTATCTGTCTGTCCATCTGTCTATCTGTCTGTCTGTCCATCTGTCTATCTGTCTGTCTGTCCGTGTGTCTGTACCTGCGATAACACAATTAATGTGCTTTATCGGATTTTCATCAAACATGTCTGTCCATCTGTCTAGGCTATCTGTCTGTCCATCTGTCTGTCCATCTGTCTGTCCATCTGTCTATCTATCTGTCTGTCCGTGTGTCTGTACCTGCGATAACTCAATTAATGTGCTTTATCGGATTTTCATCAAACTTGGTGCATACATTTATAACGCCCATGGGAAGAAGCCTATTGATATTGGACAAAATCGACTGACCGGTATTGGAGTAATGCCCAATTTAGTGCCTAATTTATGGTAACTATTAGAAACAATTTATCAAATGCAAATCAGTTCTCATGACAATGCATTGTTTTACAGTTTTTATATTTCGGCTTTGGAAGTTGCAATGCAAATAGCTTTGACAAATAACACTACTCACATAGTCTTCACATATGCTTATCAAACTAGATCTTTGTTCTATAGATCTTTGTTCTTAATGAACCGATCTGGATCTTAACTCGGAAACAGATTTAAAAAAATAGCTTATTTTCTGCATATCATAATTGCAATTACCACCGATTAAGCAAAACAATTCTGTCTCTTTATTACATAAGTTGAACTGACTTTTTTTTACTGTTTTATTTTGCTTATAAATCGGTTTTCATGTTATTAGCTGGTATGTTAGCTATCCATACTTCAGAAAAGTATCTTCTACATCTTCAGATGGGAATTGGATTGTAATCTAGCTAGAGGTATTCTAAGCCTTGATCCCGTGTTTACCTGGAAGCAGTGAGGAAATCAGACACCTAGCAAGTTAATTAGTAGTTACGCAATCGACGCGCTAGTGATTTACACCAGAGTTCATGTTACAGAACTTGGAGAACAAGTTTTGATGAACCCTGTGTTATAATGTATTCTACCAGTATCATATTCAAAAGCGTCACAGGAAATAATTAATTGGTGCTTTCCAGAGAGGAGAGAGAAGTAATGAGGAAGGGGAGGGAGAGAAAATAATTATTATATTAACGTGAAACCAATAACATCAAGCATGCATTGCGTGTAGGCTTCACATTCTGGGTTATGTGGTGGCAACAATACGAAACCTCTCTTCGACTTGCCGAGTTTCATTAACTGTTCAACATTTGATTGCTGGCACACATGTTAAATGCAAACTTATACAGTTTAATGAGTTAGATTTCTCAAGACCCCGTATGTCTGTGTTAATTATTTCACAACACGGGATTTCATTCAGTGCCATAATGCTGTAAATCAGGGCTGTATGAAAATTAGATATCACGCAATGAAAGATATCCATTTATCTCTTATTGTTCGGTTGCAAATTACTACTGGGACTCACATTCAATAACCGAATGGCTTGACAAAAGGAGTGCTGAATACTTTTCATCATAAATGAATGACTATGTTTCATACATTTGATATTGAAAGTGTTAAGCGTGAGAGGAAATCAGCGTGGGATTCAATTGATACTCATAATGCTGGAGTGTCTACAACTGAATATTCTACAATGGAAATTGTGAACTGAAAAACATGCAGTGATCAAACTATTTCTGAGCAAATCTAATGGGGGTGAAAATACAACATTATTTCTACGTAGAAGTATAAACGTAGAATTCATTTCATTGGACTTGAACACATAACACTAATATCATTAGTTTGGCATGGGGGTATTTATTGACAACATGTTAATCCTACCCGTAATGCATCTACTATAGGTATTTGATCCTACAATATTATGAATACACTGGAATAACATTGACATTTAGAATTATCTTAGTTATAAGACACTTTTAAATTTACGTGATTATTCAAAACTCGATAACTAATAATCGATAGTTTAAGCTCTAAAACTTTCATCACAAATGTACAAAATAATAATCAAAATAGTCCCCTTGGCTATTTGTACACAATTGCCACCGTTTCTGGAGGTCTTGGAAGCAAGCAGGGAAATCTTCAACTGCGATGCTTGTAAGCTCATTTGTCACAGCCCTTGATGAAGCTTTCCTTTCGATCGCCTTTTCACTCGCGGAAAAATTACATGGTGAAAAGTCGGGCGAATATGGTGGTTGTGGGAATGGCAATAACAGAATATCTCGCCAGATACTCGTTAACATAATGCTCACTCTTTACTCACAATCAGTATCCATTGTGTCACCTTAACTAATGCGACAACAACCCGAACAGCGGTTTGCTAAGCAGAGCCCTGCCACCTAGTAGTTGGCGCGGAAATATGTCAAGCAAGAACACATACCAGGTAACATAAAAACAACATTTATTCTTTTTTAGTATTGCAAACTCAGAAATAAAAAAAAAATTGTTCTGGAACTTTTCCGACAAAGGTTGTATGAACAATAACATTATGTTTTTAGGTGACAGTTTCATTACAACTTAGGGTGTCACCATAATCCTGTAGGCTAATAATACGGAAAAAACTATAGGCATATCGCATTAGTCACTATAGCCATATGAAGCTACTGATGTTTCATAAAGTGATATCTATCTTCAC
Source organism: Ectobius pallidus (assembly GCA_964059195.1). Lineage (NCBI taxonomy): Eukaryota > Metazoa > Arthropoda > Insecta > Blattodea > Ectobiidae > Ectobius > Ectobius pallidus. The sequence goes on from CAXKWD010000008.1 coordinate 88,210,105, forward strand.
ATTACAGTTCCAACATTACATCTAAAATAAGATAATAGGGGTTTAAAACCATTATTAAAATAATGTACAGGTGACTATTTTTGTATTCCTACTATGAGGGTAGATTAGGAAATAACGCACAATAACCTTTTCTGAGTCGGTATTGTAGCTGAGTTGTTGAAACCTCACCGATATATAGTTTGCAGTTTGTGCTACAGATACAATTTTTTCGTCATATTCTTATATACATATTAAATACATTATCCATAGAATAAATTCAACGCACGGTCCTAGACGGCCGTTCGTGCTTTTACTATGCACAGGACAAAGAAAGAGAAATGTAACACTAGTAATACAAAACAATATAATACGATAACCTATAATATAGTAATGCTATACAAAGATGAAGAAAAGAAAGAAAAAGTTGAACTAATGGCAGAAAAGATATGACAATAATAATAATAATAATACAATATAATACATAATAATACACAGACAGAAATTAATCCCCCTGCCCCTCCCTCCTATCCTTTTCTACCCTGAGCTGTCGGACTTTAGACATGAATTTCCCCACCTCTTCGGAGAATTTTGTGTCACTCATCAGCTCGAATATCGCCATGTGACCTCTTCTAGAGACAACAAAAGAGTCTGGCAGATATCGTTGCCTAAGCATCTCACTGACTTCACATTCAGAGAGGATATGCTGTGCTGTCTCATCCTTGTAACATAGTGAACTATAATATAGCAAAGGTGGCGGGCATGTTACTGTCATCCAGTTACGAAGAGCAGCGAGCTGAAGTGCGATATATATGAGCTACAGGACATAACAAGAAATAAATTCACAGGGACATGGGTGGCATGTATGGAACTTAGCAAGTTCTCCAGTGGTGCGCATTCTTCAGTAACGGCTACAACTTCGCGGAATCTTACAGCTATTGATGCGGCAATGACCGGCGGTTTCATATGCGAATCTTATCTTAACAGATTCAACATCTTATCATAACAGTTCAACTTTTTATATGTGTTGTGTACGATTCGTGCATGACATTGAAATTTCAATGAAGTTTCAACATCTTATCTTAACAGTTCAACTTTCTATATGTGTGGTATACGATTCGTGCATGACATTGAAATTTCAAAGAAATTTCAACATCTTATCTTAACAGTTCAACTTCTTATATGTGTGGTGTACGATTCGTGCATGACATTGAAATTTCGTAATGTCAGTGCCCGCTGGGTACCCAAGGACCGGACAAACGACCATAAGATCCTTCTCTCTGTAACCGACGAATCACAAAGGTTCTCACTGCCGTCATTTAAGAATGAACACCACTGGTCCATAGAGTTGCTGCAGTCCGTATAGTCTCGCCCATACACGCCATACATCTCCCTGCGAACTTCACTGGGATTATGTTCTTTAGTACACAAAAATCGCACTACACCTTACTCCTCTTCACAAGTGGACGAGAGTGACATGCATGCCATCTTTGTTATGAAGATCACACTTCTATCGCTAGACCTGTACCCGAAACAAAAATTGTGTCTGTGACGGAAACTTCAAGCTATATCTATATGAAATTTGAACATCCCAGCCACAATACCAAAGCAGGAAAACTTTATTGTGCGTTACTTTCCAATTCACCCTCATAAATCGAATGACACTTGTGGACCTCTCATCGTGACAGAAAAGCTCATAATACAATAGTTTACAAAATATATCTTGAAGTATTTTGGGAAATTTACACATTCATTGCGAATATACACCTCGTGACGAAAAACCTCACCTCCAGGTTGGAGCACTTAAAGGAGGAACGGGCAAAGTGTCGTGATTACGCTTGAAACCGAAACCTTGAGTGCAACGATTCCTTCACTCCTCTCCGCAACTCCATCATAATACTCTTCTCCAAAGGTTTACTAGTAAAAATCTCATCCTTCCCACTCCTTACCCTTGGTTAGTGTTGTGCTACACTAATTCTATTATTATCTTACGTATTCGGCGGATGCCTATCATTAGCACAGGGAATAACAAGACATGTCAATAATGAAATTATATTATTACCTTGCATACTTCTAAAGTTTATTTCTGTGAGTAATTACATTGGAGAATACAATTAAATTAAATGAAATATAATTAAATAAAATCAGGTAAACTGATGTAAAAAAGTGCCAGTATGTTTTTTTTTAATCAGTTATGACTGCAATTATGATATGCAGAATATGTTTTTTTAATTGATTTACAAGTTAAGCTCCAGATTTATTCATTAAGCAGGGCTTAGGGAAGAACAAAGGTCTAGTTTTCTTTTTAATCAGATTAAAATCTTCCAGCATCAGCTGAACTGTACAGATTTTTGATATCTTGACAATCGCACACTCACATAAAAATACGAAAAAGAAAGTGAAATTGGCTGGTTTCGGGATTTGAACCATGGAACTCCATAACGTGAGGCCAAAACGTTACCATCTCGGTCACCTGGGTCAGTTTAACGGTCTAGTTGTAAGTTATAAGCGCATGTAAAACAATAGTTTTTTTGGTCATAGCTATCTCTATTTTAATTTCCAAAGCCGTAAAATATCACAGTAAAACAATTGACTATGTTGTCATGATAAATGATTTGCTTTTTTTTTTTATATAAATTCTTTCGAATACGTATATTATCATAAAATAGGCACCAAATTGAGCATTACTCCGAAACAGGTGAACCGATTTCATCCAGTATCAGTAGACCTCTTCCCATGAACACTATAAATGTGTATACCAAATTCCATAAAAATCCGGTAAAGCGTATTTGAGTTACCGCGTTTTTAAAATAGACACTAAATTGGGTTTTACTCCGGTACCGGACAACCGATTTGGTCCAATATCGGTAGACGTCTTCCCATGTACATTATAAATGGGTATACAAAGTTTCAGGAAAATCCAATAAAGCATATTTGAGTTATCGCGACTTCTCATATATTAACATAAAAGGCAATAAATTGGGTATTATTCCGGTACTGGCCAACCGATTTGGTTGAACATCAACAGACGCCTTTCCATGGATAGTATAAATGCGTATACGAAGTTTCATAAATATCCGATAAGGCGTATTTGAGCTATTGCGCCTTTAAAATATACACTAAATTGGGTTTTACTCCGGTACCGGTCAACAGAGTAGGTTCAAATTTAACAGAGTACTTTTCATGGATGTTATAAATGCGTATACCAAGTTTAATGGAAATCCGATACAGCGTATTTGAATTATGGCGCCTTTCTATTAGAAAGGCGCCATAATCTATTAAAATAGGCACTAAATTGGGCATTACTCCGGTACCGGTGAACCGATTTGGTTCAATATCAATAGGGTTCTTCCCATTGACATTATAAATGTGTTTTCCAAGTTTCATGAAAATCCGAAAAAGCGTATTTGAGTTAGAGCGCGTACAGACACACGGACGGACGGACAGACAGACAGACAGACGGACAGACATTTTTCGTCCCCCACACAATCTCATAAAGTACCATGCTGGCACTTAATAATTACTGAGAGAGGCGATGGGCTTACCACCTGTCCCTCTGGTCTCTCTCGGAAAATAAGTATAACAAAATTAGTATAGGTAAAGAAACATCCACTTGGAGGTCCTATACCTCACCATAGGGGTTATAGGAATACGTCAGACGTCAACAATTACTGTAGCTATGATATACAGTATTGGTGTTAGTCTTTTTTTCGCAATACATGAAACAGACTACTTTAAAAAAATTCGAAGTCCTATTACCAGCTAAACTTTCCGAAATTTGTCTTGATCAGGAAAGTGCCCCTACAAATATTAATTAGATAATATTTTGAGCGCGATATTACCTTACTTACGATTTGAAATATAATTCAACAACGCTTGAGCACTGCGAAGCAGAAGAAATTGGAGGTAAGATTCTTAAAATAAACATGTTAATTGCCAAATCAATGTTTCGACCGTTTTGGAACATAAATATTCGGGCCAGATCTAATCATTGGCCAAAATCAAAATGACCAAGAAGCATAGAACAAGTAGGACTTCTCCACGCAATAATGTTGTTAATAACATCTCTTAACGAGGTTGGAATTTTCTACTGAGAAATTACACGTTATGTTTGTTAAACTCATTCCTCATTACCTCTGAGTGGACGCTATCGAGCTAGGCGAGAGGAGGGGTAACGGGAGGAGAACAGCGTCCCATTTAAATCATTCTCAGATAAAAGTCACGAGAATTTACCATCCATCCATCAACTTGATTAAACTGCTTAATTACCCCACTAACCACCCCTCGGATTAAACAAGATAAGACAGAAATCACACCCCACAAGCTACGCAACTGGGAAAACACAAACCTGATACGTGATGCTTCATGTAGGGGGAAAAAAAGAGGGCTTTGGAAAAAGTATTGTTATGTTGATCCTACTGTACATGCTGAGTATGCAGTTTTTAGACCTAGAAGTTTCAACATGGAGCAGCAGCTAGTTAATCACGTAAATGGGGCCGCTAGGAGTACAGAAGGTATCTGAACATTCGAGTCAGGCTGCGATATGCACACAGTATTATGATCTGTAGCTGATATTAAGCCATCAGTACCTAGTAATGCAGTATAAATATTTTTATAAAGCATATAATTTTAATGCTAATATTAATAGTGTGTTATTTATACTACAGATAGGCCTACCTATTTGAAGTTTAGGTAGGAGATGTAGTGTACTCCTCCCTAAAATCCACTATCAATAAAGCCACGAAAACATATTTCGAGTTCCCTGCTTTCAAAACTCTATTTTCTTGTCTGTGTGTATAGAACTATAACAGAGCAACCATCTGAAAACAAAAGTTTAAATTCCGAGGCAACTTCTAAGGTGTGGTTAAAGAATGCTGACGACCTTTTCTGTCTTTGTCTATCTATCTATCTAATTATCTATCTATCTTTCTCTACTCCAACGTTACATGAAGGATACTTAAACTGACCTCTGCCTCAAATGCACAAAGTATCATTTCGTCGGGAACTCTACGTTGTATAAACAGTGGAGGGACTGCTTTGGAATTCATACTACTATCAGATACCCGCTGATTCTGTCAGAATGTAAAATCGAAATTTAGGTACAGAAAAGGTCAGTGTTACAATCAGGTTCTTCAATATTATTACTACTACTATTATTATTAATATCATTATTATTATTATTATTATTATTATTATTATTATTATTATTATTATTATTATACCGACTCTCACGGGTATGTAAGGCCAGGGCGGCTTGGGTCGCTTAAATGTCCCTAAAAGGGACAGGTGAAACTCAGGTAAAGATAGATAGATTATAGCGAATCCCATAGGGTAACCATTTATTTTCATCAAACAATTAATCTACGAGTACATAAAAATGTCCCTCTGTTTCTTATCTATCAAATTCTTAATAATGGTTATTGTTATTGAGCACAATTTAATATTAATAATTAGTAGTTTTTATCTATTATTTATTATCAGGTGAGGACGGTATTATAAATGAGTATCTCAAAGTAGATTCAGAAGAACTACAAAAATATCTGGTCCTTCTATTCAATAAAATACTAACGACTGAACAACTTCCCAAACAGTGGATAACAAATACGATCATTCTTCTTCATAAAAAAAAGGACATAAAGAAGACAAAAATAATTATCGACCAATTAGTCTTAAGGTAAATATATACAAACTCTTCTCAACAATACTCACCAAGGGAATAAGTGCAATAATAGAAAGCAATCAACCTAATGAACAAGCTGGCTTCCGACGAAGATTTTCAACAGTAGACCATCTACAGGTGCTGACCCAACTAATAGAGAAAGCAAATGAATTTAACTTGAAACTATACATACTATTTGTGGATTTTGCTAAAGCATTTGATTCCGTAGAACAGCTATCGATTCTTCAAGCACTTAATCGACAAGGAGTTCATGCAAAGTATATTAGACTACTGGGTAAGCTATATCTTGACAACAGAGCGAAAGTAAAAAAAGACAGAACAGGAGAGGATATATTACTGCATAGGGGAGTCAGACAAGGTGACCCCATCTCTCCAAAACTATTCATAGCTCTATTGGAAGATGTTTTCTGCAGAATGCCGGACGAATACAGAATAAATATTAATGGGAAAAAACTCTTTAATCTCAGATTTGCAGACGATATTGTACTCATAACAGACTCACACGAGGAAGCCAAAGTCAAATCCAGCAAAGAAGTCGGACTTAGTATCATTGTCAAAAAAACCAAAGTAATGACAAACTACACAGAAGAACCAATAAAAATTAACGATGACACAATAGAATATGTAAAAGAATACGTATACTTAGGTCAAATATTATCGTTTGACAATAAAATTCAAAAAGAAGTTTCAAGAAGAATCTCTTTAGCATGGAACAAATTTTGGAACTTAAAATTCATCCTATTAGACAAATCCTTAAGCATTAAGATATAAAAAGGATGTGATGGACACTTGCATTCTACCAGTTATGACTTATGGATCCCAAACATGGGCATTAACTAAAAAAGATAAAAACATGCTACAGATCTGCCAGAGGAAGATGGAAAGGAAGCTGCTAAACATCACATTTAAAGATCGAATAAGAAATGAAGACATTAGGAAGGCGACATCTATAAAGGATGTGATGGTTACTGCTTCCAGATTAAAATGGATGTGGGCAGGGCATGTCATGAGAATGAACCCGGAGAGATGGACACATGCGATGACAGTGTGGGAGCCCAGAACTGGGAAAAGAAGTGTTGGAAGGCAGAAATCGCGATGGGAGGACGAGTTTAAGAGCGTTGTGGGGAACTTGTGGTCTAGGAGTGCCAGAGACAGAAAGAAGTGGAAAACTCTTTACAATTAGTATTAAAACTAGAGTCAATTATATTAAATTTTAGCGTTCTCAGGTGAGGCTATCCTGAAACGTTCCTTCAACGAGTCAGCCACCCTGGTATGCCAGGAGGCCCTTGCCCGCTATGGGATGCTTGTGGGCTTATTCTTAATTTTCTTAAAATCTATTAACGTACTATTCTTGTGAGGTTTCCAAAATGTGACAATATGAACTCGAAATGCAGTATCACTAATATGCATTTAACCTTCCAAATCCCTTTGGGGTCAATATGACCCATGGACATAAATACATCCGCTAGTTTTTAAATATTACTTTCAAAATTTATTATTTTATCCCTCAGAGTCATCTGGATGTAATGACGTTTTAATGATTTTTATATTTTCAAAACGTTAAAATGTATTCGCTGTTATTGTAGCCTACTGAGTACCACTGGGTTTCAATATGACCCCATTCAAAAGTGGGTCTTTAAAATTTACCCTCATGTAAAAATGCTTATATACATACTTTGACAGCTTTCAAGCCACTTCAGTGAAACAATTGAAATACTGTATTACCATTTGAGGTCTTTATGAATCCACTATGTAACAAAGATAACAAATATAGCCTGATAGGCCTAGGAGAACGATTCAGGGTAAAAAAATTTATATGCATACTTGTAATGTTTTCAAGGTGAAAATGTATGTTTTTACGCCAGATAACCATAAAAATTGCAATTCTACCGATAGGCCTATATGCCATGTAAATTACTTAGGGTCTTTATGATCCCAGTGGCACTCACTGTTACAAAGATAACATGGTAGTAGGAAGGTTAACTGAACAGAAAACTGATTCTTTTAAATTCCTTTATGTTCGCTTACGTCTGAATCGTGCTATTCAAATGTAAAGCGAGAAAAAATTGTCTTTCTGGCACAAATTGTAACATTTTCTGTATTTAGTAACTATATTTGGCTTTTTTTAAAAAATGGTGGTCTATATTAATTTTTATAGAGTATACAACAATGCTTTACTTTCTTACTTTCTTTACCTTAGTTTCTCCTCTCCCTTGTAGGGAACAATGCTTTACAAAAAGCATTACTATTATTAAATTAACTTCGTACCGAACATAAGTTCAGAAATAACACGAAACCTCGTACTAAATTATTACCCTGAAAATTCATTTCTTATTAAGAAGTTGAAAATGTGTTTTCTATGTTATGCAGCCTTCAATATTCTTTGTATGTATTTAATTAAAATTTATTATTATCATTATTATTATTATTATTATTATTATTATTATTATTATTATTATTATTATCATTATTATTATTATTATTATTATTATTATTATTATTATTATTATTATTAATGTTCTTTAGAAGAATCTGAAGAGCATACGAGCAGTAATTCTTATGGAAGTATGCACAGAAGCAGACAGCGTTAATTGTGAGATAAGAAAAGAGAGACGCAGACACTGCAGGAGCGGGTTGTTCGTTATTTTTGCGGTGCACAACAGAAACTCGTGTAAATTGAGCTCACGTAGGCATTGTGCTGAACACCCAGCACACATCTAGCACATAAATAAAACGTACTAATTAATCTTAAATTCCTGCTCCCTACTAGTATATCAGTTAATTAATTTGTTGCGTGTTTCTGGTTGCCTTGCTATTCTTAATTACATTTATTACAACTAGCAATGTTTGTCTGTTGCAAAATATTTCACATGCTACTTAGACTTGTACACTGAAAGGAGAACTACGTTCAAATAATTAGCAGAACCCTCACATTTATTTTTACCCCTTTTCACTTCATAATACAGTACCAGGAACTTCCGTTAAGTGTATTTAGCTGTCTGCTCATATAGGCCTATATCCTTGATAATCCAGGATGGAGGCAGAGTAAGTCCATTAATTAGAATTGGTAGGGAATAATTTATTTATGTAATAAAATAAATAAGATACCAGTTGCTCAAATATATATTTATTTTGTGATCAGTCGCCTAGGTCTTTCGGTGTCTCTACACCATCTTCAGGGAATCTTTTGCTGGCTTGGGGCTGAAGATGGTGTAGAGACACCGAAAGGCCTAGGCGACTGATCACAAAAAATACATATTTGTTGAGCAACTGGTAGGCCCATCTTATTTATTTTATTACACTGATCGAGCTCAACGGTGTTGAACATTATTTTAACTAATAGATTTAATTAAAACGCCTAGAAAAGTTCCAATACTTTTCACTGTCCGTTTTTGTTGCTGAAAAAATAGAATATTTCTCAATGATTGGAATTCGATATGTTGCAACATGGCAATGTTTTGTTTACAAATCGCGAGCTACATTGAGGAAGACTAATGCAGTGTGTTTCAGAAGCTTTTGAAGAAATTTCAGTGAGGTAACACGATAGTAGCTGAATAGCAGGCCATTGCCTATTCTAGTGTTTCTCATGAATATGGAATATGAATATGTGAGTCAACTGGAGAATAATTTAATGTTGTACCGATACGTTGCCATGGTAGCTCAAGTGTCTGAGCAGCGGTACGGAGAACCGAAGATCTGTGGTTCAACTCCCGGCTATGGTATAGAATTTTCCACTCTCATTCTATCGCTCTACTAGCCTTCACACGGCCGGCGTAAAAGTATTATCATTCCGATATGGAAATTGCTACATTATTGTTAAAAGTACTGTAATTATAGCTGGTACAGACAATCCCAGCGCCATTTGACGTAGTTAACATACACTAGGTCTGCCTTTCTTCCCCGCGAAGTGGTCCGATAACAGTTCATCAGAAGAAAATTTAGTTGTCATGGCTTACGTCCCAACCCTCGTAAGAAATACAATAGATTATTCTCTCTCTCTCTCTCTCTCTCTCTCTCTCTCTCTCTCTCTCTCTCTCTCTCTCTCACATCCTAAGCCCCTATGTTGGGGCGAAGGGCCTCCAAGTGGAGGTTTTTGTTAACCGATGTGAATTTTGTTACGCTTATTTTCCTAGAGAGAGCAGAGGGACAGGTGGTAAGCCCACCGCCCCTTAACCCCCCTCCGGAAACTAAGGTATTACTTGGACGTGAAAGAGCCGATAAATTTTGTCCAGAGGCTCTAATTTAGGCTTGAAGTTCTTTTAGGTCACGGGCCCCCCAGCTTAAAGTCCCTCCCGGAGGACTCCGTGCCCAGGATTTTTAAGTCCTGAAAACCCCATCGACTGCGGCCGGGTTTGATCCCGCGACCTTCGGAGGGCACGCTTCCTCTAGACCATGGGTGCGCATCTGTGACACAATGTGTCACTGTGCGGTAGGGGAATTTCTCCCACTACAGTCGCCCTTGACATCAGCATAAAGCAGTTTCGATGTGACACTGAACATGAAGAACAGGTTTCATACGTCACAGCAGGATGGGGGAATAAAACGTTTCCCCTCGGTTCCTCAGGTATGCTCTAGACCAGCGTTTCTCAACCTATGGTCCGCGGACCACTGGTGATCCGCGAAGGTGGTGCAGATAGTCCGCAGACATAATTAAAAAATATCACAAAGCAAGTGGAAAGTAAAGAAGTTTAATTTTTTAACATATTTCGTTATAATGACCTATAATTAATACCCAAAATATTAAGAATATAGGCCTTGTTTTAAAAATGGGGTGTAAAATTAAGGGTCCATAGTTTTTTAGACATTTTACAGGTCCTCGGGTTTAAATAGGTTGAGAAACGCTGCTCTAGACCACCGCACCCGACACAATGGACTATTAGAAAATGTTAAATAAAACAACGCAAATATTGTACATGTAAATGAATATTGCTCCTAGCACAAACAATTTAAAATAAAAGAATGACAAAGGTCAAACCAAATTATGGGTGTTAAATATTATATCAGCATTAACAGATAACAATAATGGAAGCAATTACAAATTTAACCATTATCATCAAATCTTCACTAGTGCATTGCCTTAAAATTCGTATCTTTTCTGATATCAGTGAGTAAACAACTTTATTGCATTATACGATCGCTCTCTCCTTTCATATTGATAGTGACGCGATCGAAAAAATGAGATAGATAATATTCAGCAACAGGAACTGATCGGAAATCAAATAATGAACATGGACGTTGACTATCTATTTATTTTAAATTGCATCGCCATGTAAATATTACGATAATATACACCACCGCCACGGTAAAAAAAAGCTATGGTATAATTAATTCAGTATCAGGTCAATCTATCATGGAAATTCAATAGCTTTCCTGGGCTTTCATGACTACACAGGACACGTTCATGTCGTTTCAGAGGAGAGTGGTGAATCTCATTCATTTGGGAACTTGCTAATAACCTCTACATAGTTCCTGTCGAACAACATATCGCCACCTTTTACAATGACGAACCTCTTAAAGAGGACCTCCAATTTAAAGACCTCCATATGCATGTTGAGCCATTTCGATCATGTAAAATAATGTAAAGAAATTACGTAAGTTATCGTTGATAAATTTCCTTTCCTTGGTTCTCTATTAAAAATAACAATAGAGTAGGTTGAGATGTAGGCCTACAAGTTTTTAATGTAGGTATCAGTCATAATTAATATTATAAAAATATAGAGTAAATTACGAACCCATGTTATATTATTACACACTAAGAAGGGTAGATAATTCGTCCCTGTCTTATTGTTATTATTAATAACATAATAATAAAATAATTTTTTAATAGGCCTATAAGTCAAAATGTACCACAATTTAGAAATAAATTTAATATACATTTCATTAGTCATTAACTTTGTTTTAGTTTAGTTCATAAATTAATTAAATTAAATTCTTCTAATTTTTATTGTCTTTAGCATGTTTAGTTTTAACTTTTAATTTATCAAATCTTATATTATTTGTACCGTATTTTAAAGGTGCAGTTAACTTCGCCAGCATAAATACAAATAATAAATAAAAATAATAAGATATTGAATAAATTAGCAACTCAAATAAATATTGTATGAAGACTAAAATTTTGATAATTATGAGAATTATGTGCATCTCAAAGCTACTCTATCGTTATTTTTTTAAAAGTGTGTATACTCAAGTTATTAGTGATCTGTTAAGCGGAAAATTTAAAAACACCGTATACGTAAGTTATACTCGACAGTGTGTTTATTTAACAGATTTAGGTCTATTGGTTGGATGAAGTAGGATTTTGAAAATCAAAAGCAGTTTTTGAATTCTTTTAAATATAAATAATTTACTTGAAATACATATTTCTTTCTCGCATATACGTAGTATAGAGAAAGTAGGCTATTGTAATCGTGACATAAAATCTAAATCGAGATAACACCGAGAAAGCATCTTTCACGAAGCCTAAAAAAAAAGTGTTTTTAGAATGACGTCTGTGTGTCCTTGTGTCTGTCTGTGGACAAGCACAGCGGGTAAAAGGCTCGTTGTATTTTTTTTGTATTAAGGACTTTTTTATAACTGAAATATTAACGGGACTTTTCATGGAAATTTAAAAAAAATTGGAAAAATGGCTCTAACGATTTTATTACAAATTAAAAATTGTAAAAGATCTTTAAAAATTAAAATGTAAAACTTCTGTCTATGAATAGTAATATGTCTATATTCATTTTTCTACGAAAACGACTTAGGGAGTACTTTACTGAAATTATAAGTGTGTGTATATATATATATGTGTGTGTGTGTGTGTGTTCTTGTGTTAATGATATACAAACGAATAATTAATATTAATTATAATGGTTTTTGGAAGTTCAATTTTAAACTGGGTACTTGTTTCTAATACTGTTTTTATTTCATTATCCATATTATTAAAAGTAATTTTCCTAGCAATAAATAAGAAAACAAGAAAATAATTATGCCTTCTACCGGGAATCCCAGTTATTTTTGTTAGTAGTTCATATGTTAAACATACAGAGGAAATGATGAAACTCATTCCTTAAAAAAAAAACACTTTCTTCAACACTGAAAATAAATAGACACTAAACATCTAGTCCCTCTTCTCATCAAGGAAACAAGAGTACAAACGAGTTAGAGGAGATAAAAGCCTGAGTAATAAAACTGAAAAATCAACCCAAAGTATGCCCGGGCTAGTTTGTTAGAAGGAACTTCGCTTACTTAACATACTCCCACGACAATTGGGCCGTAACACAAATTCACGCAGTCTAAATGGAGCTTTCGTTACGGGTTAAACGGCTCAACAAGAATGTTGAAATACCCAGCATCTATACCATCCAATGTTGCTTTATATCACATTGTTTTTGTAATATAGCACGTTTAATGTATGGAAGGAAAATGTGAGAATTCAACAGGGAAGCAGAACAAGATTAGGCTATGTCTACAGAGATATCTTTATTCTGATATATAGCTGGATCGTACTTTCGATTTAGCGATATTTGACTGAAGACTTTGCTTTATAAATAGAAAAAAAATGGCAGATAAGTTTATGAACTATATTGTTTCAACCAGACCTATACAAATTAAAATAAAATACGTATACAGACGAAGTCAGTGCGGTATTAGTAAGGAAAGTTAGCCTATAGTAAAGACTTGTGTTTTACAGAATATTAACCACCTAGCAAGATATAAATGGAAAACTTGCTATATGGCATTCCCATTCCATTTAAATGCAAATAACTGTTGAAATATGTGTTATGAAATATGTAACACTGAAGCATCTTACCAACCCTTGCAAGAAAAGCAGATTAACGTAATATTTTTTTAATGCTTTTGAGAAGTCAATTCTAATTTTTAATTATCTTCTGAAACAGAAAACGTACAATAACGTAATTTATTTTAATCCCTTAGGGTTTCTGATGCACTTCAATAAGCACAGGCTACTACAAATTTTCCTTCGTTTTCTAAAACCACATTAAACATCCTTATCGTAACTAATTTAAGAATCTTCCAGGCAACTAAACTATTATGTAATGCTGATTAAATTTATTTCATTAAATTTTACGAAAAAGAAAGATTACTTGATTTAATATTAAGGGAATTAATCAACGAATAAAAATAGTAATACCGTAATTAATATAATTTAAATATTCAGTTTCTGTACTTGTTTAAAATAAAAATGTTAGTCCCATATATAACACAACCTTATTGTTCTCATACTTCAACTCCAGTATAAAGATCAGAACAGAAATGTGATTGAGTAGCTAGCTGTATCCTTTAATTTAAAGATAACTTAAACCGGAAGCCAGCTGACAACTGTCAGTTTAAAATATTGCTTATGTTTTGTATTTTTTGCACTTAAATGTGATTAAATTACCATAATAAAGCTCTCTTATTCATCTTACCTTAAAAAGAAAAGTCAACTTAGATTTGCTGTGATTCCATATCTCTCACTACTAACCCTCACCTCTTCCTGCCCCATGTGAACAGCCTGATTTATTCCTCGTGATATATAAATATTATTCTTTAACTTCTAACATAATACATTATTCTATTTTATTATCTTATGAAGAAACAATTATTCTGTACCTACTAAAAACTCGAGGTTCCTGTGATAAAGTATTTAAATAGGAAAAGTGAAAATTAAAGATTTTACACTTCTTAAAGGCAAACAATAATATATAAATTCTTGATATAGGATATAGTATATTTGAAGTTCTTTGTTTTAATTAGGTCTTTCGGCTGACATAAAAGGGGATTTTTCAGCATGTATTACTGAACTTATAGTTTGCATATTTTGGTCCGAAATGGCTTAGGAGGAAGGTCTCTGTGCCTTTGGTTTTATAATTTTTTTGAATCTACGAAACCCAGTAGACTACGCCCTAGAATCGTTCACTTTTCACCCAGTATTTTAGAGATTCAGTTCAGAAGGCCTTACCTTTGATGCGCAATAAATAAACCATGCTCTTTCCGAAGATCCTAATGATCAATGCAACATTCTGCTTACCTGAAATTAAGAACAAACCCTCATCAGTTCCAGAAGCTCTAAAGAATAAATTACTCTTTACAAAATGTTTCAGATACATTATTTCTTAAAAGAATAGCGGTATGTTCAGCTTTGGATCATATAAGCATTTTTACATATGTAAATACATATATTTACCATAGAATGTATTTTACGTAAACATAGTTTCAAGAATATTTCACTAATAAATTATGTTTTCCATTTTCTACTTATGTATGAATGAATGAATGAAGCCAATTGCATCCCATGAAGGGCAATGGGCTCCTATAAGGTAAACCTCATGTGAAGTTAATGTGGTGAGCTAATCCACATGAATTTTAAACTTCTGGCTTATGAGTTCTA
Organism: Ectobius pallidus; assembly: GCA_964059195.1. Lineage (NCBI taxonomy): Eukaryota > Metazoa > Arthropoda > Insecta > Blattodea > Ectobiidae > Ectobius > Ectobius pallidus. The sequence goes on from CAXKWD010000008.1 coordinate 88,225,134, forward strand.
TTTTTCATTGCTACACTGTGTACAGGTAGGGGGGATATAAAGCGGACCGATTCTTGTAGCTGATTCCAGAGCCTTGTGATATGTAAATAAATGTAAGATTTGTAACGGAAACGTGTGTTTTCACATGCAATGCAAATTACGTGAAATTATTTCTCAATTCAAGCTATGTTCAATTCAATACATTCCCTGCTATCCTGTGAATGCCGCTAGCATGTGCAGTGGCTCATATCGGCAACTTAGATATTTTAGTCGGTCCGCTTTTTTACCCCCTACCTGTACATGAACGTTGGTTGCGAGTTAGATCCTTCCATTCACCCCGGCTCCTTGCTGTTGTGGACTACTGCACTCCCACAGACTTCTTAAATGTGTCGGGCTATCTAGTGGCTGGTCTTCTTCGGTGTCTCTTTCCGATGCGCGGGTCCAACATCGTTGCGATTTGTGCCCATTTGCTGCTTTGCAGTCGAACTAGGTGTTTTCCTCATTTCCACTTTAGTATTGTTGCTCGTTGGGCTACATCCTCTGGGTTCACCAGTGTTCTTAACCTGGTGTTTGGCATCCTGTCTAGAAGAGATATTCCTAGAATCTTCCGCTTCATCTTCCTTTGGCAGACGTGGAGCTTTTTCTTGTGGGCTTCAGTCAACCATACAATCAAGTTGGTAAGATGCAATATGCAATGTTTCGAATTTGAGTTTCTACTTATACATGATCTTTATTAAGCAAATTTGAGTTTAAAAATTATATATACGGTATATTGTATATATACATATATATATATATATATATATATATATATATATATATATATTTATTTATTTATAGTATAAGTGGCTTACTTATATTTCATACGAAATAAGTACAAGACTTTCTTTAACCGTTACTACGACTTTACGTTAAGAAAGTTTAGTTATTCACGATTTTTCCCGATACTATTAAGAAGATCTTCTTTACATATTTTTTCTATTCTTAATGATTGTATCAAGACGTAAAATTTGTATATGATTTTCCCCATTCCGCTGTCGGAAGTGAAACCATCTCTTTCAGAATTTTGGTTTCCAAGACTTGCGGAAAATATGACTTACCCTTTATCGAAATGTCAAGCGAGAAAATCGCATTGTGAATAGTGGTAAGAGTTGTTTTATTTTACCTGGCAGAGTCAATGCCATTTGGCCTTCTTTACATTCTATCAGGAAGAGTAGCCTACAATATGCATACAAAAGACGTGCGTACGTATCTGAGTGTTCCATATCAGATGCCTTGTGAAAGGCTATAGCTTAACAAGTGAAAAGGCAAGTTTCTGCGGCATATGTCAAATATAAACCGTCCGTAAAAATCCAATAAAAGAAGTATTAATATTGCGAATCAGCCTTTATCCCTCATTTGAAATTACTGCATTACATGAACTCTATCAAAATGTGTTTTAACTAGTGTTTGATGAGTTTTTATGTAAAATGTGTGCAAAAGAGATTACATAAAACAAACGAAACAGCTTGTTCAAGGTGCACATTTGTAACATACCGGAACAAACTAACATAATTGCTCACATAGCTGACATTCGCTAAATGTTCCACATAATTCGTACTATTCCCTGAAACTATACATAATGAATTCCAGACTCCTACATTTTGAAATGTTAATCCATGTTCTCACACTAGTTAAAGTTCCTGCATACCGGTAAACATTGGAATTGCTTCATTTATAGGCTTACTAATATAACAACATTAATAGCGAAATTATATTCGCACGCACACAGCCCAAGTAAATTGTAAATAATGCCAATTTTTTTAAGTGGATCTGTTTCGTGACTCTTTTGAAATACAAACTACAGTGTGTTTCACGTAAGAGTTGGCCAATCGTGTGGGTTTCTGCGTCGCGGCGGCCACAGCTCTAAACTCCCCACCGATCGGGTGAAATATCTAAGCAAATAAAGCCGCTAACGGTGTAATGATTCAGGTTCTCACTATTACAGTTAAAATTACAATGAAAATAACTATGTACCTGGTCACAAGAGATGTTGGAAATGTCCTCCTCTTGCATCCACACAACACTGGCACCTTTTAAGGAAATTTTGTTTCACGCGCAGAAGTTCAGCTTCCGTGATAGAATTAATTAATTTTGTGATATTGTCTTTAGCCTAAGTTTTTTTAATGTATGGGGGTTTGAACTTAACACTTAATTTTTCAATTACCCCCATAAATTATAAGTAATATACTGTTAGATGAACTTAAAAACAATATCACAAGAGAAAATAACTCTATCTCGGATACTGAGCTTATGTGCGTGAAAGAAAATTTCCTAAGAAAGTACCAGTGTTGTGTGGATGCAAGAGTAGGACATTTCTAACATCTCTTGTGATGAGGTATGTGGTTATTTTCGTTGTAATTTTAACTGTAAATGTGAGAAGCTGAACTATTACACCGTTAATGGCTTTATTTGCGTAGATATTTCACCCGATCGCTCGGGAGTTAGAGCTGTGGCCGCCGCGATGCAGTAACCGCACGATTGGAAACACTAACGTGAAACGCACTGTATATAATTCCGGATGAATTATGATTATGATTATGTCTTTCTGCATTCGTTTTTGTTACTCTATCTGTATATCTCTTTTGAATCACAATGAACGACTGTGACAAGGACGTCACGTTACACTGCAACTATACTTCAGCAGATACTATCAGTTGTTGCTACTCTCGTGGTGGAAACTTCCCTATCCTCTGCAGACCACAAATTCGTGAAGTGGTTCATACTCCGACATGAACATTTGGCGAAATAAATAGATCCTAAGCTTATAAGAGAATGTTGGAAAGTAGGAAAAGGAGAAGTAAACGACAGTTCGTATTTTGAATAGCCAAAGTATAATCCTGTGGAGGGTTTAGGTTTTACTCTCTTGTATAGCAGTAGATCTTGGATGTTTATTAGAGACACAAAAAGTTTAAATCGGATAGTTGTCGTAGTTCTTGTCTTCTACGACAGATGGTGGCTTATGGCGTCGGTAAAAATTGAAGCTTCCTTTTTATAGCTTTTTTTGGAATGACGCCTGTCTGTTTTTCCTGTTAACCTGTAGCGGTTAAAGGGTTCTTTGAATTTACTTCATTGTTTTAATTAAGGACTTTATTAATGAAATTTCATCGAAGCGGAACTAATTGTTTACTATAAATGAATTATTAAGGGGACTTTCCATGAAAGCTTTTTTCATAATTTTGATTTTAAAAAAAGCTGTAATGATTTTAATAAACATTTAAATTAAAAAAAAATCTCTAGCTACTAAAATGGCTATAGGCTTATTTTGACAACGCGGTTTTTATAGGGTTGCATAAACTTTTTCAAAGATATGTGTTAAGGTATTTTGAATTATTGATGTTTTTAGATTCATGAAATGAATCGGTATGCATCATTCAGAAATATATCTACAACCTCCATAATGGTCATATCACGTGCTTAGGTTTCCCAGTGATCTCTTATAATAATTCACTCGTGTGAATCTGATTCTATTGTTCGGTGACGTATTCTTGACTGTCATTCAGTTTAAATGATGAGTTATGGAAAATAAATAAATCCTATCATTCCGAGGTTTGCCTTTGCGAATGAAGAAACCATGAACCCAGAACTTCTTACCTCGGCCACCTCGCTCGGATTACTTTTATTGTCTTCATTACGTAAACTGCGTTTCGTAACAAATGTACAAGTAATTAAAGTTTTCTTGTTACTGTCGGGCACAAAAGAATATAATTCATATTTTAATAATGTACCTATGTTCTGAAATTCTGAATTCATGTCATACTTATTTAGTTTTATCTTGTTACCTATTAATTTTATGAAGAAACTCGCTTTGCTTATTGGGGGCTTCGCCCCCAAACCCCCACGATGGGTTTTTGGATTTTTCCTGTGGTTTACAGCCTAAAAACCATATGCGTACCAAATTTCAAGTTCCTAGCTCATCTGGAAGTGGGGAAACATTAATTTCAATGAATTTGCCTGTGATTTACAGCCTAAAAGCTATATGCTTACCAAATTTCAAGTTTGTAGCTCATCTGGAAGTTGGAAAATTTTAATGTCAGTGAGTGAGCCCTTTTTCGGGGGGTTGTTATGGCTAAAATTAAAATAAAAATACTTTTTTGAATTTTTCTGTGGTTTACAGCCTGAAAGCTATAGGTGTACCGAATTTCAAGTTTCCACCTCATCTGGAAGTGGGCAAACATTGTGAGTGAGTGAGTGAGTGAGTGAGTGAGGGTGTGAGTCAGCCGTATGACTTTATATTATAGGGATGTTTATGGCAAAAACGTTCATTTTAATTTTCTGTACAACTTTACTGTGCTTAGCTTACATGTATCGTCTACTATAATGGAGATAGTCTAGAAAAGTAAAAAAAAATTGGACAAGTGTAAAGTACCGCCTACTTAATTTTTACAGAAAAAGAACATTAAGCCTATAGCCATTTTAGTAGCTAGAGATTTCTTTAAATTTAAATGTTTATTAAAATTATTACAGCTTTTTTTAAAATCAAAATTATGAAAAAAGCTTTCATGGAAAGTCCCCTTAAAAGTTCATTTATAGTAGGCCTACACAATTAGTTCCGGTTCGATGAAATTTCATTAATAAAGTCCTTAATTAAAACAATGAAGTAAATTCAAAGAACCTTTTAGCCGCAACAGGTTAACAGGAAAAGCAGACAGGCGTCATTCCAAAAATAATTTTTTTTCTGTTCCTAGGCATCGTGAAACATGTTTTCCCAATGTTATCTCGATTTAGATTTTATGTCACGATCACAACACTCTCTCTACATTGCGTGTATGTGAGAAAGTAGGAGGACTTGGTTTCATTTGGTTCTAACGCTAGTTCTAATGGACATTAAATTTGATTCACACCAAATTTTAAACATAAACATAAGACACGTCAGGTCATGAGAATTCGATTTATTTTCGAAAAGGGCGCAAAAAATCAAGGTCAAAGTTCTTCCCATACTAAAGCATGTGGGGAACTAGCTTCGGTCCTATTTACTGTGTAGCCTCCCCAGTTACTTTTAGTTTTTTAATGGAGAATCCGGACCAACTGTTATTTTTTAAATCAAAGTTTCTGTTTTCCTAATTTTTCCGGCTATAAGTCTGTAATTGCGATATCATTATTTTTTGTACAAGTCATTTATTAATATACGAAATATATTACGTATGTGATAGTACATGGCCTTACAGTAAAAATGTATGAATAAAAATATTCACAATTGTTGTATGTATATGCTTTCACAGTCTTTTTATGGGCCTCAGCTTCGGGTTTGTGAGTTTGTGTGTTCATGGATGCCTGCTGTTGATGATGATATCCCAAAAATTATTACACTCATGATAATTGTACTTACTGCACACTTCTACTGTAAGCGTTCTAGTTGCAATTTGAAGTTGATTTTAAAATCCATTGCAACTCAGTGGTTTAAAAATAGGTAAAACGTTGACTATGGTATAGTGGAACAATTTCCCGGAAATAAATTCCAAGCCTCTATTGGGAATGAATTTTGTTATTGGAGTGATTATTGGGAATATACATTCAGCTCAATGAACACTCGCTATTATTTTACATAACGGGTTATCACTTTCATTGTGCTTTCATGATACTCATTTCGAAATTGATTTTCATTATGACATCGAACACGGAACGATCTTGAGACTTTGATAGTAGCAGCTGGCCTGCATTTAAAATAAATGGCCTGTATTTAAATTAAATGGCCTGTATTTAAAATAAATCAATTCTGTTCGTATTAATTTCAATATCATACTAAAATGAATTCATTTCTTATAATGAACAGTTTATTTCGATGCTGATTCTTGCCGTTCTTCCAAGAAGAAAAAATCTAGCTTAGTTACGACTTGGATTATAAGGTCTTGTGGTTAAACAAATTTGGTGCATATCAAACTTACGGTACCATCTTTCAGAACGCCTGTTAGTCCTAAATCTTTTTTTCATCACTCATCAGTATACGCTCCGGGGTGTAAGGCGATTTTTTGGTGCTCGTTTCGAAAAGCTAGGCTCTGTATTGTCATGACGTGAAGGTCATGCCTTTGTGTTTAACATTTGGTGTGAATCGAACGTACCATTGCTTATAACTAGTGTTAGAACAAATATAACCAAATACATTTTTATACTGATTTTTAGCGCCCTTTTCGAAAACAAATTTGGCTTATAAGGTGTTGTGCTTATGCTTAAATTTGGTGCATATCAAGCGTACCATCTCATGGAAATCGTGTTGGTTCCAAACCCTATTTATGTCAATAAACGCTCCGGACTGTAGTTTTCTTTGCACCCCTTTTGAAAAAAAAAAAACAGGCTCTGTAATGAAATTGCTTATAAGGTCATATGCTAATGTTTAAAATTTTTTGTCTATCAAACGTATCATCGCTAAGAACTCCAAAATACAAAAATCGGGCCCTTTTCGAAAATATAAATTCGTGCTCTGCCACAATCTGGCTTATAAGGTCATGCATTTATGACTAAAATTTGGTGTCAATTGAACGTACCACCTCTGAGAACTAGATGTAGAACCAAACGCTTCTTTTTAATCAGCTCCGCCTTTTAGGCTCCGATCAGCTTAAATTGCTAATGAGAAAGAATCATTTATTTTAAATACGCGTACATTAAAAAAATAATATTTTACAATCAGCTTATACAATAGCTTTCATCGAATGCCAGTCTCTACTTTTAAAGCGACTAAACAATTTGAATGACACTGCCTTACCACGGTTTTACCTAGATCAAATTGTTGGTTGTTTCTTGAAATGAAGAGTAGGTCTACAGAGTTAACAGAAAACCATAAAACAAATTGAACTTCATGAACGTAAAATATCAGTGCTAACGAATTCTCCTCTAGGATGAGTGTAGTAATTGAAAGAAATCTTGTCCCAATATTAACAAGAATTTATTTTTATTTTTATTTTTATTTTTTTCATCCGTAGTATATTGCCAATAACACGGATTCCATTTCAGTGAATTTTAAATAGAATTCCATATTTTAGAAGGGAAGCGATACACATTAACGAATATGAAAAGCTATTTATTTATTCATTTGAAACTTGCTGCATCATTCATGAAATGACAGCGATTTGTCATCGATATTTTTTTTAGTTCAGATGCGTGAGTTTCAAACCAGAATGTGGCTGGTGCTTGTTTACATTTCCACAGCGGGTCAAAAGAGACGGGATTCAAATAGCCAACTGCCCGACGTTTTAGATTTTTATTGCAGTTATCTCCGTCCCCAATCATATATCAGATACTAAAAAAACTTCATTCTGAAAGTATACATCCACGTTAGTGGGTCCAATACTCTCAGAAGTCCGTTGAACAAAAATATTAGCCAGTTCTAACTAGATTCATAAAAAAACATGCCCAAATTTTATTATATTACGATTCAAGCGAAAGAGGTTTCTCTCAAAACTGAATGAGTAAATCTTTGTGGCATATCATCACAACCATTCATTGTTTTGTACATTCTAAATTGAAAAATTATAGAAGAAAAATAAGCAATCCGTGCTAGAAGTATTATTATAATAACTATTAATCTCCTTACTATTATTTTTGTTATTATTATTTCTATCATTATTATTGTTATTGTTGTTAATATATTATGGGATAACACAGTATCAGAAAGTGCATCATGAATCCCAGACGAATTCATGGTTAGTCAATCAGTTTTGAATTAAAAAATAGCCATGACTACTGCTTACGTTGGTAGGTGACTTCAAGGATACCCAGAAGAATAACTTATGAAAGATACATATTATATAAAGAGTGTAAAATAATGTGGAAAAATGTAAATACTGGAATAAAACATTTTTAATTTTCGAAACATCCAAACACCTAAATCTTCTGCAACAGTAAATATTGATGGAATGTAGCCTATGTAAATGATAACTCATAATTTTCATAGTCATTTGAAATGGATAAACTGATAGGCCTATCCCTAAGAATTTTCATTTTCAATTCAAAATCTTTCGTACGAAGACGAGCTACTTTAGCAATATGGTTTATGTGCTAGAAGAAGTGTATGAAGATTACAAATTACTCACTCAGTAAAATCAATTGATTTGACAAAATTGAAACTTTGCTTCAAAAAAATTACCGTTTCACTCCAATGAAAAAATAATCAGTTCTTATCCTAAAGGTGAATAATGGGAATCTGAAAATATCAAAATGCATTACGATCTTGTCAGACACTTTCATACAAGAAGATAAAACAGTAAAGTAAATAATTCCCTTTTAAACTGGCAGTGTAGGACAATGATCCTGGATAACTTACGTAACTGGCACATTAAGGTGGTACACCCTTTCCATTGAAAATGCTAGCCACTTTTTTACAGTGAAATGTTCCTTGTTCCTTGGTACGGACAGAAAGATTAGATCACTTAATAAAATCCAATGACTTCATCGGGGATTGCATCTAGGACCTTCCGATTCTGGCGTTACCCTGTTTCCCTGTTTGTCAAGTAGGCAAATGAATATTGAGTAATAAGAAAATGCCCACTCAACGCGTGGCACTGGTTTAATACTGAATTCTGTTACTTAAATTCTTATCCTCAGGTAAATTCAAACCATTTATATTTCCTGTTACTTCATAAAACTTGTTGGACAATGCACATCTGATGTTTATACAAATACTAAAGAAGAGAGTACTACACCTTATGATTTATAAACATTCTTCTTCTTCTAGGATCACAACCTCCTCTGCGAAAAATTAAAAAAGTCAGGAAATCGAAATAATCTGGTCATTTCCTTCGACAAATTAGTAAGTAAATATTTACTGTAGATAAATATAACAACATTGGTTTAATTATTGCAAGGTATATAGTGTTATCTACTTAATTTTAAAAAAATTATTACATTTAGTCTAAACGACCCTTACATTTTGCAAATATAATGAATGAAGTTGTGTAATAATTAAATAATTATAGAAGTGATCTTCGAAACAAATATTCAATGAGAGCAATGCAATGGACAATTTATTCATGACGTCATATACAATGACAAATGGGAATAGATAGGCAAGCAAATCGTTGATATATTGTTAATGGAAAATTTGTATCCTTCTGTATAAATCAAATATTCTCCTTTTAACTTATCCAGTTCTTTAAATTTTAATCATTCATCATTTGTACACTCATGAAAGTATACATCCACGTTAGTGAGTCCAATACTCTAATACTCGTAAAAGACAATCAATGAGGGTTGCTACCTGCACTTAGGTTCCCGGTTAGCTTAGCGCTAGCGTTTGAGCATTCGGTGCAAGAGGTCCCAGATTCAAATCCTGGTGGAAACCCCCAGATCCTATAGAGTTCGTGGCAGAACTATTGAATCGTGGCTCGTGATTCATGACTCATGGCTGGTGACTCGTGACTCGCAACTCAAGTAAGTGCATGGCTCGTTTCTTGTGATTGCAAAGCAGTTTGTGGCTTCTTCCCCGAAATGTCTCTTGGATCCCTTTGTTTCAAAAATACCTCTACAACATTTGCTGGTCTTCATAGCCGTGGTAGCTAAGGCACGAGCCTTGGAGCCGTGGTGCAGAAGGTTGTAGGTTTGAATCCCACCGCGGGCATTTGGGTTTATCTGCGTTAATAAGGGAGAAAAAAAAACATGCAAAAGATAAACAGAAACTACAGAAAACAGGAAAATTGGCCATTGGCTACAGTTACTAACAAAAAGTGGTATTAAATTTCGGATTCCCTGTAACTTATTCGGTGCAATCATGTGACTACGATACATGAATAAGTTTTAATCTTAATTACATCAAACTATGTTTCCAAGCACAATTTATTTATTTTAGTGACGAAATACTTCCTAGTATAAATAATAAGCAGACCTATGTAATGATATCTGATGATGTAATGTGTACATCTCTCAGGTGATTACAACAGCTGTATGAATAATAGTTTCAGTCTCCACCTAACTATATCGCATGAAGTTGTCTAAGCACAATTTATTTATTTTGGTAACGAAATGTTTTCTATTGGAAACTATATGCATGTTTTATGACGTATGATGTTATTGCTGTAACTGGGCCTCCATATCGTTTAAATAATTCATACCTCATCAACATTTAGAGTCATACCAACCCACGCAAATGGAATGTCGAGTATAAAATATACAGCGAATCACCTCGTGCTGATAGCGGGTACTGGATGACTTGCTGCATAACATCAAAGTTTATGTGTAAAACAAAAATATTTGCTCTTCAGGAAAAAAAAACAACAAACTAGTTACTAACCGAAATTGGAAATATCTGTGCATGCCCTCTTGAATTTAAAACTGGTACGTAAGTGTGATGTAAGTGCTATGGTTGTTAGATCCAGTAGACAATGGTAATATGACCAGCGGTCAAGTCAGGTGCTCAAATCCAATAATCCAGCAAGGATTTTAAGGCTACTAAGTCCATCCACTCTTATTTTTTGCAGTGAGTTACAAAACATAGAGGCTTGTATTATTCTATGGTAAGACCATGAACATGGAATTTATTGTTTCATGAATATAAATAATTGCTTAGATAGTTTAAGGCTGTGAACGTTGATTTGTGGTGTCATAAATTTAATAATATATTCTAGGTTATTACGTATTATAAAGGTCCGTGAAATTCGTGTGACACGATAACGAAAATTATTCTCAATTCGACAAATATTTGCCGAATTTCATTTTATTACCTCCTTTAACCCCAAAATCAGCACTTCTGAATAACAAAATAACGCGAATTCACACAATGAAGCGAAAATTAAGCATAGTTTTAGATGAATTTCAGGAAAAAAATGTTGTATTTGGACGAAACCGTACAATGCATTTTAAAACAATATTTTCGTTATTTTTATGATTTCCTTGTGATCTTGGCAACAAATGAGTCAACGCCTGTTCCATGCGTCAAAACGGCATAAAATTTTTCACAGATGTAGAATTTGCTTGATTTTTTGACATTAAAACCAAAAAATCGCATGTCTTTACCAAAATGGCTAAAGAAACATTTCTGTCATCTACGAGTAATAAAGTTAATACAGGCGTAGTTTTTATTTCTTAAACAAGACAAAGTTTATAACGCACAAACATTTATACAAACAAAAAGGTCTCAGTCTGCATTGCGACAGTGTCATCAATGCCATTTTTCTGCTTTGTCCACGATGATAGAGAAGGATCATAGTTGGCTCAAATTCCTACTCGTGAAAATAGATTTACTGCTGTTCAGTGTTAAATGAAGTGTTTGTAGTGTGACAAATACAAATGAAGCGACACGGTCGAAGGACAGTCTGCTTATGTGTCTGTGTATGTGAAAATCGGTCTTTCTGTATAACAATTGCAAACGTATCACATGGACAATGCTCCTCTCTCATTTCACCATATTGTCCATCAGTGCTTTTCTTCTCCAGCGAAATTTAGGAACAACGCGAAAATAACAAGGTTAGGGATGACCAACAGGCCTGAGAGAGAGAGAGAGAGAGAGAGAGAGAGAGAGTTAGATAGAGAGAGAGTTAGATAGAGAGAGATAGAGGAGAGACAGAGGAGAGACAGAGGAGAGACAGAGGAGAGAGAGACAGACAGAGGGGAGAGAGAGAGACAGAGGAGAGAGAAAGAGACAGAGGAGAGAGAAAGAGAGAGACAGAGACAGAGGAGAGAGAGACAGACAGAGGAGAGAGAGAGACAGAGGAGAGAGAGAGACAGAGACAGAGACAGAGACAGAGAGAGAGAGGAAGGACGAATATATAACATGAAAATTGAACATAATGTAACCTACCATAATACGATAGATAAATATGTAGGAACATATTTAGCGTGCACATAAACCGTGCCTGAAAGCGCCTTGGAGGTATGGCCATCATCCCAAGGCTCCGTCCCAGGTCTTTGGACAGAACACACACTATCGTCTTAATCCTCAACATAGAGACAATGGACATAATAACAGAAGAAAACCCACAAAATCCAATTCAACTTAGCCGGCTATTACATTTGAACCCGGGGTTTCCCTAATGCAAGTCATTATCATATCCACTACCTCTCTGTCACTAGGAGGATTATCGGAATTAAGAAGAGGAGTGTGGATACGGGTTCTACATAATATGAGAAGTCACACTAAAATAGGCCTACATAACACAGCCTCTTACACAGTAAAGATTTTAGGAAAATATTAATAAATGTAAATGTATTAGTTAATTATTAAGTGTCTTGTATGCATTATTACTGTGATTATGTATTATATGATTGGGGTACATAATACAGAACTGTGCAACATCCTTTTATACAGAAATTAAATAGAATTTCAAAAAATAGAAATTAACACTAACGAAACTTACCTCTAAGTTATAGAAGGGAAATTACTTTTCATGTCAAGCTAGAGTTTATCATTTAAAGTAAAATTAAATGATAAAAATTCCCTTTAGGCAGGCCAACAAGCTGAGGTAGATTTCGAAGTGCAAAATCTCGCCTTATATGAGAGCTACCGAGAAAAAAGTTATTGATTTGTAGAGTACTCATCAAGAGCTTTTCAACGATACCCCACAAGACGTGGTTTAAAAAATTTCGGATTTCCACCCCCCACCAACCACCCCCACTCGTACCCCCGAATCGTTGGTGTCACTGTGAACTCCATAGGGAGTACTCTAATTTATTCAAACAAAGTTTCCCTCTATACTTCATAGGGGCCGAGATATAAATTTTTCAAAATTTCAACCCTCTCCCCCGAACCTCCCTTTGGGCCAATTTCGCTCATTAACGAACTTGTCTGAACTATTGGGCCTAGAAATAACATAATAAATTTAGTTCAAGTATCTTCAAAATTACGGCCGCTAGCGTGTAAAGATAGATATATATCACAAAAAATATTTTTGAACGGGCATTGCGTTGGTTTCGTACTTAGGAAGGCATGAAACGTAAAGATATGAAAGAATTTTTCTAAAGTCATGACATGTTATCGATTGCAATAGGTAGATTTTTCTTCGAAATCTACCTAAAAATAACGATCACTTTAATTTTGTTTTCGATGAAAATAAATGCTCTTTGAGGTGACAAAACCAAAACGATAAACTAAAGGGGATAAAACTTCTCTGAACGTTGAGCTCCGAATGAATGTTAAAGCACCATTGCCAAATACTTAAGAAAAGAGTATCTGTTCTAAAAAGGCAAATCACTGAATCTGTTATTGGCCAATGTTTATACAGAAAGCACACGACGCTCAAAACTAAGTGAGAATGGATGAAAAATGCAATAGCCATTTTGTGGAAGACATTTTAGAGCCCCCTCCCCTCTTGTCATGCTGCTGACGTAATAATCTAGTGCTTTTTATTGGAGAAGGGTTTGCATTGCTATCATTACCCTGTAAAAGCTTTTAGCTAATGACTTGCAAAGGGTAAGCCTTTCCCACTACCACAAGTGCTTTAACGAAAAAGGAGTTTACATATTCTTTAAGAAATTTTGTTTCCATCAGAAGAGATTTAATTTATCAGCCGTTCCTTTCTTCTTACCTTTTTTCGCTCTTTTTTATGGTTTTAATGAACTTTAATAGTATCTTTTTTACCTACGTTCATGTAGAAGGTTAAGGACACTGGGTGTTATTTACCAGTACTTTCTTTGGTTGATACAATAATTAATTTAATAATTTAACTTCTCTCCTGATTTATCTTTAAAGTAAATTGGAAATTTACTAATATTTTCTCTTTATAACGTTCTATATTGAAATAAAATATGTGGTCGGCCTGGGTGGCGTAGTTAGTATCGCGCTGGCTTTGTGTGGCCAAGGTTGCGGGTTCGATCCACCCAGGTCGATGGCATTTACTCGTGTGTGTGCATAAATATTACAGGCATGTAAAAGGACTCCTGCAGGACAAAAATCCGGCATACCGGCGACGGTCACAGGCCGAAGTTGAAGTACATCCCAGTCGTTAAATAAGTATATACCTACCAACCAAATAAAAAATGTATATTATTGAGAACTGTAATAGATTGCTTATAAGCTCTTTACATCCTATTATATGAAGGAAAGGACCTCCCGACCGCTGCTTCGTCTACACAACAATATACAAAGTATCATTTTCGGACTTTATTAAATGCAAGTATGGTATTTTATAAGATTACATGGTGGACAGGAGAAATGTCTATCCGTCTGTCTCTATATGCATTAACTCCAATACTTTTATCATAATATGTTCATGAAACTTAGTATAACGCCTACAGGACTGTTGCTATTGACTTTGGACCAAATCTGTTTGCCGGTACCGGAGTAATGACCCATTAACGACCAAATGCTTTTTAAATAGCACATCATCGCTATACTACAAAGCCGCGTGTTTAAATCACTTATGGCCGGTTTCTATAAACTCGCGAATTACCTATGGGTAAATTATCCCATGAACAGAATTTACACAAGGAAAACTCTTACGAACAGAAATCATTTAAAGATAACGATCACACACAGTTTTGGCGAGTTTCTAGATAAAAGTCCACTGGGTAAATATGAAAATGAGAGAAAAAATGTTTCTATAAACTAGGGCTAGATCTTTCCAAGGGTAAATCTTTGGGTTAATTTATCCTTTCATGGATGGCTGGATAAAATTTAACCTCTCGTAGGATAAATATGGCGGACGTGCACGGATTGCAGTACCTGTAAAATACAGTTTTAGAAGTGCTGAGATGATCTGTAATGTTGACTTTGTTTCTCCCTAATAGGATGGCCTTATCAGAATTTATATACATATTTCTTATTGAAATTTTCATGTACCGTACATTGTCGCTAATGACTGTATTTGCCGGTATTTGGTAGCACTGAGTGTGCAAACATTGCAAACTAGAGTCGTACTTCTCATTTTTCCTTCCTCTTACGCATTAGATCTCGACAGTAGTAGTATTTATATGAAGATAATGTTCTTCCGAACTAATTAGTATGATATATATTGCAAAACCATGTCTTGACTTGCAGTAGTGGAATCATAGGCTGAAACAATTACATCCCCGTTATTCAAGATGTGTTCTCAGTGTTCACCGTAGCTCATTGTCAGCGTGCTGGATTACGGTTCAAGAGGTCCACTGTTCGATCCGCGGCATGGTAGTATATATTATTTTTTATTTCCTCATTATACCATTAGTGCTCTGGTGGGTGATTCTGGAACTAACTTGTCCATTGGATAATTTACCCATAGGTATTTCGCGAGTTTATAGAAACCGGGCATCAGTGACAGAATTGTTTGCCCACTTCTAGACGATCCAGAAACTTTAAATTGGTCCCCCTATCGGGCGCGTCCCTCGGGTGGCGAATGAGGGATCCCACCAATCATGGTGGGGTGGTACAAATAATTGTAATAAGGACCCGTGGTTTAACAAAGGGCACAGTTCCTGGGGGCTTAAAAATGCTGGGACACCCTCTCTCCAGGGGCGACAGAGAAATTTCCACAGCCCAGGAAGGCAGATTCTCTAGAAATGAAAACTTCAAGTAAATTATTAATATTATTGTTATTATTATTGACCTATCTTTGTTAATAAACGAATAATATTCATTACACAAAAACAACCTACACGGGGCGTTAGGTCTATGATTCATTCAACACTGTGCAATCGATAGCCTGAGCATTGGTGGTATCGATCCTTGTTTCCTCTCTTCCCTTTCCTTACAGTAAGTGTAAATAAGTTGCAACAAGTAGGAGCGAAGCTTCTAATTATATCACAGGCTCATTAATTCTGTTCATCGCACTGTACACTCCCATCAAACTCTTTTGTTTCAAACACTTTGAGGGTTCGATGATAATAATGAAGTCTTCTTTCTTGTCATTATCTCTCATAAAAATCATTAGCGGAGAGGATGTCTCCCTTAGTTATGTTTTTAAATACAATCTACATATTATTAAGAAATTGAAAGTTTCATTTTTATTAGTTTGTTCTTCCTGCTTATGGAAGAAAAATATATCGTAAAATATCTTCTTTTCCTTCTACGTTTGGCATTCCGTCTCTTTTTCCTTAAATAGAATGTTTCCATCAACGGATTTCTAATGTTTTCATAATAAATTGAAGTTTATGCAAGTCATCACTTTCCTTATATCTTCCTCTTTCCAGTTTATTTTTCTTGTTCCCCTAATTTATTTTATTTTATTTCTTTCATTTTTTATTTTAGTAATTTGTATTACATATTCATATTATTCAAGTACTTATGTTCGAATTTTTTCTTTGTATTTAATGTACGTTTCTTGTATTCATGTATATCAGTTCTTCTTTAATTTATTATTAATCATTATTACTATTATCATTATGTATTTCATGTTTTTGCCCTGGCTGAGTGGTAGAGAAGGCCTTATGGCCTTAACTCCGCCAGGTTAAATAAATAAATAAATAATACGACAGGCATAATGAGAAAAAGCGCCCATCTTAGTGGCAATAAATACCTCAGTAAGCTAAATTCAAAAGGTAAAGTATAATCATGCAACGCACAATCGTTCCCTAGATGTTAAAACAAACCTATAGGCTACCTTTCTTGGGGATCCTTTTGGCATTGATGTAAATTAAAATGCGTAACTAATGACGTCAAGCTCAGATGGCTGCATCCACACTAGTATTTATTTATGAAATTAATTCTACACATGTAAAACTAGTAATGCTATATTTCTGAGGATGGTGTATTAAATCAAATGTCCAAATTAATGATCTGTAACCAATTTCTCTAGTAAAAGTCATTTTGATAATTTTATAAAATATTGATTAACTAACAACTAATCAAGCCTAATAATTTTTCAATGATATTGTGTATAGCAGCGTTTCTCAACTTATGGTCCGCGGACCACTGGAGGTCCGCGAAGATGGTGCAGATGGTCCTCAGACATAATTAAAATATGTCATAAAGCAAGTGGAAAGTAAAGAAGTAAATTTTTTCACATATTTCGTTACAATGACCTATACTTAATACCCCAAATATTAAGAATATAGGCCTTCTTTTAAAAATGGGATGTAAAATTAGTCCGTAACATTTTTTAGACATTTTAGAGGTCCTCGGGCTCAAAAAGGTTGAGAAACGCTGGTGAATAGTATCTGTCAGTACTCTATGTAAGAGAATATGTCTTTAAGTTTTACAACAACATAATTTAAATTTGTTAGCATTATGTTGTTTAGCACTACAATGGAAGCAGAGTAAAACAAAACAGTACAGCTAATGTATTATGTGTAAGAGAGAAGTTCAAAAGTGCCTCTGGTAACAGAATATTGAGCGTTGGTTATGCTTGAGAAAACCAGCACCCAGGTCCGGCTGTAGAGGGATTCCACTTCAGACATGGCTGTAAATTGAAGTGGACATTTATTTATGACACGAAATCGATTGTAGAGGCAATTTCATCGGTCGCGGTTTGCAGGACAAGGGTCCGACTCAGTAGATACCATCAAAGCCATTATCACGTGACTTTTACATTGAATAAAACAAGACAGCTATTGTAATGCCACGTTTCCGTCCATACATTTTATTCCTCGAATCACCACCGTACATGTATGAAGTATTACGACATGGTGGTATACAAAGCCTCTAAACCCAGTCGCATATTACAACTAATAAATCTCAGCTTCCTAACAAATGTCATCATAACTTCGACGCTACAAGGAAGTCAATATTTTATGGTAACGAGTTTTTTTTTTTTTGGTAATACAGACTCCAAAACGTTATGTACTTCCATGTTAAGGGTTTTATCTCTGGCAATTATTAACAATAAAAACTTAAAACAAATTCTTGAAATCTACTGCAACGGAATATTAAACACAAATGTATACTTCATTTCCTTATTACTGAATTATCATTCATTTTGCAGTATTTTTCTCATTATCACCATTATTATTATTATTGTTATTACTGCTATTATTAATTATGTTATTATTGTTAGAGTTATGATTCTATAATGAAATGGTTTTAAATAATATTTAATACCGTATTATGTTTATTATTTACGTTATAGTTGAATTACTTTATTCCAGAGGTGTACAGCAATCGCTCTATATGCAAGGAATTCCATACAATGACGAGAAAAATCTGAAATTAGATACCGTTAACATACCTGGAGAGAAAAGTGTTTCAACCAGGCTGACGACGAAATATATTTTTTTCTTTATAGATACTGATAACGATGACATTCTTTTTTAATTTTTTATTTATATTTGTTATACTGTATTCACATTGTTATCTTTATTAATGTTAACTCTGTTATTGTATTATTATTATTATTATTATTACTAATATTATTAACAGCACCGAAAAGGGCTAGACAAATTTGAAGATCCTTAAGTAGGTCAATGACTAGTTTCCTTTTCGATGAATAATTTTAAGATATTTATAAGGGTTCAAATCCAACAGACGATGTGTTTTAAATATAAATCAATTTGCAGTGTTTTGTGTAAAATGTGATGAATTTTGTTCCTCTTGCCATGATTGGCATTTATGGATACCGGCTTTTCAACTAAAATTGTCATTGTCGAATCTGAACTCAGAGCCCACATGATTTCATTTAACGACTGCTTATCTATATACACAAATTCAGGTCTGAGGAAGGGTTAAATACGAGAATAGGATATCTGGGCAAAAGTTACTGGCTATTTAACTACCTCGTTTGTCATCTTCTCGACTTCTATAGTAAATAGGCCTACCGCCCCATATTCGCCACTAGCTTGAGAAAGTGAAAACCTCCGACTGAAGAAGCTCACAGATTACGTAGGCCTTAATAAACAGCTTAGATCAGGGGATTTTGAACTGATGAAATACTGCTGGTATAACTGAACACTGGTACTTAGTAGGTCATTAAGTTTTAATAATGGATTATAAAGCGCTTTCAAAAGATCGCATAGTTCTGAAATACTGTAAAACGGACTGTATATAGGTAAGTACCGAGATTCCTCTGATTTAGCAGAAAGCATCTCGGAATTATTTCACATTTAGATGGTGGTAACGTTAAGGTGACAGAGTAATCTACTGCTATTGATATATTAAATGATAAATATTGGCCTTACCCCAAAATTAGGTGAATAAATAACATGTTTTTTGCCTTGCATGTTTGGCTCCTTACTGTTAGGGTCCTATCTAAGCAGACCTGAGTATTTAAAATTACTTATAATTCCATGAAGTCGTCACCTCAAGAAATTGTTTAAAAGTGAAGATATAATATTAATAGTATATTCCATTGTGATAATTTTTATCCATGTGCTACAGTTTACATTTGTGAGACTGTTATTGTATTGAAATTATCCTCATCAATTTGAAACGTAGACCTCACTGATAATTTCACTTGATGATTGCTTATATTGGTATATAAATTCATCTACGGCAAGATTAAGGTTTCTGAATTTCTAATTGCAGTCTCTGTCATCTAATCTGGCTCATTTATCTATTTTTTTTTATTTTGAATTAATTTTTTAAAAAGTAACATAATAAATACTATACATAAATAAATTTTACTTTTTATGTTTAAATTAGTTTCTTCTCTTATGTAGTCTTGTAAGAAAGTGTATCCGTACATAGGTATATTTACAAAAAATGCTTATGTTTATAAACGTATTATTGTTGATAACATGTTTCAATTATTTTAAAGTCATTTTTATTATTGCAACTATGAATAATAAAAATATATAGCCTATAAATAATTAAGTGTATTGTTATTCACGGAATTATAAGAAATTTTAAATGCTCAGGTCTGCTTTGATAGGATCCTAACAGTAAAAAGCCAAACATGTAAGGCAAACTACATATTATTTATTCCCCTAATTTTAGGGTAGGCCAATATTTATCTTTTAAGTGAAAACAGTAATTCTACTTGGAAACTCTTTCCGCTGAAGTATGTTAGAAACCCACTGATTTAGTCGTTAAATGGTTAAGGGGGGACTATGTCGAAAATATTATATTTTTAATAAAAAAATTACTTTTCCCGAATTTTTAAAAAAATTATACCCTACACGTCTCCTTTATGCCTGCGAAGTTTTAACGCCCTAAGGCGCATGGAAGTGCTTTAATCGACGCCAATTTCAGTACTTCTAAAACACGTTTTTCTCAGTTCTTCTTTTTGCGCATTTCTTTAATAGAAAGTGCTGATGATTCCACTGATCTAGTGCTAGGAAGCTAAAAGTTTGCCTACTTAATCATTATATACTGCTGAATAATTTGGTCATTGTAGATTGTTAATATCTAGTATTTAAATAAATGTAATTAATTAATAATTATATATGTAACTATCACAACAATTTTCACTATTTTATATAATCGCATTATATTAATTTCTTTTTAAATGAAACCCTATTTAAAAATCTGGAATGAAGGCTCTTTTTATAAGTAAAGGAGTTATTACATATATTGTTTCATCTACATTAGTGCATATTTACAGGAGGAGTTATATTATATATTACTTGAAAAAAGGGGTAATTTTTTTTAAAAGAACAATACCTCAAAAACTATAAAAACTAAAAGTCTGAAACTTAAGGGAATGCGTTAACACATTAAGAGTATACCATATGAAGACAGTCAAGTCTCTAGTCCCAAAAAGCGTGGAAAATAGATAATTCGGTATAGTCCAACCTTAAGTTTAAGTTCATTATTATTATGATGAACGAAATAAATTCCAAAAAATATAATATTAGTATTAGTAACTAGTATTGCAGAGTACTTGTACTTAATACACATGTTACACGTAAGATACCTGTATGTGTAATTGCTAAGCAGTACAAACAAATTATTATGCATAATGTAACCTATACCATACCACGCTCACGTGTGTTTGTCTACCACGCAGACTGAGAGTGATTCAGAATAGTAATGTGAATACAATGACAACAACTGAGGGCTACGAATCAATTAAATAACGAGAATAATGGCCAATACGATGACCACAATATTAAAGAATAAAAGAATATATACATACATAATATATTAAAAGGTACCCTTGCATAGCAGTCCAATTCTATATGTTACACATTATTACAGATTTATGTCCATAACCTAAAATACAAATTAAAATCTTATGGTATAATGTCTAAAGATTGTACGCAATACTCGTCATGTATTTAAAAACATTAAAAATAGGCAAAAAAATCTTCAGAACAAAATGCTGCCGTACAATTAAAATATTAAAAATTTTACGTATATAAGCAGGGTCCTTTTTTAAAAACAACACTGAAGAAGGACCCTCCTTACGTACACAAGATTTTTAACATTTGAAGTATATGACAGCGTTTCATTCTGAAGACTTTTTGTATGTTATTAATGTTTTAAATTCATAACGAGTACTATGTACAATGTTTAGACATTATACCACAAAGATTTTAATTTGGATTTTAGGTTATGGACATAAACTTGTGATAATGTGTCATATATATATATATATACGAGGGTTGATCTGTATGCTCCACCCCTGACCCATTTCCTGTTGAGATAAAATTATCAAAATATTCATGCAAGCAGCTTCATATCTCAAGGTAAACACTGCACTGTTTCAAGCTTTTATCTTTCTCCCCTGGGTCAGGGGATATTTTTCTTGTGAAGGATCTGTGTGTCAGTCATAAAATGGAGCCTGAAGAACAAAGAGCTGTTATTAAACACTTGCAGAAAAAGGGAATTGATTCCAACAAAAATCAATCGGGATTTATGTGCGACTTTAGGTGAAAGTGCAGTATCATATGACATAGTCAAAAGGTGGTGTCGTGAATTTAGATGTGGTAGGGAATCATGTGAAGATCAACATCCAGGAGGACCACCAGTGAGCGATACAACTGTAGACAGTATCAAAAAGTCCATGATCTAGTGATGCAAGACCGCAGACTGACTATTAGGTATATAGTGGAGCTAACAGGCTTCTCCTATTACACAGTTAGAAGTATTTTAGTTATGGAACTGGACATTAAAAAATTGACAGAAAGATGAGTTCCTCGAATGTTAACAGCTACACAGAAGAGACAGCGTGTGTTGATTTGTGAACGTCTGTTACAAATGTACAGAGCAGATTCAAAAATATTTATTGACAGATTTATGACTATGGATGAAACCTGGATCCACCATTATGACCCAGAAACGAAAGTCCAAAGTAAAGAGTGGAAACTTAAGGGATCTCCCCCTCCCCGCAAGTTCAAGACTCAACCAGCTGCAGGGAAGTAATGACCACAGTATTTTGGGATGCCAGGGGAGTAATTCTGGTTGATTACTTACCAAAGGGTTCTACAATCACAGGAGCATATTATGCTAATTTAATTAAAAAATTAAGAGATTCTATAAAGAGTAAGAGACGTGGGAAGTTAAGTGCAGGACGATGCCCCCAGTCACACCTCTTGTGTGCCCATGGTTGCTATAACCAAAGCAGGCTTTGAATTAGTGGAACACCCACCATACTCACCAGATCTGTCCCCTAGGGACTTCAGATTGTTCCCAAAACTCAAAGAAGATATTCGTGGAAGACGATTTTCAACTCTAGGTTCTACAGGTTCCATTTTATCACTGACACACACACCCTTCACAAGAAAAATATCTCCTGACCCAAGGGAGAAAGATAAGAGCTTGAAACAGTTCAGTGTTTACCTTGAGATATGAAGCTGCTTGCATGAATATTTTGATAATTTTATCTCAATAGGAAGTGGGTCAGGGGTGGAGCATAGAGATCAACCCTCGTATACTGCTATGTTAGGGCATCTTATAATATACATCTTGAAGTTGTAAGCCTGAAAACATTATTGTGAAAATAAACATAACCCTCAAGGAATATGGAATATATAAATTCAGATTGCTTCTCTGAGGTGTTCATCAATTTTTATCCCATGATGAACTTCTATGTCATAACTTTTACTAGAAACATTCATGTAACTACCATTAGTTGACCGCAGGTACTCATCAATCTTTGACCAAGGATATACGGTACGTATACTTTCATTTCATTTCCCTTTAGCAATGCAAGAACAGTGTAGTATAAATATGGATCGGTGGTTAAAATCCAGTTCGAGATGTTTCTTGATAGGCAATACAACATTAGATGCCACTGTGCTCATCCACATTTTCAAATCTCGTGTCCATAAAGAATACTAAATAGAAATTATATCAGATTAAAGATTAAGATGTCTTCCTTTGAGCAACACTCGCTTCAGAACTGATCTAATTATAACATTGCTTCAAGTAAGTTGAACTATCGTTATTTAATTTATATTCCTATGTAATTTAAAACGTGTTTTATGAAGTACATTATAAATATAAAATAATTCAATATTTTTATATTATCATGTTATAACCCACAAAATCTTACAGTCTAAATACCATTATATATACAGTATACATATATACAGTATATATATACAGTATATATATATGTTGTAAATACTTAACGTAAGTACCCAAAAGATAGAGGTGCTTCATCAGAACCCTGAAACTTAAAAATTTGGGAATCGCTTAGGAAGGTTCTTTGTTCATTTGTTTTGAATGAAAAATGAACTTGTGAGAGTTAAGTCAGTACTTAAGAAGAGATTAAGTAACACATCTCAATGAAAGTGAAAGGCATTATACCAAAAAGTTATAGATGAAATATGAACCATGTCATCACAAGAGAGAAAGTAAAACAGAATGAAAGGTTAGATAATAAGTCAATTTGTATTATGGTAAAGAGGAGTGTCACGAAGCAACGGTATTTTTACGTCAGTACATATTCCCCCGCTGTACAATTTTCTACCGAGGGCGTTATCTCACTGCAGGCAGAATTCTTTTACTACTCAACCTATATTATAAATAATTTTAGGCACGTAGTTGAGAGGAGCAAGTGATACATGGCTGCTACACATATTGCGTTCCCCTCTCGCCCGCAAGATGGCCATCACGCATACATGCCAGTAATAATTAATTTTTATATTCCTGTTTCATTACGTGTGCTCTGTATGTACAAATAAACTGCCTTTCTATGTTAAATTATACATCACAACAGAATAGCTTTTTTAAAAATAAAAAAATTCGAAATGCCTTTTTCTGTATTCGTATTTGATTACAGGTATATAGAATATACTATATATGGAAATCGATAGTTTAAGACATAATGCTGGATTGGAACGTATTTAGTATAATTGAGTACATTGAAAAATCTAGCTCAATGACAGTATTAGACAACGAATTCAGTTGTGGCGTAGTAGAAAACTTTGATATAAGTTAATGAGTGCAACAGGAGCACTGGAATCCTGTGGTGACAAGCAACTGTAGTGAATAGTTATGGAGAATTAAATCACAATTGAGTGCGGGCTACACAATATGAGGTGTACATATAAAGAGGACCAATTTGTTATAGATTATCTATGTGTGAAATAATTTAATTTTTATTTGTGGAATTGTGATTCTCTATAAAATTTGTGCTTTATAAAGTGCATGTACCATAGTTACTCAACACGATTGTATACATTTTAAAGCCATTTTGTGTTGTACTGTTCGTAATAATCTTACATTTAATATATTCCCAGGAACAGAGCAATTTTTATTAAAAGTTTTATTTTTTAAGTTTGTTTCTTGATTAGTACGTATATTACAAATCTATATTAATAAAAGGAAGTGTCTGTCCTCCGTCTGTCTGTCTGTCTGTCTGTCTGTCCGCGATGTCCAGCAAAATCTACTGAACGCAGAGATCTGAAATTTTAAACAAAGATGGACTAAAGGGTCGGAATGTGCACCTCGAAGCCGGAATTTTAATTTTCGCTTTCGTTCGTGAGTTATGAGTGAAAAACGGGCAGAAAACGTGTATTTTTTGCGATTTCGAAGCATGAGTTTTCAGTAATACAAATCAATTACACTAGGCTTTGGCTATTTTTGTCATTCCTTCGACATAAAAGCATCGCGATCTCTTGAATGTTGTAGCTCACGCTGGTCGATTCATTTGTTTTTAATGTCAAGGCACGCAAACATAATATGAAATTTTCAACCTACACCGAAGAGGATTATTATTATTATTATTATTATTATTATTATTATTATTATTATTATTATTATCATTATTATTATTATAGGAATAATCAATATTAGCCTAAATATGGTCAAACGTTGTTCGATTTGGACGAAACTCACTATACAGGGGTTTTTGGGCCAAGGAACTCGAATCTGAGGTCGCTTTTACCAGGTGACGCTATCTAATCGTGATATATATTCCACATGATTTAGGTGTTAATATAATGATTTAACTATTATGCTCTTAATTTTTAATTTTTGAAATAATTATCGCGGGCGAAGCCGCGGGCACATGCTATCTTAAAATAATAAAAGGACGTGTTTGTCTGTCTGTCCACGATGCCCAGCGAAATCTACCGAACGCAGATATCTGAAATTTTAAACATAGATGGGCTGAAAGGTGGGCGAATGCGCATCGAAGCCGGATTTTTTATTTTAGCTTTCGTTCGCGAGTTGTGAGTGAAAAACTGGCAGAAAACGTGATTTTAGCGCTGTCGAAGCATCAGATTTCAGTAATACATTTCAATGTCAAATCATTTACAGTTGGCTTTGGCTATTTTTGTCATACCGTGGTAATAAAAGCATCGCGATCGCTAGATTGTTGTAAGCCCACGCTGGTCGATTCATTTGTTTAGAATGTCAAGGCCCGTAGACATATGAAATTTTCAACCTACACGGAAGAGGGATAGGCCTAAATATGGTCAAACAGTGTTCGATTTGGACGAAACTCACTGTACAGGGGTATTCTGGGCCAAGGAAATCGAATCTGAGGTCGCTTTTACCAGGCGACGCTATCTAATCGTGGTATGTAGTCCACGTGATTTAGGTGTTAATAAATATAATGATTTAACTATTATGCTCTTAATTTTTAATTTTTGAAATAATTATCGTTGGCGAAGCCGCGGGCACATGCTAGTTTCTTATATGAGACAGTTATTTATAACGAAACAATTAGTTTCATAATTAAAATAACTCATTTCCAACAGATAAGGGTTAATATTAAATATATTTTTTATTATAATATTCCGCCTTTACCATTACCATTTAATACACAACTTATTTGAAGATGCATTTCGGCGTATGCTGCGCCATCTTCAGTTCATATAAGATGTAATGAACACCACAATTCTTCTGAATTAATGTTGTTTATAAAATTTGTTATTTGGTAACCTAGGTCACCGTTGAAGTCAAGTCAAATAAATGATTTTGGTCAATTATGTTTTCATTAAGGATGTTACTCCTATTCTTATAAATTTGAAAGTATTCCATTGTATTTAGTCTAACACCCTTATCACATATATGTAGGACTTCCATGGTGTTATTTAAGTTGTCCAATCTATGACCACTATCAAGCAGGTGTTTAGCATACGCTGAGCGTAATCTGCCATATTTAAAGTCAGAAACATGTTCACTGAATCTTTGCTTGAATTTTCTACCAGTTTGTCCCACATATACCTTTTTGCAATCAAAACACGTCAATTTGTAAATTCCACTTTCTTCCATTTTATCCACAGAGTTAGTATTATTGCTGTATAATTTATTCTTTAAGTTGCAGTTTGTTCTGTAAGCAATTTTAAAGTTTTCTTTACGTAGTAACATTATTTCAGAAGAATATTATAGGAGAAAAATTCCTCCGACACTGGGACCTGAACCCAGGACATTTGACTATTCGCGCCAATGCTCTACCAACTGAGCTAAGCCGGAGTTCAATTCACAGCGCCGGATGGAACCTCTCTCCTATGACTGATTGCCCTAATGGTCTACCTCACAGGCAGACAAGTTATGTCATATGCAGTACTGTGAGGCACACTAATTAGTGATTTTTGTGACCGGGCTCCCACTGTTATTGTACAGTTGACATTCAAGATAGATATATAAGCTTTCATGAACCAAAATCACTAATTAGTGTGCCTCACAGTACTGCATATGATATAACTTGTCTGTCTGTGAGGTAGACCATTAGGGCAATCAGTCATAGGAGAGAGGTTCCATCCGGCGCTGTGAATTAACTCCGGCTTAGCTCAGTTGGTAGAGCATTGGCGCGAATAGCCAAAGGTCCTGGGTTCAGGTCCCAGTGTCGGAGGAATTTTTCTCCTATAATATTCTCATGTAATGTCCAACAGAGACAATAATCTGTGGTTCATGAAAGCTTACATATCTATTATTTCAGAAGAATTGTGGTGTTCATTACATCTTATATGAACTGAAGATGGCGCAGCATACGCCGAAATGCATCTTCAAATAAGTTGTGTATTAAATGGTAAGGGTAAAGGCGGAATATTATAATAAAAAAATAGATTTAATTAGTTTCATTACAGCTTATGTGTGCTTACTTTAAAGGTCAAATAATTCTAATCCTGATAAACTACTCTACGATAAAGAGGAAGGTGAAGTGTGTGACTGAATCCATTTCATATGACGAAAAAACTGTTGACATATCTATTATTACATTAATGATAGATGTATCGACGAATAAAATTAACAAGCATAGTCTATTTTGCTTTTTAAAATATTCTTATTCTGTTAATGTAACATGTTAACATTATAGCCATTGCACAGGATATTATAATTAAATTCTTATATAAAATCTGATATATTAATGTAATTTCAAAGCAATTCCAAAAATCATCTTATAAGATATAGGACTATTTTTGAGGATATAAGGTGGTGAAAAATCTTTAATTTAATTTCATTGATATCACCCTCGAAAGAAAAAATGAAATTTATTAAAATATTAACTTGTATTAATACTAACATGAACCATCAACGGCGGATTTAACGACTGCCCAAAACCAGTAGTAAAGACCACTATGTAGAATTCACTTGAAAAAATAGCTTTCAGCTATGATCTTTCTGAGCATGAAACCTGCTGTATTGTGCTGTATTCACACGATCGAAATATGAATAGACTGGTTCATAAAAGAATCTTCTTACAGGGTTTCTGTTTCACTTAAGGGTTGGTAAGTTACAGCGATAAGTAAGCATGGGTAAAATTCAGTAAATAGTAATTCTTCTGAAGGGGATGACTATAAGGATTTATTCATATCAAGAAGATGGATTGATAAGAAAGGAAATAAGATTAATATATTGATATGTATATAAAGTATTTTAATGTAACATACAGTATATATTTATACAGGTATTCAGGCACATATCAAAAGTTCTCACCAAACAAAGTTATCCAAATAAAAGTTTTCTGAAAGATACAGCAGTGCTTCTTCAGAATTAGAACATATAAATAAACTTTTAGTTCTGATTTACAGGAAACCCACATCCCCAAAGTAAAGTTTTATTCTGGATTCCGCATCATGGACTTCAGGTAATGGAAGCTCCCAATTTTCATGTGATAATTCATGAAGAAAATCACGCTTAATTTGTATATATAATAGTAAAATGAGACATAATGTCTAAATTTTCATCTTTTTTTAAAGATAAAATTCCAAGCAACCTGGCCCCAATAGGATTGTCCTCTCTACAAAAAACTTTAAGGGAATGTACACTTCACTGCGCCATATAATCACCATACACAATTCCTTATTCCACGATAAATTGGAATAAATTTACGCATGCAGTCATCCAAGAGCATAAAATGATTTTAAGACGTTCCGGACTTTCTTAAGCGAAAAGCTTATTATTTATTCAGAACGTGCAAGCACTTGAGAGTACTGTTCGATTCCTATAGATTTAATGCTCGAGTAGTGGGCATGATTGCTGCCAAATCAATACTTCTACCAAAGATAATTGGCGTTGTTCAGTCTTGCAAAACGAGGCTATGAAACGTCATATAGGCTAGTCTACTACAATAAAGCCACGTCGTTTTTCCGAAACCTGGGCCAATTTTCAGTTCAGATAGTTATCAAATTGTCATAATTTCTTAAATAAGTAATTTCTTATTAAACTTTTATATCATCTTTATTTTCTCAATCATTAGGCCTATGCCCTAACAATTTTACTTAATAGTTAATTTCCTCTATTTTCTTATAGGCTACCACTTTTTCATCCCAGTAATCACACCATTTTAAGTAGCCTACTAACTGAGATACTATACACGTGTATTAAGGATTAAACCACTTGTACTACATGAAATACATGAAATACATTTCTCTTTCGGTTACGTAGATATTTCACTCGAGCTTGAAGTTGGAAAATAAAATGTACAGGTGAAATCCCCATACATTAAAAGAACATAATGACAATGTCTCAATGTCAATAGAGAAGTTAACTCTATCTCGGAAGCTGAACTTATGCGCGTGAAAGAACATTTCCTAAAAAGGTGCCAGTGTTGTGTGGATGCAAGAGGAGGACATTTCTAACACATCCTGTGATGAGGTAATGGTTACTTTCATTGTAATTTTAACTGCAATCGTGAGAACCTAAATCTTTATTTGCGTAGATATTTCACCCCATCATCGGTCGGGAGTTAGAGCTGTGGCCGCCGCAGGGTAGAAACCCGCATGATTGGCCAACTCGTTGGTTCGTATATGGTTATTTAACGAAGGGGATGTACTGCTACTTAGGCCTGTGACCGTCGCCGGTGTGCCGTAATTTTTTACCGCAGTTCTTCTACATGCCACTAAATCTATTGGCATGGGCCTGTCACATTTATGCACACAAAAATCCCATCGACCTGGGCCGGGATCGAACCCACAGCCTTGAGCACAGAAAGTCAGCGCGATATTAACTGCGCCACAGGCCGACCCAACTCGTACGTGAAACATACTGTATAATTAAAAAATCATCAGCGTTAGATGCATCCTCGATACACTGTAAGTGAGCACATATCTGTCTTGATATCGCTTTTCTTCTACGGGAATCTTTGGAATTGATAGGTACGTCATAAGGGAGATGAGTGGGCTCTATGTCTGCTGAAAATTCAGGTTCGTTTTCCAAACCTGGGTTCATTTTCCTCTACAGAATATAATATAAAATCTCTTCATTGAGAAGAGACCTGTCTGTAAGCAAATATTACGTGTCTAGGTATAACCGATGAGTTTTGTGGAATAACTATCGTCTGACACTAATACTACAATAGTGAACATCAGCTACGTTATGAGAATGCAATTTAGATTCTGCAGGAACCTCTGAACTAGGGATGAATTAGGGAATAGCTCGGTCGTTAGGGGAACGATAATACAGATGTCGTAATTGGTGGAATGAAGACAAGGCAAGAGGGAATACCCCGGGTTAGCAGACGCGTCCATTTTGATCAACCTTAATTGCAACTCCATTTCATCCTGGAATTGAACCCAGTCCAATGATATGACGGTAATCATTTACTAACTATACCTAGGTATTAGAAATTGTCAAATTCATTAAAGAAATATAAACAAACAGATGACAATGCATACATTACTGTTAGGTTGTAAGTAACAACACCATATTAACTGAGGGAACATAATTATAGTTCCACGTTACGTACTCAGAACTTAGGTCTAAATATCATAGGCTACATGAATAACGGAACGGTTTTCGTGCAACGTAACGTTTCCAGGCTATGTTGTTCGCAGACAAACACATAAGACAATTTTCCTTAAGAACGATGTTTTTAACTAAATAACTCCTTGGCGCTACATACCTTGTGGCACCTTATCTACCTTGGGCAGATGGCAGGATTGGGGGGCGTGTGGACAACATACCGAAACCCACGGCCGTCATTGATGGCCTTCGTGGCCGGTTCTGCTACTTGCTTATCAAGGAGCTCTTCGGTTGTTATCATGAGGCTGAATGACCCGTTCCAGAACCTTCCTACCTCATAAAGATCCGAGGAGGTATAGTCCAGTTATTCATTGGATGAACCAGGCGGCTTCAAAGAGATAAACCATTAAGTCGGTGTTTCTTTATGTTAATTGATCTGACTATATCGGGCTTGGTTTCCGCTTTCCAAAACAAAAGAAACGTTGCAATATTCTCTCATTATTATCACTGAGCTCAGTTCTTACATCACTTTAATCAATTCACACGTGTTAGCGTTTACTGTAACTAAGATCTTGCAACCTCGCGTTCCACTCCACGTGGAGTTGGCGAGTAGCTGTCATATCTGTCGCAGGACATTCTTAGATTTTGATTGGCTGGGGTAACTAGCTGATTGGAGCGGTAAAAATAAAGAACATATGTTGAGCTGTCGGCAAACTTTTCCTCCTAACGAAAGGAAGCCGCCTGGCCATGCAATGAATAACCAGACTATACCAGGG
The DNA here is from genome assembly GCA_964059195.1 of Ectobius pallidus. Lineage (NCBI taxonomy): Eukaryota > Metazoa > Arthropoda > Insecta > Blattodea > Ectobiidae > Ectobius > Ectobius pallidus. Next base: position 88,256,217 of record CAXKWD010000008.1, read on the forward strand.
AACGAAACCAAACTTGCGGATCCGTAGTCAGCGACATTAAGCACTAGACCACCCAGGCGGTCATATATCGAACTAACTGTAAGGTACCGAAGATTTGATGCTTTCTCGGCGTTGATTACTAATGATGGTTTCACGAGCTATAAGTCGAGTAAAAAGATGTATTGCATCCAAACTATCGGTCGCTGACATCTCTGTGGCCTTCCTCAGGGAAATGAGTGTAGAATAAGGGAAGAGAGAGCTTATAATTATATGTTTTTTTTTTATATTTTCTTTTCTTTTTTTTTTTAATGAAATTTTGTGATTGGAGGAAATGGGCTGAAGTATATCGGCCAATCAGAATGAAGGAATTTTGTTAATTGTAAAAACATTGAAGACGATATGGACCGATTGCATATTCAATTTGTTTACAATCAACAAAATTCCTTCATTCAGATTGGCCGATACACTAGAACCGATTTCCTCCAATCACAAAATTTCATTTTCACTAAAAAAGAAACATATATATGCTCTCTCTTCCCTTATTCTACACTCATTTCCCTGAGGAAGGCCGCAGAGATGTCAGCGACCGAAAGCTTGGATGCAATATATCCATTTACTCTGCTTATAGTCCGTGAAACCATCATTAGTAACTGTAAGTTGTCGTTAAAACACGTAATTCGTTGAAAACTTAAAAAAAAGCTCTTATTTTTACTTCACTCTAGTTACATCCTTGCATTCAACGTTAAAGATTTATAACAAAGAATGGTTCTGTCCAGCTAATCAAAGACTTCTTAAGTTTCCTGAGATCGTATCTAAAGAAAAATAAAAAGTAAAGGTATATCGAACACACTCCAGTCTTCGATACAGGCAAAGAAAAAATAAAATAATATAATAACGTCACAGTTGAAGAAACTTCAAAAGGTACAGTAAGTGAGGTTCTTTTTTTACTCTTTTTCCTTGGGTATGACTTGTAAAGCCTCAAGATGAGAAAAAGTCTGTGATAAAAGTTGAGTTAGACAAGGATCGAACTCGGTATTCATTAGATCGGCGTGTATCGAAGCAGCATTGAGTCTTGTTGTAACTACACTTGAACTCTCGACCTACTTGAGATCCCGTAACTAACAAAGACGGGCTCCATACAGCTACTTTGTGGAGATCTTTTGTGTGGTTCCATGTGATCCCGCTGTGTCTCTTGCTGTACAGGCTTTGTGTAAATCTGCAGCCCAAGTTGTTACGGTTTCGATTCTACCCGTACTCTCATTCAGTGGCAACATATGCTGAAAATTTGTATGTCAAATTTAAAGAGAGCAATCTTTTGTATCACAAATAATTTTGGAAATATTAAAAATCACACAGGATTACAACAAGGAAATTTATTTTTAGGTATGCAGAACAACCGGCCAAACAACAGTAATAGTGACAGCGCATCCACATAAATCGCTACATATCACATTATGTTGAAAAATATAATTTATGGTTTCTTTTAAGAATAACTTTTTAAATCCTATTTGTGATAGGCCTATGATTATATGCCCACCTATCTCAGTCAAAACCTTTAACTCTAGTGCCTGTCTGGCAAATTAAAGTTCACGGCAAGTTTACTAAGTAGTCACATTGTAATCCATTGAAGACAATTTCTAATTACATTTTGCATACACATCTACAACCTATATTATCTATAGATGTTTTAAATTTATTAAGATTAAGGTCTTAAAATTTAAAATTATATAATTTCACAATTATTAAAATAAAAATACTTTTAAATTAATACTACTCGTAATTTAGATACCGATACTCTTTAGATTCTGAAATAAGTATTCTTCGCATTCTTTGTATGTTTTAGGAAGAGAACAAAAAATCAGTAAAATTCCAAGAACTCTGTTATTTTAATAAATAGATGTTTGAATTGCCCAACATGTAATAGAAATCGAAGAAAATAATGTGGATTTATTGCATTTCTCAATGTGAACACGTCATATGTATTAATGATATGTCAAGAAGAAATATACCTTTCGTGTTACACCTTACAAGGTAGTAGCGACTGGCCACGGAATCTTCTTAATGTGCTTTTTGTATAACTCTTACCGACAGGTTATAGGTCGGAAAACCCTCATAGCTCGTTCGTATTTATTCACAAACATCCGAAGGCCTAATAGAGACGTAAACTCTGTGAATAAAACACTGACAACTGATGGATTATCCCTTGTCCGATCATTGCCTAATATCATGAAATATATATCAGGTCCTTGGCTGGAATTTTTATGTTTCAATATTTCCGTTTCATCTCGACTAAAATAATTCTTGTAGCAATCCTCTTATAGATTCCAAATTCATGTGAGTTCTTATCTTAATGGTTAGATACACAATAATGGGTTTTATTAGTTAATTATGGGTTATAACTTAAGGTGTGAATATGCTCCCAAAGGTTCATTGCTGCGCTTACCTGAGCCCGCCATTCAACCCTATTCTGTGCTAACTCCATCCAACCATCCCTCGAAAATCCTACTTCTCTTAAATCTATCCTAGTATTGTCCTCCCACTTAGTCTAGGTCTTCCAAGTGGTCTTTTCCCTTCGGGTCTCCCAGTCAATATTTTTGAGGTGTGTCTTTCTTCCCCCATGCACGCTCCCTATAATCAAGTGTTAATATTTATTTCCTGATGGGTTTTTGTCAAACTTAAGACAAGTTGTTTCACTGTACTTCATTCCCAACTAGTATAGTCGTAAGGTTTAACTTGTCAAAAGGGGCAAGAGCGATAGCGTCGCACAGGTTTACCAGGTTAATAAATGTTGGAAGTGTTTTATACGTCTCCGTATTTTAATTTCAATAACAATAGGCCTCCTAATTCATGCTAAGTTCATTTTTGTTGTTGCTGGGGACGAATATAAGAATAATTTAATTTGCAATTGAAACTGAAGAGGAGAATTGGAGCATTACTTTCTTTGTCTGCAGTAAGATACTGGCAAAATAAGCTATTGTATTATGTTATAGCATTGTTTCTACTACATGAAATAACTTTAATATAATACTTATGCTTACGCGATTCAAGAATTTCCTGGATTTGGTTAATAACACAGAAATTAGTTATCACGATGCAATTTACAGAAAATAATTCAATTCCGCAGTGATTCACTTTTGTCAGCTCATGTAAAGTTACTGGAAGCATTGTTTCAAAGAAAGAAAGAAAGAAAGAATTTTATTTTCGTAACGCGTCACCCTTGCACTAACTTCATCAGCGTTCATACTGTCGTCCGCGGTTCGTCTTTGATGCCATCGCGGTCTTCACTGAAACAGTTATTTCAGGAATAAACCTGGGGTTTTCGTTACTGCTTCATTCTTCTTCGAGCATTATTAATGTCTTTGAAGAAGACCTGTAGAATAAAATACCAAACTACATGTTTGACCGTTGGTCAATAATATAAAGGGACAAGTAAAAAAAAACCGGTTTCCATGCAAATACAACACATGTTACGATGAGAATTCAATAGGAGTAACATAATGGACGTTACTAACGCATAATAAAAATTATCATTTATTATTACATACATTAAAATTGTAATAATCAGGGAACTTTTTGAATCTACTACCCCAATAGCAGATCTTAGGCCTCCTGCGTCGAAATTTTTGCCGTCGAGTCTGTCTCATGAAACATTAACTTCGTAGCGATTCGTTCTTCAGTTTCTCCTTAATAGGGTATGGTGGAATTTCTTCACATATAGTCACACGTGTGACGTGACAGCTGATGACGTCATGCTGTCGCGTGCAGATGAGGGTCTGATCGTGATAGCGGCCACACCACATAGTCACCACAACACGCTAACAGGGTCAAGTGTCAACCCATGTAACAGGTACACATCTTATCTATTATACAAGTGATGTAACACGTTGTCTGCAATCATAGAAACGAATAATCACAACAATGGTTTGTATTATTTTTTTTCCTCTTACTATTATGTCTCATGCTCGTCGTGTATAAAAGAAAACGGACCGTGCAGAAATAAATTGGTTTCGCGCTCGGTCTAATTTAATGTAGCCTATACTCAATATTTATTTTCGCAGCTTCAATTCTGGAGTTATTTGCTAGAATATCAGTCTTTCTGGTGGCCTTACGACCACTAATTTACGAGTAAAAGTGCAACGTCAGGATAAAGACGGCTGGCGCTGGTAGACGAAGAGGAAATTTACATTAAAATTTACTATAGGCCTATGTATCAATGCCAGTGCCCTTACATATTCCTGTTCTCACATCTCTGTCTTCACCTCTTCTCACACAGAATCTTCTAATTATTGGGATTCTCTAGACTTCTTCAGGTAAATTTTATTGTAGAAAAGTCTTCCATGCTAAACACTATAAGTAGACCTACCATTAAATATATTATTAATCCATTCATTTAAAATCATTTTATTTGTTCAGCTTAGTACCTCAGTTTTCATATTCCCAGCCAGTGTGCAAAATTTGATTTAAAGTTCGGTTAAGCAGTTTATGGGTGACTATTCCACTCATATGTCGCGTGTTTGATATTGACCAATAACGTTTAGCAAATCCTCGGATATAGACCAATCACGGCCGTTTATCTTACAATATTCTTGTAGGAATCGCGAGGATAGCATTTTATCGGGTAAAACACGCTGTTCGTTACTGAACTGTAACAGTATCGGTATGCAGTGATACTAGATTACGTCATCCATTGTCGGCGCTAAATTGAAAACAGAAATGGCAGCCTCAAGTTTGGTAATGCATCTGTTGACGAAATTGACATTATTATAAAGGAAGCTAGGCCACAAAATACCGAAAGAAATAAAAAATGCATATGGATTCAGTTCCAAAAGTTTTGTGAGGAACGTAAGTACGAATTGACTAAAGAAACTGAAATGCAACAGATTGCTCATATATTAAAATTACGTTCTTGAATTAAAATGTGTCTTTATTTCGTATCTTGATTTTTAGGTTAACTACGGCATTTTATCAATATACGTTGGTAGTGGTTCACTACGGTATTTTGTCAATATACGTTGGTAGCATTGATTAGTATTCCATTATGGAGACTGTTCATTTATTTAGTATGCCGTGATCTGACAACTGACAGTATTAATGATTTCATTTTAAACTAACAAGAAGAAAGTAATTATTATTCATGTAATATATTACATTTTATTCGTGAAATAGTCTTAATAAATCCAACTCGAGGTTACGAGTTTCATAAGATAAATTCGCTCCTGCTGCGCAGTCGCGAATCTATCGATAAACTCGTAACCTCTCGTGGGATTACCTATGATAAAATACATTTTCGAATAAAAGGAGAGCCTGCGAAGTGTGCTAGTTTTACTTCGCTCCAATAGCGTACTGATTTATTAATTAATTTAATTTACTCTTACCTTTCCTTTAACAATATTACTTTAATTGTAAAAAACCCTCATAAATTATAATCCATATGTCTTGCATTGAAGGGATGGCCTACATAATTCGAATAACAATAATAAAATGAACATTACTTGATATATAAAATTCTAACCAATCGGCAGTATCTCTCTCGTTTTATTCTTTAAGGCATAAAATTACCTATATACTGGAGCTGTGCATTAACGCCTTCTAAATTTGAATTACACACATTCTACTTTTGGTTCGCTAAATTAGTTAACACTTCGTCGAGCAAATGATTTAGCTTTTCCCCCTCTTTTTTTTAAGCTTGGAAATTTATCGAGTGTGACCTTTCCGACCCATCCTACGTAATTCATCAGTACCACAGCGGATTGGAAAGGGGGAGAGATAGTGACTGAAAGTAGGGCAAAGGACGGTTGTTCGAAAAAAATGACTGTTGCAGGAAATAATTTGCAGACTGGTCCCGTGCGATGACGCGATGGAGAGGTTTTTAATTATTCACTGTGAGAAATCCAGCAGGTGATGAACTAGGTCTGAAAATGGCACAGCTAAATCCACGAATATCCAATTCATATGGGACAGGAGACGCTACATCTCATATTCCAATGTGTTAGTTCACAATGGATGTTTGGAGGCAAGCTAGAAAGTTATAGCTCTTAAACTTGTGCATTGGCTATTTTTAAAACTGTTGAATGAACAGCATAGTTCACCGAAAGTTTGTCAAATCAAACAGATGGTTGATACTTAAAAGAAGTAAAAGCTGTATGACCACCTTATACCCTTAATCTTTGTAATAAGTGCGGTATAATTACCGGAAAACAACTCTATTCTATACTAATAATTTTTAAATGTTGATAAATATTTTAAAGAGGTTTATGTCAAATAACATAACCTACCATCAAATTAAAGTGCTGTTATGCATCCCATATATTGAAATATCTCATTTTGATGTAATGATGAATCTTTGACAAGCGATTTCTTTCATATGTACATATATTTTTATCTGCTTTAATGGAGGAAGCCAATTATAGATTCTGCACTAATACTATAATACTATAATTAAAAGTAATCACTTAGCAAACTCTGTTACTTTTATAGCAATCCCAAAATCAATTTTTGTAGTTATATATTCTTATAACGTATAGTATCTATCTTGATGGTATCTGGTGGTCATATAGCTTTTACTTCTTTTAAGTGTTAAATCACCCTCAAAGGAAACATGAAATCTATTAATAGATGGTTAATACTTAAATGCCTTGTACAGAGTGGACGTTAAGTAAATAATCCAATTTTCGGGGGGAGGGGAATTAAGTTATATTAAGAACAACAGATAGTAACCTATCATTGATGAAACAGATTTTCAAAGCCTTTATTGAAGTTATAGTATTTAAATATAACAGGTAGTGTCTTTATTATTGGAACCACTGATATGGCGTTGAACAGAGATAGATCAATTATTTCATATTTGAAATCAATCGAATTATTCCATGAAAATAAACCACAAAAAATGTTTCAAAGTCATATGGCGACTGCCCCATCCACCATAGGAAGATGACACGATTGATGGGCACGAAGTGAGTCTGCCGACACCACGACCGTTACTGATGGTTTCCGTGGTCGGAGCCGCTACTTCTTAATCAAGTAGCTACTCAGTTTGCATCAAAAAACTGAGTGTACCCCGTTCCAGAACTTTCTACCTCAGAAAAATCCAAGGAGATACTGGGTTCGAATCCATGCCTACAGATTCGCAGCCAATGACGCTAACCCCAAGACCACTCAAATTCATCTACAGTAAACTGAAATGCAGAAATAAAACATTTATTAAGCCTATCTAGGGATCTATAAATAGATTCCAAATAACTAGTCGCAAGTACAAAGAGTAGATGCATTTATGAAAAATACTATCCGAACAATATTTTACCTTTGTAATGAAATACCCGGTATAATGATGAAGACTATTTATGGTAGTCCTATATACAAACCCAAGTGAAAATATTATACAGGAAATCTGTTGTGCCCTGACAGTAGGCTACAAGATGGAAGAATTAGCTGAAAATTAACATAAATATCAGATAATTAATATATAATTTCAGTCAGATTGAAGGATGAAATGATGCTGGTTACCATATATAGAGAGACATAACATTTTTATTTTCATCTGCCTGGAAGTACAGGAGACTACTCGGGTTCAGAATACTGACATAATTTGTAATTTAATAACACAATTGAATTAAAAAATACAAAATTAAAGTTCATGGTTTAAAGTTCAAACATTATCGGATTAGAAGATACGTAACAAACTACTTACGAAAATAAATTATAGATGATGGTGTAAGATTTTTAGTGAATGTTTTATGATGCCTGTTAATAAATGTTGTACAAATTTTCGCTCAAACACAAGCGTAGGGCTAACAGAATTTTGTACACATATAATGTTATTCCGCCTCTTCCACCAAACAGAAAATCAGGTACTTGCCAGTTCTCTCCAGGCATGTTGTATGCCGGTTGTCGACCAACAGCTAAGATAAGTTAGTTTAGCTTAGCTCACATACAGTGCGGGATTTCATATTTAGTTGTGCCAACAAAACTACAAATGAAATCCGGCACAACTATATGTGAAATACCTCACTGTATGTGAGCTAAGCTAAGTTAGCTTAGTTTTAGCTTAGCTCTTGGTCGACAACCGGTAGTAGGGTTTATGCAGATAGGAGATAGGCTACTTAGCTCTCTTTTCCATGTCGACCTCATTTGCCTGAGCACAGTCAACTTTAAATCGGATGAGTGTGTTCAATATAACAAAAGTCTTATGTTCCATTTGGTTAATGGCTATAATGTCACCACATGGCATAAGCACGGGACTTCAGATAAATTCTATTTTTTAGTACGAGTACATAATGAAGAAGCCAAAACACTTCACACTTTGTGATGACGGGTACTTCCTAGAATTTCTCTATGGGCACAAAACTCCAATACAAGAGCAAGAGTTTCTACCTCCATAATGTCAGCGGTCTGCATTAAGGCTTCTTCCTCCTATTGCTCGAAGAGCTGCAGTGGTGCTCGTTTGCCCATTCCGAAAGGGCACGTTTTTTGTCATCAGTAAATCCACTGGTGGAAAAGTGTGATGAAAGTCCGGTGAATTTACGATGAATGTACGATGAGCCTGATGAGCCGTTGACTTTACGAACAGGTTGATGGATTTCAGCGGGAGTATTCGAGTTATATTATTGTATCATGGATTTGCAAGAAGTAGAAATTATAATATAAGCAGGGAACTAACCATTCACATAAATATTCAGAGCGTATTAAAATCCATCACATTTTGCATCGTTAAATACGGTACTTAACCTCAAACGGCAAATATGGAAACCTGTAACTGTCAGTTTCGAGACATTTGGAAAACGAAATTAATTAATAGATTTTAAGTAGAGTATTTTTTTCTTTCTTTTCTCTCTTCAAAATCTCGCACTCAATAGATGTGATCAACTTGCGTCTGGTCCAATATTCGACAGATGTTATAATGCATAAATACATGTTAAGCAGAGGATTTGAGAAACATTAACAAAGTAGACAAGACAAAACAAACCTAACAAACAAAGTTAAATAGAAAAACAACAAAAATAAAGTATAAAATAAAAATAAGTGACAATGTAAATTATAGGGGATGAAGTTAAATAAATAAAACAATTTTGGCCTGTACTAAAACCACACGAAAAATCTCTGGTTAAATATTTCTAGAAATATCTGGAAATGAGAATCGAAATATGTACTTCGACATCCCTAGTAATTGCTGATTGGAGAAACATCCTCTAGTTTGGCTATCGGAAAGGCGGAGTAGCCGAAAAACCAGCAAATGAAAGATAGAAAGACTTGATGGAAACAAAAGGCAGCCAACTGGAGTTCGGTAGTCATCATAATTTGAGAAACTATGTTAGAAGGATTAACTTATGCAATAATATCAATTTAAAGTAATATTATAATTATACACATTTTCAAAAATTGATTAATGTACAAGAAATATTATGCCTATGCAATTTCACTGTGAAAATCGAAAAAAGTTCTTCGATCGGGTTGTCGCATTTAGTGGAGGCACCTCAAGCTACAAGGAATAGATTCAGCGCTCAAAGTTCAATTTCAAGCTACAACATTTTACAACACTCTTCTCGATAGAAATTTGGCGGTGGTAGTAGAAGATATATTCCAGTTAAGCTAGCTGGAAAGTACTCTTCGGGCAGTTTATAAGAGATGTCGTAATACAGGCCCTTAAAGTAGTTTAAATAACTAACATAAAAAGATTGGCAGAACAACAAAATGCAAATAGATATACAGGTTGAATAATAATGATAAAACATATTCAGTCAAATTATCACGTAAAATTGAAATATGCAAAGAGATCGGAAGAAATCGTGAAGGTAGAGAAAAAAAAATAACAAAAAAATATTGTCCACAGAAGATAAAAGCAAAGAATCCAAGTTGGAAGTATAATGAGGAAAAATAAATAGAGCACTCAAGGAGCAGGCAACAAAACAATATTCAAAGAACCTGTGGTAAGTATTAAAAACCGATACACAGAGTAATCAGGAACTCTTGATTATCGTTCAGGATATTCCCATAATCGCTCTTCTCCGCATGCAAATTGAAAGTGAAGTCAGCAATGCAGTACAACTCATAGCTGGAATCACACCACGATTCGGATTAGTGCAATGGAGTGCGGGATATGAGCTCAGGACTTCACGAAGCAGACAGTAGATTCGGATTATGGTAATTATGACGCAATTTCTAACTCATGCGTTTGCGTTCACCCAATATTGGAGCTGGGATTCCAAGGGGATCTCTTGTGATAATAACCTTAGTACTAGCTATCATTATATATCCGCATAAGCTATGTAGTTCCAAACTCGCTCTTCATGGATAATGAATGTACTGCCGCTCATATTTCCCCACTTACATTCGCTCCTACTCAATTGCTTACTAATAGACTATATCAGGTCTTCTGGAATAAACTCACAGATATTTTCTGTACGAAACATCCTTGTTATTAGTTTTTATACATTCAAAAGTGCCTTAATTATGGAATACCGTTCAAAGGGCACCTCTATTGAGTCCAGTTTCTCTTAACCCATCCGTAGCTGAGTGTAGGGTATAAGATATTCCGCCATCATATATTTTTAGTAATTTCTCAGATTTATTTTTTGTTATGTTTAACCTCCCTTCTTATATTACAAAATGTATGTATAAAATGCTGATGTATCAAATATATGATTCTTTGAAAGTTATAACAAATTATATGTGTGAGTTATGGCTCACTCTCTTTCGTGTTGTATACGTCTTCACAAATACGTTTGTTCCATTTTTACACTACAGATCAATGAATGTCAGTTAAGGTTTCGTATGTAAATAGAGATTAAATAAAATAACGTTCAATAACAGAATATTCTCATTAACAGACTTTTTTCGCGTACAAAAGCCCCTCTGTCATGCGGCATTTTCCCCGACTCCGGAACATTGCATATAGTATCCGAATAACCGCAGGCGCACGATACCCAGATATATGTCGGTATTGCTTAGCTCTCAATTTGACTAGCGTTTTCTGATTGCGTATTTGCTATTCATCAGGCCTACATTATTGAGATAACAAAACCGCTGGTATTATCACACAATGTGTACTTCTTCTATATTAAAAAGTTAAGAAGTATTACCTTTATTTCGATTAGTTGAAAAGAAAAACTATATCATCAGAAAAGTGTGATATTATGTCGAAACGAGTTTCTAATTCACTCTTAAAAGCTCGCTACCTCAAACAATTCTTGTATTTTTAGAATTTAGTGGTGGCTTTGATAAACGCAATGCATTATTCAAATACTCTACTTGATTGGTTTTTTTATGCACACATATATTCCATCGACTTGGCCCGGAATCGAACCCGCAACCTTAGGCCCAGAAATCCAGCGCAATATTGACCAAACCACGCAGGCCAACGATAGTCTTATTAGTGATTTAACTTTTATTAGGCTTATACTGTATTAAGGTAATATATAGTTCAAGTATTAAAATATAGATCTTCCGTTTCTTCATAGTAAGTATGCTTCATTGAACTAAATTAGATACCTAAAAATATAATATAGTAATTCATAGCAGCATTTATTTTTATTTATTTATTTAGCCTGGGGGAGTTAAGGCCATAAAGTCTTTTCTATCACTCAGCCAGGGCAGAAACATGAACTACATAATAATAATAATAATAATAATAATAATAATAAATGAAAACCAGAAATGATATACCTGAGTATAGGAAACATACATTCAAACATTAAGTACTTGAATAATATATAATACAAATTACTAAAATAAAGAAATGAGAAAAAAGATGAAAGACTAAACAAATACATTCTTAGTTATTACAAATAATGAAAATTTTCACAAAATATTTTACTAATTAGCATCAATTCCTAAATGTTATTGTATACTAAATTTATTAAATGACGCTTGAACTGTGAAGTCGTTTGGTAGCTTCTGAGATAGCTGATATTTATGTGTATTAGAAGCGCATTGCTTCAATAATTTATGGAAAATACAGAACGGTCTACTTAGGGCAAATGTCTGATCCTAAGTCGTATTTCGAATTAATTTCAATTTGTGCTACAATATGAATTTCGTTTAATGCTATTATAGAATGGCCTTTAATACCTAAAACTAATTCGAATCAAGCTTATTTCTTACTCAATGCAATGAAAATGAAGTAAGCAGAATGGAACTTCACAATGCTTGGTTGAAACATTTGTATCTTTGTATGCAGTGTCGCGTCAAAATTGACAAGACTCCTGTAATTCTTCTATTCATAACGAAAAATAGTCCTCATCACTATTTTCAAATGTTTTCTCGTTACTTGAGCCTACTAACGGCTCGAGATGAGACTGAATTTGTAAAATGACTGGATCTAGAAAAATGACAAAATAACGACTACCTGCACTCGGTGTTACTTCAAGTTTTCACTTGGATCAGGTGTTTAATTCACCGTTATATTCACCGTATCCTGCAGTGTAATATACTGAACCCTATATTTAAATCATTTCATACATTCAACCCTAAAAATGTTTCAATGTATTCACGTGACAGGAATAATAAATTAATGCAACAATTTAGTCTAATATTGTCGGACACACTTTGAATTACTAATGATTTAGCTTTAGAGTATTATCTTCAAGGTAATGTAAAATCATCTTGTGATATACAGTAAAAAAAGAAAATTAAAATATAGTAACATTTGAATACTATGATATTGATATGAATAATCTTATAAAATCCATCGAAAAAATCTATCGCTCAAAACACATACGACTTTTGCATTTTATTAATGTGTAATTGCATTCAAAATTCTTTTGACTTTCCTATGCATCGTTAAATTCACTTAAAGGAATTCAAACTTTAACGCAGTTCATCTTAGTAAATTTTATAGTAAAGTTTTACAAAGTTATATCATTAATTCCGCATAATGTCTGGAAGGCATAATATAATGTATATAGCATAAGATCAGTGTGTAAACTGTTTTGATCCTGTAACCTTGTTGGTTATTTCAGATTAAACGCTTCCACGAAAATGTTGTTGTAGACGTACAAAACAGAGTTGCCTCATTTAATATAGCCTGTGGTACGACTACTGATTTCAGATTCAAAGTTAAACAAAGAGAAGTTGGAAGAATTCTATGTAACCCCGCTCAGAAGGAGGGTTTCTCTATTTTGTTCGTTGTGGAAATGCGGTTGAATCTCTTCCCGCGCAATTGCGTAGACAACACTTGTTACATATACAATAAGGATTTAATTAAACTTACTGTAAAGCTACATTTAGTTAATTGTTCCAGTGTGTTCTATAGCTACAAAGCTTTCGTCGTCCTCGACGTCAAACTTGCGAGTCCACTTGCTCCTCTTTTAAACAAAACACGCTTTCCTCGGAGTTTGAAAACAAAACTGTTAGCCAACTGTCCATTACAGATGGACTATTGAATTCTTTTCGGAAATAAAGCTTTCTGAGGATGATGGACTTCTAACTACAAAATACGTAAGTTACATGAAACGAGGGTGGTAGAAGCTAGAAAAAGTTTCATTGTGAAATTAAATCACGAACTTTGTTCATGGAAAGGAAGGTGTAATTGAAATAGTGTTAGGGCATGATACAAGCTGTCACTTCTGATACGTCTCTTGTTAACTGTGCTGAAGGGAGCTTCAGTATTCCGTGACGCATTTCTATGGTGATGACTTACGAACATTACGTAAATTGCTTTTTCAAAGACACCGTTATAACAGGGCTATGAATACGTTCCTTATAATCTCAAAATACTCCCATGGAATAGAAAAAGGAATCTATAAACAGCTATGTTGTATGGTGTTATAGAATAGAAAATTAATGAGACTCGATCAAATTGTTAGTTACATAAATCCTTGGACTAAGGAGTTACTTATGTCAACTAAGTAATAATTTAACATTTATTACTTTTTAATAATTATTTATATTATATTCCCCATGAATAACATAAGTCGCTCTCTGTGGTATACAGAATGCACGCCTCTGGAGCTGCAGGTCACTCTTTCAAACCCAGTCGAGTTCGGAACATTATTCAGGAAATTTAATGAAAAATCTAAAATCTAACTCCGCCTTGTCAATATAAAAGTTTTAAAATATTAAATACCATGGTTAAAATCGTTTGTTTAAAGCCTAAAAAGGGCTATTCCATGAAAATAAAAGGTTAAAATACCTTTTATAAAAGCCTAACAATCCGGGCCCTAATTATGACCATGTCTACGTGACGATTTATATCCAATATTAAGCCCATGATGATGGCGATAAAGGCATAATCCGAATACCTTTGCGATGATTTTTATAAATGAACCTTTTATGATAAGATTTAGCTTCCGGTATGAAAAAATGTAAAATTTTCTCAACTTCCTGATATAAAGAAAATTATATTTCATCAAGCTCAGCTAATTTCTAAAGTAAGTGTTAACCTTTTTACAGCTTATGACGTACATATGCGTCATTTAAAAAAAAACGCATAAAGGCCGAGAAATGAGAATGGTAGATTAATGATTTATCTCAAAATATGAAGACATTTATCCACATATTAAAGACCAAATTATTATTTCAAAGAATTAAAAAAGACGTATAAGCTATTAGTTCAGTCCATAGTATGTCAATAATATCTTTGGTTCTCCTCGCCATGCACCTACTAGCCAAAAACCATCCGGCCTATAAATAGATCGCACCCGATCTATAAATAGACCACTGGTCGTTAATGTTATGAAAACATAAGTTACTGTATTAATGAATTGATACATTTGCCTATTTTGTGTATTTTATGTTTAAATTTTATTCAATGAAGCTATTACAGAATATTTAAGCCAACACACAATAACTTCAAACGTATCTTTATAATTTATAATTTTCTCTGAAATGGCGTACAATCCTTCCAACTTTTGTTCATGCCTTCCCATTTCTCATTTGAAACCCGGTCATATTGTGGAATTTGCACATTTTTTTCTATCTTAATATTTGGTTGCTGAGTTTTCTTCTTTTTTTAGTTGATTCTCAAACCTAGAGCTAGTTGTTTCAAGTATGTCAGTATTTTTCAGAAGCAGTGAAAAGAACTTCAACTGGTCCACGGACATCGTTCACATTTACTATCCCAATTTCACCACTTAGTACTTCATGTTCATTAATCAGACTACCTGGATCAGGACATCAACTGTATCTCTATCATAATGAAAATCAATCTCATTGGCAAAAACGAGGGCCGTCCATAAAGTAAGTTTCCATGGAACCGTTTACAGAAACAAAACACAATATCATGGAAATATTTATTGCAACAGATACAGCAAGTGTTCAGATATTTTTCAACATATTCGCCACCAGAATTGAGACTTTTCCATTCCGTGAGACCAACGTTTGAATTCCTGTGTCGGAGAAGTCTGCCGCCAGGGATTTAAAACATTGTGTGGCAATATGTCCGCCTTTTTGTCATTCTCTGTCGTTTCTTGAGGTGTAGGAAAATATGGAATTCAATGGGAGCGAGGTCATGGCTATAGGGTGGATGTTTAAACACCTCCCAGGAAGTCTCCTGCAGACGTACAACTGGGAGGTGTTTAATCAATCACCCTAAAGCCCAGTTCTCGTTCCCAGTGATCTTCACCTCTTCCTACACCTCAAGAAATGACAGAGAATAACAGACGGGCTGGTATAGTTGTCACACAATGGTTCAAATCCCAGGCGGCAGACTTCTCCTGCACAGGTGTTCAAAAGTTGGTTCCACGGTATGACAAATGTTTCAATTCCGGTGGCAAATATATTTAAAAATAGCTGAACACTTACTATGTCTGTTGCAATAAATATTACCATGAAATTATGTTTTGATTCTGTAAACGGCTCCAGGAAAACTTACATTGTGGACGCGCCTCGTACAGTTATCAGTGCTTCTTCTAGCGTAATTCTTTTGAACATTGCGTCATAATTATTACATTCCATAGCTCTAAATGAAATCTAAAAGTAAGGAGAAATAAATTACTGAGGACTTAACGTATTATCATTCTCATTTTCTGTTAGGTGTAGAGTTTCAGAAATATCATCGTAAAACATTACGAATTTCAATATTTATATGGCATATTTTAAAAATAAATAAATTTACATTTTATCCTCTCTTCACAAAACACATAACACAGTGTTCAACCCAAGTTTACATTTATTTTAACAAGAAAGTCCATAGAAAGCAAATAATACACGTGGCAGATTCAACTGAATTGACAGTTTCCTCAAAAGCGGTAATTTTGTGCTTCTTCATTTATAAGAAATATTTGAAAACTGTATACGCCATTCTCCCATTTCTCCATTTTTTGTATATTTCACAACTCCAATTGTTATTCATACAGTTTTAATATAAACTTAAACTTTCATGTTTGCTTCCGACCCCAAAAAAGGACAAAATGTTTACTTTTCCTTCACAAAAGCAATAAGTTAAGTGAATCTGGAATACAATTCCCACTTTTCTTTTTATGCTCGTCTTTTACAGCATATTTGAACAGAATAACCCAAACAACAACTTTATATTGTGTAATGAATGTATTTTTTGCCATGCAGCCAGCAAAACTCCCGCTAAGCAGGGAATGCTTTTATATCGGTCCAGTTAATTTGTTCCACTGTGATTGGCTAGCTGGGTGCCGGGCAGTATGTCCTCATCGCATGACATGACAGCGAAATGGACCAGTAAGAGTGGATTCATGTTCAGATGGATCATACCCAAAGTTAATGCACGCATCCGCCTTTTTTTTTTTTTTTTTTTTTTTTTTTTGTTAGTCCCCATGTTAACATTGGTATTCTCTTAACAAAAAGCAGGTAACTGTTGTTTTGCAAGATGGTTGTAATCATCTCTTCGTATCTTCTTTGTAATGCTGATAATTATGTACTCATCGGAAGTGGAAAGAGTGGAACATGAAAAAAAATATATTAATTTGTTAGGAGACGAAAGTGTCTCTTGATGTGGATGGATTTAACAAAGAGTACGATTTCTATTTTAATTTCAATATTAATATTCATATTAATATTTTGTTATAATCCCTATGTTTTATCTGGACATAATAACATATAATTATTGTGATTAGATTTATATTAACATCCAAATACTGTGATTCAATTTTGAATATTCGACCGTGACAGTTCTAAAAAGAAAGAAAAAGAAAACTGAGTGTAATTTTCTTGTGTGAAGATATTCACACATAAGATACCTTAAATTATTCTATATTTTTACCAAAGAGTTTAATTGAAAAGAAGTTTCCTCTGCATTAAAAATATTATATCTTTGCCAGTTAATTAATTTCAAAGTTTATTTTTCGGTTTGTGAAAAATGTCACTTAAATTCATTCTACTTAATTATGTCCAATTACACGTAACAATGTTGATGTGCACAGTTATGTCTTATTTAAGAAAACTTTCCTTAGGAGGATTTTCATGAAAAGAATATGATCGTTATTATCAATAATAAACTATATTGTTGGGAAAATGTATCAAATTTACATGCGCTTACCCCTTTATAGCTGAATTTATAGACTGATAATAAGGAAGTAATCAAGCAAAACCATTAGAGGTCTCTAATTTTGAAACCGACAAGAAACATTTTAAGGGAATAGCTGGTTTCCACGATTGACAAGCATAACGCTGGAATCAAAATCTCACATTTTACATAATACATTGCTCTGTTTATCTTATAGCCTACCTATACTTTTGTACAATTCTTGGTGCGACAAGAGCAAATATACGTAAAAATGAATTTTGCTACTTTCTTGCTTCACATTCCAGCATAGGATAAGCGGCCGCTTAGCAAGAGTATCATTCTATACGGATCCAAGTCACGCAAATCTGAGTTGACCAAAAAACGCATTCAATGGTCAAGACACACAGCATACAACCAACGGATCGGAAAGACGACCCCCGACAGACAGATGACAAAACGCAAACAGAGTTACACAGTTCTATTAGTGTTGAATCGGTAGGGGAGCACTCAGCCTCGTGATTCAAATTGAGGAGCTACTTGATAGAGAGGTAGCGGCTCCGGTCAAGAAAACCACCATTAACGGCCGTGTCTGTCGGCATGCTGACCACATGCCCCCCCAATCCTGCCATCTACCTACGGGAGATGACGCAGCGGTCGGGTGGTAGGCCAAGTCCCTCCAGGGATGTAGCGCCACGGAGTTTAGTTTTTTATTAGTGTTGAATCAAACAGCTGGCTCTAATCAAGCTTAAAGTACACAAGAGCGAAAAGTAGAGCAACAGAACACAAGGGCCGAAAAGTTGTTGGGACCGGAGTTTGGCCTATTGTCAAGGGCTCCGGGGGCGGTGGAAGGCCAACAAACAAACAAAAAAAAAGCATATAACCACCCATCAATTAATTTTAGAAAATATATATTCAAAGCATTAAAAAAGTTAACTTATGCCACTTATATGAAATTATTTAAGCTTATCTATTATTCAAACTATTATTATTAACTCAAATCCCAAATTCCATTCTCATACTAATTCTAGCTTCATTATATGATTTCCACTTGTAAACGCAGACCTTTTCTCAAAACAGTATTTTTAAACTCACAGGTCATAAAAACACAATTGTGCTGAAAGTTAATATTAAATGTCTATATTTTCTTTACCTGCAAAGAGAAGAGAAAGTAAAATTAAATTTACTTTTTACTGTTTCACGCTTAGATGTCAAAATCCAACAGAAAACACTGAACGCTCTTTCGTTTAAGCAGTGTCTGTACATTCGCAATCGATTAGAGCCTTTTCATTCATAATTCCTTGCCAAGCTAATTGGCTGGAGGATGCTCGTTAATGGCACATCGCTACTTCCCTGAGTAGAACTGTCCATCAGGGAACACCTACCCTGTTACTGTTTTGTTGCTAGGAGACTGGATTTCAAGTGTTTTTGTTCATGTAATCAATACCTGTAAATGTTACACTTTAGGCTCAAGAGTAAAATGGAATCTCATAGGTAAAAGCGAAGGTATTAAATAAAATGAATTTTTGTTGACTATTCCACTCATACGTTTGATATTGACCAATAACGTTAAGCAATTCTTCGGATATAGACCAATCATGGCCGTTTATCTTACAATATTCTTGTAGGGATCGCGAGGAGGCCGTTTTATCGAAGTAAAATCGTGTGCTCGTTACTGGGCATGTAAGTATCAGTGTGCAGTGATTGCTGCCACTAAGCGGCACGAAAACAGATTACTTTATGCAACATAACTTGTTTGTAAATTGAAATAATAGAAATGTACATTGATTAAAACACAATTTCGATTCGGTGCAAGCCAATTGGTGTGCTTTTATTCTATTCTGCTGTTAGCTTACCTGAATGAAGTTAACTATGTCTTATAAGCACTATTGGCAGCACTGTCACAACATTCATGGATGGTTGATTCATAGTATGCCGTGATCTTGTAACTTTTAGTTTTATTTTTATACAACAAAGCACGAAAGTAATTATTATTTGTATAATCCACTACATTTTTAGGCCTATTCATGGAATAGTCTTAATAAATCCAACTCGAGTTGACGAGTTACAACAGATAAATTCGCTCCTTCTTCGCAGTCGCGAATCTATCGATAAACTCGTCAACTCTCGTTGGATTACCTATGATAAATTTCATATTTTTTCCTATGAGGGATATAATTCTGTTGTATAATCTGTATTATAAAATAATTCCACCTATTCCCTCGAATTTTGGTTTTATAAAATTTGTTTCTTACACTATCAGCATAATATCCTTGCCATCTCTAAAACCTATAGTCGCCAATATAACGTTTCATTGAACGAATCATATTAAACTTGAAAATCATTAAAATAGGTGAAATTGATCGACAAGTGAAATAAGATCATATGAAAAAAAGGTATGTCAGAAACGTTATGCATTACATTGTAAACATACAGTTAATAATAATAGTTATATAATATATAATATATTTTATAACATTTTAAGCTCTGAAGATGGCGGAATAAAACTCGAAATATATCGTCCCACGGAATATTGGACCTATAGTATTTTAATACAATATTTTAATACAGTATTGCAATGAATGTAACCTTAATTATTATTTTAAAAATGTTAACGGCTGCCTAAAAAATAGTGTATGATACACGCGTAAAATTATTATTTTACTTTTTTCGTTGGACTGTTACATGGGCTCGTTTCGCAAAAGTACCTGCTCACAAAATAAAATCCCGGTTTTACAACTTGGAATATAAATAAGTATTACTGTTTCAGTGTCTGAAGGTCTACGTAATATATACTTTAAATACTTTCCCTATTTGTTTACAGGCGCACGTTTGAAAAAAAAAGATGACTGTAAGCTATATGAAAATAATAAGACTAATATCAATTGAGGTAATTATTCATAATATAAATTAACTTTTACACTTTTCATTGACTAACGTGGTCCCGTGGTTAGCTTTGCCGAATACGGTTCTGTAGGTCTGGGTTCGATCCCCGGTAATACCTTGGATTCTTCTGAGGTAGAGAGGTTTAAGATGGGGTGTACTCAGCCTCGCGACACCAACTGAGGAGCTATTTGATAAAGAAGCAACGGCTCCGGTCAAGAAACAATCAGAAACGGCTGTGCGAATCCGCTTCCAGACCACAAGCCCCCAATTCTGTCCTCTGCCTATAGCAGATGGTGCAGCTGTAAGATGATAGGCCTAGACCTACCATGGATGTAGCAACACGGACTTTAGTTTACACTTCAGTACTTTAATAGCTAATATAGAACGGCTGTCTTATTGTATTCTTATAAACTGTTTGTATAACTGAATCACAATCATGTTTATACAAAGAATTAACAAATTATGCATGAACATAGTTTATATCATTACAGTCTATCTACTGGTTGTACTGGAAGACCACGTATCCCTCTAATTCCCTAATCACCAAAACACAATTGTGTAGCAGAACCATTCTTCGTTTTCATGCTATTCAAACTCGGTTATATTAACCATACTCTGCACAACTTGTTTGCAGAAGAAGGTCTCACGGGACTAAAAACATGAATTTCTGGTGAAAACTCGGTGCCGAACTTTAGAACCAGATACAGTTCACGGTATGAGTAGAGAAGCAAAACACGATAGACTATTTATTACAGGTTTGTTCGCAAAGCAGTCAGAAACCAGGGACACATCGTTCGCGCATGCGATCTTTCTCCACACGCGTGAATTCGTGATTATGATTTTCAATCTTCTGTTCGATGTGTTCTCACAGACAGTTTCTATACTATAAGAAAAGTTTGCAGGCTCTACCATAAATATTGTTATCAGAGACTTGCGCAATAACCTATTTTCGCGCCCCTGACTCCTCCCTCCAATAACCTTGCGCCTGATTTATAAGCATAGGCTACATATGTGTATGAATAATTAAAAGTTGCCCAAAATATAATTTATATTGGTGATGCTTAGGCCTATTGCATGTATAACATGTTAAAGGGAAATACATATTATATTCGCATATAATATCGATTAAACGCAGAAACTATCGATTCCAAATTCTTATAACCGTCCGCAAAGTGCAAATCACGGATAAGTTACAGACTGGACATGCGCAGTACAACAAATTTTCAAGCAGTCACGGATTTGCTTTGCGAACAAACCTTATGTGGGGTGC
Organism: Ectobius pallidus; assembly: GCA_964059195.1. Classification (NCBI taxonomy): domain Eukaryota; kingdom Metazoa; phylum Arthropoda; class Insecta; order Blattodea; family Ectobiidae; genus Ectobius; species Ectobius pallidus. The sequence continues at coordinate 88,277,756 of CAXKWD010000008.1, forward strand.
AACATTGTTTGTTTGTTTATTTATTTATTTATTTATTTATCATGTTTAATAAACGACTTGACACTTGTGTACTGCTACCTAAGCCAGTCATCACCGCCGCTGTATCAGAATATGCGGCCGAGATAACTTAAAACCTGCGAGCACGAAACAGAAAGGCAGTACCTTAACGAACGCTCCACCCAAACCTACAACGTTCAAGCTTAACTAAATAAATTTATTTTGCTTAAATCATCATAATGCAGCACAGTTTACTATTCTATTGCTATTCCTGAACCCTCCCAGATTATCTGTTCTGTAATTGTCCTTTTTGACATAAAAATATTTAATGATGATTAATCGGAGCATTGATATATTTGTTCAAACCATTTCTATAAATTCCTATGTTCGTGAATTTTTTCAGAAAATGTTGCATTGGGCTTTAGAGTTCCACACAGTCAAGCCTAATTTCGCAGTATCCCTAATTTCGCTATAACTTATTATTTTATTAATTGCGAAATCGGGAATGGTAATGGAAAAAATTAAAATCTACAAAATAGAGGAGAACCTACTCTCTCTGATCAGTAAGATGTACTGTTCCCAATGTTCTCAAATTTACAGTAAATAAAATTAAAAATATACTGAGAAATTAGGGATACTTCGAAATTAGGAACGTTTGCAATAGCTATAACAAATAATAGTATTTTTACTTATTCTATGGATGTGCACTTTGAAAGATCAATTACTTTTTGTGGGTGCATGAGTATGAGTAACAGTATGTGTATACTTATATACAAAATCATATTTTCTTCTTTCTTAATCGTAGTTTTACCTCTCCCTTTTAGGATTTAAGCGACCCAAGCCGCCCGGGCCTCACAGGGCCGCGACCTGTCGGGAGAGGGATTATATTTTGGATCACATACATACTTTTTGACAAGACAAGGACATGGAGGACCTCCCCGGATGAGTGATCAGCCCGGGACCACCTCCGAGACAACACGAACACTTAGGACGAGACACACCATTCACGCACACACTCTCTCTCAGAACATGGATGGGGATGACGGCCAGTGATATCCGGGGACCACAAGGGCCTAAAGTTACCTGACATTTGTCTCATAGGTGAGGTAAAACCCCGGGAAAAACCTCACCTAGGTAAATCGTCCCGACCAGGAATCGAACCCGGGCCCGCTGCGTGAGAGGATCGGACGCATCCTCTGAGCCACAGCGGTGGACAAAATCATATTTTACCTACCAATATAGAAGAAAGATATGAAAGTAGGGTATGATTTTAAAAAAACTGCATAAGGGGAATGCTCATGTAATGCAGAAGAGCAAATAAAGCATATGGGAACTGTGAGTGGATTTTAATTCGTGGTAGTGGTACGCGTGGTCTGGCTCAGCAGGTGTGAGTGTGGTTGCAAGGAACGACTGCTACTGATATGTTTAGTGACGTTTAAATGGAATTAGTGGTAGAGCTTTCTGTATACCAAATTGTTTCAAATGTTAATATCGATATTGAATTTCTTTAGCATCCTCCTTTCTCCTAACGTTCTCGATGTTTAATCTTTACTAACCGTATCTTAAACACACAAGATTTTCTTTTTGAAAATACCCGTTATAGGCTACCAATTACTTTCTTTGAAATTTTTTAAATCTGGTACTGTGTGATGGGGTGGTCTCACTTAAATGTTGAACAAGTAACTAAGACGAAGAGACTGTAGATATGTTCCAGGAACATTCTGAAACCGTCAACACAAGCAGAATGATTGCTCACATCGTGTATTCCACTATTACAGGTGTTCCAGTAGAGCGAATCTATGATCCTGTTGAACTTGTTCCATCGAGATTTGCCTAAGTTATGTAGAGCGAGATAAGTAAGCGGACTATAGCAAAAATTACTTATCATAGCAAACGTAATGGTCAAAATTTCCTGCGCGATGCCATTTTCTGTTGAGCTTGAGATCTTTTTAACACAATACCAATGTCTTGTAACGTGAAATTAAGACCGAAATGTTTCTTTATTATGTATACATATGTATATTATATAGGCATATAATATATTTTTTACAATATCATTGAATGTATATAATTAAATGGCAATAATAATCTATTAATCAATTAATGTAATATGTTTCGATATGAATCTATATCAGTCATAATAATAATCACAGACACAAATTATCGATTGAACTATTGTCATTCTAGTATGAATTAGAGTATATTAGGTAACTTCAATTACATTGCACTTACGCAATACTCCAAATCCTGAAACAATTACAGAATCTTTACTGGATCAAACTTAATTTAATCAAGGAAGAAAATCAACTGGCAAAAAATCTCAAAATTCGTCCAAGAGGGAAGGGAAACCACGAAACTACTAGTCGGACTCCGTATCATCTGAGGCACAAATCTTTCGATTTTCAAAACCTAAAAAAATGATATTCAATGCTGCCAATAAATAATACAAGTTAAATAGCCAAATAAAAATGAACACTTAGCACACTGTACTCAATTGCTTTTTCTAGTGAGATCTAACCGCATTCACAATGTTTTCAAGCCTCCCAGCAACTCAGACGTTATACCCTATTTTGTACATTAAACAGTTAAAAGCTCACTCTTCCACTGAAATCTTTGAAATACTTATATGGGTTGCATATTCTCCTAATAATAGGAGTATGCTTATCACCGCGCACGATCAATGTTGATTATATTTACACAACACATCACTTTTATGTTATAATCCTATGACATGTAAATTGTGAGAATCCTTTTCCTTTCCTTTTCATTTCTTGGATCTTTTACTTGACAATTTAGGTTCGAATACAAGATGGCAATGAACCCTCATATTATGATTTTAATTGTGCATTATCCTTTGCGGAATTACCTAACGAATCCAACTGTAAACAGGTCACGATTACGAGTTAATCAATGTGTGGCCATAGTTGCGGGAACGAAAATATATTTTGCAGAAATTAATCAATAGGACCAACCGTTTTTTTCGCATTTTGAAAGCATTAAGGCCTATAAATAGTTTTTTAAACTGAAATGCCGTAGCTAGTATTTCATTATATTGTTCTATTCATATCCTCCCTTACTCCAAATCAGTATGATAACGTAACAAACCTCCAAGTTACGCAGGCTAATTACTGAAATGTTGCAGACATTTTATAAAAATATTTAATCATAATTAGGGGGTTATTTTTTCAATGCTTAATGCTACAAAAACATATTTTAAAATTACAATCAGGAAAGACTATAGGCCTATTGCAATTTTGCTGTGTAGTTTTTAGGGTCTTCTGTAAAGAAAAATACCGTTTTCGGAAGCATGTCTATGAGCAATATAGCTCAAAAACGATTTTTTTTATCAAAACAAAGTTTCATGGCTGGGTTTTAATAACGTTCTGTGAGTATGACATGAATCACGTCCACGGTCCACGGTATTCTCTTGATTTCACTACCACTTTACGCGAACAAAAATTTTTTCTTTCCATTTTCTCGAAAACGGCTCTAAAGATTCTGTTAAATGCTGTACACTAATTACCATCATTAAGATCATATTCTTTCATTTGACAATTTTTTTTTTTAATTCTGTCAAGGATAGATACAAGCTAACCTTAGCTCGCACAAAAAGCCTTCCGTCGCGAATGAACACACCATTGCTTGAGGCTGACACTTTTTTTGTATATTTATTTTAAAACACTTTCCCTTCTTTAATTTAGCCAGCCAGAGGCCAATTTTCCTTAATTTGTTTTCTTGTTTTCCTTATGACATACAAACACCCTTGCCCGATGTGGGATTCGAACCCACAGCCTCCATCACCACGGCTCAAAGGTAGCATGCCGTAACTACCGCGGCTAAGGAGACCTGCAATAAATGCCATAGACCTGGGCCGGGATCGAACCCGCAACCTTGAGCACAGAAAGCCAGCGCGATATTAACTACACCACCCAGGCCTACACACATCGTGCTCCCTGCAATACGACCTCTTAATCAAAATAAAAATGTGGAGGGATAAAATGGTATTGTCCATTCTTATGCTATAGAAAGTTGTGTGTATTAAGTATGTTTTAATAACTTGGATCTTTGAATTTGTAGCAACCTATGTTTATACTATCCATGCAATTTCGAGAAGGAATTAGCTATTCTGAGTGCGAACTTGTACTGCAAATAGAGGATGTACTCATGCAGTGTAGTTAACTTGTCGTTACGTCATGCTCTATATTTTGCGTTTATTTTTAGCTTTCTCTTCAGAAATTGATGTATTCTTCGTCACGTACCGCTTACTCAGACATTGTTGTGTGACGTCGCTCTTACGTAATAGTAGCCTACGTGTAAAGATCCCCGACCCCTTAAAGGAGACTTACCAAGGCCAAATTTCTAGAAATATGGATAAATTATATTTAAAAATAAGTTTCTTAGATCAATGCCTATTTGATATTGATTTCACCTTCTGTATTGAATAGTGAATGGTGAATGGTTTTATCAGTTCCTGTCATCAGGTCAGGTTTTATCGTATTTATTGGTAAAATTACTTTAATTATTTTTAATTGAGGTTTATAATATGATTATTAGTATATAAGCATTCATGAGCCACAGATTATTGTCTCTGTTGGACACTACATGCCTCCAGTGCCGGAGGAATTTTTCTTCTATAATATTCTCATGTAGTGTCCAACAGAGACAATAATCTGTGGCTCATGAATGCTTATATATCTGTCTTGAATGTTAACTGTACAATAACAGTGGGAGCCCGGTCACAAAAATCACTACTTAGTGTGCCTCACAGTACTGCATATGACATAACTTGTCTGTCTGTGAGGTAGACCATTAGGGCAATCAGTCATAGGAGAGAAGTTCCATCTGGCGCTGTGAATTGAGCTCCGGCTTAGCTCAGTTGGTAGAGCATTGGCGCGAATAGCCAAAGGTCCTGGGTTCAAGTCCCAGCGCCGGAGGGATTTTTCTCCTATAATATTCTCATGATTAATAGTGCATCACGCAAAGTATTAAATAATTATAAACCATAAATCTAATTCTGTATGAAATACTGCCAGATATTTCTTCAAGGTCTCTGAACTTTCTCCCGTTGCGGTCCATTGTCCCTATACTGTAAAATACTGGTACTGTAATTATCAATTCCAATATAATATGTATTTGTAAAATGTTTTTGCATGTAACCTAATGTTTAAATACACTTCAAAAAGATAACCATTGGCAATGGAGATCTCACTATTAAAATTCATGTTTCCGGGGGGCGGGCGAAACTTCTATTTTAAACACTTTTAAAACTAAACTTCATTTTTGAACTCATACTTTTAATCTAATAGATAATAAAGTGGAGAAGTTGCATATCTGTAGGTTTACTAATTTTGAGTTGCTGAGATTTTAACATTGAAAATGTTGAATAATACAGAATGATACTTAATGCACAACTTTTCTATAAACTTTCTGAATTCATTTCAATAAGATCAACGAAATTTTTACAAAAAATCACGCATTAGTTTGGCTATACCTTTATTTGTTTATTAATTTAAATTAGTAATTTTTTGTGCATATTGGTCACATTGGTTAATCAAGGTCTCACTAGAATTATTCCAGAACTGAATAATTTTAATATATAGCCTAAAGAGGGTTTTGACTGCACTTGCTATTGAATAAACTGGGCTTTGAATATACTTAACTGCAGGCATACATTTTTCTGACAAAATTCCACAGCCAGGGTATTATTATAGTATATTATATATATTGAGCCCCATGCTACCTTCGTTGGAGCTATTAATCAATAATGCAATGTGCTATAGTGCTATACAACCATGCTTCTTCTTCTTTTAATATACCTATGGTCTGTTTATTTCACACATTATGGTTGCATTCTATGATTCTCTTGCACAATAGCACATAGTTTTTCTAGCTTGTCTCCTAGACAAGAAGAATAATGACTACTGAAATTGTTGTTACAGTTACTAGGCCCTAAAAAGCTATGTTAATATCGAACCACAATGAATCTTCTATATCAGGGCTGTCCAACGTGAGGTCCGCGACCCGCGACCTCACTTTTTGGCCTCTAAATGTATAAATTACCCTCAAATATGAAATTTATAAAGTCAAAATATAGATGTTCCCTCTCTGATAAGTCACTCAGTTGCATCGTTTATCAACAACAAATATTAAAGTTAATATTGATGCATTAGTTAGTGAAAACCAACTTACTCAAATTTCCCACTAATATTTTTGTAATTTGATATTTTTTTAATAAATTAAAATAATAATACAAACGCGTTTTTTTCTTTCTATACCATACCTGTTAAAACTCACTGATAAAGTTACATACGAAGTATTTTATAATGCAGCCCTCCAAACCGCGTTTTTTTAAAGCGGCCCTTGGGGCACTTGCAGTTGGACAGCCCTTTTCAATATAATTCACACTACAAGAATAGTCAGAGTTGAAGGCAGCCGCGTCCCGTATACAAGTTCTACTAAGAGCCGCATTGCCAAACTCACTAACCTGCTTGGAAGCGGTATAATCACAAGCCCACAATTTTCGAAGCTGCTTTATTAAAGTCAATGTTATTCCTGAGATATTCTTATTAAATGCCACTCGTGGTTTCTTCTTTTCCCGATAATATCTCTTGAGCGCGAACTCCTATTTGAAAAGAAAACTGATGTGATACATATAACTTCCTCTACCCAATTAAAAGTTTTGGTTCTTAGTAAAATGTATGATAATAAATAATATATCGTAAAACATAATACATCATCCAAGGAATTCATGTAGGAAATTTAAACAGAAGTGTGTATTCAGTTGTTTCAACCCAACTTTAGGCCTAAGCATTACTGCTCATCAGGCAAGACTGAGTTTCTAAAAACAATGGGTAGCTTATAACAAGCCTTCAGAGAGCTTTTACGAATAAATGTTTCAGAAAACAGTTTTAGCTCATAACATAAGCACCTCAAATAAGAAATTTAAAGAAAATCGTAAGAGTAGTTGTCGATAAAATCGCGATAAACAAAATTTTCTTAATGTAAAGTGGCGTTAAAAGTAAGATAAAGTTGTCGCCAAGCTTCATGTCACATCCCAGAAGATACCTAGCCTAAATATAAAATTTATTTTTTATACGACTTTTCGATCTTGAGCTAGTCAAAGACTCACACATATAGACACACATGCACACACACACACACACACAAACATGTTTCTGAAAATAAATTTTTTTGGATTCAGAACACCTCAAAATGTGTACTTATGTTAAAATCTCGACTTTGAATTTTGGGGTAGAACAAAACACTTCCTCTACCTACAGTACCTTTATGGTACGGGCAGAGGAAGTAAAAAAAACTCATTTCATCGCTTAAGATACTCGTAAACGAAACTTGAGAATTATTTAACACTGCTATGTTACAATGTACGAGGGCCGTCCACAAAGTAAGTTTCCCTGAGGCCGTTTACAGAAACAAAAGACAATTTCATGGAAATATTTATTGCAGCAGATACAGCAAGTATTCAGCTATTTTTCAACATATTCACCACCGGAATTGGGACATTTGTCATACCGTTGGACCAACATTTGAATAACTGTGTCTTAGAAGTCTGCCGCCTAGGATTTGAACACTGTGTGACAACCATCTTTGATTCTCTGTCATTCTCTGTCATTTCGTGAGGTGTAAGAGAAGATGGAAATCACTGAGAGTGAGATCCGGAGTGTACGGTGGATGTTGAAACACCTCGCAGCCGAATTTTGCAGGAGACCTGGGAAATATTTAAACATCCACCATACAGCCGAATTTTGCAGGAGACCTGGGAAATATTTAAACATCCACCATACAGCCTGCACCTCGGACCCAGTGATTTTCATTTTTCTTACCCCTCGGGAAATGACAGAGAATGACAGAGAAACGGAGGTGGTTGTCACATAGTGGTTCAGATCTTAGGCGGTAGACTTCTACAACACATGTGTTAAAAAGTTGGTCCCAAGGTATGACAGATGTTTCAATTTCGGTGGCGAATATGTTGAAAAATAGCTGAATACTTGCTGCATCTGTTGCAATGAATATTTCCAAGAAATTCTGTTTTATTTTTGTAAATGCCCTCAGGGAAACTTACTATGTGAACGCGCCTCGTACCTACTCCCATTAGGCCTACATATCGCGGTGCATTAATTTCGTCATGTCTCTTGGACTCGGACATTCAAAGTCGAATGTTATGCAACTCCACTTCACACATATGGAATACATTTCTGTGCGAGGTAATTTGAAGCAATGCATATTAGCGAGAGTAGGCATGTACCTACCTAGTTTGCATTATCTACTTGCAAGCTGCTGTAATGTACTTTGCTAGCCTCTCTGACCTGAACAGATTATTAATTAGGTAATTACTAGATGACTGACTATATAATCCTGATTTATAATGTCACATGTTCCATTAGCTCTGATATCACCCATCACACAAAGCGGAAGAATCAAAGAAAACAGAATCACTAAGCGAATTCTGTCACAACTTGAAAATCGCAAAGAGAGGGCTGATATTAACGTTCGCAATAAATTCGAAATTATTATTTGTCATTACTAGATCTTCTATGTTCTTTAACCATCAATCTATGCAGTTATGTAGTTTTATTATGCTTTATAAAGCCTAACATTTAAGTTACATTAAATTCTGCCGTCAATAGAAGCCACGGGAGCGTTACAATGTGTCCAGAAATTAAGTACAGCAAACCCCCGATTATTCGTGTTAAATAGAACCATGACATGCACGAATAATAATCGAAAAACACGGATAAACCAGACGCGTGCTAGATTTTCAATTCCCCGAATTTAATTTAGAGTTTCTCGCACTTTGTCGCCATATGCTGCATAAATGAGAACATTAAATGCGGGAAATTCAAAATCCGATTTAATAAATAAAGTGCGGGAAATTCGAAATGAGTGCAAAAAATTCTAAATGATGCGCGTAAAATTCGAAATTAAGTGCAGGAAATTGAAATTTTCGCGCACGGATAATCTGCCTACGGATAATCTTCCCACGGATAATCGGGAATTTACTATATCGATTCTGTAGAAAGATGGGTGTACTGTATATCTAAATGTTGTAGTTATTGGTTTAAACGACAGGCACAGCTAACATGTGTTCTATTTTTACGAATAACTGAATATGTATTATGTTAAATGTGAATGATAGGATAGGCATTGTAACGTGAGAGTGCAGATGTTGTCGTAAGGTGAGATTCGGACGAATTTCGATCGCCGATTTCATAAACCTGGACTTACTGACAAGAAAAACAGCTAGTGAACTAGTTTAAGCGCGCTGGTACCGTTAAGACAGCCATGCCATTATGCCATAGATGTTCGTACGTTTTTCAATTATGTGTTTCTTGGAAGAAACTGAAATTTTCTTTATGTGAAATCCCCTTAAAAATAAGAGAAAGTCGTCGCTTAATCCAAATACAAAATATTTTCATAAGATTATTCTGGAATCAGGCTGTCCACATACATACACACACACACACAATCCCACACAAAGACACACACAGACATACTTTCAGACACGTTTCTTAAATAGTATTTTTGGATTCAGTGGATCTCAAAACGTGTATTTATGTTAAAAACTCAACGTAGAATTTGAGGATAGAACACACTACTTCCTCTGTCTAGAATACCTATGGTACGGGTAGAGGACGTAAACACCGATACTTAATTTCTGGACACTGTATATGCTACTATGTTAGGAAAGTATTTATTATGCAATCATAAAAAATCGAAATATTGTTGACGATCTGTAGACGGCATTGCGCTTACAAGTTGTGAATTTCTTAAAAATATGCCATGATACACAATAAAATGTAAAATCTGCAATAATTAATTATTACAATTACAGCGCTCTTCCTCGATTCAATCGTGGCGCTTGTTGTTTACATTGCTTCTGGCGTAAGTCGCGATATGACAAATGAGTTAAAGCTACTATAAATGTGTTCAATAAATATTAATATTCTCCTAAAACTTTATTTATAAGTTGGACCTTTGGCACCCAACTCCTCGGAAAATTTTAATTTTCTACTCTTAGATTCTTGCTAGGGCTTTTTTTTTTAATAAGAATACAGATTTGGTTTCTACGTTGAAGGGTACGAACAGTCACGGTCCTATAATCTTCAACCTTGCTTCTCTGGTCTTATATTTTCCAAAAGATATATATATGTATATAATATATAATACTTAAATATATATTATATATTTATCTATGCTATGCTCTATGCAGCTATCCCGTTATCTCTGTCATGATTGGTAGAAAACATTACGCTAAACCCAATGGAAACCTTTTTGTCAGCGAGTTCCAACAGGGACAAACGAGGTTCAAGCTTGTAGTCTGTGGTGTATTAAACATATGGAACTGACTACTTAAACATCGATCAAAATGTCACAAAACACGTTGGGGCGATCCTCTGTGTATAACGGAGGTGTACACACGTGCTTTATGAAAACTGTAGTTGCAAAGAAGGTTAAACGGATGGTGGAGTTCATCACTGGAGTTAAGAATTAATATGGATGTTTATTGGAAGCATTTAAACACAGAAATAAAAAGGATGGAACATCTTTAGTCCTATGTGCGCAGTAAATTATTACTTCTCAGATTTTTTGGGAAAAATGTGTGAAAGTGATATTGATTTTTTTATCTTAGCCCTTAAATGACTGTAGGGCAACACGAAGGTGGGAAGTAAAATATCCCCTAAAGACAGTGTAACGTTACCAGAATTTCTTTTTCTTCTTGTTTCATCCCCTACGAGGTATGGTGTGTAAAAGCAATGGGTTGAAAAATTCTAAGTCCTATATGCGCGATAAAAGTCATAATGAGGCAGAAAGAGAGAGGGTAGTACATAGTTTAGCCGTGCTGCGCTCTTGTGGTAAAATTTTTAACTGCACGCAAAAGGTTCCCATATTCGAAGTGTTAAACACTGTGACAAATTATAGGATCTCACATTTCCGTAGTTTTTGTTAAATATTAATGCTTTTGCTTTGTCCAGGCTTTGAAAAATGCATCTCTAGCAGAGAGGAAGAAATACCACATTTCTTTTTACAATTGATTCAGAAAAGTGTGTATTCCGTGAAACTTCCTTCACAAGATTAGTCAGCAGGAATTCGGGTTTTTACCCTGAAATGAGGACATTAATCAAGGCTCAGTGTTTGAAGCCGGCACTGTGTAATCCCCCTATGGGAAATTAGTGCTGTCAATCAATCTGTACACATGTTGTTGGACTTTATTGACATTGGCTTCAATTCCTACTCTGGTTGGGTAATTGTTTTCACGGATCTGCTTCTTTGTGTAACAACCTGACCGAGTCAGGAGGATGAAAACAGAATTACATGGCTAATTTGCCTTAACCCTTTGCCCTTCTGTAATAATTATGCTACCATGTTATCTGGCCTTCTGAATTTTCCATGAAACTATTGTGTGACTATAAAGGTATCTGAAATATGAAGTTTCTGAAATCTGTGTAATAAGAGAAGTTTGAATTTTTCCTAGAGGTTCTAATAATTGTTTCATGGTTCTCCTGATCAGTGAAGCTTGGTAGTAAGGTATATCTCATTCTTTTATATAAAAAATTAGCGTAAAAATACCTATTTTTACTTGCTCCCATTTCAAGAAAACTTATGAAAGCCAAAAGTAATACTGATACAGTAATAATGAGTACGAGTGAATATAAATAATGGTAGCCTATTTCCTGGTTATCCCTCATTCGTAAAAAAAAAAAAAATTGCATGGTTTTTCACATTAACCGAGAAACACCACGTATTGTTCTCTTTGTAAAAGAAATGCACAGTCAATTTGACCAATGTTTGGCCGTACTAAAGTTAAGTATCGTCAAGGAAGCAGCCATTAAAACAGTCTTCACTCGATAACCGTAAGATATATAAAAAATGCCAAGGTAACATTTTGCAGGAAATGCATTTTAAATGCTGAAAGAAGTCTTCGAACTTTATTTGGTCAGCAATTTTAGCTTAGTAGGGTAGATTATGGATGCATATGTATTCATGAACCAAAGATTATTGTCTCTGTTGGACATTACATGAGAATATTATAGGAGAATTCTTTTCTGACACTGGGATTTAAACGCAGGACCTTTGGCTCTCCGTGCCAATGCTATACCATCTGAGCTAAGCCTGAGTTCACTTCACAGTGCCAGATGGAACCTCTCTCCTATAACTGATTGCCCTTCATGGTCTACCTGATTGACAGACGAGTTATGTCACATGCAGTATTGTGAGGCATACTAATTAGTGATTTTTGTGACCGGGCTTCCCCTGATATAATACCGGTACAGTTAACATTCAAGATGGATATACAATGCATTCATGAACCACAGATTATTGTCTCTGCTGGACATGAGAATATTATATGTCAGAGGAATTTTTCTCCTATAATAATCTAGGGTAGATTAATTATCAGCAAGAAACGAAATTGGATTGTTCCTCAAGCACCATCTTGAAATATTTCGAAACGATTTATAAAAACTATGATCAAGCGTAAGTTCAGCTCTATCAGTTGAATAATTTTTAGTGAAAACTAAAAGACAGACTCATAGACACACAGGAACCACTAGAATTTTCTTAATGAAGTGCCGTTAACCTGTATATAAATATTGTTGGAACATAACATCCACGTTTATAATATAATATTAAACTCTAAACTCCATGACGCTTCATCTCTTGTGGGACTAGGCCTACCATCCGACCGCTGAGTCTTCCACCGGAGGCAGATGATAGGATTGGGAAGAGTATGTTCAGGATGCAGACTCCCATGGCCGATATTTATGACTTTCTCGACTGGAGCCGCTACTTCTTTATCAAGCAGCTCCTCAAATTTTGGCGTCAAGAGGATGAGTGCATCCCTTTGTAGACCTCCATACCTCGGAAAAATCCGAGGATGTAGGGGGATCGAACCAGACCTGGAGTAATGCTAAATTTCTGGAGAAATGTTGATAGCCCATGCCAATTGTGTTCATTCAGCAACAAGATCAGAGATGTCTCCTCACTTCTTCTCGAGATCAAAAATTTGTCCAGGAGCATCATAACTCTCCAGTGCTCTGTAACTACACATTCCTACAAGCTAAATTTTTTTATAGACATTGGGAATATCCTTACCCCCTTTCATCCTAAATCCTTTTAGTCACCCATCGTTCAAGCTACTTTTGCTATTGCTGCTCTACCCTCCCACCCTGCCTTATGATCCCTTTCCCCAGGTCACCTTTAATTCTGCTTGTAATTCTAATTATACTTTATCGTTATAGTCTGCATTGATGTCTGGCATCATCCATTATTGTCCCTTCATCCAATTATTTTCCTATTTTAAATCCCATTATCTCATAGGCCTGACCACCGCATTCCTATACCCTCTAAACTCCTTTTTTTTATGGTAGACTCCCAGTTTGTAGTTTCTAGATTCTCAAGCTGCTCATTGTAACAAATATATTTTTAAGAAGTCTTCCATCTTCATTAAATTTAACCGGTATGTTGTTTGGGCCTACAGATATATTCACAGTCATTATATTATAACCCGCCTAAGTTTCATACAGAATAAGAGTAATAAAACGGTCTCAGAATGAGTGTTGTAGAGTGTGACATACACTTGCGAATGCAAAAGATAAAGCTAGTCTAATGGCAATCATATATTTAGTACAGTTACTCAAGAATGGGACTAGTAAATTTATGTAAAATATATGCTACCATCGCATACACTAGTGAATGTGTGATAAAGTATAAGGTGCTCCATAATTGTATAGAGTCTAGAGTCAACAGCACGTTTAGCTATAAACTGTATTTAGTACAAAGTTGCTTACTTTATTGATACAAAAAGCTGTAATGTCTAATCAATTATATCAATATCATTCATTTCATATCTGTAAGTAGCGATAGAGTTTATAAAAATCATTCAGCAAGAAACGATCCATAAGGGAAAAACACGACTCCTTTCATGCAACTTCATATGGATCATATAAATTGTTTCTGTATTCGTTACAATGTAGGCCTACTTAGTTTCTCAGATAATATGGTGCCATTAAGCTTGATCAATAAATGCGTATAAAACGAGCACCTGTATTACTCAACTTTCTTTTTAATTTACACTTTACTTACCCCTAGGCCCTATGTGGTTTGAAGTTCAACGTCGTCCTGACGATACTGCAAAAACGTTGAAAGGGTAGATGGACAAACAAATTAGGTCGAAATATACTGATATTGTTTTTATGTTATTTTGAATAGTAACGATTTTTAACAGAACTCTCTCCGTCCATGTAAAGTTTCATTTTAAGGGCTGAGCCCTTTAAGATAAAAAAAATTAAGTGTTAGCACATTATGGAGATTACAGAGATATCACCAGATGCCACTGTCATTCACTTCTCTTTCGTACAAAATAATAATTATTCATTTTCTTAACCCTACTCCAATTTATCGTGTACCTAATAATTACTTACAATTCAAAATAACATAAATAACTATTTCTACAAAAATTTGGTCCATAAACTATATGGTTTTTGACAAAGCACAACGGTAAACCAATACAATATATCGTTTCGCTGAAAACATTATTTACCACCTTCATTTCTCCTCCATTCATTCGAAATCTGCAATTCCGTAACATAGATAAGGATTTTTCCAGATTAGTTCGTTATTTGCCTATTCTATAACTGCAAGAGAAATTGAATATACATTTCTTTACGAATATATCACGATTTAGTTTTTTCAGCAAATGTACAAGTTATGTTCATTTATTTCCACATACCGGTATGTAATTTGTTTCCAAACAAATTGTTTCCAACCAAAAGAGCCTGAATTCCGCAACATACGAAATTACCAGAGTGCGTTTTGATTACTATTCTAAACAAATGCGAACTGAAATTATTTTAAATTTAAAATTCACGATTCAAATAACACAAAACGTCTTACGAAGTAAGATTGTTAAACGAACTTAACATGTTAAAAAGAATTGCTAGCGCTCGTTTCGCTAACTTCGTGTTTTCGTGTTAAGTTCTACATAACGTAAATAACTATTACCCACAATACCTTAAAAATATCAAGAATCTTAAGGAATAGATTCAGATTTTAACTCTTTAAGAGCCGAATTTACATTTTAATATAAGCATTCATTAACTCAAATCACTAGTGGGTTATAAGTTTGAAATCAATTAAGAACATTTTAATGGAGTAGGCCTACCTGGTTTCCATGGATGACAAACCTAATACGTGAATAAATGTTGTCATATTTTAAGATAAAGCATTAATCTATTATACCTAAGTTCTCGGCCTTAATGCAATTTCTGCCGTGATGCATATGCACGCCAATAGCGGTGAAAATGTTAATTACCTCACAAAGAATAGTAATGATCCATAGTAAATTTCTCCATTATCTAAGAATGTAAATTTCTGTATCTATGCCTTAATTCGAAAATATAAATTTCAAGTGCCCACACCCACTTTAAAAGCTTATACATTAGTTAGTTATTTTCATTTTCTATCAGTGTTCTCTCTTAGTTAATGGACTGGAGACATTTCATTTCACCAGACTGATGTAGTTGGATTATAAACAATTTCAGAATCGCTCATGTCAATACTGGCTAGTCGGTCTTCAAAAATAATTATACAGAGAAGTCCCCGGTGAAGTTTATTGTTTATTAACAGCAACATTCATTTTCATTATACTTTCAAGTAGCAGAGAAATTAGGTAAAAATAAAGTACCTCAATAAACAGTCATAGTCAACCCCTAGTGGAAACGTTTCTCTATATAGACTACATAAATGAATAAAACATTTTATTCAATATATTTTGAATTCGTCTTTAAATAGTATACTGTGTTATGTAAACAGTAGAAGAACTGCGTGTAGCGTTAACGATGGGAATTTCCTGCAAACTATGATGCCCTTACGAAAAACAAACAAGGGATGCTGAGGTTAGGTTCCTACGTTACACAGTAGGATTCCGCAATTGAAATGACGGACATACTTGTTTACTTAGGGCCGGTTCTATGTCGGACAACACCTACTCATCCCACTGTCTAAAACAGGGGAAGACAAAAGTCTGCTCTGTGACGTCATTGAAGTCTGCTCTTCCTTCACATGGTCTAGACTTCCGCGAGGAGTTTGTGAAATTTTGGCACCATTGAAGAAGGGGAAGATAGGGGCATTAGTATTGAGGAAGGGGAGAACTCTTGCCTGACGTCACACACAGTGAATTGCCATGCACTCCTTTGCAACGTCATCACTGGACGAAGATGTATTGCACTGGTCTAAAATATCTGCTGCTGTTGGCATGATTAAAATTTTGGCTTTTACATACAAACTTTCTACTTGATTTAGCACTTTAAAAATTTGTGAAACAGAAATTCTTCTTGAATCATTACACAGACCTAGTTAGAAATAAAAATAAATTTAAAGCAGCAGGATTTTAGTTTTGTAAGGAAAGCATCTGTTCTTGAAAAAATCATTTCTTTCTGTATAACGAATTTCTCGATTTTGCCTTTGCTTCTTAATGCAATTTTACTTCGGACTCTATGTCTAAGAACACTTGAGTTGAAATATGTCTGATTAGATGGAAAGATTCATAACTGTTTTTGTATGCTTTTTTCGAATGGGAAAATTCGTTCTGTGTGGCAAGTGGAAACG
This sequence comes from Ectobius pallidus, assembly GCA_964059195.1. Classification (NCBI taxonomy): domain Eukaryota; kingdom Metazoa; phylum Arthropoda; class Insecta; order Blattodea; family Ectobiidae; genus Ectobius; species Ectobius pallidus. The sequence continues at coordinate 88,294,376 of CAXKWD010000008.1, forward strand.
GAGCATCATAAGCAGAATGCAATTAAGAAGGCCGTCTGATCATTAAGTAAAAAATGTCATTAAGTCATCAGTAAAACACTCCTGTATTAAGCAAAGAGCTGAAAATATAAGCCTGAAACTTAGATTAAACACTAACCTTCATTTTATTCAAGATAAACTACCTACAGTATTTTCCGTATCTTCTTATGCCAAGTTTGTCTAAGGTAAAATATTTTAATTGTTACACGAAAAAATTGGATTTCGTATAGAGATACAATGTGTTGGCCAGTCTATTTAGGTCTGGAACACATCTGATGTATTTGAGAAGGAGACCCATTTACGTATTTCAATAATAGTAACACAAAATTGTCATCACCCTGTTCAAAGTTCCTCAGGGGAAGAGTTGAAAGCTGTCGCAGCCCCAGAACTGATTTTGTATCACTGATTTTGTATCACTGATCTGAGAAAAGGCTTACACTGCAATACATGGCTGACTTCATATTGAACTGCATAAACTATTGAACTTTGTACTCTTGTTCCCACACAGCTGTAATGACAATCAGAATCGAGTGTATCTTGTTTCAGGCAGGTAAGGAAGGATTGCATTGATCCGCGCTGCAAGACTGCACCCGCTTTCATAATTTAACAAGTTGCAGTCGGGGCACACCGCTGAATTGCAAAGTCTAACATAAAGTATGCATGGAGATACGGGTCTAGCTTCTCTGCATGCATGTTCGATAAATATATTCTGTATCTCTATTGGTACTTAGTATATCATTATCATAACTAGACTCCACCGTAATACAGAATTTCTGAAACGTTTCATGCAGATACATAAGATTCAAAGCTCCAGGCTAATTTGTTTGCTGAATATACACTCTGTACCTACTTAATGCAAGATTGTATCTCTTTTACTTTGCCTGTAGAACTGTTGTAATCTACATTGCCAGTCATGTGAAGTGGCTTGAAGGGCTATGCATTTATCATGATGCTGAGAATGATAACACCAATACTTGAAATTACAAAGTTGTAATCTTGAAACAAAGTTGAAACTAAGTTAGAGCTCTCATCTGACGAATTTCTAATAACGGTGGTTGCAAATCTACCTACTCGCAAAATACAATCCTTCTTTTAACCCTTGTATCATAAATAACCATTTTAATGAGATTATTCTTAACAAAATCTAAACATCATCTGGTAAGATTCATATTTTGTTGATCTTGGTGAGTTTTCTGCTGTAAATTTAGAGTTTTAAAAATAATCCAGTACTATTACCAAAATTGCGTCAAACATTATCATTCTTAAGGGTTGACGGGTGAATACTAGAGAATGTACATGAAATTTAGGTAGTGTTGATAAAAATATTTCTGTCTTTATAGGCTTATAGCATAAAATAATCTATATGCATGTATCCTAATCTACAGTTTTCCGTATCTCTGACTTAACGCGCTCGAAATGCCTAGTGTGAGGTTTTCAAAGAACGACGACACTTAAATAATATATGGTTAATAAACAATGAAAACTATTTTCGAAGCTTTCACTGTAGGCGAAGTAAATATCCAAAATCCAGAAAATTAGGCTGAAATGGCAGATAATTAAATTTCTTGCACATCTGAATTAAGGAAGAAAAGTAATATTGCTGACATAAAGATTTGAATATAGACTACAACAAATCCCTACTTCTTGAATCTACTTCCACTACATTAAAATTGAAGTTCATTGCTATCGGTTTATTAAACCATCAATAATTTTATACAAGATAAATTGATCAATCCTCTCCCGCAGCGGGCCCTGGTTCGATTTCTGGACGGGACGAGTTACCTAGGTGGGGTTTCTTTTTTCTGGGATTTTTCCTCATCTGTGAGACAAATATTGGGTAACTTTAGGCCCTTGTGGTCCCCAGATATCACCTGGCCGTCATTATCATCTTCGTCCCATCCTCGCCTTCTTTGGAGTGAGTGTGTGTGTATGTCTCGCCTATGCGTACGTGTTGTCTCGGAGGTGGCCCCGGCATTGGGCTGATCACTCATCCGGGGAGGCCCTCCATGCCCTTGTCTGATCAAAAAAGTATCTAGGCCTATGTGATCCAAAGATAATCCTTCTCCCGACAAGTCGCGGCCCTACAGGGCCCGGGTTGGGCCACTTAGATCTAAAAGGGAGAGGTAAAACTAAGATAGATAAAGAAAGAAAGAAATAAAGAAAGAACGAAAGAAAGAAAGAAATAATTGATCAAACTTTTTTTTGATCATATTCTCCCATTAATGATGTGGTCTGATTGCGGGAGTGCTTAGTTAGTTGTCTCAGTCTTGTGTAAAACCACTCGGGAGACCAGACTTTTGCCAAGATTGCTAACTAGTTTCGATGAAAAACTCTTTAAACAATATTTTCCGGTATTAACACTGCTGCTTCCTGGGCGCCTTATATTATTTCAATGTAAGCAACAAATCTCGCTCACAATCAGCTAAGCTCAGCAGTTTAGTTAAGGGGACAAGATGGATATCGGTTCACTAACATTACGAGTACGAAACTCAATCAGGGGACAAGTCAGATGATCTAAATATTGGGTTTGTTCTAAATTAACACCACTGGCATTGATCGCCAGCACAAAATCTACAGTAGCATAATTGGACAGATGGTGATTAATTTGCACACGATATGTTGGAAGCAAAATAATTACGAACTTTACGTGTTTTATAAAACAAACTAGGTTCCCTACATGACGACTATTATGCAAGCTAACCTGTTGTACGACCTACCTGCAGATTAGATATTACGATTAAGTATCCCCCTCAGACTTGCTATATTGAAATCTACTAGCAGAATGGTCTATTTCCCCTCTTCCATCCGACTGGTAAAAATTTACACATGTTAAAAGTAATGTATTTTTTTGACTGACCGAATCTTATGAGAAGACAGAATTAGGGTCTTCCGTGAGTCCGACATCTTACCATATTTTGGCAAAATTTGACATCATTCACAGGTTTAGTGCTTTGTTGTTTAAGGCTCTTTGTATTGAGCTCCTAGCTCTGAATAAAACATTGTTACTCTCTTTCTGTACTGAATAGAAAGGGATCGTCTTATCATACACCTGGGCGATTCCATGTTTTTAAGCCATAAAAGTGATGCACTTGTGGAATTCTCATGGCGTAGCATTACTATATTAATATTACATAAATTAGTAAATTTTAAAATTAGTTATAATGTCGTATTCGTTACAACATCGCATAACTGATTTAATTACTAGCTTGCTTTATTAAAACGGTATCAGAGTGTAAAAATGTATATAAAATCAGAATTCTTTAAAATGAAATTGCGTCAAACAATAATCCTTCTTGTAAAGGAGTTGTAAGAGAAAGTGAAATAAATAGGCCTACCATGCTTCTTGTCTTTCACCTGAAGATACTCGAGCAAAATATGTAACTTTTTTTTTATTTTAGAGCTATATTAATGATAGAAGAACTCAGATACAGACAAAACAGACTAATGAATAAGACTCATGTATCTGTTTTCCAAAAATGTTATTTATAAAATTCAAGGGACCTCAAAACAAGCAACAAGTAAAAAAAATTGATCCAACACAACACTTCCTATAATTGAAGCGTTTACTTTTATAAGGATCTAAGTGCCAAAATCTTGATTATGCAGAAAACAAGATATAGAGCCACAGAAAGACGTGCTGGAGCGCTATATCTCGGAATTTATTGCTACTAACGTGGCTTTCCATGGACCTTGGACCCTTCTGAAATGCATTGGTCTGGGTACATAGATCCATTTAAAATTATCAGCTGAAAAAAACATGGTTTTGGCACTTAGACCCTTATAAAAGTAAACACTTCAATTATTAACCCATTTTATGCCGTAATTTTAATTTAGAAAACTTCTTTACTGCTTACTTTTCACATTTTCGGAAAGATATGAAAAATTTACCCAATGAAAACGAAAATATTTAAGAGAATTCGATTTTTTGACAAAATTTGAATTTTATGACGTTTTGCATATGTATATCACTTACTTTATCTCTTCCTGCAATACCTGCACGTTGCCGATGACAAAGTGTATAAACAATGGGTATACGTAAACAGTAAAAAAAAAGGTTAAATAAATATTGAAGCAGTAACATTTATTATATAAGTAAACCACAACTTAAAACATGGTCCATATGCATGATTGGAAATAATGACAATAGACCCTGCCAATAGTGATATACGAGGGATGTTCCAAAAGTAAGTTTCGTCGTTTTTTTAAAAAGTGAAGATGGTAAAGCAGATGAAGCAAACAACTGCCATAAGAATCGACACCTATTGCTGGTTCAACGACGGAAAGAGCGTCAGCAGAGGAGAAACGATGCATGAGTAGAGTCCCGAAGAAGAGAGAGTAGCAGTAGACTGGCGTGCCCGAGGTTATTTGAGTACAAATCACGATGGCAGATGGACGTGTACTGAAAACGTGGTCGACAATGGAAGTACATGCTGTTATCCGGTATGAATGGGCATGTAGGACTAGTGTGCCCATCATCCATGGACGCCTACAGACTGTGTATGGTGAAGAGGTCATGTCTCATCAAATTGTTGGTCGCTGGTGTTGCATGTTCAGTGAAGGAAGGCACCTGTTCCATGCAATGAAAGCCGCACTCTCGGGACGTCACTTCCAAAACAATGCTGAGGTGGAGAAGGCTGTGCGACAATTCCTTGCATAGCAGGGCACCGAGTTTTACCAGAGTGGTTTCTTCAAACTGATTGCAAGCTATGACAAATGTCTCAATGTCGGTGGAGACTATGTTGAAAAATAGTGCAAGGGGTATATTTCATGATTGCATGGTGTATTTGTTTTGGTAATAAAGTTTCCATGTGAAAAAAAAAAATGACGAAACTTACTTTCAGAACATCCCTCGTATCTACAAGGATTTTTTGTGCAGGCCGAAATTTAATAGTTTTGGGATGGAAGGGTAAATAAAAAGTACGATAGAGAATAAAAATGTTCTAGCACTGAGTATACTGTTAGTTGTTTATCACTGCTCTATCATTCTGAAAGTTAATTATACTGTCTAGAATGTTTTAATTTCGGGGTTGCTTGTAACAGCAGCCTAGTATAAAGTCTGCCGCAACGATCCCATTTGATATTCAAAGCCAATTAAATTAGACGAGTATTATGCAGTTAATCTAATAACACGCCCCTCACCTGGCGTGTGCATAGTTCATATACTTGCGTGTCATTCAACTCCACTACAAAGTCATGCCCGAGTGGTGGTTCTTACTGGTGCCTCATAATTGCAAGTATGAAACCTCACCTCTCAATTCATATTATTAATATTCATATCCCCTATTTCCTTATCAAGAATTCTGTATAACACTGCTCTAGAAAACTGCTACCAACAAAAATGATTTCCAAAAATAGGTCTCGTTATCATAATGAAAATGTAAAGTACTTCCCAGAGGACATGTGCTGAAAAGAGATCTCTCGGCTTACAGGTCAGAAACGACCTATCGATCAGATACATTCTAAAAAATACTTGTTTAGATAATCACAAAATAATTTAACTTCGAACAAACAAACTAAAGTAATATTTCAAAGTAATTCTACTAATATATATTATAGGTAGAAAATCGTCGACCTCAAACGTAGACTCTAGATTTATTTTAAGTTAAACGTTTCTCAAAATATCCGCATTATGTTTGTTTTTCAACAAGTTCAAAACACAAATCTGCAGTGAAGACACAAGAAAAATTAAATAAAACTTACATAAGTTTGCAGTCCTTTCGAACGTGTTTATTTCGCTCACCTGGAACACAAAGAAAATGTAATAAATACATAAATAAATAATTACAAAAGTAGGAAGAATCACAAACACAAAATCAGGGGTAGATCTCAGAGAACAAATATTGCCAAATTTTCTTTTTTAAATAGAGGAATTCAGTATTGTAATGACTTATCTGCAGAAACCTTCGAAACGTTTCCTGCTAACGCCAAATTTAAAAAAAAATAAATTGAATAGGTTATGTAATAATGTATAATATTTTTTCCTATAATATTCTCATTATGTAGTTATGTTTGTAAATATATTTATATGTTATAGTTTTGAATGGAAAGAGATTTGTTTTTTTAATTATTATATATGTAGATAGCTGTTGTGATATTTAATGTGTAACTGTATTTATAGTGAATCATTTTTTGTATACATGTATGGCTGGTATTAGTTGCAACACTGCCACCGGGTTGTTGACCCACTTGCAGCACAAGAAAATAAAAAATAGAATAAATAAATAAAAATTATATTTACATTTAAACTAAAGTGTCAGGCCTTTTACTTACACAGTATCTATTTGAATAATATAATTTTAAAATCTGTAAATATGACAGGCATATAAAATCTCCAACAAAACAATTCAACTTACACGAAGTTTGGTCATCCTTTTATACGCTGAAGTTCACATGTTCCGTAAACAGCACTATTGTTTTAAATTTGCATTAAAACTCTGGTGTTCAGCAGGAAACAAAAAGTTTGCATTTCTAGTAGTCTGCAGAGTTAGTGAACAAGAGAACAAAACAATATGTGATTTAAAACAACACATGCAACCGTTTGCAATGGAACATATTGCAAAGTAAATCCTATTTTCACTTGCAATCCATTCTCAGAACTAGTGTTCATGTATAATCGTTTACAATATCTAATAATTACATCATAATGGACTGGGTAAATTTAGATACACTTAGTTTAATAACAGGATTAAACGTTCTTGAATAGATGGTTAGAGAATGGAGTTCTGCAAATATTTGAATCTAGAATCTTAGAAACAGTACGTCCAGAAAGTGTAACTAACAGCAATAAATTGGCATATTTCACTTCTAGATATCATCGATGCACTTAATAATTTACACCAAAACTTGTATTTTATATTTTTCTTACGTTATAAACATTTCACAGCGTATGTCGTTACATTTTTCTCTCACATTTACTTTTCAGCTTTGTTGTATTTTTAAATATAAAGCATTGTACGTTTGAAACCCCTAAATCGGGAAAGCTGTGTACTATATTATTTAACAAATAAATAAGAAATAATAACCGTTCAATTTAGCTTACTTTTTAACTGAAAGTAATTTCTTACCTAGATCAAAGTAATAAAATAATACGATTTCATCGACTTCCTTTAATATTTCAGTATTTAATATTAATATGAATAAACTTAACCTTACTATAAATTAAATAGTCTAACTTTCTAGAAAGGTTGCAAATAAGAACAGGCACGCATATGCTATCATAGCCTACACAGAAATGCAACATACAGCTATACAGATCCTACAGAATATAATCCTGGAATCCTCACAAATTAATCAAGACAGTGAGGCATAGAGAATGTATTATTAAGAAGGTTTTCTTAGCTTTATACCTTTAATAATAAATAACAAACGAAAGGATTGTAATAAATCAATATAATAGATCGACTACATTATCTAGTCTATAGTTAGTTATAAACAACTATTAATAACTATATTCAAGTAAGAATATAACATAATATATGTTTACAGTTTTTATGCTGGTCACACTGATCGGGAAATCAATTCAGTATTTACAACGTTGAATAACCTTGAAACCTTATATGAAGGTTGATCAGCTGATCAGGAGGTATTATTATTTTACTTAACTTCTTTTATAGGTATTATAAATTATTAGTGCATTATTTCGTTCTTATACCTCTAGTTTACCATGCATCATACTATAGCTGAGGTACGTGTACTATATTGAATAACCTTCTTAGAGTTTAAATGCACTGTTAAAATAAAAGAACTATAGGATATTTTAATTATTAGCTATAAAATTTATACCCCCATATTTTTTAGATATTAACAGTGTATTAGACTTGAACAAAGGCATTCAACATTCTACTTGTCTAATATAACTCTATAAACCTCACCGAAATTGTAATATATATTATACATTATAGATATATTTTAACACAACAAAATATTACAAAATCTGATGTGAAAGTCACATAACTTCCTCTGCCCAAATAAAAGTTAGCAGTATTCACATATCCTTGTACAGAATCGCAAGACACAATTTTACGCTAATTATCCTATAAATATTATACCTCTTCTTTCAATGATGCGACTAAAAGCGCAGTCTATATAACAAACTTTAAAAAAAAAAAAAAAATGACTGCAGACGTTTATTGAACTTTCTGCCGTAAAATATAATTTCCGAAATTTATCGAATATTTCCCTCAGATAAATCTTTACTCTATGCATGGCCAACAACACATCTTTCTCACTTCACATTCTTATATAGAATAAGAGGCCGTGAAAGAGCGCGAATTTAGTTGTTCATCACGTAAGACAAACTTTCTACAAACAGTGGGTGAACAGTGGGTGGCTTGTAACTACCCTCAGAGAATTTTCTCGAAAAAATGTTTCAAATAAAAGTTTTAGCTCTTAGTATAAGCAACCTATGTGCAAAATTTAAAGAAAATCGTTAGAGCCGTTTTCGAGAAAATCGCGAAAAACGAAAATTTCTTCATGTAAAGTCCCCTTAAAAATAAGAGAAAATAGTCGCCAATCTTATCCTCACATCTTCAGAAGGTACCTGACCCAAATACGAAATTTTGTTTTCATACGATTTTCCGTTTTGGAGCTAGCTTGTTCACAGATATTTTCCACACAGACACACAGACACACAGACACACAGACATGTTTCCAAAAATAGTATTTTTGGATTCAGGGGGCCTTGAAACGTGTATGTATGCTAAAAACTCAACTTCGAATTTTAGGGTCGAAAACAATACTTCCTCTACCTATAGTACCTATGGTACGGGCAGAGGAAGTAATAAAAAAACTCATAAGGGAAGTTAAGTACATGCAGTTAAATAATAACACTACCTAATAAGCTAATCGTACGTAGTAACGTATATTATTTTAAGGTTATATAATAAAATTAACTACAAAGCAGATAAGATAGTCTATCCGTTATGTTGGCTTATTACAGTCCTTTCGTCATTGAGGGTATAAGGCTATAAAATGCTTCTTAATATAACATTACACCCTTAAATGTTTATCGATGTACAGAGAATGTGACTTAGACAGATATTGGACAAAGAAGAGAGACTTTCATGTGTTTTATATATATATATATATATATGTTGATTTATACTCATCCATAGATCAACTAGCGTGTAAGATCGTATCTTGCAAGTTTGTCAATATAAGAGAATTGCACTTCTATGCCTGAAGTTTTGTTAAGTATGAAGCACAATTTTCAAGAATACTATATGCACACCTGTGCAATATCGATGTGTTTTATCTATGTTGATTTATACTCATCAATTGAAGAGCTAGAGGTGAGATCGTATCTTGCAAGTTTGCCAATAAGAGAACTGTACTCCCAAGTCTGTAGCGTTGGCACAGATTTAAAATATACTGCATGTACGTCTGTGCACCAGATATCTAATAGAAAACGCTGTATTGAATATAAAAATTCATTTACGACAATTATTTTCATCATAAGCCAAAGAAATCGTAACATTTATGCTTTGAACTCGGCCTAAATAAAAATGAACACTCGCTTTTTAGTCTTAGATTTTTGGTACAAAATATGGACAATCCTGATATTCGATCGTAAGGGCTCCAGTTTCCCATTCCACCGCTGTGTCATTTACCTTAGCCAGACGGCAGGTTTGGAGGCGTATGGTCAGCATTTCGACACCAACGGCCATTGATGATGGTTTTCCTGACCAAAGCCGTTTCTTTTTAATGAAGTTGTTCCCCAGGTTTCATCACGAGGCTTAGTACACCCCGTTCCAGACCTCCCTGCCTCATACAAATTCGAGCGAGTACCAGGGATCGCACCCGGACCTGCAGATCCATAGCTAGCGGCGGCGCTTACCATGAGTGCACACAGTTTGTCAATGTCTAAACTAGGGATGGGTCGATACCAGATTTTCTCGATACCGATACATGATTTTTCCCTCGATACTCGATACTTCGATACTCGATACTTCGATACTCGCTACTTTGATACTCGATACTTCGATACTCGATACTTCGATACTCGATACTTCGATACTCGATACCGTCAACATTTCCAGTTTCAATAAATAGGTGCATTAAAAATTAAAAGTTGAGAGAACTGTATAATACCAACTAAATTAATTAAGGGTGCATATTTAATGAGACAAAATTTAATACCATCAGTAGCCTATAATTATTTTTAAACTCTACATTAAAACTAAAATTAGTTTTTGAAACAGTCCACTTAGGCATACAAGTTTTTGTTGAAAAATACTAGCATTCTCACTTCATTGCTTAACTTCAGAATTACCAAAGCATCGAAAAAGTACCGAGCAAGTTTTCTGAAGTATCGGTCGACGCCGATACCATGCAAGTATCGAGAGTATCGAGGTATCGAAAATATCGAGGACCCATCCCTAGTCTAAACTTAAATAAACAATACTAATTGGTACTACATTTTGACCGTGCAATTTTATTTTCTACGTTATTTAAAAGATAGTACCATATAAGATTGTAAATGTTTATTGGATTGTAAACATAGACGAAAATGTATCATGTAATAGTTCTTTTACATGTTGTAAACCTACAGACTTGGGACTGTTGCATTTATGGCACACGTAAATTCAATTTATCTCGGTTTGGAACAGCAAACCAGTGCCGTATTGATTGCTGTCCTAGGCAAACGATGTAAATTTTGAAACAGAAATTCAAATCTCACAAATTTCTCTCTAAGGAGTTTTCCTTCTTAAAACCTGAAATCATAGATCCAAAAGTAACGTATAATTAAAAAAAAAAAAGTGTGTTGTTTTTCAGAGTTTGTCAAACATTTAAAAATGTGTTAGTCGAACTGTTTTTACTTAAATTGGAGTCACGTAGGACCTTTACACATGCAGCTTCCACATATTTTACTTTATAGATAGGATATAATTATTCTGTATTATTTCTGTAGGTACCATTTTCTGGTTGAGTATTAGGCTATCCTACACATGAATTGATATTGTAATGTCTTATTTCTTTTCCAAACAATATTCTTTATGCTTAGTGTAAAAAATCACATCTAAACTCAAATTGAAACATCAAAATAATATTGAATATGTTTTTTGTATACCAAATGATGTAACTTCACATATTAGTTGAAATAATTGTTATCCCTTCTCCCTGCCCCCACAGCACAGATACGATCACAGTTGCGAGATCCGTATCATACGACTAAATTTAAATATAACATCAGATAAGCTGCTTTTGAGTCCTTTAATTGCATATTTATAAAACAGAATGAACTTCATTTAGATACTTAAAGATTGATATTTCCAATCCTAATCTCATTGAATGAGTCCCGTTTACTTTTCCAAAATCTTTCATCCCCATGCAAAGAAAGAATGCATTATCGTTCCAGTAGATTTGCTTCAAACACATTCCAAATTCATAGACACCGCTCCACCAATTTTAATAACAATTTAATAAATACTTTATTTTCACAGCCTTTCGATTATAAATAAACTCCATCTGTATCATTACGAAAGTTACTCTTTTGCTACTAAAAAAAACTCTAGTAAATCACCTTATAACTACTTATGAATCCTGATTTCTCGTTACCTTCTACATGATATAGTCAAGTCTACTCTTATCATGGCTATCACTTCAAGACATTAGGGTAAGTTTTATAAATATTTTTTCCAATATTAATAATATTTTCAAACGTTTCATTTTCTAAGCTCGCGTGAACGGATAGTATGCCCAAAAGGAACTCTTTATTTCTAAGCTTACAATCTAAAAATAAAATAAATTCAATTCAATTCTCTCTTTCTCATACACACATCGCTTCTGTATTTGCTTACACATAAACGATGGAAGATGCCACGACATATTGATCAATCGAAATCATACTCTGTCGCGAACTGTTGCTATTATTGGATTTACTGAATATCTACTTTCACAGGCCGTGAAAAGGTACCATTTCATGACCACTCCGAAACATACCAAATTGATAATAACCTGTCTAACCACAAGAACATAAAACATACTATCTGGACAGTTTAGGTGTTTGCACCAGGCAGCGATCAGAAAGTTTGGATTCGGTTTTGACAAGGATCCTCCTGCAACAGACAGTATCTGACCTTCAACAACAGCACGACTGTCTTCTGAACTAAAATGCAAAGGTCGAAGAGGAAATAGCCACAAGGAATATTTGAGATGTGCAAATAATTATGAAAGGGTGTGCTGCTGACAGCGACAAGGTGAAAACTAAGCATAGTGGGTTAGACAAATATATTACTTAATAATAATCTTGACTGTCCGGGTGGCGCCGTGTCACCATGTTTTAGACATGAAGACACGGCGCCACCCGGACAGTCAAGATTATTATTGTTCATTTAGCCGTGGAAGCCTACGAGAACAAATAAAGGCCTATTACTTTTTAAATATGCGTTTAAAATCTGATGGGAATGAATAGATCGGATTTATAGTGACTATAATAATAAATATTCAGACATCTAAGTAATAATAATAATAATAATAATAATAATAATAATAATAATAATAATAAATTGCTTTCGGTAACCAATGGTGTCCTACATCGGCCGATGTGACCATCATATCATAGGTATTGTTGCAAATTTCGTACTTATAAAAGGTTTGAATTTTTAGTAGTGTCAACACATCTGTAGAATCTCGCTGACAACAGAGGAAGTTTATACCATTTTCAACAGGTATTGACTGGATACCCAGCATGTCTTAGGGAAAAATGGATTTTCTGTATTTCCATGTAGCCTATGCATCAACAATATTAAGAATTGTATGAACAGCCTCTACCTTTTAGACTAAAATGGTATTTTAATACTTCAAATCGGAAGTAAAGGATAAAAATAAAAATTACTAAAGAGTTTAGTTGATAGGCTTAGGCCTATATAAAGAGTTATAAAATATGCATTACTCGGTACAATAAAAAGAGGGATAGAACAAAGGAGTCTCTTCATATCACAGTAGGATATTCATAATATAAACCTTTTAGTATAGCGGCTAAATTCAGCATGCAGGTTCCTTAGAAACCTTAGTGCATCACTTGTAATCTTATGCAGTTTACTTTTTATCAAGATTGTCCAAGATTTATTACAAAATTTAAAATACCATTTTATACAGGCAAATAGAGACCTTTCATGGCTTCAAAGAACTTAATTCTTATTATTGTTGTTGAGGAATGTATGCTGCTAGAGAAAATCTGTCTGAGATAAGCAGGATGCTCATGTGAAAGTCTGTACATTTCCTTCGTTTCAGTGATATTATAAAAATGTGTTGCGACTATTAAGAAATCAATCGTTGTAAAACCAACGGTATGCTATTCTTTTTAATCAAAACCACTATCCGGCAGTTGAGGACTCTTTAAAGTAAAAGAAATTGCATTAGTATGAAAATACTAACTTCTTGTCTGCTCGCTCTTAGAAACGATCCGAAGGTGAAACAAAACAACTATCTCACTCTCCATCTTTAACGTATAATTTAAAAACGAAGGCATAAAATAGCATTGTAAATAAGCTCATCAGGTCAAACTGAATGGAGTATCACATGCTGGGCACGATCAAGCGAACTCGAGCGAAGGTAGAGTATTAAACTATATCAGTGGAAGACAAATTTCGTCTAGTGATGAGGTTTGTGAAGGAAGTGCATGGCAAGTCACTGTGTGTGACGTCAGACAAGAGCATTCCCCTGCCGTAATACTAATCCCCTTCCCTCCCCCTGTTTAATGGTGACTAGATTTCACAAACTCGCAGAAGACAACCCGCATGAAGGAACAGCAGACTGTAATGACGTCACAGAGCAACCTTCTGCCGTCCCTGATCTATAATGATATCTGGTCTCGTATTCTCAAGAATATTGGTTTCCATGTTCTTCGTATAAAGTCAGACTGAAATTATATGGCAATCTGCTCAGAGCTAAAGTCATCCTCCTTAGGTGACCCGAAGGATATGTATACAAAAACAAAAATTCTGTCTATTAAGGAATGAAAAGGACCACATTACTTGAAGGCTTAACTACCAATGAAAGAGACAAAGGTAGTTTGTTCTTTTTACTTAAATGGCGGTTCTAAGAGCAAAGTGTTAATAGTTCAGCTTTAAATATTAGCGTTAAAGGTTACGGATCAGTTCGAATACTAAACGAGGCAAAATAAACAGGTCCCTGGCTAGGGAAAGAAATGTGATTTAAAAAAAATCATGTCTCATAAGTCATAGTGGTTGGAACCAGTGTCTACCTGTACATCTACTGAATACTGTCTACAAGGTATGCTATGTTTAAGTACTGCTGAGTTTCTTCCACCTTACGTCCTCAATAAGATTAGTAAAAGAGTATTTTATACACACGAAACTATAGTTTTTAATTGCATAAATTATGCATAATTCCAGAACGTAATATGTAAAACGTTGCACAATTTGCTAAAATGAAGAAGTATCGCTTCACTCTCGAAAAGTGCAACTAAAGACAGAAAATGGGCCGAAATGAATCTCTGAATAGCTTGGTGAAATACTATATTTTATTCAAAATTGTGAAGACACGATTCAAGGCATCACCGGAGATATAATTTATCTTAAAATAATTTAACTCAATTGTTTGTGCCTTTTATGTGATTATTTTTAAATCCCAAGTGTGATAGTGTTTTATATGTGTTAACAGCATGGATAAATTGAGCCCTTACTTCATTATTAGGAATATGTCGACTTTTTGCATCTTGTATTCTGAACCCTAGCATCATTTGTGCACTTAAAAACTAATTATACTGGTTTCGTGTGTATAAAATACACTTTTACAAGTCTTATTGATGATAGAAGGTGAAAGAAACCCAGCACCATTCAATATGACCCTCGCAGAAATAAAATGTATTAACAACGTTAACTTGACTGCGTATGTAAAAATGAATTGTTAGTAGGAGTGAATGGAAAGTGAATATCTAGTTCTGTATAATTCAGCACGAGGTACATAATTTACGAACACTTCACTCAATTTAACCAAGACATTGCGAACAGCTCGTTTAAATGGCTTCGATAATCTCCTGGATAGTTCAACCCGCTGAGTAAGTGCATTACTTAAGATATCAATTGAAATTGCAAGACCTCAACTCGTTAGTGTTGAGTGACCATTTTCCTTCCAGTCTATTTCACCCAAGGATTACTCTGGTGGTACTTAGGGCACTAAATGAACACTTTAGAAGTGCCATGTAGTTGTGGTTAGACGTTGCACCTCTCACGGATTACCGAAGTTTCTCCACTTCAGACACCCACCCTCAGCTGGAAACACACACGCACACACACTTTTCCCATCGTATCTGTTGCTCTTCTTATAGCCTTCCCCCCGTCACTAGAGGTCAGCGTGTTTACTGGTCCATGAGAGGAATCGAAGGATTTTGCGACGGAGAGAAAATGAGAAAAGATGGCGTGGTCACCCCGGTAGATAATCTCGTGATTTTTAGCTAAATCTCTCTTGATTACAGGAAAGGAGAATACTGGGATTTGGACACGGATGAAAAAGCAGAAATGTCTTGTCAGTTATTTGATTGACTTTTTGTTCTAGCTTTTATTTTATTTTTCTTCCTGTATTCTTTAGAGGCAAGTTTTCTGTGTAAAAAACTGAACTCAGCGTAAGTTACATCACGCGTTACTACGATAAAATTACTGAATATTTCCGGGGTGCGCGGGCAAAGAGAGTTAAGTCCATCATCCTAAAAAATTGAGATATGTCCATAGAGTTATAGATAAAAATGTTCTCTACATTTGTGTTAAGTCCAGTAAGTCATAATCAAAATTGTACTGTAGTTATGGATGTGTGCCTCATAGGTTTATCCATCTCTAAAGCTATGTTGGCCTGGTATAGTGTGTTAAGTCACTCTAATTCTCAGTAACAAGAAAGTGGACTTAACTCTCTTTGCCCGCGCACCCCGGATTTTGTGATATTCTTTCCAAAAATTATGTGCTATAAATGTTAGGCAAACAGTTGTACTTATAATGCTGGTACGGCACAATATTATTCCATTAAAAAATTTGGTCATCGAAAATTGACATTATAACTACAAAAATTTCCGGAAGTAATATGATACGATATCATATATACGGATACATATAAAATACAATACATACTAATCCAAAGAGACTAAATTTATATTAATATAACGTATTTATATTTAATATAAGGTGTATTTTTCTTTTGAGATAAAATAAAATAAGCCTATCGTGTCCCATGTAGGGCAAAAGCCTCCTAAGAAGGGTTTAGCTCCTCTTATCTAGCACGGCGAGCTACTCGCTATATAAAAATGTTCCTTAAATGTAGGAAGTTTATTTATTAGATGTCAATAAATTATTTAATATATTATAAATAATTATTTAAATACAATTTGGTCGCGTAATTTCCCTACCTCTTCCTCAACTTTTTTTAAAACGATGTATGAAGTCTATTTATTAATATCAAGAAAATTATTCTCAAATGTCCGTAAAAAAAAAATAAAAAAATAAAGAGAATGTCTGCTTAAAGGTTCACGTTTCAACTTCAAAGAACATTATAAACGCATTGCACAGTTTTCCTTTGATTCTTTCCGATTCTAAGAATACAGGGAAATAAAAGGTGGGAGGAAAATAGCGGAGATTACTTTGTACATTAGGGACATTCATTTAATGGCCGTAGAATGTTAGTTTCAGCATGAAAGAGAATGCTGTTACCGTCCACAGAGAGAGTCAACAATCATGAAACTCCATTTTACTAAGTCTGACAACCCAATTAAAAGTAAAGAACAACGAAAAAAAGACTTCCACTGTAATTATGCATGAAATGTTCCGTCGGCATATCTTTTTTATTATTTTAGTAATCTTAGAACTCGTATGTCTCCAGTTCCGTAGTTTGTCTTATTCTGGTTTTTCTTTTTTCTCTCTATCTCGCAGACCAGCGCACCAAGAAAACCCATGTGCATGCCTGCACTAGGAGAAATGAGGAGTTAGTTAATGGCGGAAATTTTCCATCCTTTACTAACGCCCAATTTCATGCAAGTCATCTTGACTTTTCCACATTATCCCTTCTGCGTCTCTGAAACATTTGTTCCATCTTAGTAGCTACCTAATTACACAAACATAAAGATATTAGCCGTGGAAATAATGTTAGAGACAGTGTAAAGAAAATTAAGTATAGTTTATAGTATCTGCGGGATTATTTTCAGAATGAATTTAATAATGAAGAATAAAGATAACATTCAAGCCATATTATCTTGTGAAAAAGGTGAACAATTTTTTTTATTGTATTTTCACTGAGAATAAAGGACCAGGGATATTAAAAATATGCTCATAAAGCATGCCTTGAGATCAGAAACGGTAGACCATTGGAATGAAAAAATGAATGAATGGCCAGATAGTTCGGTTAGTTAGTAAAATAGACTACATTTTTCATCTTTATAGTATGATTTTCAATACGGTCAAAGATCGATTATTAATATAGTTGATAGTGAATAATCTGAATTCCTATTCGTGCTCTGTTCTTGCGCTTGGCAGGCACGATAATAATTTCTGTTCTAATACGATACAGAATAACTGCTGCTCACTCAAATAATATTATTTTACTGTATCATATAAAAAACTGAGCTATTCTAAGTTACGGAAACATGCTTAACTACAAGGAATCATAACGGGCAGACTAATGCATTTTGAATTACATTCATTACTACCTTATTAGTATTACTGATTAATTAATTAATTAAATTTAATAAAGTAAAGAATACAGATAAAACTACACCTTCATACCATTCACGCTTCATTAACTTAAATTTATTGTAACTTACAAAACTTGTATAACATTTGTCACACACGGTATACGCAGGAAGGAAATTTAAATATGACAATTGTGTTTTTAATGAGAAAATATCTTTAAAATCCCACAGTACAATGCATGGTCACAGGATTCAATCTACAACCTTCCAAACGAGTTCTAAGCTTCTATTTGATCATATTACTCATGCCAATAATTTTACTGATAATGTCGCATAATTACAGTTATAACGAGACCTTGTTTACTTATAAGCATGTTACTTTTATTCATTTTTAAGTTATTTCATTTAATGATGCCATTGTTTACAAAATGGACAGTATTTTATTCAAAAAAAGACAATTTTTTAACACACCAATGTGTAAATGGTAGTCCCAAGTCTGCACAAAATGGGGGGACATTTTGCCTTTACCTTTTCAAGTTTTTTTAAACGCCCGAAATAATTTGGCTATTAGGATTAACGCGCCGAGACGACGTGGGGACGAGTTGGACTAAAGGAAAAACGAACCAAAATTTACGTTGGGATGAGCCAATCGATTCTGGGACAAGACAGGCTAAGCCCAATGTGTACCGCCAGCTGCAAAAAGATGTGCCGACTCGTTTTTGTTTCGAAATTGAAGTTCTATGGAGCACTTGATAGTGCAAAGAACTTGCAGTCATTGCTGTAATGTCTGTTCATCGAAAGATCTTCTCCGCCTTCTGTACCGAAGATCGTGAGTTCGCTACCTATAGACTTTTAATAAACAATGTTATGCTAATTGAACTTCTTGAAAGAACTCAAAGTAAACAGATTTTATTTACCTTATCACAGAAACAAACAAAGCTATAGGCAGCATGAAAAATAAGTCTTTTGTTGGGAATAGTATCGTGATCGTTTGCTACTTGTAAGTCCAGAAACGATTTTAATCAAAATAAATAAAGGTTTTTCTAGATTCGTATGTGGAGCCGGTATTGTTCACTCGTTTCGCCGGTAAACGATTTATTGACTGTGGCAATAATATAATACACATTATATAATATAACCAAAATACATGACTACATAATTCACTGTTGGCTCAAATGGAGATGTTATGTTGTTCAAGGACATTCTTATTTAATTATTCAGATAATCCAGTGTATCCATTCTTAAACAAAATGCAGACAAATTCAATGATTTCGTTAATTGCCACCTTGTATTCTGTATCTGGAACTAGGAAGTTGGTATTGAATCTCCTTATCATCTGTGTTCCATACCCGCCATGGGTGGTTGGAATTCAAGTCCGACCACACACTTAGCCTATGAACAACGCTCAGGCCTAGGTGAGCGGTGAAAGGGGTGCATTGTGGAAACAATTAATTTGAGTGACTGGAAAGTGTGCGTCACAACGAATGTCCGGACCAGCCCCTGGATGAGTCCGATCCGTATTGGTTTGATATCAAATGTCTATTACTCAAACAATTGAACCTAAGTCAGTTACAGGTTATGGAGCGATAGGTTGAGAGGAAAAAGGCAAACGTTAAGTGGGAGGTTCGTCCCTGCTGCGTATCCACCAACGCGAAAAAAAAGGATAAGTGCAGGAGTGGGTCTGGAGGAGCCAGTTATGTATTCCCTTAAGAACATAAACTTCTGCATTATATCGGAAGAATTCCGTGTATTCGATTGCACATTAATATTATGTATACTGCTTGGTTTCGGCTACCCTTCTAAATATGTTGTCAGTAATTTGATAAACTTCATTGTTGCCAAAGAGAGTAGATTTATTCCACATAGATATGTTTTCTCCTTGTACCTTCTATAGTGCTTTCACATTCGCCAGAGGTTTCAAAGCCACAACTTCTCGCGTCTAATATGCCCCCACTGATCAGCAGTCAACAGTGTTCCCCTTTGCGCAGAGGAGCTGCGCTGTCGCACACACTCATACGACACCAAGGGGGAACTCCCTACTGGCTTGTCATGTGACTGGCATTGGAGGGGTATGATGTCATATGAGCGCGGTAAGTGGGGGTATCATAGGCATGCTACGTTTGGCCTTGAAACCTCTGGCGAATGTGAAAGGACTATAACATAATGTATGATGAAATGTGTTACCAAATTAACCAAAACAACACACTGAATCCTAAGGAGGTGGACCTAATTTATTAATTGTAACAGCTTTTACGTGAGGTAACAATTACAATAGTAATTGAATTAAAAATTAAATACTAGACCTATATGCAAAGGAAAATTAGTTAAGCACAATGGACAGTGTTGTGCTTAACTAATTTTCCTACGTACATAGGTCTAGTATTTAATGTTTAATCCAATTACTATTCTAATTGTTACCTCATGTAAAAGCTGTTACAATTAATAAATTAAATCCAGCTCCTTAGGATACAGTGTGTTATTATTTTGTTCATTTGGTAACAAATTTTACCGTATATTAGAGGGTATAAGGAAAAATATTATCTCTCTGGAATGTAATCAGTAATTATCAGTAAAAATTTTAGTGGTGCGCTTTTTTCTTTTACTGCGAGATATTCTGTTCAAGAGTTGCATTACCTGTCTATAAAGACAGTTTGAACTTACATGTGTATTATAATGTTTTTCATTGTGTGTGTGGTGATACATTTTTCATTTTACCATTATTTTTATGGTGTCTATCATTATTATTACTATTATTATTATTATTATTATTATTATTATTATTATTATTATTATTATTATTATTATTATTATTATCATTATTACAATCATTTGTGATGTGAAACTTCATGGATTCGGTATTTAGTATCTGCATGGACTAGAAGTAAGATTTGTGTATTTTCACTGCAATGTCATACAGAAAAATGTATGAAATGTATATACTTCACAAACTCTGCGTTTACAGAGAATTTTTCATTGAATTCAATATGCAAGTAAAGCTCATAGAGCACTTTTCTTTTTGACAGATTCTGCTGCACAGTATGAAAAGGGATCCCCCAGCTTTATCCCATCAACCTGAACAGAGCTGGTGCTGTGGTCGTTAGATGTGCTTTGATAAAAACGAGCAGGAGAAGGGGTGATAAGCTTCGGCTGAGAGGAGACTTCTCGTTATGCACGGGAAAGTCGAATGTAGATTGCAAGAATACTGCCATTGCTTCTGTACTAACTCTCTGAGTATCACGCTTTAACTTTTACAACAAGTAATACCGGAAGGAACTTTAACATTCTTATGGGCCTCTTTAATTTCAGCTTCAATAACTGTGTTTTCACTCCTCTTGCATTTATAATCGTCTTTGCCACTAACACATCAGCAAATCCATCTGCATCAGCAAAATTATACTTAGCATGTATCATCTCGGCGAGAATTACAGTGAGTAGGCCTACGATAGTCAGTTAATCAATAAATGATGCTCGAGTAATTCTAGAAGTTATTATTCTTCTTCTTCTCCGTTTCACCCAACTTTGGGGTACGTTGAATCAATCACTTCTTAATGTTTTGTGTTTTAATTTTAGCCCAGTATTGCTTCATTCTTTCTGATCTTGCTTTTCTCTCGTCTTCACTGATCTGAATCATTCGTTTGGTTTTGATTTTGACTTGGAACCTCACTTTCTTGACTTTGGTTATTTTTTTGCAGTTTTATCTATGAGCATTTTTTCTGTGATTTTGAGTTCTTTCAAGTCCTTCTCCGTTTCCTTAAACCAATTTGGTTTGGTCTTTTTGTTGCGAAAATATTCAAAGATTTTTTGGTCAGTCTATTTGGGTCCATTCTGAGGAAGTGTCCATAAAAATCAATTCTTCTTTTCCTCATTGAGTCCGAGAGTTTTTCAGTCTTTTGGTAGAGTGCTTCGTTTCTGATATGGATTAGTTTGTTGTTATGGAACTTAGGGCCTAGGATTTTCCTTAATATCTTTCTTTCTTTGATCTCAAGTCTTTCAATTGGACCATGATTAGTGATGGACAGTGTTTCGGCTGCGTATAGGGCTTCTGGTTATTATTATTATTATTATTATTATTATTATTATTATTATTAATATATTATGATTACTAATATTTGTTATCACTAATATGGTATGTTTACTAATATTTATTATTATTACTTTCAAGCCGTATTCTATATATACAACATATATTTTTAATTCCTGGCTAATTGTTTTGTAAATGCACTAAAACACTCCGAGTCAATATGGCGAGTAAAAAGACAAGAGAGGCATGCTGACTGGAAGAGAAAGACGCCTGGCATAGCATTAATGTAAAGTTTTCTATTTATAAAAAAAAAAATATATTTAATGTAGGCTATGTAGTGCAATAAAATAATACATAGGACCGCGAATGAAATATACGAGGCGCATCCATCAAGTAAGTTTTCCTAGGGCCGTTTGCAGGAACAAAACACAATTTCTTGGACATATATATTCGAACAGATACAGCAAGTATTCAGCTTTATTCAACATATTTGCCGCCGGAACTGAAACACTCTCATACCGTGGAACCAACTTTCGAATACCCGTGTCGTACAAGTCTGCCGCCATGGATTTGAACCACTGTGTGACAATCATCTCCTCCTCTCTGTCATTCTCTGTTATTTCTTGAGGTGTAGGAAAGTATGGAAAACACTGGGAGCGAGGTCCGGGCTGTAGAGTGGATGTTTAAACACCCAGCCCACCCAGTAAATTCATACTTTCAGTTTAATTCCATTAAAGTATATATTTATTTAAATTTAATATTGAAATTGAATTGGAGAGGTCCAAGACTTTCGGAGACATAGGACGTCATATTTTAATGGAAAAATCTGATGAATATAATACAAATTTTCACCTAACCTTAAACAAGTTTAACCAATCACTTATTGTCATCATGTATAGAGAGCTATAATTTCAGGAATATTAATAAGGTTCTAATACTAAATCAGCAATTGAGGGGGTCAGCGCAACAGTGGTCTATCCCACCTTTTTATAGTTTAAGAGAAAAAAGCAAGTTCAAGTTCTACATTGAAGTTTTTCGTACAATTTAAAAAATGCAGTTTTATTGGTAGTGGAGTGTTCTATGATGCTTGGTCAACTTAACTGCAATGTTGCATAGTCTACTGTTCAGTGTGTTCAGAGATATTATCAATTTCATGAGACGCTGCAACACTCTTTTCTTGGTTAGACCACTGTTGCACTGACATTTATTTCAACTTGACAGAGGAGAAAAAAATTATATCAATAAATATTGGATTTTTATATGCATTAAAACATTGTTTTAAGAGGAAAGGAGCTGTATTAATTGTATTTATAAATTTCAATGATTATTCAGTTCTCCACACGATGAAATAAATGAAAAAGTTCACTACCATTCTCCCCAGTTTCTTCAACACTTACCTCATTTACAGAAATCAGATTATCATGAAATTAATTATAAATGAACGGTACATATTTCTGAAGACCGTTAATAGTCTCTAGTTATTTTGCATTTATTTATCTTGAATTCAAAATTTTTTGTTGCGCTTACACAAGAGGAATTCTGTTTCAGGGAACAGATTATTGACTTCAAAACTACCTACAACAAACTTAATTTTTCCAACCTATATAAGAATAAAGTTTACCTCCAAGCCATGCAAATAGCATCACTAACTAATTTGCCATGTCGGAGGGGTTAGACCACTGTTGCGCTGACCCCCTCAATTGCAATTGCTTTATATTAGATTAATCACGGATTTCTCCCAAGTTTTTTTTATTAAAAGTTTCGTAATGAAAGCTGAAAAGTCTCAAGTAGGCCTAATATTATTTTATGATTCTATGTTCTTTCCTGGTCTTCGCATTTTCACAAAATACAACCTACCAAATATCAATTCAGTGCAAACAGAGGGCCATGGAATTCGAGAGAAAGAATTATTTTTTGTTTATGCTACCATGATCATGGAATCACACAGTACGGAGTGTAGGAAATTCAGAAGTGTTAATATATGTTTACGAAACAAAATTTATCACACTTCTAATTGCTAATTTTTACACTCCTAATACCCGTTAAAACATCATTTATATGAAACTAGCTTAAATGACCCGGCATCGCCTGAGTTTTGTATTTTGCTTCTTCTTCGAAGCAAACTTATGGGATACCGGTACTTCCGGTTTTCAAACTCTAGGCCCTTGTATAGCCTTCCGTCTTTTGGCTGAAGGGTTTATATGACCAACAACTTTCTTTTCTTCGGTGGCATTTCAATAATTATAGAAAAGGAAGAATCTTCGAGAACGGCGATAAAAAGGGAAAGCGAAGCGCTCGTAGGTTAAGTGTGCAAAATGTCATTAGAAAAAACTGAAGTGGTCCTCATACGGGCCAAGGAAGCCCTTATGGCTCCGGGAGGTTGAGGATCCAAGATTTTTATACATTTGGCACTTGAAGAGTGTAATTTTGTCAGTCTTAACGCACCGCCGCCTTTACCTACAGGATTGTTCTGGGTATTCGTTTCTGTAATAGACTGTGTTGACCCAGAGCCATGGTGTCATCAGAAGGATTAGGCTAATTGAAACATCCTAATCGATGGCACATATGTACAATTATGTAGGTTTTTAGTAAATATGATTATCACTAGGGCTAGGACTTTTAGGTAAATACATATTTTTTTTGCTATTACTTATGATTTCTGGACGTTGTCAAAGTTTCGGTTGGGACCTTTGGATTCAAAATACTGAGTTGCATATCACATAAAAAAAAATATTTTCGATATTTCTTATTTGAATAAATATTTTTGGTAACTTAATTATTTTTACATATTTTACCACTTATCATGTTTAGAAATGAATATTTTGACAGTTTTTGTGAAATTGCGCCATATTTTCAATGCGTTGCATTGTTATGTTCAGTCGGAGAATAAATCAGGGCGGATTTGGCCTTCATTAGTGCAAATTTTTGTTTCCTCTCACACTGCATTGCTAAGTTGGAAACAACAAAACAATTGTTGACAGAATCAATAAAAAGAAATCAAACACATTGAAAACAAACTTAACAAAATCAGTGGTTCAAAAGCAAACGAAATTAAAGAAAAATTCCTGTCATGCCTAAATAAGAATGAAGGGTTACAAGTGTTGAGCAAGATTTCAGAAATTTTAATGGGTAACAGTGTATAGAGCAGATGGAACATCTGAGTGTCAGTGTTACAAATATGCAAGATGTTGAACGTACATTTTTAAGATACAAGTCTCTGTTCCGTGAAAATCGTCACAGCTTTAAGATGCACAACTTAAGATCTACTTTTGTCGTTCACTGCAACAGTTCTACACTTGCTGACTAGAATGACTAGATGGGTAGGGCTACTACTGTAAATATTGGTTAAATAAGTTAATTAAAATATTTTCATATTTTTTAGCATATTTTCGACTTTTTAAACACATAAAAAATAAATATTTTCGTTTTTATAAGCACCTAAAAGTCCGAGCCCTAATTATCACGAATGTACGCCTAGGAAAAATACTTAGGCTTACCACATTTTGCCCCTACAGAAAGTATATTGAACTTCTGTTTTTTTCACTCGTCACATTTGTATAAAAAGACATTCCTCATGAGCTTCCAAATGTGTACTTAACAGATTTAACCCCACAATTTGTACTTAACACATGCGTGCAATAAGCCATTCATGTATTCAAATATATGAAGTATTTTTACCTTATGCTTAATATAAATTACATACCTAATATTCACAAATAACTGGTGTAAATCGCAATGAAATCAGGATCGGAATAAAATTGTAGCTTAAACAATTCTTGAAGTTCAGAGAGATAGAAGGAAACTAATTTCAGCTGATATATATATTTCATAACCAATCAAACATAGCCTACTCTAATATTTATGTCGAACAGTGGCGTTGTTTATGCGCTGTCAACGCATAGCAAACGCATAGAGCTTACATCTATACATTATTTATGTAATATTAAGGGACGAGCATAATATTTTTAAAATAAAAAGATGACAGTGCTTTTCCTCGCGCTTTGATGATTAGGTGTGCAAAATTTCATCGAGATCTGAATAAAACTGTAGATTTGTATAGAAGACAAACACACACACAACTGTTCTATATATATATATATATATATATATATATATATATATATATATACACACTGACAGGCCAAAAAAACCGATCACTTAAAGAAATTAAAAAAAAAATTAAGTCAAAATATAAATGATGTAGTAGGCCTAGTGCTTGAAATAAAATTACTGCAATTGTATACGTTTTTAAGATTAAAATTTAACGACACATTTCACACTTAATTCCCCATGTTGCCTCTTGCACCGTGGTGAATGGTGAGCCTAAGGTTGCAGCGGCATAACGGAGACTGCGTCCATCATCAGTTAGAGCAACAGCTTTGGCAACATCAGCGGGACTAAGAGGCATAATTTCAACTAAACTTACTGACAGAATCACTTCGATGTGAAGGGAGACAGTTTCCTTTCAGTTTGGAAGGAAATGACGCAATACAACAATGAAACACCTTTCAATGTGTATGACAAGCTAGTGCACATAATCAGATTGGAATCGCCCTATTGCGATGTTTTTTTGTTTTTTGTTTGGTGATAAAATGAAGATATGAAGAAAGAAGATATGCTGTATCTATAGCTAATGGTCCGATAAAAATAATAATTCATCCTCACCAACAACAATGTATAAACATCCAATCAAAATTATGTTTCATCATAAAATTACAACAAATTTTACAGCGATCGGTTTTTTTTGCCTGTCAGTGTATATACTGTATATACTGTATAGCCTATATAAGTAGATACATGAGAGAAAACAGGTAAACAAGGTCTTTAGCATGTTTACCTGTAGGCCATGATATATTGGTTTTCATCTATTTATAGCCTGTTGTTATGTTGTCATGGCAAATATTCATATAAACTGATACGGAATTTTAGTTAAAGTAATATTAGACGAAATAGGAAAGGTGAGTCAACGACTATAGTCTTATAACCTCTCAGGGTATAAAAACCATGTTCATGCAAGACTATCAGGTTAGTAGTTTTTGCAACAATATGGAACATGGATTAATTTTTTTTTTATAATTAGATTTTTATACAAGTATAAGATAAACGGAAAACTCAACCGTAACACATAGGCACCTTCATTGCACTTATATTATACTATATTGTGCTGCAAATAAAATAAGTATGTCAAGCGATGATACGTTATGATTCCATAGAACTTTCCTCTGATCCACGTACTCTACGTCCAGCACTCTTCAAGTTACTGACGTTTGCAATTGTTAGTACCGATTTCCTCAAAAACGTCTGAAAATCCCATCACACCTAAATATCTTCATAATATAAAATAAATATACATCGGTATAAATGAGTTTCTAGAATTTATTATTATTACCAGTCTTCTCGGCGCACTCAGTGTACGGCACTATTCCTCAGAGCTTTTATCACTGTTTATGTCTTGCGTTCCTCTGTTCTTGATTAATTCAGCAATAAGCTGCTAGTAGAGATTATTTCTGGTATGCAGGTAAGTACTGATTGAGGAAGATTATATAAAAAAATTACATGCAGAAATTTATGGTTGTTACTTATTTTGCTAAACCTTCCTTGAGATACATTTACATATAATTATTGTGTCTTACATGATTATTTAGAATGATCGTTCATTAAAATCTTGTATGTGTTGGAAAGGTGAAGTCAGAATGAAAAATTCAATGCCATAGCCGGGACTTGAACCAGGATCTTCGCCTGGTGGTATACTGGGATTGCGAGTCAGTTGGAGAATTTAATGTTGTACCGGCACGATGCCATGGTAGCTCAGTTGGTTAGAGCATCGGCACGGAGAGCCGAAGATCCTGGTTCAAATCCCGGCTATGGCATTGAATTTTTCATTCTGACTTCACCTTTTCATCTTAGCCTACACACGGCCAGTGTGAAGGAATTATAATTTCCTTGTATGTGTTCCCTTACATACATCAAATTGGAATGAATATAAACTAAGGCAGGGCTAAAGTTTGTAAGTTTTTGCAAGTATCTCTACATACCTATCGTGAAAGACTGGGACAAGAAAGAAGCAAAACCAGGACTAAAATAAACTATAAATACTTGTTTGTTCCATATTAATAGAATGACATTCACGGTGGTGATGGCACTGAAACTCCCAACGGTTTGTATAATATTTCACAAATTATCAAAACCAAAAGTAGGCTTAAAATCCAAAATATACCGCTTTTGTTAGTTGGTGTATTTCTGAGTTACTAAACACAAAATCCTTTATCACACAACTCAAAGGTAGCGTAGTAGATACAAACTCTGGTTGATATATAGAGCCCCTGAAGGGACATTCCTGGTACCGACGCATTTATCCACTTTGCAAAGCGACCGCAGAAAGTTGCATGTTTTTGCTTCTGTTGTTTGTTTCTAATTTCTTCTTTTGTATCATTAACGTTATTACAATCATAACGACCCTAGAATGAGGAAGAAAGAAAATCCATTATATTTTACGAGATAGAAGTTGTGCATTTCATGGCGAAGAACACATATTCCTCAGAGCTTTTATCACTGTTTATGTCTAGCGTTCCTCTGTTCTTGATTAATAAGCTGCTAGAGTAGAGATTATTTCTGGTATGCAGGTAAGTACTTAGAAAGGCAATCTGAACACAGCGGCAACATGCATTTTAAAAGTTTGAGAAGAGGCTTATGAACGGGGATGATGAAAACGATGGCAATAATGTATGTCTCTCATTGGAACTTTATGTCCCAGGTCGTTTCAATATGATCTGTCGATTCTATTTAGTCAATATGATAAAGTTACACTTATTTCAAGACAATTTCCGTTAACAGGTGAGTTATTTGGAAGCGAACCAAGTTATTCTGGAACAAGATAGAAATTTATCTTAGAATCACGTTTTATATTTTAGATTATTTAAGAAGCACGGAATTTCAAGATCCATCATTAAATCCTCTCATGATTGAGACTTTCGCCCCTTTGCCAGGGGCCAGGTTAGACTTCGCGATCCTTGGGCTCAAGGGAATGGAACATGAAAGTTTTGTAATAGGTTACTGTAAATGAAAATGAGGGCAGTTTAAACAAAAATGTATGAGCATGTATCAGGCTATAGGTTTATTCGCTAAGCATTTCAATATATAATGGACACAAACTTAATGACAAAAAATGAATAACGAGAACAAAAGAATAAGATGGAGATGTGGTCGTGTACAGCTTCTGATCACTAGTCTGTGCAACAAATATAGAGGGATTCAATCCGAAACCTCATTGCAGTGCCTATAACATAGAGGCATATGTCGTTCTTAATAGTGATTTGTCCGACGAAAAGGGACGTTAAGGCTGGCGGCCACCGTGGTGTCTTTTGGCTAATGCTGGAACCGGGTTTCCCCTCCACCCATCCTCATCTCACCTTACCATCATCACGCATACCCCACACTACACACTTGAATACCACTAAACACACTCATCTCTTCACATCTTACACTTCTTTCAGTTAGTGGTAATGTGGTCCGGCCAAGTGATGCATAACTCGAAAATGGGCCACACTCTCGCAATCTGTACGCCACAGTGTGGACCCCAAATGCGTCATAGATCAGGGTTGGCATTGGATACACACACATAGATTTAGACTGAACTCACTTTGATCATTTCAAATCTATAAAAAAATAAATGCCGAAGAAAAAAAACGAAAACACAACAGAATATAATTCGCTTTTTGAATTCCCTTCCGACGTAACTTAATAAAAGATTCTCGAATATAGTCGAGTCTCACATTATTATCAGTACTTTTCCCATCTTGCATCGGGTTAGTCTCAAAACACACCCAAATAAAACATTGAAATAAAATTAATCATACAGTAAGTAGTCCTACGTATACGACTGAAACTTCAATAACATTTAATTAATTTTATTAGGATTGATAATGACATAACTGATGTGTAGAAATTAATTTCCCATAACCTCACCAACCAAAGAAATGCCTAAGAACACTGATCACGCCTTAACTGCCAGCTCAAACATTTTAAGGGCCCGACAATTTAACAAATATAGATATTAGAGGAGAATGCTGCGCTACTGTAATCCTTTAGCTTGTTGCACTCGTGCCCTAGGTCGTATATAAACAAGAAAAATAGGCCCACAATATTAGCGTTGTGATTTAAGGAACTTGTACATTAGAAAATTGTATATCATTTCGTAAAATAATTGTCTGTGATTTTAATACAAGTGAATTAGGTGCACATCATACAATACTGAATTGTAATATAACCGTAAAGGACTAAGTCAAAGTGTGCATACCTTTCTTAAATGTAGGACATACAGGTATGTACCGGTACCTTAAGAGGTAATTGACCACTTGGCTCAATTAGTCATCTTCACTTTATCAGGAATTCACTGGACTTCTTTAGTTGAGAACTTAACGCAGTAGAGTGTATAAGGTGGATTTATCATATTTTAATTTATAAAATTCCCTCTCTGGAAAACATAAAGTTTATTAATAAATAAAAACCACAATTTTTAAAATAATGAACGGGTATTGTAATTTTGAGACCTGTTGATGGTTGTATACACATAAGGTCTAAGAAAAAGAAAAAAGGACTAAACAATCGTAAACACGATCTCCAAAGAATAGTAATAAAATCAACAATATAAACACTTTCTTCTTATCCTGCCGGTTATATTATATGGATGTGAGACATGGCCATTTATTGATCGGGAAAAACATAGTCTGAGAGTGTTCGAAAACAGGGTGTTTAGAAAAATATTTGGGCCCAAGAGGGATGAAAATGGGGACCGGAGAAAATTGCATAACGACGAGCTTCATGACCTGTACGCTTCACCGGATATAGTAAGGGTAATTAAATCGCGAAGGATGAAATGGGCTGGACACGTTGCACGCATTTATGACGTCCATGTGAAGTGCCCTATTGAATTTGAACCTAATCTGTTGACCGGTACCGGAGTAAAACCCAATTTAGTGTCTACTTTAAAGGCGCAATAACTCAAATACGCTTATTGGATATTTATGAAACTTCGTATACGCATTTATAATGTCCATGGGAAGACGTTTATTGATATTGGACCAAATCGGTTGGCCAGTACCGGAATAATGCCCAATTTAGTGTTTTTATGTTAATATATAAGAAATCGCGATAACTCAAATATGCTTTATTGGATTTTCCTGAAATTTTGTATACCCATTTATAATGTACGTGGAAAGACGTCTACTGATATTGGACTAAATCGGTAGACCGGTACCGGAGTAAAACCCAATTTAGTGTATATTTTAAAGACGCGGTAACTCAAATACGCTTTACCGGATTTTTATGAAACTTGGTATACACATTTATAATGTCCATGGGAAGACATCTATTCATAATGGATAAAATCGGTTGACCTGTTTCGGAGTAATGCTCAATTTAGTGCCTATTTTATGGTAATATAAGTATTCGAAAGAATTTATAAAAAAAATGAAAATCAGTTATCTTGACAACATAGCCTATTGTTTTACTGTGATCTTATAAGGCCTTGGAAATTAAAATACAGGTAGCTATGACAAAATAGTATATTGCGACACAAGGCCGGAAAGGCACGTTTACGGGTCGAGGAAACAGATTGAAAACCCGAGGCGCAGCCGAGGGTTTTTAAGTTTTCGAGACCCGTAAATGCCTTTACGGTCCGTGTGTTGCATGCTATTTTTTGCACGACGGTTACTTATATCAATTTAATTATATTAATTATGATATTACCTGAAAATATTATGTAAATACAGACTTGAAGAATGGTGCTTATTTCAGAAAGGGATTCGCATTTGTTATTGTTTATGGCAACCGAATATTTATAAAGCGGGGAGGCCTTGGTCATTTCTGCTCGCAAATAAGCATTTGCGGGCGGTAAAGTAACTTTCCGCCCGTCGCCCCTAGCAACAATTCACTTTCCGCCCGTCGCCCCTAGCAACAAGATTGCGTGTGGTAATGTCAAGTTACGAGCCATGTAAACAACTGTCGTAAGAAACACTTACTAGCTAAGGAGTGCAAAAAACATATTTATTTACATGCGCTTATCCAACTAGACCGTTAAAATGACCCAGGTAGCCGAGATGGTAGACCTTTCTTCTTCCGTAAGCCCTGCTTAATGAATAAATCTGGAGCTTAACTTGGAAATCAATTTACAAAAAAAAAAACATATTCTGCATATCATAATTGCTGTCATAACTGATTAAACAAAAACATACTGGCACTTTGTTACATCAGTTTACCTGATTTTATTTCTGTATGATTATATATTTTAATTTCTCTCTGCCATAGACATAGTTGGGCGATTGACATCACTTGATAGAACAATTGTCTTAATTTTTAACCTAGCAAAGCAAACTATCCAGCGATATTTGAACCGGAGTTATTCATTTATTGTTTCACAGCTCGGGTGATAATAATAATTATGCTGTCGGTGATCTAGTTTAATTTTGGAAGTGGTTAGCAATGTTTCTATGCTTCCAATTTTCGATCCCAGTACTGCGCATCATACAAAAATGGGAAATTTATTTTATTTTAAAAACTGTCCACAAATACATTTGTGCTTTTAATGTGCAGGATCTGCATACTATTATATAAGATTAAAAGGAAGCCCAAAGAGAGCTCAAAATTCTACAGATTTCTGTAAAATATTCAGAAAATCATTTATAAACAGTGTAATTTACCCAGATCAAAATTTTGGAAATTGATGATAAGAATAATTGACCAAAAATAAATATTTTTAAATGCAGAATTGTACATTTTACTTTGAAGATTTTGTATCTTATGAATTTGTCGTTATTCATACTAGATAATGAAATTAAAAATCCTTTCAACAAAAGACTACGAATCTAATCTTTGTACGGTATAAACTAGTAGATGTGTTAACGACTACAAACTGGATTTACCTCAGACTATTTTCCTCGTGTGAATTTCCGTTCCCAATACTTCAGTGAACTCTGAGGTGGTGTGTGAAAATGAAAGCTAGGTGTCAAAGTTTAACACGAGCGGTTTAATTTAACCGAAGTTATAACAACGAGAAGAGTTTGAGCTGGCACCGCATACGCAGATAAGTGCGATTTTAACACGGGATTTCATATCTGCAAATTCAGACTCTCTAGTCGGATTTATTAACCAATAAACTTGCATGTAACGATATAAATGAAATTTTCTAGAAATTACTAACCCTCATTTCTCTCCCCTTCCATCTGCAATTATAAAGTTAGTTAATTTTCCCTCCGCAGTCGCTGCGGTTATAATTTACATTTCTATTGAACGACCACAGAGTATTGCATGAGAAATATCGCCATGCTTGTTGAAGGGATAATCGGAATCTTTTCAAATGATTGTATGTAAGATGAAATTCTCTTCGATGTATGCTAGATAAAAATTAAAATTAATGTTACTTCCATTTAGTCTACTTCTCAGTTCGTGATTATATTTTTTTGTAGAGATCTTTCGTGGATGGATTTTTGCGCAAATAGTTTCAATAGTTAATTAAAACTTATGTCTTTAAGTATCTAATAGTGTAAATAACTATATAATTTGTCTTCGTTTACAGGAATTTCATGAGTACGATTTCGATACGAATTTGAGGCAATTTTTGTTTTTATGAGACATTTTGTGTTATAATACATTTTAAAGTTACCCCGTTACAATGTGTTACTCTTTACTCTTTCTTATGGCCCTGAAAATATGCCTTTTATTGGACTCGGGTTCATAAATGCGGTCGGCGAAGTACCATTTACGGAAATATCCGAAAATGACGAAAATATTGTAATTGCCACCACACACATGATTTTCGTGAATGCAAGGCATGTGTGTACTATGACCATTGTTTTAATCTCATTTGGTCTTCAAGAACGCATAGATCTGTTGACATTGAATTTATTACTAACCACTTTCCTTTATCTAGTTTAACAACCCTTCCTGGGCCATTTCCTATTGGTATATAAGCAAGCATGAAGTGAAACCGTCAGTGGGCTATAAGATTAGAATCAATAAAAAAAATCAGTAGAATAGCTGGCTTCCATCAATAATAATTAAAGTAACTTAATACGTGATTAAAAATCCTCACGTTTTACCTAAAACATTACTATACTAATTTTATATCCCTCTCTTAAACAATTGTTCGAAGTGATGCATTTATACGTCAGTAGCAGTAGATTAACAGACTATAATTGTCTCCGCTCTGCCTTAAAAGGACAAAACACATAATTATATCCTTGGCAATAACGTTTAGCAATTCCTTATATATAGACCACTCAAGATCGTTTATCTTACAATAATATGCTTCCTAGGATCGTAATGATGCAATTTTATCTGATAAAACGTCAGCTCGTTACTGGACACGTAAGGCATCAGCGTGGGTTGATTAATATGTCACATGCTGCCAGTGAACCGAATGAAAGCACATTATTTTATACAAAATAACTTGTTTGGAAATTTAAATAATATAAATGTTCATTTATTAAAAACACTATCTCAATTCGGTGCAAGCCAGTTCGTGTGCTTGTATACATTTTGATGTAAGCAACTATCACGACACTCTTCATCTTCTATTACTACTTATGGTAGCAAAGATCTCGGATCGATTCATGTACTGTTCATTCATTTAGTACACCGTGATCTTACGGATGACAAGAACATTGTCAACAAAGTAAGAAAATAATCATTATTTATAAAATTCGTTAAATTTTATTCGTGGAATAGTCTTAATAAATCTTACTCGAGTAGTAATTTCAACCTTTCCTTCACAATGGTTGAAATAATTTTATTTTTATAATCAGGAAATAATTCTTTGATCTCGGGATATGAGTTTTAAAAACACCATACTAAACTTGAAATGTTGATATCAAATATATTCATAAAATATCAGAATAAAATTAACAGAATACTGGTTTTTCGTAAAAAAATTATCCACATGCACACCGTTTTCTCAATGCAATATAAACCTATTTTAATCTACCTGCTGACTCTCTTACAAGGTTTTAGTAACATAGATGATCGGCAAACTAAATGTTGAGAAGTCCTGTCAATCATCTATCTTTAACAACTGACTTCAAATTATTTTATGTATCGAATGCCAGCAGAGAAAAGGTAGTATCTTCACCAAAAGTAATTTATTCTAGTAAATAATAATCGTAAGATATATCGCAAGATAACAAGCTTATAATCATACATTAAAAATGTGCATAATCTAATGTTACAGCATATTACAGAATAATGCTATTATCTAGACGAGCATTTTAATTATTTTAGACGCCATTTAAATACTCTTCGATGTTTTAGTCACCATTACCTGATCCTCTATGTTATTAAATTACAAGCGCCATCAGCTGATTGCTCTGTCTGCAAGAAGGATAATGGGTTTCTGGTGACTTTATTAGTTTAGTTAAATCACTAGTACGTGGTTGGTGTATAGGTTCGCTCTATTCTACACTGCATAGCTTTGAGGTGAAAGGAAAATGACCGAACAAAAGCTACCGGCTGCATCTACTCCCCTTAAAAAGCATTGTCTGTATTTCCAAACTCATTGAATAGGAATATTGTACACCTTTGAGTAATTATTTTTTTTTTTTATTTTTTTTTTTAACTAAATGTAACAAAGAAACATTAGGGACCATGTTAAGTTTAAATTGGGACTTATGGGTTTGTTTCTAAAAGTGCAGATCTCTTTTGAACATGAAAACAATATGAATGGCAAAGCTGTTTCTAAATTTGTTGTGATCAGAGAATATAGTTCAAGTACAAAACTAATAGATGGAAACAAAACCTAAAAATCGATAACCTACACCCGACAGCTGTTTTCTACTGTTACACCGAAATGTGTTTCCCGACTTATATTCTGGTTTTCTTGCCACAGTCACAATATTAAAAAATTCTCGGTTCGTAAAAAATCAGATGTTATACATAAATCGAATGCCGGCTTACAAATCTTTCAGTAATGTTCGCCATGGATATCACTTTCAATAATAGGGGATAAGAATAATAATCAACATGATCAGGATCTATTGATATTCGATTTAACGTACAATTACATTAAGAATTAAAGGTACTAAATTTAGGGTTGCTCTTTTCGCTGTTTTCTCACATACGGATATAAACTGCTCGAGTATTTTTTTAAGCCATGACAGTTGCTTCCATGTTACTAAGCAGTAGATACAAAACGAGAATAACATAGTCTATCGGTAAGCATATATAAGAAAACTTGAATTGAAGTTCTGTTAAAACTAGTTCGGCTATATGTTCTTTTCTTCATCAGTTTGCTTTTGATTCACTCTGAAAATATCCTGGAAAACTCACCGTTGAACGACGAACTTTCGCGCTAAAGCGAATGAAAAGACGTTCATCTAAACACTTATGATAAGTGTGTTCAGACTTGCCAATCCTTGAAGCTTTTCTCATTTGTATTGTGCTATTTATTGCAGATAATAGGTCGTATGAGTGGTACCGAAGGAAGAAGAAAAATTAATATTACGCTATGTGCGCAGTAATGGAAATAAGTGACATTTTCTAAAAACATGAATCAAATCAATCTTTGTTTGTATCATTAGTAAGAGACTGGAAACTTGGCAGTAGGACCAAGTGAAAAAGAAAATATGAAGTAGATAGATGTAATGTTCTGAGAAGATGTAATGACTGTAAGGTAAGCAACGTTATTATCAGGCTTTAAAACTTAGTGCCCGATCGAATATGTTAACAGCAACCGTACTGTATAGACTTTGCTCGGCGTATGCCCTAGCTACCATATGCTAGTTCACGTGATAGTAAACAAACCGCAATACAGATATAGGAAGACCACAAAATAACTTCTCATTATCTAAACTCACATTACAAGCATGCAAAACGATACTTTCTCCTGTTTGTGTATAATAGTCCCTCCCACATGTTTCAATATATGTTAGCGTTTTAGAATACTTTACTTTCGGCATGCCGAACACGTATTATAAATTTAAACACGCACAATGACAAGGTACCCTGTTGACCAATTTGTGAGGCACCGTACTACGAGCGAATTCACTTCTCGGTACTACTATCAATGACTGCCTTATCAGCCTACGCAATCACCCTCCACCCCCTATACTCAGGTTGTTGGTAACCGGAATCAACTCCCTCTGTGGGTTCGGGCACTAAGTTTTAAAGCCTGGTTATTATTCTACAAGCCACAGTATTTATTGTCCAGTAACTTTTATCTACCTACTTGTAATTCCATTTCTACTTTTTTTTTATCTTTTGCCATATAAAACACTTCCTTTCATAAGTATGCAGATCATAAACGTATAGGCCTAGGTAAAATTCTGGGAAAACATTTAACAAAATTATTGAGTCTAGGAGAAGGTTTTAAAAGACAAATATTGATTCGATTGAGACACAATACATTCATTGCCAGTCACAATTCTGTCCATCGGTCACTTGGCTAAAAACGGGAAAACAAACAAATATGAAATTTAATGGCTTGACTTTATTTCTCTCTCAAAATCCGTAGTTTTTAAAACGCTCTCACGAGACACTGGGCCATTTAGAGGATGCACTGATCTAGCTTAAAGATGATGTCTTAGGTCGCAAATTAATGACATGACTAGTACTTGTGAGCATTAGGGAAATGAGCAAAAAATATCGTAATGGCGAAAAGGATATAATAATTCCAAAGCTAAGGCAGACTAAAGGACAAAAACTACATGGTTATGTTTATCAACCGAAATGCGTTTGATCTTTATTGAGTACTACTGAATAAAAGTCAACTACCAACGAATGTTATGTTAAAAAGCTAAGTTTATATTAATTATCAGAGACGATACTGATTCCTAATCAGTCGTCGGTTTCCGAATTAATAAACATTATTTAAAAACTGCAATTGAATTATCTCTCTGTATATAAACTCATGAGAAAGACCTAATTATATTCCAGCAGAGCTAAAAAAAACCAAGAAACAGTCTTCACTCAAGCCGAAGAAACCTTCATCAATTTTTCAGTTCTCGGTAGTGTGTCCCTATTGGGAAAAAGGGGGAAAACGAAGAGTAGGTTTACAAATACAATCTTCTGCGGGATGTTAACGAAAGAGCAACAGTAACTTTGATCAATTCTAGGTCATCCCTTTCATTCAACATGTACCAATCCGTTGTATATCCTCCCCACTCACAACTCTGATATTTATTTTACCCTCGTGAAAAATTCAAACCTGAATCCCTCTTGGCGGCCAAGAAACAATGGAAAACACAAGAACCGAGACCTTTTCTCAATGTTTCAAGAGGAAACGTACAATGCCTCAGAAATGCTGCATCTCCTTCACTTCACGTCTGAAGAGAAATAAACAAAATAAGAGAACGTTACATATATACAATTCAAGAGGATAAAGCAAAAAGAGTGACAGAGTAAAAAGGTGTTTGAGAGAAAGGGGAGCAAACCTATTCTTGGTTTAAAGCTTTGTTGCACCCCCCCCCTTTTCTCCTTAAAAATCTTCGATTGGGAGAGGATTTATTTTACATTACGCCACTTGGATCTGCATAGGTCTTTTATCCTTTGCTACTTCTTTTACCGTTCCTACTTTACTTTTCTTGCCCTCTCCTTGGCCCCTAGTGTGAGTGTGAGTGTGTGAGTGTTTTCTTTAGATTGCATGGATATCCCTACCTTCTCATCGATCAACTTTTATTCACTTTTCGTTATTTTTCTGCTTTGAGTAGCCTAGGTTAGAAGTATCCGTGTTCCGTATGTTGCCATACATCCATATAACCTTACTTGTTCAGAATGATGGCTTACAAGCCTGAGTTCACTTCGACAAAGTTTACAGAGGCTGAATTTAAACATATAAACAGTAGTCAAAGGAAATAATATCGACTAGGCATAAGTTACTGTATATTTTTCATATTTTTAAACGATTGATTAAAACTTTTCAACATAATCTTAAACAAGAGTGATACTTAACATAGCATTTCTTATTAAGCACTTTCCCAAAGAGTCTGACGCCCACAAACATATAATGCATTATTACAGTCATTCAAGTTTGGTTTTACTGTTTTTTATAACAGCTTATTTCTTGTTGAATGTAAATAAATCTTCATTAGATAGATATATTTATATTTTAAAATAAAATTGTACTTTCTATGAAAAAAAAAGATTTCTAAACGGCCTACCAAGAAAAAAATTCACAATAGCTAGTATTGCCATCACTGATAAAATACGGTATTAGAAATGTTCCCCAACAAACGATATTGGAATTTAAAATACCTTTTTTAGTAAAACTTCAAACATAAGTTACGAATGGGAAACTCAGGACAGTAAAAAATTTAGACCATATTACTTTCGCTGAAAATATTTTAATCTATCTCATTTCGTGATAAGAATATCTTAAGTATTGTGACAAACATAAATTAAATGTTACTGTTCTCTAAACTCTATCCCTTTAGTACTACTAGGGTTAAAATTACATTGATCTATAAAATATTGTTTGATAGTTTTCATCTAATTAAAATATTTTTTTAGAAATATAAATAAATAATTATTTAATTAAGATGAAGGCTGAATACCTTCTTGTGTTTCAAGGCGGAATGTTGTGCCTCTTGAAGGAGGTTTAATTATCGAAGGTACATTTAGTTACACTTATTTATCTGTAGAAAACTGACATATGGAAGTTCCACTTCAGTGTATTTAATTATCGAAGATAAATTTAGTTACACTTATCTGTAGAAAACCGACAGATGGAAGTTCCACTTCAGTGTCTGTATAATATTAAAATGAAAAAGTTTGGATAAAGAGAGAACTATTTCTGATTGGTTGGTATCGAACATTACCTCCATTAACTAAATCTGTTGTACAAGGTGACACGAAAGAA
Organism: Ectobius pallidus; assembly: GCA_964059195.1. Taxonomy (NCBI): domain Eukaryota; kingdom Metazoa; phylum Arthropoda; class Insecta; order Blattodea; family Ectobiidae; genus Ectobius; species Ectobius pallidus. The sequence goes on from CAXKWD010000008.1 coordinate 88,333,889, forward strand.
ACGGGAACTTTTTAAGATCCAATAATAAAACCAAGAGTGATGGAAGAAAACGTTTTATTCATACTAATTGAAACCTTAAGACTTGCCATTTAAGAAACATTAATGGTATTTATCTTTTTTTTAAAATTATGTCCTTTAGATGGCGTCCTATTGTACGAATGCATTCTTGAAACCTGCTGTTGAGATTCCTCATTGACCGCTGCAACATCGCAGCTGGGATACTGCGAATTTCATCAGGAGGACGCCATCTAAAGGACGTAATTTAAAAAAATGATAAATTCCATTAGTGTCTCTTAAATGGCAAGTTTTAAGGTTTCAATTAGTGTGAATAAAAGTTTTCTTTCATCACTCTTGGTTTTATTATTGGATATTAAAAGTTCCCGTGTCATCTTGTATTTCAATCAGATAATTATGTAAATTACTAATAAAAATATTAAGTTAGTTAATTAACTAACAATATTAATTTAGACCTATTTGCTCCGCAAGTACTCAGGTATTAGTTATTTGATCAAGTAATTAATTTAATTGAACCGAAAAAATAAATCAATTTCTTTCTCAAAAGCAAATCCATACTCCTGCAATTTTTATTTATATGTTTAGTATAACAATATACTCTGGATGATAAGAAATTAAAGTTTTTGTACTAGCCATAGTAAGTAATAATATAAAATTCCCATTTTGAACAGCGGGCAGTTAATATAGAAGTAAAATTGAATATGCTTTCATTGGTTCCATGAACAAAATTTTATATTTATAATAGGGCCATCGGCTCGACAACCCTCTAGAAGAAAGAGAAAAGATATTTGTAAGACGTGAAAAGTTCGAGAATTTGACTTCAGATTCTCTAATTAAAGATTGGAGTTCTTTAAAAAGTTTTGATTCAACAACACAGGACGTAAGGTTTAATAGTCCCTCCTAGAAGACTTCCTGTTCGGTATTTCTAGGTCCTGAGAACGAGGTCAGGTTTGAACCCATGACCCTCGGATTCAGAGGCGAGTCTGCAACTTCTGTATCGCTGATGTCTACAAAGAAAGTTCAATACTATAGAACAGGGGTGCCACTAACCTTAACTTTGGGAGCCGCAAATTTATGAAGCTGTTCGAAGCGAACCACATTGTTTTTACTACAAACATAAACATTATTGTTCAATTATACAACAAGAAATAAGATTTTACTTTTGAGAACTGCTTTTTCGAGTGTTCACTTTTGTTGTTAGTTATTTGAAATCTCTCTGATAAATAGTAAGTGCAGTTCGCACGAGTTTGCTTAAATGTTCATCAGTTACTTCAGATCGATATTAAGATTTAACGAACTTGGCGTTCAGTACAGAGATTCACAAACATTAGTAGTCCCAAATATCGATTTAAGTCTCTTAAAACACTCTTTTATTAGTAGTTTTTTTCTGGAACTTTCTTCCAAAATTCTATGGCCGAAACACCACTTCGTTTAAATCCTTTTAGTCCTCCGTCCTCATGCAGTTCCAGTAGCTCCAACTCTACTTCAGCCGTATCCTTTGTAATTGGTAATGAAACAGGACAGCCATCGCCCCCAACATCAACAGCAAATGGATTTTCCAGGAATGAAAATGAAGGTTTAAGTCTTCTCAACTCATTAAATCTGCCATTGATTTCTTTAGCAAGACCAGACATTTTACACAAATAATTTTCTGTTTCCGCCTGGACGTCAGGAAGTTTTCCAGTAATTTTCTTCAAACATTTGAAATGAGAGAATGTTTTAGTCTCAAGATTTTTCCCAAAGAGTCTTAATTTGCTCCAAAAACTAAATGCTTTCTACAATATTATCAGAAATAAGTTTTTCACTTCCTCGTAATTTGTTTCCATTAAATTATATTAACTATATACTTTTTAAAATCTGTATCATATTTACTTTTAGCTTGGTTTCAAGAGCCGCACGAGAATGGCTCAAGAGCCGCATGAAGTTCGCGGGCCTCGTTGTGGCCATCCCTGGTATAGAGAAATCCTAACGCCATAGGGCCAACTCCATTAAAAACAAAAAAGCGCTACAAGCAATCCTGGATTAAGTCACCCAATGCTGTCTTCTAGGATGTCTGCCTTCATCTAAAAAACATGTATAGGCCTAGACAACAGACACGAAACGTTCAGGGTAGGTTTAAATAAAATCCGGAATCCATTTTTGTGAATTTTACCTTTCACACTATCCTGACAGTGAGATACTTACTTTTAATCAAGGAATATAAAGCAAGCCCTTTTAGTGAAAATCAAATTTCAGGGTCAGATGAACATCTTTCTCTATATTATAACAGACAATATGCGCAAAACGTGACAATTACCCCCCCCAAAAACCTAATGAATTGTACTGTATGATGTTATATACATCAGCAGTGTGTTATTGATTTGCTACCTGAGCAATGCAATATTTATTCATATCGTAGTCTAGTTCTCTAGTATTGATCACAGGACTCTAAAATAGAACCGCGCGTGTGACGCCTCTGCTGTCACATTTTATTTTACTAGAGCTAAGAGCCACATCTTTACCAAGTAGAGGTTGGGAAACCTAAGATCCTAGAGCAGTCACTAAGCAGAAGACTAAAATTCGAGGCATTAGGGGGAAACCTCCGTCTACCCAACACTACTATACGGGTGCTAAACATGGTCGACAACAAATAAACACACTCCAGGTATGACAATGGAAAATGGAACGCAAAATACTAAAAATAACATGGAGAGATAGAATTTCCAACTAGTTGATGTCCCAAAGGTCAGGAACGACAAGCGTTACACAAAGAGTCACCAGACTGAACTGGAAATGGGGAGGGCACATCGCGTGAATGAAGGATGAAAGATGGATACAAAACCACCCTGTGGGACCCGCGCACAGGAATACGCCACAGAGGCAGACCTAGACGGAGATGGGCAGACTTCTACGCAGCACAAGTAGGTCAACAGTGGTCCAGTATATCAAAGGACAGATGAACGTGGAGAGCGATCGAAAGTCGACTACAAAGTGGACAAGCACATCAGTAGAGCCACAACGAACACATCTATTAGACAACCCTATCGCGGAATAGCTCACTAATAGCTAGCGAACTGAGAGCTACCAATTAGTAGGAGGCATTTGCCCTTCAAGGGACCTAACAGGTTATTATTAATTATTAAGTCCCACGAGAGCGTACGAGTTTATCGATAGATTCGTACTGCGCATCAGGAGCTAATTTATCTGATGAAACTCGTAAACTCGAGTTGGATTTATTAAGACTATTCCATGAATAAAAATGAAACGGATTATATAAATAATAATTACTTTCGCGCTTTGTTATAGGACTATTATAAAAACGAAACTAAGAGCTGCGAGATCAGGGCACATTATGAATCAACCATTCATGAATCGATGGACCAATGCTACCAATGGTGCGTGTAAGACATAGTTAACCTAATTCATGTAAGCTAACAGCAGACGGAATAAAAGCACACGAACTGACTTACACCAAATCGAAATTGTGTTTTTAATCAATGTATATTTATATTATTGCAATTTCCAAAGAAGTTATGTTGTATAAATTAATGTGTTTCCATTTTGGTCAGCGGCAGCACGTATTAATCTCCGCACGTTGATGCCATACATGTCCAGTTACGAGCTGATGTTTATCAGATAAAATTGCATCCTTACGATCCGAGGAAGGATATTATAAGATAAACGTGATTGGTAACATATCGTGATTGGTCTATGTGCGAAAAACTGCTAAACGTCATTGGTCAATATCAAACACGCGGTGTATGAGTGAAATAGTATTTATATAGATACTATTATTGTCGAGATATAACTCATGAGAGGAAGAAAAAAATTTATAAATACGAGCCTAGTTTGCAATGTTTGCATACTCAGTGCCACCAAATACCGGCAAATAGTCAAATTGTCATACAGACAGTGTATGGTACATAAAAATGAAAATAGAAGGGAGAATTAATAGGGTGAGCTATTACCAACAGTACTTAATTAATAATTCTTTTTCTTTCTTTCTTTGTCGTAATTTTACCTATCCCCAAGCCGCCCGAGCCTTATAGGGCCGCGACCTTTCGGGAGAGGGATTATCTTTGGATCACATACATACTTTTTTGACCAGATAAGGACATGGAGGGCCTCCCCGGATGAGTGATCAGCCCAATGCCGGGGCCACCTCCGAGACAACACGAACACATAGGACGATACACACCATTCGCGCGCGCACACACACACACACACACTCACTCATTCACTCACTCAGAACAAGGTAATGAAGGGGATGAAAATGATTATGACGCCCGGGGACCACAAGGGCCTAAAGTTACCTGACATTTGTCTCACAGGTGAGGGAAAACCCCGGAAAAAGCCTCACCAAGTAACTTGTCCCGACCAGGAATCGAGCCCGGGCCCGCTGCGTGAGAGGATTGAACGCATCCCCTGAGCCACAGTGGTGAACTAATTAATAATTAGAATAGAAATATAGATAATTAATAAAACATTCATTGAAACAAAGTATTATAGAGAATATAAGAAATCTAGATAAGCCATTATTTCTCTCACCCTTATGTCGAGAGAGGATATTGGATAGTAAAAATCTTGTATAGTTCGAAACTCTAAATACGGGTCGTAATAAACCAGATTGGTGTAGGGAGGTAAGATACATGCTATATGGCACTCATATTTTGCTGCACTTAAAACAAGGGGCAATAGGGCAATAAAAATTGCAAAAAGGATCACTGGAATTTGCCGACGTTAGGAATTGAGACAATGAGAAATTATGCTTTACTTTTTCGAGTAGTGTGGCATACCTATCCTTGTTATAATTAGGCATGAACCAATAGAAATTGCTCATAGTCTGTGGGAGAGGTGATTAACCTGCATCAATAAGAAATATGTAGGCTTATATAAATTCAGTTTAAGGAGAAACCAAATTAACACTACAAATCATCTCAGCACTTCTAAAACTGTATTTTATAGGAATTGTAATCAGCTATATAAGTCCGCCATATTGATCCTACGAGAGGTTAAATTTCATCCAGCCTTTCATGAAAGGATAAACTAACGCAGCGATTTACCTTTGGAAAAATCTAACCCTAGCTTGTAGAAACACTTTTTTCTGTCATTTTCATATTTACCCAGAAGACATATATCTACATATAAGTATATGTATATAAGTATATGTGAATGTTATCTTTAGATTATTTGAATATTTAGAAGTTACTCTTGTGTAAATTCTGTCCATTGGATAACTTACCCAGAGCTATTTTGCGACTTTATAGAAACCGGGCATAGATTAGCAAAGTCTTTTTTTCTTTCTCTGTATATTGTAGCTATAACATATTATGTATCTAAAATCTGTAATCATATGGTGAACTAATCTATTTATATGGTATATTTATTCTAGTTATATGAACAATCAGGTTAAAAGTACTGTACGCGGTATGTGAAGTTCTTCAAAGAGCCCATAATCTGCCATTAGTAATCCCCCTAACGAATCATTTTATTGGGAAGGCAAATGAGTGTATTTCACGTCGGCAACACACCAGATTGGCCATTACAGTAATGGATGAGAAATCGTGTGTGTCCAGTAGATATTCAGCTATTAGCGATTAATTTACGGATTAGGTCGCAGGCAGAACCCTCATTTTCTTCCTGTCCAAATCCGTTTATAAATGTTCACATTTAAGAGCCGGTCTAATAAGCCATTTTATCATTCAAAGAAATTTATTTGCTCATCATATCTCATTTTAATGATTTCCAGGACGTCATTAGAGGGAATAGACCTACTGCTCATTGATCTCATGAGTTCTGTGCAATTTCAATACTGACTCAATTATATAGGCTACTAGAAGTTCATTCATTAAAACTGAGACTTAATAAAATGTGTTCTAAAAAATCGCACAACCTTTCTCACCGTGCATTGTCAGTTTTCTTATGTAAACAAAATCATTCTCATGATAGACCAGGTCGCCCCCATGGCTGAGTGGTAAGACCGCTCGCCTTCCACGGCTAGAACCCGCGATTGAAACTCAGTGAATCTACGTGGATTTTTTGGGAGACGAAATGTGGTCGGGACAGGTATTCTCGCGGTGCTACTGTTTACCCTGCAATTTATCATTCCACCGTTGATTCATTCATCATAATAATGATTATTTGTCAGCAATAAAGGAATTATTCTTATCAGCATACCTTAGTTGCTGAAACTTTATCAAAATTGCTTAATATCACTATCATATTTTAACTTAAACTTCCTCACAGCTTTATTAGCATTATTAGCATATCAAACTATTCGAAGCATGTGGCTAATATATTTATCATAACTGAGCACACCATTACAGTAATGGATGAGAAATCGTGTGTGTCCAGTAGATATACAGCTATTAGCGATTAATTTATGGATTAGGTCAGAAACCTCATTTACTTCCTGTCCACCATAGTAAATAAAACAATCTCATATTTGTGTAAAATAAGTAACAAGACGTTTTTTAACTTAAATTTTCTCATAACTATATACCAAATTATCCAAACTACATGACTTATGTGGCTACGTAGGGGTCTTGTTTTGTATAATATCGAGTTTGTGAGGCAAAATTAATATCACCGTTTTCCTTTCAAACCTAATCAAACATTTTAAAATATAATATTTATAACAGAAACGCAAATTAAATTCATTCCTCAGGAAGCCAGATATATTTAAGAAAGAATTGCCAACACACCCAATAAATTACGTTTAATTATAATCTTAGACATAAATCGTCATTGGTTGCTCCATCAAGCTCCTTATACATTCTAGACCAGCAGTTCCCAGTCTGTGGTCCGTGAAACCCTGTGGGTTCATGAAAACCAGGAGGATCTAACTTTACAATTTTATCGTCTTTTTTAAATAATAAATTTGATCTTAATAATCGTCAGTAACGTAAGAGTGAGTACTATTAGTTCGCTGTAGATACAGAGTAGTGATACTATAAATACCTGTCCAAGATAAACATGCTTTTATTTCAAATCTCGCATAACTCCAATATCTCTTCAAGAAAAATCTGACACAAATTGAGATGCAAATTTTTATTACCTTGTACAGTGGTCCTGTAATGAGATTATATTCTTGTGTAGTTCAATATTCGTGACCTTAATTTAAACAGATAGGCCTACACTGTCTTTTATTGAACAAATCTAGCCATGATTTAAGATAGGCCCAACCATCGCCAATGACGATTTTCAAATTTATTACTTCCTCTGCCCGTACTATAAGTACTATACGTAGAGGAAGTAATGTGTTCGACCCGAAATTCGAAGTTGAGTTTTTAACATGAATACCCATTTTGAGGTCTCCTGATTCTAAAAACACTATTTTCAGGAACATGTCTCTCTCTGTTCGTGTGTCCTTATATGTGTGTCTGTGAAGAGCCTATTGTGATGTTATATTATTTAATGGAGTTACAAATAAATACAAATATACAAATAGCTCCATAACGGGAAACCGTATAAAAACAAAATTTTATATTTCGGTTAGATACTTTCTGGGGATGTGACACGAAGATTGACGATGACTTTCTCATACTACTTTAAATGAAATTTTGTTTTTCATGATTTAATCGAAAATTGCTCAAACGATTTTGTTCAAATTTTGTACACGGAGTGTATATACCAAGAGCTAAAACTTTTGTTGGAAACATTTTTTCGAAAAAAAAAAATTATCTGAAGGGTAGTTATAAGTCAATCACTGTGTATGTACACTCAGTCTTGTCTGGTAAACAATAAAGTTTTGCTTTAGGTTGAGACAACTGCAATACGGCCTCTTATTCTATATCAGAATGTGAAGGGAGAAGTTATATCAATACGTTTTGAATAAGGATGTTTTGTTTTGTTAATCCTACATCAGTTCGTAAGTTAAAATTCAGAGCTACGTAAACTATACAGTAGTAGCAGCTAAAATTAAGGCGTAGGAAAAGTTGTATTTATGAAAAGAAAGCATCGATTGTTATAGTTTTACCAATTTAAAACTTGAATTACAGTCCAGTATGTGCATTTTAAAGCAAATTCAGTTTAATCCGGTCTTTCGATGATCCGGCATGGTCCGGTCCCATCCAGTCCGGATTAGCGGGGCTCTACTGTAACTAATAATATGTTGGCCAAGCTATTAAAATGATTATAAACAATCAGAAGCATTTCGGATTCTAGAGATTTCTGTACTCAAGTAAAAATATAAATTCTCGCACAGTCTTGCTTCTCAAATTATTTAGCTAGATTGCCTTAAAAAGTCAACGACTCAGCATGTTTTCGAGTCAAACCGGTAGATAACGTTAGTCTTCTGCAAAGTTACATACATAGGGTTGATTAACTAAAAGTTCCTTACTTGTTCGGTACGCTAGAAAAGCCCAACACAAGTGTATTCAGAGGAGATGCTCTAATCCATTTGGCAGAATCTGCCAACTTTGCACTGTTAGTAATTTGTTGGGACAGTCGGTTATAATAGAATTGACGACATCACACAGAGAGTACGCTACGCTCTGTAATTTGCAGTTTATTTGATGAATCTGCTGACTTATTTCGGCAAGTTTCAAACACAGTATGTACTGTAATTACACATATACAGTGTAACATTTAGCTAAGCAGAAAACACTGTAAAGAAAGTTAGTAGGACATAGATGCTGTCACTGACGTTCTAATTACAGACGAAAGCAACTATAGAGTATGCATAGACTATCTACCTATGCAATATACATTATACTAACTCCATTAAAATCCGAGTGATGTGTATGCGATCGATAAAACTAGTTCTATGCATGGAGTAGGTGATAAAAGCCAAAGAAAGAAACATTCTGAGGTAAAGCGTAATTTGTGTAGAGACAGGCCATGGCATTAACTACCAAAGTGTCCTTAAAAATTTCACTCGCTAATTGTCTGTCCATGACTCTCTTAATTCTTTGTAATTTGACAGGAAATTGTGCTTTTGTAAGTATAGGTATATGAAGTAAGGTCCTGTCTTTATGAAAATCTGCCAAAAAGACTGATTGGGCGAAGAGGTACTGTTGAATACCCTTCATGTTCATAAGATCTCAAACCAATTGATTTATTTTTGTGGGGATACCTCGAACTTAGGGTTTATGCCACAGAACCAGCTACAATTCAAGTATTGAAAGTATTGTGATTCCGATGTTCCATGTTATCAGCGCTGCTTGGACAATCTAATAGATTTTTTTCTTTAATTTAAATACATAGTCTTAAATCGATTTTAATGAACTGAGCATTAGTTTGGTGAACCACTCGATGCGTCTTCGTCATTACATCCTCGACCAATCCACTTAATATTGTCTTCTTAATTTATCAAAATTAATGCGCGTAATTACGATTGTTATTTGTCTGAATTGATTTACAATGAATTTCACCTTGTAAAACCCTAAAATGACGCCTCCTTAATCAGACTTATTGTGAAGGGTAATCACGGAAAACAAAACAACTTAATTATAGACATAGGCTATTGAAATGTCCTGAATTTTTCTCAGGTACCCTCTCTTTCTGGACTTCGGATTCTTTAATTCACTTTCAAAGGAGGGCTTAGTCCTGATTTTTACGTCAGAAAATCCCACGTTTTCTGCTGGGTTTCAGCAGAAGTTTATCGGCAAGCTTATTCTTCTTAACTGAAATAATCACATTAATTTATCCAGTAAAGCAATGACAGAGATTTAATAACAATATAACAATAATACAATAGTGACAAAAAAGTAGTCATTATTAGGAACAGTATTAGGGTTCGAGTTCTTAGGCTTTAAACTATTTTGTTCCTTGCTAGTTCATTGTGACATTTTATCTAATTATCCGTTTAATTGTCATGACAATCACTTAGTCCAATTTTATGAAACCTAAAAATAGTTAAATAAGACGTTCAAATCAAAAAAGGTTAAATCTATTCTGTTTTTATTTAATGTGTTTAACAATATGTAATTAATATATTATTATTCTACTAAAATAACTTTTAAATATCTCACTACATTTTGCATCTTTCCCATTGTTCTCAGTACATTTTGTCAGAGAACATATAGCTTTTTGTAATTTTGTCACTTTGTAGGTTAATGTCCCGATAAAGGTAGTCTTAGTGAACCGATATTCCCGGTTTCTTTAGAACAAAATTAAAGGCATTCTTAAGAGGCTTATACTTGCAGCATTTTTGCTCCAACAGGACGCTAAAAGTAAAGTAAAGTACTCTGATTAATTTAAAAAACGATTATGTTGAGTTTATGTTTTAGAACTGTAAATTGCAATAGTAATTAATTTAAAATTGTTGTATTCTATACACTGTAAATTGTTGAAAAATGAGCAAAACGTGTTCGAATAGCTTTTTTTCAGAGTAATGGAAATTGTAAGTAAAAATAAAAGTAATATATTAATATATTTGTATCGATGAGTTTATTGTACTTATTCAACACTCTTTATTTTAAACTTGTCTGAAAATGGTAAAAAACTAAACTAAGTGTTTAAAAACTAACAGAGGGTTTATAGAAACCTAAAAATCCGTTCCCTGGTCATTCTCTATTTTGTATACCAATAGTTATTTTCGATTTATTTACTAATTTCATTATTGCCCAAATGTGATTTTCATAATATTCATCATACACTCGTGTTAGGAATGTATTTAAATTGTATTCTTTTCAGATATTCTCTGCTTACTGAGCTTCCTGTGCGGCTGTTTTGTTTCAATTGAAATGCCGAAAGCGTTTGTTTTGAACGTTTAATACAGTTATACGTCAATAGTGTGTTTTGAATCTCTTGAATAAAAACAAAAGCAGTAGGGGGAAGTAAGCAATCGATATCAGTCGATACTTAACACTTTGAAAAGCCCGGCTTTCAGTCTAGCACGCAAACCTACGGACTCATACATTTGTTATTTTATTGGATTCTATTTCCTTATTTATTACTTCCTGACTCTCTATAATATCAAACTCATGAGAAAGGATAAGCACGTGTTTGTGATAAAAAGATGAATAATTCCATAACGAATCACCTACTTTATAGCCTATTTCGTTATATACTAACTTATCTAGTAGCAGAGTAATGTGTCGTTTCCCTATCTTTGAAAAATTAATAACGTTGTTATTTTGGAAAACATATTACATTAGTTTCAGAACTTTATCTTCCGGACTCGCTATGGTTGCGTAAGCCTATATCGTCAGTGGAGATTAAACAAATTCTGTAATACTGAAATGAAAATTAAGTTTGCATAGACTTAGGGAATATTTGCTCATATACTATTCATTTCGTGTAATAAATATTCTGTTGACTTGGATGAAACAGTAGATAAGGAGCTGGCTTTCTTTGTAAAAGATCTCGGATTCGATTCTGATTCAGGTGGATGGCATTTAGGCTTAACTTATATGCCTAGCTTATAATTAAAAACGTTAGAAATATACTACTGCCGGACAGAATTATAGACTTAAGTAGCAGCACACAACCGTCGTTCATTAAACGGAAACAAATACAAATTATGGTGCACGTGTTCCTCACACGTTTTGAATTAGGACTTTTAGCTGCGGATACAAGTCTGAGTTTCCTAGCTCTCCAAAGAACCTTGGGTTTAAATTAAAACCTATGAACAAAAATTACACGCTTCTCGCGACAGTACTATTTGAAATTGTTGCAGAATTATAGACCAGTTGCAGTGGAATTCATGGCGACAGATTTGCCCATATCACACAAACTTTCGTGGTGTCAGATAAGTATAGAGGCATAAGATCCTGATATAATACTGTTGATAGACACATACGATCAACTTACATAAGCCAAATCAGAAATTTCATGAGTTCTTTTTTTTTTTTTTTAAACAATAAAAATCAATATTGGAAATGATATGATTACGTGAAACACATAAAGAGTCCCTTTCCCGGGTCAAGAATGGGTGTTTGTGTTGTCCCTATGTTTAAGTATTAGGGATATCCAGGGGTCGTTCGCGACTCAGTAGGACTACCACTTCATCATTGCTTTGTTTTCGTCATCAGAATTAACAGACGAAATATTCACAGTAGGAATTTTCACATGAGCCCTAATTTCCGACTCACATGATTTAAAAATATTTGTCTCTATAGGTGTAATCATAATTATTATCATTGTCCTTGTACTTTTCAGTTATTTGGTGTCAAAATCATGTTGATTTCCTTGTTGGTTATGTTGGTTTCGATTTTATGCAGGCTATTATATCCAAACTTATATATATTTTTTTAATAAACGATTTCCTATCCTTATGTTAATAACTAAAAATGTTATTGCATCTTCAGCATGCAACTACAAAAAAAGTAACAAAATGGTTAGAAAAGAAAACAGAGATAGTGTAGAAACACTGACTTTCGTTTTTCAATGCGAAGTGCCATAATAATGGTGCTTCATTATTTGTATTGCTGTCTAGACATTTTGATGAAAGTTTAATAACCATTGTGTCAGACATTTCCAATCAACCCACACATCGTCCTTACTATGCAATGATATGAACTGTCACAAAGCATCATAATCCACACGATGATTTAAATTATGAATGATAATTCTGTGAAACTGACATTACTATAAATGCACTGAACGTTTGCGGTAGGCTATGGCTAGAATAACAACCTGTTTTCCAATAATATCCAAAATTACGCTATATATTTTTACAAGCCATTCTTTTTTCGGGAGTGAGTTTTTTCAATATTGTATTGACGTGAAGAATTTGTCAGATGTCAAAATGCAAAGATAAAAATAGTGGCCCACAAGAAAACCTCAACTTTAAATCATCAGTGCAATGCAATTAACATGAATTTAATTAATCGTTGACAAATTACTTATTAATATTTTTTTTTTTTAGTTCAGGCCCGGCTTGGGTGGCCCGGGCGGCATGAGTAACTGAAAACCTAAAAGGGAGAGGTAAGACGAAGATAAAGAAAGAAAGAAAGAAAATTCAGGCATACAAAGATAGTTTCTTTCGTACATTGGTCAATGCGTTCAGAAAATGAGAGAATCAAAGACAATGAACATTGAGTCCCGTATATACATTTACCAAATTTTTACAGATGTATACTTGATTTTTATAAATTTCATGCTGTATTCTCCTACGAGGGATTTGTCTGTCGTGTATAAAATAATTCCACCTATTCCCTCGTATAAAATGTTTTGGTTAATATATCAGCTCATAGCCTTGTCAAATCTAAAATTTACACTTGTTATTGTTATAAAACATAATTACAAATTATAGCTGTCAATTTTCGTAATTTTTGGACAATATATTTCGGCTATTCAGCCATCTTCAGGTCCTTTTTCTTTCTCTAGGTGATCCTATTCTGCTCGTTAATCCAATACAAAGCTATGAGCTGATATTTTAACCAAAACATTTTATACGAGGGAATAGGTGGAATTATTTTATACACGACATACTTGATTTTTGTTTTTGATCGGTTAAATAGTTTTCCAGTTATTACATTTTGGGGGGAGGGAAATTGTCATTTACATCAAATCCTATTCCCACTGTAAATATGGCTTAATAGGTAAGACATTAATATGTAGGACTTTACACATTTAAGAAATTGGAATTGATTTCCGTCTGTAAGTTTCATGACGTGCTGTGTGGAACAGATGGTTAGGCATTATGTCCCATGCCTATAGGTTTAAAAGCATATTAAGAAAATCTGTGCAGAAAATTCCAGAAAACCGGCAAATGTTACTCGCCTAAGAACGCACCCATACCAAACACCAAAGAATTTTTAAAATACGGTAGTTTCTGATTAAAGTGATAGGCCTACAGTTTATATAATCCAACTGCAAATTTATTTTATTCTCATTTATGTTTTTAAGTAATTAAAAGTAACCTAGCGCAAAACTATAAACTCTAGGACGAAGAATTTTCAACTAATGTGTAGAAGAAATATTTTATCTTTACTTAAATGATATTCATAACAATTGCAAGATATTGCAGCAAAACAAGTTCATGTCGCTTTTCTATCACTTAAAGGGTGCATAGATGTAAAATTTAGTCTCTTAATGTACATCCAGGTATACAAAAGAGTGTTGAATAATCCATAATTTTCTTTAATCCAAAAATTTAGGTAAAATCTTAACTTGAAGAAACATTTTATGAATCCTACTGTTACTATTTAGTAACGAAATTTCAGTAGGAAAATTAACTTTACAACTTCACAACTTTGATAACATACTCATACAGCAACAAATGAATATTGCATCCACAACATCGCAATGAACAGAGTATCATCCTTAAAAAAAGGGGGAATGTGGAATCATGTCTCATTTTTAACTGATGGTTTAGTCGAAGCGCCCAATTTCCGCCCGGCAGACATACGTGCATCCGTCTTACTTGGTATTGGCACAGGTGCTATGGTCCCGAGCCTCCCTCCCCCTCACGGTTTCATGATTCAAATTGGTTTCACAAGCCATATCGTAACTCTTAAATCAATGACAGAAGATAACCTGGAAGATCTGAAGGACCTGTACATAATCATTAATGTTTAAATGATAACACTTGTCTTCAGGCACCTATTTACTAAATAGGAATATCTCATAAATAGATTATTTATTAGTATTACAAAGTGGAGTCCGACGATTCGGAAAAAGCGGCCTGGCCTTCTCCAATCTGGCGTACTGTTGTTGGATGTTGACGACCCTTCTTCTTCTGCAAACGGACAGCTTTTTGAAGCTTCTAGAGCGGTGGGCTATGAGAAATGTCTCAATATACGTGGTAATTATGTGGAAAAATAAAGGTACGTCTTATCTTTAATTTTTTTTTGTCTTTCATCCACACCTCTGTACACAGTCGCCAGGGGAAAGTTATTTTCGGACCCATCCTCGTACTAACATTTCCGTAGGCCTATGCCTTTCCACCAACATTTCAATCTCTTCGTATTCACCAAATACTATGATTGCACTTCAAGGTTATTTTATACTATGTGCGCTATTTAATATTTATAATATGTAATGTGCATGGGCGTACGGTAAGGGGGGGTTCAGGGGGTTGAAACCCCTCCCGAAATATCTCCAATATTTTGAAGATTATAAATCATGGAACGAAGTATAAAAAAACTATGATTCGGTTGTTACATATTTTACAATTTCGTACATATCAAAGCATTATTTAAGATTTATCGTAATTTATTTAAGATTCAAATATCAAAAGTTCGTGGTGTTGATGGTTTTCAGCTTAATAACAGTGATGTATTACTAGTAATCAAAAATCCCTTTGGAATCTGTCAAATGACAACTCGAATACCCCTGCCGAAATCCATTAACCTGTTTGTAAAGTCAACAGTAATCACGAGCTCATCACAAAATTATCATGAAGTAATCGGCATTAATCGGGTTTTTCCACCGGTGGATTTACAGATGACTTTAAAAACGTGCCCAATGCACCATACAGTATTATGATAATTTTTCAAAAGAAAGCTTTTATTTATAGACTCTAGCTTAAACGAGAAATGGATAGAAATCTCAAGAAAAACAGTTTCAAAGACTGAGTTGCATATTAATTTATTACAGTGTATTAATTATCAGAGTACAACTTTTAGTAATTTTAAAAAGTAATAATTCTCAATGTGTGCAACGACATGGAGCCGAGACGACTTTACATTGAACCCCTCCCGAACAAAATTTCACCATACGCCCATGGTAATGTGCATAGAAGGCATAAAGATCTATAGCTTTCCGCCTCTACTTGTACCTATAATTTATCATTTTCTGCCATATGTACATTTAATTATGTATATTATGTATATTGTAATTAGGTTATGTGGTTTTCTAATTATGTACGATTAATAATAGGCTTTTCTGTTTTTAATGGATCCTATGAAGCTGTGGTAAAGGCCTAGGCCTTAACAGGGAAAAGTAACTTAATTTACATAGCATACTTATGGAGAGAAAGGAAATATCATCACCCATACCCGAAGATTTTATTTAAGAAAGAACTGTAGGAAAAATATTGATGTTGATACAGCAAAAATGTTATATTTAAGGATTTTCAGGGAATGTATGAAAGTTTACAATGAAGTTAAGACAATATAAGTAACCGTTGACAGAATTATGTATTTGATGAGCTTCATTTCCTTAATGGTCTATTTAATTAGGTACCTTGTGTTAATTGTTCCGCCTTAATGACCATTAAAAAAACATAAATTTAATAATAATTCTGGCAGTACAATTGACCAATTCAAACATTTGGTGTGCATAAACTTAAATGCCTAGATTGTAACAGTGTGTATATTAGCCAAATAGGTAGAATTTTGAACAAAGATACAAAGAGCATATTAGCGACTTCAAACATATCCGCCATAAATCCGAGTTTGCTAAACATCTTACACGAACTAAACACTCCTTACAGCCTTTAGAAAATACCCTACAAATCCTTTACAAACATAATAAAGACCAAAGGTTAAACGCACTTAAACAGCTTGAAACGTACAAAACATAAAGGTCATGCACTAAACGAAAACACAATTGAACACAAACTTTTCGAATTGTTCGCCAACTTAACTTCAAACCATAAAACATAATCATCGTTAGCAGCCTACAAGCACTCGGGGATACAGCATAACCTAAGTCAGTATTGATCTCCATATACGTAAGTTTGCATAAGTTTTTTCAATCGTACTATTTGGCTGGTGTATGTTATATTCCACGATTAGTTAATACTAATCTAAATTTAGGTTTGAAGACGATGCAAACCAGCACTGAAATGCATCACAAAGCATAATCATTTCACAACTCTCCAGTGTAAATGATAGACAATACCCGCCAAAGAAGTGTTTGTTCTTCATATGGTTACATTTTAAGGATATTTACAAGTGTAATATTATACATAACACTGAAATATTAGTAAGTTATATAGAAGAAATCTTTATTTCCATGAAAAATTGACCAGTGCAACTATTTTAAATTATGCAAGCTAATGTAAATGTTGCCAGAATATTTTCTATACACTTTTACGTCTCATATGTTATGTATATATGCACTTATCACTGTGTTTTACTTACAATTTTAAGGGACAGTCGATGAATTACTAACTAAATTAGGTCTTGTTATAGAGGTTTTTAAAAAAATATAGATGCTATTTGAAATAGCCATCAATGTTTAATTTCACTACTTTTTTAAATAGGCAATTGAAATATTCTTACTTCTATATTATTGGTGTTTGACCAATCTCTTAGTGGTTTCTGTGCAATTATAATTCAGCTACATAACATCAGTAGTTTATTACTGTTTAATAACGTCTTCAGCACTAGCGCGGAGTAGCTCGCCGTGCTAGATAAGAGGAGCTAAACCCTTCTTAGGAGGCCTTTGCCCTACATGGGACACGATAGGCTTATATTATTTATTTATTTATTTTAACGTCTTCATAATACGCCTATTGTTTTACTACTAAAATTTTTAAAATAAACCTACACCTCTATAAAACTTGACATTATACAAGACAAAGATAAGCTAGCCAGAAAACTTGACTTTGCAATTTCATATTGTACCATACTCTTATTACTGTTTGTACCTAGAATTTGTGATACCCA
The DNA here is from genome assembly GCA_964059195.1 of Ectobius pallidus. Classification (NCBI taxonomy): domain Eukaryota; kingdom Metazoa; phylum Arthropoda; class Insecta; order Blattodea; family Ectobiidae; genus Ectobius; species Ectobius pallidus. Next base: position 88,351,390 of record CAXKWD010000008.1, read on the forward strand.
CTTTCAGAGTAGAAAAAGTTACGTGAGTGTGGTGTAGTTTTAAAAACATATAATTACCCTCTAGCTTACATCCGTACGAATCATTTAGGTTTCGGAACTAAATTATTTTACCATTTTCATTTTAATACCTTGCGCGTCATGACTAATAATTCTTTGATATTTGTAGAATGCCTTTAATAAAACAAATGTTTCTTAAATCATTTCGGACATTTTCAAAATACTCCACGTCAACATCGACCAATATTACGATCATTTATCTCATATACTTATTAAAGGATCGCAGGGATGCAATTTTATCTGAAAAACGTCAGCTCGTTACTGGACAGGTCTGTATTAATAAGTAGTGATTAATTCATCACACTCCGTATGGCCGCCAGTGAAATGGGTAAAAACTAAATTAATTTATACAAGATAAATTATTTGAAAATTTAAACAATTTAAACTTGCATTGATTAAAAACAGAATTTGGATTCGCTTTAAGCCAGTTTGTGTATTTTTATTGTTCTCTGATTTTAGCTTATCTAAATTAGGTTAGGTATTTCTCATAAACACTGCTAGTAGGCTTGGTTAGTATCTAGTTACACATTCGATAATAGATTATTCATTTTACTTCGATTTATTTCGATTTTAATATGCCATGATCTGATAGCTGACACAATGACGACTTGATTTTAAACAACGCAAGTAAGAAATTAATTACAATTTATTAATTTTATATATTTTGTTCGTGGAGTTGTCTTAATATTACATTATAAGTTTCTTCAGATAATTTTTTTTCGACCTCTGCACTCACGAATCTATCGATACACTCGTTACCCTCGAAGGGCTACCTAAGACTATTCCATTCATGGGCCGCGTATTTGATATTGACCAAACGTTTAGTAATGTCTAGAATATCGACCAATCACGATCGTTTATCTTATATACTTGTTATGAACCCCGGATGCGATTTTATCTGATACGTAAAGCATCAACATGCAATGTTTAATAGGTCACATTCTGCCAGTGAATAGATTAAAAACACATTATTTTATACAATATAACTTGTTTGGAGATTGCAATAATACAACATGCAATGATAAAAACACAATCCCGATTACGTGCAAGTCATTTCGTGTGATTTTATTTTGTTACGATGTTAAACCGTGGCTTAACTTATTGTAACTTTAAGTTTTCCTTTTTAGTATTCCATGGTATAAATTTAAATATCTTATGCTATAATCTTAATTATTTTCATCAGTATTTTTATTTTTTGTAATTTAATGTTTTATAGTACTCTAAAAATTGCAATGATTTATAAATTAATCTTAAGTTTACATTAGGCATATAACAAATTTGTAGAGTGTTTAGGCTTACATGTTTTTAATAGCAATGTTAGTGCTTTGTATTTAAGTATTAAGTATTGAGTACTTTATCTACTGTATAATATGTATTGGTGTTATGCAATTGTAATGTAGCTTTTCGACTGGTAGTGCGGAAAAGAAGGCCAAATGGCCTTAGCTCTGCCAGAATAAATAAAATAAATAAATAAAAGAAACAATGACGACGACGCTCTGTATCTTGTGGTACGCACTATTTACACCATTGGTAACTCGAATCGATTCGTGAATCGAATCGAACGATTCATTGATTGTTCATTCATTTAGTATACCGCAATCTCGCAGCTGACATAATATTGACAACAAAGTAAGAAAATAATAATTATTTACATAATCCATTACATTTTATCATGGACTAGTATTAATAAATCCCACACGAGAAAACTAATGATAAAATAGACGTCTAACCATTACGGCATATCTTTTCAACGAACAAAAATAAACATGTATAATAAATACCTCATTGTTATTAAACTTCTACCTCTAAAGGTTTTTCAAACTGTCTAGTTACAATCAGGAAGTAACGATGTTCAAATAAAGAGTGATCCCTTGTGTCGAGGGACTTTTTCATAATAATAATAATAATAATAATAATAAAGTTTAATGTCGTAAACATCATGAATGATGTATGGACAGAGTCAGAAGAGGAAGTTTGAGGACTAAAATTCATATTTATTAAATTGAAAGTGTATTAATTACGATCGGATGTGTAAACACATGGAGTTTGTGTACAAACATAATAATGCTGGAAGCGATTCTCCTCACGAATGTCAGTACCGGTACGTAGGAAATCTATATTTTACTCCAGCTAGTTATGAGGTTTGCATTGGCATAAAAGCCTCTAGCATTTCTGTTCATTTATCTCGATGGAAGTTCAACTACTGCAAATATCCTCTCTGTGAGGAAATTAGCTATCCTCTGTTAACTGTTTAGTGGACATTAAGACAACAATGAGAGTATCCATACAGATTGGTACCATACTGATTTGGACATTTGGAAATGATCAGATTATGTAGCCGATATCGCAACATTATGTATCATGTCCATACCTTCCCTTCATCTTTGTAGTAAATCAGAATTCATTACAGGACACACCATTTTTCTTTCTTAAGTTCATTCCTTTTTTCTGTTTCGTTTCCTTTATTTTCCATTGTGCTTTCTTGTTCTTCCGCATATTCAAATGTTCATTTCGATATTTATTCATTCATTTATAAATATAATTATTATTTATTGTTTACACTACTGAGTATGTACAAACTTATGCAATAGGAATATTCAAACATAGTAAAGAAAAGAAGTCATTACAAAGTATCAGTATAAAAGTTTCTTTCAAAGTTTCTTTCCATAAGGAAAGAATTAGTCCTATGCTTGTAAATGCTAAAATGCGTGATATTTATAATTTCTAGAGATTTGTTCTGTAAAACTTAATATCTAAAACATAATGACTCTTATGGCATTTTCGCAATCTACATCGTAGAAAAACCAAGTTAGACTTTATCTGCCTCTAGTATTATAGCATGTGCACTCAAGTGCACGGAAACTTGCCGAAGTTTCTGGTTTCTTCTAGTTTTATTCTTTATTTAATGTTTGCAAGGAATCTTCTTCTCATTTATGCTCCGCACCAGCCCTGGGTGAGCCCATCTCTTATTGGTTTGAGTTCAAGTCCGAACGGATGCATTCACTTTGAACAACGCTAAGGCAGAGGTGAGCGGTGAAAAGTGGTGGAAGGTGTATCACAATGAATGTCTAGACCAGTCCTGGATGAGTGCGACTCGTATTGGTTTGAAGTCAAAAGCACAGCACTCTAAAATTAACCTATCCTTGCAAATAGTGTCTTCTATATTATATAATAGTCGTTTGAAGTAAACAAAGGACATGGATAACAAACCGAAAGTTATTTCCCTTATTGAACAAGGTTAAGATTAATTGTGAAATGATAATGTCCTCTCAATGGATCTAGAGGCTCTTGCCCGTACCCACCAACATAAAAAAGAGAAAGAGGAGGGGTGGGGAGTGGGCATGGCGGAGACGGTTTTGAATTCCCTTACCAACATAAATCTCTGCGTATTATATAGGAAAGACACAGTGCACTCGAGTGTACGTCATTAAAACAAACAGGATCTTACAGCATAAAACCTACATTTCTTGAGCAACACATCATGAGACAAGCAGTGAAAAAGCTTTTCTAAGATGACACATCAGGCCATTCATTCAACTGTCCGCCTGTCTGCTCAATCGCCTTCCAGTACTACCATCTTTCGTACACCAATATTCAAAAATATTTATATAGGTAACAGCTGCTCATTATTGCTAGTCAGTGGTAGGGATGCCCCCGGATCCACTATACCTTGACAAGCTAAACAGAACGTTTCTATAATAATTGAGGTAAGCCCCTTCGAATTTCAATTTTCATAGGAAAATTTAATTGAATGTTCAAATTTTAGTTCTAAATTAGAAGAAAATTAGATCATAATTATCAGACGATTTTATTGTTATTTTTAATTCAGCATAAAAAAGTACACATTTTCGGTAATTTCGTTTCCGAAATAGAAAAAAAAGGTTAAAATTAGTTGACTAATGAACAGTATTTTACGGACTATAAGACGCACCTTTTTACCTTGAAAACAGAGCTTGAAAGTTGGGTGCGTCTAATGGTCCGAAGTACATTAAAACATTTAAATTATGTTAAATATTGCCGGAAAATCATAGCTATAAAGAACGATAATATAGTTACATTGCGTGTATATGTGAACTGTGTAATAAAGGCTGTGAGCAATGCCACATAGAACAATGCTCGAAAAGAATTAAATCAATAAGTGAATATGCAAACATGTGACTCTGAAAACTGTAAATGGCTATTTTGCTGCAATTAACTTATTATTAAATTTTGGTACAAACTGTACATCAGTGAACTTGTCACAATCGTAAGATAAGGGTAGCTGGAAGCCAGGTAAACACTGCGAAGAGAAAGCAATGTTGAGTTCTTTTATACGAAAGGAGTTGTCTCCGCCGAGTGGTTTAAATGAAAACGACCTCTAAACAGCCTTATCATATGCTGAATTGGGGGTAGGGGGTGTAAAAGTATTTTCAATCTTTCTTGAGAATTTAGTTCAATTGTTAATTTTTCCCCCTTTAAATGTCCACCCTAAAATCAAGGTGCGTCTTATGGTCCGGAGCGTCTAATAGTCCGTAGGTAATCACACTTTGGTTCTCTGGGATTTGAACCCCGCATCCTCGGCATTCCGACCATTTTAGTCATAACATTAATGCACGAAATTAAATGAGCATCATAAAAATAAAAACTGTAAAAGCAACAAACAGGAAGCGAGCTATCTATCATAACGGAACATATAGCATTATATAAAGAACTTTAATTAGGGACATACATGAATCTTGCCATTCAACGGGAATTCATGGAATTTCATCCTGATGGCGTGCATACAAAGAGTCGTTTAAAAGGCATAGTGAGCGGTACAAAGTGCTCTTCAAAAATTTAACATCAAAAGTTTTACTTTCATACGTAGAAATAACATATGATAACGTTCACAAAGGAATGAAATGCAAAGGATGTGATTTCCCTATTCTTGGAAAAGCTTGTTATCTAGAATATAACAAAAGATTCTTTTCTTTGATCCAAGAAAATGATGAAGTCCACTTCCTTCAACCTTTTTAACCGCAGTGTGTTCCATATGATTCTTTTCATTTTGCAACTAATCTGATATGGAAAGGAGTTTGCTAACGAAGAGATGACATAATATAACGTTTTATATAGGTATATTGCAAGTATTATCGGGAGACTAGTAACAAGATAGTCAAATCTTCTATAAACATTTTTTAGAAGACGTATCTCGTGATGAGACAAATACAATACAAGTTTTTATACAGGGAGGGAATGAAAAGTAAGAAAGTAGTGAAATACAGAATGATAGAAAAACTCGTGCAAGTGTTTCATATCACATATTCTTCTCCTTAATACATAGGGCACTGTACCTGGAAATATGTATGCTCATGTTGCTTATTTATTTCATTTTCGTTAAATTCTAATTAATTTGGGACTTCTATTTATAGTCTCCTTACATTTAATTTTCATTCCTAACATACCCTATTTAATTGTCACCGACATTCATCATTTCACGTTTAAGCACAAAATAAGCATTTAGCATGTTTCTTTGTAAAGGTTTTTCACTTAGTTATAATTATACTGTAATTATTAGAGATCCAATGCTCAAAACAGACATTCAAACACATACACACACAAACACACACAATTATGTATAATTTTAATTCACTTTCTTTTCTTTTTTATAATCCCTCCTAATTTTAATTTACTGATGACTGGATACACTCGTTTGTCTTTTATTTTAGAGTATTGGTGCTTTATTGCTACTATTTTTATTATTGTTGAATTTTTTTAAGGTGTACAAATGATGTGTTTCATATCCAACCTGGCTGAGTTGGAGTAAATGCTGGTTTATACTTGGGGCATTAGAAGCGTTGCAGTTTTCAAACGACAGTGGAGATTATCAATAGCGGAGTGATCTGATCGTGAAGGATGGAAATGAATTGTGATAAATCTACGAAAGGAAGCGGCATCCATAAAATAAGTCGACTGGACCCAATTGCCGTCCCAAAGATAAACGTTATTTATTTTGTCTTGGCCCAAAGTATAGTGGTCAAGGCTTCTGATTACTAACCATAAGGTCCTGGGTTCAACTTCAGCTCTTACTAAGGAAATTTTATTAGTGATGGGCAACACAGGGGCTCACAACAAGGGACTATTTTCCGGATGTAGCGTGCCAGATGAAGACGATATGGATCCATCCAGATTACTCAACTACTTAATTTCTGCCCTGCCAGAACGTGAATATGTTAGAGTGAACCTGGTGATATTTCGGGCTGACTGAGGACCCCATTTGCTGCTGGAAGAGACTATGTACCATGTACTTTATGTTTGCACCAGACACAGAGAACCGAGGAAGAACTTGAAGGATGCAGCTGAAATAACGCATGAACCATGGGCTCCGGAACTAACTTCCTGGTCTCAGAGAGGCCCCTACAAAGCTTTCAGGAAGTATACCCAGAAAGTGGTTTTAGAAAGGAAACAGCAAGATGAAGACCATCAGTGACGTTTCCAGTGGATATAAGTTATACACAATGAGAGCCAGTAAGTGTCCCTGCCAGACACTCTGATGATAGGATGAGAGAAAAACATAATCCTGAATTTGTAAGGAGCGAAGAATCATGTTATTATATGAAAATTAATTTCAATTTCAATGTATGACCAGGGGTGACTTACAGCCACTGGCCGTGGGTTAAATAAATGGGACAATAAATAAATAATAAATAATAGTGATGGGCAGAATCGAATTACTTCAAGTATCGAGTAATCTGATCTCGAGTAATATAAAGAATCAAATGATAATTCGAATGAAAAAATTCTCGAATGAAAGCAGGATCCGAGTACTCGCGATGTGAGATAGAGAACTCGAGTCGGTGGCCGAGAAGTGATAACTAGGCTACTAAAAACTAACTCGATTGGTTATTCAACTCGTTATTTGAATGTTCAGCTCGGCAATTTCATTGTGTTATAAGCAGTCTTTAAAACTTAGTGCCCGAACCCACAGAGGGAGATGATTCCGGTTACCAACAACCTGAGTATAGGGGGTGGGGGCGATTGCGTAGCTGATAAGACAGTCATTGATGGTAGTACTGAGAAGTCAATACGCTCGTAGTACGGTGCCTCTCAAATTGGTCAACAGTGTACCTTGTCATTATGCGTGTTTATAAATGTATAATACGTGTTCGGAATACCGAAAGTAAAGTATTCTAAAACGCAAACATATATTGAAACATTTGGGAGGGACCATTACACACAAACAGGAAAACGTAACGTTTTGCATGCTTGTAATGTGAGTTTAGAGAATGAGAAGTTATTTTGTGGTCTTTCTATACCTGTAATCCGCTTTGTTTACTATCACGTGAACAAGCATATGGTAGCTACCGCATACGCCGAGCAAAGTCTGTACAGTACAGTTGCTGTTAACATATTCGATCGGGCACTAAGTTTTAAAGCCTGGTTATAAGATATACTTGTATTGGTTCCTGAAATGGTAGTGGGTGTGTTAGTTGCACGCAGCGCTGTCAGATATTGCGTTAATCTCATTATACTACTAGCGTTCACAGAGTAAATATACATAAGAGTAATACGCTATCTTGTTTGCCCTGGGATATTCTGTTAAGAATCTGCTGTTGGCAATACTGAGCGCATAGTAGCTCTGCGTTCATGTATATGTCTTTCTTGCTTAAAAAAATTATGCCACGATAACGAAGATAACCGAAGTGATACTGTCGTAGCACGTTATCGTGCATTAAATATAAAACACTACATTCAAACGTGTCAGAAAATAATAACTGTACAAATGAGTAAAATAATATGTAACATGTTTTACCAATGTATATTACTTCTGTGGAATTATATCAATCTCAATTTAGTTGACAGGTTCATTGTTTGAACTGTTATGTGATAAAGGAAATTTCCACGAATCGAGCCACAACAGAATGGCTCAGCAACTTAATCCCTTAAGTACACTGCAAGGTTATAAGAAGGGCAAAGCGTATCTGCATTAAGCGAATTCGCAGTTTGAACCGTAATATTCTTTTCTTCCTTTTTACAGGGATTATTCTGAATTTTAAATCGGCCACAAGAAGCTTTAAAACTAGTTTATTCTGAGCAGATAGGTCTTTGTTACTCTCATTGGGCGTAAAAATGGGATCGTTACTTCCATGAGGGCAAGCTGTAAATATTTGATATGTCAGTTTATAACACGAGTGGAACACGGCCTATTGGATGAGAGAAAGTGTACAATCTTATAAATACATCTTCCTCACGCAAAACACAAATCCACTTTAAAAGTTTGAGATTACCTGCATTTTACATCGTGGAAAATCTATAACTCTACAGGCATGCTTATGTCAAAAGCAATCTGGGTTAAACGGTTAGTTTAAAGAATCATGAGAGAATATAAATAGCTTGAAAGAACCTACTCAAGCAATGTTTAATGGCCAATATATCTGTGTTTTCCAGCTACACTTTCTTCCATGGCGAGATCCCTAGAAGAGTTCGATCAACGATTGCTACGCCATCTACATACTTAAGTGATATATGACTAAATTAGGCTGATGTTAGAATGCTGACTCGTTAATGACTGTCTCGTCAAGAGGGGCTCAACTACTTCCTCGATTGTCATCAAGAACTCTACTCTTCATCTGGTGCACCAAAATACTTTACTGGTAATTATGAATTTCCAATACTAATAATACTAATACTAATGATAATAGTAATAATAAATAGAATAATTTTAATTAAATTTATACAATATAATCAAGTAAAAAGATAAAACAAAGTGTCAGATGAAAGTAATAGGTCACATTTTAGAAACTTCTTGGTTTTAGACTAAGGTTTCTAGAGAAAGTTTGATCAGCATATATATGAAGATATATGGGATAACTAGAATATTAACAGAACAAATTTACAGCAAATTCATAAAGTCAACAAAATCCATTTTTTGCCAAAACATCTGAAGGCGTACTAATATGCACTCACTCTTCTTCAGTCTTCAACATCATGTTTAGTTCTACCCATTGAGGTCAGTGGTTCTATCTAATGATGAAAATTTTCTATTTAAAAAGAATGTGATCGTTAATCTATCGTAACTCTGCTAACCGTAAACAGATTTTGTCCAAAATGAATAGGATTTTAAAATAGATTTTGTAAGTGTGTATATACTAAGTTTCATGAAAATCTAATAAAGCGTATTCGAGTTGTGCGTTCAGACACATGGACGGACAACCGGAAATACATTTTTCTGGTTCTTCTGGCAATTAATTATAACAGTATCATAAAGAAGTAGAATATCGCTGAGTTGGTTGTGTGCACATCGGCACACGAGCATATCGGCATACGTGCACATCGGCACAGTCGCATTTTCATGCACATCGGCATAGTATTTTTATCCTTCCAATATCATCGTGGTCATCGCCACACACCCTTAGGGGTGGACATAGAGACAAAGTTGGAATTACATTATCGTATTGAATGCACTGGAGTTCACAGTAACTGCTAGATAGACAGAAAGACAAACACTTTCTTCTATTATTATAGATACATACTGTGTACATTAATATTATAACTGTATTGTTTAGAAATCATTCATAAAGTATCTGCCTGCGATTGAATGAAATTTTGAATTAACCTAACCTAACCTAACCTAACCAAACCTAACCTAACCTAACCTAACCTAACCTAACCTAACCTAACCTGACCTGACCTGACCTGACCTGACCTGACCTGACCTGACCTGACCTGACCTGACCTGACCTGACCTGACCTGACCTGACCTGACCTGACCTGACCTGACCTGACCTGACCTGACCTGACCTGACCTATCCTAACCTATCCTAACCTTCCTAACCTAACCTAACATGACTTAACCTATCTACGATATCAACGGCCGGTTTCCTTAGCCGCGGTAGCTGCGAGGTGCTTCCTTGGAGCCGTGGTGAAGGAGGGTGTAGGTTTGAGTCTCTATGTTCACCCCTACCCCCAACGTGGTGTGTGGCGATGAGCACGATAACCATTACAAGAAAAAAGTACTATGCCGATGTGCACGAAAATGTGACTGTGCCGATGTGCACGTATGCCGATGTGCACGTATGCCGATGTGCACGACAGCGCTGAGTTATACTTTATGTGTACGTAACTTGGATTTTCAGGACTCTGTACAGCAATAATGATCACTGGATAATGAAGTCCAAATTTGACCTTAGGGGTGGTTACCAGAATGAAACCTTTTAGCATACTGAAAATGATTATCTTTCTTACATGGATAAATAAATTTATTGCAACTGAAGTAATGCTACTCGATACAGTGATATTAATCATAAATGGCAGAAACCCTTTCTAGAGTATTGTTATGTAGAACTCGATAAAAGAGGAGATTCGAGCCGTTTTCAATACATTCATACGTCACATGCATGTGAACAAATAAGAATCACAATGCGGAAATTTCACTCTTGACGTGTACGCTGGAGCGGAACTTCGAACTGCTTTCTTATTGAACAGGCAATAAAAAGGGAAACAAATCGTTCATAGACATGTAAATGGACAATGTTGTCACTTATTTACACTAAAAAATTGTATAACGTGTCAAAATGCTTGGATGCATGATTCTAGAAAGAGATTTACATAGAATGCAATTCAACTAGAGGCAAAAAAAAAATGAAACCAAAACAAAATCATGAATAAAATACAAACGAACAAAAGAACTAGACCACGGCACGGGAGCTAGTGTTGTTTCAGATAAGGAACTATTTCCTGACTTGCATCAATTTAAAAGGATCTCTTAACTTTCCTCCTACCATGTTATCTGAGTTACACTGACTACCACTGGGGTCATAAAGACCACTGTTGACTCCAATGGTACTAGCAAAAAATGGTAAATAAGCAGTAAATTATAAAAAGGCGTTACTCAAATTATTAAGGTTACGACCATGAGAAAGCTACAAAGAAAAGTAATAAACCGATAGATTTGGAAAAACAGTACAACGCTAAAAAGAAGCAAGATTTACTTTAATAGGCCTATATAACTGACATATCAATATCGGTGAATATTCACACTGAGGCTGGCTTTATGGTTATTTAACGTCTTAAGCTTTCGACCACCACCGGTATATCGGTATATCCCCCAGTTCTTTTCATGCCTGTAAATCTTCAAACGTATGTCAAACTTATGTACACATAAATGACATTTACCCGAGCCGGGATCGAATCCGCTACCGTAAGAAGAGAAAGTCAGTGTAATACTGACTTATCTACCCAGGATGACCATGAAATAATTTGAAATCAATCTTAGAGTAAAATCAATGCGAATAAAAGCATTTCTGAATACGTATTTTGTGTGAATATATATGCTGGTCTAGTTGAATTACGGTACTTATCTTTTCTCCAAGAGAAAGTAGATGTACTGGTTGAAACGACAAAGTATACTGCAAGTAACATTGATTATATAGGCCTATATATATTCAGTTATTCGTGGGTGGAATGAACTGAATTATTAGTAATCTAATACAAACAATGACAGTAATAACAACATATATTGGGGAAAAAGTTACGAGAATAAGTTTCCTAGACAAGTTTAACATCCCAAAAACCATAATTCTTTGATAGGCTACTAACTTAATATAAATTAAGGTCAGCATTAACTATTTACAGGACAAAAAACATAGATTAAATACCTCAATATCGCCCTACGTAATTATACTTACTTACTCAATAGCAATAGACAATTCCTAAGCAAGCCAAAGGAATACGAGGTCTGTCTAAAAAGTATCCGACCTTTAATTTTCACGCGCGTAATATTAATGCTAGGGTGGCGCCACTGTGCACAATGGAAGAAGAGAGCTTAATGCATATGCTTGAAATTTTTCTCTGCCTTTGAAAGTGCCAGTCACTGCCTGCTAGCCTCAGAGTGAGGTCCCGCATTTTGATGTCTCTCAAGATACTGCATCAAATTTTGTCAAAAGCTTGGTGATTCTCAAAGCAAAACAATTCGGAAGATTCAGTATAAGTGTTAGAAGTGTCCAGCAGATCCTGTGCAACCTGAAGGCGGAGTTCTTTCTGTTCCGTTGAAAGCAGCTTTGGCACAAATTTTGCAGCCACTCTGCGCATGTTCAAATCATCACGCAAAATCGCTCGTGCGGAATCTTTACTGATCCCAATCTCTTCGGCAATCTCTCGTACGGTCAAACGACGATCTCCCATTACCAGATGTTCAACCCTCTCAATGACAGCTGCATTCCGAGCGGTTTGTGGCCTCCCGGAATGCTGGTCACTCTCTGCCGATGTGCGGCCTTTTTTGAATCGGTTGAACCTCTCCTTGATTTGTGTTACCCCCAAAGCATCATCTCCAAACTCCTGCTGAATCTTCCGAATTGTTTCGCTTTGAGACTCACCAAGCTTTTGACAAAATTTGATGCAGCTCAACTCGTTCAGTCATCTTCAGAGATATCAAAATGCGCCGAGCGCTTATCATGGGACCTCACTCTGAGGCTAGTAGGCAGTGACTGGCACTTTCGAAGGCAGAGAAAAAATTCAAGCATGTGCATTAAGCTCTCTTCTTCCATTGTGCACAGTGGCGCCACCCTAGCATTAATATTACGCGCGTGAAAATTAAAGGTCGAATACTTTTTAGACAGGCCTCGTATTATCTATGTTATGCATCCCGGAGGTTCATTGCCACGAATACATGAGCCCGCCATTCAACCCTTTTCTGTGCTAACTGCATTCAACTATCCCTCGCAAATCCTACTTCCCTTAAATCTATTCTAATATTATCTTCCACCTACGTCCAGGTTTTCCAGAGTCAATATCAGAGTCTATCAGAGTCAATATTTGATAGATATGTCTTTCCTCCCCCATGCTTACAGCATATAGATATGTCTTTCCTCCCCCATGCTTACAGCATATCCAGTCCATTTCATCCTCCGTGATTTAATTACCTTTAATATATTCGGCGAAGAGTATAGGTTATGAAGCTCGTCATTATGGAGTTTTATCCAGTCCCCATTTTCATCTCTCTTCGTCTATTTTCGTAAGACCTTGTTTTCGAATACTCTCAGATTATGCTTCCCGAAGAGTAAGGGACCATGCCTCGCATCCATATCACACAACCGGAAGGATAGTAGTCTTATACATTTTTACTTTTAGGTTTTTGGACAGAAGACGAGAAGTTAAAAGTTTCTGAATTGCGTAAAAACAAGCCTTCCTGATTTTAGTCGACACTAACTTCTGCCTTAATATTATTGGTATATGTAATTATTGATCCTAGATATTTGAATTACTCCACATAGTTATGTTAATTTTTTAATAGCAGAAGGCATTACAAACGACTCTTCTCTTTAATTCTTACTATTTGAGATCCTGTTGAAACTGTACGCATACAAACCGGCGTTATTACAATGCACGTTCTCTTAGATTGCATTCAATATGACACAAAGGCAACTTCCAGTCCATAGAAAAGAGCGACTTACGGTATATCAATGAATGGTCTGGGTTTAGGTCGCAAACGTGAGCAGAAGTTTTATATTATTACCATGAAACAGAACTCCTATACTCTGTCAAAGTAACTATATTGCCTTTACAATTCAAAATGGGTTCAAACTTCATAATCGCATTCACACACAACGTGTTGGCATATAATACACCAAACTCTCTGGAATTAACTTACAGTAGAATGACCGAGTAAAATAGTCCATCCTTTCTCTCGTGGGGACAATCATGAATCAATGTGACGATTTTTTAAAAAAGAAGAAAATTAACTTTTTAATCTGCGAATCAAATAAAAATTGTATTACATTGATTAAGGATTCTAAAAAAAGATGTGCATGATATAAAATAAAGTTTCTCCCATTATAATTATATAAAAAATGGACTTTCGCTTTAATTTCTATGAAAATACTATTTACATATTTCTAATATAAAGTAACGATTTTTACGTTAGAGCCTTTTCTTTGTGGAATGAGTTGATATTTCAACAAACGCTAGATTTTTAACAAGTAATGTCTTTCTACATATGTTTTTCATCATAAATATTACTAATATTTTGATAATATTATGAAATTTTGAATACACATTTATCACAGTAGGCCTATTGAGTAATATGGCGTGCAATCTCCACAGTAACATGTATAGATATTTTTAATTAGAATAACTTATCATATTAAATTTTTAAACTGTTAGCTTTCTTTACAAATTAATTAATTTCCAGATGCCCTTCGAGTGAATTTATATACTGGTATAATGTTTTATCCATTATATAAATACTTTTGCACAATAGTTTACAGTTTGTTATTACAATATCATTACAATGTTATTACAATGTATACAACCTTGTAATCTACAATCTTCTAAAAATATTTATATCAGGCATAAGGTTTTGAACATTTTAAAATTACTTTTATGGTATAAAATGGAACATAAAATTATACCAATATTCTTTACCAGGTTTAAGAAAACTAGCATTCCTTTTGACACCATTAGGCTTGCGTGTTTATCATAGGTAATCCTACGACAGATTACGAGTTTATCGATATATTTGCGAGGCCGAAGTTCGAGCAAACTTATCTGATGAAACTCGTAATATCGAGTAGGAATTATGAAGACTATTCCACGAATAAAATGTAACGTATTTTGTAAATAATTATTTTCTTAATTTGTTCTCAATATTCGCCCGCTACGGTGAATAAACAACTCTAAATCCAAATCTATGAGATCACAGCATATTAAACGAATGAACAGTCCATGCATCGATTCGAGTTCCCAATGCTACCAACAACGCGTTACCACAGGTGGAGTGCGTCAGCATCAGAATGGTATAAAAGCACATGAACTGGCTTGCACCGAATCGAAATTGTGGATTTAATCAATACACATTTACATTATTTCAATTTCTAAACAAGTTATGTTGTAAAAAATGTGTTTTTATTCTGTTCACTGGCAGCATGTGATGTATTAATAATGCACGTAGATACCTTACGTTTCCAGTAACGATCTGACGTTTTATCAGATAAAAATGTATACTTGTGACCCTAGGAAGCATATTATACGATAAACGATCTTGATTGATCTATATCCATGGGCATAATTTCAGCTTTTTAACTGGGGTGGCAAGGTGGCAAGGGTATGGAAATGTTTTAAAATTTGGCGTTAAAATGATGTAGTTTAAGCATTTTTAAAACTTTTTCACATACCATACCAGCATAAATGTTAAGTTTAATAAAGAATAAAGATTGTGCCACGTATATAAACTGTAATTTTTCACTTGTTTGCAAATAACTGATATTTTTACTGCCGATTTTTGGGGTGGCAAAAAGAGGGGTTTGGGAATTCTGGGGTGGCAACTGCCACTCCTTGCCATCCCGTAATTACGCCACTGTCAATATCCGAGGAATTTCTGAAGATTATTGGTCTACATCAATGAAAGGAGTAGTCATGTTAATATAAGTTTAGGGAAAGTAAAAATATATGGGGTGAGCCAGAATTAACTTTTTTTTCCATAAAACCGTTAAGAAACATACACATTTCAATCTCATGAGTGAGAATGGAATGCTATCCGCCCGCAGTGAATGGTATTCTATAATTTTAATCGAACACTTTAAGTTATTTGGGGTAAATGTGGATTATTTTTATTGCATTTCCATAACATAAATTTTTTTCTGCTATTGTGTGTTTCTATTGTGACCTAATAACCACGGAGAGTTTCTGCTTTTCTTATAACAGTAATTTGCATAGTGGTATAGCGGTAACCAGTACAAGCCAATAATACACAATTTGTATATGAAAGTTTTGCCGCTGTATGGAGGACTCGCTCTCACACTTAAATAACACTCCTAATCGCCGTAATGAAAGTGGGCGGGTTGAGAACGGGTATTACTGCGCCGCCATTCTGGGGCCCTGCTTCGCTGTTTGCTACATTCACGATACAAATCCCTAGGGCCAACCTCATTTATATGGACTGTGATTTCCCTGAAAATCGATAAATTAAATAATATTACAGGAAGTGCTGTTCACGTCCCCATTACTTACACAGCGTATTTGGAAATGTACATACTGCGTGCAGAAATTAAAACCGGAGCATTAAGTGGAAATTGTAGGGGTTAATTGAAGTGCCCTACATTCAGGTGATTTTCGATTCACTCCCTAGCTCAATTCGACGTCTACGAAAACAGACAACCAATAAGGATGCTTTATTTTTTCTATTTAAATTATTAAACGGTCGACCGTTGTGGCAAAGAGAATGTTTTCGCTCTCCGCCTGCAGAGACCCTGGGTTCGATTCCTGGTAAGGGCAAGTTTCCTAGGTGGGATTTTTCCGGGGTTTTCCTTACCAGTGAAATTAATGTCGGGGAAACTTTAGGCCCTCATGGTCTCCATGGTCGGAGTGAGTGTGTGTGTGTGTGAGTGTGTGTGTGAATGGTGTGACTCAAACGGTGTGTTGGTATTGTCTCGGAGGTGGCCCCAGCATTGGGCAGATGAATCATCCGCAGAGGCCCTCCATGTCCTTGTCTGTTCAAAAATGTATAGGCCTATACCTCACCTACAGACAATTCCTCCTCCGACTGGTCACGGCCCTGTAAAGCCCAGACGGAGTGGGCCGCAATATTGTCCCTACAACGAAGGAAGCAAAACTCAGATAAAGGAGAAAAAAAAATTATTAAATTACGGTACGTATATAAGGCTTCTTTCGCAATGGATTCGAATCCTGGTCGGGAAAAGTATCCGGTATTTTCACCTGTAAGACGAATTTTCGTCCTCCGCGGTGGTCTAGAGGTAGCGTGCCTCTAGATCCGAAGGTCGCGGGATCAAACCCGGCCGCGGTCGATAGATTTTTCAGAACGTAAAAATCCTTGGCACGGAGTCCTCTGTGAGGGACTTTAAGCTGGGGGCTCCGTGTCGTAGATTTACTGCACGGAAAAGAACCCCAAGCCTAAATTAGAGCCTCTGGGAAAAACTTCTCGGCCCTTTCACGTCCAAATAATACCTTAGTTTCCGGAGGGGGGTTGAGAGGCGATGGGCTTACCACCTGTCCCTCTGCTCTCTCTGGGAAAATAAGCGTAACCCCATAGGGGTTACAGGAACTAGTCAGTCAGTCAGTCAAGACGAATTTTGGATTACTTCAGGCTCCTGTGGTCCCCGGATACCATCTGGACGTCATTATCATATTCATCCCAACCTAGCTATGATCAGAGTGTGTGTGTGCGAATGGTTTGTCTTGTCCAATGCGTTGTCGTTCGTGTTGTCTAGGAGGCGGCCTCGGCATTGGACTGATCGCCATTCGGGGAGGCCCACCATATCTTGTCTGGTTAAAACAGTATGTATGTGATTCAATAGGCTATCAATTATAGACTTATTTTCGATTACACTAACAAATAAATTTTACTAGGGCAAACTAGGTAAGAAAAGAAAGCTATGGCAAATTTAGTGACTCAGTTTCTTTAAAAGAAATGTGGAAAATCTATTCCATAGTTAGGGTAAAATATTCTGTCATAGAGCATTCCCTAGTCTTCTGTCGTTAGGTACAAAACATGCAGGGAATGCTGACTGTGCAGAGTATGTAGGCTACATTGAAAATTTAACCTATGAAATTAAGTTGTTTGTTTTGGTTGTTAAAGATACTGAAAAGGTTCACTGTTTTATAATGAAAATCATTACATTTAAAATAAATGTTGCTAAATAAACATTTCTTAATCTGACAAATTCATATCAGATTGATATCGAGAAATGAAGTGAAGAAAATAATTACTGCATGCTTTCTAGGCTTACAGGAAACCTCTAAAAAATGGATAATGTTAAATATAAGTTCTTGCCTGAAGAATATATTGAAATAAGGTCATGATTTATACTGCAGATCCTAACCTGTAAAATTAAGATTGGTAAATAAATGCCTTATATTATGCGTGCTAAACTACATGTAACCGAGGCGTCCTAAGCCTCACTTAACGGCGCTAGGTTAGTTGAGATAATGATGGTTAGCCTAGGTAAGCAGAGGCATTCGGTTTGCGTGACGATTCGAAATTGCTTAGTTTGACGTCGGAAAATCCCGGTCTTCCTCTGGCATTTATCGGCGGTGACACAGTGCGGTCTTCTTCTCTAGAATTCTTCCGTTAAGGGCCAATTGTATAAAACTCTCAAACTGATGGTTGTTTTTAACTGAAAGTTGGAAAATAACTAGCTACGTATGTTTATAAAAATAACCGTAGATTGTGCAACTCACAGTTTTAAATAACTGGAGGAAATATTAAAACATCTGGCAACAGTGCAAAAGGTGAGGAAAATTTGCAGAGAGGATTATGTTTATATATTTAGTCATTGATTTTAAATTGTTTAAATAAAGAAAAGCGCCACATTACACATACGTCTATGGTATTTATTTTCAGCTGTTTAGTAAAGGTGAGTTTTTTCCAAAATCATTTCAATGAGGTCATGCATATATTTTTTACCTGTCCTTAGAGGTGTTTAGGTGTGTAAGTGCAACCTACAGCACCTATAATGTCTGGAAGGTTACGAATATTGCAGAAATTGCAGAAGTCCTTAAAGTATAATTTTCTCTTGTCAAATTATGAATGGTTCTACTGGCTGTTCGTTTGTCCCCAGTAACTATTTGGAAGCTTCCAAAAACAACAATTCGTATAAGACCTCAGGGCTGACCCTGAATATCATAAACATATCATGAATTCGCTTTGTTTTTTAATGCAATGGGAGACATAACCTCTGTCTAGTTCTCCTGTCCAAATACCGGTAACATGTCATTCAGTACTAATAAAAGATTCCTTCTGTTATGACATGACATTCTGTTATGACATGATGCACCATGGGTTTTCATCACATCACCAGATGGGGTATCAGAATAATCAGAAATCTATAAATAAATGTTGGTATTTTGTAATTTAGGGCTACAATAACCAACAACAAAGCTAAGGTACCGGTATCTGCATTTTTAATGTCAATAGACAAAATGAAAGCAAACTGAATCTAAATTATATAAAAACTAGCATGTGCCCGCGGCTTCGCCCGCGATAATTATTTCAAAAATTAAAAATTAAGAGCATAATAGTTAAATCATTATATTTATTAACACCTAAATCACGTGGACTACAACCCACAATTAGATAGCGTCGCCTGGTAAAAGCGACCTCAGATTCGAGTTCCTTGGCCCAGAATACCCCTGTACAGTGAGTTTCGTCCAAATCGAACAATGTTTGACCATATTTAGGCCTATATTGATTATCCCTCTTCCGTGTACGTTGAACATTTCATATGTCTTCGGGCCTTGATATTCTAAACAAATGAATCGTCCAGGATGGACTTACAAAATCAAGCGATCGCCCGCGATAATTATTTCAAGAATTAAAAATTAAGAGCATAATATTTAAATCATTATATTTATTAACACCTAAATCACGTGAATTACATACCACGATTAGATAGCGTCGCCTGGTAAAAGCGATCTCAAGAGTCGAGTTCCTTGGCCCAGAAAATCCCTGTATAGTGAGTTTCGTCCAAATCGAACAATGTTTAACCATATTTAGGTCTATGTTGATTATCCCTCTTCCGTGTAGGTTGAAAATTTCATATGTCTACGGGCCTTGACATTCTAAACAAATGAATCGACCAGAGTGGGCTTACAACATTCAAGCGATCGCGATGCTTTTATTTCCACGGTATGACAAAAATAGCCAAAAGCCAACTGCAATTGATTTGACATTGAAATGTAGGCTATTACTGCAATCTGATGCTTCGACAGCGCTAAAATCACGTTTTCTGCCAGTTTTTCACTCATAACTCGCGAACGAAAGCTAAAATTTTAAAAATTCGGCTTCGAGGTGCATTCGCCCACCTTTCAGTCCATCTATCTTTAAAATTTCAGATCTCTGCGTTCAGTAGATTTCGATGGGCATCGCGGACAGACAGACAAACACGTCCTTTTATTATTAAAAGATAGCATGTGCCCGCGGCTTCCCCCGCGATAATTATTTCAAAAATTAAAAACTAAAAATTAAGAGCATAATAGTTAAATCATTATATTTATTAACACCTAAATCACGTGGAGTGCATTCCACGATTAGGTAGCGTCCCCTGGTAAAAGCGAACTCAGATTCGAGTTCCTTGGCCCAGAAAACCCCTGTATAGTGAGTTTCGTTCAAATCGAACAATGTTTGACCATATTTAGGGTTGAATATCCTTCTTCCGTGTAGGTTGAAAATGTCATATGTCTGTGGGCCTTGACACTCTAAACAAATTAATCGTCTAGGATGGACTAACAAAATCAAGCGATCTCGTTGCTTTTATTTCCAAGGTATGAGGTATGATGACAAAAATAGCCAAAGCCAACTGTAAGTGATTTGATATTGAAATTTATTACTGAAACTGATGTTTCGAAAACGCAAAAAAATGCACGTTTTTTGCTCATTTTTCACTCATAACTCACGAACGAAAGCGAAAATTAAAATTCCGGCTTCGAGGTGCATTTTCCGACCCTTCAGTCCGTCTATGTATAAAATTTCAGATCTCTGCATTCAGTAGATTTCGCTGGGCATCGCGGACAGACAGACGGAGGACAGACAGACGGTGGACAGACACTTCCTTTTATTAATATAGATAAAGATAATGATTAATAACTCACATTGTACTTAAGAAATGGATTTCTAGTGTATTTTCACTGTTTGAAATGTACCGGTATTTAAAATTTCCAAATCATCGGTTAATGTTTTAACTTGCAAAAATTCACCAGTTATATTAAACTGTTGATTAAGTTGAGATAAACTTGGATTAATGTTTATACAACAAAAAAGATAGTTGAATGTAACTGAAAGTTAATTTTGCATTCTAACTAGCCTTCAGTTTACATGTTTATACAACTGGCCCTAAGAGTTTTAATTGTAGTTGTTATAGGAGATATGCTCGCTTTTAAGTAGACGTAAGGGGAAGTTTGGGAATCTATGAAGCATTATGTTCTAGAAAGAACACTTCATGGTATACAGGTAAGTCATGTAAGATAGTAAAGCATCATTATAAAAATCACAAGTCAAAGTATTTACAGCTAATAAGAAAAGATTTCAGCCATTTCATAAAATATGGGAATTTTTCTCTCAAAGATGGATGTTATAAAACTAGTGTAAGTGGGTACTTAAAAAGAGTTAAAACCCATAGTTCACAGAATATTAATGAATTATGTGTATTTATGTTGTTTCATGTGTAAAATTTGTCGATTACTTATTTATTGCGTTTAAGTTATTTTTTTTTTTACAATTATAGCATGATTTCAACACTCCTTAATACCAAGTAGTCAAGAATAATCAGCTATGTTCTTTTTTATTTGATAAAATATAGGCTACATCTTAAGGTAGAATTTAGTATAAGATTACCTTAGAAAATATGTGTTCTTAATTACTGTGTAAGGAAGCAAACAATGACTTTTTGTCCTAACCGTAATGTACCGCCCGTAATGCTGTTAGCTTTATTACATTATTATTGTAAAAGTTAAATAAATTTTCTGACTATCTGGTAAAAGTTTATAATTTTTATTTCACCCCTGAGACCTTAATAACATTAAGACTCTAACATTAATAGCAGAACAGCAAATGAGCTCTTTTTGTGCACCATTAAAATCATTGTCCAAATTATGTCCCATCCGTAATAGATTTTGAAAATCAATTTTAAGTATTTGAAATAAGTTTTAAATAATGTTTTCCATGTAGTATGAAGGAGAAGGCATAGTAGATCTTTCTTGTGCAGAACCAGTTCAAGTTCATTATTTATGACATGTAATGAGCAAAAGTAGTTTTCATAATATGATGCAATGTCCCACCCGTAATTATGAAATGGCTGATTTGTGTTTAGATATTTTCTTATGAATCATAAGGAAGATGGATCTAGTGGAGATTTCTTTAGATAGGGCTAACTGTTAGATGATTCTACGTATTACTTATCGGAACGTTTGTCTGAAACAGAAAATACAAAATTTAACAGCAAGATCTGAAATTAATAGTAAGATATTCTTTTCAAAGAAACCTGTGCAAGAAGACTACTTATGTCAGTCCTACGTCCAAAAATATGGTAGGCCTACCTTATGGAAAAATTTACTTTAAAGTTGTGACCAAGTAACATAAAAAAGAAGCACACAATGTGCATAAATAAAATGCTTTACCTTGCATTCTCGGGTCCACTCACAAACCATAAATCTTGCAGGCCTACACTTAAATCTGTTTCTGATAATACTAACGTACAGTACACTGGACGAATGTAAATTCCGATCACATTAAAAAATAACACTTTAACACATGGACTCGATACAAACCCTACACGACATACACCGCAGACATTCTTCCACTGATGCCCAAGTTATCCAATCACGTGATATTACCCCATACTCGCTAACTCAGTCAAGGTGACTCACCTGGTAAAGGACGGAGGGTGGGGTTGAAGCTCGGTATTTGCACAGATTGATCTTTTTCTTTTGTTCTTCATCGCTTTAATTCTTGGCTCAATTTATTTTTGATCTATATATTCTTGAGTGTAACTATCAATCAACCTAGAAAACAACTTTTGGGGTCCTGAAAAGTACACGATGTCTATTGATTGTGTAAAAGTAATTGTCATGCAAATTATCTGTTTACAAGCGTGTACAGAAATGCACGAGAACGTCAAGAAAAACGAGATTCTTCAAAAAGCTCAGAGAAATTTTATTGAAAACAACCCAAACCATATTTTTCTATGAATACTGAAAAAGAGTAATGAAAGGGGGCATAACCTATGAACTAATCTAATACGATTTTCTTTGTTCTCTTTTTAACTCTGAGAATCATTTATTATAATATGTGTCTTGTTGATGGTTAAAAATAGGAAAAAAGTCCTTGCTTGTACTTACTACTACCATGTGAAAAGCTTTATGTTCCAATTTAATATTGTTTCATAGTAAAGTAGGGTTAGTAGTTTTGGAGATATATTGTCCAGATTTTCACTAACAGAAATATGGTCACCGTAGTTATGGGGGTGTCAAATCTATGCTAAAATGGACAGTAAAATTATTTAATTAACTGAGGAATACAACGTCACTAATGCAAAATAAAGGATTGTCCATATTCCTGCTCATAAGCAATCAATGAGTTTGCTTGTTTGTAGTAGTAAGTTGTGGATTTATACATGAATTCTGAATCGTGGTGTTTTCTATGAAGGAAATAGCAGTAAAATAATCCTGTATTCAAGTGAACAATGGGGATCTTAAACAATTTAATACATCATTTCTGTGACAAGAGAAGTCTTTCATAGAGAAATTCAATAACGAAATACCTGACTTGAATGCCTGCTGTTTAAGAAAGGTTCCTATTGTATGTATGGCGCATTCTAATTATTTTCAAGTGACTTTCAAAGGCTAGGTAATTGTATGGAGTGACCTGCCATGTAAAACATTCAATAAATGCCACACGAGCGTTAGGTAGGCCTGTGTCACAGACTGAACAAGCTTATGGCCTGAATTATATTCATTCCCTCTCGACAAGCAAGTGCATGTCAACCGCTGCCTCGTCCACAGATACAGTACTTCAATATTCCAACACTAGAACATAATACTTTGTGAATATGTAACATTCTACCTGATCCCGTTCTTGGATGCCAGTTAAGTGTTACGTAAGGAAATTGTACTTTATTATCGGGATAATATTATCAGGAAGAGAGACGGAACATAAAATTTTTCGTAACTAATTTTAGATTGGTTGGTTATTTAACAACGGGGGATGTACTGCCAATTAGGCCTGTGACCGTCGCCGGTGTGCCGGAATTTTGTTCCGCAGGAGTTCTTTTACATGCCAGTAAATCTACTGACAAAGGCCTGTCACATTTATGCACACATAAATGTCATTGACCTGGGCCAGGATCGAACCCGCAACCTTGGGCACAGAAAGCCAGCACGATACTAACTGCGCCACCTAGGCCGACAACTAATTTTAGAGAACCTCTAAGATTTTAGGATTTTAGAGGATAGCGGAAGGAAGAATAGAAAAACCAATAACCATAAAACCCAATTATAACTGATTCCGCTTTATTGTTAAAAAAATAATACGTAGGCCTATTTGTGGAACTGCTGGCATGACCTATAATTACATATTTCTTTAAATGAATGGTTGACAATCATGTAAACATAACGGAACATCAAGGTGGCGTATAATCTAATGTCATTAATGTAATGGTTTACTTTTCTGCGCTTCTAACTTGGATTAGTTTGGAACTACGAAGCACTTCCCACAGGCTACAGTGCAAGGCAAGCAGTAGCTCATTTTGAATGCATCGCATGTTAGAGATGTAGGAAAGTTTTATATCGACGATAAAGAAGCACAGCAATTTGGCGCAATAAGATATCATTAAACGTCACTATACTTATATTTATTTACTTTGTCTGACTATCATGAACTGCAAGAGTGAGCGAAGGGTTTCATAGGGGAAAGAAAGGGAATAAGAGAAGCCGATTCTACACATTCGTAACTATACTGACATTAGACAATAGTAAAAAAATGCCTATATTATATTATAGTGTTAGTAAAGTACATGAAAATGGAACTGAAATTATTAAAATATTTCGTTGAAAGCTATTATTCTGTCTCAAAATTAATTATTACTCTAATATAATATATTAAATTTGTTTCAAAACTGAAACAATAATCTATTTCAAAATTTTGACCTAGTTATTGCGTTCTGACAATAGACAATAGTAAAATATATATATAGGCTATAATATTATAGTGTTAGTAAAGTACAAAAATGGAACTGAAATTATTAAAATATTTCGTTAAAAGCTATTATTCTGTCTCAAAATTTAATTATTACACTAATATAATATATTAAATTTGTTTCAAAACTGAAACAATAATCTATTTCAATATTTCGACCTAGTTATTGCGTTATTGTAGTTTCGTTAAGTAACCTATATTTACAGTTCTTCACACAATATGTAATATTTTAATTACTAGCAACAACACATTAAATTTTCCAGTAAATACAAAGTTACATGTAAACTTTACTAATATAATACTAGCACACTCCTGAAAGAATAAGTTCAGGACCATGGGAGATAAAAAATGTAATATGAAAATTACAAAAAATAAAATAAATTGTATACGTAACTTAAGAATGGCGTACTGTAAATATAATTAAACTTTGCTATGTAAAATTTTAGTTACAGTAGTGCAAGATGTCGGAAAAGTAAAGATACCTACATAAATTAAATCTGATTAGAATTTTCACCTCCATTAAAGTAGCGACTTTTCAATGACACTTTTATGTAGCCTACCGGTACTGTATATATAACAGTTGTGATACTTCTCGGTTCAAGTTTTGTAGAGAGTTGGTGCTACTAGTGTGACAATTATGCACATATAAATTGAAACATGAATTTGTTTTTAATAATATAGCCTAGTTCACTAATGCACTGATTTTATTTATACATTCACAACGTTCCATTCTGTCAACGGCTGATTTGTAGGAAAGTGAATAAGTTTATTAAAGCACACCTTAATAAATACTTTGTGGAGGAAACTTAATGGTGTCAAAGCAGATTTGGACATACTTGTATATTCTGTTAAACCTCAATGAAAAGCGGATTTGACTAAAGCAATATAAATTAACAATACGTTGCATATTAAATAAGTATAACTGCTACAAAATAATATTATCAACATGCATGTTTTATCTTATTATGTTAATCTATAGCATTTCAGCTGTACAGCGTTAACCAGAAGCTCGCTCAAATTACTTTACTGATTATAATAAACTGCTTAGTTGATTGTGCTGAACAAGAAACATCAAATGTCTTAATATAGGAATTCATAATCTCTGTGGTATTCCTCGGCTGAATTCAGATAACTTGGTTCAAACAGAAATTTTGACAAATAATATTAAGGCAGAAGTTAAGGTCAGCTGAAATGAGGAAATGCTTGTTTTCATGCAGTTCGGAAAACCTTATCTTCTCATCTTCTGTCCAGAAATCTAAAAGTAAAGATTTATAAGACCAACCATACATCCATACATACAACCATACATCCTGCCGGTTGTATGGTATGGATGTGAGACATAGTCGCTTACTCTTCAGAAAGAGAGATGAAAATGGGAACTGGAGAAAACTACATAATGACGAGTTTCATGACCAGTACTCTTCACCAGATACAGTAAGGGTAATTAAATCTCGGAGGATGAAATGGACTGGACATGTTGCGCGCATGGAGGAGGAAAGACATATCTCAAAAGTATTGACTGGGAGATCCGAAGGGAAAAGACCACGTGGAAGACCTAGACGTAGGTGGGAGGACAATACTAGGATAGATTTAATGGAAGTAGGAGTTGCGAGGGCTGATTGGATAGAATTAGCACAGATAAGGGTTGAATGGTGGGCTCAGGAAAGCGCGGCAATGATCCTTCGGGTTCCTTAAAATAGATAATATTCCTTCAGCTTGCTGAGGAATTATCTATAGTCAATGAGTAAGTAAGTAAGTAAGTAAGGGTATATGTTGCCATGTGCTGTTCAGGAAATATTTATGTATGACTGAAAGAAAAACACGGGCTATATTATTTATTCAGAATGTTCCAGGGTTGGACCTAAGATTTAAAAACATTTGCTGCAGAGCCTGCGCTAAAAAAATCTATCCCCCTCGATCGGGTTTAAACCTAAGATCTTGATTTCAGAAACAGAAAACAACTTGTTGAACCTTAAATAGTGACTTGAACACAATAAGACACTATAAATTACCGATATTGAAGTGATTTGTGGATTTTAAAACATTCTCTCTTTATCTCGTTTCGGCAAAATACTGTTCTCGATCTTAATTCATAGTTAAATGGCATTAAAAACGAACATGAAATATCATTTGATGGGTACATATAGTAAATCTTTGAATGAACATTTTTGGTCATTGGTAGGCCTATCTTGTATTTGAACTCTGAACCTAATCTTTCAAGATTGTCAAGACACATTTAGGCCTACAGGAAGATATTAAAATCAAATTCGGAATTTTCGCATAGATTACGCCTAATTTTTGGCACTATGTCATTCTAGAATTGTCCTCTATTTCACATCATGGTAAGGCTGGAACGCAATAACCTAATGTTGACTATAGATGTGAAATACATTTTTAATGTATATATATATATATATATTTATATAATTATACCGCATCACCGCATATTATTTTATTAAGGAACGCAAGTTTGGATAATTCAGTGCTAATGTTTTAAAAATAGGACACTTCTCTTAGACAACAGGCAGTCACACATAGTGGGCAAAAGAAATTTTCAGAATAAGGTTACAGGTAATAATGAAATACAGTACATGAGCTGAAGTTCGGGACATAATTTAAGCATTTTCAAAAATATCCTAACGTAGTGTCTGGCCAAGAATATGAATACACTGTAACTATAAATTCTGAAATAATCTGAAAATCAATACAAGAATTAGACGTTAATATTGCCAACAGCGAACTCAAGATGGCAATGTCCCACTACAGAAATAACAGAAGTTGTTAACATGGAAAACATGAGAATAGTAAACTTTCCCGGGAAATTACTAAGCGAAACAGAGTGTTAGGAATTTCTTAAATATTTATAAACGTGTAGAAGTGTCCTAAATAGGATAACTATCGTACCATAAAAGACACCTCTCTCCAGTACCATGTATAATAAATGGCCGTGGGAGAAAATAGTGCGACTTTATTTCATTTTCCCAACTGTTATTGAATAACCCAGAAATTATCCATCTTATTTATAACTAAATATGTCTAAATATGTTTTAGTTATGAAGTCGAAATTAATATAAAACTCTGCCGGTCATTTTTATGGTACAATCAAACCTTAAGATTGAAGGTTACCTTGAATTTCACTGTGGGTTAATGCATTAGGCCTATATCGTTCCATTCCGCGTCCAAGCATTGATTCTCCAATGTAAACGTCCAAGTACACTTAAAATAACACTTCAAGAACACTACACAATTAATGCATAATTTCTAACACACACGAAACTTTCACCGAGCGACACACAACTAACTCTTTTACTGACACCAGAGCAACAGACAGTTGCGTCGTACAGTAGCGGGCTATCAGGTGATATCACTCCACGCTGAGGAGGACATGGTTGCTGTTATAAGCTAGGCAAGGGTGGGGGTTGTATCTGGGCATTGATACAGACCTTGGCTTTGACAAGGTTCTCTTTCACTAAACACACAATCAGAGATAATAGAATCTTCAAGTTGTATTGTATATAGAAGAACGACAAAACCAAAATTGAATTAATACAGAATTAATGAGCATATACCCCAGATAATATAGCATTATATTTTGCTCAACGATCGTTCCTGTATTAAAATATGTTGGCCTGGGTGGCGCAATCAGTATCGTGCTGCTTTTTTGTGTGCTAAAGGTTGGGGATTCGAACCCAGTCCAGGCCGATGACATTTATGTGTGCATAAATGTTACGGGCCCATGTCTGTAGATTTACAGGCATGTAAAAGAACTCCAGCGGAACAAAATTCCGGCACACCGGCAACGGTTACAAGCATATATTGCAGTACATACCCATCGTTAAATAACCACAAATCCAAACTATTAAGTTATTCGTTCACAGCTATAAATGTAGCTGGCTCTAATCACATTACCCACCAGCTTAAAGTACACAAGAGCGAAAAGTAGAGCAATAGAACACAAGTGCCGAAAAGTTGTTGGGACCGGAGTATGGCATATGGTCGAGGCTCCGGGGGCGGTGGAGGGCCAAAAAAGAAGTGTATTATAACAATAACACGTTTGTTATTGTTATAGGAGTTTTGAATGAACATCGTACTTTCAGAGTGCACTTAATAAATTGTATTAATTTTTACGGAAAGAAATATGGGAAAAACAAGCATGTTATGGTTTCACAATGATAAAATAGATGAGTATAGAGCAGAAACAGAACTTCAAATGTGCCAATTTTTTAAAGGATGTTGTTAGGATACCACGAAAGACTCGAAAGCGCCATGTATTCACACCAGGAATAGTAGGGGATTTCCTTGGTCTTTTGAGGTAAATGAGATAAAATGAGAGATGGCAATAGATGAATATGAAATCCACAGTTGGAAGAATAATATTGCATTCTCACTGAATGAAAACTGCCAACAAAGCTTAAAAAAAATATTAATATGGTCCTTCCATCCCACACCCTATTCACAATTACAACTCAAGACCACCAATAAATTCATAAGGGCTATAAAAACACCATTAAGTGGTAGTGAAATCGTATTATGTTAAATAATGTACAAATAATATGGCTCCTTGCATGTACCCAATAGCCCACGTATTTGTATAAGATAGAATAATGCTTAGACAACGGTGTTTTATTATATTAATTTTTTATTTCCTGTGCCCATACCATAGGTACTATAGGTATACTCAGCTCGCTATCATCGTCCCCAGGGCTGCTGTCTTTGAAGTGTTGTTTTTTCAATGCAAGAAGGACCTATTCGTTAATGGCCGTGTGTTGAAGTGTTGTCATGTCTCAGCCGGAAACGAGAATCAAACAATCGCCGAAATCTTGCATTATATTACTATTGTTATTATACTTGACTTGGGTACGTGTTTGGATTTGAGAGTGCAGACTACTGTTCACTATCAATAAACAATAATGCAATCCGTAAGACCGCAAAATGGAATGCCGACTTTTGACTCGCCTAGTGGGAACAAAGAAAACGAGAGCACTATGGAGGTATTGCGTTCATAAATTCGAAATTAATTTTTTAACATATAGTGTTAAGTACGTTTTGAGATTCCTCAATCCAAAATTATTATTTTCAGAAACATATCTATGTGTATGTGTGTGCCTGGGAACAGCCTAACAACAGAACGGAAAATATAAGGAAACAAACAAAAAAGTATTTGAGTTAGGTATCTTCTCTTCCTTCTAATGCCACTTTACATGAAGAAAATTTCGTTTTCGCGAATTTCTCGAAAACGGCTCTCTTTATGGATTTTATGTAAAGTTTATACTTGAGATGCTTATACTTTAAGGGTAGTTATAAGCAACCAACTGTTTGTGTAAACTCATCTTGCCAGGGGAACAATAAAGGTTTTCATCATGTTGAAACAACTGAAAACGCGTTCTTTGCAATATGGCCTCTCATTCTATATCAGAATGTGAAGTGAGAAAGGTGAATTGCCCATGCTTGGGGTAAAGAAAGTTGGCTACTTGACTGCATTAATCCGGTAGGCCTAGCCTATATGTGAGTCAGTCTCGGATACCCGGTATACGGGGATATATGAGTCAGTTGGAGAAGTTAATGTTGTACCGACACGTTGCCAAATGCGTCAATTGGTAGAGCAGCGGCACGAAGAGCCGAAGGTCCTGGTTCAAATCCCGGCTATGGCATTGAATTTTTCAGTCTGACTCTTTCTTTCACGTTCCGTATTGCTTTTATAACGAAGGAATGATCAAATAAATGATCTCCAATGTACATTCTACACATAAATGGTGATCATGGTGATCAGTGATGTTCAGGAATATGAATAATAATTTGTCCTTTTATCATCTTCGTGTAGACTGTAACAGATGTACCAGAGGCCCGCTCTGCGTACGCTGTGAATAGACTGTCCATGCAGTGACGTCATGCTAGGTACATGTTACACTAAACTTGAGTCTTTAGGACCTGTAGGAACATTCAATACTGCCAGAAGCAATCAGGATCACACAAGGGCATTTTATAAAATGTATAAAGAAATTAAATGAGTTGGCACTTTAATTTAAACGCTGGAACTGTTTATCTGCGGATGTATGTCCGGATGGGCAATAGGACGGATGAGCTGTCAGACGGATGGATGGACGTATGGACACTCGGAAGGATAAACGGATGTGCGGATAGACACTCGGACAATTGGACAGTCGAACGGATGGACGGTCGGACGGATAAACTCTCGGACTAACTGACGGACAACTGAGAGAGAGCATTTAGAGTTCTACGGAAAGCTAGAAGACAAAAATTCATATCTTGGGTAGAATACTTACATGGGTAACTTGCTCTCCCTACATTAGAAATTATATGTTTAGAGCGTAATGTATCGCGGAAGCGAGAGGTACAAGAAGAAGTACTTTCCGTCGTTCCTATATTTTCTGAGATACGATTTTCAATTAGCATAAATCCGTTAAACCATTGGAGTATATATGACTGTATACATACACACGCATATGCCATACTATTCTTGCTCAGTAATAGAAATCTATATTTAAAATACTTTCATATTATATTACTAATTAAGAATGATAAACATTAGATCTTTTTCATAAAAACAGCATTTAAATCTTTGACCTTAATTATTATTTTAATGAAGCTGTGATTTCACTGGCAATAGTAGAAAGCGTTTCCTGGTACCGCCATGTAGAAGCACCGCATAAGGTTACCGCACTTTGTAATGTCGGCAATTGCGAGTTTGCGTTATCTGATCATGGCTCACGCATTCCTGTAACACAGCTCACTTATGAATGAAAAGCTGTAACATGAAATTATAGTTATACAGAATCGTATAAGAGATTAATATCACTCTGAATGCCTTTTATTGCTATAATCGTTTATTTCCCATTTAGGCAGTAAAAATATTTATGAAACTATAACGTGCATTCGTACAACTCATATCTATAGAGCAGAATGAAAAATATTCTGGTAAATTCTAAATTCCTCAATTTATGTTGTTAAGAACAGACATAATGCTGTTAACATAAAAACAAAATTTCTAACGTTAGAAACCCTACACTGAAAATGCTATAAAATTAAGTTATTATTATTATTATTATTATTAATATTATTATCATTATTATTATTATTATTATTATTATTATTATTATTATTATTATTAATATTATTTAACGCCGTCTAAGAACAGAACAAGTATTCATTGGCTGAGTGAGTTACATAAATCTAATTTTAGGCCTACAACTTCGTGTATAAAACTACAAAAGAAGCATCTTATATACAAATAAAGCTCTTCATAAAATTTGAAATTATAAACTCATCTTCACTAGGTGGCGTGAGTGTCATTAGTAATCTTTTTTCACTTTACCCCTAAATGATTTTACTTTTAATTTTTTACATACTCTGGAGGTTTATTCTAAAGTACAATGCCCTTGTGGGAAATACTTTGAAGGCTAAGCTACTTGGTAAGCCTAAGTGTGTTAAGGTGTATTTCAATTTACTGACATAGAAGTGATATAGCTCCATTTGAAACGATATATATGTTCAAGAACAAGAAGGGAACCCAGCAGATATAGGAAAGCCCTATCTCTACAGTTTACATTCTCTTATACATAAGTTATATAAGGAACACCTACTACCAAATATTAAGTTAAATTTTCAAATGTTCAAGGATTCATGACTGCATGAAGATATGTTTTGATTGGAGTATTTTTCAATATCTCTACTTTTTCATATTTTTTAAATTTTGAATATTTAAAGAAAACAAAATTAAATTAAATATAAAAAAATATATCTTCATTAAAAATGCTCAAAGAGAAATATCCTTCCTCCAGTATGTTTTATATGTATTTATAAAATAACTGTAAAAAAACACATCTCCATTGGATACATAGTTTCTGAATAAATGCTCCTTATATAGACAATTAACACTTTAGAGATAGAGCTTTTCCATGTCTACTAGATTCCCTTGACTGTTTCTAATATGTACGGACATGGAAGTGGTAGTACTTGTAAATCTTTCAATATCTAATTTCTTTACTAGGTGAGCGAAAGGGAATTTTTAGAATTAACTAGACTATTTTCTTCTATAGTTTGTACAATATACAATATATAATATACAAAATATTGAATTTCAAAGATCGCTCATATATTATATGAGCGATCTTTGAAGTTCAACCCCAGAAGGGTATTGCATAATTATGTCACAATTTGGTAAGGTTATCAGCCCTACGACCGGTCGCCTTTACCTCCAGGACTGCTCCTAATACTCATTTATGTTAGAGAATTATTCTACCCCAGGGCCATGGTGTTGCCAGATTGACTAGGCCAATTGAAAAGGCTCAATGATATAGGAGAATGAATCCGTATCCTTCCAGTTCTTAATACAAATTTTACAAATTACAGATTACAAATCACAAATTTATAAACCATTAAACACCCAAAAATGATAGGTTAAGTCAAGTAAATAATAAAGTTAACATATAATTAAAATTTAAAAAAACTATAAATCCACATGAGTTAAGATTACAATCAAGGAATTAATTAATATTATAATTAGGGTTTTTGATCAACCGTGTTTCTAATTTAATTTTTAAAACAGTCTTAACCCCTGCTGCAACTTGCTATAGGCCTCGTATTATTAATTATTGAATTATATATATATATATATATATATATATATATATATATATATATATATAAATCACAGTCACTATTCTGTAGTGTATTTTGTAGTGTAATGAGTCAAAGAATTGCACCTCGGCGTACCACACCTCTTCTAATAATTTATGTTAAATATAACATTTTCATAAATTTTACTGCACATCACTGATATATTAATTTGTTAATATGAACTGTCCGAGCCTTTGCAAATTAAAACAATATAGATCTGTTAACTTTCTTTAAAAAGCAATTTTATTAATTCTGTTTTTCAATGCTCGTGGAGCAAATTTCTGTTAATATAACAAAAGAAAAATCTCAATTAGACCTACTTAATAGGCACTAAATAATTATCTATGTACCGTGCCAGGAAAACGCACCCGTAAGTCGGTAAACAAGTTTCCGCGAAAGAGTATAAAACAGTTGTCAGGGCGTAAATGTCGACTTTTGCATTTCCATTGGTTTCTTTCTTGAACTACATTCTCTCATCACCATAAACATAAAGACAGCATTGCCAACCATAGAATTTTCAGTTTGAAATTCATTCATAATTCAAAATGTAAATTTATTATGGACCCTAGTGTTTTCTTTGTAACTTTGCGTGAAAAAAAAATTAAATACGGGCGACAGAAACGTTTGCTGTGCCATAGTAATGTAGTCAGCCATTCTGTTAGTGTGCATTGTATTACCAGTATTGGGAAACTGCTGTTTAAAACATGGAAAAGTTTCTTATTTTTTAGATCAATAGCCTAAATTACACTTTTTGAACAATAAAGTTTCAAAGGACACGAAGAGATCTATATTTGAGCTGGAGATATAATTTCTTTATTAGAATTTCATGCTGAAGTTAAATCCATTCAAATAAGATAATTTATTTTTCCGAGTTTTTCCAGGTTTCTCTGACAGGGTCACACATATGATTGTTTTCTTTATGACAGTGCGTAAAGTTTCAATGTGTCCAATTGCTGTTAGTACCAAAGGTGGGATTTCGAAAACACAAGTGCCTAAAACAATCACACTAGCCTATCTCTTGACGCACAGCTATTCATTTTATGTACCGAAAAAAATACGATTGACAATCTTAGGTTCAGTTGCCATGAAAAAGTTACTAAGTAATCTCTCCAATTTGAAATACTTATTTACTGCAAATTTAAGCCTAACATTAAAAATTAGTGCTTGATACAACTTTTTAAAAACTGATATACTTAAGAAGCCTTCCTTCTTAATTCCACATTCATCCCCCCCCCCCAAAAAAAAAGACATGCCTTAGAAACTTTTTTATAAATTATTAAAGTTTGAGTCCAATAATATTATTAATAAATTATATTTATGAGTTATAGATCAAAATTGTATTGCAATCTATAATGAAGGTGCTGGACGGAAAATTGTCTGAAGCCGTTAAAATATTACTTCTCTTTTATTGGACGAAGTTGGTATTTAAAGCAGAATTATTGCTAATTCTTATATTTCGCTGGTGCATTGTTCATTTAAGATCTTAAAATTAGTAATACGTAATCACTTCCATGTTTCATAATGCAGTAAATATTGGCTTCACTATGCTCAAAAAATTATGATTACAGTAATTTCTACCCGATCTTTCCAATCAGTGGAAAGTAATAGAGATTCTAGAAAAATTATAAAGCTTGCAATTCATATTTATCTGTGACTAATTAGCTCATGAATCAGTGACCAGTCCAGAATATGAATATGTGGAATTTCAAGCAACCACAACGTCACAATTTTATTGTTTTATTTATATAACTTTAATTTTATCGCACCTACGTACACTTTCTAATGTAAATTCACAAGGACTTACCACTGCAACATCTTCAAATCTGTAGCTTTTTTTTTTACCAAAAAATGAATCGTTGAACACAGTGATTGGGTATGTATAAGCTGCAGATGAGCAAAAGGAGATACGGAAATAATGTATAATTATTTATACATGTGATGAAGCGTTCAGAATCTCGTATGAAATTAAATACAATATTAGAAATGCAATATTATTGTAGCAGTCAAGTTAATCTAAGAAATAAAGCAGCACAATGCGCGACCACAATGCAGATGGCGAAACGATTGGTCTATATATATATATATATATATATATATATATATATATATACTGTATATATTACGTTATTTCCTAAATTATTAAATTACCCTTCGGTAAGGAATCCTCCACTCGGTGGCCCTTTACTCCGTGCAAGGAGTGGACAAGATATCGTCCATATGATTCTGTTGTCACTTATCCTGCATATTCACAGAAATTATATTAGACTACATACTATTCAAGTAAAATATTTCGATCTAAAGTGTTAAACATCGTATTGAGTTTACCGTTGAGCTCGATCAATAAAATTATGTAGACTATTACCTTAATTTAAACTTATTTTATATTGCCTAGGCCTTTCGGTTACACGGATCCATCATCAGTGCATCTTGTTTTGTAGATTCATATTTTAAAAGGAATAAAACTATTTCACTAATGACGACATTGTCAGTTAAAATCACTAAAACTTAAAATGTTCTTAAAACTAAAAATTAGTAAAATTCACTTTTTCCTTCTACTACGTTGTGTATACTCGCTCTAAGCTTATTCATTTCATTTTCAGAATATGCCGAGAAAAAGTGCCACTTTGCGTATAATGATTAGTGAAGTTATTATTATAACGGTAGGAATGAACACGTTAACAACGGTTGAGGCACATCATGCTTCAATAGATTAATTTGGATTTATAATTAAAAATTCCTTCAATTCATGGGATTTAAGATTCAGGATATCTTACTGATTTAACTGCTTTACATGATTCGAACGGTGTTTCGTAAATTTACGAAAATGGTTTTACTCTATTTTGTTTAAAATGTTCACACTAATTAAGAGTATTGATACCTACTACCGTTATCTGAAACATATTTTATAGATATTGACTGAAGGGTAGTTACAAGCTAGTCGTTTCGGCCATAACATTCAGCGTGTAAGTCACAGTTCTTAATGCACACTTCACTGCTGCTAGGCGGCCGCTTACTTATTTCCGAGATATGTGCAACAAACGATCTATGCATAAGGGTTAATAAAGTGATGTCTTACAGCATATATTTTCTGCTGGCTTGATATCTTACGTTGGAATGATTTCGTTCTCTATAAAACTTTTCCGCTAATATTATTTATTTTGATGTTAAAATATCGAATATTACAGGAGTCAGTTAGGAACATAGGCATCACCATGCCATCGGTTATTTTACAGCTTCGGTTTCTTATTACAAGCATTACTGATCTCTGTACGAAGAGCGGGTACCTTGTCAAAATCAGTGTATAGCAAGATATAGTGTAATCTTTCTAAAATGCGATTAAGATTCATCCCAGTCTGTACTTCTGATATAATACAAAAGAATGTGGTAGCAGGCTTTAAGGTATAATATTACTGATTTTCTTTCCACCATTATTAAGTGCCAGAATGGTAACTTCTGAGATTGAGTGCTGGACGTGAAAATGTCTGCCTGTCTCTCTCCTTGTCTGACCGTGTGCCTATATGTGCGATAACTCAAATACGCTTTATCGAATTTTAATGAAACTTCGTATACTCATTTATAACGTCCATGGGAAGAAGCGTATAAATTTTGGACCAAATCGGTTGGCCGGTACCGGAGTAATGCCCAATTTAGTGCCTATTTTATAGTAATATATTAAAAAGAATTTATCAAATGCCAATCAGTTCTCATGACAACATATTGTTTTACAGTGTTCATATACGGCTTTGGAAGTTGCAATACAGATAGGTTTGACAAATAACACTACCCACAAGTTCCTTTACATATGCTTATCAAACTAGATCTTTGTTCTTCCGTAAGCCGTGCTTAATGAATCGATCTGGAGCTTTACTCGGAAATCGACTGAAAAATAACTTATTTTTGTCACATTATTGCAATTATTACTGATTAAAAAAAATGCATTCTGGCACTTTGTTACATCAGTTTACCTGATTTTATTTATAATCCTTTGAGCATGGAGGCCTGTCAGGTTTTGTGTGTATTCCAGTAGGTCATGCAACTGTTAATACGCAGTTATTTCTATTGTTGACGTTTATGGCGTCTGCTAGATTTAAGTGTCAATTTTAATGGAAATTTTTCACGATGAAATAGTGCGGATTCTCATGGCAAGTACATATCCAATTCGGCATTTGCCTTTACGACTGGGAAACTATGAGAAACCCATGTCAAACTAGCCGACCACGAGATTTCAACCTGGACCTCCCGAATGCGGGTCCAAGACCTTACCATCTTGGCCACCTCGCTTGGTTGTTATTTTATTGGTAAAGATAGAAGCTTGACTAATCAGAACTGCTTTAAAAACTCACTATTACAATAAATTATAGTTTTGAATCAAAAAAGGTCTACAGTTATGAAGCAAAGACTTTACGGTCAATAGGCTAATTATCTGTAATTATATACCATTTTCTATCTTTCCTCTCTGGTGGTTCCAGAACTATGCGTTAAACTAGTAATGAACACAGTAGCACTTCTATAGAACAGGCATATACGAGTAATTAAAATATGCTGCATCTGATGACTCTCACGTATCTCGTATCTTGCATAGATGGATCTTATGAATAGCCTATGTTTTTAAAAATTCAATGTATCCTGAAAAAAGTTAGTTTGATATTTATGTATCAATGTATAACCAATGCTTCACCTAATTTCAAACCAATAATTTGATGGGAATTTTCGAGGTTTAGTCTTCTACAACAATCACACTAAACTCTTTCCTAAGATTCCAAGTAGGCTTATCAGAGATCGCCTTACGTATAGCCCATACAGCAAGAAACTTTCGTATTCTTTTCTGTTAAATAGTATTTACTGCACGTCGGTAGCTTACGGTATTTCTATAACCGTAAACCTTTCCTTGATTACTGTATAAATATAGCCGAAGCAAGGAATATGATGTTGCCTATGTAAACGGTATCCATCTTCGCATCTTTATGTTGAGAACGTAAAATATAGGCTATAGCTGAAGCAAGGACTCTAGTTAATAATTCACGATTCCCTAAGTTAACGGGAGTATCAATTTCGAACACTTAAGTTGACAAAGCAAATATAGCTAAAGTAGGCATAATGCCTCTACATTAATAAATTTCATTCCGATAGTGGGTATATTTACATAAAGTATGACGTATAGACCGCCTACAAACCACTATCAAAACTCAGACGAGGAATAGAATACTGAAAACGAGATTATGCATAACATATAGTTCTAGTATATTGTGACCAAATTCAATTGTATTTTTAAAAAAATCTTATATTATAGAAGTTGTCCCCTAAAATATTTATACACAACAAATGGGGATATCATAAAATATTATATACTATTTGCATTAGATTATCGGTATAATAAAAGGTTAAAAGTATAAAAGGTATACACAAAACAATCAACAATAATCTAAAAATATAAGTTATAAAAAATTGATTGTGAAAGTTATTCACAGGTGTTCACCAGTCACACACTGATTTTTCGTTTTCAGTTTTCTATTCCTCGTCTAAGTTTTAATATTGGTTTGTAGGCGGTCTCTACTTCATACTTCACTGAGGCCTCGAGTTAAATAATATTGCCTGAGTTATCGACGTTCTCAATTTCGATTTTCTAAGTCTATGTTAGCTGGAAAATGAAAATAATTGAAATATCGAATCTCTATGTTCACGAAAATATAGGCAAATAAAGCAAAGCATCTAGTTAGAAACTTTTTCCTATCGGCGTTTCTAACTTCCAACCTCTATGTTCAGAACGTAAATTAAGATAAAGCAAAGCATACAGTTACATAATTCCTTTATTGGAACCAATGGTCATGGTATGATGAATGGAGCTCTGGTGGAAATATATATGGCAAGGTAAACAGGAGCACACCGAGAAAACCTGCCCGACCCCATTTTGTCACCCACAAATTCCACATGGATCCACCGAGATTCGATCCCGAGTCCCAGGGGTGGTAGGCGAGCGGTCTAACCATTCAGCCATGGGGGCGGAATATACAGTTACATAGGCCTAACATTGCCTGATTTAAGGGTATTCACGAATTCGCATGTAGGCCTATTTGTTGAGAATGATAATATAGCTGAAGGAAGGACTTGACTTAAACGTTGCGCTGTTTCCTAAGTTAACGGCATTCTCAACTTCGACTCTCTATTCCAAATAGTTTTTCTCCTTATATCCTCTAATCGAATACAACACACTGTATCCTAAGGAGCTGGACCAATTTATTGTGGTAACCTTTTTTCATTCATAAACATTAAAATGAAGCATTAGGTCTACATGTAGAGAAAGTTGCGTGTCCAATTCAAATAATTGAAATCATTATATGTACATACTAAACGCCTTAAGATGATGTACGTCCCTATGCAGGCCTACATTGTCAAAAGTTAAAAGATAAAATTACAATAAGAGTTTTTTTACAATAAAATAATTGGGCCTGTAGGCTTACCAAACTTACTGGAGCGTCTATGCAGTGTGTCAAGTCCGTAGAGTTTTACACTATAAAATACTATTTAGGTTTAAAAATAGTCAAATGTCCAATTAGAACTCCTTTGGTCAAAATGAAATTTAGACCTATTAATTCGACTATCTATGTTGATTACGCAAGTACAGCGAAAGGAAGGACTTTAGCTAAGCGTTGTGCTGTTTCCTAAGTTAACGGCATTCTCATCTTCGACTCGCTAAGTTGAGAAATACAGCGAAAGGAAGAGGTTTAGTTAAATATTGCGTGGTTGCCTAAGCTAACGGCGTTATCAACTTCGAACCTCTACGTTGATGCTGCGTGGCTGCTAAGTCCACGGCGTTCTCAACCTAATCTAGAATGAAAATTTCACTCTTATGAATGTGTTTTAAAGTGAGATTTCAATACGACAAAAACTATGAATATAAAGTAGAGTCAATTTTTTCATCACTTTTCTCCATATGTTATAATTTAATTGTTCACTATTCATTAGTTGACATACTGAGCTTTTTTTTATTTGCAGATCTATTTTAAATTGGATATCGCTATTCATCGAACGTGACATAACCGATATGATTTTTCATTAAAACTGCTCATCACATATATTTTGATTTATTCCTGTTTAAAAATTGCATATTCATACATAGCACTAATGTTTATGGAACTGCTATTGTTTGTTTTTTGCCTCTCTCCTGATCTAATTGCATTTGCGTTGGCGGAAAACAATCAGACCATAGACAGTTGTCAAATAACGGCTCGATGGCATAAAATACGCAGCTAAGTAGTGCCGATATGCAGCACTTCACAAGTAAAATCTGAAAACCGGAAAATAAACTCGTGATCAAATTTTATTTCACCATTCACTTTACAATGAGAAGAGACAAATTTACTTCTCAGTGCAAATTATTTCAATACCTTAAATTACATTACCGTTAACGTCATTGCGTTACCGTCTATATTTCTCTGTCACAGAACTGCATTGATAGCAGGATAGTGGTGTAAGGATTTGTCGAAAAATAGCTCTACTTCGTAGAATTTCAAACAAATGAACTTTTCTTTACTCAGGGATGTATATAGAATACTTCTACTGCGGTAAATTGTAATTAATCTTATATGCCGAATAAATTAAATAGTTATAATGAAGAGTTCGCAAATATTTATAATTCTACCCTAAAAATGTGATTCTAATAGGCACGGTACGTTTATTGTAATAATTTCGGCATTCAACTTACGATATCAGTACGATGTGGTAAAAATTCTGTTATTATTGCTTATTATTATTATTATTATTATTATTATTATTATTATTATTGCTGTTATTTTCATCTTCAATTCATCAATCTTATAGAAAAAGTACTGGTATTAATATAGAGGTTTTGCTTTTTCTTATATCAGCAGTAAAACGAAAATACTTTCATATCGTAAGGAAGAAGATATGGACCTATTTTTAAACATTCCTACTTATAAATATAAAGGTAATTGGTTATTACTATTACGATTATTGCAACTCATTTCTCATAATTTTACTGTTGAGGAGGAATCTTTTTATTTCAGACAAAATTAAGTCATCTGAACAGAAAGTTATGTTCGTACTGAAGTTACATGTTTAAATTACACTAACGGATATTACGTTTATTATTATTATTATTATTATTATTATTATTATTATTATTATTATTATTATTATTATTATTATTATTATTATTAATATTATTAATATTATTATTATTAGTATTATCATTAAGTTTAATAAATACAAAATGGTTGATTACGGAAGTCCTGTCTATGGGACATAATACCTCAATAATTATCTCATAAATTGATAACGACACATTTAGCTACATTTATGAAGTAAAGTTCAGATTTTAGTGAAAACGCTTTTACAGGGAAAGTAGTGACGATTCGATTGCACATACTGTAGCACTTTGGTGGTACCAGACATGGGAGTGGCAGACGTAAATTCTTAAAACATTCCTGCACTTGCAGATTCTGGTCGATTGAAATGCAGCGAAATATAAGACACGTTCTTAGGCTAAGTATGAAAGTGGTTTAAATTATATAAATCGACATTCGGTATCGGCATGTACGTTTTATTACAATAAAATAATAGGCTATTAGTCAACTTTGGTTCCAATTCAATGGAGTACAGTAACCTCTCCAGTACTTTTCATTACTTCATCTTGAATATTCATTTTTAATATATTAGGCGTGCTCGGAACCCTATTCAACAAATCTAATTCTGGGAATAAAAATCTCTTTAAACTCATAAAATTTATAAAGAACACTACCTGGAACTTTTTATTTGATTTAAACAATTTAATTAAATATATAACTTCCACGCTAAAAACGGCATAATTACGTTAACAATCCTAGTTACTTGCGGCACGAATCAGCCTGGCTAAAACCTTGAAGTTCTGCTTTGGTTAAAATAATGTTAATTTTATTCACACAGGGGATTTTTTTTTAATATCTGCGACACTGCGAGGTGACACCACCCTTACCTTGTTGTTCTGGAACAAGAATCCTTCCATGAGCAGTGTTCAGCAGCAAACAAAGGAAGATTGCGGCGATAAACGACGATTTCCTCGTCAATCTGGGTAGAGTTCCGTGTTGCAGATTGGAATACCTCCACTTCATACTTCCTTCTAACTTTTTCTTTCCCATCTTATAACACATAAACTTCATATGTGAACAGTAATCACTTGATTTATGTAAATCATTCCAGTATTACTAATTATTTTAGCACTAAATCACCGTCACAAAAAATCTTCTGACATCACTCCTACTTGTATAACCCAGTTGCTTATATTAATACAATTGAATTTATGAATTAAAAGTGAAAACTGGGACGCCTAGAATGTAGTTTCACTTTAGTTAAGTAGTAAAAGTTGAAAATAAAAATAGTTGGAGTATTTTAGTCTTGAAGTGACATCGGAAGATAAAATTTCAGGAAGGAAATTCATAGCTTTCCCAACTTTAAGGTTACCATAAATTAAATGCCTCTTCCACTTGCAGTTACTTCCAGGAACTATGTAGATCCGTGTAGCACGCACTCATATTTTTCATAAAAAAAGAAATTGAACAGTACAGACGTAAAAAAAATTAAAACACGAAACTGCAAGTTGTTATCACGGAAACGTTTGCACGATGAATATCAGATAGAGGACGAATTTTCACTAGCTAGAACACTTAACATTCTTCAGTTTTCTGGTGGTAATCAATGTAAAATCTCAGTTTTTTTTAATAAATATTTTATTATTTGGTAATATAATAAAACACTGTCTGCTACAGTTGTATTTTAGTCACGAACCACTTATTTATTATTTTAAATTCCTGGCGATATTACTAACACTACGTACACGAAAATACAATATTAGTCCACTATTTTTTAACAACTGTTACTGCTAATTTCATAAATTAAAAAGTACAAAGTACTATTTTCTTGATTTTGTTTTATCGAACACGAATCAGCACGGCATGGAAATGCATAGGATATTGCCACTGTTTATTTATGTTCATGTTAGTTTGGGTTGTGTAGGGGGTTTGGAGGTTTGCGATACATCTCTTTCAAACTGACGTAACAATCTAAGCGAGGACGCACGGACATGAGTGTAGCTGTACGTATACACACCGGACAAGCGACTGAAACTCGGATCGCTGAACACTAAAGTTGGTGCTGCGGATTCTAGCTCCCCTTCTCCCCCACCCACTGAAAGGACCATCCCCTCTCCTATATACACCCCTTTCCCTTCGAACCCAGGCTCCATATTACACATATATACACATCCCTCTTTTGCCTCTTGCCCCGACCACCCCACTACTGAGAAAATGGGTAGTTGGGTTTGGTTGGCGCAGAATCATCGATCATGCGCGATGCATTCTTCAGCAGTGAAGTTCGTTCGCAACAGCAATAATTGC
Organism: Ectobius pallidus; assembly: GCA_964059195.1. Taxonomy (NCBI): domain Eukaryota; kingdom Metazoa; phylum Arthropoda; class Insecta; order Blattodea; family Ectobiidae; genus Ectobius; species Ectobius pallidus. The sequence goes on from CAXKWD010000008.1 coordinate 88,395,130, forward strand.
AACAGTTCGATTATAAAAATACATATTTCAGCCCATCAGCTTTGTATCTTAAGACATAATGAATCCTTTAAAGTTTTACGTAAGTAGTAATGTTTGCCACCGTTGATTTGTAGAAGTCATAGGCTACTCAACCCCGAAATGAGACAAACCTTCTCTGCAATTCAGTAGTGAGCTGACTTGTCAATGTTGAATATTGAATTATAGTAACTCATGATTATGCAAGACTATAAAAGGGTTATTTTAGTATTTTCACCTGCTACAGAGTACGCAACTAACCAAGACGTATAGGCAACTTATACAAAAACAATTTTATCATTATTAAAATGACATCAAAATTGATTCAAATTTGCACCATGACCTGCTTGCTTTGAACATGAATTCGGCATGTAAGATAAATATGGGCATGCACTATTTATATAATGTTTAATCATTAGATAATATCGATCAATATTGAGGAATAGGGTGCTGATATATATTAGACTATGAAATAAAAAGTTAGGAAGATATGCACAAACCAAAAACAGCTTAAATTTTAGAAGGTAAATCTTTTTCGTTTGTCAGCAAAAATATTCTCATAAACAGAAAATTCACTTCCCATTTCACGTGGTTTTTAATAAGTAGATATTTCCCAAAATTTAGCCCTTGCAAGCCCTATAGGTTCCAGGAGGTTGAGGCTCTCAGTTTTTAGACATTCGGTACATGAAGGTGGTAAGCTTTTCGGCTTAGTAACGACCACCTTTGCCCCAGAAATGCTCCTGGTACAAATTTCTGTTAGAGGCTGAGTTGACAACAATGATATATAATAGGTTAAAATACTATGTTTAGTGGAGAGAATTTTAAGCTGTTATTTCGATAAGCTGTGCCATTTTGACTCACCTGGAAACATTTCAATTTTTTAACTATCCAACCAGGATTTCTTTCCTATATTAAAAACACAAAATAAACTAACTAAAAAATTGACTAAAGACTTTGATTAAAAGCTATATAATTTCAAATTGTACCTAGGTATGGAGACACAGGTGCTAAGTTATACATTAAAATGAAAAAAAAAATAAAGAAAATAAATACATAAATAAATATGTGTCGGCATGAATTCCCTACCAATGATATTTTTATGCTAGTAAAAAGGTATTGTAAGAGGGGAGGACAGAATCGAAAAAGATATACCAGTAATTTGATTTTGCAGTTTATATTTCAGAAGGCTAGTGATGGCAAGTGAAAAAAGAAATCTGATGTGAAACACAAAACTTCTTCTTCCCAAATAAAGTTTTTCTTATTATTATAACAAGCTTATATTTATTATGTATAAAATTCTCTTTGTGTAAATTGGTCGTTCAAATCGTTTCGAATCTCATCCCCAAATGATACACAACCCCAAAAATTTGATCAATCCAATGACGTATTTTTCATCATCCTAAACATGGGCAATACACTTTTCTCACTTCACATTCTCATATAGCATAAAAGGCAGTATTGCAAAAACCATAAGTTGTTTCGACCATAGCCTATGTGGGCTAAAGCTTTATTATTCACCAGAAAAGTCTAGTTTCGCCGAACAATGGGTGGCTTATAACTACCCTTCAGAATTTTTGAGAAAAAATGTTTCAAATAAAAGTTTTAGCTCTTGGTATAAGCATCTGATGTTCAAACCTTGAAGAAAATCGTAAGAGCCGTTTTCGAGAAAATCGAGAAAAACGAAATTTTCTTAATGTAAAATGGCATTAAAAGTGAATTGCAAATCTGGGTGACACATTCCCGGAAGGTACCTAACCCAAAAAGGAAATTTTGTTTTCATACGATTTTTCGCTCTGGAGCTATGCTGTTCACAGACACAAATGTGTTTCTCTGAAAATATGATATAATTTGGATTCAGGGGACCTCAAAACATGTATTTGTGTTAAAATTTAACTTCGAATTTTGGGATCGAAAACAATACTTCCTCTACTACAGTATCTATCATAGGCGTAACCAGGCCGACCATAAGGGGGGGGTTATAACATTCAGGGAGAGGGGGTCCGGGGGTCCTCCCCCGGAAAATTTAAAAAGTTAAGATGCAAAATAACGAGTTTTAAGCTTCCGGGGGTCTCCCCCGGAAAATTTTAAAAATTAAGACGCAAAATAACGAGTTTTAAGCTTCTGGGGGTCCTCCCCCGGAAAATTTTAAAAATTAAGACGCAAAATAACGAGTTTTAAGCTTCCCACGCTTTATACTTGTATTAAGTAATTTATGGGCAGACTGTAAAAAATCATACAATTTTCCTTTTTTTAATCAATGGGGGGGGGGGGGTTCAAACCCCCAAAACCCCCCCCCTCGCTACGCCTATGGTATCTATGGTATGGGCAGAGGAAGTAAAAAAAAATCCCACTAACAAAACAAATTGTTTACGATTTTACGATTCTATTTTTCGTACGAAGACCCTATAATCATATAAAAATATATTCTCTTAAGATAATATGAATATGTTATCTTATTAAAAATATGCTAAAATTGCACAGTAACTATAGGCCTACACATAGTGATCTGAGGGTAAATTTAATTTGGTGGTAAATTACTAAAAATTAATAAAGGGGTAGCGTATAAGAAGCTATGCATAACAAAAAGTACGTACTTATTAAAAAGAATGGGGAAATTTTAGTTGTAGTTAAAAGGAAATTGTTAAATAAAATAGAAGAAAATAACAGTATAAATTCAAGTGAAGTAGGAAATAATATATAACATACTTGGTTGTTGTTTTTAAGTAATAGGTAGAAATAGTTAAATAATGTTTGTTTATTAATCGAGGGACTGAACGGTAAAACAGAAATGTAACCAAAAGTCCCTGTTCGTATGAAGGCGAAATAAACCTATTTGTATTACATACTGATCTAAAAATATGAGCTTACTTCCTGTACGCTTATCCTTGTGTAAAACAGTTATACAGTGAGTCTTTTTCTGAGATACAATTTGTATTACTGTCTAATTTTCTCATTTACAGTGGTTTAATCGAAAGCAGTATATATCATTGACGTTTAGACAGTTTAAACACAATGAGCTGAGGAAAATTGGTTGTTAGGAATCAAAGAGCAATCCCTACTGTACGTTATTCTCATTTTGTACTTTCTCTGCCCATACCATAGGCCTTTAGTTAGAAGAAGTATTGTTTTCGACCCCCAAATTCGAAGTTCATTATTAAATAAATACACGTTCTGAGGCCTCGTGAATCCAAAAATACTAATTTCGGAAACAGTCTGTGCAGATGAAGTCTGTGAACAGCCTAGCTCCAGGACGGAAAATTGTATGAAAACAAAATTTTGTATTAAGGTTAGGTACCTTCTGAGGATGTGACTTTCTCTTTTTAAGGGGAATTTACATCTACGAAATTTAGTTTAGCGTGATTTTCTCGAAAACGGCCATAACGATTTTCTTTACATTTTGTGCATGGGGTGCTTATACCTAAACCTAAAACTTTTATTTGAAACATTTTTTTGAAAAGTCTTTGAAGGGTAGTTATAAACCACCAACTGTTTGTGGAAACTCCGTGTAGTTTTGCCTGGTGAAAAATAAAGTTATGCATTAAGTTCAAACAAATAAATACGCGCTCTTTGCAATATGGCCTCTTATTCTATACCCATACCCTTTCAGGATTTGAGAGAGATGTATTGGCGAAGCTCAGAATATACAAAGATACGCGAGGGCATTAATCAGATTTATTTTGCGTTATGTATTCTTCTGGAATGCGATACGATATTTTAACGACATTCTCTTCATTTTAACACCAATTTACCTGAAGAAAATGTCATAATATTATACTAAGATGCAAACCTTATTTGATGAGAGGAAGTTATGTGAGTTTCACATCAGATGTTTAATATAAATTAAAAAGGGGTACCAGGGCAATGAAATTGTTCAGGTCAGGAAAATTTAAAAACAGGCCTTCCTTTAGATGGGAAGTAAACCGTAGGTCACGGGTCTTTTGAAAATTCGTAGCATCCTGCAGTGTGGTTGTCATTATCAGGAAAAATTTAACTTATGCAATTAAATCTTGTACTATTTAAATCAGTTAATCTAGTTTCAATTAATATAATTAGCAGTGTAAAAAAACGCTCATGTGCAACCAAATTGTTAAAATAAAATATGATAATGAAGTCAACATTGTACTTTTACACCCACTGAAAGTTTACTACTGATGGGTATTTTTTTCAAAACACGTTTTTCCTCAACAGTCGAGTATAGGGTAACCAAGCACTTCCAAACTTTGAAGGGCATGTTTACATAATCAGAGAATAATACGTGGTAAGTACCTACCTTAAGAACGTAAGAATTACATTTTGACTTATCTTAATATCGTGCATTTCTTTTTAGATCGCGGGTTCGAACCAGGCCCAGGTCGATGACACTTATGAATTTTTAAATGTGACAGGCTCATACCAATAGTTTTACAGGCATGTTAAAGAAATTATGGGGAACAAAATTCCGGCACACTGGCGACGGTCTCAGGCCTAATTTGCAGTACTACCCTGTTTTTAAATAACCATATAACCAACTAACCTTTAACCTCTAAGCCCACTTCAAATTGATCAGACAAAACAGGACAGTTCCTAAACTAAAATAACCTAAAAGAAGGACAGGCAGATTCAGACTAAAAAATTCAATGCCATAGCCGGGATTTTAACCAGGATATTCGAATCTGTGCCGCTGCTCTTACCAATTGAGCTATCATGACATCGTGCCGTTACAACATTACATTTTCCAACCGACTGACATATCCCTCTATACCACCAGGCGTTCTCAGTATGGGATAACAATCCAATGGTGACTTACATCCTGCAAGTATTGTAAGGCCCTGACTTCAAAGCAAACCACTAGTTGGTCACAGTGGAATGATAATTCTTTCACACTGATCGTGTGTAAGGTAAGGTGGAAGGGTTAAAGTCAGACTTAGCCTACACACGGCGTGGAAGTTATTTTTTAATATACATTCTTTACCAACAGTGTTTAGACATGACATTCAGGCCTACATGGCTGAGTATTCTTCTGATCAATTGCTGCAAATTTGGAGCTTTATTTTAAACAGTTCCACCTGCGGACGTTTTAAAAGCCATATTTTGTCCATGCTGTAGATAAAAATGCAATTTTGTTATCGTTATAACTAGGGCCCGGATTCTTAGGTTTTAAACTATTTTGTTCCTTGCTATAGTTAGCTGTGATATTTTAACATCGTATCCATTTCATTGTCAAAGCAATCACATAGGCCTAGTCCAATCTTATAAAACCTAAACATGGTTAAATAAGACGTTATCAATTAAAAATGACTAAAAAAATACTTTTCAAGTAAAATACGATAAAATAACAAAAATAATTATAATAACTAATCTAATTATTATTGTTCCACTAAAATTTACTTTTTAAATGTCTACCCATATTTCGCATCTTGCTCGTTATTGCCAGTATATTATTTAGTAAGATAAAATATAGCATTTAGTTTTGTAATTTTCTCATATTGTACCCCATTGTCCCGGTAAAGGAAATCTTAAGTGAACCAAAGTCCCCGGTTTCTTTGGAAGCAAATTAAAGGCTTTCTTAGGAAGTTTACATTTGCAGTTTATTCAAAGTGTTTGCTCCAGCAAGACGCCGAAAGTGAGATATTCTAAAAGTTGATTGATTTATCGAAAAACGTTCTTGGTTGAGTTTGTGGTGAAGTTGGAAATGGCTGGGGTAGTTCTAAAAGTTCCAAAAGTTTTTTTGGTTCAGAGCTATGGAAATTTAATGAAAATAATGTGTTTATTGTACTAATTAAAGTGAAACCTAAAAAAATCGTCTGAAAATGGTAAAAAGCTAAAATAAAACTATTCTAATGTGTTTAAGAAAGCTTAAACAGGATCAATAAAAACCTAAAAATCCGGGCCCTTGTTATAAGTCATATTGTTTATGGTACATCGTCAAAAAGGAGGAAAATTAAAGTCCGGCATGAGTTAGTGCGGCATGGTGGACAATTAGCTCATAAGCCTGACTGCCCGGCTCAATGCCTGACATAATGCCCATCCTCCTCGAGTAACTTAGCACTCAAATATGAATAATTTTCTCATTTTGTATCCCATTGCCACGGTAATGGAAATCTTAATTGAACCAAAATCCCCGGTTTCTTTAGAAGCAAATTAATGGCTTTCTTAAGAAGTTTACACTTGCAGTTTATTCTAACAGTCCTACTAATAATCCTGTTGTAACATTTATACCAGGAATATACACAGCTGAGAAAAAATGTACTAATAATCCTTGCATAAGGCTGAATGTGTGCAACGCTTTACACAGCCTGGTCCCCCTTGTATAAGTTGACGTAAAAAATCAAGGTGGCCGATATCCGTAACAGCCGGTCGTTTCGTAGATGTCTGAGATTGAATTTTCAAGGTATGCATATTCTGAGCTGCTTTTGCGGAATTATAAACATTATTCCTTGTTTGCGAGACATATTTCCATACTTGTACCCATGATTACAGCTTTCTGAAAACAATATAATGAAATACTGAAACTAGATTTTATCTCTTCAGACGACGTGTTGCTGTTTGTTCACGGCTCCGACAGATGGCGTTCAGCAGTCCTTCATAGCCAGGGGCTAGTAACGTCATGACCAGTGTGACGTGTTTGATGACGTTCCACGTACAAACCCGGTGTAACCCTTGGCAGTTATACTGAGTTTATTGGTAATACCACAGTATACGTATTAATACAGTAAAGAAACTCAGCCCGTTTTTCTGCCAGACGGACATGCGCGCGCAGATTACCTAGCGATCCTACAATCACTACTGCGGGAAGAATGGAAATAAATAGGAGTCTTGAATTTTTATAGCAATGCGTGTTTCGAAAGGATGTTATTGTTCTGCTATAAATTGCAGTAACAATAAAGGAAGAAATCCTGCATTGCATTTCTTCACTTTCCCAAAAGATCCAGAAAGGTAAGAAGAAAAATACGTAATATTTATTGTATGCCTGCTGGCTTACTCTTGACACATGTTCTGGTGTGGTTATGTTTACATTTACTTTAATGTAATATTTTTATCTTTAATTATGTTGTAATTTCTAACAATAGATACTAATGAAATGAAAATGTCAGCAGTCTATATCACGGTTAAAGATAACAATATTTAGGATGTCGTATTGTGATCGCTTAAGATAACACAATATTTGCTGCGGTGCAGCTTATTTCCTATGTGCATTGTAATGTATATGTCAGGGCCGGTTATGTATACAAACATGTGTGCCGTGTTGGCAGTCAAGAATGGCTATGTGAGCTCTAATGCACATGGCCATTTTGCAGCATGTAGCCGATTTTTTTTCTTTGCTTGCACAAACCTGACAATGAAAGATCCACATGCCCGGTTGTAAGGATCAATGCTAAGGAATATCAGTGCACATAACTCAATTTCGTAAAAAAGTGCACATAGCCGATTTTACAGGCGGTACGATATTTATTTTCTCGAACACGATGTAGGCGTAAAGATGACGAAAACATAATCTTACATCATAAATTCTCGGATACATGTGCCATTAAGGTGTTTGCGACAGTAAACTAACATGACATCATTATCCAAACCTAGGCAAGCAATAGGCTTACCTAAAATAGGCTACTGTTAAGAAGCGTATCTAGTCCAAGGTTTTTCCCACCTTTAAAATCAACGTTTAAGTTATAAATTATATTAAAGAGTGACCTTTGAATATAGGTTTGTCACACTGCTCGTCCTCAACTTCATTGTTGAGATTGTATTTTGTTTCTGTATCTTACGGCTTCGATCTACCTTCAATTGTTGTAATGATTTCAGGTGTAAAAAATGGGTCATCAATAGTCGGCGAGAAGACCTACTAACAAAAACTGTAAAATATTTAAATGTAAATTGCCGCCTATGTTTGGAACACTTCGAAAACAGCCAGTTTATGAATTCCAATAAGAACTCTTTAATTAAAACTGCTGTACCGACTGTATACTAAAAGCAGTTTTGGAGTATTAGAAATTGAGAAATATTGATAGAAACCTATATTTTTATTTGAATTTTGTATTGTATTTGATGTAATATTGTATTATTTTTGTAAAATGATGACATTTCTATTCTAATGTAATATTAGGCTACTTTTAAAAATAAAAATGAGTTATAATTGGTTTTCCAAGAATCATCTTGAAGTTATTAAAACTTGTAATAAGAATAGCCCTAGGAACTGCAGTGCAAGTTAACTATCCGTCACAGGTAAGTGGCATTTAAAAATTGTGCCTGATCTTAACTAAAATATAATACATGCTTCATTGTTTCTTAAATTTAAAATTCAGTTTTGAAAGAAGATTTTTTTCTCCTATTATAACATATTTTGTTATGTGTTTATGCATTTTCCCAAGTTATTTTATATGGTGAGAATGCAGTTTTACTCAACCGCCGCATGGAGCGCTAGTGTCGCCCAGCTAACAAGTTGTCATAGGCCTTTTAACACACAGTTTCCTTACTGTATTAATACTTATATTGTGGTAATACGGTTTATTTAGAACTTGCGCAGAGAACAGCCAAACAACCGGAATGATAATTCTTTCACACTGGCCGTGTGTAGGCTAAGATGGACACGTGAAGTCAGAATGAAAAATTCAATGCCATAGCCGGGATTTGAACCAGGATCTTCGGCTCTCTGTGCCGATGCTCTAACCAACTGAGCTACCATGGCAACGGCTATGGCATTGAATTTTTCATTCTGAATTCATGTGTCCAGCCAAACCACCGTTGAACGCAGATATAAGCAGATTTTATTAGTAAGTCTGTAAGTGTTTTCTCCAGCAATACAGTTCATCTTATACTATTCCTTAATACACATATTATATTCTCTTCAAAAATTTACTCAATAATGAAGGACAAGAAAGTATTTCTGTCAGAAGTCATATCATATTATGCCTCATCTTGTCTGACGAGGCAAAAATGCTGGTGGTTGAACATGAAATAAAGGAGGCTGCCAGCATCAAAAGACAACAAGTAGATATTATAAAACCGCGGCATGGCAGCGCGAGGCAAAGACACCGCAAATTAGAATGCAATCGAGAAAATAGAGAAAGTTATGTGCCTTCAGTGCTTGTAGCCGCTACCGCAGCCAGCCACAGGGAAATGGTTAGACAACCCCTATAAATCCCCGGGGAAAACAAGAGGGAGGAGCCAAATTATTAAATCGCAAAACACCGTTCCTTCTACCTCTTCCAGGACTTTGATTCTTGCCTTACGTGAGTAAGTTTGCTTTACTGTAGCGTCTAAAATATGCTAGGCTCCCCTTTTGTGTAGATTTCGCTGCCCCTTTACAATAAAACGTATTTATGTGGAAGTCGCTGAAAATCTGATTAAAGAATATTTCTTCTTTTTATTCTACCTTTTGTTATAAGGCCTATCTGTTCACTTCGCCGTGTTTTCATCTATTAAAGAATACTCCTGGGATGGTAGCTAGCAGATCCATAGAAACCGAACCACGTCAGGATTCTGGTATTCTCTACATGGCTAAAACAAACATGCCTATCATTGGTACCGAAATCTACTTTGAAATTTGTGTACACGATTTCAAAGATCTTTCGCAGTTAAAGAAAACCTGAAAGCAGGGTAGTTTAATGAATTCTATTGTTTTATTTCATAACAATGCTGATCATTTCAACTGTAGGCTAAATAAACTGAGGGTTGAGTATGAGAAATGAGAAATGGGATAAACAAGTTTTCTTATGTATATTTATCAATAAAATATAGTAGGTCATTTTTAGGGATGGGTCCTCGATACTTTCCATACCTCGATACTCTCGATACTTGCATGGTATCGGCATCGAGCGATACTTCAGAAAACTGCTCGGTACTTTTACGATACTTTGGTAACTCTGCAATTCTGCAATTAAGTGAGAATGCTAGTATTTTTTAACAAAAACTTGTAAGTGGACTGTTCAAAAACTAATTTTAGTTTTAATGTAGAGTTTAAAAATAATTATAGGCTACTGATGATATTAAATTTTGTCTCATTAAATATGCACACTTAATTAATTTAGTTGGTATTACACAGTTCTCTCAAGTTTTAATTTTTAATGTACCTATTTATTGAAACTGGAAATATTGACGGTATCGAGGGAAAAATCACATATCGGAATCGAGTATCGAGAAAGTCTGGTATCGACCCATCCCTAGTCATTTTGTTTTACAGTTAGACCACCTCGAAGCCTTTAAAATACCAATTATTGGTTTGGAGCATTAGCCTTCCTCTTGTAAAAGACTAGAAGGGAACTACTGTAACTGTAAAATCAGTGTCAACATTGCTGCCATCATTGGAATTGTAACGGTAGAGTACTAAATGTACCAGGCTACCAGTTTTAGCTATTAGGAAGCCATAAATATCACATGTGACTGTCAGCTCTTTAGAGAAAGGAGGGAATAGTTTATACCTTGAGTCAATGGGAACTTGTGACCTTTAAGTGCAAGAAATCTATAATAGTAGGCATAGGCGTACCGAGGGGGGGTTTTGGGGGTTTGAACCCCCCCCCCATTGATTAAAAAAGGAAAATTGTATATTTTTTTTAAGTCTGCCCATAAATTACTTAATACAAGTATAAAGCGTGGGAAGCTTAAAACTCGTTATTTTGCATCTTAATTTTTTAAATTTTCCGGGGGAGGACCCCCGGACCCCCCTCTTCTTGGGGGGTATTCCTTTATAACCCCCCCATAGGGTCGGCCTGGTTACGCCTATGATAGTAGGATGTATTAGAATAAAGTGCGATACAAAAGCGCTACAAAGTCATTATGAACCATTAAAGAGAAAAAAATGTACAAACTTGTACAACCTGTACTATTTTAGCTATATGATGGATGCAGTTAGTGTATGTATAAGTCTGTAGACGCATAATATTGTTTTTTTCACAAGAAATATATTGTTTTAAAAGAAAATCGGTGGCATAATTCATTGAAATATGTATTTGTCTCCTAAGCCAGAAATATCACTTCTGTAAAAAAATTGTGCCAGAAAATACAAATCTTACTTTCTGTTTAGTCTCCTGAAAAGTTACGAAACTTCAGTTAGTACCCTTCTAATACTCAAGCCTCCAATTTATATTATTAACATATAACAGTGGCTCAAGAATATACAGAGAACTAACAGTATTTATTTTCAGATTAATTAATACTGGTCTACAGTGTTTATTCAAAGGCGAATTACTGATTATTCTAATGGCCTTTTGTAGTACAAAAACGTCATCAACGTGTAAATTGTTGCTCGACATATGTTGTCTTGAGGTTAAATTGTTTCACAAATGTTCATTCACTGAAGTAAGCGTTCCCTATATAAGCCATGGAGGCCCTAAAGCTTCCAGGAGGCTGAGGCTCCCAGATTTTAGAACATTTGACTCGTGAAGGTTTCAGTCTTAGGGGGAACATACAACTTTCGATGCTGAAAAATAGGTGAAATTCATTTTTTTTCTCAGTAATGAATTGTTGAGTAGCCTTGTAATCTGGCATGCTTTATACTTACCAGTTCTACAATTGCACACTATTTTCAGAATTAATTTAACCATTACAGTTATGGGTAATTATCATTACAAAGTGGCAGCCAAATTTTGTGCACTGAAATGCTGTTTCCCTCATAACTCAAGCATTTACAGTTGAATTTGGTTAATTCGACGTTGGACAATTCGAAATATTGTATAATTCGAATAAATACTCATTCCCCTTGAAATTCCAATATAAATATATGTTAAAAAATTGCAATTAATTCGAATTTTTGAAGCATAATTTGGATAAATCGAAGCCAACATTTGTCTCAAGTTAATGTTGTAAGGATTCCAAGAGTTCATTGCTTCCAGGAATTCCACAAGAATTCTCTATTTCGCTGAAGAACCCTAGTCGGTAGCAGCTAGCAGGTACCGTACTAAAGTTATTTTTAACCACCGTTATCTTCCTCCTGCTGAATAGATGTTCAATGGAATGCGAAGTTCATCCCATCCGCTACAGTCTTGGAGGGATTCAACACTTCTGTGAAAATTTAGTGTTCATTCTATCCTCCAAGTGTGACTGTGTTTGAAAATGTCAAAGCGTAGAGCATACACCAGTTCTTTTATTAAATTTAGGGTTACGGTTTTAGTGTGAAAAAAAATGGTTTCATTTAACATCCTAACAACAGGATGGCAGTCATAGGTAAGATTCACTATACAATAATTATTATTTATTGCAATGAGTTTATTTTTGACATTTTTACGGCAATTTCGTATAAAAAGTCACAGTTTTGGTTAATTCGAAATTTGGATAATTAGATTTTTTTCTGATTCCTCTTGGGGTTCGAATTACTAAGAGCCCACTGTATTAACATATTAGAGTGAAATTTTGTATTCAGGTAGACTATATTTGATATTAGTAAACAACACTATTTAGAATCATTGATGTAACTTTAATAGTTTATTTTAAAAACAATTCTGATGTAAAAATTTGTAAAAATAAATTAACTAATGATGAACTATTTTTTAAAAATATTTATACTGCAGATAATTTAAAGATTCTAGATTATGTTGTTCCTATGATATTTACAAATAGATTGAAAAAAATAACTCAGAAATATTGGTATTTATGAAAATTATCAGGAAAACAGCACTTCAGTGCACAAAATTTGGCTGCCACTTTGTAATGATAATTACCCATAACTATAATAGTTAAAGTAATTCTGAAAGTAGTATGCAATTATAAAACTAGTCAATATAGAGCATGCCAGATCACAAGGCTACAGAACAATATTCATTGCTGAGAAGAAAAAAAAGAACTATTTTTCAGCATTGAAAGCTGTATGTCTCCCTAAGCATTGGCTGCCTTTATCCCCAGGATTACTCCTGGTACTCATTTCTGTTAGAGGCTGAGTCCACCCCAAGGCCTAGTGACACCACAAGGATTAGGATATTGAAGTAAAGTCACTACAATATTATACAATATCATTCACAATTTTTCAAGAGTAGCCTACATAGTGAAATTTGAATTTTAAAATGTAGAAAAGTTAAATAAAGTTATCTACAACGTAATCAGAAGCATAGAAGTAAAAAGTACAATACGTTCCTCAGGAAGTGTAGACAACATGTTTCGGACAAAATAGTTCATCTTCAAATGTGTCGTATAGATGATATTCGCGCATATCAAGTCATGTTTTATTTTCAGATAATTGTGAACTTCTCTTTCCTTTCATTATACGCTGGTTCACTTCACCACATCCCCGTGAAGGTCTGTGAACAATTTCACAGTGGATAGTGGGGGTGCTATGTAGTCGGTTCCCGTGGAATTTGAACTATGGTAAGCCTCATTTGCTGTTGTTAGAGGTGAAAGACGGATTTGATAGCGTGGAAAATCTGCACTAGAATAGGCGGGATTTGAACCCACACCTTAACCATCAGTTAATTATTAATTATGTATATTAAATTAAGCTTTTTTAAACCAATTACTTATTGCAAAATACGTTTGTGACTAGTCATCGTATAAATAATTTTGACATTTTGATATATGAGGAACCGCGACCACGACCAGAACATGTACATTAACCAATGGTTCAAACGCTTAGAGTCAGATAACATTAATTCCAAAATGCAAAATTAAAGAAATGTATAATTTAATTCGAGGTTAACTTATATCATCTCTTTATTGAGAAATGGTCATTACAATTTTTTTCAATTTGTGGAATGAATACATTTCCTTAGTCTATATTATACAACTTAAGCTTGTACTTTTCAACATAGTGTAAAATATTATAGTTGTATTCGTCTCTGGATTCCGTTAATAAATTATACTGAAATATTACTTACTTAAAAGATTTTAAAGTTTTTATAATGTACATAACTCTAAATACAATAACAATTTAACGTTGTCAAAACTATTTCTTTATTCCAAAACTGTATTCCTGGTTATTTTTCTTTAATAACATGTTATGATCTTGTACAATAACATGTAAAGGGGCTATTTTTTCAACCTCCGATGGGGCACAACATTAAAACCACAGTGAAAATAAAAACTTTTTTATTTGGAACATTTAGGTACATCTCCTAGCTACTTCTCTACATAGTCGCGTTCCGATTGAGACATTTTTCATAGCGTGGTACCAACTTTCCAATATCCTCTTCATAGAAGCTTGCCGCCAGCGTATTGAGAAGGCATTTTGAAGTGTTTTGAAGTTCTTCGTTGGTTTGGAATGGGGTTCATAATTGAAAGGGGGTTTGGGAATAGGCGCAATGCATGGCGGAAAGTTCAGAAGCGTTTGATGGCGAGTTCCACCGACCTTCATTACGGCTAAAACGCGTCGTTTTCTCCTGCTTGTACCATGTTTACGTTCCACCGACCCTGATTAGTCCATCACGCCCGTTAATACTCGCGTTAACTTAAAGACAGAAAATCCTTGAGTTAAATCTCGCGTTTGCTTTAAAACAAGATGGCCGAATGTGGTTGCATGATACAATATGCAGTATTATCCACATTAACAATAAATCCAGTACATTAATTATAGTTTCTGAAGAATAACATGAATACAAGGGAGTGATTCATTTATTTTCTTTGCTAGGGTAAAGCAGTCAGGTAGCCTAGCAGAATGTGACTCTCAGCATGAACACAAAAGCAGGATCTGGGGTTTTCTCACATTCCACAAGACAAACTAGTCACTCAGACGAGAGGATCAGTTGACACTGTAACATTGAAGCAGGCGAGTGGTTACAAAATAAAATGTTTTTCGCAGTTGCACGACATACAACAGTATTCTGAAGTATTTCGCTCATAGCTACGCCTACATGCCATCGAAAGTGCCGCTGTGTATTTGTCATTTTCTAGCTTGTATTGTTACTAGTAGGTTTACGAAATGTGAAATTGATTAATATATCTCTATTGGATTATTTCTCAATAAATTAAGAGTGCACGTTGTTTATTGTTATTGAAGAAAAATTAGGCCTAAGTCAAATCTTTTTTGGGTGTGTTATTCCCGTGTTTATCCAGGAAAATGCCATTTTCTATCTCCTATGACTACAAAATTAAGGTAAGAGCTAAGCTGTGCACTTATCACATTGTAATAGTTTGCAATAATTTTATGATATGGTATAATAAATTGTAATAATATTACACCAGCAGTAGGCGTATAGCCTAGGCCCAATTCACATTTTATGTTTGATACATTTTTGATACCAATAGCATCGAAAGAATTACAGGTTAGCTTAAAAAAATTATGATAAAGTTATGATAGGTTAATAGTGCGAGTGCAACATCATAAATTGTATATTATACTGCATTATTAAAATAAAAACATTAATAATTGCGTTCTACTACTAATGTTTATTTTCTGCTGGCTACTGTGAACCATAGCAGCCAACGTTGCCAATGGAAAAATGACTTTGAATGGTGAAGGAATCGGGCATGGAAACAATATAACATTCAATTTTTGCATCTCGATATATAAAAAAAAATACTCACTCAACATATTTATAATTTTGAATGATGTAATATGAAAATTACTAGTCGTGTGTTCTCAGGTTTAACATTGTATGTTGGCAGTAGCGACAGTGAATGTATGAGAAGCTTGTGTACCAAGATTGCCTGCCTCCTAAAGCGCGTTTGGAAACGGGTGTTTATTTTAACGACAAAAGTGTTGGTGGAACAGTGTCCACTTAACGCAGACGTTATACAGTAATAGCGCGTTACTAAAATCTTCGTTTGGGTATATTTAAAGATTGTCGGTGAAACCGGCCATGAGAGATATTGACAAACAAGTGACATTAGCGGAATGCAGGAATAAAGTCACTCTGGAGATCCAAACGTTAACCAAGACAAATTGGGGAACAGAGACTTACTTGTATGTGGCAAATAAAGAGGAAAGACTTGGTTTAGCCTGGTTCCGTCTAGGAGCTTGGCGGGCAGTTAAAATTACAAATGATGAGGAGGAGAGAATATGCCCGCTTTGTGGGGCAGGAGAAACTTCACACCATATTTTGGCAGAGTGTACATTCACGGAAACACTGAGGCAACGGCATCTACCAGAGTCTTTCACTGCTTCTCGTAGGGGTCAGCTGTTCACATACGATCTGCTGCTTAACACTAGATTTTCTGGGGGGTGGGGAAATTTATGTCCAAAGTGAGGCAGTTTAGGATGGAACTGCCCGAGGGAGTGGGACCGAGGGAGTAAGGGGGGTACTCCGATGGGGTAGACGGCTGTATATAGAATAATATGTAAAATATATTTGGTTGGTGTGTTTAAGGGTATTGCTGGTGTAGGTGCTATCTTTAGTGGGTGTATGTGTGTGTGTGTGTGTGTGTGTGTGTGTGTGTGTGTGTGGGTGGGTGTTGTGTTTTGTTTGTATATTTACTAGTGTTTAACTGTTTGTCTGTGTGTTTTAGTTTTACTTTTAGGGTACATTTTTGCTTATGCACAGTTAAAGCATGGACAGCCTAAGGGCTCATGCAACGAACAATGTAAAAAGATAGTTTTTCTTGTTAGCAATAAAAGCACTTCATTCATTCATTCACTTTTAATTTAAGGCTTTTTAATACAGCCCCTTATGTATGTTGTATTACAGAGCCTTCCAGAGATAGAGCTGCTCTATCCAACATAGTTTAGGCCCAGCCCTGCTGTGTGTGAGAGCTGATTTTCCTGGGTGGTGTCCAATCCTGAACCCGGGGGTTTTTCGTTACTGAAAAACCCACTTCCCGGCCGGGAATCTAACCCGGACCGCCGAAGCCAAGTATGCTACCTACACACCCATGGTGGTGGACTTTGTATTAGCCTTAGTTATTTAAACAAATATTTAGTATTTTCATTCGTCTACATTCATTTCCCCACGATTTGTAAATTATTTCCTACAACAAAAATTATAAATATAATTACTTACTGTTTACAGTAATTTTGTAAAGCAAGCATCAGAGAATGTTACATAAAAAATCAGTTTCACATTTTAATTTTCCGAAAAAGATATATTTCAACTTTTATTCTTTTTAATAAATTTAATTAATTGATATATCAGAAACTAAATTGTGATATCAAATGAAATAAATTTAAAACTGTAATTTTGTCCAGGTTTTAGATACGTATGTGATAAATGTCACGTTTATGGCACAAATAGTTTAGAAAACTATTTTGTACACTTGGTTCAACCGTATACAAGTTAGGTCTATATAAGTAGATCAGACATCATGTCATAGTTCACAGAAAGAGTTCCCATACTTGATTTATAAAGCAACACTGCACGTAGTTTAGCATTTTACAGGAATTAATGGGGTAACGCATGCATTGTGCCCTCAACAATTTGTCCTCGTCTAAATGACTAATCAAACAACAAAGAAGCCCGTATGTTAGTTTCATGGCAGAGAAAAAATGTGTGAGAGCGGGTACAACCAGTTTCTGACTGCAGCAATGCAGACCACAATTCAAACAACAGTAACTATATGAATTTATCTGTTTGCATTATTAATTACATTTAGCACAGTAAGAAAAATTTCGTGCCATCCTTTTTTTCTTTTCATATTTCTTTGTAACTTATTTTTTTAATCTTTCCTTTCTTCTGTATTTTATTTTCTTTATCCTTTCCTCCACTTATAGTCGGTAATTCATTATTCCCTATTTTTCCTCTTCTTATATCCTCTTCTTTTCTCTTCTTCTTTTCTCCTCTTCTTTTTTCTTCCCTCTTCCCTCTTTTCTCATTCAGTCATCGGTTCATATCTTATTTCTTATTCATTTTACATTTTTGCCCTCATCCTCCATCTATGCGTTCTTATTTGATTTCCTTCCTTCCTTCTTTCTTTCCTTCTTTCTTTTGCCCATTATCTTTTTTCTCTTTTCTTGGCATTAATTTAAAATTGTTCATACATTCTGTAAATATGCTTCTTCAATCAATGATTATTATTCCTTTCCTTCTTTCATCGGTTTCTTCTTTTTCGGAGCGGAGTCTTGAAGCATTTACTAAGCCAAAACGCATTTGAAACTGAAGCTAGTTCTAAGAGATGGTATGTTTAATAGACACCAAAATTTTACACCTACTCTAAGCTCTTTCTTTGTGTGACAAAGATGACCTGGATCACATCGGATCATAATGTCACACAGCTATCTTTACTGGCCATGGCAATTTTGACGCAAACCTCATTAGGTTCCAGTTTAACTGACGATATCCTCTGCTAATGCGCGCAGTGAGGCTTATACAACGTACAATATCACACGTTGTATATGGCCTACTTGTCCGAGAGGTAAGACATGCGCGAGTAATAGGCCACTGCATGAAGCCACGTATGCTGCAGGCCTTAATGGGCACCTAAACTTCAGTTCTGGACTCGAAGCGACACTTTTCCGGCACTCAAAACATTTTCCAGAATTGCGCTGCTTGAAAAATTTAAATCCAGTGCTCTCGGTAGCCAGCCTCAAAGGATGGGGCAATCCCCCATTGCCACCCAATCAGAATGAGGCCTCGTAGGGGTTTACCTCACTCGTAGGCGAATGCCGAATTGATACCATCCCCTGAACAACATCTTTATAGAAAAACAACACACAATGCACACACAACAAAGATTAACAACGTAGACAACACTTGCACCACACTTGTTTCTTAAAGTAGGATCTTCTATGTTCGTTAATCAAGCGGATAGACTGTTATATCTTTGGAGCTTTTATCAGGTGTCATAAAGTCATAGAAGTAGAAAATACAAAAATAATGTTTTTTTTTCTTTCTTCGCAGGCTATGAACGTCCATTTATTGCATATGGGTACAAAGACATACACCAAGTTTCAGGAGAAAAGAAAAATAATTAGAATCAATTAAAAATTTAAAAAAAAGTTTATCAAAGAATTTCTACATTTTAGAAGATGGAAATTTGGTGATTCGATTCTTTACTTTGCATTTTTTAATTCTTTTTATTTCTGTTTTATTTTACTTGCATTATTGAAACGTTTAATAGCCTTACAAAGTTAATTGGTTTAAATGTTATGTCATAATAAACTACTCTACTCACCTTTTAAGGGATACGCGTGTGAATTTTAAATGATCTACAAGACTGACTAAAGGTGAATCGGTTATGACTTGAATGATTCTTTCTTGTACTAAAAAAGGTTCTCCACGCTCTACAATTCTTGTGGGACATAATTTTATAGTGTGTTTAAAAAAAAATTAAATTTACTTGACCAAGCCTTGTCATTATTGTAAATTAAAAATTGGAGGAGCCAGTCATATAACTCATGACATAACATGATTGTTAAAACATTGTAGAATTATTGAACTGGCGCTAAATGTAACTTGGTTAACTTTGTTGGGACCAATTGAGTTAACTGTCGTGTTTTCGAGGTAAAAGTTAATGTTTTCTTGCGCCAGTTAATCATAAAAGATTCCAATTCTATTTTCTCTTCTTTATATAAACCATAGATTTGAAGATTGTGGAAATGGCTTACTGTGGACTTTGTAAAACTCCTATACAAAGATGAATAAATTTAAATAATATTCGTAGTTTGTAGTTTGCATTAATTGTTCCGCCTCAATGACCATTCAAAACTTTAGTTTCCACACTCTTCCATATACCGGTATAACGATAAAAAAACCTTGACATTAGTATAGATTTATTAAACTATAAACAGTCATAGGATATTGTTAAATAACGCAATTTTCAGTCAGTTTAACACAGATAACATGGAAGTAGGAAAGTAATATGCAGTTAGGCCTATTCAGTAAATTTTAAGTCAATAATAGTTATGATCTTTTGTACTGGAATCCCTCAAAAATAGTTATCGATAAATATGCGAACTATAGAGACATAATGAGACTGTGGACATAATAGGATGTGTGGAAGTTAGGGACAATAGGCTTCCAAGGTTTACAAATGCGGCCCTTGCGGTTCGCCGTGACAATGAAGGACATGCTGACATCTGGAGGTGTTACAGTTCTCAGACAATTGACTGACGTCAACGCGTCCCGCATAATCCTGACACTTGATTGACATCATTATTGCAGTTCAGGGTCCCTTAATACCAGACCGCAGGATAGGATATTAATTCTCACAATCCGTTTTGCACACATAAATGATATATTACACAGATCATTGAGGAAACAGTGGGACGAGATTGCACTGCATTTATGTTGAATTTCGAAATAACGTCCTTCGCTGTAATGCATTGCCCTGAACGATTGCAACATGTATGCTGACCAATCATAGTTCTTTAACCTAGACTTCGAAAATAATATTTTAGATTTACTATGCAGTGGTTGCTGATTAGAATGAAATATAGTAATAGCAGCATTACTACAGTGACTAGCCTAAAAAAAAAAAACTAAACTCCGTGGCGCTATATCCCTGGAGGGACTTGGCCTACCACCCGACCGCTGCGTCATCTCCCGTAGGCAGATGGCAGGATTGGGGGGCATGTGGTCAGCATGCCGACACCCACGGCCGTTATTGGTGGTTTTCTTGACCGGAGCCGCTACTTCTCTATCAAGTAGCTCCTCAATTTGGAATCACGAGGCTGAGTGCACCCCTACCAGACCTCCCTACCTCAGAAAAATCCGAGGAGGTACCGGGAATCGAACCCGGACCGACGGATTTGTAGTCAGCGACGCTAACCACAAGACCACGCGCCTACCCGTGCGAAAAATGTCAAAAGTGGAAACCCGAGTAACTCCCCCCCCCCCCCACATCTGTATGAAGTGTAAAATATGTTAGAGGAACTTGCTTCTTTGTTTAATAACTGTATAAACCCTATTTAAATTTACTTAGGGAATATAAAATTTAAAAATGAAACATAGGCTACATTTAACAAACCTTTATTCTGACAAATAATCTATTATAATAAACTTAAAAAAAAAATCACAAATAATTATTCAAAACTATTCACAAAGTAGTTACTTTGCAATAATATGGATATATATGCATTCATGAACCACAATATTCTTTCCAATAATGTTATAGTTTACAATCTTCTAAAAATAGTGTTGGAAGCGATGATACGGTCTTCTTTGGTAGTTTGTTTTTCTCTTTCCTGATAGATACCAAAATATTATAAAAATTTACTCTACAGAAGACTATAAAGTTGTCCTTGCGAAAACCCAAAATTTGACAAATAAAACCCTGTTCTTTGCAATGTTTGACCTTGCAATTTATTATTGGCCATAGCGTAGACAATTTCAATGGGATAGCCTACTGTTTTCAGATCATGCTGAACGAGATCGTCGGATGATGGTGTTAAGAGATATATTTGGAATAAGAACAGTTTCCTTTTTTGGGGGGATTAATCAGTTTTGAAATAATAGCAAATTTACTTAAATGAGTTATTACCATTCTCGCCCCACTGATGTCTTTAACCCTAATCCGTGTGATGGTTAACCAGAATGGTTCCAAAGTATGAAGTTGTTCCTCAGTGTTACCCTCACACAGGAAGGATTGGTTGGTACATGATTATTTAACGACGGGGATGTCCTGCCTTTGACCTTCGCCGGTGTGTCGGAATTTTATCCCGCAGGAGCTCTTTTACCTGCCAGTAAATCTGACATGGGCCTGTTACATTTATGCGCACATAAATGTCATCGACCTGGGTCGGGATCGAACCCGCAACCTTGGGTATAGTCACACTAGATGGAATCACAGCTGTAATGTGCACTTCGAATTGAACAACTTTCTCAACAACCTATCCGTTAATCTTGTCGTAGTTTTCATTTTTTGGGCATAGGTTAGCAAGATCTAGGAACCGTGCAACGTTGCCTTCCTTTAGGCTATAACTTGAATAGCAAAAACTTGAATAGCAAAAACATACGGATTGGACGAAGGGGTAGCATTGAATACCCTGCGCGTTCCCCAGACCTCATGCCAATGAACTTCTTTTTATGGGGATACCTCAAGGACAGAGTTTACCGCACAAATCATCGCTATCATGAGCATAACAATGCTAAGGTTAACTAGCTGAAAAAGAGGAGCCAACCTGAGCTAAAACGAAAAGTGTTTTTAAAAATAATCCTTAACATTTATAAAAATGAAAATACAGTTCGTCACTGCTCCGGGAAATTCTCTTTCTTTTGACACCTGATTTGTTAAGATTGGTTTGGTGGGAGAGTCGCAAAAAGGAATGTATATTTTTAAAATAACATATTAAATACTGTTATATATTATATATTGTGCTAGGGGGGTTCATAAAGAAAATAACCAGTAGTCTGGTCAATCTCGTTTTCTCACATTTCTTTAAGTCTCTATGATATTGTAATGATATCCGCACACAAACACCTATAACATTATTTTTACATAGTATTAATTTTATAAAGTTATATTTTATAAGAAATCATATTGAGAATGTTGAAGTCTTGTTTACCAGAATGATAGCAGTAAGACCTCATTAAAATGACAATGCAGAGGTTAAGAGGATATCTTTAATGACATGTGACAATCATGTGATAGAAGTCGGATCATGAACTGTGTATGTGACGCAAGTTCATAATCCGCCTCCGACACTGTACAGGGTGTCCAAAAAAAATGTACTAATACTTCGAATGAGTATAAAAACATTATTTATGAACATTGAATTACAGATGTACAGATGACAGATTACACTACCATCAAGATGTAAGAGCTCACCTCCATGCAGCTTATCCAAATACACGGATTGGACGAAGGGGTAGCATTGAATACCCTGCGCGTTCCCCAGACCTCATGCCAATGGACTTCTTTTTATGGGGATACCTCACGGACAGAGTTTATCGCACAAATCCAAGAACAATTGATGCATTGAAATTGGAAATTGAAAGACAAAGTCGTGAAATTCCAAATGAACTGTGTCGTGACGTTTGCGTTATCAGCTTTGTCTGGACAATGACGGTCATCAATTTGAACATTTGCGAACATGATTCTTTAATTACATGTTTCTTCTGTTCATAAATAATGTTTTTATACTCATTCAAAGTGTTAGTATATTTTTTTGAGACACTCTATATATAAACTCATGGTAAGATGTCCTTTCGCTTATCTTGGATCGGACGTCTCACTGTCGACAGCCACTGTCGATCTCATCTGTACAACTGTAATATCAAGCTTCAACTACAAGTTTCAAAAAATACAACGTTCTCAGACTTCACTGGAGTTTTTAATAACTAACACGAATCCTACTATTTCTATTGTGTCTGACTTAGTCTGAGGACCGGGTCACGACATAAAGAAATTTGGTGGCAGCGTTGCGGGATATTGTTGGTGCAGTCCGAGGTTCGAGGTTCGAGGAGATCCACTTGGAGAACTGGCCATTCTGCAAGACCTGTCCCTAGCTCGACGGGCGGCTACAATGAACAACGGCGAGAACTTCAAAGAGAGAAGACACTACCCGAGGGTCCCTGTCTCCACTCAACCCTACTACGAATCCTACTATTCCCATTGTGTCTGACTTAGTCTGAGGACCGGGTCACGACATAAAGAAATTTGGTGGCGGCGTTGCGGGATATTGTTGGCGCAGTCCGAGGTTCGAGGAACGGAGCGGTCTTCGAGGAGATCCACTTGGAGAACTGGCCATTCTGCAAGACCTGTCCCGAGCTCGACGGGCGGCTACAGTGAACAACGGCGAGAACTTCAAAGAGAGAAGACACTACACGAGGGTCCCTGTCTCCACTCAACCCTACTACGAATCCTACTATTCCCATTGTGTCTGACTTAGTCTGAGGACCGGGTCACGACATAAAGAAATTTGGTGGCAGCGTTGCGGGATATTGTTGGCGCAGTCCGAGGTTCGAGGTTCGAGGAAATCCACTTGGAGAACTGGCCATTCTGCAAGACCTGTCCCGAGCTCGACGGGCGGCTACAGTGAACAACGGCGAGAACTTCAAAGAGAGAATACACTACCCGAGGGTCCCTGTCTCCACTCAACCCTACTACGAATCCTACTATTCCTATTGTGTCTGACTTAGTCTGAGGACCGGGTCACTACAATATATTACACACAGTACTTTAATTCATATTATGCTGACATTCAAGTCTCTGCTCATGTAAGCACCATCTTCCTCGTGCTTGTTTTGGCAAGTCCAGTGAGATGACAGTAAAATATGGTATCGAAAATTTCAGTTCACAAGAGTGCTGTTATTAATTTGTTAACAAATTCGATATTGAGACATTGCTCTACATATTCTGTGCATGTAGTTCCTTTTGAATTAAGTTACTTGACAATGAATCGGCAGTAAAAAAAATACAACACATATCAGTTAATTTCTATTAACCTATAAGAAATGGAATTCGTTCAGAGAGATCACGCCGGGAATAAGACGAGTTGAACTCCTTGAGAATACGCAACTGGATTGTCGATTGCATTACCTTCATTTCTCTTTTTATTGTTTAGAGCAATTAGTTCAGTGTTAGCTTACAGTTAGTGCGGTTTCTGGTACATCAAAATTTCCTGTGTTAATAACACTGTTCTATAATGCTTTACAATGGAAAGAAACACATATCGGGGGCCATCTTCTTTGGGTTCGCTTCGCAAACTTCCCTACTCCCAAAATAAAATCCCTTGTATCATAAATAATTGTTAAAAATCACTGCAAGTTTTATACTGCGAAGTTTTATTTCTTAAAGTATGGACTTTCGCTCGACCATTTTATAATACCCTCGTTACATATGGATTATCGAAGACGAAAATATCTTGAAACCTTGAGAACAGCAAATGAAACAGCGTAATAAACAACCTGTATATAAAATAAAATAATTTCTGTTCGTGTTAATTTTAATACTGTACTAAATTGAGTTCGTTTCGTGTGTTTTTAATGTGTGTTGTTTGATGTTGTAGTTCAAGAGAAGCCATGCAGCATGCGTGTCTTGTACCCTATCATCTATCGTGTTCTTCTTCTTGAACATGGAATGATCTTGAATCCTTGTGAACAGCAAATGAAACTGCGTAATAAACAACCTGTAACACTCGTATGAATATTATGAAACTAGCTTTTCTCGTTTGATAAAAATATACTCGTATCTTAATACATATAAATGCATTATAAGCTCATTGCATAATTACGCCTAATGTACTTTTTTCAGTTTTTCAATAATTCTCATCAATGAATGTGTCCGTCGAACCCTATTAGTTCCTTGAAAACTTGCACAGTTGAAAATTTATCAAAGATTGTATTTATGTGTGAGTAAATGTGACAGTGCCATCTCAGAGGATTTAGAGGCATGCAAAGGAACTTCTGTGTGGCACTTAGGAAGTGTTACACGCCTAAGCATGCACCAAACAAGTACCCTTAAAGGACTGTAAAACAAAACAAAATACATTTTAATAGAAACTTCACAGATTAAGGAGAGTGCAACAGAGGACAGGCCTAGTCCCAAATACATCACCTAGTAACGAACTAAGAAATTGCACGAGCGAGACAATTTTTTTCAGATGTTCTAATTTGAGCATGAGTTCTTTAACGAGCCCGAAATCTTAGATTTCTGGAAAACCCACATGAAGATCTTTGCGTTAAGTCTGATGGACGCAAATGCCAGCATGCAAATAACTGGGTAATCAAGGTCGACTAGCAACCTACTAGAAACACCAAGAACAAAAGGTATTTTAATTTAAAGTTTGCATTATCCAGTGTTCTTATAGCATTAATTGTAGACAATCTCAATGAACAATATATATCTCATACCTATGAAAAGTAAATAAAATGTACTTAAAATATGTTAGAATACGTTCAGAAGAAAAATACACATTTACTGAAAAGGATGGATAGCGGTACTAATTAATCTATTAATATGCAATACCGCAAATGTATAATGTTATCGCTGTTCTGTAGAGAATATAAAATATTAACTACGCTTACAGACTTCAAACATGCGAACTGCATTTTTACTTTGTAAAATAATGTTAATAACGCAACTCATTTCCCTAAAGTTAGCTTCACATGTGGGGGTCCGTGCAGTTGGCGACCGTGTGACTGGCGACGAACTTATTTTCGTGCAGCTAGCGACCAAGATAAAATACAACGTGCTGTTCCTATATGTTGTTTAGGCCGGAGTTAGGCAAAACATCTCTTTACGTTTATACAGAGTTGAGGCTGTCTACGATCAATATCGCCCACATGAATGTTCTGTTTATTAATTTTTCCTCTTGAATCATAAAGTTACTCGTTAGTAAAACAAAATATGCATTATACATTCGTTCCTTGTCCGTCCGTAAAGTTATGTGATTATAACAATATTTGTTCATAGCTTACACTTTTCAGAAACTTTGCTACATCTCCTTTTTCCTTAAATATGTCTTGGATGTTTCGAGGCTTGTTTTTAAAGTGAGGACCGATATATATATATATATATATATTACCTTACATCTTACACTATTTCTCCACATAGTCACCGCCGTTATTCAGGCATTTGTAACGTGAAACTAGTTTTTGTATGCCTTCGTCAAAGAATTATGCCGCCTGTGAAGAAAGCCGAGTCTGCACTTCTTGTTTCACATCATCGTCGTTGAAATATTTTCCACCTTGGAATTTCTTCAGATGAAGAAACAGGTGAAAATTGCTTGGCTGTGTCTTGCCGGGCATTGTCATGAACCAAAAGGATCCCACGCGAAATCATTCCACGCAAAATCATTCCACGCGAAATCACTCCACGCAAAGCATTCCACGCCTAAACAAACTCGCATCATGTGCTTGGGATCAATTGATCACCCTCCCTACAGTTCGGATCTGGCACCAAGCGTTGAAAGTAAAATAAATAAAATTAAAAATATAAATCCGCAGTAATATGCAATAATATAATGAACATTTTCAAGATTGGTTCAACAATTTTACTCATTATGATGAATGAGTGAGTGTAAGGCATTAATGAACCTCCGCCGGAAGGAAGTGAAGAACAAGTGACAGGCTATGATCCATCTTGCTCCTTTTCGGTATGGAATTATTGTGAAGCAAGAATAATTTTAAGGTATTGACTTATTTTTAATCATTGACTTTCTGTCCGATCCAAAATTCATTTTTGACCGGTTGATAGAGCCAGCTCTTCTGGTTATTGTGATGACATTCGTAGTGATAGAAGGCTCTTATTTGCTCTGAAGTATGCTGGATATCCAACCAATATCCAACAAAAGCGATTTGAACTTCCTGTAATTCTCCTTGATTTTGTAGATGTGTTGCCACTATTAAACTTCCAACCCTCGTATTATGTTGAAGTCTGGCCTATCTCAGGATAATAATGCCACTAGAACAAAAGGTATAATGGAAAAATTCCAATAACCCCACTAGGGATTGAAAGAATGCAATACATTCACCAACGAAAAAAAATACATTTAAACGCTTAATGTGGGGAAAACAACACCTACACTCATTATAACGTTCCAAAATTAATAATCTCTCTTGGTAATGAGGGGAAAAGAAACTAATTTAAATTTAAGTTACGTCAGATTGATGAGAAGTCTGATAAGAATCAGACATATTTCATTAGCTGTCGGTGTTTATGATTGGCCTTGAATGTAAATTAGCGCCAGGAGTGACAAACCCCACAATTAACCCATTAATTAGCCACCAGATGGAACTGGAGCGCGACGCTACAAATTACAAGATAGGATGGTTGATTAAAAAGCCACCGACTAGACCGAAAATAAATCTCCAAATTATATCCACGACTGAGTTAATGTGATCAACTTCCTCATTTGGAAAATCCAAAACCACAAAGTGACAAGCACTACCAAGTTTGCAAATAAACATTTATTTGAACACAGAAATAAATAACGCCTCCGAGGTAAATGCTGTGTTTTAAATTCCAATCTGAACTCAGATTGGTAAATGTAATTTAGCTTAAATTAACTAGTTTGAATTTAAATTAAGTATGATTTTAAACGAATAAAAATAAAACTTCACCTCATTCCCCATGGGTATGTGATGATCCTGTCAACGACATTATTAGGCAAGTTTCATTATAGCATTGTCTACACTGCTACCTCACAACAACGATCATGTCTAAATATTAGGATCACTAAATTTAAGTTTTTCAAACATCTAAAAATAGTAAAAATTGACACAACATTTTAAAGTGACCAACAAATTACACATTAGTTCTTATGATTAGTCTTTCAGAAGTAACGAGTTGGTTTTAGAGAGCAATTTAATGGATGTCAGTGCAGTTTTTAAATTTACGTTTTAAAACACTCTTATTTTGTTACTTAACGAAGTAAGTAATTTAATGCTACTTGGACACTCTTTGTGAATTATTTCATTACCGACATGCTCTTCAAAATGGTTCTAAAAGGTCGTGACTTCGTGCTGGCCAGTCCAGAACAGCATCCTGCATGTCATTGAGATAATGTGGTACAATGTTCCCTGTCCGTGGACTTGCATTGTCATGCAGAAAAATTGAAAATCATCGAATGCCTTACACTAATAATTACTTAAATTCTGTTAAAACCGTAATCTAAAAGTTTATTATTTATTAGGTTAAATTGAATAATGGAAGCCCAAATATTTCGAACAGTGAATTTTGTTTTCTTGGGTTGCATTATTTGCCAATACCGTCATATTGTAAAGGACCATATTTATTTTTTCTTCTATATTGCAATTAATACCAATAAACCTCCCTATGAAAATCTTTTAAAAGTTACCCGTATCTATTGCGTTTTCTTTTTGCTATTTGAAATATATTGTACTCTGATATGACAATCGTCACTTACAACGTATGTCCGCTTTATGCTTATATATTTTTATTTAATACAGGAGAGGTTCAACTACTTTAATTTTAAAATAAACAACAACTAGCCTATCCGGCTCATTTTCAACAAGACACTGATGGTACAGTGTTCTATATGGCTTCATAACAAAATACTCTATTTTAAAGTGAATTATCCGTACTTCAGTTACTTAGGTGCCTGGAAAGATTTATTTTACTTATTCTATTCAGAGTTGAATTTTACGAGAGGTAATATTCTTTGAAACGTGTTATTTTATGTTTTTAGTTAAGTTATATTATTAATTTGTGAGCCAAACCGATCAGCCCTTCAGACAAATTACCTGTAATGAATTCAGGGGGTGTACTGGGGAGGTAAATCCTCCTCGAAATGAAAAATACCCCAATTTTAAATCTAACTTATTTGTATAACTTATTTTTAAATTATTTTCTGATTTGATAACTACCAAATTGTAATGTATACTTAAAATTATATTTGAAACTCAACAATGGACACATGTAATGCGGGAAGGCTGGTGACATAGTGTTGAATACAGCAGCTTTCATCAGACACCGGTATGGTGCTGCAACAAATTTCAACTTCCTGTACTTGCAGCTGTAACGTTTTAGTCAGTCAACAGTTTACTGTGATATGCTTGGTGCGGTCTTATGGGAAATACACTGTCTAAACAAGAAACATTATTTAATTTCTTTTCTAATAAAAGACAGCATATTGCAGAAGACTCATCTACGGAAAGAAATGCTAGTGATGGTGAAATAGTTAGTGTGTGAAGGTGTCAACCGAAGGGGATGAGGAACCCACAGAAAATTTCATTCATGATGCCATCCACATCCACAGATCCAGGTTTTAAAAGTGGGTCCCCTTATATTGCGAATTTACCAAAATTATTATCTTTTTAAATAATTTACCAAAATCGGAAGCCTACAATTCCCCTTCCTCATGAAGATCGATTACCACCCCAGACAAAAACAGCTGAACTCTGTGAATAACGGTTTTTATATTAAAACTTCCGTCTAGAAATTTATATTTTTACGCCTTCGAAATGTGAGAAGGAGATAAAATACAGACATTTTGACGGAAATGTAATACCAAATCAGACTTGCTCAGTGACCTTACAGTCCTAGCCTTCATTTACTACAGCACCATTTCTGCCTAGCATTTCGCGAATTTCTGTAATATTTATAAGCTGCATCAGAACCGACCGTCGTACCTCACATATAAATGTCACACAGCCATCATCTTTATCTTTTCCTCGAAGTCATTCGGGTAATAAATCACGAAAATCTGCTAATATATTGTCAGGTTTGTTTCTATGGAAACATCATAGTTCCGACATAAATTTTCCGGATATATCTACTAGATCCTTCGATGGTAAGTTTAAAATTTAAATATTTTATGAACCAACATTTTATTCACATCAGGCTATTACATTTATTCTCCAGGCTGAAAAGAGGTACTTCAATAACACTATATCTTGTTCTTAAGACAATACAACGTAATGAGAAATGTCAGGAAGTGGTATTATTACAATGAAAGCATGCCCAAATTTTAATGAGTACATATCCTTGCTTATATCTGATGAGAGGAGAAAATTAGCAAACTAAAATAAGTGGGCTTCAGATTTGCTATTAAAATACCCCATGTTAACACAAATGTAAGATTTACTAATAATAGGTAATGGTGAAACAAATTGTTGTTCAAAAATAAATTCCAACTAACAAAATATTCTATTTTATGTGATAAAGAACTACAGAATAAATTTTGTACAATATTATATCATACAATGTTCGGTACAGTTGGATATAGGCTGATTTCCAGAAAAGTTCCGAAAACTTTTGTTCTGGTAAGGTTGAAGAGTACCAGTAAGGGGAAATAGTCAATATGCTTCAATCTGAGTGAAACAGTTGATTATGCAGTCCTATTTCTGGACACTTACAGACATAAAAATCTCCTGCAGGTCAAAGTTTCTGCACACTAGCATCTTCCGAAATGTACAACAGCACTTAAATTTTGTAAAGTAACCATAACAAACAACCCAAAGAAAAATATGGCACATAGCATAAAATCGTCATAAGAAGATGAAATTCGATTTCAAATATGGGTTTTTTAAGTCAAGGGAACTAAAATTATGTGTTTGTGTGGTAAACAAGGTGAAGTAATTGGGTCCTTCCTTTGAGGTCAAATTAATTGAGAGAAAGACAGAAAATAATGACACTAAATTTGGGAAAATAATGCTTTTATGGCTGTATTGAACCCTTACAAAGGTGAATTGCGTACATTAATTTAAACGATCACCACGTGAAATCGTCAGTGGGCTCTGACCTTAGAATCGAATAGGACAAAATTCTTATATCCGTAAATGAAATGCATAATAAGAGGGAAAAGATCCTCACGTGTTATTTAATGTTATAACTTTCCCCTTTTATATAATATTTTTATATGACGAATTTAGGCTATACTTCAGTAGCAGTCAAAATCAGATAACTCTTTCTTTTCCTATCTGTGGTACTGTATAACAACGACAACCATAACTACAAGGACGAAACAATTGAACATCAGAATCGTGTGATCTTACGATCTTACTTAAATACAGAGCGCATCAGAAAAATGTATACACACTTTGAACTGTCATATAAAATTTATTTCCCGTTGTACAAATTTCTGAGAGAAAGTAATGTTATATTTCTTCAACAGATAGCAGCAGAATAGATTCAACAATCGTCCAACAAACGTGCCATAATCATCCAACAAACGTGCCATAATCATCCAACAAACGTGCCATAATCATCCAACAATGAAAAGTACCAAACAATGCTTGCTCATTCCATATTCCCTGCCATTCGTGCATTATACGGTTTTATTACCAACAAGATGGCGCCCCGCCGTACTGTCATAGGGACGTTCGAGCATACCTGGACCGAAATTTGCCAAGGCAGTGGATAGGACGCAGGGAGCCAATCGAGTTTCCTGTACGCTCTCCAGACCTTACGCCGCTGGATTTCTTCTTATGGAGCACAGTAAAAGATGTGTACAAACGTAAACCACGTAACCTAGACACACTTTGGAATGAGATTCAAGCGGTGTGCACAGAAATCTCTTTGGACACTTTCGTATGATGTACGGAATCGGTGGTGACTCGTACTCAGAAATGTATTGATGGTGAAGGCCACCGTTTTGAACATCTGAACATTTGAACATTAATCACACTTTCATTAGAAAGTCATTTATTTTTCAAATTGGACTTTAAGCTTTCTATTTCTACAAATTTAACCTTGTAGAACGGAAAATAGATTTTCTATGACACTTCAAAGTGTGTATACATTTTTCTGAAACACTCTGTACAGAGTTTATATAATTATTTGTCTTGAGAACTTAATAAGCGCAATACAATACAATACAATACAATGGAAACAATTTTACCTGCATTACATTTCCACTAAAGCAATTTAGTCTGCAATATATTTCCCAGAAAACCATATCTACAATACATTTACAAAGAACATTTATTTACATTACATTTCCACATAAAGCAATTTAGTATACAAAATATAACCAAGAAAACCATGTCTACAATATATTTCTATGAAAACAATTTTATCTACATAACATTTCCACAAAAACAATTTAGTCTATATTACCGAGAAAACCATGTCTACAAAACATTACCATGGAAACAATTTTATCTATATTAATAAAAATGAATTTCCAAAATGTATAACGGAGCATCACTTGAGAACGGCTCGACCGATTTGACTGATTCTTTTTTTGTTGTGTTCGTAATTGTCAGGACAAGGTTTGTATGAAAGAAAATTTTGGGAAAATCCACGGGAAAAGTCGGAAATGTGAAATGAGGCACAGTTAGAGAGTTCTGCTGTCAATTGTTTACATAACAAAATAGAAATGTGTCAAAAGAAGTGACATAGGGTGGGAGTTTTGTTTTCATAACAAAGATAAAAGAAGTGTCAGTCTTGCAACCAAGACATTAAAATGTGTAAAATGAAATAGAAGTGTAATATTATGAATATTGTGTTAACGGTGGTGTGTTGAGAAGATTATTTTGGTGTCTTGGGAAAATGCCTCCAATAAGGTGTCGAAATATCGGTCGGCGTACGCGCAATGCAAGAGAAATACATGATCGTCGAGTCAATGAGACCGATGAAGAGCGTAGACAGCGTTTGAAGGCAAATCAAATAAGAATTTCTCAAGCGCGATCAGTCAAACACGTCAAACAGAACATTCAGTCCTACGCGCGCAGTATATTATGTTCCAGGTTTTTGGGAAGGGAAGTATGAAAGTGATATTGAATTTCTTTTTTTTTTTCAGCCCCGAAACGGTTGTATGGTAATATGAGAGTGAGAAATAACATTTTCTGTCAAGACAATCTTATGCAACAGGAATTTCTTTTTCTTCTTATTTGAACCCCTCCCAGGCATGGTGTGTAGAAGCAACGGAGTGCAACATTCGACATCCTCTATGAGCCATAAAAAGCTGAGGGAATAGTTTGGAATAGTTTGCGTGTGATAAGTCGTTCTTCCTCATTTCAAATTCTACATACATATTATAAAAGGACCTAGAGTTTCAAAATCGAAAGTCCTCCAGAAGTTAATTTCAAATTACAAAATACAAAACCCGGGCGACGACGGGCCTTTTAAGCTAGTATACAATAAATTACCACAAAATCAATTTAGTCTTTATTACCGAGTCTACAAAACATTTCCATGGAAACAATTTTATCATAGATAATCCCACAAGAGTTGACGAGTTTATCAATAGGTTCGCGACTGCGCATGAATAAAAATGTAACGGATTATACAAATAATAATTACTTTCGTGCTTTTTTGTATAAAAACAAAACTAACAGCTGCGAGATCACGGCATACTATGAATCAACCATCCATGAATCGATTTGAGTCACCATGTTGTGACCATTGCTACCGATGGTGCATATAAGACATAGTTAATTTCATTCAGGTAAGCTAACAGCAGATCAGAATAAAATCACACCAACTGGCTTGCACCGAATTGAAATTGTGTTTTTAATCAATGTATACTTCTATTATTTCAGTTTACAAACAAGATATGTTGTATAAGATAATCTGTTTTCGTGCTGCTTAATGGCAGCATGTGACGTATTAACCACTGCACACTGATGCTTACGTGTCTGGCAACGAGCAGACTTTTACATGTACCGTATACACGCCCGTGTGTCTTGCTGGAAGAAGGCCATAGAACGGGACGGAGATTACGTGGAAAAATAGAAAGTGTAGAAGAAACATCATTCTTTCTTGTGTGCAAGTTTCATTATGTTCAATAAATGATTGTTGGAGAAAAAAATGTGGTGCATTTCTTTCTGGGCGACCCTTGTACTTATTGCTGAAATTTTTATATGCTGTAACACATAAAAAACAGAAAATTCAATCGGTATGTACATAGATGCATACTTTTATCTTTCCCTTGTAAAGCAAGTATCTAAACTGTTTTCAATAAAATTACAGTTACAGTTCCAGTTCCAGGTTTAAATCCCGTGGCCGGTCAATTTGACATGGGTTTCTTGATGGTTTCCCCAGTCGTGAAGGCAAATACTGAATTGGATATTGACATACCATGAGTTATCCTCACCATTTCATCCTGTATAATATCCAATTAAATTAATATCATAAAATACACTAACAATAGAAAATAACTGAGAATCAATAGTTTCAAGGCCTACCCTAGTGTATAGACACAGATCCCGAACTCCTGATATGGCCTCGTAACTAAAGGAGTATAAATACAGCTGAAATATATATTTAAAAAAAATTATAGTTAGTTAACTCCTTGCACTCCATCCCTCGAAGGATTAGACGTACGATCCGATCGTTGTGTCATCCACCATAGGCAGTTAGCAGGATTAGGGGAATATGGGAACCATGAAGACACCCACAACCGTTATTAATGGCTTACTGGACCGGTGCCATACTTCTTTATCAAGTAGAAACTCAATGGGAGTCACGATACTGAGAGCACCACGTTCCAGACTTCCCTACCTTGAGAAAAATCCCAGGACATATCATTAGGCCTATTATCATTAAAAAGTAACGTGTTCCCTATACTGGCCATGAAGGCCCAGGGGATTCCGGGAATTTGAGGTTCCAAGATTTTAGACATTCGGGAAGTGAAGTTGATAAGGTGGTGGTAAGGCCGCCTTTACTCCCAAGATTGCTCCTGGTACTCATTTTTGTTAGGAGCTGAGTTGACCCCAGGGCCATAGTGCCACCAGAATGATTAGGCCAATTGAAAAACTCCAACGACCTCATCGGGGATCGAACCCGCGTCCTTCCGGTTTGTGGCGCGGCGCCTCAACCACTATGCTACGGCGCACCCCTATTATTATCATTATTATTATATCATTGATTAATATCGGTACTTCATATGGGGCAATGCTTCACAGGGGTGGCGCCAAGGGGAGCTTGGGAGGTCAGGGCCCACCGTTTGGCCCACCCTCGCTTTGTACAAAATTGATTATGAAAGATTAGATAAAACAATAAAGAAAGCTTAAAATGAACAATCTGATATTTCACAACGAGAGAAGGATAGCGCTTACGCTGGCATCCTGTTCCAGTAAAATTCGAAGGGGAAAGAAATTAAATCCAAGCAATCCCAGAGACCAAAATTATTAATATGTTTATCCGACCATATTACAATGCAAAATATTTTAAATACATTAGGATGACAAAAATTTCATTCAATTAATTAATTTAAGGAAATATGTTTGATTACAAATGTACAGTCATGGCCCACCTGCAGAAAAATTCGTTGCGCCACTATCGATGCTCCATTTGCTTCAATTCATGTGGGACATGGGCCTCGATAGTCATGCATGGGTATGTATGGTGCAACAAGTTAAATAATATGCGTGTGAAAGGTCTGCGAAAGGACCAGGCCTTTAGCTCTAGTTCCTCTCCTCCTCTCTGCTCCTACCACCAGACCGACGTACGAATATGCCTGAATGTGAGACTTCGTACATTTCCGCTGATGCCGAGTGGCGTGCGCGCAACCGGCCGGCAGTGTATACAAGTAACATTTTCTATATTGTAACAATATACATGTAATTTAAATGCAATTTTGTAATAGTAAACTCAACTATAACAGGCTCCCACTTCCTCCTACTCAAGAATGTCAGAATTGTAACAATAGAGAACATCGATTTACACTTTCTTGCACACATGAATTTGCACTCAGACTGAGAAAGACGGGGCCGGCTTGCGAAATGATGGGATATTAAGCAGGAAAAAGAGAGGTAAGCTGCGAGTACTTGCTTCTGCTTGTGCTTTCATTCTTGTCTCGCCATACCACAACAATGGGCTCACCTTAAAGCAATATAGACAGGATGAAGACACGGGTGCAAGCTGTGGACAGCCAGAGAAATTACCTGGCAGAATCACTGCGAAGAGGCCTCACGAGTAGCATGCTGTAATTGTCAATTTTGTAATTAGGGTACCATATGTAGCAGTAGTGGTGGGTACAGTCATTGTTACAGCGACCAATTACCTGGCTCCATATAACACTATGCTTACAAAGAGACAGGGAGGGAGAGAGAGGGAGAGAGATGGAGTTTGCAATAATTAAGTCTGCCTGTTAGTAGGGTTGCGTCGGGTCGGAGTATGTTGGCAAGCAATAAATAGACGGCACTATAGCAGTAACATGAGGTTGGTGGGGGGTGAGGGGTTGTGCTGACTGACGATCACTGATTGCTACACACCCTGGGGTCAGCCACGCCTTGTGAATACTATACAAACTTCTCATGCATGATACACACCTCCATCCTACAGCACCGGGCACATGTTGTCATTTAAAAGCTACTTTGTTTTCATGCTTGGTTTTATTTTTATTTCAACTGCGAATTGAGTGTTTATCATCCGTGTCCCATTTGGTTAAGTGAATTTAGTTACAGAGCAACAGAAAAATCACAGCTACTTGAAATATTTTCAACTGTTTTTAATGACATATGTCATATTAATTGAGGGCTATTGTTATCTTTTAGAGTATTGATCTCCGTCTTATTCCCCCAAACAAATGTTTCTTAAGATACCCTTACCCTTTCTTCAAGCACCCAGAGTATATTTGTTATACATTATTACAGATTTATGTTACAACCTAAAGTACAAAGGTAAAAATTTTTGTGGTGTAAAGTGAGATTAACATAACTCGTCTCCTAATATCGTACAAGATACTCGCAATAAAATTAAAATATTAAAAAATCACAAAAGGATTTCAGGTCGAAGCACTGTCATATAATTAAAAAGTTAAAAATCTTGCTTATTTATGGAGGGTCCTACTTCTCACCCTTTTCTGGATATCGTTACTGCTCACTTGGGACACGTTGTCACCCCATTACATTTTTAAATATTTAGGTTTCTACCATTTTCAGACAAGTTCTTTTTTAAGTTTCATTTCTATAAGTACAATAAGCACATTAAAAAAAATAATTTTAATTAATTTTAGTTTTACTTAAATTTCCATGGCTTTGAACCACTAAACTACGGGAATATTTTTTGCTTAATTTTATAATTAGGCCAAACCCTGTCATTTCTAACTCCGCCACATAAACTCAATAAGAAATGTTTAATTAAACAGTCAACGTTTAGACTACTTCACTTTCGCCGTCTTGCTGGAGCAAATCTGTGAATAAACCGCAGTGTGAGCTTCTTAAGAATGGCTTTAATTTAATTATAAAGCAACCGGGGGTTTCGATTCAATAACGATTTCCTATACTGGGACAATGGGATACAAAAGAAAATTACAAAATGCATTGTTATATTATCTCTCAGGAACGGTGAGCAAGAAGAAAAAGTAGGTAAATATTTCAAAATTAATTTTAGCGTATAACAATAATTAAATTAATTACATTTTATTGGTTTGTTAAGTATTTTATTCTATTTTAATTAAAAAGCTGTTTTAGCCATTTTAGTTTCTAACATGTTATTTAGCCATTTTTAGGTTTTATAAGATTGGACTATGTGACTGCCATAGCAATGAAACGGATAACTTTGTTAAAATATCACAGTTAGCTAGCAAGGAACAAAATAGTTTAAAACCTAAGAATCCGGGTCCTAGTTATAATATTATTTTTAAAAGTTATAATCGTAGCCTATTGTGTAATTTCATCTTGCTTTCTATTGACATTTTAGCGGTTCTGGTATCATGTTCATAAGCAAGAAACATCCCAAACCTTCAAATATTTTATTCCTGCCTTCAGTGATGGAGAAGCCCTTTAACAAGTTATTTATTGTCACTGTCATATTCGACACATCTTCGTCGAAAACAGCTAGAATGAAAACTTCAAGTCGTTGATAACTCACAACAAAACATGCTGACATTTAACAACACTACTAATCACAGGGATAATTGGTCCCATGATCTCATATTAGGACACAAACTTAATGAAATCCACTTATTTACTGACTGATGTAAAAAAAAGACATTGTTGAAAATTTTAGAAGGATGGGAGAAGCTTTTAAAGTGCATGCATGCCAACTGTGCAGAATAAAAGAGTCGTGTGGGATGATGAGTTGCCCCGGGGAACAGTCTAGGGTTAAAACGGATAGGCATGCATGTTATTATTCGTAATTATAATTTAAACTGAAGGCTTTTGTCATTTATAATATTTTAACTTTATGAGGAGTATATTGTACAATTTTACGATATAAGTTATTTTAGATGTCTCACATTTCATAACAAATATTTTAACTTCGAACTTAGGTTATACTGTACTATAACTATATAATAATGTATAACTAAATAGATTTAGGATATTATGAAAGGGTACGTTTTGAAACTTATGTTTTAGTGTACAAGGCGGAGACCAATACTGTAAAATATCTATTTTTAAGTTACAAAATTCGTAAGATATAATATATCCATATCTCCATTTATTGTCATGGTATGTATTAAGATCATAACTTATGCGAATAATATTACTGTAAAAATTCCTCTAACATCGGTATTCACTCAGGACCTTCAGTTGTCCATGCAGACGTCCAACCGGAACTATATCGAGTTCGGTACACAGTGGCACATGGAATTAGGCCTATCTTAATTTATAACATATATTATGTATTCTTAATCTATCGGTATTATTTACGTTTTTACGAAGTTTGTTGCATCATTGATTGCTAAACGACTTATATGGAAATATATAAATGATAGATATAGTGATTTTGTGTTCGGGTTCCCACTATAGGCCTACGTTAAACATAGTTACATTATGTTGATAAATTATAAATTATACACAACATGGTTACATTACATATTACATGGTTACATATTTGTTTCATGTTTCCGCAGATCATCATTTAAATGTTGCTATTACATGAGGATAATTATAAGAAAATTCCATTGACACCGGCAACCGATCCCGAGAGACCTTCATCTGTCCATGCGTACGTTCCATCGAGGAAGCCACAGTGGACAAGGACTTACCGGCGCAAGGACCTCATTGAAAAATATTTACATCATAATCAGAGTGATTTTGTGGCTATTTCAAGCTTTGTCTTGGTCCATGTTTTTGTAATTCTATTTTCTTCCTACAACAAAGTTAATAACTGGCACGGTCTGAATAGTGCTTCTTGAAAGTAAACAGTACTTACCAATTATGAACCCCCAAAAGGCAGATTCCTTCACTTGAACAAATTCTCCTTAATTTTCCAAACAGCTTCTCCGTCGAGCTTCTTCGAAACAATTTTCCATGGTTACAATTTAGTTTGTTTGACGAGTATTGTTCGAAGATTTTTGGGGATATTTCTGGTTCCGTTGTATTGGGTAAAATATTCTGAAACAATTAGGCGCTAATAGTTAATCAAAATGTAAACTAGTCTAATTAGTACGCACACTGTCCATGATAGTATACTCTGTTCATTTGGGGTTTAATATCTGTTTAGTGACTTTTTCTTCTCTCGGTGGCGCTACATCCCTTGTAGGGGCATGGTCTACCGCACAACCACTGTGTCACCTACATCAGTCTTACAACTTCTGTGGCATATAAATAACAAAGCTGGGGGTGCTACATTCTTTTTATTGAAGTACGCTAGTTCCCTATTTGACGCCACGGAACTGATTAGGCTACGTCCGTTCTTAATTTACCAACTTTAGAAAAAAAAATCCAGATACTGCTGATCGAACCTGGACCATCAGACGCATGATAAGCAACATTACTCTCTGACAGTAGAAGGGTTTTATCGTATTGATCCAAATGCATATCTATACCAATTTATACCAATGTATATCTTAAAATTCGAGAGTAATTCAAAACGACATCTCCTCTGAAGGTTTCGTATTACATGGCCGCCGCCTGCCTTCCACCCCGTGGGTCCGGGTGCAGTTTTTTTCTTTTTAGCATAGGTTTTGCCATATTCTCAAAAATCGCCGCAAGATGGCATCTAATCTAACCTAACCTATCCTAACCTAACTTAACCTAACAACCTAAAATCGCAAAACCTATGCTGAAAAAAAACTGCGGTCCGGGTTCGATTCCCGGCCGGGATGGGGATTTTTCAGTAGTGGGAAATCCCTTTCCAACGTTCTGGATTGGTTGTGTTGTCTTTAGGTAGGGGACTGGTGCACCCCGGAAACAAATCAGCTTAGAATATCCCCTAAGGGGTCACCAGGGGTCGCTTGCAACCCGATGGAGCTACTACTACTACAATACATTGTTTAGAAAATCTATGAAAATATTACTATTATTTGTCTAAAATACATCAATGTTTCTAATTCAGTGTTAATACCGTTTCAATATCGAAGTATTAATTAAAGTAATGATGAGGTATTAAAACTAATTTATGACATATTAAAATAAATTATTTCGACAATAGTAAGGAAATACCTACGTACATCATTTCGAACACATCATTCCTACAGCCTAAAAGCATGTAGTAGTTCAGATTATACTCATGTCGACTGAGAAAGAGTGCTCTATACAGCGCTAAGAACTTATACAAAGAGAGGGATTTCATCAAGCCTGCAATGAAGCATCCTCTAAAGCTCGCAATTCTAAAAGAACATTGTTTAATGCTATTCTGTAAACAAACAATAAATTACCAAATTAGGCCTACTAAGAGTAATGACCAGGGCTCGGAAGTTCATAAAAAATCATATTGTTAACACACTCTATTACATGCTAGTGCTAAAATTTATGCTCGGAAGTTCATAAAAAATCATATTGTTAACACACTCTATTACATGCTAGTGCTAAAATTTATGCAAGACACGAAAGGAATAACAGAAAATTAAATATTATATTTTGCATTTTGTTGCATATTTTGTTAATTTACTCACAAAGTATATATTTGTTTAATGTAAAAATATTTGTTCATATTTTCTTAATCTATCACCTATTTGATGACTTTTTTTTTTACATTTTAAATATTATAGCATATCTTTGTTAATTGAAACATTTAGAGAACGTTTGGCTAAGCGAATGTTTTCAGAATTTACTGTGTAATTATAATCTTGTGACATGAAGCGGTATTTTTTTTATACACGACTATGCTATCAGACAAGAGAAAGAGGAATTGCGATATAAAAAAGTTTCATCCTCAGCTACGGATGACATTTTCAACTTGTTGCAATTCAGTTTAATTAAGGTAATTCTCTAATTAATTGGATCCCCTTAATTAATTAAATAATTAGATCTCTTTAAATACTCTCTACTTCGTAGCCTTTGTTTTTCAAATGTTACATAAATTAGTCAATTTACTAAAAATTGATGCAATGAGCGGATTTTTGTAGTGTAATTTATACAAGCTATGTCATTTCTCTGCAATTCATAATCTAATTGAGCTAACTAGAGAATTAGAGAACGTAAAAGTAATAAAATTATTTTCAATTGTGAAGCATATTTCAAAAGTAATGGATCATATTTCACTAATTTGCATATTTACTCTTCTGATAAGGTATTGACTCCGGGCCAATTTATTTTTGGATCTTTTCGAACTTTCAAAACTTTCCCCTGCAAAAATGTTATTTTGGACATGTCTAGGAAAAGCTCCTCACCACAGAATTACAGATCCTACAACATGAATAAAATTAAAACAGAAGAAAGGGTAGTAAACGATGCTGGTTAGCACTGAGCTAACTTACAGACATCACTGAGATTACACGGCGAGGAATTCCTGTTTGGTTAATGGGAGGACTGCGGCAGAATCTGAATCATGGTCCACATCCAGCCACCCATTGCATCGTATCACACATACACGCATGGTTTCACATTACCAATATGTAACACGAGCCAACACTATTATGGCTGCCAACATCTGAAATTATAATGTCTCCTATAACAACTCGAAATAATTATTATAGATGTAACTTTATACATGAATGTGTGTGTGTGTGCGTGTGCATGCGAAAGAGAGGTGGAGAGAATGAGGAGAAGGAGATATGGAGAGAACGGGGGAGATGGAAGGAAAAAGAAATGAATGGAGAGAGGAGAATATAGTAAAAATAAAGTTTCGGTTGGATTTCTGTTCAGTAGATTACCAATGTATAAATTGCAGAAGCCGAAAGCATGAACAACTTACGCAATACTAATAGTAGGGGAAGGCATTTGAAGATTTTGCATGTTTTTTATATGAAGGTAAAAATATAGCTCGAATATAATTATATAAATGTGTATCATGAAATAATTAATTAAGGGCATTTTTTGCATTTTTTGGTATATTTTTCATTTTCCGTCCTTCCCAGGAGATAGGTTTTTGTGGCAATTTTAGGTCATTTTCGGCATTTTAGATAATGTTTCAGTGGAGATAGAGAGGAGCTTTTCCATGTACAAATCATTAATTTCAGACAATCGTTTTTATTTGAGAACTTCCGCCAAGTGTTTATAGTTCATTTTAAATCAGGTTTATTGTGAACACCATAGCAGTTTGTCTTGTAGCAATAATGAATTTTTTCTTTCTTTTTACATGGCACATATTTGCTACGGGCAATTTGATGGGCATATCAGTTTAGAAAGAATTTGTTTTTCGCTAAGTGTGTCCAAGTAGGCTAGTATAAATTTACTTACTTCATCAGTAACAAAATAAGTGTACTTTATGTTGTAAATTCATATATAACGCACTGTCATGCATAAAATTGCTTTTATAAATTAATTACTTACAACATTAATTATAAGTAGGAAAATAATGGCAGCGGTCATTTTTTTCATTCGTGTCATTTTTCTCTATTTTTAGGTCATAAATGCACTTTTTCAATATTTTTAGGTCATAAATGCATTTTTTTCGATATTTTATGGTCATTAAATGTTTTGCCCTACTAATTAGCCTACTGTAGTAGAGCCTCGAATACCGGAAGAAGTGTGCAACAAAACTATTTCGTATAACTGGAAACCAGGATTTTACTCAATTTTATTCAATAAAATGTTTTCTCTTCTCGTATCATGACTTGACGAGTTTGAAATTTTCTTAGAATTTGAAGATTTTTATTCTTATTTTTAAAATTACTGGAAATACTGACGTGTTACGGAAATCCTTAATGCGATTACGATTCAAGACACTTCGCTTAACTAAATACATAACATGTGTCTATGTTCCTTGGCAAAGGCAGACATGGCAGACACCAAGATTTCCGGGGATACACATGTTAAAGTATATGGAGCCACTGTTTCAAACAGTTGAAATTTCAATTTTGAGAAGATGAGCTATAAACGTACAGATTCGTGAAACTGTGGTTCTACCCCTGGAATACATTTCATTGCATGATTTGTGCGTATTATAGATAACTTATGTCTCATATATAGTAACA
Source organism: Ectobius pallidus (assembly GCA_964059195.1). Taxonomy (NCBI): domain Eukaryota; kingdom Metazoa; phylum Arthropoda; class Insecta; order Blattodea; family Ectobiidae; genus Ectobius; species Ectobius pallidus. The sequence goes on from CAXKWD010000008.1 coordinate 88,438,511, forward strand.
TTTAAAATAAATGGCAAAACGAAATAAAATAGATTATTTTTCCACCCAAAAAGGGGTATGCAATCCCTTAAAAAAAATGAATAATAAAAAAAAATTCTCGATACTTTGGAAAAAAAATACATAAGAAGAATAGTAATTTGCCAAATTCAAGCTCATATTTCTTAAAATGAGGAATATGTGTTTTTCATTATACTAGTATATCTGTACTAAAACAATTACAATAATCACCGCTTAATGTAATCTCGGATAATGTTATCAGTTGGGTAATGTTATCACTATTATGAAGTCCCGTACTCATACATTGAAAAAATGCTGTGTATTGTGATCAAAGATTCGGCTCATGTTACCACATATTCCACTTTGCGGCTTTGTTTTCAAGTATTGTACGTCATTAAAAATTTTGTTTTTAAGGATTTCGTTTCAAATTCAATTGTACTCGTATTATGATGTATTAGAATTAAGAGTGGTGTTCCCTGCTCATAGGACGATCTGTTGTAGGGGTTGGCATTCCCTGACTTTCTCTTTTAAGCAGTAAAAAATGTTTCACCTCTCAGTTTAGCTGATGCTTTTGACTTGAGAAGGTCACAGTGAAGACATCCAGTGATGGTTACTGTAAAATTAAAAGATTTGGACAGACGTTAAATGTTTTGCTAAGCGGTGTTCACCACAGGTCAGTAAACTTAAAAAAAAACACTACGAATATGAAATACTTGTTAATGGACTCCAAAGGGGAAACAGAAACAATAAAAACTTTTTAATGATTGCGAAAATAGTTATTTGCAGGCTATTATGAGTGGTTGAATGATTCACAGAATTACGTATTATCTCGTACGTATGAATAAATAGCTTTTAATTCTGATTTTACAGTGTATTTTCTAATGTATGAATAAATATCCTTTAATTAAGTCTTTCGACTACTGTTTATCAACCGGTTAATATTATCAGATTAGCTGCGTCCCGAAGTGATCACAATAAGCGGCGTACACTGTTAGGAGAAAGAATAAATTTGAGAACTTAATGTAGGCTAAGGAATGCTACATTCATAACCAAACATTACTGGTTGTATGTTACATGTAGTGTTCTTTAAAACGTGTGTTGGGGAATTTTAACAATTCGGCAACCAGATGAAGCTTGGGATTGTGTAAGATAAATAATACGGACTAGGGGCAATAGATTTTGCTCAGTTACATGCTACATTATTCACGTATTTGTTGGAGTTTATACGAGTCTTCTGTCGTTTTTTCTAATACAGTACTATCCTTACCTAAAGAAATTCGGCAGCAAGAACGGAATGCAGATGTAATTTGTCGTCTTTACAGATGTAGTCGGTCTATATCGTCAGAGTAATCCAGTTCATCATCGACATAATCAGCAGAGCCATCTCTCGGGAGAATAGTGCTGTGTCGTGGTTAATTACAGATGAGACTGGTGCTCTAGCTGACCTGTTCCTCCTCTCAACTCAAGCCAAATCCTTCAACATCCACCACTTGGAAATTAATGCGCGTTTCCTGTTCTGCTTCATCTGAACATCCAGCAGAAATAAATTTATTATACAATGAGTATTCTCTAGAGATATGGCTTGCTACCTGGACAACGCTACCCAAGGGTCCTCCTGTTTATTTTCCAGACAGTCTCACGCAGAGGCGGGAATTTTGGGGCAAGTGGGCAGCTGCCCCAATGTTCACTGGGAGAAAAAAAAGGAAAAACGAGTCTAGGAATCCATTAAAATATATGGGAAATAAAAAATGAAATAATCTTTTATTTTGATTGTGTAGGGTCTAGGAATACCGTAAAAATACAAGACATAAATAAATTAAAAAATCTTTTTCTCTGATTGTGTACCTGTTCCGTTTATATTTCACAATTCCATTGAACTCAGCTTTAAACCTATTGCCGTACCATTGTTTGTGCTGTCTTAGAGGTGGCCCCGTTATTGGGATGATCACTTATCAGGAGAGGCCCTCCATGTTCTTGTCTGGTTAAAAAAGTATGTATGTGATCCATAGAAACTCCCTCCCCCACGGGTCGCAGTCCTGTAAGACCCGGGCGGCGTAAGCCGCATAAATGTACCTGCATGGGGGAGGAAAATCTCAGGGAAAAAAGAAGAGTACAAATGAAAATAATTATTTCCTCATATTATCGAATTAAGTACCTATTTCTATTGGTAGTCTATTGGTTGATGTTCCTTTATTAATAATAATAATAATAATAACAAACAAACAGAAAAAATAGATCATGCTTTCAGGAAAAGAAGATTAAGATTCTATGGCCATATTTTCAGAATGGAAAGAGACAGACTTACCAAAGAAATTTTTGATCACTATGTAAGTAAAAAAACTAAACCAGCATTTTTCAAGGAAGTTGTAGAAGATTTGAAATTACTCAATATAAAAAAGGAGGATATTGCAAAGAGAGAAAAGTTTAGGAAAGCAATATTTGATGGCGAATTTCCAGAGAAACCTAAGAAGTAAATGGACGGAAGAACGGAAACAGCAACATCGCGAAAGAACGAAGAAGTTTTGGGAAGACAAGAAGAAGACAACTGTTTCACGTGGTCCTAAGCTGGTCTAATCGAAAGAAAAATAATAATAATTATAATAATAAGTTTCAAAATAAACCATTCATACCTGTCCTTATCACGACTAGGAAATATTATGACGTATGCCTACGTTTTTAACAATTCACTGCCTTCAGTTTGTAAGTAACACGGAAGTTATGCTTAGTTTATGTGCGCTTTATTTGTACACTGACCTGGAGAGTGGTAAAGGAGGAGAATGACCGACTGCCCCATCCAACATTAAGTTAATTAGAAGTTGCCAGAGATAGCACGCTGGGTTATGAGAAGGGCGTGGAGAGGAGAAATCCATGTTTATTGGTCCCTTACACGCTTGCCACACTATTATATTTCTTGTACTCGACCTAGAATAATTAGGAGGTTGCTTACAAGGAGATAATTCAAGGAGGTGGAGGGTATTCCAACCTAAGACCATATGATTATATGGTAAGTGGTTTCCATAGTTGTGTGATGGCAAGAAATCGCATTAAATTATTTCGTTGTCTGTCTCCTAAAATAATGTAGAATTACAATTTCCAGTCGCGCAGGAATGTACAAAATTTGAATCTTTGATTTCAACAAGAAACTAACAGAATACAAAAAACTATTAGTCCTTTATATGGAGTACATTGTAGGTAAGGTAGTTGAAAAGGATGGGAGATGGCTTTGTGGCATTGTAGTATTTTCCAAAGCACGAAAGCCTCAGTTCTTGGAGCTTCCCAGATAATACTTCCCCCCTTCTACTTAACTGTAGAGATAGGCGACCCAGACTTAGAAGCAATACTGTCAGGTTTGCTGCAGATTGTTTAGCCCAACGCTGTGTAACGTGTAGAATAGTTGCACCCGCTGTATTAGTTTTATAATATTATGTACTTTTTTTTCTACGTTCCAGGTATAAAAATGGTCAGATGCGCCACATCAGAAGAAAGTGAATACGCTGACTCTGAGATGAGCGAACAATGAGCGAATGGGACACATTGTAAAACCATTCCTTGAGGACACCCTGGCCCTCGAGCGGTGGAGACTGTCATATTTTGGAAATTGCTTTATATACCCAGGGTGAGAAAATAATTATGGTAACGATGGGTGGAGGCATCCTGACACTCCGTGGATGGGAATATTGGATCTCCGATGGAGGTTTCATTACCGAAGACAAATTTAGTAAAATTTCTGTTCCTATAGAGGACAAAGGGAGAGGTGATAAGCCACGACAACCAGCTGGATCTTTTTAAATGACTTACTGGGCCGGGTAGGTAAGGTCAGAGGCTATAATTTAGGCTTGAAATACTTTAACATGCCCGTAAATCTATGATACGGGACTCACAATTTACGGTCTCTCCCGAAGGACTTCGTGTCCAGGATATTTACGTCCTGGAAAAATCTATCGACTGCAGCAAGGTTTGAATCCGCGACCTTCAGATCTGGAAGCGGGCGGGCACGCTTAGAAGTACGATTACTTCCACAAAGTCTCTGGTCTTGAAGGCTAACCCAGCCAGCGAGCTTCTCGTTACCAGATGGCGCAGACTCGCATGCGCGTAAGATCAATTAGCTACTGTTGAGCACAGAGTGAAGATCATGCAGCACGTTTCCAGTCGAAGAAAATACTATAATAGTTGAGTGGAGGGATAATGCCACAGCGAGACAGAAGAGCTGAGCCAATCAGGGTGCAGCTACCTCCCCTAGGCAGGAACTCCAGGAACGGTGAGACTCGCTCCTAAGGTATAGTCTATACGTAAGAACCCAGAGACTTTGTGGAAGTAATCGTACTCTACCTATGCTTCACCTCGGCCGACATTAAGAGAGATATTAAACGCTAAAATTATAGTTACCCCCGAGATGCAGAAACGTATTCACAGTTTCCTTGGGCACCTTTAAGAAACTATTGTAAAAGCATATAAAATAGATATGCTTAAAGACTTCTAAATAAGGATACGTTTTCCAGCGATTTAGCACCTGAGTATAGCCTATACCAATAAAAGTCAGCTGACTTATCGTAGTATGAAAGCAATCCAATAAAAGTCAGCTGACTTAACATAGTATGAAAGCAAACCATCAGCTACATAAGTTCACGCCGATTGGTATGAATTGTCACAGGTTCAACTAGCGAAAAATGATACATTTGTAGAACTAATGGTGATATAAATCAATTTCTATTAGAGGAGCATAATTGGCCATCCTCGGCGTGCTATCTATAGGAGTTATGTTTTTCTATTTATCTATGGTCTGTAAAGTAGTATTGCTGGTCGACCACAAATGTATCTTAAAAAATGGAGAATTTTAATTCGTTTTTATGTTAAGTTAAGAAAAAGATGTAACAATTCATTCGTACTTATTTATTTATACAATAACTGTTATGTACAGTACAAATGTTTGAAACTAAAACTCTGAAATGGAAGAACTGCCACTTGCAAACAAAAGGTAATGAAGGCAATGATATGCATATATGAAGACTTAATAAATACACACAGTATCAATTAATTTAGTTTCTTGTTTGTTTGTTATTTATCGACGGTTGTCTTAGGCCGACACGGATGTGGAATTTCTCTTACATGCAGGCAAATCTATAGACTTATGACCGTCGCATTAATGCACACAAAGATGCAAATGCCTTAAAGTTTGGTCTTAGTAGAGTTGCTAACGAGAAATCCTATTCAAGGCTCATTATTTGGGGCATTAGGCTATCTGCTTTATCAAATGGCACTGCCACTATTGAACAATAGTGTATTCTTTTAGGTTTATAGGATATTGAATTGTGTCAATAATAGTGTGATCTCTGTAGGCGGAGTCTTGATAAATGACAGGACAAATCTGACGTTTCCAAACTTAGCTGACTGTATAGATAATACACAAATAGCTCGCAGTTTTTTCACATATTCTATGTCTGGTTAACTGAAATTGTGATTACCTCCTGACAACTGTCGATATGCGAGAAATGTCATTCTAATTTATTCCATCAAAGTTTTCACGATTTAAACTAACCGAAAGAATAACATAGGCCTACTCGTACTATGCTGTCGTTTATTCCGGTATTAATCACCTTTCCAATTGATGGAAATGTCAGAACAATGAGTTTTTTTACAATAAATATAGTAGTTTATTCATATGCGCTTTAAATACGTCATGCTTGGATTAAGCTGTGTGCAATCTCTTATTATTAGCCATTAGGCCTTAAGAGCACGTTGTCACATATCAACCTTCTAGTTTTCTAAAATATAAAGAAGGACATGGTAGAGCTATTCTTTTTATTTCACAACCAAACTACATAATTGATATGAAAGCAGCAAGAGCGCGGAAAATTAATGAGCACGTATTTTGAAGAACACTGCTACTATTCACATACAAGACAAGCAATTATATTAGAATACGTATCCAATTTATATATCTTCCAAAGTGTTGCATGCAGCCCATACAACATAATGCCTTCCTATTTTTAACCTAATGCAATTATAAGAAATTAATAATTCTTGCATTACAGTAATTAATTACTATTATAGGCTATCTCCTTTCAAATATCAAAGAATTTTTATTTTCTAGCCCTATTAATAACGCAATAAAGAACTGAAATTTTACTAGTATTTTGGCAATCCCTTACATCTGATTTTGTAATGGAACGGTTGGAAAAGTTGGTCCCTGAAGCTTTTTAAAATGCTGTACGAGGTGAAACAATAATCATAAAACTATAAAATTGCACAGAAGGAGGTAATAATAGCTCCCCGAAGTTTAACAGTCGTACGATATAATTGAACTGCAACTGTAGAGTAATAGTTACAGAAGTTTTTACTTTACTTTTCTCCTTTACTCCTCAAGATTCGATCCTAATAATAAACTAATATAACTTATGAAATAAGATATATTGAAATGGATAATTGATACAATCAGCTCAACATGCTTTATTTTGTGCCTAGGGCTTTCGATACTTAATGATTTCGGGGGAATCTAGCTATTCAAATGTAGATGCATTAAAGTCGTATCGCTATCATCGTCCTCAGCGGTGCTGCCTTTGAAATGATGTTTGCTTAATGCAAGAAGGACACACGCGTTAATAGCTGCGTGTTGAAGTGTCTCAATTGGAAACGAGATGCAAAGAACCGCTAAAACTTTTTATTACATTACTATTGTTATTAGATTGACTTGGCAATGGAATCTGCCCCTGCTTGGATTTGAGAGTGGAAACTACTGTTTACCCTCAATAAACAATAATTTATAGCCTAATCCGGCAGACCGCAGAAGGAAATGCCGCCGTTTGACTCGCCGAATGGGGACGGTAAAAACGAGAGCACTATAATAGAAGATGCTCAGAAGATAAAGCAAAATTAGGCCTATCGAAAGGCCTGATAAAATTAACTCTTTTCATGATGTAAATTAACTTACATGTTTTGATCCTTCATTAGTGATTATAAGAATAAGTTACCTGCAGTTTAGTAAAGGCTATACTAAACAAAAATCTAGAAATTAATTTAACTATGATCAAATTTTACATTGGAATTTCGAATTCTTATTTGCTCATTCTCACATGTGACCAATAACATTTCGTACCCATAAACATGCCCATAGATCTATATTTTTGTCCTGGGCGGGAATCGAATCTGGCTTTTCATCTTAGTACAATGACGCTCAGACATTCGGCTCCCCTAAGGCGTACTCGGTCTCATTCAACATAAATTCTTCTAGGATCCTAGAAATCTCTAGTTCTACAGGTGTTCTTCTCATCTAGGTGCTTATTTATTACACGGTATCAAGCTAACCTAGGCTTTGACTGATATTAGCTAGTTACTGATTGGTTTTAGATGTCTCAATGAAGATATATTTCATGACACTTATAACACTTATCTCGGAGAACGGTCATGCCAATGTGATTGTGCGACTTAACTTCTGATATAACTAACTCCGTGGCGCTACTTCCCTGAAGGGACAAGGCCTACCACCCGACCGCTGCGTCATCTACCATAGTGAGATGGCAGGATTGGGGGGGAGGCATGTGGTCAGCATGCCGACACCCACGGCCGTTAATGGTGGTTTCCATGGCCGGAGCCGTTATTTCTCGATCAAGTAGCTCCTCAATTTGAATAACGAGGCTGAGTGCACCTCTACCAGACCTCGCTACATCAGAAAAATTCGAGGAGGTACCGGGGATCGAACTCGGGCCGACGGATCTGTAGTCAGCGACGCTAACCACAAGACCATGCCGGCGAACTAACTTCTGAAATGTTCTATTATAATAATTAGTTACTTATTTACTTACTTAGTCAATGGCAATAGACAATTCCTAAGTAAGTTAAAGGAATAAGTAGGCCTATCATATATTTTATGAAAACCGGAGGTTCATTGCCGCTCTTACCAGAGTCCGCCACTCAACCCTATTCCGTGCTAACTCCATCCAACCATCACTTGCAAATCTTGCTTCCCTTAAATGCATTCTAATATTGTCCTACCACCTACGTCTTGTGGTCATTTCCCTTCGGATCTCCCAGCCAATTTCTTTGAGATTGTATGCATTTTACTACGAGCCCAGAGTTTACTACAGTAGGCTCTACATAGAAATAAATATTTAAAATCTTTCTCCTGAAAATTTCTAAGATGCTGATTAAGCCATTTTTCCCCTGTACCCTTCAATTGACTTCTTTTAAAGCCCGACACACTGGAGATTTAAGAAACATAGCAAATACTCGTATTTTATTTGTTGTAACTTATCTTAAAACGAGCAGATACCGTGTTACATTAAATATAGAATTCAAGACTCTAAGCACTACTGATTTTAGTTTATAAGAGTCAGTTGACTACAGGAGCATAGTTTATCTGTTTTACAAAGACTACGGAGTTCCACTTCATTGGCAGATGGCAGGATTGGGCGTGTGGTCAGCAAAAACATTCCCACAGCAGTTATGGAACCAGTAGGCCTATTCATTTATTCCACGTAGCTCCTCAATTGTCCTTTAACCTCGGCTAAACTTAATATTATAGTCTAATCTCAGTCTCATTCAATCTAATTTCCCTACTTCCATAGTTTTGTGGAATGTTTTTCCTCTCAAAATAAATAATAAAGAAAATAATCCTTAACTTTGTTTATAATGTTCTATTTACTATGAGCTTTGGCTTTATACTTTTATCATATGAAGAGGGAATGTATGTAAAACTCAAAATAGTTTAAATGGGCTTACCTCATTTGAAAGACGAACAGAACATAATTTTATTTAAGCACCTCGACACCAGAGCTGACCAGGCATGTAGACGACTTGTGTTTCCAGAGAGACGCTTAACAATACCAGTAATTTTGTCAAAATAGACTCCTGTAATTTGGTATGCTACATTTGAACTTGGATTTTTATTAATGTGCAGATGTTATTCTCCAAAAGGTTAACTTCAAGTAATCGGGTTTGGGTTTAGTTTCCCACTCTACTGGATTTCGGCACGCGATGTTCGGCGTTGGTATGCGGTCTCTGGCTTGCAGACCAACACTCCCATTGGCTCCCAACGACCTTGCATGTCATTGGTGTGTTCCATACGGTCCTGCAACCTCTACATAAAGCTAAATAATGCAAAACACTAACCACATTAGTTAAGTGCGCGAGCGGAGGCGGCAGCCGAAGCGAAGCGCCCTTGCATTTTAGAATAATGTACGATACACTGTTTGTCGGTTTCGAAAATGTGGCATATTATATCTTCCGGAGGGTTGTCTGACCATTATCACGTTGGCAGCTGATTCCAGCACCACGTGACCCATCGGCTTCTTCCCAGCATGCACCTGCGCTGTTTCTAGCAGCTGATTCTGTATTATTGTGATTCCAATCTAAGCGCCATTTTAGGTTAGTTTTTTGTGAACTTCTTACCGATTTTACCCATATTTAAAATATTCTTAGAAACAAAATGTGCCCTTATATGGATTCTAAAACTTCTGGAGAATAATATTACATGAAATTTTGCCGTTTTACGTGAGTAAAAAACAAAGTTAACGAATCCAGTAGAATGGGAAACTAACCCCATCGGTTTTGAAACGTAAATAAATGAACGGAAAGCCGTTTGACACATTTTTTAATGATAAAATAAATTTATAAATACAATAATTGATCTATTGTCCATAATATATGGAACTGGTTTACATGGATGGAGTTAAAACTAGTTAATGAAAATTTAATACTTCGACATAATTTAAGTTTTAATGAGGAGGTACGTTGTGGTGCAGTTAGTTGAGCCACACAAGGAGGTCGCGGGTTTAATCCCGATGGAGTTTTGGGATCATTTAATTGGTATAATCCTCCTGTTGGCATTATGGTGTTGGGGGTCGACTCTTCATGTAAAACTCATAGGAGTAAAGACGTAAATGCGAGAGTCTAATAATTACCTTACGACTTTCACTTCCAATGACTAATACTCTGGGATCCTTAATAACTTATCCTCGAACTCTAAGGGCCTCCGCGACCTGTATAGGGAACGGCGACACATTTTAATGGTGGTAAATTTATTTCATTCCGAAATGATTAAAAATATCTAACTATCCTTATATTAATTTTCCATCCCACTCTGACCGTTTTCTTTTCTTCAAAAACATATGATGGGAAACTGGAAAATGCGCATCAATTGAAGGGTAAACCGAAGTTCTTACTAGTTAGAGCTAATTGCTTGGTTCATTACAAAGAGCTGTAGTAGCTAGATCGGAAAGATTTACACAATTTTCTGACCAAGATTTCAGCTATGATGAAGAAAACCTAGCCTATGAATAACTTGGACATCATATTATTTATATTTCTTACTTCAAAAGTCTAGGTCCAAATTTGTTGGAATACTTGACAGTCAAGTTTAATTCATTTCTTATTATTTCTATGATCTCAGAACTCATCTGAACTTTTCGTTCACGAATCTTCTAATCCCACGTATACATGTAAGATTTGGACCATCATTTCTTATATATTTCTCCGGATTGATCCCATTTCATTTTTCATCTATCTAGCATTGTAGTTATTTTATTATTTCATCCGAAAACGATTGCTATGCTGAATATTTGTTAATAATTAATTAATAGGCCAATACACGAAAGTTAATTAAAATACAAGTGGTAAAAGATACATTTTATTTTGCGAGTAGGAATGTTTGTGAAACGAGCCAGCAAGGACGAGTGTAGTAATCTACGAGAAAACTGAAATCTGTTACCATGTGTATCATACACTATGTTCTTATAAAGCCCTTATTATTTGCGAAAAAATAATAAATTAATATTATATTTATCCTAATGAATTACGTACAGTGGAGACAAATTGGATCTCCACCTGTCCTGCTACCTACTTCCGCATACACACATCCATCGACAGAAATTATTCATTTTCTGGTGCACAGCTGCCAACATAAGGAATGAAGCCGATGAAAATTTGCAGCGAACAACTAAAACCGTTTTTGCAACCATCAAGGGAAAGTCTGGGCCTAATGAAGTTCAACACTTTCATTTTTTTTCGAACTGAGTCTATTTAATAATCACGTAAGGTACAAATAGGCCTATTCTTAACTAAAAGAATACTTTCTATGTAATTCATCAAAGTGGATCTATAATTTTTTTAACAATAGTGCGATAATGAGGAATATATATATATATATATATATATATATATATATATATAGCCCATACTTACAGTCACAACATGGACATAATGTTATGTAAGATGTATAACTGTAATGATGACGAAAATCTAATTGTGTCATTAAGAAATCTTTTACATGAGCCTCTTTCATATTTCCACCTATCTTTCTTCTTTAACCTCTCTATTTATTTCTCTTCTCTCTCCATCCCTTTTCCATTCCAATTAAGAAACATTCCATGCAAAGTTATGCACTATTTTGCAAATGAGGTTTAGCGTGCATTGGTTCCACTTGGTTTTAATTCCGTTCTATTGATTTTTCTGTGTGATACATATTATATGGAAGATGAAAATGAAGTACAATATAGCTTTAAAACACGTAATGAGCGCCTGCATTGCGGGTTATCTGCTACACAACAGTTGTATCACATACTCTCATAATGAGCTACATACTCTAACTCAATTACGCAACACAGGAGAAGAGTGGTGAATCTCTCGAGCAGTACATTTTTTAAATCATTATTTCTTATGCGTATTTCATATGTATTATTTATTTAATCTTCACTAAGACCTCATTTATCCTTAGTTTCTTTACATAAAAATGCAGTGCAATGGATTGACAATAAAATAAATTACTCAACATTTTAATTTCTCCCATGACCTTTAGAGTATCTTTTCGTTAATGTTGTCTTTTAATTAAAATTAACCAAGTAAAATCTAAATATGATTCAACGCAACTTTTATGCGTAGGCCTACATAATAGGTTTGTTCCCATAGTCAATTCATGTACTGTCACGTAAAAGGATGAAAGTGGACATTGTCACTTTCGCTGCGCGACATATGCGCACAATGTCAATTTTCAGCGTACTCACAGCATGTAATTATTCTGTATCATTATATTGTTTTGTAATGTAGAAATTGATACTTGATATTTTAACTAATTGTTCTCATATTATAATTAACATTTTAAAAGTTTAAGGATTTGTACAAGTATATTTTATAATGAACGGTAACAATGATTGGAGAAATGAAATTTATTTCCTTCCTATTATCGTAATATCTACGTAAATTTATATACATAAATACATATATGTCTATTTTGTTTTTAAAAAACTTTACTTACTTTACTCATATATGTATATTAACATTTTCTGAGATGAACCATTGTAGATTATAGCCTACATTTTTATTAAATTCAGCTGAACATTCCGTTTAGGCAACTTCGAACTTAGTGTGGATTTAGGTAAAAGATTGCTACAACATTCAATTTGTTGCAGATCAACTTTCAGTTGTATAAAATGCAACATAGTGATTTTCTTTTCTCCATAAAAACAATTTGTCACTGAAACAGGTAAGGAATGTTTTGAACCTGGTACATCATTTGTGCTGTGTGTCCTCTTGAGCCCATGGACTTTAAAAAGAAAAATAGGGCCTCATTATTATTTTTGTTGTTATTATTATTATTACCCCTAAGAAAAATAAATAGTCATCGTACAGAATATGAGAGCCAACTCAAAAATATGTCTGTAACGCTGCTCAGTTTTTTCTCAATATATTCAGACTTGGTGGATAAATTTTCAAGATAATGTCATTGGAACTACAATTTCTTTTATAGTGATGGTTTCCTCTTTTCATGAATTTGATATTAGGTATTATTGTATATGAACATAATATTTACAGATCTGCGAAAGAATAAAATAAGCACAATTGAAAAATTATTCGTAGGTTCGGCAGTAGGCCTACTGAAATAGGAGGAAGTGGAACTATCAGGTACTTAATACGCACGACAAACAGCCATAGTATACATACCATGAAACAAAGAAGAAATCATTATGAATTTGGTCAGGTTTTTATTCGAAATTTTGTTTTCTGAACAAATTCGAAGTTCTTTTACCAACGGTGACTGATGCCTTTAGCATAGTTTCCTTCTGCTGAAAGTGAGGTGCATGTTCCATGGTCCGATTTGTTGTTAGAAAAATTGTGCCAAAAACATTTATGACTGAGCTTGTGAGAAAACGGGAGATAAATTAGGAATTTCATTCAAATATTTCTGTTAGAAAACTGCATCTATAATATAAACAATTTATATTCTTTGTAACTTGGTATATTTCTATAATAAATGTATCATTACCATTGAACTTAATGTTACAAAAATAAGTAATATTTATTCTCTGAATAATTTTATGTGTACAGCAAAAATGTAAATGTGAAATATTCAAATGTTTAGTGTAAATAAGGTATAAAATTTTAAAAATGCAGGATGTTTAAAATATAATAAATGTATATTGAGGTATTAATTCTATATTGCATATTTTGTATTTTTAAAGGTAACTTAGTATATTGAAATGTACAGTACTAAATATTTATAAAATATTGATAACTGGATGTAATAAGTTTTACTGTATATTGAAGAACACTGTAAGTAGTGTGAAATGGAAATAAAATAAAATAACTAATTAACTAAACTGGTACGCCACACGTGATAGGCTTCATGTAAAATACGTGATGAAACTAGATGAAGGTCCAAAAACATAGAGTTTAACCTTTACATACGAACGGCACACATACACAACACCGCCATTATTCTATTACATATATCACACTTAAGATGGGTGAATTAAGTAGTGTGTGCTGAAGCACAATGGTGCATTGCACTTTACAAGCGGATAGTTTTGTTTGTCCCACTAAATCTAAACTTCCTTGAGGTAGGGACTGCATGACAATTCTATTACCGCTCTGACTATGTAGCTACCTGTATTGTTGGGGCCTCGCCCATTAGTTTTCATGTAAAGCCTATTTATTTATGACCTTGGCGAGGGTTGTGTCGCAAGGGACACGTAATTTATTTGATACAAACAGCATCGTGTACCTTAATTGGTACATAAAATCACCTAGTAACCCGGAATATGGGCTCTCACCCTTCCCTGTTTCAGGAAGCCTCTTACACTAGATATGTTCTATGCATTCTCTGATGCAATAATCGCTGCATTTTTCTTTCCAAAGCAAAACCTAGACTTTATTTTCATGCAGTGAATGAGAAACGGTCACAAATTCAAACATTCTCCACTTGGATTTTAAGATAGGTAGAGGGTGAAACACTTACCATTTTTGGTCAAAATTAGCGTTTTTGTACTAAAGAATACTATGTACCCTAATTACATATTGGCTAAATTTCAGTGCCCTCAGACACTTTTAAGTCTTCCATGGAAAGGGTACACTCGTTAAATGTAAAAATCTTAGGTATGAAAATAATAACTTTTTTTTTTAAGTAAACCGCCTTCAGAACAAAATTTCTAAAATCTGAATAGTAAGTTAATACTCAAGTCGGTTTGATTTTTGTTAAAAGCATCACTTGTAAGGCAAGTACATCTAATGAAGCTGCTTGTACACGTTTATTCAGTCGAGTATAAATTAGAATTGGAGGGTTCAGTGGAAGAAGTAGCTATGGCACAAAATGTCCAAAATTTAAATTGATTAATTTTCATGAAACTTTTTACATCCATGCCTACTTACTGTCAAAATTATCATAAATGGTAAGACAACTTTCTACATAAGAGATGAATCTCTATATCCTTATGAATGCTCGTCAATGCATTTAAGATAACTGCAGTTTTTGGAGAATAGAAATCACGAGCCAGGTCAAATTTGCCCGAAATTTCTCCTCAAACAACAAGGAGCAGCATATGGCTATTTGCAATGGATTTAGTCAACTAATAAAATTTACACAATATTATTTAAAAAGAAATTCATGCAGTGCAAACACATCGAATACTACTGCTAATGAAGACTTGACTGTCTCCAAAGAAAACTTGCAAAAGTTTATATAAAGATTTTGACGTATTGAATATTAAACAATTATACTCCTACACTTTATTAAATTATTTCCATAAACATCATGAAAAGTTCATAACACGAAATCACTACTATAATACAAGGAGGTATAATATCTCTTGTCCTCTTTTCGAACCAAAGTGTGCTACAGAAGTAGGTCTAAGGCATAGTATAAATTTCGGACCAAGGCTGTACAACAATTTTACTAGAAGAAACCCTAATATAATACCACAAAACAATAAATTGTTTAAAAAAAGAGTACTCGATTTGATTAAATCTAACTTGTAATTGTACTTTTACCACTTTTTTATGTTAATCATTCTCAACTATAAATTTTTAATTTTTAACATTGGGTATTTTGTTTGTAACTCTGTTATGTTACTGTAATTTATTTTTTCGTATCTTTGTTCATGCATTTATTTCATATAAGCAATCTTATTTATTTTTATTCTTATTTTTTACCTAAAACTATAATATGTATGTTTTTTTTATATAATTTTCAAAATTTAATTTTAGTATGACTGAACTGACCCCGAGCACGAGCTATGCTCATGCGGGGCAAATAATACTCTTTTCAAATTGTACAAATTGTGTGTATATTATTTGTATCTGTAATAATTTTGTATCAATTTGTATTTTTTAATTTGTAATAAACTTAATTTGTAATTTGTAATTTGTAATCATAATACTGTAAAATAATCTCCCATAAAATAAACTTATTCATATTTTTATCCTAGTTACAATTATTAATTCTATGCAATACATCCTCCTTATGCCTATGAGTAAATCGAAATGAACTGACTCATTAGAAATTGAACAATAGAATATTATTACCGTAATAAATAGTCCACCATTTGAAATAAGTTAATAGGCCTGTAATTCATCAGAATATTCCCCATGAGAATTTAAGTTATATTAATTTAATTAAAACGCACATTTGTGTGTGAACGGGTCCGTGGATGTGTTACATGTGGGGGGGATTATGTAAATGAGTGAGTCTGACAGAGAATTAGAGTTATGGGAAGGAGACAGAGGAAGAAAATGAGAGAGAGAGAGAGAGAGAGAGAGAGAGAGAACGTTACATAGTAATATGAATAAAATGATGAAAAATGTATTAGGCAATTAAAGAATGAAAAAAGTAATAGTAAAGCAATAACAATGACAACAAGGAGAAAAAGTCAACATATAATATGAGAAAGAAAGGAATTGGATAGAAGTAGGGAAATAAGTTAAAACTGGAGATGAAGGATTTAAGAGAATCAGAGTGTTGGAATTAAAAGACAAAGTACAATTAATGAAAACAAAATGATGCTTAGGAGTTAAAGGGGAGAAGATTTTTACAATAAGGAATAATTCCTAGGTTTGCATGAGCGGGTTAATTCCAAACTTCATAAGAATCCTGCAAGATTTCAGCTAGTCCTTTTTGAACCTAATAACTCTAGAATGTTGGGGTCTGTCCATTGCCTAATCAAAGCCATAGAAGAGCAAAATTAACGTTAAGCATGACGCAAAATGATCTTCTCTTCTAGAACGTCTACGGTACCGGACCACCATCTTTATTCTCCGTCTGAAGAAATAAATGCTGTGAATTTTGACAATAGAAAAAATAATGAATTTCGTAATATCAATACTAAACAAACATTTGACGTTAGACGCGGGCGAGACACTTGCCCGGGCATGCTTCTAACAAGCCCGATCTATTACTTACTCGGCATTCCGCTTACGTATCCCTAGGGTCTGTGGCCAGAACATCTTTGGCAGCAGACCAATTGTCCTGCTATCTTGCAATTTTGTACTTCTTGGTGGGGTCCGAAAATATTCGCAGTGATTTATAGAAAAATATAGGGAAATTTATTATTCTAGTTATTCATTATTCTATTAGTCATAAATTATTTTGAAAAAGAATTAGAAGAATTAATATCTGAATTTTTAAAATTAACTCCAGGGGAAAAAGAAGTTGTATAGTTATGCATAGTGGCACAGTGAACTTAAGATTTTTTTTTTTTTTAAGATTTCTTGCGCAAGGAATATATTTTTAAGTTAAGGAATATATATATAACAGTATAAAAGGAATCAAATGTTCAAGAAAGAACTTTAAAATGTTATATGGACATTGGTACAACATAAACTTCAAGTTTCAGCCATATATCTGAAAAATTGTAGAATTTAGTTTTTGCGCCATCCTAAAATCCACCATCTTAAAAAAACTACCAATTACCAAAATTATAAATTGAAATTTTAGCTATGAAATGTAGACGTATGGGGAAAGAAGTCTGCTGAATGATTACAAGAAAGAAAATTGCAAAGAATATACCTCTAAAAGATGTTTGGATACAAAAGCAAGACTTATTGGATTATATTGTATGAGAGAAAATTGCTGGAAAAATCATAATTTTATAATAAAGTCCATGAGTCTGTAGGCAGTGCTTTGTCAAAGTAGGCATTGAACTACATATTCTTAAGCCTCCATATTGTTTAATGCTTTAGAAGCTATTGTGTGATTCCGAAAGCCACTTTGCGTTGTGTCCAGTTCTTGGAAATCTACGCACACAATTTGCTAGAGCTTCTGGTTGATTCTAGGAATCCTATTACGTTTACCTGGGTCAATGTTAAATGAGAAAAATTGATTGAAGGAAGAACCGGCAATATAAATTTTACAATACGTCACTGTCAATTTTACAAGTTCTGCCACTTTAGGCTGCATGATTACGCAGTGCTTTACTGACAACACGAAAATATCAGGTAGTGAATTTACTTTTCACTAACCTAGTTGATATTCAGTTGATATGCTTTTATTTCCAGTAAATGAACCGCAGAGGATATTTTTTTAAACTGTTTAATATAATTTTAAACAATCTCTTATGGAAAATCCAAGGAAATCTACAAAAATCATTGGGTCCATAAAATAAAAACTAGTAAACTGATTTACTTGCATTATTGTCAGTAAATACTGAGATAAATTTTAAGGGAAGTTTTAAAAACGTATATGTTTCATTCTATCCCAGTCTCACATAAACTATAGAGTACCCACTATGAGGGTACTTTCGACACGTGTAACTAAAATGTTTTTGCTGCAAAAGAGAACACTTAGAATAATAAAAATAACGAAGAAACCTGTAGACCATTGTTTAAAGAATGCAAAATAATGGAAGAGTATAATTTATATACAATTTAGATACACTGGTTTATTTAAGAATTCTAAAGTAAAAACATTTTCTGTGCATAAATAATACATCGCATTATACTATCGCATTGTATTCATAACTTTGACAACAATGAAATTCTATTTGTGTTCTTTTTCTAGTGTTGGAAGATATCGATCGTCATTTTTCATAATTTTCCCGACCACTACACAATATTCACTGTTCCTTTGTTTCGCAAAACAAATATTAGTAGGGTGATTATTATTCAATTATTAGAATTCAGTGGTTGGCACACCCTTGGGAGATTGTATGTTATAACAGGAAGAACTGAAACCATTGAGCAAAAATCTCTTAACAAAAGTCCCCTCTCTTTACAGGTAAAATATTTCGGTGTTATTCATTAACACTCTGTATATAGCCTAAAGCAAGGTCGGACTTTCACATAGTTGACATAAGAAATAAGTTAATATGCCCCTGTGCAGACTTACTTCACGTTAAGTATGTATTCCATCAAGGACTAATTTTTAACAAAGTACCTTTGGCAACTAAAAATGTAAACGTATCGTACACAAACGATTAGCTACAGAATCTGTTCAAAGCTTCAATGAATTTATGAATTGTGCAATGAATTTTACATATTACGTTTTATTTTGACAATGTCTTAT
This sequence comes from Ectobius pallidus, assembly GCA_964059195.1. NCBI lineage: Eukaryota > Metazoa > Arthropoda > Insecta > Blattodea > Ectobiidae > Ectobius > Ectobius pallidus. The sequence goes on from CAXKWD010000008.1 coordinate 88,457,268, forward strand.
TCAGTTTTTGTACTGACCTCTGACATATTACACTATTATTCTTGTTTAATATTGTTATTATTATATTGTTGTTTTCATTACTATGCGAACTCTAGGGTTACTCTTTGTGGAGTATTTATTAACTCTTGGAGACACACGAGTTTATTAATAGAATAATGGGCCACTTTGACCTGCATAAAATCGAGATCTCTAAAAACAAGATCTAGCCTTTAAATTAAATAAAACAGTTAAACATAACAATTAAATTTATGGATAAAACATATTTAGAGAGTTAATCGCTCTTTTCATGGGCGCATCAATTTTCCCGACTTCTATTCGTAAAAATTGAGACACCCTACTAATCTTCGTTGCATTAAGGGCTGATTTACTTAACAAAGATTATCTCAATGAAAGTCAGGAATTAAAGTAATTCTACAATGAACTAAACATAACAGAGATATGCACGAAATAAAAAAGAAAAGAGCTGGAGTTAAGAGATAAATCTAATGACCCTTTATAACGCCTACAAGGGTATGAGCATCAGCCTCTAGTTCTAAACATTGGGATTATGATGTCGACATGAGCAACTGTAATATACACTAAGTCTTTTAAGCTAACTGAACTGACTGCATCTATTTTGAGGGTTTAAAATTTCGTATTCACACTGAATATAACGAGTAAGATCTTGAATATTTTTATACAATTATACGAACAAGAGAAAATAACAAATTGTTTCTTTATGATATTTTACGCTTCTCTTACAATTCTAAATTATACAGGACAAAATTTTTAATAATAAAAAAGTAGACATATATCTGGCAGAAATATAAAAAAGAAGAGCTCGGTTAAGTTCTGTTGTCTCAAATAATTTGATGGCCCTCGCGTTAAAAAAAATGGCAGCAGCACACTTTTTTTTTGGAGAGCAACTGGCAAATACATAACGTTACAATGAAGCAATTTGACTGTGCTACGATATCTAGCGTCGAGATATAACATCTGGAAGCTAACCCAGATAGAAAATATTCGTCCTAGTCTCTACTGCTGCTCTCTGCCGGCGTAGTGGCTCACCACACGTGCAAGCCTGAATAGTGGCTTGGGTTTGATGAATTATTCACATCCTCTTCTATACATCTCTATGTGAGTAGGCCTATGTGTGCGAGGGCATGCGTATGGCACAGCATCATCGTATCCAAACTGGGATGCTATAAAAACATTATTAGTACATACCAGAATTACAACTTAAAGTGGATTTAGCTGTAGCTGTATTTTTTATCTTAGTAGCAGTAGCAATAGTAGTAATAGTACTACACTAAACTAAACTCCATGGCTAGTCCTGCCATCCGACCGCTGCTAAATCTACCATAGCCAGATGGCAGGATTAGGGGGCATGTGGTCAGCATGCTGACTCCCACGGCCGTTATGGATGGCTTATTGAAACGGAGCTGCTACTTCATTATCAAGTAGCTCCTCAGTTTGGGTCACGAGGCTGAGTACATCCCGTTCTAGACCTCCCTATTTCAGAAAAATCCGAGGAGATACCGGGGACCGAATCTAGATCTGCGGATTCGTAGTCTGTAACATTAACAACGCAATAATAATAATAATAATAATAATAATAATAATAATAATAATAATATATTTGTCACCATTAGGTAATAAAAGATTACAATAGGTTAAGTCAAATGGTAAAAAATTAAAAATCACAATTCAAATATTCTTCAACAGTATAAAAGTTCTCTGAAAGAAGGATGTTCCTTACTTTATTCTTAAAGTTCTTATGTTGCCAGTAGTAGAAATATTTTATTTTGGCTGATAGAGTTAAATTAATCTTTCTTTTATTCCATCTGTCACTTATATGGGTTTGCCAAAATAAACGGAAAGATTTTCAAGTTTTTTGTTTCTGTTCAATAGCAAATAAATTGTTGTTTTTACAGAAAAAAGTTACACGCATAAGTTTTTGAAGACTGGTGTTGTTTTCTCATTTACTTAGATGCTATGGACACCACTGTAACAAAGTACGACACTTTTCTAAATCTAATTAATGAATTTAAATACAGACATAATGTTATAATTAAACTTATCAAGTTTTCAATAACAATGTCCCAATTCGTCTTCTGCCCAGAAATATAAAAATAAAAATGTATAAGACAATTATCCTGCTGGTTGTATTATATGGATGAGAAACATGGTATCTTTTTCTTCGGGAAGAACATAATCTGAGAGTGTTCGAAAACAGGGTGCTTAGGAAAATATTCGGACCTAAGAGAGATGAAAACGGTGACTGGATAAAACGGCATAATGACAAAATTCATAACTAGGGACCGGATTTTTAGGTTTTTAGAAACACTGTTTTAGGTTTACCAATAGGTGAAATAGTTTTTTTTAGGTTTATTTGTCCAAAATATAGTTTTCGGGTAGAATAATTGGTTTAATGAATTTATATGTGCTACATAGGATTCAATACGTAATACTTTTGAATTTTAACTTAACAAAATTGACTTAAATTTGTGTAAACTTGCTTTAGGACAATATTATACAATTGAAGAAAGAAAGCACAAAAAATCAAAAGAAGCAGTGAAAATAAGATTGCCTCACATTTTCTGGTTACAGTATATCACTAAATATCTTTCAAGATTCTCAACTGTGAAGTTCTTCCTGTTACCTCTTAGTTAATAGTTAATACTGTATCTAGACACTACCCTTCTCAGGATTCGAATCCGATGCTTCTAATTTAGCGAGTAAAAATACTTTATGGTTGATGTGGAAAATGTGAAATTGATTATTTTCATTTCTTCGGTTGTTACGCATGCTAACCGCACAACAGATCAACTAGGGACGAAAACATTTCTGACAGGCTTGACAAAATATTACTTTGCCATCTGTCGTGAAATTCAGGTCGTCCCCAATCCACTGCCGTAATAAATCGATTTCATTTGTTTCGGCATAATTAACACGTCTTCTTACAACTCACAGTGGACTACTCAGTATGAATAGCAGGGAAGTAATAAAGGCAAAGAAGCGCTTTAAAACACAGAGGTCTATATCCTTGTTCAGACACGGCAACAATGGTTGTTCGTACGAATGTTTTAAAAGGAATACGCCGGTATTCTTACACTTCTTCTCTTGATACTGTCCACCCTGGACGACAATGGGTTGAACGAAACGCTGGTGGTATTAATTTCAACCCGACAAAAATTATTGTATCTCCGCAAAATGTCGATTTCTCAACTAACAAACAAAAAAGACAAAAAGTAGCCTAAATGAGATATTTTAGGTTTTATATCCCGTTTAGGTATATTTAGGTTTTTATACCCGATTTAGGTATTTTTAGGTGCCACAGAATTAATGTGGGTGAATCCTATGGACGTTATTCGAAAAAGTGTATGAGCGCTTTTTGTTTTGGAAGTAAGGAAAAAAATAGGTAAAAACCTAAGAATCCGGTCCCTATTCATAACCTGTATTCTTCCCCGAATATAGTAAGGGTAACTAAATCACGGAACATAAAATGGGTGGACATGTTGCTCGCATGAGGGAGGAAAGACATATCTAAATAACAATGACTAGGAGACCCGAAGGGAAGAAACCATTTGGAAGACCTAGACGTAGGTGGAAGGACAATATTAGGATATATTAAAAGGAAATAGGATTTACGAGGAATGGTTGGAAGAATTTAGTACAGAATAGAATTGAATTTCGGGTCCAGGTAAGCGCGGCAATGAACCTTCGGGTTCCATAAAATAGATAATATTCCTTTAGCTTGCTTAGGAATTGTCTATTGCCATTGAGTAGGTAAGCAAGTAAGTAATGTCCCAAGTAAAGTATTGGACTTTTACAGTAATGTGCTACCGCAAGAGTTCATGGGTAAAAACCCGAAATAGTCAAATTCTTTTGTAAGATACAATGGAAATGATTAGACATTTATAAGGTGATTACTGAGAACCCTTGTCTTCAAAATTTTAGTGGAGTTCTAAAATATCTACAGAAATCATAAAATTACAATGTGTTTTCGAGAAAATAGCGAAAAACGATTTTTTTTTCATTTAAAGTCCCCTTAAAAATAAGACAAAGTCTCACCAATCTTCGTTTCTTATACTCAGAAAGTACCTAATCTAAATACAAAATTCTGTTTTCCTTCGATTTTCCAATCCGAAGCTTGACTGATGATGCACACACATAGACACACACAGGGATGTTTCTGAAAATAGTATTTATGTTAAAAACTCAACTTCAAATTTGGCGGTCGAAAACAGTACTTCCCCTACCTATAGTAGGCCTATCTATAGTACTGGTAGAGGAAGTAACAATTAAAAATGCAAGTTCAAATTAATTAAAGGGAAAGATATATTAAAGTCAAGCAAATGAATTAGTGAAATTAAGTTATAATAGGTTACAGACATCATTTAAATTTCTTAAAAATATTATAGGATAATCATTTAAAGTTAAATATACATTCAGAATATGACCATTATGTGTTAAGGAAATATATGAAATTATGTTTAAGTAATTACCATTATAATTTGCATTTTGTACGGTAGAATAATAGTGGTTTGACAATAGTAAAACTAAGTGCAAATAAATAGAGTGTACACAAAGAAATAAGTAAACTTACGAAATATTGTCATACAAGAAAATAGTCATTTTAAATAGAATGCAATTAGCTGGGCAGCATGAGCAATAAAGTAATACTTGAAGAACGTCAATAGAAGATAGGTGACTACAAAGGACTAATTGTGTTCAGTTGACAGTAATTGCGTTGCCTTAAAAGAGTGCAAATTCAAACTACTCCTGGTTATTTTCAGCAGGCAATTCCAAGAACGGGCTGTAGTTGTAGTGAAAGCGTCAGAGTATAGAACTGTACTGTCTAAATTATCATTACAGACAAGTTGCATACAACTGTTTTTGTTCGACCATAATTTTATTAAATGTTTAGGTTTTGAGATTTTACATTCGTAATTTTAATAATTGGCTGACCGTTTATCTGCTATTAGCAAATTCACGTAGTTGTTGTCTTCTGCAAGAAGGTGATGAAGTAGGTTAAGTCTAAGCTTGTTCTTGACCGTTTTCTTAAAAGAACGGATTTTTTTAAAAAAGAAATGAACTTAATTGTATATGATATTAAAATTAACACGAACAGAATTTATTTTATTTTAAATGTATGCTGTTTATTACGAAGTTTGATTTCCTGCTCTTAAGGTTTCAAGATCGTTCCATGTTCGAAAATAATAATCGATACCACACCTGTGTTATAATGAAAACCTGTTTTGAAATGGATATCATATAATTATGATATCGTTACGTTACATGTACGATCGTATTATAGTTTGGTCGAACAAAAATGAACTCGTATTATGAGATTCTTTGATTATTATACACCATCCCTGTATTCGATAGGGGTACGCCATGGCATAGTGGCTGAGGCACTGCGCTACAAACCGGAAGGTTACGGGTTCGATTTCCGATGAGGTCGGTGGGATTTTTCCATTCCCAATTAATAAAAACTGTTCTTAGTCAGCATTCATTTTACCATTCATATTTTCTGGGTAAATATCATAAATTTTTCTATTGATTAACTATTACTGTACTTTTGGACAGATGGTAGGCTGTACCTCTATGGTAATCCTTGACATCTATCCTTTGGGTTATTCTCACTTCCTTGTCATTAATAATAGCCTACATTATGAAATATCCGTATGAGGCAACAATACATAATTATTGTGAATGGTTACAAGGAGGCAATGTGCAAAACACTTTTAATATTAAGAGTATGCTTTTTATTGAAGTACTCTCATATTATGGGACACGCTTCATGTTATGATTTGAATTCTCAGAATTCACGTAACCAACGCCTGTGCGTGATAAAATGAGTGGCATGCGTAGCGATACAAGTGAAATATTGTTGGAGAGATTGCTATTGAATGTGGAATGCTATTTACAAATTAAGTCATTTTCCTGGCCTTAATATAGTTAGATTGGAAAAGTGGACGAACTGCTATGAATTTATTATAGAAGGGTTACGATATAAGGAAAGACAACACAACTTCAATTCTGAAGTGGCATTACTATCAGTGAATCTTATCCTAACCTTAACCGTCAACCTGTGGTCACACTGCACCAAGACCTAAGTTTAAATTCTACAAGAGGGTGGGGCATGGGTTCGAACCACGCTCGGAGCAAGCTGATATATTCTGACCATCGTTGTTGGGTATGTTAAATGGTCTATCGATAAGTGGAATTGTTAACTTGACCTATTTTCATATCTAGAAAAACTAAATTACATAGCCTATGGGGAAAGCGTTAGTGAAAACTGTTCCAGAGCATTAAAGAGAGCATTGATAGGAGAGGACTCCACGAAGAGGACGCCTTGGATCGAGAAAGATGGCGATTAGGAATGGGAAGGCGGCAATAGCTGCAAAATCCCCCTACTACTACTACCTATTTTCAAGAGTACGGCTGTTTATATCTTTATTACTCTATATTGTATATTACATTTTATTTATCTTTCAATTTTTGCTCATTTTGCTGCAGATATATACGAGCTACATTTATTTTTAGAGGCATAGATTCAGAGAGAATGGTAATCAGTTAATGTTTATTTATTATGAGCTACATTAGAAGCTGCAGATACTGCCACAAACAGTCAAAATACGATATAAATTGATTATAGGCCCATATGTAACAAAATTATGGCATTTTTAGTAACCAAAACACGGAGCTCCTATATAATACTAGTACAACTACAGTAGATAATAGCTTCATTATAATTATAGTATTTATTGAAATATTTTGTGTTTAGCATGGGTGGCGCACGAATGCCATGGCTTTCAATTATAGCTATACCCGAGACAGGCTAAGAAGAAAACCTGAAGTAAACAAGAACCAGTATGTGTCTCACTCTTAAGTCATACGAGTAATGTGCTAGAGTGAGACAGAAGTACTGGTTTTTGTTTACTACAGGTTTCCTTCTTAGAACGGCCAGACTTTAGGGACTGGTAGTTTATAACTTATAAGAAATCATGCTTTTATTAATTCACCCAGTTCATGCTAGTGTTAAAATATCAACAAGACATGAAAGAAGTAACAGAAAATTTATGGTTAATTTTGCATATTTATTTATTTATTTACTTATTCTGCAAACTACAGAAATAAATCCCAATTTCAGTTGGCGTAGTTTCGCCAGTAAGTGCTGTACAGTATCATAGATTTAAGAACATGTGTGAGGATACAGCTCAGTGCTATATACATATATACCGTTAATATTTCTTCTCTAATAAACAGAGGTATACAAAGGTCATCATATTAAGAATTTGTCATTATAATCAGTGCTTTTTTAACAAGAGTACTATGAATGCTGCTACTATATTCCCAAATGTAAATTGCATTTAGGCCTATTATGCTTTGGAAAAATGAATAATATGAGTGTTTGAGTTACTCTTCCAAAGTAATCCTAATAGATGTGTAGTATGAGAAAGTTACTCGAGAATGAGAAATTGAAGAATTATCAAAATGAGGAACAGAGATTTAACGGAACGAAGTAAGTGGAGGGGAGATGTTTGAAGGTATCTCATTAGATAAAATCTCGAGATGTCCGCTTAACCAGGGAGAAGGATATCCTTTCCTAATTAAAAGTAGTTGTCAACTTACTGACTCGCACGGGGCTCAGGAAGGGGGAGAAAAATATTATGAGCTCAATATATACGCGAAGTGTATTTCAACTCCAGAGATATATACACGCCAGTGCAACTGTTTTACTTGAAACATTTCGCAACTTAAAGCATATCTTCTTCTCTTCTTATTTTTAGGCCTAGGGCTTCTTTATTTCGCCACATTTACATGTCAGACTACGGCCCATTTCACGAAAGAACAAAACTTTCGGAAAACATGTGGGTTTTTATTTTATTTTTTAAGCCACTCGACCATATTTGATGTTATCTTGTTCTCCAAAATCTGTAGAATACATATATAGGCACCTTTTCTTTGTAGGGATAATGTAAATATAAGTAAAATAGTAAAGACGTTCAGACAAAATTAACCTAAAATGGCGGTACCCATTTTAGGTTAATTTTGTCATACCTATGAAGACAGTGTGTTCAGGAGAATCGACTGCTCAGCTGCTGGAAGGGATGGAGTAGCTGGATCAGGTGATTCAAAAACCAGGGCTGTAAACTTGGTGGCGATCACCACTAATACCACTGTTCCCAACCTAACTGCCACCAAGTAAATGCGCATTTCGATCTTGATCCTTATGAAACAGACGCCACAAAGTTCAATTATTGTAACGTAATACTACAGCAAGATCATCAAACGAGCTAATATTACAAGCAACTCACAACCACTTAGCTCCAGCATATCTACATATTAATTTATATCATTGACTATTGCTGAGAAGATACGGCAAATTCATATATGTTTAATAAGCTGCAAGCAACTCACAAATACTTAGCTACAGTGTATCTACGTATTAATTTATATTATTGACTATTGCTGAATAACTTTCGGCAAAAAAAAATTATATGTTTAATAGTTATTAAATAGACATTGATTTTAATTACACATAGTTATAGAATAACCAACTAATAATTATTATACACGATGTATAAATTCAGTACATTTTAATGATTTATATTTTTAAAGTAGATTTTTCAGCAGTTGCCATTTTAATGTGTAAGCGTCTGCAGTGTGCAGTGTGTATAGCATAACATTACTACTTTATATTGTATGACTATATCTGAATTCACACCAACGCCATAAGATATGGAAAATCATTGAATGTATAATGTAATAGGATATATTAGAATCTTACACAGGAGCAACATATATGCTAGCAGTCAATATTATACAACTGTAGATGAAAAACAAAGTGTAAAGTAAACGTTACATACATTGAACTTTTGCACTGAATTATTTTGTGGTTTAGGTGGACAATTTTGTTTACATTAAATAACGAAATACAGGCTAAGATCACTTAAACATTTTTGTACTTTGAGAACGTTCGTTTGACATCGCAGGATGTTGGTGCATATAAATAACACGACTATATATATATTTTTTTTTGTTATATTTTTTTTGTAATTATATCGTAATATGTGGCATAGTATAGCACAGAATTTACCCAAGAAGTCCATATTGACAGTGCTGGGCTTGGGGGGAAAAGGAAGTGTAGATGATATTTCTCAATTTCCTGCATGGGGCTTTTCGGAATAGTTTGTTGTGTCTTCGCTATAAAATTGTTAACTTCCGAATATGACATGCGAATTAGTCCGCCACTCTATGCCAGAGCTTAGGTTCGTTGGCTGGTAAGGGGAGAAGATAAGTCACTTGTGTCTTCAAGAAGACTATAAGTTATCCAGTACAAGTTATTGGTTTTCCAACATGCGTTAAAATTCAAACAACGCCTTTGAAGTGACAATTATGAACTATTTCTAGAATTCTGTCAATTCTGTACCAGAGTTTACTTCCGTAGTATTTTTGAATCAACGGGCATAGGGTTGTTGCATGTAAATTGAGTTTGAGTTTGGTCTGGGTCGAACTCGACACTTGGGAACAGAAAGCAAGTCCCTTTCACACTTTTCCATCCCGGTCGACTCTTTATACTGAAACTGGGTTCAATTATCTAAATTGTTTGCAGTTGCCTATTAATAAATAAAATAGATCTAAGCACATATGAATTAATAATAATGACTTTATAGTATATTTAATGGTGTGGGGTCAAAGATGGTGAGTGACTATACCTAAGTGACTCTAAGGAAAAGACAGATTATTACAGCTATCTGGGAAGAACTCACAGAGTCGTCTTCAGATACTGTACATAATCTTCCTTCAGGTAGCTAGCTGTCATCTAATAGAGTTTAAACAACATTATGAAGATGTTAGAAAATCACATTCTTTCTGGCACTAGCATAGATAAGTTTAAATAAGACTCAGCCCTTAGAAGAGACCTGCTTTTCATCCAGCTTCATCCAACTTCATTACGCACAACTCTGCTACCTACTAAACTTCACCCCATTCAAAAGATGTTGTGCTACAAAATTTCAAAGACCTACTACATCCGTTGCAACTAGAACTATCTCCTTCTCCCTCTTTCTCTGTCTTTCTTTATCTTTACATCTCTCTCGTTTCTGTATACTTATATACATAATATGCTTGCCTTCTCCTAATGAGAGGCGAAAATGTTAGAATTAGGACATCCGTTCTCAAGTTTTCCTGCATTCACCATAAAACTACACGCATTGCTAGAGGTTCTCTCGAAAGTATTACACGCTATTTATGGTACAAGTTGTTTGCAAACATTATATTTTATTGTTGTGGCGAACGCGTTTTCTTAGATGCTTCTATAGGGCATTTTCATCGGTGATCAATACAACTTGAATTAAAATATACAGAGACATTATTTTTGAGATGTGCCGCTGGAGCGCCTTTACCGGCCGACGACTTGCTTCCAGGCCGCCGGACCGTACGTTCTCGGCACATCGCAAAAATAATCTCGGCATATCGCAAAAATAATCTCTTTGTATAACGTTAAATAAGTATAATATATACTGTATATATATTATGTAATAGCTATCTCCTCAATAAGAGCAAAGTTGCTCACAAATACGATTGAAAGTCAATAAGTATCCATATCAGAGGCTGCATTATTCTTGAACATAGTTCCCATTTTTCTCAATGTATAGTCTTGTTGTAGCGTTCCACTAATGTCTGGATGGGCGGAGAAAAAATACAAGATGGATAAGATTATTCTATATTCTATTTTTTGTGCCCCTTAAGGCGGGGAGGCGGGGTGGGAACGCCCCTAAGCACCGCAGCCGTTGCCGACTTATTGTACCTACCTCCGGGATGGGATGAGTTGCGTGCCCACAGGCCGCCCCGGACCCTCAAAGCCCCCCGTGAGCCCCCACGGAACTCCCCTACATCCAACAAGCCTTTACCATGCCACGTGTGCGCCACCCCCTGCGGTACCTCCAACCGGGAGCCCCGACAGGTTCGTGACACACACCACCAACAACCTCTTGACCACAAGCAGCGGGGAGAACGGGAGAGGCCCCCAAAGGGCTCTGACTGCCGAAGCAGACCCGATACCAGAAGTGGAAACGGGATGAGGATGAAAAGGGGGAAAGGTGAGAAGAAGTGGAGAGTGTTGGTGGAATGAAAGGGGGAAACGGGAGAACCCCGAGGAAAACCCCCAAAGCACGGCTTCGTCCACCACGAATGACACACCCGCCGGCCCCGAGATTTGAACTCAGGACCGCAAGCATGCCAGGCTCACGCGCTACAGCATGAGCCACCGCGCCGGCATGGATAAGATTAAGTGGATAATGTATTTGATAGGAATAACTGTCCGGAAACGTAGAGTTTACGAGCTGTAAGTACAACAAATTAAAAGAAAGCTTAAGAGTTTAAATCTCCCGTTTCTGCAGAGGATAACAATATTTATTGATTTTTTACCGTGAACCGGGGTTTATTTTACACAATAGGTAAATTTATACAGTTTTAGAAAAAAAGATGCTTAGATGGTTGCATGTCATAGGTAATGTGTGGCAGCTTCGTAGAACTGATTCCATGTGACAATGACATGTCTTTGCAAAAGTCAAGTTTGTGTCATTGTAGTATTTCTTATACTCCATTGTTGCTGGTGCGAAGTTTTCAAGTAAGCAATTTAACAATTTATTACATTTGTAAAAACTTTGTGTTACATAGGGTGACCAACCGTCCCGCATTTCAAGGTATCTTGTAAATGTCCGCCGTCGTGGGTGAGTCGGTAGCACGCCTGCCTTCCACTCCGGCGGCCCGGGTTCGATTCCCGGCCGGGTCGGGGATTTTTCAGTAGTGAAAGATCTCCTCCCCGGGTTCAGGACTGGGTAGGTTAAGTCTTAGGTTAAGATAATGCACATTGTGCGCGATTCCTTAATTATTAAATGTCCCGCACGGGACGTCAATTGACCCGCAACTATTTCGTTTTCGTTTTGAACGAATTTTCATGTCATTTTCACATTAAGAAACTATCCTGCCATGCAGCTTCAACTAAACAATTAAACACAGCCTTTGAAAGTGCAAATAAGTTGGTTATATCATCCTTGGAGAAGCATGCCGGATGCACCTTCCGACTTTACTTGTGTTGAGGTTTTCAGTATTTCTATTCTTAGTTAGTAGTTATATCTAGAGGTTGAAATTTAGAACAAGTGTTGCTAGAAAGTATTTCATGTAACTGTTACCAATAAGAAGTGCCAAAAATAAGTAGTTTTTCTTCTATTTCCTATTGAAAAAAGAACTTGTGATAACATTTAAGCTGTAAAATGTTCAATATTTATTTTGTTATTTCAGAATTTGTTGACTTTTGTATGCTTTCATTTAGATTAAGGGTCTTCAACCCACAGACTGGAAAATAAATTATACAATAAAGATGGGTGAAATGTATTTTTCTATGTTATTATTTCAGTAAGAGTAAACCTACTCTTGGTAAAAAAAATTTAAAATTTAAAAAAGAGGACAACTGGCAACACTTTCGAAAATATTAAAATTTTTGTCGTTTTAAAGTTTTAGCAAAAAATGTAGCTGTCCCCCAAAATTGTGGAATGTCCCCCTTTTTCTACTGCCGTGTTCCTCATTCCTTCCTTTAAGAGTTGGTCACCGTAGTGTTGCTTTAAATAGTTTAGTTAATAAATTCCTTTCTCGGGGATAGTTTCCCACTTGGCTGGATTTGTTAATTTTTTTATACACGAAAAACGACCAAATTTCATGTAATATTGTTCTCCAGAAGTTTTAGAATCCATATATAGGCACATTTTGTTTCTATGAATATTTTAAATATAGGTCAAATCGGTAAGAAGTTTAAAAAAACTAACCTAAAATGGCGCTCGGAAAGAAAGTGCATATACCAGAATCGGCTGCTCGAGACAGCGCAGGTGCATGCTGGGAAGAAGCCACAAATTACTACAATAAAAATGATGAGGTAGAATTGAGAAAAACATATTGTAAACTTTAGGATCCATTTTGTAGTATTCGATAATTAGGCCTAATCTGCCATTCAGAAGTTACTACTCCTTTATATTTATTCACTGAAATATTTAGTGCTTTACTTTTAAGAGTATGATGATGAAGTGTTCGGCCCGGAGGCCGGTCCTGCCCTGGGAAAGAGCCGTGAGGGGGAGGGGAAGGAAGCCCAGTGGCCGACCGAGGGACACTAGGCCGGATGATACCGCGTAGAGTGGCCAGTTCCTTTCGCGGGATGGGAATGAGGACACAACACCCAATCCTGACCCAGGAAGGAAACTTTACATCTCTGTAAAATCCCCGGCCGGGAATCGAACCCGGGCCGCCCACGGCGGAGGACTTTCAGAGTATATAGGCTCTATACACCTAACTCTAAAGTTTGAAGACTATTCAGAATGTAATTTTTGTTGTACAAACTGAGAATAGGTTATACAATTTCTACGTAAATTTACGCGTCGTTTATTTTAGTTTTAAAGAAATTCCTTCGAGTTTCCTTGATTTTATTAAGAAAACTATCGCTTTATGGAATAGAGTACAAGTCATAGCATTTAAAACTTCCGGATGAAAAAGAAAGAATAACCTACTTCCAGCGAGTAAACAAGATGACATAGCAAGACGACAATTTTGGCGAGGGAAATTCCTGTTTCCGCTCGAGCAGAGATAAAGTGGAATTGTTCCGGATCTACGCACTGCCTTGTGGCTACAGCGTTGCCAAACTTTAGTGCAAGCGATAATATATGACAAGTGTCCCCACAATGCTTCCTCCACAGTCGCATGTGCAAGTACTGTACAAACAGTTCATATAAGCACAGACAATTTGCATCAGCAAGCCGTAAATATTATACAGGGTCGTTAAACTCGATGTGCAAAATAAAAATGTAACGAACTATATTTCTTAAAATAATGTACGAATGAAGGGTTCCGTTTAATTATTCCTTACGATTTATTTACTTGTCTGCACTTCGGCCCCAATCTAAGTGGTTAATCAAAATTTCATTATATCAAAATGTCTACCAATTTATCTAATGTGTAAGTGGAGGGAAAGGAAATAGACATTAAATCCATGTCTGGGATAATAACCCACAGTTGCTCTTTTATGAGAAAATTTTAATTGTATTTGGTTAAAATTTTAACTGTACTTGGTTTATATATATTTAAAGTAATTCTTTTGGCTAGAAACAATGCAAATAAAATAAAATTCAACAGTGAAATTCATACGCATCAAACCAGGACTTGTAACAATATGCATATAAGTCATGTTCAGCTGAAAATTGAACAAAATTCTCCTCTCAATATTGGAATAAATTGGTATAATAAATTACCTATAGAAATAAAAGAAAAAAGAAATTTACAATTTCAGAAAAGTCTTAAACATTTCTTGATAAATAAATGCCTGTACTCGTTTGAGGAATATTGATATTTTATTGATATTATAAGTCTTGTATTTATTGTTCAATCATGCTGAATTTTTATTATGTAATATAATGTTATTCTTGTCTGAAACTATATTGTATGGTACATAGACAATAATAAAAATACTATTATTATTATTATTATTATTATTATTATTATTATTATTATTATTATTATTATTATTATTATTATTATAGATATTGCCTATTACAGAAAAGCATTAATTTTTTCAAAAATTAAATCATATACCTATATAAAAAATGTAGTGGCTCTTGTCTGTCTGTTCCGATTTGTCGCAAAAACTGCAACCGATACAGCTGAAATTCTGCAACAAAGGTCTTATACCCGGATAGGTTATGATACTATAATCATTGACTCACCTTCGCTATTTCACCTAGTACAATAATAATAATAATAATATTTTAAATTCAATAACAGTTAAAATGAACACACGATACGACACAATAACAAATAAACCGACACACATTAATACTTCACTGCCTACTAGTAAACTGAAAGATCCTCAAAATTTAACGTAGTTTGTTTTGGAGCATGTAATAGAATAGTAGATAGGTCTGCTTCATTACAGCAATTGTAGGTCATTTGTATCGAAATAATTATAATTTCAAGAAACGTTCATGACGAGCAATGCGGTTTTTTGTCATATATAAAATCAGTTCTTGTGTTACTATATTGATAGCTGATTATCCCTCCTTCATTAGGTGAAAAATGTATTTTGAACTGCTTTTAACTTTTAACTTTAAGTGTACTTGATGTTCTTCTGGAGTTTGAAAATAACGTCCGCCCCGAATATTGCTCTGGCTTTTCATCAAATTGTTTTATAGGTCAAAATATTGAAATAATACTTCACAAATAAAGAAATAATGTGGTTCGCATGGACTTAGTAGCAGAATTCTCAAGAAATTCATTTAACGTGATATAGATCAATATTTTATCTAGGTAGGCCTATTTAGAGGTGAAAAATTGATTTCCCAGTGTATGCACACGATATATGACTAAATTAAAAGTTCGAAATAAAATTTCCACATTTTTTGCAAAAAGTAGAGTTGGTAGACTCCAATATTCAGTTGACGATGTGTATTAACTGTTACTCTTTTTAAAATTTATAGCAGTTTTTTTGTTTTGTTTTATTAGTTATAGGAGTTTCATATTGTGCTAGCCAACGAAAGAGTACAGATGACATGCTATAGCAAAATTGTCCCAAGAATGACACAGGATTAGAGGTGAATTCATAATAATCTTGATGCACTATGAAGCATTTTCTCCTTCCGTAAATACCACGACAATCTGTGAAGGTCATTTAACTATCGACATTAGACACAGCCACACAAATCCCAATAGCTCGGCCTGGGAGAAAAATATAGGCCTATACAATCTGAATATATTAATATAAAAATAGCTCATGATTATATTCAGGCTACGTTTTTATCAGAGCCTTAGAGTGTAAATGTTACATTTTTCAGTGTACTGTGGACACGAGCTGAAGAAACTACTGTAGTAGAATCCGGATGTTCTTGTGTGAACAATGGGCTCGCCGGGAGTCTCCGGCAACTTCTTTTACAGCTGCGTTGTGCGAAAAGCTTACTGATTTCAAGCAGGCACCTCAGTAAGACTGCTCATAGAAGAGGTACCTTTAGTTTTTATAAGGCAATTGCACTCATATAAAATAAAATAAACTCCAAATAAATAGGCCTACTCAATCTGTAAAATTTTAGATCCCAGTATCGGTAAAATGATATGTAGATATTATGTATACGAAAGAGTAAGTATAAATTTATATTAGTTATAGAGAAAGAGGTAAACTTTCACAGTTAGTTTCCTTCCTTATAAAGATGAATACTTTGAACGTTATGAAAATATTTACTGCACCATTTAATTAGTAAGTTGAACATTGTTTATTAGGTTTAGAAAGCCTGCAAACTCGAGGCATGGTGCTCCCGTTTTCTTCGTCCCCAATCGGCGAGTCAAACGTCAGCATTTCCTTTTGCGGTCTGCCTGATTATAAGAGGGCCGCCCATAAAGTAAGTTTCGCTGAGGCCGTTCACAGAAACAAAACACAATTTTATGGAAATGTTTATTACAATAGATACAGCAAGTGTTCAGCTATTTTTCAACATATTCGCCACCAGAATTGAGATATTTCTCATTCCGTGGGAACAACATTTAAATATCTGTGTTGAAGAAGTCTGCCGCCTGTGATTTAAACCATTGTATGGCAACCATGTCCGCCTCTTTGTCATTCTCTGTCATATTTTGAGATGTAGGAAAAGATGGAAATAATGGGAGCGAGATCCGGGCTGTAGGGAGGATTTTTTTAAACACCTCCCAGTCTAACTTCTGGAGGAGGCTTGCTGGGAGGTGTTTAAAAATCCACCCTACAGCCCAGATCTCGTTTCCATTGATTTTCATCTTTTCCTACACCTCAAGAAATGACAGAGAATGACAAAGAGGTGGACATGGTTGCCACACAATGGTACAAATCCCAGGCGACAGACTTCTCCGACACAGGTATTCAAATGTTGTTCCCACGGAATGAAAACTGGCTCAATTCCGGTGGCGAATATGTTGAAAAATAGATGAACACTTGTTGTATCTGTTGCAATAAATATTTCCATGAAATTGTGTTTTGTTTCTGTAAACGGCCTCAAGTAAACTTACTTTATGGACGGCCCTCGTATTATTGTTTATTGAGGGTAAACAGTAGCTTGCACTCTCAAACCCAAGCAGGTGGCAGACTCTGTTGCCAAGTTAATATAATAACAATAGTAGTATAATAGAACAATTCGGAGTTTCTTTGATTCTAGTTTCCGGCTGAGACATGACAACAGTTCAACACGCGGCTATTAACGAGTGAGTCCTTCTTGCATTAAACAAACAACACTTCAAACACAGCACCGCCGGGGACGATGGTAGCCATTCGTCTATATGAAAATTATGGCACAGGATTTTTTCCAAGTGAATAATGCAATTCCATTAACATAATTTTAAGGTTTTTATGTTATTGTTATAATCATCGTCTTATTCCATGATCTTATTAGATGAAAGCTGCTTGTCCGTCAACTGCTAGCTAAGAATAGCACGTTTTTGCATTGTGACATTTGAGCAGAGGATGCGATAGCACGTTCAACAACTGATAACAGAACAAAATGTATGTACGGTTAATTGCACGGAGAAAGCTAATTTCTCCATGAGTTATGTTGCTCCCGAGATCCATGAAACATGTTATTACGGTTTGATCACTTTAATGGCTATACTTAAAACCGAGCATACATAGCAGCCTCTTGCCTCGGTGCTGCGACTATGATTAAAACAATTTGCGCGAGCTAGTTTAATGCATGACGTCTCTGTATATCTCGTCCTTATCCTTGGCAGTTAATTTATAAGTACCTCGTGCTATACATGTGGGATTCTCTTGTAAAGATTTACTATAACAATAACCACGAGGTATCTAGTTTATAAATTCTAATAATTCTATTACGTATCATATGACTTCTTTAAGTTAATAATAATAATAATAATAAAATCAGGTAAACTAATGTCACAAAGTGCCAGAATGCTCTAATGCTTTAATTAGTGATGATTGCAATTATGATTTGTAGAAAATAAGTTATTTTTTTAATCGATTTCAGATCGATTCATTAAGCAGGGCTTACGGAAGAACAAAGTTGTAGTTTGATAAGTATATGTGAGGAAATATGTGGATAGTGTTATTTGTCAAGGCTACCTGTATTGCAACTTCCAAGCTACGTCAATATTGATAGATATTTAACACCAACATGTCAATATTAACAAGTTGATATTGACATGTATATTGCAATTTCGCATTCCAATTGACGTGACATGCAAACCCAGCGTGTTGCACTTAACATTTTCAGATGTTAATTTGTTTTCCGGAGAAAATGGACAACATATCAAGTCAATTGACTAGTCAGTCGATAGGCCTATCGGCTTTGTTTCGGGAATTTTCGGCAAACAAAAAGCGATCGGCAGCTTAATCGGCTTTGGTTCGGGAATTTCCGTGTAAACAAAAAGCAGTCGACAGCTTCCTCAATATTGCCGGCATCCATTTTGTATTATGTGATTTGTTCTCAATAGTATTGCATCTACTTTTAAAATTACTTTTATGGCATACCCTATTGTTGAAAAATGTGATAGTTATTTTGAAAAGATCAAAACATCTGAACAAAATTAGTATTTAAGAAAGTCATAGACAGTTAACAAGAAGATAATAACGAGTATATAAAATTACTCTCTTTTGTAATGTTGGCTCCCCTCTTCAGAGGCGTTTTCTTTTTGAATGTTATTTATTATTCACTAATTTCGGTTCGTAACCGCGCCAAACCATGTTAACCTATAACACTGTTGTAGAGACAGTTGTTAATTGGCAACCACTTGACGTGTTGATGATAAACATTTAACATATGTTAACTGCAACATGTTGGTGTTAAATGCTAAGTAGTGGGGACCCGGCTTTATATGAACACTGTAATACAATATGTTGCCATGGGAACTGATTTGCATTTGATAAATTCTTTCTAACATATTACAATAAAATAAGCATTCAATTGGGCAATGCTCCGGTACCGGTCAATGATTCGGTCCTATATCAATATGCTCCTTACCATATATGCGTATACCAAGTTTCATGAAAATCCAATAAAGAGCATTTGAGTTATCGTGCTTACAGACACACGGACAGACTGACAGGCGGAGAGACATATAGTACCATTCTGACACTTAACAATAAACTTGAGGTCAAGAAAGACACTAAGGAAGACCAGTAAAAGGAGAGAGATAATACAGAAGGCGACACAACTGAGAGCTCCATAATTGAATACTATCCTATTTCCCCTAGTGCTGGGGCGTAGGGCCTCCAATTTGGAGGTTTCTATTACCTAGGTGAATTTTGTTACCCTTATTTTCCGAACGAGGGCAGAGGGACAGGTGGCAAGCCCATCTCCTGACAGCCCCCCCCGGAAACTAATGTATTACTTGGACGTGAAAGGGCCGAGGAATTTTGTCCACAGGCTCTAATTTAGGCTTGGTGTGCCGTAAATCTACGACACGGGCCCCCCAGCTTAAAGTCTCTCCCGTAGGACTCTGTCCAAGGATTTTTATGTCCTGAAAAATCCATCTCCCGCGACCTTCGAATCTAGAGGCGGGAACGCTACCTCTAGACTATCGCGGCCGACCGTATAATTGAATACCCATGTGGATAAACGTTGCAAGCGAAATTTTAATGGAAAAAGTTACATCCTGTATTCAACCCTTCACCACCAGAGGTATTTTGCAACCATAAAGTCCTAAAGTGAGTATCTTGGACTCATTACAATTCTTCACTTATAATTTCTATTATTACCCTGAGAGAACAATGAAATGTGCAGAAAGGAATAGAATAAAACAGAAAGGGGACACATATAAAAGTTATTTTAATGGAATATTTCGTTCAACCAACACATAAATGACATACATGACATTAAGTATTCCAGAGTTAATGAACTCTAGTGAATAAAACTAAAGGTTTCTAATCTACAAGACTGTGGGAAAATGCTATAACGTTGCTGACGTAATACAATGTTCTACGCTTGACAGCCATATAAAACAGATGACTAATAAGTTACAAAAAAGAGATATTAGGTTTCGGGATTGGAAGAGAATGAAGAACACTGGGAAAGCATACACAACGTAGGCCTACAAGGAGACATAATTATATGGTAAGTTGAACGACGTTTTAAAATTACCGTACTGAATATTACTTTAAAACAATGTTCATTCCATACTATTCTGAGCAAACTAAAATTAAGTTTTGTTTATTGCTAATCCGGAAAATTAATATAAATACACTGTGTATTTCTTTTAGGATTTGGTTCAAAATTAATTCAGGATTTATATGTCTTTTGCAACATTATTCCGTTATTAAAGAAATCAGAGCATGTTGTTTCCCATCATACGCTAAAACTCGGAAGTGTCTCAAAATGTATTTTTTTAATTCTAAATCAACTTGAGTTTTCGTTCATGAATTATGACAAATCCTTGAACATTACATGATAGTACCCGGTGATTTATAATAGGTAATCCCACGAGAATTTACGAGTTTATCGATAGATTCGCGACTGGAAGATAAGGACTCCGGGGATAAGGAACACCTGCAGGATATGGGAATAGCAGAAGTGAAATCAGAGAGCAATCACCTCTCAGATGGATTTTGAGGCAAAAGAGGTTCTAGGACAAACCACCACGGAAAAGGACAGGTGTTCTTCGGACGGGAACAGCATGGCAATAGTAGAAGAAACTACTGGGAAAATATCAAGGCGTTGAATGTCTTGATCTTTTGTTTGAATATGTGACAAGAAAATATAATTAAGGAGATGCTGTGTGCTTTCATCTTAGTGGTGACGTATGACAGCATACTTAATTTTATTGTTAGCACGGGATATATCACTAGATAATAGTGAATTTATTAGTTATTATTATTGATGATGAATATGAATATCCATCCAATTGGCCAAAGCATTGCTGACTAAAGACTAAGGGGTCCTGGGTTCGATTACCAGCTGTCTCTTACGATATTTTCTTAGTAGGACTTTTTTTTCATGGCATGCATGAATTGGATGTTTATGTTGTTTTTAATATTAAGATAATTGACTGTCACACCTCAGTAACAAATCCCCTTAAGGGATTATCAGGGGTCGCTTCCGTCCCGTTTGACCACTATTACCTATTATAGGAAGTTACGACATACGTGGGTAAAATTAATTGACTTGCTAGCTGCTTAAGAAATACAGATTGTCTTAGATTCAGAAATACATGAATTCTTTACAAGCTGTATAATGTATATATGATCTTATACACCGTACAACTTATCGAAAAACTTATCGAGATAATGGATTAAACGGAGAATATATAATTGCAACTCGTTTAAAAGATATCAGGAAAGGAAGATAATTATAAAGACATAGTGTGAATGAGAGAGTTCAAAGGGCTTAGTTTTATGAACATTCCAATAGGAATGAGATCCTCTCTTCTCTTTAATAATCCCGGCTTTAAATTGGATGCATGTCATCTTAGAGAACCAGAAGCTGCATAAGTGATGCTCGCGGCCTCAATCCGGCTGGTGGCGCTGACAGACTATTATGAAGACTGGGGCACTAATAATGGAATAAAGAAGGAATACGAGGAATCTGGTGAATGAGATTTCATCACATGCACAAGATCGACCCGTCACACCACATCTACACCAGGCGGAATAGCTAATTATTTTCTGATAACCTAGGAAGGAAAGCAGATGGAATGCACACGCTATAACAAAGCAGTTTGAGACTGCAAGTTTCTTTTAACGCTGAATACGATTGAGACAGGGAACATGGTTCAATCTAATGTTCCATTTCCAGCTTCAAGTCTCAAGTTGGAGTTTAGAGGCCCGTCATGGGGGATGTCTGAAGTTGATTATATAATTCAATCTATCTACAAGCTCTATTGACACCTCATTTCGATTACATCTATATTCTGTGGACTAATTTGATAACAACCTTCTTGACAGAAACAAAAAATAATTAGGGTAGGCAAATACAAATAATGAACTAGTATTCTAAACTGGAGCCTTTATAGTTAACAAGTGTTGGCGCGAATTAAACATTTATTGTTTGACTGGTATGAAAAATCTTTGTTTTCCTCACAGACACGATTGATTCGCCTCTAGGTTTATAAAGCACTGGATATTGTTATATTTCCTACCTTTGGATGAAAGTCGATCTTGTAGGCATCGCCCTATCTTCACACTTCAAGCACTTCCAACCATGCGTGAATCTCAACCCACCTGTCAATAACAAGAATACAACGTAATTGAGTACAATAGCTGTGTTGGTAACATTTTGAAGGGTGTTTTATTTAGATTTCATTTATTGTGCTCACTGTTATATTATCAAGTTATTACAAAAAGGAATAAAATTCATTAATTTATTATATTACATAACATGTTACCAGAATATGTATTCGGTCCTTTTAGAAATTTCAAGTCAAAAGAATTATCATATTTTGTACATATAGTGCGTTTCACGTAAGAGTTGGCCAATCATGCGGGGTTCTGCGTTGCGGCGGCTACAGCTCTAATTCCCGAGCGATCGGGTGAGATATCAAAGCAAATAGAGCCGCTAACGGTGTAAAGAATCAGGTTCTCACGATTACAGTTAAAATTACAATGAAACTAACCACGTACCTCATCACAAGAGATGTTATAAATGTCCTCCTCTTGCATCCACACAACACTGGCACCTTTTTTTTAGGAAATTTTCTTTCACGCGCATGAGTTCAACTTTCGAGATAGAATTAATTTTTCTTCTGATATTGTCTTTAAGTTCTTTTAATGTATGGGGGTTTGAACTTGACACTTTATTTTTCAATTTCCCCCATAAGTGGTAGTCATATACTGTTAGAAGAACTTACAGACAATATCACAAGAGAAATTAACCCATCTCGGAAGCTGAACTTATGAGCGTGAAAGAAAGCTTCCTAAAAATGTGTCAATGTTGTGTGGATGCAAGAGGAGGATATTTCCAACATCTCTTGTGATGAGGTACATGTGCCAGTATGTGTGTGGGGGACGGGAAAATGGCTGTCCGTCTGTCCGTCCGTCCGTCCGTGTGTCTGTACGCGCGGTAACTCAAATACGCTTTATCGGAGTTTAATGAAACTTAGTATATCCGTTTATAATGTCCATGGAAAGAAGCCTATTGATATTGGACCAAATCGGTTGACCGATACCTCAATAAAACCAAATTTTGTGTCTATTTTAAAGACGCGATCACACAATACGCTTTATCGGATTTTCATGAAACTCGGTATACGCATTTACAATGTCCATGGAAAGAAGTCTGTTGATATTGGACTAAATCGGTTGGCCGGTACCGGAGTAATGCCAAATTTAATGCCTTTTTATGATAATACAGAATAAAAGACGCGATAACTAAAAATAAGCTTTATCGGATTTTCATGAATCTTGGTACACGCATTTATAACGTCAATGGCAAGAAGTCTGTTTATTTTGGACCAAATCGGTTGACCAGTACCATAGTAGGCCTAACAACTAATTAAATGTCACATTTTTTAAAAATCATGTCTATACTACAATGCCACATTTTTAATCATTGAGGGCTCTGTCTGCAATGCAGTCAGATGTTTGTTTACTTCGTTGATCTGGTTGAAATTGAGTTTTGCATGAATATTGTTATGTACTGAAGGTACATTACTGTGAAAAAATAAGCGGAGTTCTTTGCCACTGAATTTTGTGAAATGTTGACATATTTTAAGAATTTCAAGTTACAATACATTTAACTTTGACAAATAACATTATTCCTTCAAATATGCTTATCAAACTTTACCAAGTGAGTGAGTTGGCCGATTTATAACGTCTTGGACTCATATTCTGGAGGTCTGTGGTTCAAACTGCGGAGCCGACCGATTTGAGATGAGCTTTTCATTATTATTATTATTATTATTATTATTATTATTATTTTTATGTGAGTGCGCGATTGTCAAGATATCACAAATTTGTAGTTCTGCTGATGCTGGACGGTTTTAAGCTGATTAAAAAAAACTTATTTTCTGCATATCATAATTGCAATTATAATTGATTCAACAAAAGCATTATGGCATTTTCTTATATCAGTTTACCTGATTTTTTTACTTCGGTTTTTTTCAACGACTATGGGCACTCCCATTGGCGTTTTTTATTAACGATGCATAAATTAATAAGTTAACTTAGATCATTTTAAGTACAAGTATTTAGGACTAACTGAAACAAAAGAGAACACTAAAACGAAGTGTAATGTTAGTAAGGATGCACATAGGCCTATCGTAGTCTATACATAGCCTATATACACACATAGAATATATAAGTTATTTAATTCGTGCTATTAATAACCTAATTCGTCGAATTAGCGGTAGTATATCTTACGTTTGAAGTTATGTTTAATGTTACTAATAATGGTATATTAAATGTTGTAAAATTAAACAATCCCTTGGAGTTCCAGAGATTGAGGCATCAAGGTACGAGTATTTAGACATTCGCTACAGCAAAGGTAAGGCCGGCTTCATACACCGGACTCCTTAACTCCAGGATTGTTCCGAGGAATCATTTATGTTAGAGGCTAACTAAACCCCAGGTCCATAGTGCCATCAGAAGGATTAGACCGAAGCTAAATGTAAAAAAAAAATCCCAATATCATCGGGATCGAGCTCGCAACCCGAAATATCCCATCGGTGGCGCAGTGACTTAACAAAACAATGTATAATTTACTTTAATAGGAACATTTCTCACAAATGCAAAAATACATAAATAAAAGTTACTAGAAAACTGCTTTCAAGTCCTACGTCGCGTACACATTGTATTCTTTTATTAGTACAATTAAATAAATTGCTAAAGAACTACGAACCGTTCCTATTTTCGAGTAGACCTAATTTCGCTGCATCTATTTTATTAAGTGCCAGTATGGTTCATACATCGAATTTATTTTTCGTTCTCATACCAGGAATCTGATATTCTGCCCGAGAATTGTTCAAAACAAAGAGAACCAACTGTTATTTTCAGATTCGAGCCGGTCAGTAGCTCTTAGTAATGTTTTCCCACATAGATAAATACATTTTTAAAATAAGTTATGTACATGTTGCCAAGATATTACTAAATTCTTGTACGTCATCAAAGAATTTTGTTGCTAAGAGATCGTTCTTCATTTTCGGTGTGGATCAAAATTAGTAGTTCAAAAGCATATAAAATGGAATATCCGAAGACTAAAACTTCCGACACCACACTCGATAGGCATAGAATTCAGGTATTTATAGCCTGTGGGTTTTATCCTGATTTTTTATATAACTTCGGCATGAGTACTGTATTCTTGTGTGGATTTGCAGCTGTGCTGATGTGAGTTTTTAAATATTTTTATTTGAAACCAGGGAAGCGTATTTCTTGCGTGAAACACCCAAATTATAAAATAAAGCGGATAATTTTAATAAAAAAAATGTTACTTCATTTAATATTAAAGAGCCTATGATATCCATGTAGGAGATATTGGTTCAAGAACTTCTGAATTTTATAGCCTATCACGTTGTTGCAAACCGTATTTTGGAATGTAGCCTAATGGAATTAGTCCTGGTTTAATTTTATCGCAATATTTTTTATGAATTTATAGCAGCGCGTCCCATGCTGTACTGTAGATATGTTTAAATTAACAAGTTATTAATTGTTAGTCTGCAGCAGAGGTCCACAAAATATAACCCAACGGCCCGCCAAAGAGTTTGATCAGATCTTTAGCGTAGAGAAAATGTTGATACGAGCGAACAAAGATAAAATTAACCTGACCAGACAAAAGTGAATAAGATTGTTTTTAAATTCATAGCACTGTGTTGTCAATGGAACCTATTTGTTTGTTGGTTTTATGGTTATTTAACAATGAAGTACTGCAACTTAGCCTGTGATCGGCGCTGGTGAGTCTTAATTTTGTCCAGCAGGAGTTACTTTATATGCCTGTAAATCTACAGACATGGGCCTATTACATTTATGCATAAATAAATGTAGTAGACCTGGGCCGGGATCGAACTTTTAATCTCGGGCACAATACTGACTGAACCAAAGCCGACTCACTTATTTGTAAACTGATACAATCCAGAAGGACAAGTTCAACAAAGGGAGCCTTGCTTGGTTTATAACATCCTTCTAAACAAATCTATTCAAAATCAGAATCTGAGCAAAAAGTTTATCTGTGTTTGAGACTATGAGGATGTTTGGAGAATCCATGTTATTACATCTATTTCTTGAAGTATTGTAAATATAAATAAAATCGCAAAGAAGTTCACACAAAATTAACCTAAAATGACGCTATGAAATGATGCATATTCACAGAATCGACTGCTCAGGGGGAGTGACTCGTTGGGTCACGTGGTGCAGACAAGGGTTAAAACTTGATGGTGGTCTATATGGTGGTCAGCAAATAATTAACTTTAATTAAATTAAATTAGACCATGCACCGGCCTCACCGGCGAATCAGTTTCTTTGGTAGTGACTCCTTAAAGAAACCTGTAATGCTTTGGTTATTTCATTTTACCGGATAACATATTCTATATAAAATACTACCGTAATCTATAAAATACTACTGCAATCCCTAAAAGTCCTGCAAATACCTCCAAGGGTATCGTTACGCATACCACATTTTGAGAAGCACTGCCTCTATGCATAGGCTACTGGACCAATTATATTCACTTCATTATTGTCGACCTAAGTTTCTTTAATTTCAGGGTCCGGTCTATGATAGTTTTTCAGCAAACTAAAAACAAACCTCGGAGGTAAAATCCAACCTTGCGTCTTCATTAACACAAGGTAGGATGATGAGGCCTGTGGCCAATGTGCAATTTGTCATGTCCGATATTGTTTCCTGATCAGTCCTATCAAATAGTTCTTCCATGGAACTGATGCTCCCCAAATTGAATCTGAGAAGATCCGAGGTCAACAATGCTAACCACTGGAGACGGCCTATAAGGACAGTACTAAGATATAATCATATTATAACGTAGACAATCCTTGGATAATACTTTAAAATACCTTATAGACAGTTGAAGGTAAAAGAAGCTCTTTTAACAGTAGATGACATTAATTAAAAGGAGAAAATTATGCCACTGAGTGGTATAAAATTATCACATTCCAGGGTAACCAACTATGGTTTCAGTAGCACAGAAAATACTTAGAGTTAAAAAATATTTGCATATGAATATTAAAAATACTCAGTTTGATAAAAATTTATAATGTCAAAATTCATTACGTCTTTTTAAGTGTTGAATTTCTCATGGTAGTCGCAAAACTAGTCACTTGGTGGCTGAAAAGCGTTGTCCACTCCATCTCATATGTTGGCAGCCATGCAAAAGAAAATAAATAGCCTCATCTACGCAAATGCATACTAGGTGGCAGGACGGCTGGAAGCTCCCAATATGGCTGCACGGCACGCAATAAAATTAGTATTTCACAAATATTAACGGCAGTCTAAAAATATTGTATGATACACATGGTAAAATGGTTTTAGTTTGCTCGTAGGATTGCTACACACGCCCTTACAGACTCGTTTCGCGAACATAGAAAATCACGTTTCGCCACTTGTTTAATAAATAACTATTATTACACCTTGAAATTATTGTATAAATACCGTATATTTGCTCTTAAATAATAATAGGCATATCTTTGTTTTAATCCCTTTTTGCTAAGAACTCTAATGAGAATTCTTATTTCTTAAAATCATTAAAGAACTCATTTATTCATTATCTCTAACCCTAATATACCTTCGGGTGAAACAGGGTTTAATCCAATTTTGGATATTCAATAATAAATAAAATATGTTTTCTTATGGAGGCTAGTGTTCACGGAATGACAGTGATGAAATTCACTGCTTTACTAGAAATTCTTATGAGATAGAAGAATAATTTCTTTAACAGTAAATGTTCTTAATTGTTTTTATTAAGTGCCAGTATGGTACTTTATGAGATTGTGTGGGGGACGAAAAATGTCTGTCCGTCTGTCCGTCCGTCCGTCCGTCCGTCCGTGTGTCTGTACGCGCTCTAACTCAAATACGCTTTATCGAATTTTAATGAAACTTGGTATACGCGTTTATAATGTCCATGGGAAGAACCCTATTTAAATTGGACCAAATCGGTTCACCGGTACCGGAGTAAAACCCAATTTAGTGTATATTTTAAAGGCGCCATAACTCTCATACGCTTTATCGGATGTTCATGAAACTTGGAATACCTATTTATAATGTCCATGGGAAGATGTCTGTTGATATTGGACCAAATCGGTTGGCCGGTACCGGAATAATACCCAATTTAGTGCCCTTTTATGGTATCATATAAGAAAAGGCGCGGTAACTCAAATACGCTTTATCGGATTTTCATGAAACTTCGTATACTTATTTATAACAATCATGGCAATAAGCCTATTGAATTTGGACCTAATCGGTTGTCCAATACCGAAATAAAGAGTAATTATCAGTCAAATTTATTATAATATTTTGGTTCATTTCGAAGCATTTTGATTGGCTCGCGGCCAACCAATCAGCGGGCGAGTCCCGTAACTAAGGTAAATAAAGGGAAATTCTGGAACAAGCCTTCAATTCCTGTCGAAACCTTCTTTAGTAAAGGAGGGTAAAAAGAAGGCACCTTCTTCAAATGCAAAATCAAATTCTCGGTTCTTTCTTATAGCGCCATCAATTAATGACAGCTTATAAAGCTTCCTTCAGTTGCCATGGACAGTTTGACATCTACATGAAAAACAAATGTTCCCATATGTACGATTATAGATGAAATGCTGCTGTATAATGACTAATTATTTTGCTAAAATTGATTACAATTAGATTAAAGCATTGAATTTTACTTCAGCCTATGTCAGATTTATAATCCCTGACCTCTTAATAAATAAAAACATTAAGCTTTGAGAATATGGTTAGGTTGGTACCTCTGCTTCAACGAGGGCCTCATCCTAATTTATCACTCAGATATCGCGAATATTATAGTACTAATTAATGAAACAATTCAACATTGTACCATAATAAATCTAGCAGGCACGATATATAGCCTAATTTCGAAATACGGTGATTTTTCTCTTCTGTGAGCAACGACGAAATAGTATTCTTTGGTATTGGACACTCAAAAGTCGCAGTGTGGTTTGGTCTTGGGGTAAGGTGCTTGTCTAGTAATCAAGAGATACCACGTTCGAGTCCACCCTGAAGCAATTTTTTTTATTTTATTATTATCAATTGTGTTAAATTGAGCCTATTCCATTCTTATGTCCTATTTTGTCAATGTGCTTAAATAAGTATTACATTTTTCTTTTTAAAAAAACTGGGAATTCATTGTCTTTCATTGACCTACATCATTCCTAAATAATAACATAAGCCTATAAATGTTATTTCACGAACAGAAACTAGCTTTAAAGTTATTGCGTTGCGTTAAAATTGCATAAGCCTATACTCAGAACAAAACTGCATACCGCTAGGTGGAACTATCCTCTTCTTATTGGCTTACTGTACTATTTCATTGTCAATGCATTTTGTAAAATGTTTACATATTTTAAGAATTAGTATATCAGTGTATACCAATATGAATTAAGGTTAAGAATCAAACTTTAGACCTTTGTTCTTCCGTAAGCCCTGCTTAATGAATGTATCTGGAGTTTAACTCGGAGATCTATTAAAAAAAAAAAAAAAAAAAACTTATTTTCTGTATATCATAACTGCAATTATTACTGATTAAAAAAGCATACTGGCACTTTGTTATATCAGTTTACCTGATTTTATTAATATTATTTTTATATATAAGTAAGTTAATCATTTTAGAACTTATTTTTGAAGCACTCTATGCCATAACAAAGTAAGTAAAAACATTTGAAACATTTTTCACATCTTATATAATGGCCGGTTTCTATAAACTCGCGAATTACCTATGGGTAAATTATCTAATGCACAGAATTTACACAATTTACACAAGAATAACACCACACAAACACAAATAATTTAAAGATAGCAATCACTTACACTTGTGGCGAGTTTCTAGATAAATGTCCTCTAGGTAAATATGAAAATGACAGAAAAAATCTACTCTTATACAATTCAACGGCCCTAAATAGCGTGCTTGCTCGCCCGCTTCGTGAGACATCGGGTATACTCGGCGATGTTCGTCTCTCGCAGTCTAAACTTTCATGACGACTACAAAATTAGGAAGGAAAACTGTTTCTTTATTATATAAGGCCTAAGTGAAATGAACACAATGAACAAATATTCTAATTTATTTTTACTTACAATTTTCATAGCTCTGAACCACAAACATTTTTAATAATCTACCAGTGGAATTTTCTTAAAAATCATGGAGTCAATGAATAATGGCGGGCGAAGCCGGGGGCAACAGCTGTAAAATATTGATGGTTTTATTTCTTGAAATATCGCTGATAATAATAATCTAAACAAGCCATTCCTTCCCTTGAAACATTATATAATTTCTGAAAATTACACTGAATTGATAAAATAAAATTCACATCATATTCATGTCAATAAACAGTTGAGAAACAATATGTATTATGTGTTCACCCATGGCCTCCTTTATAGGTTCTTTGGAACTGCATAATCGATTCTGATATAGTTTTCCCAGGGGGCGCTTTAAAGCCGGAATTTTAGCTGTTTCATTAATTATTAATGGCTTAGTTTATGAATGATTCGCGTGCAAGTGTTAATAAATATAATGCTTTAATAATTATTATTATTATGCTCTTAATTTTTATTTTTTAAAAGAATTATCGTGGGCGAAGCCACGGGCACCTCCTAGTGTTCCTACAAACTCGGGCTAGATCTGTCCAAGGGTAAATCTTTGGGTTAATTTGTCCTTTCATGGATGGCTGGATAAAATTTAACGTTTCATAGGATCAATTACAATGAGAATCAAAGCCTTCTGAATTAAATTAACTGTACAACTCCAAGGCCTTGCTCATTATACCATTGTAGGTTAAATGGAACTAATTTGTCCATGGGTAATTTACCCATAGGTAATTCACAAGTTTGTAGAAACCGGGCATGAATGATACTACAGATACCTCTACATGCATGCATAAATTTGGCTTTGCAGAGATATCTTTATATCTTCAGTTATCATTGATTTAAAATAAGGAAGTACATATTTCTGCGAGTCAATAACCTGGAAAGTTTTTCTCTGTAGGTCTATCTTGTTCTCGAATATTCGGAGTGTTTTGTTCTGAACTGCCAGAAAACAGAATCTAGTCTCGCATCTACAGAGCACTAATAATATGACTGTATTACATAACCCAAATTTCAGATCCGTATACAGCCAGAGAGGGAATATGAGCTTTGGATGGAGCTGCATTCGATGGAACGACGTAGGATACCGCGAGAAAGGAGAGATCGGCACGGGGTAGAGCAGCTGACGAATTAGCAGCTCATGATAGAGCAGCGGAGGAGATAGCAGCTCATGATACAGCAGCGGAGTAGGTAGCGGGTCATGATAGAGCAGCGGAGGAGATAGCAGCTTTTTACAGAGCAGCGGAGGAGATAGCGGGTCATGATAGAGCAGCGGAGGAGATAGCAGCTCGTGATAGAGCAGTGGAGGAGATAGCAGCTCATGATAGAGCAGTGGAGGAGATAGAAGCTCATGATAGAGCAGAGGAGAATGTATCGGCTCATGATAGAGCAGCGGAGGAGGTAACGGGTCATGATAGAGCAGCGGAGGAGATAGCAGACAAGTATGTAACAGCGGAGGAGATAGCAGCTCATGATAGAGCAGCGGAGGAGATAGCAGCTCATGATAGAGCAGTGGAGGAGATAGCGGCTCATTATAGAGCAGCGGAGGAGATAGCAGCTCATGATAGAGCAGCGGAGGAGATAGCGGCTCCTTATAGAGCAGCGGAGGAGATAGCAGCTCGTGATAGAGCAGCGAAGGAGATAGCAGCGGAGTATGTAACAGCGGAGGAGATAACAGCTCATGATAGAGCAGCGGAGGAGATAGCAGCTCACTATAGAGCAGCGGAGGAGATAGCAGCTCATGATAGAGCAGCGGAGGAGATAGCGGCTCATTATAGAGCAGCGGAGGAGATAGCAGCTCGTGATAGAGCCGCGGAGGAGATAGCAGCTCATGATAGAGGAGCGGAGGAGATAGCAGCTCATGATAGAGCAGCGGAGGAGATAGCAGCGAAGTATGTAACAGCGGAGGAGATAGCAGCTCATGATAGAGCAGCGGAGGAGATAGCGGCTCATGATAGAGCAGCGGAGGAGATAACTGATAATGATAGAGCAGCGGAGGAAATAGCAGCTCGTGATAGAGCAACGGAGGAGATAGCAGCTCATGATAGAGCAGCGAAGGAGATAGCAGCGGAGTATGTAGCAGCGGAGTATGTAACAGCGGAGGAGATAGCAGCTCATGATAGAGCAGCGAAGAAAATAGCTGCGGAGTATGTAACAGCGAAGGAGATAGCAGCTCATGATAGAGCTCATGATAGAGGAGATAGCAACTCATGATAGAGGACCGGAGGAGATAGCAGCTCATGATACAGCAGCGGAGGAGATAGCAGCTCGTGATAGAGCAGCGGATTAGATAGCATTTCCTGATAGAGCAGCGAAGGAGATAGCAGCTCACTATAGAGCAGCGGAGGAGATAGCAGGTCCCTATAGAGCAGCGGAGGAGATAGCAGATCATGATAGAGCAGCGGAGGAGATAGCGGCTCATTATAGAGCAGCGGAGAAGATAGCAGCTCGTGATAGAGCAGCGGAGGAGATAGCAGCTCATGATAGAGGAGCGGAGGAGATAGCAGCTCATGATAGAGCAGCGGAGGAGATAGCAGCGAAGTATGTAACAGCGGAGGAGATAGCAGCTCATGATAGAGCAGCGGAGGAGATAGCGGCTCATGATAGAGCAGCGGAGGAGATAACTGATAATGATAGAGCAGCGGAGGAAATAGCAGCTCGTGATAGAGCAACGGAGGAGATAGCAGCTCATGATAGAGCAGCGAAGGAGATAGCAGCGGAGTATGTAGCAGCGGAGTATGTAACAGCGGAGGAGATAGGAGCTCATGATAGAGCAGCGAAGAAAATAGCTGCGGAGTAAGTAACAGCGAAGGAGATAGCAGCTCATGATAGAGCTCATGATAGAGGAGATAGCAACTCATGATAGAGGAGCGGAGGAGATAGCAGCTCATGATACAGCAGCGGAGGAGATAGCAGCTCGTGATAGAGCAGCGGATTAGATAGCATTTCCTGATAGAGCAGCGAAGGAGATAGCAGCGAAGTATGTAACAGCGGAGGAGATAGCAGCTCATGATAGAGCTCATGATAGAGGAGATAGCAACTCATGATAGAGCAGCGGAGGAGATAGCAGCTCATGATACAGCAGCGGAGGAGATAGCAGCTCATGATAGAGCAGCGGAGGAGATAGCAGCTTATGATAGAGCAGCGGAGGAGATAGCAGCTCATGATATAGCAGCGGAGGAGATAGCAGCTCGTGATAGAGCAGCGGTGGAGATAGCAGCGGAGTATGTAATAGCGGAGGAGATAGCAGCTCATGATAGAGCAGCGGAGGAGATAGCAGCTCTTGATAGAGCAGCGAAGGAGATGACAGCGGTGTATTTAACAGCGGAGGAGATAGCAGCTCATTATAGAGCAGCGGAGGAGGTAGTGGCTCATGATAGAGCAGCTGAGGACATAGCAGCTCATGATAGAACAGCGGAGGAGATAGCGGCTCATTATAGAGCTGCGGAGGAGATAGCCGCTCGTGATAGAGCAGCGGTGGAGATAGCAGCGGAGTATGTAATAGCGGAGGAGATAGCAGCTCATGATAGAGAAGCGGAGGAGATAGCAGCTCATGATAGAGCAGCGAAGGAGATAGCAGCTCATGATAGAGCAGCGGAGGAGATAGCAGCTCATGATAGAGCAGCGAAGGAGATAGCAGCGGAGTATGTAACAACGGAGGAGATAGCAGCTCATGATAGAGCAGCGGTGGAGGTAGCGGCTCGTGATATAGTAGCGAAGGAGATCTCAGCGGTGTATGTAACAGCGGAGGAGATAGCAGCTCATGATAGAGCAGCGGTGGTGGTAGTGGCTCATGATAGAGCAGCGTAGGAGGTAGCAGCTCATGATAGAGCAGCGAAGGAGATGACAGCGGTGTATTTAACAGCGGAGGAGATAGCAGCTCATTATAGAGCAGCGGAGGAGATAGCAGCGAAGTTTGTAACAGCGGAGGAGATAGCAGCTCATGATAGAGCAGCGAAGGAG
Organism: Ectobius pallidus; assembly: GCA_964059195.1. Lineage (NCBI taxonomy): Eukaryota > Metazoa > Arthropoda > Insecta > Blattodea > Ectobiidae > Ectobius > Ectobius pallidus. The sequence continues at coordinate 88,491,467 of CAXKWD010000008.1, forward strand.
ATAGCAGCGGAGTATGTAACAACGGAGGAGATAGCAGCTCATGATGGAGCAGCGGAGGAGATGACAGCGGTGTATTTAACAGCGGAGGAGATAGCAGCTCATGATAGAGCAGCGGAGGAGATAGCAGCTCGTGATAGAGCAGCGGTGGAGATAGCAGCGGAGTATGTAATAGCGGAGGAGATAGCAGCTCATGATAGAGCAGCGGAGGAGATAGCAGCTCATGATAGAGCAGCGAAGGAGATAGCAGCTCATGATAGAGCAGCGGTGGAGATAGCAGCTCATGATAGGGCAGCGGAGTATGTAACAGCGGTGGAGATAGCAGCTCATGATAGAGCAGCGGAAAAGATAGCAGCTCATGATAGAGCAGCGGAGGAGATAGCAGCGGAGTATGTAATAGCGGAGGAGATAGCAGCTCATGATAGAGCAGCGGAAAAGATAGCAGCTCATGATAGAACAGCGGAGGAGATAGCGGCTCGTTATAGAGCTGCGGAGGAGATAGCAGCTCGTGATAGAGCAGCGGTGGAGATAGCAGCGGAGTATGTAATAGCGGAGAAGATAGCAGCTCATGATAGAGCAGCGGAGGAGATAGCAGCTCATGATAGAGCAGCGAAGGAGATAGCAGCTCATGATAGAACAGCGGTGGAGATAGCAGCTCATGATAGGGCAGCGGAGTATGTAACAGCGGTGGAGATAGCAGCTCATGATAGAGCAGCGGAAAAGATAGCAGCTCATGATAGAGCAGCGGAGGAGATAGCAGCTCATGGTAGAGCAGCGGAGGAGATTGCAGATCTAAATAGATCAGCGAAGGATATAGTAGCGGAGTATGTAACAGCGGAGGAGATAGCAGCTCATGATAGAGCAGCGGTGGAGGTAGCGGCTCGTGATAGAGTAGCGAAGGAGATGGCAGCGGTGTATGTAACAGCGGAGGAGATAGCAGCTCATGATAGAGCAGCGGTGGTGGTAGTGGCTCATGATAGAGCAGCGGAGGAGGTAGCGGCTCATGTTAGAGCAGCGGAGGAGATAACAGCTCGTGATGGATCAGCGAAGGAGATGGAAGCGGTGTATTTAACAGCGGAGGAGCTAGCAGCTCATGATAGAGCAGCGGAGGAGGTAGTGGCTTATGATAGAGCAGGGGAGGAGATAGCAGCTCATGATAAACCTGAGGAGGATATAGCAGCTCATGATAGAGCAGCGGAGGAGATAGCAGCTCGTGATAGAGTAGCGAAGGAGATGGCAGCGGTGTATGTAACAGCGGCGGAGATAGCAGCTCATGATAGAGCAGCGGTTGTGGTAGTGGCTCATGATAGAGCAACGGAGGAGGTAGCGGCTCATGAACGAGCAGCGGAGGAGATAACAGCTCATGATGAAGCAGCGGAGGATATAGCAGCTCATGATAGAGCAGCGGAGGAGATAGGACTGAAGTATGTAACAGCGGAGGAGATAGCAGCTCATGATAGAGCATAGGAGGAGATAGCAGCTCGTGATAGAGCAGCGAAGGAGATGGCAGCGGTGTATTTAACAGCGGAGGAGATAGCAGCTCATTATATAGCAGCGGACGAGATAGCAGGTCATGATAGAGCAGCGGAGGGGATAGCAGCTCATGATAGAGCAGCGGAGGAGATAGCTCATAATAGAGCAGCGGAGGAGATAGCGGCTCATGATAGAGCAGGGGAGGAGATTGCAGCTCATGATAGAGCAGCGGAGGAGATAGCAGCTCATGATAAAGCAGCGGAGGAGATAGCAGCTCATGATAGAGAAGCGGAGGAGATAGTAGTTCATGATAGAGCAGCGGAGGAGATAGCAGCTCATGATAGAGCAGCGGAGGAGATAGCAGCTCGTGATAGAGAAACGGATGAGATAGCAGCTCATGATAGAGTAGCGGAGGGGATAGCAGCGCATGATAGAGCAGCGGAGGAGATAGCAGCTCCTGATAAAGCAGCGAAGGAGATAGCAGCGGAGTATGTAACAGCGTATGAGATAGCAGCTCATGATAGAGCATCGAAGGAGATAGCAGCGGAGTATGTAACAGCGGAAGAGATAGCAGCTCATGATAGAGGAGATAGCAGTTCATCATAGAGCAGCGTAGGAGATAGCAGCTCATGATAGATCCGCGGAGAAGATAGCAGTTCGTGATAGAGCAACGGAGGAGATAGCAGCTTATGATAGAGCAGCGGCGGGGATAGCAGGTCATGATAGAGCAGCTAAGGAGATAGCAGCTCCTGATAGAGCAGCGAAGGAGATAACAGCGGAGGAGATAGCAGCTCATGATAGAGCAGCGAAGGAGATAGCAGCGGAGTATGTAACAGGGGAGGAGATAGCAGCTCATGATAGAGGAGATAGGAGCTCATGATAGAGCAGCGGAGGAGATAGCAGCTCATGATAGAGCAGCGGAGGAGATAGCAGCTCTTGATAGAGCAACGGAGGAGATAGCAGCTCATGATAGAGCAGTGGAGGAGATAGCAGCTCATGATAGAGCAGCGGAGGAGATAGCAGCTCCTGATAGAGCAGCGAAGGAGATAGCAGCGGAGTATGTAACATCGGAGGAGATAGCAGCTCGTGAAAGAGCAGCGAAGGAAATGGCAATTGTGTATGTAACGGCGGAGGAGATAGCAGCTCGTGGTAGAGCAGCGGAGAAGGTAGCGGCTCATGATAGAGCAGCGGAGGAGATAGCAGCTCCTGATAGAGCAGCGAAGGAGATAACAGCGGAGGAGATAGCAGCGGAGTATGTAACAGCGGAGGAGATAGCAGCTCATGATAGAGGAGATAGGAGCTCATGATAGAGCAGCGGAGGAGATAGCAGCTCATGATAGAGCAACGGAGGAGATAGCAGCTCGTGATAGAGCAACGGAGGAGATAGCAGCTCATGATAGAGCAGCGGAGGAGATAGCAGCTCATGATAGAGCAGCGGAGGAGATAGCAGCTCCTGATAGAGCCGCGAAGGAGATAGCAGCGGAGTATGTAACATCGGAGGAGATAGCAGCTCGTGAAAGAGCAGCGAAGGAAATGGCAATTGTGTATGTAACGGCGGAGGAGATAGCAGCTCATGGTAGAGCAGCGGAGAAGGTAGCGGCTCATGATAGAGCAGCGGAGGAGATAGCAGCTCATGATAGAGCAGCGGAGGAGATAGCAGCTCATGATAGAGAGCAGAAAGCAGCCGATGATATAGCAGTTCAGGATAGAGCAGCGATGGATAAGCTAGCTCAGGATAGCGCAGGATGGAGTGGTTATAACAATTTAAGAAAAATAATATTGAGTTAAATGTTCAGTTTCCAAGTACGGTTCCAATAACAAAGGAACTTAACTGTAAATTTTTGTAGAGTTTTTATCAACATTGTACACCTTATAATAAAGAAATAGGCTGATTAATGTGAAAGTTCTTTTATTTTAGGGTAATGAATTAGCTTCGTTGTTAAAATTACTTCTAGTTGACATCTAAATTACGGCAAGAATCAAAATTTTCAACTATAATATTACTCTATATAAGCTGATTATTTTATCGTTTGGAAGTTGCTCTGCCTTTGAAATTCACTTCTAGAACAGAATCATTGATGAAGAAGTACGATATATAACTCTTTAAAAGTATATAATGCTGATCAGCAACCTTAGGAATGTATGTAAAAAAAAATATATGTATTTACACAGAAATTCTTGCCTTGCTTATTAGCGTTTACAGCAATGTCGTATAAATATTTAATCATTCTGTCAGTTTTAATTTTTATCTATAGCCTACTTAGAATATTAATATCCATAGAATCATAATTTCGTATTGCTTTATACGCTAACTTATTGGAGTAATTATAACAAGGTACAGAAAAGTGGTATTGGAACATAAATTCAATAGGTCAGCTTTCAGGTAGCCTCTGATATATGTATAGTTATTTGACTGTAATCTTAGCAGAAAATATTGTCTATGTGCCGTTTTAATATTCCCTCTCTACATTCCGAGTATTCAGACATTAGGTCGCCTATTTTATTGCTACTATTTTGTATAAAATTTGTGGCCTACTGTGCCTTACGGGACATTACGTAAGAGGCAATTATAAATAAACTTACAAAGCATAAGGCGGTGGTGTTAAACGTGCATGCACTACCATGTGTGATGAGGATAATGTTATTAAGTAAGTGCACTTACAACGCTAGTTAGGTGATATAATGCTCTGGAATGAAAATTAATACAAACTTGGCACTCGATAACCCGGCAGTTCGGATTACTCGGCAACCATGGCGGGAAGAATAAAATTAGATAAACTGATGTAACCGTGTGCCAGAATGCTTTTGTTTAATCAGTGATAATTGCAATTATAATATGCAGAAAACAAGTTATTTTTGTAATCGATTTCCCAATTAACCTCTAGACCGATTCATTACCCAGGGCTTACGGAAAAACAAAGGTCTAAAGATTGATAAGCATATGTGAAGGAATGTGTGGGGAGTGTTATTTGTCAAACCTCCCAAAGCCAAAGCCGAATATTAACATTGTAAAACAATATGCTGCTGTCAGAACTGATTTTTATTTGATAAATTCTTTCTAATATATCACCACAAAATAGGCACTAAATTGGGCATTACTCTGGTACAGGTTAACCGATTTCGTCCAATGTCAATAGGCTTCTTCCCATGGACGTTTTAAATGCGTATACCAAGTTTCATGAAAATCCATACATGCTTTCCAATATATTACCATAAAGTAGGCCCTAAATTGGGAATTACTCCGGTACGGGTCAACCTATCTGGTCCAATATCAATAGGCATCTTTCCGTGGATATTATAAATGTGTATAGGGCCTACCAAGTTTCATAAAAAACCGATAAAGCATATTTGAGTTATTGCGCGTGCAGCACATGGACACACGGAAATCGATTACAAAAATTAGCACTGAATAAACAAAAGCATTCTGCACTTGGTTACATCAGTTTGCCTGATTTTATTTTCATTGTAATTTAACTGTACTTGTGAGAACCTGAATCATTACGCCGTTAGCGGCTTTATTTGCGTAAATATTTCACCCGATCGCTCGGGAGTTAGAGCTGTGGCCGCCGCGACGCAGAAACCCATATGACTGGCCAACTTTTACGAGAAACACGCTGTATTTACTTTAATTAATAGGCCAGGTAGTAATATATTTCTGTAAATTCTTAGGACATTTATCTGTGGGCATTTAATGTGTTTCTTTTACTGACAGTTGCTCTAGTCTTAACAAGTTAATTTTATGTAATCTGGTTCACAGTTTCGGACTTAGGTTCATTGTAAATGAAGTCACAAGACCTGGGCGAATTAATTCTGGCACATGCATAGATAATATAGCTACATCCATACATCAGGATAGACTGGTTGTCAATGTCCTTCCTACTGTCGGATCTGATCATGATGGTATTATCTTAAAAGCTACATTGTCAAATTTGTCCACTACAGTTAATGACAGGAAATATGTCTTTAGCTCTCTTTGCAGGCCTGTAACAGATTGGGGGAAAGTATTCTTCTGTTTTTTAATTTCTAAAATCAGTTGGTTACCTATGTATACACTCGCGTGTGTTAATGAAATGATACATGCATTTTTAATTGCTTTTGTGGATGCTTTGGATAGGGCTTTGCCTATGAAAGAGTTTCATAATAAAGTAAATTCGCATACCGGATGGTTCAACAACAATTTGAGTATGCTTAAACAGCAGTGTATGGTGTTATTTCATGACTACAAAGAATGTGGTGATCCCTATCTAAAGGCAAGATATTTGGAACTGAAAAGGCATTACTTAAGTGAAGTAAAATTAGCTAAATTTAATTTTAACTCTAAGTTTATTTCTCAAGCCAGCAACAAATCTAAAGCCATATGGACTGTTATAAATAATTCCTCCAATGCTAATATTGCTTCACCTGAGTATATTCCTAATCTTTCAGCTGATAATTTTAACAATTTCTTTATTGACAAAGTTAATGATGTAATCAATTCAATCAATTGTGCTCGCAATAACTTCACTGCTTACTTGGGCTCGACACAGTGTAGAAGCAAACCAGGCTTTCATTTTGATCAAACCAGTGTTGAAAGTGTCTATGATAAAATATTATCTATCAGTAATAGTAGCAGCTTAGATGTGTATGGTGTTAATTCTTTGTTCTTAAAGTCTGCTGCCTCCTACATTTGCGAACCGTTATCTTTTCTATTCAATGCAAGTATTAATCAATCTGTATTTCCCAACCTATTGAAAATTGCTAAAGTTGTTCCCATTTTCAAAAAAGGCAACAAGTCTGACATGAATAACTATAGACCAGTTGCCATTGTGCCCGTTATTGCAAAGGTTTTTGAATCTTTACTTAATGATCAAATTGTGAGCTATTTTGAAAAATACAACATTCTTTCTAACTGTCAATTTGGGTTTAGGAAAAAGCGTAGCACTGTTGATGCTGTGACGGCCCTCGTCGGTGAATGTCTGAACGGCCTTAATAATAGACTTTCTGTTGACTGTAAATTTTATGATTTGACCAAGGCTTTCGACACACAGTGTTTTAGTTAGTAAGCTTAAGTTTTATGGTTTCGAAGATTCAGCAGCCAATTTGATAAATTCTTATTTAACAGGTAGACTTCAGAGTGTTGTTTACAATGGTTTGACTTCTACGTTTAAACTTGTATATCATGGTGTCCCTCAAGGATCCGTCCTGGGACCAACTTTGTTTATCATATATATTAATGATTTACCAATTAATGTTGGCAACTCTGTACAACCTCTGTTATTTGCTGATGATGTGGCAGTGAACGCGATAGGTGGGAATATCCAAGAGTCTTTGCGACTGCTGAATGCGGGTGATAACATTATAAAAAACTGGTGTTCTGCTAATTTCTTAAGGGTCAATGAAACTAAAGTTGCAGATCTTAAATTCACTTTTAACCGAAATAATTATCATTTTTATGATAATGTAAAATTTTTAGGTGTCATAATAGAGTCTGGCTTGGGTTGGGGTCTACATATAGATATGATATCTAATAGAATAGCTAAAGGTATTTTTATGTTACGCAGCCTTCAATCGAGAGTAGATCTAAGAGTTCTAATGTCAATCTATTATGCATTTATACATTCTCACCTCTCTTATGGAACCATATTATGGGGCAATCATAGCTCAGCGTTTAATCTTTTTAAACTTCAAAAGAAAGCTTTACGTATTATATGCAGAACTCATTTGAGGACACATTGTAAACCGCTTTTCATTTCAAATAGAATTTTATCCCTACCTTGCATCTACATCTTACAATGTCTTTTATATGTCAAAAAAAACACAAACTCATTTGAGGTTGTTGCTGACTTTCATGAGCACAACACCAGGTACTGTGATCGGATTAGAACAATGAGATGTAATTATTTTACTTATCAAAAGAGTTTTATATATATGTCTGTCGAATTGTTTAATGCATTACCAAGGTCAACAAGAAATCTTGACTTAGTATCCTTCAAATCCTATATCAAGAATCTTTTAATCATGAATTGTTTCTATGACCTTGATGAATATTTTAACTTTGTCAAGCTTTTGTAAGGTGTGTTTTGATAAAATTGACAATGTCATACATGTATATTCATGATCGACAACAATAAATTATTATTATTATTATATACTATTATAGGTAGTAAATTTTGTTATTAGGCTATATTCTCTATTTATATTGTAATATATAATAATATTCAGACACAATGTACGTATATGACACTCCTTTCATGAGTTTTGCTCTTTGGGAATGTATATATTTATATTAAATAAATAAATAAAAGGACATGCATCAACTTTGTTAAATTATGATTCCGCATTAACATCGAAAATTAACCATAAACTTAAGAACATAAAATTTAACGCACAGGTTACACACCATTGAGCATTCACAACGAAAACTTAATCGCTGGTAACAACCAGTCATAAATGAGAACCTGAACAGCGGATAAAATGACTCCCAGAGACAAAACAGATGTAGCTTTCAATGTTTAAATTAAACACGGATATATAAATTGATATCATATAAGTGTATGTACACATAGGTTATAGGCCTGCATTATAAACACAAAATTAACCATTTATATGGGACCTATTTACTACTGTTACTCATTTATTGGCATACATACATACACATTTACGGAAATAGTCTCCAAGAATTTTGATTTTAAGATTACCTTCCTTTGTTCACCAAGCGGCTATAATTAGAAACAAAAAGTAGTTAATTGTCTAGAATATTAACATATGTGTAGGCCTATATTAACATAAGAAGTCCTAAAATTATTGTTAATTTTTTTAATGTTAAAATGTGATCATAAATTTCATTAAAAAAATTCTACGCTAAAATCGTAGTTGCAGTCTTCATTTTTCGCTTCACTGAATTGAACAGACAATTTTATTAAATTTATGCTTACATTTTAACATTTTAAGAAATTTTCAGGACTACTTACGTTAGTACACATATTTTAATATTCTATGCAAGTAGCTTATGTTCAGACATATTTTAGATTAGTTGTATAGTTTAATTTATAATAATTGAGCATAGGTGGAAGAACTGATATCACAGACATATGACTTTTTCGATAGAAGAATGTGAATCTTACACGTTTTTCTTCCTCAATTTCAAGTGTTTCAGTTTCTATATCATGATGCAAATGTGACTGTAATCAGGAGGATTGATACTTGTTTCCAAGAGAGGCATAATGCAAAATTGATAGCCGCTCCTTCAAGAAATGCTGATCACTATCTCAGGAGGTTTCTTTCAAAGTCAATGAGATCTAACTAAATTACAATATCCAGTTCCAATTATCACAAGCTACTTCTTTATTCTCAAGGCGGAACGCTATCCCGGAATTAAAAATACGACTCATCTATCTAATTAAGCCTACACCCAGTCCAAGAATTAAAGAAGATGTCACATCATCTGCTTGGAAGAAAATTTCTTACTTGCTATTACTGGCTCGTGCGTTCCTTCAAATCAGGACTAGAATGTAAGAGCATTTTTTCTTGGAAGTATGTAGACATTTTTGTACAAAACAGAGCATCTACAATTCGAAATGCTCCGATTTTCGAGCCATTTTAATAACAAATGACGATTGTCAAATGAGACTCTTAGAAATGGCTTTATCATTGACATTCTAAGTAAGCATTGTGATTGTTGGCTAGTTGCCGAAACATCAAGAAAATCTGTACAGTAATATTAGTTCCCCAAATTAGTTCTTACGTTATAGGCCTACCCTTATAGGAATAAAATACAGCAAGCTGCTCTGACACCTGTAAGCCGGGTATACAGTATAAGCTGTAATGTCAGGACAAGGTTCCACTAATCATAAGATCCAAATACCAATGAATGGTACATAATTTACAATAAATTTAAATAGTTAGGTGATATTACAGAAGGGAAAACGTGACATCACAACATGTATCAATGTCCTACGGTGTGAAGCGAGCATCTGAAAGTAGATTCACAATAACCTCTACTTCCCCATCTGGTTCTTATCATACACATTCCAGCGAATCTTCTAATCCTTGAATATTCAGGTTTCCATAAATTAATTGGTTCACAACTACCAAGCGTCTCTAGGGGCTCAGAGCGTTATAAAGTAGGCAAATGTGGGATTCGTGTCTCCAGAAATGAGGATAAAGGAGATAACATAAATAATATCCCACTCATGTGGGATATATAGACTATGAAGAAAACATTTGATTCAACGAACCATATAAATTTATGATAAATATTACGGAAGAATGGTAGACCTATACCGGATCACCTAATAGGCCTAAGAATTATCGAAGCCTTTACACACACACTAACATAGGAGTAAAAACCAGTTATGGAGTAGAGAGATCTGAGTGATTGACAACAGGTGTTCATTGTCCCAAATTTTATTGTACCGTATATGTTGGTCTATAATTACGATGTCGTTCGAGTTAGAATTATTAACATACAATTTTGTTATAATTAACACACCTCTAAATACATTATTATTCGAGGATGATCAGGTTACAATTCCGATCACTGAGAATAATTTGCAATGTTCTCTTTTGAAATTAAACAATATTACCAATGAAAATGGTTTAAACATTTAAACAAAAAAGACCAAGAACTAAGATAATCATAAACAATGAGCCAATTAAGAAAATAAATAATTGTTTTCATTATCTGGGAAGTACCCGTAGCTTCCTTTCCAAATAGTGATCTAGATATAAAACTTCCAAAATTACCAGAACCTACTGGTATAATAAAGAGTACTCAAAATAGTGAAGTGAGAAAGGAAAGAATTTTAAAACTGTATAAAGTAATGAGTGTTCCACCTCTTACAAATGGATATCAAGAAAGCACCTAACAAAGAAGCAGTAAAAGGCCAGACGTAGCAGAAATTAAATTACTAAGACTAATAACGAGATTTAGTCTGCTGGATTATAAAAAAAAACTTAAGGCATAATGCAAGAATTGAGGACTCAAAACCTTAATGAAATAATAAAAGAATACAGGAATAAATGGTATGAACACATTCAGAGGAAGGACCGAAATCGAATCCCAAATATCTTATGCAATTATGCACCTAGAGGGAAAGGAGACACAGGACGACCAAAGAAGCGTTGGCAGGACCAATTTTAAGAACTGTGTCTGTGCCAGTTGAAAATGAACTATAAATCGGTAAACACAATTCCGCGTAACACTATAAAGGAGTTAATAGGGTGTAAAATATCGAGTTTTAGATTCGAAGCCATCTAATGATTTAATTCTTCCACTGCATTCTCTGATCACAAACTAGCTATTTATATACCAAGCACCCAAAATAACGCTTTAGCGGACAAATCTAGTATAGCAGCCGAGGCGTAAGACGAGGCTGAAATACAGGATGAGTCCGATCAAGTTTCTGCGTACGTGATGCATACAATATTTTTTAAAATAAAAGTTTCTAAATGATATAAAATGAAACAAATTACCGTACAATTAATCAAATGAAAGCTAGTCAGCCATTTGTTAACGTCCCATTCCCACGTCATCTGAATGCAGTTTTATGCAATTTTAGCGGCATTGGTTGCTAAAATGCAATTTTTCGGCGTGTTACCAGTCCGATAAAGCAGCTGTTTTAGAGAGCGTATACTAAAAAAACATCAAGCCATCTTTGCTAACCATGGTAATTTCAGTTAGAAAAGACGTTTGAACTTTTAGAGACCCATCCATAAGTCGCAATGGAAATTTATCATTGTCTCTACTTGTTACTCTTTGTTACTCTTCGTGAAAAAACAATAAATACGGGCAACAAAGGCATCTGCTATGCTGTGGTAATATGTTGAACATACTGTTAGTGTGTGGCAGATTTTGAGATGGTATCACATTATTGTAAAAATTACGTTTAAAACATGGTAAAATTCTTTACCTTTAGAGATCAATAGCACTGAATTAGAGTTTTTGAATAGGCTAATAAAGTTTCAATGATAATAAAAACATCACTTTCTCAGCTAGAGGTATACTTATTTTTTAGAATGCCCAGAATTTTATGCTGAGATTGAATCCATTCAAGTAAGAAAATTTCTTTCCTACTTACTTTCCGACATTATTTTTTCGACTCAGGGAAACCCCTAGCAGGGTCTCTTATTATAGCTTTGAAGACGGAACAGGCGTATCTAAACAGTGAAGTTTACGATCATGAATACGGCTCCGGATTCAATTGGATTAATGATCCATTATCTTCGTAAGCATATATGCTTAGCTCTTTTACTAACATTACCCCTTTAAAAAGTAAAGTGATCCCTATACAGGCCATGGAGGCTGCGCCAATATTTTATTTTTAAACAGTTTTTTATCACTTGGCGCACGGAATTTATTAATATAAATTTTGGAGAAGAAATGATTATGTAGGAGGCTTTGTTCCTCTACTTGTTACGTTGTAAACATATTATAGTCGGCCCTGTACTTGCAAATTGTTAACGAACTGTGTTGCGTCATCTAGTTTTGGTTTAATGCAGGATGCCACGTACTGACAAATTGTCGTGGCTTCTGTTGCGTTTTTATCTATTGTTACTTGTGCTATAGGGTGACTTTGGTTCTCCCGAGATCGTGGAGTGTTTCTATATTGTTAAGAGCACTGACGTAACAAAAGGCTTGTGAATGTATAAAAGATCGAGGACAATGGTGCCTCGGTCTCACTCTCTGTCTAGCCTTCATTCGCACTTCTCGGATTCTCCGTCTGGGTGTCTTCTTTCGGTTTTTTTCTCTTTCTATCCTTCGGGCAATGGACGTCGACCGGCGAATCTTTGGTTCAGTGGGATGTTGCTTCAGTCTCAATTAGGATTCTCTTTTCAGAGGTATGTACTTGTCTTTGATATATTTTCTCGGGTATTATGAAATACGTTAAGTTTGAATTAAGCCTTTCAGGCCGATATGTAAATGTGCTAGGCGGTGTTTTCTAAACTTGATGCCCATTTCGTCTCTGTGTTTATGATGGCTTTAATCAATATCTATATCGGTTGCCTTCAGCTTGTGTACCTCTGTTTTTGTGTAGTTTTTTTTATCCCTGAACCTTGTGTCTATGTCCATTGTGCGAGGAGAGTGAGCCTTCTTCAACCACAACTCCGTGGATGGAGAAGCTGTTTTTGGTTCTTGTAAAATGTAAGTCACTAGTGTTTATTATGTAAATTGTAATGTAAAGAGAACCGCAATATTGAAATTGTCTGTGTAACGTCTTTCCAGGAACTGATTATTCTTTAATTAATGTTCTATTCAAAAGGGTTATTATTAATTTTGAGTTTGGTATTATGTATGTATTTTAGGCCCTCAGCCGATTTGTAAAATAAACCCTTTCTCTTTCTAATACGCTTCCTTATGTTTTCTGACTTGTTTAGAGAACATATTAAATGCGAACGGCATCGAAACTTGTTTCGAAGCCTTTCGTTAAATATGTTGCCTCTTTCTCCGGTTCTCCTTTTAGTCACTCTTATTTAGATCCTCTGGGAATGGACCTGGCGCCGGTAGCAGAGAAAGGAAGTCCAGGTAAATATTCGATTTGGTGACTCGACCGGAGGGGTGGTGCAAGGCCCAGAGGGTTCCAGGGGATAGATGCTCCCAGATTATGGACATTCCGCACGTTAAGGTGGTAAGGTTGTCAGCCTTACGAACCGGCCTCCTTTACCCCCAGAATTTCTCCTAACATTACCCCTTTAACTAACATTAAAATGGACGCCACATTAATATTATAAACAGATATTCATACCGTTTGAAATAATATCCACGCGAGACAAGCTGCAGGCAAAATCTATTTTCTCCAGCATAGAACAAGACAAACTTGCTATCCATTTTGCTACAACCGGAAACACCAAGAAAAATTTAAGATACGTGCTCCTATGATGTAGAGATACCCAGACAATATATTCATATGCTATTCAAGTAAGGTCGCCACTATAAAGACTATAACTTATATCAGCTGTGACCTCGTTAATAAAAGTTTCTTTGTTTTTAAATGTTGCAGAAGTAGACGCTGTACGCTTGCCCTGGGAAATAAAATAGGCTAAAAAAAAAGCGCATAAATAATATCCAGGAACTGCAGTATAAATAACTAATACATAATTCAAGGGAAGATTGCAAGTGGGTGCAGCATGATAATGAAGCAATAACTTTAACACATTTATATATTCATGACAGGCACATCCCTTATTTGTCATGGCAATAATTTTGTCATGATTTAAATCTCCGATGTTCTTTATAAAGAAAATGAGGATAAAAAAAATAGCCACTAAACGAATGGGAGAAGAGACCTACCTTTGTCAATTACTGCGTCAATTATTGTCAAATTATAGTTCTACCATGTGATACAGACTAAGATGTAAGAGAGCGGAGGTCCAAAAATTATTTCATTCTTTTTTTCTGTTAAATTCATCAGTTTTAATACTAAAATAGAAAGTGGAATTAATTTCATTATTAAATGACTGCGTTGTTTAAATGCAATGCATGCAATTTTTTATGCCACACTTCCGTTTTAATAATATTTTCAGCGTAATATTATATTTACCATTATTTCTATTAAACTTTTCAAGTAATTATTTGTAACTAACCAGATAATTTGTACATCCATACTCTTATAATGTACAGGTAAGTCTAAAATACAAATAACAGTTTCATGCGATACACTCATATAAATTTCTTCAGACTAAGCTCGGGTAATAAAACTTGAACAATTCACGTTCTGAAAAAGAATAAAAAACTGTTTGCAGGAAGAGTTTATTCTGTTCCCCACCCTCACGCAATTGTTGAGTGTGCAAATGGTGGCTGGCATAGAATTACCTTTTAGTGAATTTTTTACGATTTTTTTTTTCAAATGCAGTTGTTAATATCGCTCCTTTAATCCATAAGTTTTATTTTTTTGGTTCTAGTAGGCTTAAGCTTTGTAAATGGGCAACCCTCAATAGAAAGAAGCAGAAAAATATAATAATATTATAGGAGAAAAATTCATCTGTCACTGGGATTTGAACCCAGGACCTTTGGCTATCCGTGCCAATTCTCTACCAACTCTGGCTTAGCTCAGTTGGTAGAGCATTGGCATGGATAGCCAAAGGCCCTGGGTTCAAATCCCAGTGACAGAGGAATATTTCTCCTATAATATTATCAAGTAATGTCTAATAGAGACAATAATCTGGTAGTTCTTTAATACATATGCATATAATTATCTATCTAGAATAATATCAGTTAAACAAAATATTAATTTTTATTTAATATTAATAACAATTATAATTTTCAGATTTTCTATGTGCAGTTCAAAATGTAAATATAAAATATTGAAATATATAATTAAAAGTTAAGGTAACTTATGTTAACTACAGCATGTTTAGAATATAAGATATATTCTTTGTGATATTAATATTAAGACTACAGAATTTTTTTTTTGACCTGACACTGTTGAAGGCGGCCGGCGACAACCTTAGACTACACCTTTCACGTGCCATAAGTCTCAAAATCTTGGATCCTCAACCTCCCAGAACCATAAAGGCTTCCTTGGCCCGTATGAGGATCAATTCACCTTTTTATAGCATTATTCCGATCTTGATGAAATTTTACACACTTAGCCTGCGCACCCTTTCCCTTTTTATCGCCTTTCACGAAGCTTTTTTTTTTTTTTCAAGAAGTATTGAAATGCCACCGAAGAAAAGAAAGAGTGTTGCTCATATAAACCCTGTAGCTATATAAGGGCTTAGAGTTTGAAAATCGGAAGTACTCTATATGTTTACTTCTTAGTAGGCATACAAGAAAAATACAAAACCCGGGCGAAGCAGAGTCTTTTAAGTTAGTAGAAATATAAAAAAAAGAAAACTTTTCTTTTGGTTAACACATATTAGCCTTTTTATATAAGGTGATTAGATGTCTATTAACATTTTAAGGCATAATTCAAGCTTAATATATTATCTGTAGTAAACTTCGTGCCAAAATTGAACTTTTGCAGTCTGATTATTGTGGTATAAAAGTGGATTTTTCTTTACAATTTTATTTCACAATACCACAAAACACAATGAAAGTGATCAAGTTTTATCTCTAAAAATTTTCTGGGCTCTAGCCAAAAAAATCCATCAATGCCCTCTGCAGTATTTGAACTTGAGAACCTTTGGCCAAATGAAAGATTTGTTAAGACCTTCAGACACTCTGCTATTCACTTCGCTACTTTAATTCTCGTTTTAGCAATACTTAAACAATCTGAGAACTTGCGAGTACGAATTGTTGAATTTTACACAGTGTAATTGGATTAGAAAGAAAAATACGTGGAAATTGTATTTAAAATTCGTTTGTGCCTTGACGAAGAGAAATTTTATCACAGCTGACAAGGACATATAGGGGTAATTAAATTGAGTTACTCGCCATTAGAGCGTTCATTACTGGGGACGTTCTTCGCTGTCAGCTTCCATTCTGGTGCGCAAAGTTTAGGTAATCGCTCGCAGCAAACGCCGAGCCGCTTCCAAACTTGCCGGCAGAGCGGAATAAGAACCGTCTCTATGCCCCACTTTACAAGTGACGATATGCAGCCAGTCGACAGCTTCCTTCTTGTTTCCTTTCCAACTGATATCTGTTAAACTCAAACGTCTGCCCAACAAAATTATTGCTGTCGTATTTATGTAAACATGAAGTGTATAGAGAGGAACTGAAGTAAGACAATGTCTTTAGAAAATACGGATAAGAAACCGTGATAAATAAACTAAATTTATCTTAGCTCTCTTTAAGAGAGTAAAACTGTAATTTTTACTCGTAAGCAGGATAAGTTATAGCATTTTCTCTTTTAACTTACATACAGTAATTAATAGAAGTGTAACGCTTTTACTGAGAACAGAATTGAACTCTTACGTTTTAACTTGTGTTTATGAAACTCTATGCTCCAAGTCACTTACAGACATATTTTATGCTTCTCTAAGTTTCGGAATTCTGTCCCCAAGGTCATGTGCAGTCATTTAGCTATTACTGGTGTTCATAAGTGGAGACTTAAGAACGACTTAATAAAGATAAACTTATTGGACAAGTCGACTTATATGTTGTTCGTATTCATAGTCTTCTTTGACGCCGTACTTTGTTAAGCTTAACTTTATAAAGCTTTACTTCTTCTACAAATTAAAGTCGAACTTGAAAAATCGTTCATCCACTGCCATAACAATTAAATCCGTAACGTCTTGGACTCGCTTTCGAGAGGTTCCAGGTTTAAATCCCGTGGCCGGCCAATTTGACATGGATTTTTTCATGGTTTCCCCAGTCGTAAAGGCAAATGCCGAATTGGATATTTACATACGATGAATCATCCTCACCATTTTATGCTGTATCATATCCCTTTAAATTAATATCAGTTCAATTTACTCCATAAAATAAACTAAGAATAGAAAATAATTTACAAGCAATAGTTCCATGACCTACCCAATGGTATAGACAAAGATCCTGATCTCCTGATATGGCCTCGTAGCTAAAAGGATTGTCATTTAATTTGAACCTGGGTGATGTTAGTAAATCTACAACAGTCGATCAATGGCTCTACTTTCCTTCCTATGCATAGAGTGTTGCGGTCAGTTTGAACCGGAATTCTTCATATGTAGAAATAAACCACCCTATCCATTATTTTCTCGATTTTATGTTAGTCAATCTTATTTTCGTTGCACAGTGTAGTGTTTTTCAATATACAGTCAAGTTGTTAATACATTTCATAAATATTTAATACATGTAAATTTATTAAATTACCCCTTAAATACAAAAAATGCAATATGCGATTAATATCTCAAAATAAATAATATTTTAAAAACTTATACTTTATTAACACTACATTTTGAATAATATTTCACATTTACATATCTTTACTGTCCATAGAAATATAAAATTTACTGGAAATGATAAATTTATTAAAGAAATATGCAAAATAACAAAGAATAAAAATTATTTATAACACTACAGAAACAGTTTTCTAAAAGAAAGGATTTGTGCACGTTCTTGAATGAAATAAGTTCCTCGATTAAAGTTATATTTTTTTGTAATGTGATGTGAGAGGATTATGAATTAAATACTTTACAATATATTCTACTGTTAGAAGATTTCCGTTTTTTTACAGTAATTTAAACGATTGAATAAACTGTTATTGTGAATTTTGGCATGCTCACGATAATGCTGATTTATAAAATCTGTGAAACGTTCTAGGGTTTAAATAAAACTCCGATCAAAGATAAGGACGATGATTGGGCTGTTACTTTGTTTATCACGAACGGTTGTTATTAATGTGCTAAATCCCTTAAGTGTTTCCATGTACGGTTTATTGTAAAGGTACGTAGGAAGCAATAAGAATGAAACGTGGGTTATGTTTTCCACGAACAGGAAATATGATGAAATCATGTCGATACAATAAATTCAATGCGAATTTGCTTTCCTAGAAGCTCAGTATAATTGACTGCTGTACGGGTAACTTATATACAGGTATAACTCCGTGTAAATAAACCGAACACGTATTTGTGTACAAATTTGTACAGGCTGCCTACAAAGTGTTATTCAGACAGCGCATTTTAGATATTACAAGATTGTTTACCAATGTCAATTAAAATAGGTTTTGACAGAGACACAAAAAATTATTTTAAGTTGTTGTAGAGCTAACTAAATGAGTGTTTTCCACGTGACGGATACCAAAGTTGGTACCAATGGAGTGGCATAAAGTTTTCTGCACGACTTAACTAATTAGTGGTAGCCTACTTACGAATGTTGTTGCCGTGGATCGTAAGTTGACATTCCCACACGCAATCTTGTTGCTATGTGCGGTAAGAGTTTCCGTGCGGTGAGAATTTACTTACGGCACATCATAATACAAGCCTTTATGGACAAGGCCCCCCAGGAAAAATATTCGGTTCCCATAACAACAAACACATGCGAATCACTTTCTGAAATAAACATCTATCTTCAAGAATGTATATACATAATATTTTCAGGTAATATCACAATTAATATAATTAAATTGATATAAATAATCATCGTGCAAAAAATAGCATGCAATACTCGTGCCGTAAGCGCATAACGGATCTCGGAAAATTGAAAAAACTCGGCGCGAGCGCCCCGTTTTTCAAACTCTTTCCTCGATCCGTACGCATCGCTTACGGCACTTGTATCGCAATATACTATTATAACACTAGTGTGATAATGAGCAACTTTCATTTCGTGTGTCTTGTGCTAGAAGTTCTACTTTTAATTCAAGCTGTTTAAAACATATGTTCGTAGATTCATTTTTCGAATCGAAGTAATTTACCTCTAACTACTTTAATTGAGGGTTATATATATATATATATATATATATAATTCTTTTATCCCAGTTTAATTACATCAAGTTCAGGTCGCTGTGGTAATTGAATAACGTTCAACACTGAAAGCACTTGAATATTATCATCTTGCCACATTTTAATTTATTTTAATTTTTTAATTTATTTATTTATTTATTTAACAAAAGGTCCCAACGAGCCAATTGCTCACATTAAGGGACAGTATTACAAGGATGACAAAATTCAAAGTTATTATAATAAAATTGTTACAATAATTTACACAAATAAGTATACACAGTAAATATAATAGAAATATTGTTCACTTAATCATTTAATAGAAAAATCTTCAACTTTTTTTGAAACTATTTAAGTTTTTTACAGATCTTATTTCCAGTGGAATTTCATTAAAAAGATTTGCAAGATAATTTTTCACTCCCCTTAGTCCATATGTAACCAATTCAGAATGCGTGACGAAAATATTTGATTTGTTTCTCGTGCCATAAGAATGCACATTTTCAAGAAAACGCAATGCAATGTTATTATGAACATGTCTGTTTACTACACTATACTTTATGATTAATTCTAATGGAAGAATTCCTGATTGCTCATATAGTACTTTGACTGGTGTTAAGTAATGACAGCCTGAAAGATTTCTTACAGCCCTATTACAATGCTTATTCTTCCAATAATCTAATAATTATAATATCTGAGATTGTGTTTCCGTGTACATAAAAACGCTATCTTTTGAAAGGTCGTATTCAATTGTGAAGTAAATTGAAGGTGACCTTGCTCAATTGCTATCTTCATTCATTTGTTTACGACTAACAGAGATATTTTTTTTTTATTGGAATGCATGCCTAAATGGGAATAGATTGAATGATTTGGACAATCTCACTATGCAGAGGGTTTGGGCTAGGTAATTTGAATCTGAGGTCTTTTTTCGTCAGACGGGGCACTTTAAATTACTGTGAAATGCTTTTTAATTTTTAATTTTCAATGCTTTTATTGTTTATGCGTGATTTTGGTAAGGTTCATGAATGTGTGGTACATTTTAATCGTTTTATTTCGAATCTGTATGCCCATATGACATGACAATATTTTTTCGTTCGTTTAATTATTTACATTTATTACGCAAAACAATATAATTAAGAATAAAATTAAGTGATTCCTGCAATTTATGTAAAAACGATGTCAGTGTTAATACATACAATATTTTAATTATTTTTATGTTAAATAAATTATTTAAATAAAATATCTAGCAGTTGAGCAAATAATCGTGGGCGAGGTCGCGGGCACCTGCTAGCTTCACTACAACGTAGCCTAAGTTAAGTTAATCTTAAACTGATTTCGTGTTAAATCAGCTTACTCAGATAAGGAAAAAGGAAGTCGAGCAAAATCCTGAAAGTTAAATCGTGTTTATAACTCTTACTTATCTACACTAATTCGGTAGAATGAACCTAACGTGGTATGTGATGCCATATTCAACGAACGTACCTTGTTTGAAAAACAATAAACCGGTTTTAATGTACTAGTAGCCTAAACATTTTATATAAAATGGATTTGCTGTATAAAGGTAGTGTTCCATACCGTGATAATAATTTTATGAAATAGCAATAAAATTGAATTTATTGCGATAGAATCAGGTAATAGAGTTTCATCACACTCCAACACGTGTGACACGCTTTATCTCTACATGGTAGCTTCGTGCACGTATTTACTACAGTCTGCAATACCAATACAACACGGCTACAAATTCAGTCAGCATTACTCCTCATCAAATAAAGAAATAATTTTTACTAGTTCTACCTTTACTTACTGTAGAAGAAATATATAGTATATTGCGATACAAGTGCCGTAAGCAGTGCATACGGATTGAGGAAAGAGTTTGAAAAAACGAGGCGCTTGCGCCGAGTTTTTTCAATTTCCGAGATCCGTTATGCTCTTACGGCACGAGTATTGCATGTTATTTTTTGCACGATGATTAGTTATATCAATTTATTTATATTAATTGAGATATTAGCTTAAAATATTATGTTTATACACTATTGAAGATGGATGTTATATTTCAGAAAGTGATTTGCGTATGTTGACTGTTATGGGGACTGAATATTTGTCCTGTTAAAGCCGCCACAAACTGGGGGGCTTGGTTCCGGTCTTCCATAAAGGCTTGTATTATGATGGTTTTACTTACGGCACTTGTGCTTTTTGTAATTTTTACCGCTCGGAGATTTCTTTTGTTTTCATAGCATTGCGTGCGGGAATGTCAAGTTACGATCCACGGCAACAATATTCGTAAGTACCACTAATTAGTTACGTAGTGCAAAAAATACTTAAAATTCGATATCGGTATTTTGGATTCGGCGTAGACAATGCAACTTTTACTATTACCATTTAACTGCAGCAACAGGAATTATACATCTATTACTCTTACAGTCATGTTAATGAAAACAAAAAATCTTCCACTTTCTTCAAAGTATAATTTTGTTAATTGCTTAGAGTTGTATTCTGCGGAAGTTGGATTTAATTAAGTTAGTTTTCTCATCAAACGATTGCCAATGTTCAAATTTATGGAGAAAAAATAGCAGATTTATAACATTCGTAACTGAAAGTACAATATATCCATGTATTTAATTTAGTCTACTATATTATTTTATAATAAACTTATTTTATTTTCTTTAAGGATCGTGAAACGCAAACATCATGTTTTGAGGCCCCTGACCCATAAATATATAAGTGATGACTAGAAGAGGAAGAATAACAATAAGGTCATCATTTTATTTTATTTTTAGATAATGAGGTCATTTATTACAATAAGTTTTCGAACATCTCTGTTTACTTATTTATTAAAGGACAAAACGCTAAGGATTTAGCATAAAATACAAATAAAAATATCACAAAGGAGATATGACTGAATAATCACAAAATTTTAATTAACTATTTCACTGCTACAGACATATGAATTCTCCATCTAAAAATATTGTATACAAGTAGAAATATAAACCTAATATACATTGTTTTAAATAAAATGTGAAGATTTTTCCTCTCTTGTTACGACTGTCATTTATGAGTACCAGTATTTCAAATAAAATTATCCTCATCGATCCTAAACTTAAAGCCCGCTGATGGTTTTACTTTGATGATTGCTTGTATAAACATACAAATCCTGCTCTGAAAGAATTAATAAGAAATATTTCACATTTGTATTTTCACCTGTTAGTTATTAAGTGCCAGAATGGTACTTTCTAAGATTGTAATATGGTAATCAAGGTATGATGGTAATGGTAAAATTGTCTGTCCGTATGTCTGTAATGTGCTTTACCAGATTTTTATGAAAAGAAAATGCACTTCAATTAATGTTCATAGGACAAAGCCTATTGATATTGGGCCAAATCGGATGGCCCTGGCCGGTACCGGAGTAATGCCCAATTAACGGTTTAAAAATTCCCTTTAGGCAGGCCTACAGGCTGAGGTAGATTTCGTAGTGTTAAATCTCGCCTTATATGAGAGCTACCGAGAAACCAGTTATTGATTTGTAGAGTACTCATCAAGAGCTTTTCAACGATACCCCACAAGACGTGGTTTCAAAAATTTTTAATTTCCATCCCCCCATCAACCACCCCCACTCCTACCCCCAAAACCCCCGAATCGTTGGTGTCACTGTGAAGTCCATAGGGAGTACTCTAATTTATTCACACAAAGCTTCCCTCTATACTTCATAGGGGCCGAGATATACATTTTTTGAAAATTTCAACCCCCTCCCCCGACCCTCCCCTTGGGCCAATTTTGCTCATTAACGAACTTGTCCGAACTATTAGGCCTAGAAATAACATAATAAAATTTCATTCAAATATCTTCAAAATTACGGCCGCTAGCGTGTAAAGATATAAATATATATATATATATATATATATATATATATATAACTTATATATATAAATATCACATTTTTTTTTTTTTTTTTTTTTTTTTTGAACGTGCGGTGGTTTCGTACTTAGGGAGGCATGAAACGTAAAGATATGAAAGAATTTTTCGAAAGTCATGACGTATCGATTGCAATAGGTAGATTTTTCTTCGAAATCTACTTAAAAATAGCAAATCATCACTATACTACAAAGCCGCATGGCTTATCTCACTTATTGACATAACTGTCTGCCCACTTCCAGATGAGCCAGAAACTTGAAATTGGGCATTCTTTTATCCTACTGCTTGTAACCGACGGAAATGTACTAAAATTCCTATTTTTCAGTTTGTACCCTCGAAAAACATTCAAAATAGCGCACGCAGTTTTTGGGTCTGTTTAGACCTTCTTTGGAGGCTAAACGGTAAGTCGTATCAACTAACCGATTGCACCAGCAATAACGGATTTGAGAGATTCACAAGTTTGGTCCTACGACGTTTTGTCTTATCTCCATCGGTTATAGCTTAGATTGAGTTAGATTTTTCCGCACACTATGTAATTTTTGACACATTTGTAGGACAGATAAAATCGTAAAATTTAGCATTAATATTGACTCATACAAATGCCATAAGTGTGCAAACTTTGATGTTTCTAGCTGTCCCATAAGTATGAAAAAATTGCCGTGACGTCATTCACATTTACAACAGTCTGAACAACCACTTATTAACATTGATGTTTACTCACTTCCAGATCAGTTAGATGCTTGACATTTGGCAAATTTATAAGTTTTGAACTATATCCGATGGAAAAATTCAAAAGAGTTCATTTTTTAATTTTTCTCCTAAAAAATAAACTGAATTTTTATTTATTTTGTTTACTGCGCATTGAATGGCTTCAGTTGTTTTGACAAAAATAAAGGAAAATTCATATTGTTAACGTGAGGAATTTGTTGAAGATATGTTCTGTTTATATTCTAGTTATCCCACGTATATTCATCAAACTTGAGAAAGTTAAGCTCAATAGTTTCTCAAATATGGCTTAATATGTCTTATTAACTCCATCTGGCACTTTGTTATATCAGTTATAATACCGGTACCTTATTTCATTTTACTAATGTATTTATACTGGCGAAGTTAAGGTCTTCTCTTCCACTTCACCTGTAAAACTATACACATTACAAATAATACAACATTTGACAAAGATCTAGAAATTAAATATGTTACAAACAACAGAATTCTTATAAGTTACAATGATTTGGTCCACCGCCGTGGGTGAGTCGGTAGCGCTCCTGCCTTCCACTCCGGCGGCCCGGGTTCGATTCCCGGCCGGGTTGGGGATTTTTCAGTAGTGAAAAATTTCTTTCCCGGGTTCAGGACTGGGTGTGTGTATGTGTCCTTAGGTTTAAGTAGGTAGGGGACTGGCGCACCCCGGTAACAAATCCGCTGTGAATATCCCCTTACGGGATCCCCAGGGGTTGCTCGCGACCCAGAGGAGTAACTATATATATACAATGATTTAATCATCTTCTTGGATAGAAAATTAAAAATGTTTAGTTGAATATTATTTCTAAAATGTCTGTGGTTGTAACTTGTTTCGAGTCAAATTATAATATATATACATATCAAGATTTTTAACCCTTATTTTCAACGTATTCTATCCAAGGATTTGCCTATAGGGGAGGAGTCTATGGGTAAACACTAAACGGGATATGGAGGGACCGTTGGAGTAGAAGATAGGGGCGCTATCAACACCCATGGTGAGGACACATCGGAAAATTTCTATTGAAATTGCTACAGATACGTGAACAACATTTTGTTCTGGTACCTACTTCGGTAGGTAACTTAATTTACAGTTTTTTTTTTAAATTTTTAATATTTGCTGGCTTAAATTGTTAAACCCTCTTCCAGAATACAGATTTAGCATGACATACACCATTATATCACTTACGTTTGCTTATTATGTACATTTTCCCCAATGTTTTCGAATATATATATATTGAATACATACACTATTCGATGTTTAGAAAATAGATATCAAGTTTGTTTATTGCATGTATTTAATTTTTATAGGCATACAGAGTATTAAAATTGTGAATTCCAAATATAAAATATAAAAATGTTACTTACATCGATATCCCCCAAGCATTCATATTTGTTTGTCGGTCTGTGTTACTGTCCTTTTTATTTTAACAGCGAGCATTTCGCCCTATCCAATGTAAATATCCACTGTTTGTTTCTCACGAGAATAAATAATTAACAATTCATTCATTAATTTATTGATAGTTTCAAAGGTTTTACATGAGCTTCGAAGGGTCGTCAGAGGTGCTTAGGCACACCTCACACAACCCGTAGCGACGCCTCTGTACTCTGTTTTTAGAACAGCGTACTGTTAAGAAAAGAGCACCAAATAGGAGCAGAGTAGAGGAGGGTGTCTACTAAGACCAAGGGAAACTTGGACCAGCTTCAAAATCTGAGAACTGCTGAAATCTGATTATATCTGATAATATCAGACTGTAGAACTACATATTCTTGTTAGTGGCATCAGGCATTCTGTGTGCAAGTCTCAACAAGCTTGCTTCAGAGATGCGTGTACAGTTGTACACGTCCAAAAAGTTGTTTCTTCTTGTTAAAAATAAACTTTTCCTGTCCATTTGATTCAGAATTAAAGTTTATCTCGTGCTCTAATGTGTTTTTGTGAATATCCATTGCAATCATTGTTATTTTGTGAGTAAAATGAACATACATTATTTAGATGCAAGAAGAGCACGTCGATAGCTGTTTTGGGTGTAAACAGACATTCGTGTACCTTGAGTCACAACTGCGTCTTATACCTCGAGCCGGAGGATCATGGTACAACAGGTTATATATATATATATATATATATATATTCCAATAAATATATCATCGGAAGGGGTTGAAGCAAGGCCACTGATAATGTAAGAGAATTCAAGAGAATATGTTTCTTCAAGTTCAGAGAATTTGGATGAACCAACTCTTGGGACTCATCTGACTTTCAGAACATCATTTCTGAGTCTGTTACACCAGAAACGAAGCTTAAGGGAAAAGTGAACTCCGGAAGAAGTTATGCCGTACCCTAATACCGTACAAAGAAAAGGGTCAAATGGAAGAAGAAAAGCAAGAAAGACAATAAAAACTACAGGCACTCAGTAAAGCAGGCTATAAAGGAATAGAAAAGACTGCAAAAACAAAACTACCGAAGAAAAACATTAAACACCCTGGCAAAGTAGCAAGGGATTTAGAAAATGCGTTAAATTGAAAACTGGAAACTATAACTACAATTGACCAGAATAAAAACATTCCAAGTTGATGAAGAAGAGCCTACATCATCATCTGAAAGTGGAGACAAAGCCCCTATTCATTTTTTTGTTTACATAATTATGAAGACGACAGTGCTGAAGGATATTGAATCTTCTGTCTTCTGGCAATTTTTTGTAATAGTAAATAAATATTTCTCCAACTAGTGAAAAGGTAGGCTATTTTCTTTTGCCATGTTCCATGGTACAGGATGACCGGCCCGAGGTACACGAGGGTGTTGTACCTTGAGCCTGACTGACTTGTTCCTGTAACCCCGATGGTGGGGCTTAGGGCCTCCAAGTGGAGGTTTC
The DNA here is from genome assembly GCA_964059195.1 of Ectobius pallidus. Classification (NCBI taxonomy): domain Eukaryota; kingdom Metazoa; phylum Arthropoda; class Insecta; order Blattodea; family Ectobiidae; genus Ectobius; species Ectobius pallidus. The sequence continues at coordinate 88,517,719 of CAXKWD010000008.1, forward strand.
ATTACCTATACTAATTTTGTTACGCTTATTTTTCGAGAGGCAGAGGGACAAGTGGTAAGCCCGTCGCCACTTAACCCCCCTCCGGAAACTTAAGGTATTATTTAGACGTGAAAGGGCTGAGAAATTTTGTCCAAAGGCTCTAATTTAAGCCCCCCCCCCAGCTTAAAGTCCCTCCGTGCCCAGGATTTTTAGGTCCTAAAAAAACCATCGACCGCGGCCGGGTTTGATCCCGCGACCTTCGGATTTAGAGGCGGGCATGCTATCCCTAGACCACCGCGGCCGACACCTTGAGCCACTGTGCAGTAATTTTTTTTCTTAGACTTTTATTTTAGAGTAGTTCATACTTAAATCAAACGCCAATATATTAAAAAAGCACAGTTTATTGGTAAGAGTATAAAAAAGACTACGGATATGCTATTAGAATTCGAGTTTCATACAAAATGGCTCAAGGCACAACACACTCCCCATACTTCATCCGGATCCGTGTCTCATAAATTACGGAAGGTTCTGTTTTAGAGCCATAGGTCTACCAACCATTTTTCTGTCCCTGTACCAGATTAGCAGTTGCTGTACCATTCACTAAGTTACCGGCATTGTGTGAGAGATACAGCCCTGAGGTTTGCTTACTTTGAAGTAAGGGACAATTAATGGTCCAAAATTAACCTGTAGATGAGGTGTAGCACGTATTTCAGAATAATCTGTGTAATTATACTTAGAAGCACGCTTCAACAGATACTGTGTGTGTATGGTATCACGAAGTGAGTGTGTTCGTAAATCGAAGCACTTTATAGCTCAGCGGACAGCGCTTTCGATCTAATCGGTCACGTGATCGGCCAACTGTGACTCGCCCCAATAAAACAGGGTGTTCCAGGTGTATGTTCTTTGTCACAGATAAAAGTCTAATTCTGCAGTGCATACTTTTGTACTCTTTTCATCTTACATTATGAATAAGTATTAACTTGGTAAGCTTAAAGTACTGAAATAATGACCGTACTTCATTTCCCCCCCCCCCTTAGAATACATGGTTCATAGAAAACTTCAAACTAATACACTGAAAATCCAATTATTAAAATTATTTATGATCATTTTAAAATTTTTAACATGCAATTAAATTTATAAAATAATTATTTAAAATGGCAGCTCCTTGCCAAGTCTTCTTAACTGAAATATCATCATTGTTTTTTTTTTTTGTTCCATTCGCTTTGATTCTTCAAGATAGACGTAAGGAAATTTCCACGGGAAATTTTATAGTTAAATAAATAATATATTTTAGCTTATGTTCAAATTTATATAACAGATTTTCAAGTTTTTTAAAACCTCAAGTTATTTTTGTAGGCATAATATTTAAAAGAACGCCTGGGTTCTGGTGTTTCTCAGAAATGTTAATCGAAGGGAAAGTGCATAATAAATATACTAAAATACAACAGGTAGGTGATATATGCTTGCAATACATATTGTTTTTACATTCATCAGTTAAAAATAATGAAGATATTTAGCCTAATTAAAGTGTTGTATTATTTAAAAAAGATTAAATCGAGTTTTGTAAGGCTCAATATCTGTAATAGCTAGTGACTGTACGTTCATTACCTTATATACCTTCATTACCTTATATTCGTATAAACATGAATGAAAATCTTACGTTCTCACAAGATAGACTTGAAAACTAAAACTGAGTTGCACTAATTTTTAAAAGATAGATCAATTCAAGATTGGTTTGTTATAGATAAGATATGCAGTATAAAAAATATTATATAGGCCTAAAATTATTAAAGATAAATAATCATCTCACATTTAGTTATGCATTGCGCATTTAACATGTATCTTCTTAATCTTTTTTCAGTTAATTGTGCTTATACATGTTCTTATTTTCCTTACTCATAGTTTCACATCTCCCTTTTTAGAAATTAGCCTACGCAACCTGCCAGGAGAGGGATTATCTCTCTTGATCACATACATACTACATACACACATACATCCCCAGGTGAGGGATTGGCTCTACTATGGGGCCACCTCCGAGAGATCACGAACACATAGGAAGAGGCACAACATTTTTACACACGTTTACTCTGAACAAGGGGGATGGATGAAGATGACAATGACGGTCAGATGATGTCCTAGGACCACAAAGGCCTAAAGTTTCCCGACATTAGTCTCATAAGTGAATGAAACCCCTAGAAAAAAAACCACCTAGGTAACTTGCCCCGACCAGGATTCGAAGCTGGGCCCGCTGCGTGAAGAAGCAAACGCATCCCCTGCGCCACATCGGTGGACGTAAAAAATATCGTGCGCCAAAAATAAACATTCTACGTATTTTTAATTCAGTGTGTTTTCTTTTCTATAACCTCTCTTAATTTTAACTCGTTGATGACCGGATACATTTTGTCTTATGTTTTAATGTAAGACTGTATTATTATTTTATTGCTAGTGTTAAAAGATTTCCCTATTACAGGCCATGGAGGCCCAGAGGGTTCCAGGAGTTCGAGGCTCCCAGCTTTTAGATATTCGGCACGTGAAGGTGGTAAGGTTGTCAGCCTCACGCACCGGCCGCCTTTACCCCCAGGACTGCTCCTGTACTCATTTCTGTTAGAGGCTGAGTCGACCCCAGGGCCATAGTGCCACCAGAAGGATTAGGCCAATTGAAAAACTCCAACGACCTCATTGGAGATCGAATCCGCGACCTTCCGCTTTGTAGCGCTACGGCGTACCCCTTTTATTGCCAATATTTTATTGTGTTTATTGTATTTTTGAAGGTGTAGACAATTACGACATATTTTGTGTTCATACTAGTTGAGTGGAAAAAAGACCCTGCGGCCTTAACTCTGAGGCGGAATAAAACATCATTAATATTTGTGTCGATAAATTTCATGTTGTTTGTCTCCTACGAGGGATTTGTATGTAGTGTATAAAATAATTCCACCTATTCCCTCGTATAAAATGTTTTTGTTAAAATATCAGCTCATTGCTTTGTCATATCTAAAATTTATACTTGTCAATATTATAAAACATAATTAAAAATTATAGCTGTCAATTTTAAAGACAATTTTCGTATTTTGTGGACAATATATTTCGGCTATTCAGCCATCTTCAGGTCCTTGGTCTTTCTCCAGACGATCTTATTCTGTTCGTCAATCCATTACAATGGAAATACCCGAAATATATTGTCCACAAAATACGAAAATTGTCTTATAAAATTGGCAGCTATAATTTTTAATAATGTTTTATAATAATGACAAGTATAAATTTTAGATATGACAAAGCTATGAGCTGATATTTTAACAAAAACATTTTATACGAGGGAATAGGAGAAATTATTTTATACACTACATTATTATTATTACTGTATTATTATTATTATTATTATTATTATTATTATTATTATTATTATTATTACTGTATTGTTATAAGGGGCGATGGTTCGATCCCGGCCCAAGTCGATGGCATTTATGTGTACCCAAATGTGACAGTGCCATGTCTGTACTCTGTACAGTAAATTTACAGTCATGTGAAAGAACTATTGAGGGACAAAATTCCAGCACACCGTCGAATGTCAGGGGCTTAAGTTGTAGAATGCAATCGTCGTTAAATAACTATACTAATCTATCTGTCTCACTAGCGTAGAATTCAAATCTTGCCTAGCGAATAACAACGACTTTGTGTGAGGTTGAGTCAACTGAATGGACCATCCCAATAGGCGGAGCGAGAAGTAAGAAACCGTAAAGATCCTGTTTAGTGCAGAAAAAATGACGTATTTCACATCGAATTCATCAATTATTTAAATAATAAAGCTTCATTTATTCAATAATTCTGTAAATCCCCTTAATTTGGTGTGCCATGTACTATCCAGGAGACAATCCAGGACATTTAACTCAGTGAAAACAGTGGGTATATTTGACGAAGTTTAAGGGATAAAGGTAATGAAAAGAATAGAATAATCTTCACCGATAAAAAAAATCCCTCAAGAAGAAGAGCAATTTGCTGAACTCATAGCCATTTCAAACTGGCTTACATCTTTTATCCGATCGTCAAGAAAACGGCCCATAAAGTCAATTGGAGTAATTTTATTTTAACGCACGCATAGCGAACAGAAGCACCTACTGAAAACCCAATTACGTTTCCGGAAATTCAGTTCTTTTTTATACTCTCGTTTTCGTTAACCCAACATGTCGCACGAATTAAGTAAGGATGAAGTAGACATAATGGAGTCAAATTATAAAATGTTAAAGTTAGGCCTACCTATTTATGACTGCGCTTAGAATACCGTAACATTTCTAAAACAACTTTAATTTATTTTCTTTTACTTCAATAAGTTTCATGGTTCCTATTGAGCTTTAAGTATCAAAATCGCGGCAAAAAGTCATGTGAACTCTTTACATCTAGACAGCTGTGTACATCTTTTAAATTATTTCCATTCTATTTTACATAATACTGTGATTCTTATTTCATTCACAGTTAAAACAAGGCAGAGTAATAATCAGGGCCCAGATTCTAATGACATGCCATCTTTTTATTGATGCTGCATAGACATTGCCAACTTGTAGGTAAATCCTAATCATGGCCTCTAGATTATAGAAATGTATTTTTATAAGGTCATTTTTTGTCAATTTATGCAATTTTATATTTTACGTCATTATTTTGTCATTTTCGTGTCATTTCCCTCCTATTTAGTCATTTTCATGCATTTACATTGAGTATATTAACTTTTTTGTTTTTTTTTCCATAGGGTAATATTTAAATAAATTACTAGGTTACAATAATGCAACATTTTTTGTAGGATCTATTTAAAATATATTTTCTTACTTTTCTTCTCAAATGCTCCAAGAACAAAGAACAACGATTTTAGACCTACAACATCCTCTCTGCATTTACAGTTTTTAAAATCATGTACATATTAGTATTTTTTTTATAATGAAAATATCAGTTTTTAGGTCATTCTTTACAGTTATTAAGTCATTTTCTTTAAAATTTAGGGGCATTTTATGGGTCATTTTTCAAACAATTTTAGGTCATTAGAATCCGGGCCCTGGTAATAATGATAATAATAATAATAATAATAATAATAATAATAATAATAATAATAATAATAATAATAATAATAATAATAATAATAATAATCTACTTGTTCTATTACTACAATACCTATTAACTCAGTTTATTGTGTCACTATAAGGAAGTGGGATGACTTGAAATTAGAATCCCTACCCACCTTCACCAGAAGATCGCTTGCACTTTTCTTCTAATGGCACACTTCACAAAATCATCTGCTTTATCCAGTTCAGGCTTATACCTCATTCTTTTCTTTGGTGGTGTTGGCAATAAGCTAGTTTCTTTCATTCTTTCCTTGCATTCGCAATACACCATTCAAACATGTCAGTGTTAATTTTAAAATATTATTTACAATAAAATCAGGTAAACTGATATAACAAAATGCCAGAATGTTTTTATTACATCAATGATAATTGCAATTATGATATGCAGAAAAGAAATTATTTTTTTAATTAATTTCCGAGTGAAGCTCCAGATCGATTCATTAAAGTGGGCTTACGGAAGAACAAAGGTCTAGTTTGATAAACATATGTGAAGGAATATGTGGGTAGTGTTATTTGTCAAAGCTACCTGTATTGCAACTTCCGAAGTCGTATATGAACACTGTAAAACAATATGTTGCCATGATTTTTTATTTGGTCCACCGCTGTGGCGTAGGGGATGCGTTCGCTCCTCTCACGCAGCAGACCCGGGTTCGATTCCTGGTCGGGTTTCTACTGGGTTTTTCCTCACCTGTGAGACAAATGTCGGGTAACTTTAGACCCTTGTGGTCCCCAGATATCATCTGGCCATCATTATTATCTTCATCGCCTTGTTTAGAGTGAGTGTGTGTGTGTGAATGGTGTGTCTCGTCCTATGTGTTCGTGTTGTCTTGGAGCTGGCTCCGGCATTGGGCTGATCACTCATCCGGGGAGGCCCTCCATGTCCTTGTCTGGTCAAAAAAGTAGTCTATGTATGTGATTAAAAAATAATCCCTCTCCCGACAAGTCGCTGCCCTGTAAGGCCCGGGCGGCTTGGGTCACTTGAATCCTAAAAGGGAGAGGTAAAACTAAGATAAAGAAAGAAAAATATTTCTGATTTGCATTTGATAAATTCTTCCTAATATATTACCTCAAAATAGGCATTAAATTGGGCATTACTCCGGTACAGGTCAACCAATTTGGTCCAACATCAATAGGCTTCTTCTCATGGACGTTATAAAAGCGTATATTAGGTTTTATAAAAATCCGATAAAGCTCATTTCAGTTATTACGCGTACGGACAGACAGACAGAGGGATAGACATTTTCCCATCCCCCCCCCCCCACAATCTCAAAAAGTACCATTCTGGCACTTAATATCATTTGAATGTTCTTGCATCAGTTTGTTGAAATTATTGAATACTATTTTTTTCTCACCACTTCATAATGGCGTTCCTATAAAATGATTCTTTATATCACATAGAGTACATTATCGTCCGTACGGCAATCTATAGAGGCCCGCCATGTTTATTAGCGTTAACGATAACCGCGCAAATGCATGACTGTTCATAAATCCAACGGAAGAAAAGAACACTCTAGATACCTTTTCCAATCTATCCTATATTAAGTACCAATAATCTAAAACTACAGAGTGTCCGGGAAAGACCTGACGAAAAAGAAATAATTATATATCTGAAACTAAGGTATTGCATTTATTGACGTGATGTTTTCACGGTTACAAAGAGAAACACGATAAGTTTTAATAAACCTCTATGTGAGCACCATTTGTGGCTCAATACTCAATTTCGTGCCACACACGCGAAAGCATCTCCGGTGTGACTAGTGCTATTGCATCGTAGATTCGGCCACGCAAATCTGCATTATCGGTCACAGGCGTGCGATACACTTTGTCTTTCATAAAAAACCAGAGAAAGAAATCCAGAGGGGTCATGTCAGGTGACCTTGGTGGCCATGGTGTAGGTCCTTCTCTCCCATGGACTGTGTATTTTGGCATTTTCAGTTGTCTTGCCGCCTCACGAATGGATTTCCTCGGTACGCTGCGCAGAACAAGCTTTTTCTCGTTTCTCCTCGTGCAACAACAATGTGCATGCTCATGCGCATTACGGGATGCTACAAAACAAAACTTTTTGAGTTTGTCTTTCTAACTGTGAATATACTGAGGTAGTAACTGTAATAGTTTATGATATATAATTATTTCTTTTTCGTCAGGTCTTTCCCGGACACGGTGTATTTTCATTTCATTTAATAAAATGAAAAGTTAAATTACTGCTATGTTCACGGTACTATATTTCATAATGTGCTTAGGTCTTCCGCCAATCACAGCCAAAATAATTGACGTCCCGGACTATATTTCATAACAGTTGTTTACTTCAAGCCTGGTCCTTACGTTAGATAGATAAATGACACAATGTGTTGAAAAAATGGCAACAGATTTGCAAGAATAAAATTGCTACTGATGATTAGATAATCACGACAAACACACACAGTAACTTAGAACATTCTGTCAATTCATTTAAGGTTTGCATATAAATCATTTTATTTATTTAAATAAATAATTATTTAAAATTAATATAATCAGATAATACCATGATACCGAGCGAGATGACCGAGATGATAACGTCTGGCTCGCCTTCGGGAGGTCCCAGGTTCTAATCCCGTGGCCGGCATTTTTAACATGAATTTTTTCATATTTTTCCCAGTCTTAAAGGCAAATGTCGAATTGGATATTTACATATTAAGCTTATGAATCGTGCTCACCATTCCATCTTCTATCATATACAGTTAAAATTAATATCAGTTGAAATTTACTCCATAAAATACACTAATAATAGAAATAATTTGACAGTCAATAGTTCAATGGCCTACCCCATCGTATGAACACAGATCCCGAACTCCTGATATGGCCTCGTAGCTAAAAGGAGTATAAACACAGCTGTATTAAAAAATTATGGTAAAAAAACAGCTGAGATTTATCAATAATTAGTGTGATGAATGGCAGGTTCTCAACCCACAACATATAAAACAGACTACCGGTAAATTAAATCTATAGATGACTTTGACGTAGATAAAATAATAGGCCTACAATAGCAAATACTGTTAGAAGAGGAGGAGTGTGACTTGTTACTTACTCGACTATTGAAATAACAGTTAAGTTAAGAGAATAAAATACAACACATGCGTAATAGAAATAAACCTAATCACACCATAATTTCCGATCAATTGCGATGTTATAACCCTTTCCCATCGCTATTGAAAATTAAATACCATGCTCTAGTTAGTGGACCATTATACATGAATGCTGGTTCAGTTGAGTTTCCACAAATAGTAGGGATGCGAACCTGAACCGCATTAACAGCCTCAACCAGTTTACTAGTTAGTAGTAAGCTTGCACAGTTAATTTTCATGATAACATAATATCTATCTTCTTTCACTAAATGGAGCATGTTTTGATCCTATATACGGGGCTTCTTCATCCAGATATGACCTGTATTTCTCGCAAGGATTATTGACATAGTGGGGTAATGTGGATTACAGAATGCTATTCAATTAGAGAATTGTTGGTTGTACACATACACGAGATATACTGGTATAGCCTGATTCTCTCTGTAGCAGTGCTTCTAGAAAACGACACATAATGTGAAGTAATGTTAACGGTTGTCACTGTTACAGGATTTAGTGAAAGGAGAGACTGTACAATTAAGTACAGTAACTAAATCTGTATTCAGCGCTTCCCTAATTTAACACTGGCCTCCAAATATTTGGCCCGTAATTAGGTAATAAATCCACAATGAGTTCCTCCTATTAACTCAAGTAATATAATGAGTGACCGCCTCCGTGTTATAGTGGTTAGCATCCCTGACTACGGATCCTCGGTCTGGGTTCGATCCTCAGTACCTCCTCGGATTTTTCTGAGTTAGGGAGGTCTGGAACAGGGTGCACTCAGCCTCGTGATACAAACTGAGGAGCTACTTGATAAATAAGTACAGTAGCTGTTCCAGTAAAAAAAAAAAGCAATCAATAGCGGCCATGGGAGACGGCATGCTAACCACATGCCTCCCAACCCTGTCATTTACCTATGGCAGATGACGCAGCTTTCGGATGGTAGGCCTAGTCCCTGAAAGGGATGGAGCGCCATGGAGTTTAGTTTAATATAGTAAGTACTTTTTTAAATTGCTGATAATTATACTTTTTCTTTTTCTTAATGTAACCTAATCCGTTGTAATTACGTTTATGCGGTCCACACCGCCCGGGTCTTATAAACCGAGAGCTTTCGGGAGAGAGATTACGATCGGACAATCATATTTTCATTTTACCAGCCAACGACCTGGAGGGCCTCCCAGAATGAATGATCAGCCCAATGCCGGGGCCAACTCCGAGACAGCAAGAACTTATACAAGACACACCAGTCGCTCTCATACTCACTCTGACAGGGCGCGAATGGGATGAAGATGAAAAGACGGCCGCACCAAAAACCAAGTTAAATGTTTAATCCTACGTCGGTAGAAGCACAATGTCGTACTGCTGAACGTAGAAATTAATTACGATTTAATCTACTGTTTATTGCTAACCAGGATCCTCATACCTAGAATTACAAAACTGAATGTACAAAATAACCTTGAACTTCTCAGTGTATTTCTGACTTCGCAACAATCCTGATGATACAACAATGTTTAAAAATTGTTCACACTTCGCATTTAAAACAAAATCCCTTTCACATTGCAGTTGGTGTTATGACTGTTTAGAAACTGTAAAAGAAAAATGACTTCGCAACAACATCCCGAAAAGTTTAAAGAGTTAGACTAGTACCGATAGATTTAATTTTTCAACTAAAGCCCTGAAACAAAAGGATTATGAATGCTTGTAATGATACAAACTGAAAGTAAATATTCATAGATCATGCAAAGAATATTTATGGTAAGTAAACTAGCGAAAGGATGGATTTCATCAAATTTTGATGGTTGCCAATGTAAGAGATGGAATGGACAACGCTTTTCAGCCAACAAGTATGACATATTTGCGTGAGAACAACACAATACAGCTTCAATCTCTTTAATAGGCTTACGAGAATAATTGTTACTGGAAGGGATTTAGTCTTCAACATTCTGTGGAAACCAGAATGCGTGAGAAATCTAGTATTTAAAAAGGCGTAATTAATGTTAACATTTATTTATTTAATCAAGAATGAACAATACGGGTATACACCCAATTACATTGCTCAATACAGTACAGTACATCATGTACTTAAAATACACAAATATGAAATAGGTGAATAATTGTAGGAAAGTTTGAATAATTGTAGAAAAATTAGAATAATTACCTATGTAAAAGTATGGAGTAAAGAGAACGAGAGAGATTAAGAAGAAAGCAAGCATGAAAAATGTAAAGAAAGAAGAAAAAAATATTAAGAGTAAAGGTAAATAATATAAAGCAATGAAGATAATATGTTATTTGACATCAAGTATACATATATGACTACAGTTAAACAATGTTCACACACAAATTCCTATGAATTACCATTTTCGACAAGTTTTAACAATTGGCTTGCAGTAGAATTAAATTGTTTAAGATTCATTCCAAATATATCTACATTAAGTGGGTGGATTTGATTATACCTATTCAAAGTTCTGTTTATTGGTGATTTTTTGTGCAAGTCTGTGTTTACTCTAGGAGAAAAAAATAGTTTTCTTAATCTACTATTTTTACTGGGTACATATATATCAATTATTTCTGTAAGGTCTGTATCAACAACTTGGGAATTAATTATTTTATACAAATGGCTGAATCACTGACATGCTCTTCTATGTGACAAAGCTTGGAATTCAAAATTTTCCAGGAGTTTATCATAATTCACATACAATGGACAATAGCCACAAACTTTAAACATTAAAAACATTCAATTTATATCAGACTAAGTCTATTCGTAATAATATTCAATTATTCACAACTAAAAAAGTATTTTCCATGCGAAGCAATCAAAGTTGGCCAACCTGGGGTGTCATAATTTTATAACTTAGTGGCATAAATTTCTCTCGTTAAAGTGCTTCTTTTACCTTCGACTGGCTAAAAAGAACGTTTCAGCTTTTATATAAAACGCAATGAGTAACATCTGTTCTGTATGTCCAATTTAAAATTAAAAGCTTCCATTGCATAAAATCTCAGTGCCTTCAAGATGCAACTCACTGGTGAAATAGGAAAATATATATAGTTTGCGAATTATTCAAACATCCGTTTCTTCTTCTGAAAAATACAATAAAGACGTAAGAATAACTGAATAATTCACTGGAACTGGATAACTCACACACGAATAACTGCTCGTTAAATGAAGCATCCTATAGGAATTCCCCACTCTGGTTTCCACAGAATTTTGAAGACTAAATCTCTTCCAGTAACAATTATTCTCGTAAGCCTATTAAAGGGATTGAAGGAGCATTGTGTTGTTCTTAACAATTAGTAACCTGCTTGTATCTTCCGTCATTGAAGCAAAGACTGCGCTACACCTACTTATGATATGTATAGTACTAGGAAGCTCGATGTGGACACGTGCTGTAGAGGAATTAAGTGGTACTGTGGCTTGTTTTGATACAAATCCTTTCAATTTTCTCACGAGAGTTTGTACGTTTAATTATACTGCTCTACTTCAAATATCACTAATTTCAAAACTAAAATAAATGAACAGCTATCTGCTCGTGTGTGTAGTGCCCTCCAGGCAAACCTGGTTTGCCTCTCATCAAAGGATTTATTGGATTCCTGAAAGCTTTAACCTGGAGATCGGAATGCGTTACTAAAATCAATTTGCGCTCTTGCAAGGGAACATATGGGCAAGGACAACACTTGGTCCACTAGGAATGTACAACATGAATGTAATTAGATAGGGATTATGATATGAGCTTAAATATATTGCGGCTACCCAGAAATTTAAACATAAGCTTTCTTACATGTTCTACTTCTTACATTCATCAACTTTAGTAGTTTCTTCTTTTTATTTACCATAATATTATTTTAAAGTCTGACGAATAAATTATTATCAAAAGCTGCGACGAAATTTATGATATGAAACAATTTCATGACTTTCTTTAGGCTACTCTTCATATTTCAGCATAAGAGTATGCAGTTGAATTTCTGGAGTATGCATTTAGTTGTGTAGACTCATTAAAATCTTTTATTTGCTAGGAAAGACATAAGGTCTGAGTTTGAGGATGGGATCTGTAGCTTATAATTACTGTTCAGAAAACTTATTGGGGAAAAAGTTCAAATAACGGTTTTAACTTTTATTGTAGACTATGCAATTTGGGAACAAAATGTAAACAGAGTTATTAGAAGAGGTTTCAAGGAAACCCAAAAAAATAATACCTTGCGTGAAGTGGTGGTGAAAATAAAAGTTCCCGCCATGCTTCCTGTTATATTTCCGGAAGATACTTTACTAAATATAAAATATAAGACTTTTCGTGCTACACTGTTCACTGACACAGACAGATAAAACGTAGATATGTTTTCGAAAATCTTATTTTTGGATTCAGTGCACCTCAAAACGTGTAATAAAGCTCGAAATCGAATTACGGGGTCAAAAGCAGTACTTCCTACGCTTATTGTACAGGGAGAGGAAAATAAAAGTTCTTTATAGGTTTTCCATGACCAGAAACTAGTTCCCCACCATAAAATATTTTACCGAGTGTTCCTTTGTTTCTAATGTAGCAAATAAACAGTGTAGAAGGAAAAAGTGTTGAATCCATAAGGGGATGCAAGTATGAAATTTTCGAAACACATTATTCATGCGACTAATTTTAACCATAGATTGAAGGAGGTGTCTACCGCTTTGTCGCTGAGGATGCGATCGCTCTCCTGAAGCAGCGGGCCCGAGTTCATTTTCTGGTAGGGATAACTTATTTAGGTGGTTTTTTCCGTCGCTTTTCTTCACCTATGAGGCAAATGTCGGGTAACTTTAGGTCCTTGTTGTCCTCAAACCTCATATAGCCGTCATTATCACCTCTATCCTCGCCTTGTTAGGCACGAGTGTGTGTACAACTGGTGTGCATCGTCTTATGTGTTCGTGTTGTCTCGGAGGTGGCCCGGCATTGGACTGATCGCCCATCTGTGCAGGTTCTCCACGTCTCTGTTTGGTAAAAAAGTGTGTATTTGATACAAAGATAATTTTCTTCCAACAGGTCGCGGTTCTGTATGGCCCGGGAGGCGTAGACCGCATATACGGCCCTACCACGAGAGATGTAAAACCTTGAGAACGAGAGACATTGAAGAGGTGCGGTAAATCGCGACCTATGACAGTAGATTTCATTATATTTTCAAAATGCTGTGTGCCATTAATGTTACTGGTATTTCCCAGAAAATAATCCTTTTAGATCTACAGATTCTGTATAGTAGGCCTACAGTAGAAAATTATTTCTATCTTCCAGGATGAGGGTCAACGGGATATTAGGTTTTCGACATTTATCTTACATTGTGTATTAAATGCTACAATGGTAATTCACTGGATTTTAATTATAACTTTATTTTACTTTATTTTAATAATTTAATTTTACTTGGTCGTGACAATTTTTTAATTCTTTACACTGAGCGCTTGTCGCTACCGAAAAGATACTCCACCACTATATAGTCTATTTCAATTCCAACTCGTTATGTAATTTCTCCGGCTAACTCAATGGAGACGGGATGGATAAAACTATTCATGAATAGTAAATGATTCTCTGTAACAACCACTTTTTTCTCAACGTTATCCATAGAAATTATTATGAATCAACAATAAAAATTCATTCAACAGTAGATAACAATCACATAATATATTTTTGGACTTCACTTAAAATCATCTAAAATTTTCAGATAGACGATTCGTCTGTCAAATTTCCAAATTAACACATCAAATCCTTACGCAGAATTGCATACATTCTATAATCCACTTTCATAAACGTTTCCCTTCATCGATTCGTCTGTCAAATTTCCAAATTAACACATCAAATCCTTACGCAGAATTGCAAACATTCTGTAATCCACCTTCACAAACTTTTCCCTTCATCTTCTTCTTAACCTCCTTGAGGGGTGTAAGAAGATAAAAGAAAGTAATCGAAATGTGACCACAATTACCACATAGCCTATTAAATATACCATTACCATTTACTCAATGAAACACCCTTCTCGATACATTACATTTTTATATATATCTCTTTTTTATATATTTCTTTTTTTCATGTTCAAATCTCTAATAACCTAACTTGTATTTAAACTTACACATAGAATGTTACTTCAACACATCTTACTGTTTAATTAGTTCTTACTCTCTCGCCTTCACAGGCCAAAACTTTTAAATTCTATTACTCCTCATAGCCGTGCTCTACACACCGTCCGCTTTTATTCTCCCTGAGTAATATTTTAAACCTTAATTTTATGAATATGAGAAGAAGAAACTGATGGTATTGAACCGGGAAGAAAGAAACGGAAATTTAGGCCTATGACCTAGGATGAACTAGTGTGGCAGACCACCGACCTAGGTTACGAAGGCTATCTCACTCGACTCGCTCTCGCCACATCGGAACGAGCCACAAAAACAAACACATTTAGAGTTACATTATGCTTGAAAGCACAACATCTATTGTCTCAAATATGTATTTGCTGTTACTATATCAATGTATAACATAAACTACATAGAATATAATCCTGCTTCATTTACTCTTTCGTTTACAGACAGATGAACCCGTGACTTGCTCAATGAAGTCCTTTACCGCCTGAACCAACTCGTTCAGTAAAACCTTTAATAACTAAGACCAGTGAAAGAAAATCCCAGTTATACTTTAAATTGTTCCACAATATGGTATTGTGAAGAATTGGATTGTTAGGCTGTATGTAGGTCTTTGCTACATTGTGTTTTACAACTCGATGCTCATAATAATGCATTTTATTTCACATTATTACGTACATATTTGCAATTTCATTGCAGCTGTCTTAATGGCACCCTTATTTAAGATACCATTTTCCTTGAAGTGGGTTATTGTACAATGGCACTACAACATTCGGCTGTTAACTGTTTTGGTATGGGGTTTCAACGCACATTTTCCTTCGTTATGGGTGTGTTTACTCGTCCTGGAACGCCACAACGGGTGCCCACTTTACTGATGTCCATACTCAGCTCCGTATCTATTTATTTCGCAAGGCTTCTAGGACGCAATGCGTAGTAAACGTCTGAGTGGATGAAGGATCGTTTCACTACTGCACACCCAACAATATCAGAACACTATCCATATGCGCACGCGCAATAAAGTCAAGCATCATTTTGTGTCTGTGTCTGGAATGGAGATAGTATAATAAAATAAGTATAAGAGTTTGAAACAAAATTGCTACATTTTAGATGTGCTAACATAGGTTGGCGAAGTCTAGACAGACCTACAGGAAAATTTGAAATCAGTTACGTTCTCTGGAAGCCGAGTAGTCAGCTGAAAACCTGGGATCGATTCCCTCCAGGACAAATTCTTCTCTACAGAGTATGATTGTTTTGGATGCTGATACAACTATGCGAATTTTCCATGAAGTAGACCTATCGAACAGGTCGGCAAAGTAATAGTTCAATGACCGCATACAAGAACTGTCAGGGATTATTCACAAAGTGGCATCTGCGAATCCTCATGCCGACATTAATTATAACACATGCTATGATGTTCACACCGAGTTCGTATCAACTACACAAGGAAAAAGAAATATGGCAATTGAATATTACGTTAATTCGTATCGTAATAATTAATTACGTTTCCAGGATTTAATCACCGCGGTCTCGATAAATCATCCCACCAGTCGATCATTAAACCTCTGTCTCACTCGTTCTCGCTTCTACCTCTTTCTGTATAATGCATTCCTGTTGTATCTCTCTCATTATTAGGAAATATTTTATTTTCAAAAGATAATTCCGATTTTACGAGTTTTACAGGCGGAATTAATAAGTTAACTTTTATCGTCGAAACAGATTATTTTTTTCTTTGATGACAAAATGTAGAACCACAGAATTTTACACCTAGACATTCGTGTCAAAACCTCACTTCTCTAACAGTTTTCGCAGTCAGAAATTTTTGGAAAAGTTTGGAAATTATTGGGGTATGCCGTAGCGTAGTGGTTGAGGCGCTGCGCTACAAACCGGAAGGTCGCGGGTTCGATCCCCGATGAGGTCGTTGGAATTTTTCAATTGGCCTAATCCTTCTGGTGGCACTATGGCCCTGGGGTCGACTCAGCCTCTAACAGAAATGAGTACCAGGAGCAATCCTGGGAGTAAAGGCGGCCGGTGCGTAAGGCTGACAACCTTACCACCTTCATGTGCCGATGTCTAATAACCTGGGAGCCTCAACCTCCTGGAACCCTCTGGGCCTCCATGGCCTGTAATAGGGAACACACTTTGGAAATTATTAATTTAAAAAGGTAATAAAATAATAAAAAGCCTGGAAATACGAGGGTCATGACTATTTTTTAAGTAAGGCGGTGGTACCATGTTTGGACACATCATTTGGTAGCATTGTGATGTACGGTTATACGAATTGAGACGATAGTAATTTAGTTGCAAGTCAGCCGCCGTGCAGATTGGATATGACAAGATGTGAACAACATTCACTAGCCACTATCCGAGGGAGAAATGCTCGAGAATACAAGGAGCAGATGGAAACTTCGGACAATAATCCCCATTCGTACCGAATTTTAATCCATCCGCTTACGAATTATACCTTGGCTGTTGAAACGATCGTGTATGAATTTTACCTGGCTCTCGCGATCTACCAATTACCATTTATTCCAAGAACTAGGCGAAGCTTTGACGGGGAAAAAAATATGGTTATTTCGTCAGTCATTTCTTACACTATTTTCATGGGGAACAGTTTCCTATCCATTTAAATGTTATAGAAGTCTACGTTATAAAATATGCACGGAAAATAAATTTAGCCTGAATTCAAGGTCAATAAATATCGCACAATCTTTCATTATTTTTCAAGAATACTAAAGGGTTATATTTTCTCGCAGTCTCATGTTAATGTTAAAAAATTAAAATAATATAGGTCTAATATCATAGTTATAATGTACGCATATGTAAACGCTACTCAAATAAAAAAATGAGAATAATTTTTAATCGATGAAATGAAACTATTTCAAACTATTACAAATGAAGTAGGAATCGTAATATGCAATCCTGTATAGTCCTACATACACGTACACAGAATTCATATTTATTTACGGAAATGGATTGTACATATCTTCATAAATTAATGTATTACAAAAAATTATTTTAAGATTTTTTAACGAAAATTGGTACTATTCCTGTTTGAACTGCAATCGGAGAGAATTAAACATACTTCAATAAATAAATTTATACTTTTAGAATATCATTAACTACAACGCACAGAATACACTTACAGTATTATATAAGAAGGACACATTAACTACAATCATTAACCTATGTAACTCGTAATGAATCATTTAATTTATAAGTCTATTTCAAATCAATCTCCTCATTTTCAACATCCGAGGATGAGTCAGTTGAGCTTGTAACGAAGTGATTGTGGCGTTAAGTATTAAGGATTTCGCGTAGTTTTACTGGAATTATGGGATGTATATTATAAGAAGGCATGATCTGTAATCAACCCAAAAAAATTATAAGTGGCGCAAAACCATGCACTCCGAAGATCATACAAATTAGTCGTTTTTCTTTTCTACTTCGGATGCTGTGTAAAATCAAAGTAACGTTGAATTAAAAAGGCGGTTGCAATAAACAAGTTCAAGAGAATTTAATGATAAGAAATTTGATTTTCGTGCGAATCCTTATTTTATTTAGGCTGTTGTTAGGTAGAAAAACAAGCAGAAAGCTTTTTACAAGAACCAAAGAACTTTTACAATTTTATTCTGATTGAATCTACTTCTATTGAATCCTATCTATTGTAGACAAATATTCATATACATTATATTTCAAGTTCTATTAATGTCTGTTACTGTAACAATATAATTAATATCTCCACGTTTCCTCCGTACTATAAACCTATATAGGCCTATGCATGGGATAGTAATTGCCTGTAGCCCTAGAGATGTTATGAAGAGGGTTGTTTAGTTTAGCCACGCATGCAAGCCATTCATAATCCCAGGGGCGGTGTAACAGTGTACAACAGAAATTGCCCATTCTCATTTCATATTCCTTATAAGCTAAAATTGTTCTCTGTGCTCTCGCTTCCATGTGGACGTGACTTTTTTCTTTCACAAGCAAGTAGCAACACAATTTAACAAGATATGAAACCAAGTTTTTCAAGAATGTGAATATTTATATTTTTTAAATCCTCAAACTTGATATCGCGCTGAGAAAACCTTTAACGTGACTCCAGTACAATTATATTTTTGGAATGTCCATTCGATCAAAATGTTCTTTCAGTTTATTTTATATAATTCTACTCGTCCTTTGTTGAGAAAATACTTAATTTTTCTCTAATTCTGGCTAGGTATTCTGTTCCCTTTGTTCCACCCTCTGACAATATCTAGGTACAAAAAGTTTCATTTCAAATGTCTGAACATGGCTACAACCGTTTTTCTTCATGAGCCACTGCCTTAGAGAAGAACAGAGACAACCATCGTTATATATATATATATATTTAATTTATTTCAATGCGTTTCTTAATTCTCCTTTAATTACCGTACCATAAATACCGGGTGATCCTTTTGGGTATGGATGAAATTAAATGTTATTATAAAAGCCAATATGACTGTAAGACAAATTTCTGGCTGGTTATATTATACTTAAAAGGTGGGAGTTTCCATACATGGCAATCAATAATATTCATAACCCCCTAACTGGGCATAGGAGGTTCGTAATTTTCTATATGTCACTTTCAATGGTGTGTGGTGTGGTCGTGGTGGACCCATTGCTTGGCCCCTAAACTCCTCAAACCTAACCCCTCCTGACTTCTTGTTTGAAATTTTGTTAAAAACACTGTCTCCGCACAGAAACCAAGGAACATTGATGATATGAGAGTAAAAATTACTCAAGCTATTCAACAAATCATCCCTCTATGTTACAATGGCCATGGGCTGAATGGCATCACCGTTATGAGTTATGAAGAGTGTGCTATGGGGGTCAAGTTGAACTCTTTAGAATCTCCCATCTTTCAGTGTTCTGTACACAAAATTTCAATAGTAAAAGTTTTACAGTGTTTTTATTTTATCCATACCCAAACGGATTACTCTGTTGTTTGATATTTCTCTGATATAAAACACATATTATCTTTTCCTTCTTTGGAAATTACATGGTTTCTAAAATATTTAGGAAGTTAAACTTCTTCTATAATAATGTTTAAAATTACAATTATTTTGTTATAGCTCTTACTGTATAGCCTACAAGTCCTTGAACGTCATGGACCCAGAGACCGTCCAGCTGTACTACAACTTGCTTCACCACCAAATATTCTGAAGGGACACTTCAACACAGTCAGCGTCGCAGAATTCCTCACGAGCATCTTCCATCAACTTCAGCATTAATTTTGAACAATCAAAACACTGTTAATACCCCGTGATATACTTCTGGTAAAACACGGGTTGTAATTTTATGCTAAATAAAAAAATAAAATAAAAAAAATAAAACGTCATGGACTTAGTTTTTAACAGTATTATTTAACGGCGGTTAGTATTCAGGCATGTAGTAAGGCTTAGTTGTCTGCAGAGACATAACTGGGGTTTCTAGCAATGTAAAAAAGAAAGCAGCTCAATTATACCGGTAACTAGCGCAGGCAGCTTCTACGAAAATGTCAATTACTACAAGTCTCGACACAAAATAACTCTTAGGTCTATAACTCTAAAATAAACTTAAAAATCGAATATAGCTAATAACATAATTTAAGAAAAACAGTAACTAACAAGAGAGGATGACTGTGACTAATTATTCTAATACAGACTTCACTTTCCTTTCACTTCCCCATATTCTTATCAGGGACATGCACAGACAATTCACTGCATTTTTCTTTTCTTCTTTTCTCTCGACATAGGACATCGAAACCACGGTGCCACTTCCATGCTCTAACATGGAAAACACAATCTATATAGTATGAGGAAGTATTTGTCTACTTGTCTGTATGTGCGCGATGCCCAGCCAATTGTACTGCACGCTGAGATCTGAAGATTTTACGATAAATGGCCTGAATGGTGGCCGAATGCACCTCAAAGCCGGATTTTTAATTTCGCTTTCGGTCGCGAGTTATAATTGAAAAACTGGAAGAAAACATATTTTGGGGGGGGGGGGGCAATCGAAGTATCAGTGTTCGCTATTATATTTCAATTGTAAAATTCATTGCAGGTGACCTTGTTTTTTTGTCTTAACACTTGAAAATAAAAGCATCGTAATTTTGTCAACATAACGCATTGAAGTGTCGATCATTGCGATTTTATTTGGATGGAACTCACTATGAAGGGGTTTTCTGGGCATGGAACTCCTACCTGAGGTATTTTTCCCAGGCGGCGCTTTCTAATCGTTTAATGCACTCCAAAGTCGGATTTTTAGCTGTTTTATTATAATTATTAATCGTTTAGTTTATGAATTATTCACGTGTAAGTGTTGAAAAAAATATGTTTTAATCATTTCGCTCTTATTTTTGTATTATTGAATGGATTATAGCGGGCGAAGCCGCAGGCACCTGCTAGTGTATAATATAGTGACATATCATAATCTGAGAGAACGCGATTGGGGTATTGAGAAATAGATGAAATTCATTATTTTTTCTCAGCAATGAATAGACTACTTCTGTAGCCTTGTAATCTGACGCGCACTTTATTGAATGTTTCTACAATTGCTTATTTTCGGAATTAATCAAACATTTTTACTTAGGGGTACTTTTCGTTACAAAATGGCTGCCATGTTTCCTGCATTGAAATGGCGTTTCTGTGATAATTTCTACAAATATCAATATTTCTGAGCAATTCTTTTTTTATCCATTTGTTAACAATGTATGAACAACACTATTTTCAATCATTGATTTAACTTTAATAGCTTAGTTGTTTAAAAAATATTTTAATTTTAAAAGAAAATGTAAAAAAATACTTTTCCAGGATTTATATTTTATAAACACATACTGTAGATATTCCAAAGATTGTAGACGATGTGGTTTGATATTTACAAATATATAAAAAATTAATTATTTAGAAATATTAACATCTGTGGAAATTATCACAGGAACAGCATTACAGTACACGAAATTGTAACGATATTTACTCTAATTGTAACAGTTTAATTAATTCTGGAAATAGTATTTAATTGTACAAGTAGTCAATAACGAGCAAGTCAGATTACAAGGTTACAGAATTATTCATTGCTGAGAAAAAAAATGAACGTTACCTATTTCTCAGCACCCGAACCTGTTCGTCCCCCTTAAGATGAAATGTGGACCCCTAACTTGCGTGTATTTGTTGTGTGTTTAACCCTCAATATCTACCCTCACTTGCAAATTGCTTCAGTACAAGTAGCATGGATTTATAAAGTTTTTAATCTGAAAGCAACACACTCATTTCTTAATAATTTCAAAGAAATTACAAATACGAATGTCCATTTTCTGTATTTCTGTTCGTTACCACCAGTGTTCATAAATCTTATTTATTATAAATGGCTAATAATTGTTCAAAAATGGTTACATATTTATAGCTTTGGTTTAAACGAGTCAACTTGCAGATGGTTTATATATTTTTTCATGCTGCGAACATTATATAAAAAAATTAAATATCTCACCATAAAAATAGGACAGTTTAGCATCCGGTATGAGTTTTTGGAGGACCCAAATCCGGGATGAGCGGCATAATGTCTGACGTATAACCCAACCCTAATCGAATCTTTGATGAAAATTCATCTGACTTGTTTTATCGGAAAAATAGAGAACCTCATGGACAGATCAGTGGCAGGTTATATTTTTAATGCACTTCAAGATTACGGTTAATTTTTTTTAATTGCATTGCTGCTGGTAGTAGAACCAAGGAATATATTTTATTTCATTTATTAAACTTCAATTCCAGATTGTATATCCCGCTTGCGCGAGTGATGGAGCAAGCAGTTCAGGTGTCCTCCAACAGATGGAAGAAGCTCACAGCCGAATCCAAAACCATTTCTATCCACCGCGCAAGGTATGTCGATAATACAATGCTGGACGGTTTCTAACATTCAAACCTACAAATGTTTGTTGTGATTTCCAGCGCGGAAGTCATTAAGGAGCCCATGGCCCTTCAAGGGTTGTAGAGTCATGGGGTGGGTAAGTGAATAAAACTTACGAAACAGCGGAACATTAAAATAATAATAATAATAATAATAATAATAATAATAATAATAATAATAATAATAATAATAATAATAATAATAATAATAATAATAATAATAAAAGAGAGTTCTGGGGAAAGCGGGGCATATTGACAACTTACGATACTGACGTAGGAAATACGACTTCTTAGAATTTGGCCCAAGTGTTCAATTCGCGAAATTCAACGAAGTGTTAACCTTGATACAGTTTCGACGAAAACAAAATAATGAGGTGTACGTCACTGCTTGCCATTATGCCTTTGGTCACACGTGCTACAATTAATCTACTATTCTTCGAATTAAAGACAGCAAAGTGAATGTTTCGAGGTCAACATCACGATCATTGAATTGCAACTTCCCGAGGCGACTTCAACTGCAGGTCCCCATGAGGAAAGCGTTCGCTATAAATGCATGTCCTAGTTCTTTGCTTCAGTCCGAATCTATTATATCAACCATATTAATTATTCTCTGGAAGTTAAATTAGAAATCATAAATAAAAAAGATAACTCGTTTTTACAATTGCTGATTTTCTTAGTGTGTAATGGTTTGGTCAAAAAACGCTATATTTTGCTACATCAAAATGGGAACACTTACTAGTAATAGGCAATCTGCTGATAGAGCAGACACTATACAGTCCCATTATCAGCAGGGATGTAGCCAAGAAGGAGGCCCTAGGGGCCAGGAACCTCCCCCAAAATGAAAACAATTGCAACCCGACTTCAACGATGAGCAGTTCTACTCATGGACAGTAATTCATACACTTGCCTGATTATACTATAATATCTAGGCCCCTGATTTTTAGGCTTTCATAAAAGGTATTTTTGCCTTTTATTTTCGTGGAATAGCCCTTTTTAGGATTTAAACAAATGGCTTTAGCAGTCTTAATAAAACACTAATATTAGCTAAATTATATTACATTGTATTATAATTTTGATAAAGTTATTCTAGTTTTTTTTAGAAAATAAACAAGTAACTATTCCTTATATCGGCATTCGAAAATAGCTTAAACAACAATTAAGATATTTACCCTTTAATGATACAATTATTCAATACACCACTCAATTCCTTCCGATCTACAAAAATAAGTAGACTCGAGTGTCACGAATTTGTTCTTTAATATACTTCTCTGTCGTTGGTCGCAATTTTTTATTTTAAAGTTGAAACGACAATGGATTAGTTGCAGATTTCAAAGTATTGCAGACGACTCAAGTTTCATTTCCTGTGATGGCGAGGGGGAACATTTTCGAGTTTTATATATATATACACACTGTTAATTTGAGTGCGTTGTATAAATTTATTTTTATTATGTCTTTTCTTAAAATGCACAAACTCACATTTTTATTTTCCTTTCCATTAATTGGAAAATGTATTTATAAATCGTGTTTTTCTGCAAAAGTCCTCTTTAGCCCCTATTTTTCAGAAACAGTTCTCTTTATCCCCTAGTTTTCAGCAAAAGTCTTCCTTTGCCCCTTTTAAGCCCTTCAGTCCGATTTAGCCCTTTTTAGGTTCTTTAAGATTCATATATTCGGAAGCAAGGGGCATGAAACAGAAAAGTACGTTAAAATGTCTAATTAGGAAGCTCGGGAAAAATTAGGTTAAAACCTTCAAATCCGGGCCCTAATAATATCCGTATAGCGAAATGCATCACGAATTATGAACTACTTGATGATGGATTAGCTTTGCAAGAAGGAACTATATAGGCCTACATCCTGGCAGTTATGACATAATAGTTTTCACACACATCTGAACGCGCAATCATATCTTTCTTAAATTAATATGAATGATCTTTGTCGAAGTGAGATGTAATATTTTGTTGAATAAAATGTGCATATTTTATTTTTTAAGACTATAAAAGTCAGTCTCCTACAATTATTGACAACATTTAGTTTTAATATTTTGATATTGTCTCTTAACTAATAACTTTTAAAAAAATTACACTCAGTTTGGGAGTCTCCACAAATGGATTCAATTTATGAGACATGAATGAATGAATGTGGATATTATAGTATATGTATGTTAAAATTTGTATGCAGTGTTTACATTTCTTTAAAATTTTTAACAACAGATACAATTTATCACAGATTTAATGATAATGTATTCTAAGGTATAGTGCAAAAAATATTAACAAATTTTTATGCTGAAGAAGGTGCTTCAACAGCAATTATATTTATGTAATTTAAATGTAAGATTGGAATCTTGGCCCAAATGATAATTTTTTTATATAACAAAAACAGGTTGCATAATAAATATAACTGTTATTGAGAGTGTGACGTATCATAGTTGAAAATACACTAGATAACACATGGGATATAATTTCCTTTCAAGCAACATCCCATCATATAGATGTAAACGTTTATACTATGAGCTTAAAGGCGGATAATTCCTTTAAAGCAATATTCTGAACTTGCACTAGTGGTATATTCAATATTTCTGATATTTTTTTCTGACCTAATCAGGAATGAAGTTTATTAGTAGAAGATAAACTTTCAGTATGGGAAAAATGCTAGAAAAAATACACAGGCAAATCAGGTTTAAAGTTCCAATACAGTTGAAAGACAGTACATTCTAACGAGTGCAGCCTTTTCAATATCGCGAAATTAGGGAGATTTATGTTACAAGCGGTCGGCTGCGGTGGTCTAGAGTGCCCGCCTCTAGATCCAAAGGTCGCGGGATCAAACCCGGCTGCAGTTGAGGGGTTTGTGGGTTTTTCAGGACGTAAAAATCCTGGGCACGGAGTCCTCCGGGAGGGACTTTAAGCTGGGGGGCCCCGTGTCGTAGGATACATTTACGGCATGTAAAAGAACTCCAAGCCTAAATTAG
This sequence comes from Ectobius pallidus, assembly GCA_964059195.1. Classification (NCBI taxonomy): domain Eukaryota; kingdom Metazoa; phylum Arthropoda; class Insecta; order Blattodea; family Ectobiidae; genus Ectobius; species Ectobius pallidus. The sequence continues at coordinate 88,542,843 of CAXKWD010000008.1, forward strand.
AGCCTCTGTCCAAAATTTCTCGGCTCTTTCACGTCCAAGTAATACCTTAGTTTCCGGAGGGGGTTGAGAAGCGATGGACTTACCACATCTCTCTCTGCTCTAAGAAAATAAACGTAACAAAATTCACATAGGTAAACAAAAACCTCCACTTGAAGGTTCTTCGCCCCAACATGAGGGCTTACGGTTCGAGAGAGAGAGGTTATAAGCGAATGAGAGTGCTCAAACGTAGCCAACATTAACATTAACATTAAGAATGTGCATAACATGATTTTAAGGTAATTTCTGCTCAACAAGTATTCACCGGCTAGAGAACATGAGCTATAATTTCTGTGTGAAGGAGGGGGAAGCATAGAATGGACATAAATAACATAAAGTGTGGCCTACGTATGTATCTACCTAATACTGTTAGCATGTGTTTTTTCGCAACAAACGTTGCTCCTCCTTTTGATCGGCTTAAATTCCAATGTACATAGATGGTATTAAACTTTGGATAAACACTAAGCATGGAAAGACTCCCTGATGCGGGACTAACTCAAAACAAGAGCTCCTGCTAGAAAATTATTTATTTTCCTCTTTATTTATTCAGTGCTTTTATAATGGATCTTGTCCTGAATACCTCTTCCTAGGAATATTTCAGTTAGAAGGAAAGGAAATTCGAATAATGCATTAGTCTGGGCAGTTGGGGGAAATCTACGAAATACTCTTTGCTCCTATTGGATAACCATGGGATCCACGACCACTCGAATGGGAATCTGTGCAATTACCAATTGTGCCACTTCACTCAATTAGTAAAATAGTAATGTAATAATAATAATAATAATAATAATAATAATATTAATGTAAGGCCTACCACCCGACCGCTGCATCGTCTACCATAGGCAGAAGACAGGATTAGAGGCATTTGGTCAGCATGCCGACACCTACGGCCGTTAATGGTTTACAAGACCGGAGCCGCTACTTCTCTATCAAGTAGCTCCTCAATTTAAATCACGAGGCTGAGTGCACCCCGTCCAGACCTCCCTACCTCAGAAAAATCTCAGGATCGAACCCGGATCGACGGATCTGAAGTCAGCGACGTTAACCACAAGACCACGCCGGCGGTCAATAATAATATAATGATGATATTAAAATTAAGGAACGTGGATTCCCACGTTATATCGTTAATAGAAGTCATTTTCAAACATCTGTAGCCTTGAAAACCTTCATCGCGATTGAAGATTCGTATAATTCAATTTGTAAAATTCTTAAATCCCAGTTTTGGGGATAATTTAACCTGAATTTTTTAAAAGAATTTTATTTAGGGCTTACCTCGGCCAAATCTTTTTATCGCACACGTTATTAAAGAAATTATGTTTTCTCCATTAGGAAAAATTAATTACGAGGATATTTACAAACCAATAATATTTTTAAGAAGTTTTGATGGAGTAATTCGACTACTAAATAATTTATTTCTAGAAGGAAATTAAACGTTTATAATGCAATAGGCTTACGTTGTAAGAATTTTTAAGTAGATACATTCAATAACAAGAAATATATATTGCGTTCATTGTGTGCATGAGCTAAATAAATGGATTGGGAGGAAAAGCCTCGACTTAGGTAACTTTCCCGATCAGGAATCGAATCCGAGCCCGCTGCGTGAAGTGAGCGAACCCATCGACTGTGCTAACAGTCAACAGGAGGCTGAAATACCTGAACTTGAATCACTAAAATTTATACAATTCCTGTTTCTTCTTAAGGACTCAGTCTGGAATGAATTTTCGATCCGGACCTTTGCTAATGGAGGAACGGATAGGATTCAGATCGAAATCAATTATTGCATGTAAACGCTACCGAACTCAATCCTGGTGGGCGCCCATACACTCGCAAGTCCGTTCGTCATTTCTAGAGTGACAGGGAAAAATCGAATAAGTCAAAATACCAAAGTTTTAGGAGAGACAAATAACAATTGATTTCCACAGCATTGTTCAGCCCACCATATATTTTTACACAGTGCCTTATACTGTGCAAAAATATCTGGGTGGGCTGATGTAAATAGTGTAACAATGCTGTGGAAATCATTTTTTTGTCTCTCCTAGAACCTCGGTATTTTGACTTATTCGCTTTTTTCCTATCACTCTAGATTTGTTCTCTCAACTGATCCGTCAATTTATTCAAAGAACTTACACAGACTAATAGCCTCAATTATTGTATGATTTTGAGATTTCCTGCTTCCTAAATGCTCTTTTAGGCTATAATTTATGGTGACTAGAAGTTAAGAATAGAACTCATACTTACTAATCGCGGACTAAAAACGGTGACTGTTTACACAGATTAGCCACACAAATAGCCATATATAACCATGTTTGAAAATGGCACAAAAAATCTCAAAACATTCCCAGAACTTTTCACGTAAACAGAGAACGTAACGGGTTGGGATCGATTCCAATCCAACATGTAAACGTGGCAAATAATTGATCTTGTTTTGATATATCAGAATACGACTAGCTTAGTAGACTAATGTAATACGTTCTTAAGTTTAAATTATTGTCTGTTCATTGTCAACAGATAAATGTTACTAAGATTCATATTATCCTTGCTACAATGTGACATCAAAAGCAATAATAATAAATCTCAGTTGCTTTGTAGTGCACTATAATTACGGAAACCTGTTTAACCGAGTTACATTATTAAAAGATCAACAAGTAGATAATTTCCTACTTCAGCAACAGAGTTCTTAATAATTGCAATATTATGCAACAACTGGTACTGGTACTGAAGTGTATAGGCCTCCTACACCTTTAACGGTACCCTGTTCATCTGGTTTTTTTGTGTCTAATTACAATATAATACTGAACGTGTTTTTTTCCGGGGTTTTCCCTCACCTGTGAGACAAATGTCAGGTAACTTTAGGCCCTTGTGGTCCCCGGATATCATCTGGCCGTCATTACCATCTTCATCCCATCCTCGTCTTGTTCTGAGTGAGTGTGTGTGTGAATGGTGTGTGTCGTCCTATGTGTTCGTGTTGTCTCGGAGGTGGCCCCGACATTGGGCTGATCACTCATCCGGGGAGGCCCTCCATGTCCTTGTCTGGTCAAAAAAGTATGTATGTGATCCAAAGATAATTCTCTCCCGACAGGTTGCGGCCCTGTAAGGCCCGGGCGGCTTGGGTCACTTAAATCCTAAAAAGGAGAGGTAAAACTACGGCAAAGAAAGAAAGAAAGAAGAAATTTATTTAATTATTTGTTCTATATAAGCACGTACGGTCCATGCGGACCCGTGCTATTGTTTCTATTTGATTGTGTAAAAAGTAAATTAATGTAATCTCTACTATTTCTGAACGAAAAAGGAGCAGAACTTGATAAAGTGCTACGCCTGCGAATTTATTTATACGGATCGGAAACATGGACACTAAGAAAAATGGAGAAGAAATGCCTGGACAGTTTTAAAATATGGTGTTGGAGAAGAAAGAAAAGCATAAAATGGATGGACAAGATGACAAATGAAGAAGTCCTGAGAAGTGACCAATCCTGAACACCGTTCTTCTTAGGAAAGCAAACTGGATATGTCACATCTTGAGAAGAAATTGTCTGGTGGAAGAGGTCATCGAAGGAAACTGATAGGAGGGAATTGCAGGTTCAGAGGTTTCAAAAAGTACTAAAATATTTAGAAGAAGAGTGAGACTAGTCATCAGTACTGATACAGCATACATAGGCTATATAACTTTAATACCTTATATGGATTTCGATGCTTCGTATATGAGCTTAAGGTAAGGGTGTACTTTTTGTTAATGGCTTCGTTAGTTTATGTTTAGGCCTATTTCTTATCTTGTAAATGTTACCAACGCACAGTGAGCTAGATCTAAAATCTGGCGGGACAAAATGTGAAAATCTTCCTTTCTTAAATTCTTGACTTCTTTCTTTATTCCTCTTGCTAGATAACCACTGACTCCTTACACGCCCCTTACTTAAATATTTATATTGTTTATGTTACCGTAGTGAATATCTTCCGGCCATAAAAACCACCATTAACGGCCGTGGGTGTCGGCATGCTGTCCACATGCCCCCAATCCTGCCATCTGCCTGTGGTAGATGACGCAGCGGTCGGGTGGTAGGCCAAGTCCATCCAGGGATGTAGCGCCACGGAGTTTAGTTTAGTTTTTAGTGAATATATTATCTTTGTCTATTCATGAGCACCCCTCACGCAGTCAGACAGTCCTGTTTGTGAAGTGAAACATAAATATTATTCATGCATTGCCGGGTACATATTTTGTTGAGAGAAAATGGATAGTAATCCTCCAGGTATTTTCTTTATTTACGTTATAATGATAATAATAGCATTTATTGGGTTAAATATTTATTGAAAATCTTTACTGAAAAATGTGAAGACGGGAATTTAAAAACATGTAACTTTCAGCAGGATTATAAAATAATATGTTGGAAATCGCAGAATAATATTTACGTAGTAAATTAAAGTAAATTTTAAACACAACATCTGTTTTTTTTCTCCCAGTAGAAAATAATTTTGGTTTCCGGAGGAGCGCCTGCAGCCCCCACCTGTCTTAAAGCGCAAGAATTTGAATGATGTGTTGAATGACAGTAAAGCAATGGAAACAAAGCTGCATATTTTCCATATAGACACAATTGAACCTAGAATAATGTTCAAAAGAGATATTTCAGAGTATTCCAAGGGTCCTGAGTTCATTTAAATGTGATTTCAAAAGAAGCTGGAATCAATGTTTTAGAAAAAGGGATACACTATTCTTGCTAAATATTCTGTTTGGTTACATATGTAAAGTTCCCAGATAAAGTATACAGTACAATTAAGGCAGTGTCCTTTATAATAGAAACCCCTAAACCTGGTTTGACAGGTGTAGCTCAGAAACAAAGTGAAGGAACTGGTTCTCAGTGCTGTAGGCCTGCTGACATTTGAAGGAAATTAAACAGATGACTCCTTAAAGCATCTAAATACAAAAAAGCTTATAAATCACCCAGATAGCACCAAAATCCCACACTGCAGAATAACCATTGTCATGTTTGTACTAAATCATTGAACAAAATCACAGGGGCTAAAGACAGGAATTGTAACATTTATCCTCCAAACAATGAACTGAAAAACATAGAAGTGATAGAACATGCCTTCCTAAAAATTTGAATTTTATCTGTAGAAGCTCAGGAAGCAAGAAGTAAACACATAAACACATAAACACATGCAAATAAGAACCAGTGCGTTTGTTTCACTTTAGCACGTTACTTGTTTCTACCAAATATTAAGACATTGTTACGTTTGAGCCCGGTCATGAAAACCACTATTAACGGCCGTGGGTGTCGGCATGCTGACCAAATGCCCCCCAATCCTGCCATCTGCCTGTGGTAGATAACGCAGCGGTCGGGTGGTAGGCCAAGTCCCTCTAGGGATGTAGCACCACGGAGTTTCTACGTTTGAGCGATCGACTTAGAATCACTGAGTTCACAAAAATATCATTAGTTATTTTATTTCCCGAGGCATTTCGCCGGTTCAGAAATCGTCAGGGATACACTCTTCGTAATGGTGCATTATTAGTTATATCAAAACAATAATTTTATCCTTAATGATGGCTTCACAGAATGAAACAAATAGTTTCAGCTTTCTTTCTGTGCTTGTTATCTCTTTGTGATTATGGGTAAGAATGATATGGCATTCTGGTCTCTGTTTACTAATGTTTAATGTTGTGAGAGAGTATTTAATTAAGTTGTTCAACTAACCCCGTCAGATCAGTAAAAAGTTTATCTCGCTCTTACTCGTAGCCTATGTCAGTAGATCTATCTATATAAGACTTTAATAGGCAAGAGGTTCTCGGTTAAAATCTCAAACCTTGTGACCAGTCAAATTTGACTTGAGGTTTTCATAGTTTCCTCAATCGCAAAGGCTAATACCGACTTGTTTTGTTATAATCTTGCGCTGGAATTATGGATTCAAAACTTTAGATACTGCTAACAAATGTGTTGGAATTTTATTTTTAGAGTGTCTATAGAAATAAGCAATTTCTATAAAAATTCTAAAAAGTTAATGAATATTTTGTTAAGTGATCATTTTGTAATATGTCCAAGTTATACACACCACGATTAGGCCTATTTTCATTTCAAAATCTGAATGAGCATTTTCCTTTTGACAAGTTGTCATAAAATATCTTTACAACATTTTGAAATGTATATGGAAAATGTATACGTGGCATAGCCTACAAACATGTTAGTATTACATAATTTTCTTATGTTGGACTGGTAATTTGACTGTTTTTCTTGAAAACCTAGTTCAGTTTATAAACAAAGTTTTGTTATGTGTAAACGTCTTTAAGATCGGTCTTTAAGGGGTCTCTTGGCAAAACCGCATGTAACGTTAAATGTAAAGAAAATGTTACATCTATCTGTAATGGATCACTTATCAAAAACGTTTATAATGTTACATGTAACAAAAGTGTTACATAGGGTATCACTTTCTAATACCGCAAATTATAATGTTGTACAATATGTAATAAAAATGTAGCACATACATGTAGGGGATCACTTGCTAAAACCGGATGTAACGTTACATACACACATGGTCTAAAGTCTGTCCGTTCTAAGAAGGAAACCTCAAATAAAAACCAGTATGGCTGTCTCTCTCTAGCACATTACTCGTATGATCTAAGAATGAGACTGATTGGTTTTTGTTTACTTCAGGTTTCCTTCTTAGCTCGTCTCGGGTATAGAAATAGCGTGAAGAGACTCGGGAAGCAAAGGGGATGATTATGGTGGAATGTGTCCAGCATTAGCCACATACAGGTGCTTCCCCAATACAGCCTATCCACATGTTTTAGTTAAATGGTAGATATAAATGGCTTTACAGAATATTTAGTGACCCTTTTAATACCAAGAGTCTAATTTCTTTTACAATGTGGGATGAAATTTTAAATTCTTCGCTGGAATTGATGTAGAATTCAGGAATAGTGCCTCTGGTATTAACTGTAAGTCATATCATTCGGAGGCTATTTTGTATTTAGAATGGCAATAGTTTTCAGTGGAACATGCTTTTAAACCATGCTTAGTATAATATTCTTTACCTGTTTTCGATGAGAAAGATGCTGGTCTTCTGGTGTTCAGTGGCCTCGGTTTGCACCAAGACCGCTCTTCACCTCTAAAAAGAGGCCCCTATCTACGCTCCTTTCTAAGCACTACTTTCGTTAATACCTTGAGGTGTCCAGCAGTGTTAGAAATGAAGCATACACAGACCTCACTTCAAAATTCCATGCCAAAGCACAGAATTATGAAGTGAAGGTCTGAATCTTAGCGTTGTCTTCCTCAGCTTGTTCTTGATTTAGAAAAGTTTATTTCTTGATGTCACAAACACTAAATAAAAACACAACACAATCTTGTAGTCTTCTTGTTTCTTGATATAGGAAAGTTTGTACACACATCACTATTATACACTGATAAACACCGAAAAAGTAAAACTCCACATCAATGCTGGTTACTTCATGATGGCTTCGACAATATCTGCAATAGAGAAATATTTTGTATATACCAACTATATATTCAGAGCAAAAAATATAAAATGGTGTTTGTTATATAATCAGTAAACACTCAATCCCTCCCCCCCCCAGAAATAATGATTTGGTATTTTGTTATATTGTTGAAATTAATCTAAAGAAATGTGCACAGAAAATAGCAAAGAGGGTCTAGTCAACAGATGTCAGTGGATAGAGTTATTTACTGACTTCAAACATAGTAGGCCTATACCCATACCCATCACGTACTTCCTGCCTTTACGTGAGGCTGACACAACTGAATGTGCACTCCCTGCAATACTGCCTCTTTTTCCATATAAATGAGTAAAGTGAGAATATGATATTGTCCATGTTCAGGGTAGAAAGTTATGAGAGATATCACATCAGATTTTTAAAATTTTAAACTGATTATTTCATATAACAATGGATCTCACTTCTATGCTCTCACTTCAGTGCCAGTAGTCTTTCACCGTCTTAGAGTTGTCCCCTCCTCCCGCTTCGCTTGCGCTTCAACTGGACGGCTAAGTTATCACAACTGAACTGTAATTCTGATGAAAAGGGATGCGGTGGTTCTGGAGAGTAGGTGTTACCAAAAATAGAAAACCCTTACCACAAACTTAAAAAAATATAGGCCTACAGCAATGTTTGGGAGGCAGGACCAGAATTTTTCACTTAGATAGCGAAGGACCTTAACATTTAGGCCTATATGATTTTCTTGGTAACATAAGATCATTATTGAACCAACTTCACCATTCGAAGAAATCATTAACACACAATATTTATGTCCACTTCCTTTCCCTCACAACAGTACCAAAGCCTATCGAGGGTGTAAACATACGGATAGCGACCTCTACTAATATAGTAGACCTTATATAGAGGTGCCAGAAGATTGGGGCTCCCAGATTTTTAGACACTCCCCATATGAATGTAGTAAATTTGTCAGCCTTTATGTATTGGGCGCCTTGACCCCAGGATTGTTCCTGATTCTCAATTCTATTAGATGTTAGAGGCTCAGTCGACCCCAGGGCCATAGTGCCACCAAAAAGGTTAGACCAATGGGAAAATCCCAACGACCTTATTGGGGACTGAACCCACGACATTCCGATTTGTATGTAGCCCAGTACCTCAACCAACTAAACCGCGGCGTAGGCTACTACTTCCCCAGGTATTTATAGCACGGTGTTTACTATAGGCCTTAGTTGCCAACTTTGGAACCAATTGGATGAAGCCAAGGACCTGTTAGAAGAAAGACAGGAGGCTAAGTCAATAGCTTTTGCAGATGACATAGTCCTCATGAAAGTAGTCAGAATTAGATGCAGAAAAGTAAGCAGGATAAGATAATCAGAAGATAAATGAGGGAGAAGTTTAAAAGCAGGCACAGAAGAACAAGTAACAGATCAATATTTAGACGAAAAAGAATATAAAAGGCACAAGAATAAATAATAGAAGAATAAAAGGAATAAGAACAATTTCACGTAGAGGACGAAGAAGTGTGAAGGAAGATGAAATAAGGACCGAGAAAAACAGAAGAATACACTATAATTAATACAGAAAGAATACAGAGGAAAATAACACGTCACCAAAAAAAAAAAAAAGGAACAAGAGAAGACAAAGAAGTGATAAGGATGAAAGATAACCACACTGCACTAAGGAAGCTTGTAGGAAGTCCTTACGTAACAGATGCGACAATGTGACGGGTGTGCATTCCTAAGCCTGGTTACACACATGGCGTTTTTTTTCCGTCGCGGAGAATTTGCCGTCGCCGCCCAAAGAAATGAAACGTTTACACACTGGACGGAAAAATTTCCGTCGCCGTCGTATGAGCAAGCCTGTTTATGCAGTATAGATTCAACTTCAGAACAATTAACATCATTTTGTGTTATTCAGATTATTGATTGCAGTGTAGTTTGAAATGAACAGGGAGCAGCTTCTAGCGTTATTGATATTCCGTCGTGAAATGATATCCGTTAATATAATTCTGAGAAACATATATACTTCAGTCAAACCTCGATATAGGGTAAGGTGGTACATTTTCGAACACTTAACAAATATTCTTATTTTATGAACACAATAAACATAAGAAAAATTAAATTGTATTGTAATCACAAAGTTGGCAATGTAGTCGACCCTTCACAAAAATATGAAAGTCAAACAGCTGTAAAATTTGTCATGGCAATCAATCTTCCCAGAATAACGTTCGAAAATGTAGATACAATTCTAAATACCAGTGGGTACTATTTCGAACAGTGACATTTTCAACGAACGATCTGCTTTCTTCCAAATATTATTTTATTTATTATTATTTACCAATAATATGAGCGTAACAATGAAGTGTCACATTTTGAATAGCCAGATCGCAGGATTGGGGCATGTGGTCAGCATGCCGACTCCTACGGCAGTTATTGATGGCTTACTGAACAGGATTCGCTACTTCTTTATGAATTAGTCCCTCGGTTGGTGTCAAGAGGCTGAATGCACCCCGTTCCAGATCGCCCTACCTCAGAAGAATCCGAGGAGGTACCGGGGATCGAACCCAGACTTGCGGGTCCGTAGTCAGGAACCACTAGACCATACAGGCGGTCTGTCATAACATCAAGAGCAAATAATGAAAATACTTAACAGCTGCATGCTATATTGCTGAGATATAATAACATTGCAGAAGAAGTGTCGAGTCCCTTTATCTTATTTTGAGTAGCAAGGTCACAATAATAAACATGCAGAATGCTGTGTCGGCAAAACAGCTTTTCCTGCAAGACATAAGCGGGTTAGTGGGAGCCCGGTCACAAAATCACTAATTAGTGTGCCTCACAGTACTGCATATGACATAACTTGTCTGTCTGTGAGGTAGACATTAGGGTAATCAGTCATAGGAGAGAGGTTCCATCCGGCGCTGCGAATTGAACTCCGGCTTAGCTCAGTTGGTAGAGCATTGGCGCGAATAGCCAAAGGTCCTGGGTTCGAGTCCCAGTGTCGGAGGAATTTTTCTCTTATAATATTCTCATGTAGTGTCCAACAGAGACAATAATCTGTGGTTCATGAAAGCTTTTATATCTATCTAAAAAATGTGTTCGTATTTGTAACTTGAGCTAGGTACGGCAACGACTTTCTTTTCATTTTTACAAGCACTTTATTTGACGAAAATTTAATTTGTCTTAATTTTCTCGAAATAGTTTTAACAATTTTATAGGCTTATTATGTGGGCCTACTATAATATATTGTAATAAGTACTATTTGAAAAACTTCTCCCAAGAAATTCTCTGAAGGCTAGTTATAAGCCATTCATTTAAAACAATATAGACTTGGATTTTTTGGTCTTGCCTCGCGAATAATGCGACTTGGAAACGAGGCAGATACAAGTGAATGCGCACTACTGCAATACAGCCGTGTACTCTACACTAGAATAGGCTATATTAAGAGTAGAGGGAGTTATATGAATGTTTCATATCACATTTTAAAAATACTAATTATATTAAATGTTGCAATTATGTTATAATGAATTTTCATTAATGTTATGGATTATGTGATCCTGTACTTCTTCCATTGCGGTATCTGATATGATGATATAAATGACCATTCTGTGCAGTCCCTTCAGAGAGAGCAGAAATAATTAATTGTCTTCCTCTTCATAATGCTGATCTGGCATCTCCCACTGCGAGAAGACCCTTGTTTATTTTCGTAAGTTTGTTTATGCAGGTGCATGTTTCAAAGCGACGGCAAAGTTTCCGTCGGGCTCCAGTGGCACCAGGCGGCTGCAAAACTGCCGCCGACGGAAATTTTAACGATCGTTTTTTTTCCGCCTCGTGTGCAAGCTCTAATTCACTTCAATGTACTACTGTCTTTGGGCGGCGACGGAAAATTCTCCGCGACGGAAAAAAAACGCCATGTGTGTAACCAGGCTAAGGTTCATGATGTGATACTGTTGACCGTGACACTACTTCCACGTGCACACCACGAGTATCTCGTTGAATTTACTAAGTACAGTACTTACAAATTCTCAAGCACCTGTTCGCTTGCTTACATCCGAGGATTAATCAGCAGCTGCCAGCTATAGAGCGATGTTTACACACCTGTTTCACGTTATCAGAGAAACCCTTTCATTTCAGGAATTCTATTTTGGGAATTATTTGAAAGTGTAGCTAGCACATTACCGTACTTCTACGCTATAAGCCTCCCTCCCCGGAGAAAAGCGGCTGTATTCAATACTGATCGCCTCACTGAACGAAACAATATATGACTAACAACTAAAAAACTGGTTTGTTGAGACTAGGCAGAGGTGCATGTAAATCCCACTTATCTTCCTCTTAGAATTTTGAGCTTCTGGATTTAAAAAAATCATATTTACCAACGAGGGGCTAACATAAGTTACAAATGCGAAGGTTCCACCTTACACCCACGTTAATATAATAGGCCTATGCTCAACTCAAGAAGTCTAGGGCCTGGTGACGTTTAAATAACTATTTAGCCAGATAATGGGAGTTAATTCCTTATTTAGGTGAATGACAATTTGAGTTATAAGGTATGTACTGATGTAATAGAGAGTGTAGCAAAGAACTGAAGAGAGTACAACCATGTGTCTTTAGCAAAAAATTAGTCAGACTACGTATAGAGGTTTATTTGGATTACATGCGTGAGAAAATATACGTTTTAATTTACAAAGTACAGCATGCATACATTACCGTGTCTGGTCTGAAATTTTACCGGTGCGGTGAATCGGCTTTGTAGGGAAGGGATCATTATTCAGGACCTCAGAATTCGAAGGATGGCCTTCTGAATGGCAAAATACAATACGGACCAAGATAGTGGTGACGTTGGTTCGTCCTAAAAAAAAAGGTCCATTTTACATCGTCTTGAACATTCATGATATCTTTTTTCCGTAACTAGGAGCTAGTCAGTAGCAGTAGGCTAGAGGTTGTCCCTCCCCATCGATATAAAAAAAAAAAAAACCTGCCGCAGTTCATCATTTCTACAATTCGATTAAAGGAACTCTTTGCCCATGAATACCAGGTACTGTCAAAATTTCTTACAGTTTAAACAAACTGTCTGGACACCTAACTCACTCAGGCTTATCTCTATCTCTATATATATAAAAGGCTTTGTCCTGACTAACTTAATGACTGAATGACAGGAATCAACGTACAGCCTAAACTATAACAGGTAGAGACTTGGAATTTTGACAGTACCTTCGTTTCATAATGTAGGTGCTCACTAAGAAAGGATTTTGAAAAATTCTGATTCTAAATGCCAAAAATCAAATGTTTTTGAGAATACTTAATCCCTTCTTACACAGAATTATCGAATCCGAATCACATTTGACATTAAAACATATTGTTACCAGCGGGTCTCAGATGGCCAAGGAAAAAAAAATGAAAGTAGAATAAATTTGATAAATGAGAGAAACAAATGAGAGAACTATCAATATCCACGAAAATAATGCAGTCACATAACTTTCTTTACCCTGGACATAGCGAAAACAATACGAGGTATGGTAATATATATATTATTATATCACAGAATGAAATTCACGAAAATAATGCAGTCACATTACCTCCTCTAGCCTGGAAATAGAGAAAACAATACGAGGTAAGGTAATATGTTTTGGGAAAAGATGTATGAAAGTGATATTGTATTTCTGTTTAATTTCATTCCGAAAACGGTTTTATGGTAACATGACAGTGAGAAACAAAATTTTCAGCCACGATAATACAATTTTATGTTACCGGAATTTCGGTTTCTTCTTATTAGAACCCCTCCCGGGCTTGCTGTGTACTGTACAAGCGATGGGATGCAAAATTCTACATATAGCCATAAAAGCTATTTCAAACATTTTCTTAGGGGATAGTTTGAGTGTGATAAGTCGTTCTTTCTACTTCAAATTATAAATACCTATGTAAGGACCTAGAATTTATAAATCTAAAGTCCTTCATAAGTTAATTTCCAATTACAAAATACAAAACCCGGGCGACGCCGGGTCTTTTAAGCTAGTATATATATAAATGGCTTTGTCCTGACTGACAGGAATCAACGTACAGCCTAAACTATAACAGGTAGAGACTTGGAATTTTGACAGTACCTTCGTTTCATAATGTAGGTGCTCACTAAGAAAGGATTTTGAAAAATTCTGATTTTAAATGCCAAAAATCAAACGTTTTTGAGAATACTTATTCCCTTCTTACACAGAATTATCGAATCTGAATCACATTTGACATTAAAACATATTGTTGCCAGTGGGTTTCAGATGGGTTTGGAATTAAATTAAATGTAAGTTTGACAATTACAGTTGGCTTTGTCTATTTTTGTCATACCTTGGAAATTAAACTTTCGCGATCGCTTGAATGTTGTAAGCCCTAAATATGGTCAAACATTGTTTTATTTGAACGAAACTCACTATACAGGGGTTTTCTGGACCAAGGAACTCTAATCTGAGGTCGCTTTTACCAGGCGACGCTATCTAATCGTGGTATGTAGTCCACGTGATTTAGGTATTAAAAAATATAATGATATAACTATTATGCTCTTAATTTTTAATTTTTGAAATAATTATCGCGGGCGAAGCCGCGGGCACATGCTAGTCGCTTATATGAATGTCTCTGATAGTAAGGGAGCATTCACACCGAAGTAGCATGCCACTTGCGACGTGCTACCTGGATGCACGCTGCACGTTACTCATTTTAAATCCCAAATAAACAAGTTCAAGTCTTCACACCAAAGTAGCGTGGCAATAGTGCAGCTTGCAGAGTGCGACATTCATTTCTTCAGATAGATCTGGACTTATTTCATGCGACGCTACTCGGGATAACGCATGCGTACAGTTGCCTTTTCAGTTGTTTTCTAATTGTTAAGAAAATTCAACACATATTCGCTTGTGTAGCGGTAGATTATGGCAAAGATGTCACGAAAACAGCTGGAAAGAGAGCTGCAATTTGTACATGCGTAGACTATGCGATATGACATTCGAAACTAGTAGGAAAAAAACCTAGATTAAACTTGCTGAAAATAGATCCTCTTTAGGTAAATTACATTATTTTAAACGGGTTTCTCAATTGTTCAAGTGAAAATATATAATGTACGTTAAACTGCAGATCGCATTCGCTACTTCGGTTTGAATGCAAAACTGTGAACCATGCAACTCGATGTGTAGCCTGGATCCAGGTAGTGCGATTTGCATGCTATGCTACTTCGGTGTGAATTCTCACTAACAGAATCTAGATTTGTTTAGGGTGTATCAAACAAATAAAGATATACATATTTATTCATTATTAATATTAAAATTCTTTCTTTAATAAATAAAAGTTTGCAATGTGCACTACAACTAGCGCTTGTTACTAAACTTATGGTTTTTTTTTCAGCTGAGAACTTTTGAAATCCCTGTGTCATTTCCCCAGTAAAATGGTACTGAAAAACATAGTAAACATTTTTATTAATATTGCGATTCAAATTATTATTATTGTAATTTCATACCTTAACATTAATGTCAGTGCTATTTTACTTCCCTTATTGTATTTTTCTCATAATTTTGGTATTGTAATTGTAGTTTCTGGAATCCTAGTAGAAGGGAAGAGAAGACCTGATTGTATTATCTCTAATTGGCTATATAAATTAATAAAATCTGCTGTATCTGTTTTCCTATATCCCCTATGTTGGAGAGAAGGTCCTCCAAGTGGAGGTTTCTGTTACCTATGTGAATTTTGTTACGCTTATTTTCCGAGAGAGGTCGCCTCTCAACCCCCCTCCGGAAACTAAGGTATTACTTGGACATGAAAGAGCCGAGAAATTTTGTCTACAAACTCTAATTTAGGCTTGGAGTTCTTTTACGTCCCGTAAATGTACGACACGGGCCCCCCAGCTTAAAGTCCCAATAAATTAAATTAAATTAAATTAAATTAAATTAAATTAAATTAAATGCAATGAGCCTCAGGAAGTCCTACTGCATACAAGAACAAGAGATGTGAATTATTCACACACTATAAAGAGCCAGACAAATAAGGAGTTGGAATGACAGTATGTGGTTGAAGTAACAATGCACCATGCATGTAGAAATGCAGCATTGACATTCCCTCTGTGGTGCACGTACTCCAGACAGCGAATCGAGTTTTCGAGATCAAGGGTAAAAATTACGAAACCAACCAGCAGCATACCGATGATGGTACCAGTAGCATCAGTTCTGATAATAGAAGTATTTAAATGGCGGTAAATATTGCCAGATAACAGTTCTAGTAGTTTATTTACGCAAGAACTCTTCAAAGTATTACATTCAAGACCATCATAATTAGATTCATGTAATACAAGTAGTCGGTAAACATCGTCCACAGAAAGTACCTTGACACACCTGGTCTCAACAAGTGTCAATGTTCAGTTAAAAATACGTCTGCAAGAACAAATAAATATGTTTAAAAGGATGTTGAGCGCTTGGGACGAAACCACCGAAATATGGATTTTATAAAGTGAACTAATGGGGTTCACGCCGTGGTGCGGTTGGTTGAGGCACTGCGTTGCATACCGGAAGTTCGCGGGTTCTATTCTCGTTGAGATCGTTGAGATTTTTCAATTCACTTAATCCTTCTGGAACCCTAGGGCCTTGTGGTCGACTAAACCTCTAACAGAACTGAGTACCAGGAGCAATGCTGGTGGTAAAACCTGACAAACATACCGCTTTCGTGTGCGGAATGTCTAAGAAAATCTTGGAGCCTAAACCTCCCAACATCCTAAGGGTCTTCTCTACTTCTTTAACTGCAGACTTAAAAGTACCACCATTATTTCTCCTGTTTGGACTGTAATGATACGAGAAAATTCCGTTTTGTATTTTTCCAAACGTGGATAGCTCCTTTTTATTCACTGAGATTAATTTGATTTACAACAGCTCTAGATGTTTAAATCTAGTTTCATTATTTTTTTGATACTGTATAAAATGAAATATACGATTAAAACCATCAGCTCAACAACAATTATACATTTTATCTTAGTTTACTGATCGAGCTCAACGGTGCAATTGTATTTTAACTAGAGATGGGTCCTCGATACTTTCGATACCTCGATACTCTCGATACTTGCATGGTATCGGCATCGAACGATACTTCAGAAAACTCGCTCAATACTTTTTCGATACTTTTGTAATTCTGCAATTCTGCAATTAAGTGAGAATGCTAGTATTTTTTAACAATAACTTGTAAGTGGACTGTTTAAAAAACTAATTTAATTTTTAAAGTAAAGTTTAAAAATAATTATAGGCTATTGATGATATTAAATTTTGTCTCATTAAATATGCAGACTTAATTAATTTAGTTGGTATTACACAGTTCTCTCAAATTTTAATTTTTAATGTACCTATTTATTGAAACTGGGAATGTTGAAGGTATCGAGTATCGAAGTATCGAGTATCGAGGAACTTAATGTTATATGGAAAAAAGTATCATGAACGATTTCATATTAAAGTAAGGCAATAACAAATGTCCAAATTTTCTCAAACTTTAAACCCAAACGACATCATAGTTTAGGCACGGGCCCTCCCAAAAACTCAACGATTCAAAGAAAGACAAAGAACTTAAATTTATTAAGATATTTTTTTAATAATTACCTAGGCTGTCTGGCATTCCTATTACATGGAATTGATTTATTTTATCTTTCGTAAACAGATGTATGAACCTTGGTAGCAAACATACAGTCATGAACCACATTTCCGGAGATGATAACACTCCTAGCCTAGAGCTTTTCTGAGGAAGGCAGGTCTGGAACTTAGTTGTCTCGTGAGGTCTACTCAGGAGCTGTTTGATTAAAGAAGTAAGTGTTCCTTTAACAATAGTTAAGATACTCATAACTGTAGGAGAATATTTACAAAGATTCCTACTAATACTTTCTTTTTCTTCTGATGGTCTGATTCAAAATTGGAAGATTAAAAATAAACACTATTATATTATACAAATCCACTTCCTAACCACCGAGGTCAGTAAAAAGATTAGTATTTGGCCCAGAGTTTTTATGCTGGAACAACATTTCACTGTTTAAATAAAAAAAAGTGCAAGGACTAATCTGTGAAAATAGTTTTAGCCTACTTTATAGCAGTAACTGTCGGCCGCGGTGGTCTAGAGGTAGCGTGCCCGCCTCTAGATCCGCAGGGCGCGGGATCAAACCCGGCCGCGGTCGATGGATTTTTCAGGACGTAAAAATCCTGGGCACGGAGTCCTCCGGGAGGGACTTTAAGCTGGGGGTCCCGTGTCGTAGATTTACGGCACGTAAAAGAACTCCAAGCCTAAATTAGAGCCTCTGGACAAAATTTCTCGGCCCTTTCACGTCCAAGAAATACTTAGTTTCCAGAGGGTGATTGCGAGGCGATGGGCTTACCACCTGTCCCTCTACCCTCTCTCGGAAAATAAGCATATCAAAATTAGTATAGGTAATGAAACCTCCATTGGAGGCCCCTTCGCCCCACCTGGGGATCATAGGGTACCAGATACAGATACAGAGATAGCAGTAACTTAGTTGAATATTTTATTTTATTAATTACTTTTTAAATTTTAGAAAAACCTTATCTTCATTATAATTATTATACTTAAGTGGTATTTTACACATTTGTAAGCGTTTTCCAAATGCGTAAAAATGAACATGGGGAAATTGAGTTCAAACATTACATGTCATACTAGTAATATGTATTCCCGGTCTATGGAAACTTGTTTAATTAATGAAATAAATATCACACACAATAAAAGTAATATCTATTTCAAAACTACAAACTTCAGGCTTTCATATATCGTAAAGGCTCCAAAATATACTTAAATAATAAAATATACAGGAATAAGAGTATATTAATTACCATGGGAATTGCCATGCTGACCACATCCTACCAGCTACCTACGAAGATAGAGAGGTAAATTATGTCAAATTTGGCAACACTACCATCTTTAGGGTCTTAAAATTAAATAAAAATATGCATTAGTCAACCATACATAAAATGGTATAAGATATCACCATCTGTATGTAACACCATCGCTTATCGTAACATTAAAAATAAACAAAACGCTGGTGTTAGCAGATAAAAACACCATAGGCCTAAGTCGTAGCAGCCCAATGTCTTTTGTCGCTGATCTGCAGTGTGTCAACGACAAGGTAGGTCATGTAGCAGTGACCTACAGTCTGTCAACGACTGAATACATCATGCAGCTGTGACCTACAGTATGTCAACGACAGGATACTTCATGCAGCTAAGACCTACAGTGTTTCAACAATAGAAGACATCATGCGGCTGTGTCTACAGTGAATCAACGATAGGATACGTCAAGCAGCTAAGACTTACAGTATGTAAATGATGACAGGATATATCAAGCAGCTAAGATTTACAGTATGTAAATGATGACAGGATATATCAAGCAGCTATGACTTACAGAGTTTTTCTCTGCCAGGTTTAATGTTTTACCGGTTTTTAATATTATGACGAAGTGTTGATTATTTATATGGATGTAGTAGAATCTCATAACCGTATTAAAATGTTTTATATTATGTTCACTAAGACATTTTATCTTCCATTTTAAGACCACGATCATGGCAATGTAACCGAAAAAGGAATAATTTATGAAGATTGGAAGCTGCTGGTATCAATTCTACACAACTTTGTTTATTGATCAGACTTTATTATGACTATGTGCAATTCTCAAGATGACGGTAGATCATAGCCGGGAAGGACAGCACTGGAAGTGTGAAGTTACCCTCCCTCTCGTCCCTACTACTTTCAATTGCAGGTAGAGGCAACTAAACCGGTTGATTCTGGGACTAGTCGCGTGGCAAAAAGAAAGAATAAGGAAGGGGCAAATGTAGGGTAGATCATTTTGCACTCCCAGTGCATTACTTCCCGAACCTGCGGTAGATGACACTACGATCGGACAATAGCCTCAGTGCTATGTAGCATCTCGATTTTAGTTTGGTTAGGTTGGGTCAGTTTAATTTAACTTATGTAAGTTACATGAACGCAAATACTTCTACTAATTAATGAGGATTGTAGAAAACAAAGAGAAAAATATGAGACGAAAAGTGATTCCTACAATTGCACTGATTATAAGTACGGAGCAAGAAGATCTTTGTCCATGAATAAGAAAAGGAATAAGATAGGCCTATATCCCTTATTCATGGCAAGTCTATTTAATATGCACGGAAACGAGGAGCTGATTTATAGTGAGTTACAATGATTTACAATGCAGTTTGGCCTTCATGTCAGCTTGATATCCTTAAAAGATTAAATTCTGATAACTCATTGGAAATGTTAATAGTAAACCACTTCACTCCGTTTTCTCTGTCTAGAGGAAGGCGAAACACCGAGTAAGCCTATTTGGAGTAACGTTATGACTCACGTAGTGATCTCAAGTTTCGCATAGGCTTATAAATATCTATGTATAACTAAATTCCAAGTTTAATACGATACGCAGGTACACATTTGCTCACCCTTTTTTATTAGGGCACAATCACTCACATCAAGGTATACTTTATCTCGCTACGATAAATAGGCTGATTACATTATAGACTTCGAGACACAGTCTTTTAAAAGGTACGTTGTCCCGCAAATGTGTGAAGGGATGACATAATATGTTTTAACTTTAATCGCCTTTTGCGCCGATTCAGTTTGTATGTTGTTTTTCCACATGCAAAATCTATCTTCTCCCACAAAAATAGTAACACAGCTATGAATTTTTTTTAAATATACTCTACAATGTGTGAAATAAAAGTCTAATCGTATTTTATGTATAGGCCGTGGTTCGTTTTTTAATATCTAGTGTAATTCCAGGGCAGTTTTTTTCTAAAATTTCTGGGCAAAATATTTACTAAAACAAAATGTATTAAAAAATCTATCAGTAATTTGTAAAGCAAGCGTCAAAGAATGTCATATAAAAAATTTAGATTCATATTTTAATATCAGCTGTCGGAGGAGATAGACTTCAATTTTGATTAATAATAAATTAATCAACATTTCACAAACAAATTGAGATATTAGAATGACATTTTAAACTTTATTTTTAGTTTTAGTTACATTCTAATTACGTGTGCAAAATTTCAAGTTTCTTGGACAAGTAGTTTAGAAAGCGGCTCTCAATGTTTCAGTCAGATAAAAATAAAAGAGTCACGTATTTATGAGCTTGGGGTTAAGTAGCTATAATACCAGTAATGGGAATGTTAGCGGCTGATAACACTTAGTATATGACATACGAAAACAGTCTTGTGATTTACAGTGTGCCTGAAGGAAGTTTCTCACAGACGGACAGTTACTAATCATGTTTTATGCAGCGAGGCAGAAATAAAAGGTAATTTAATCCTATATTCCAAATACATACTATTAGCTAGTTTGATTTTTAAATCATATGGTAGCATTAAATCAAACACATTTCAGGATTTCAAAGAATATCTTAGATTTACATTTTGTATGTCGAACCAATCTCACCCCCTCATCTTCATACTAAAGAATGTATAGTTTATAAACGTAGGCTTTAGTCTTTACAATCTAGCAGAAAGCACATACGAGTCCGGAGAATGCATGTCTAGTACAGAAGGTCTAAACTATTTATAAATATCTTATTGTTCGACCTTACTACAATATGGTTATTACCTGTGTCGTGACGGTATCATGATGATATCCATTTCGAAGTAGATTTCCATTATAACACAGGTGTGGTATTGATTATTGTCGAACACGGAACGATTTTGAAACCTTCAGAGCAGCAAATGAAACTGCGTAATTAAACAACCAGTAATTAAAATAAAACAAATTCTGTTAATTTAATATTATACTATATTGGATTTATTTCCTGCGTTGTAACGTGACTTGTTTAACACTAGGATGTGCCCGCGGCTTCGCCCACGATAATTAATTGAAAAATTAGAAATTAATAGTATAATAATTATTAAAGCATTATATTTATTAACACTTGCACGCGAATCATTCTTAAACTAAACCATTAATAATTCATGAAACAGCTAAAATTCCGGCTTTAGAGTACATTCCACGATTAGAAATTGCCACCTGGGAAAACGATCTCAGATTCGATTATGCAGTTCCAAAGATAACTGTGAACCACTGCCTTCTAAACTGTATAGAACTAATTCTCGTGCGTAATTCTCGAGACGGCGGTGGATAATACGTAGTTTTCAACTGTTTGTTGACAGATGAATGAGATGTGAATTTTATTTGATAAATTCAGTGTAATTTTCAGAAATTATATAATTTTTCAAGAGAAGGAGTGATTGATTTGGATTATTATTATCAGCGATATTTCAAGAGTTAAATCATCAATATTTTACTGCTGGTGCCCCCGGCTTCGCCCGCCATTATTCATTGACTCCAGGATTTTAAAGAAATTACACTGGTAGATTATTAAAAATGTTTGTGGTTCAGAGCTATGCAAATTGTAAGTAAAAATAAAATTAGAATATTTGTTCATTGTGTTCATTTCACTTAGGCCTTATATAATAAAGAAACGGTTTTCCTAATCTTGTAGTCGCCATGAACGTTTACACTGCGAGAGACGAACATCGCCGAGTATACCCGATGTCTCACGAAGCGGGCGAGCAAGCACGCTATTTAGGGCCGTTGAATTGTATAAGAGTAGATTTTAGCGTGAAGAGAAGCCCTGCGGTCTATCGGAAAAGACCTCCCAGAAATACTTGACTGAATAATTTCGTCTTACATAAGTTCATAAATAATTAAGAATCAACAGAAAATGTATACCGTATGAAAAAAAGGGAAAACCAAAGGTTTCCAAATACTGTGAAAAATATTTAGGCCTAGATATCGTCTACATGCATACAAATATATTTTGGACATCCTATCATTGCGAGTTCTATGGCTATTATATGTTACTGAGAAGACTCCTAGAATGTGTCTAAATTTCTAGAAATTGGTTATTATCGAGGCCCTCAAAAATACCACGTAAGCAAACTATAAATAATCTATCTGTAAATAAATGCAAGTTAATAACATGTTATCTAATCGTACGTAAGCAACGTTTAAAATGCTTAGGTTCCCAGTTTTCCGCCACTAAATTTCTCTATGAATAATGTCTCAGACTTACCAACGCATGAATGAAAACGTCGTCCATCTTCTAACTAGCAAACTGTTCACAATATGTGCAATCTGAAAGAAAAATATTTCTTTCCATTTGTTGCGATATAGAAACCAAAAGGTCTACAACTCTACAACGAGCGGAATATACTACGGAAAATAAATATGGTCATCCTAACTTTTTCATCACATTTTCCTCTCTCCTCTAGCAGGAATTGGCCAATCGAACGGAAATTTGTGATCCTAGCGAGTAGCAAATGGATGTAACCAGTGGATCAGCTCCAAAAACTGATTTGCATTAAGTACTTTGCAAATTGACCGTGATTAGATAAGACCAAATAAGCTACCTGAGGGCGAAGTATTGCAGGCTTCCTCGACTCCGTTCCATACCTGCATACGGAACGGAGTCGAGGTCGTCGTATTAAGGGCTTCCTGCAATACTCCGCCATCAATTAGCTCATTTGGTCTGGTCTAATCACGGTCCATTTGCTCAGATAAAACAATTTGTGTCCAACAAAGTACATCACACCAGCATTAAAAAATTCTTAAGGAATTTATTCATTTGAACGTGCTAGTAGCCTACATTTTGAACGAAAAATATTCTACATCTGCTGCTGACTTGTTAATATAGATCTTTTTAAACTGTTACGGTATGTGGTTTTCTACTTACAATTTTGTGACATATATGAACGAAAGACCGTTAAAACTAGTGAATTGTAGATACTCCCCCATCAAGTGGGAAACAATTTTTTTAATTACTTAACATTCGGCATCGCCGTCTTGACTAGAGTATACAACGATTCTCGAGACGGCGCGACAGTGTTTCGGATTGCCATACGCTGTTTTGAATGGCGCTCAGTACAAACTCAGAAACAGGTTAATAGGGTCTACTAGGAAAATTACTTATTAAATCCTTTTCATAAGATATTTCTAGAAAATAATAAATCATGTTGTGATTATATTGCAAGTTTATGTCCAACTGTCAAAGTCTTATTTTCCGTAATAAGCAACATGTATTTTATTATTTTTCGAATTTTTATAGCTTTTATCATTACCTTTCATTATTTCCCTTAATTACTTATTAATGTACATTAATCTTATCACGCTATAAAAGATAAAGGTATTGTGTAGTGAAAGCTAAAAGAAAATTCATATTCCAGCTGTCAATTATCTCGGGTGTTCACAATTCACTGGTCATGCATATGATATATTGATATGGGAGAGATGTAATTGCACAATACGAGGCATAAAATATAGTAAAAATAAAATAATTTAAATAATTTACAATTCCATTGAGTAAAAAAAGTCATGCAGATTGCACAGACGATATAACGACATGAAACGCTAAAAGGTGAGGAGAAACCTTGACAGTTTTAGCTATTAGTATAAGCAACCCATGTGCAAAATGAAAAGAAAATAGTTAGAGAAATTTTCGAGAAAATCGCGAAAAACGAAAATTTCTTCGTGTAAAGTCCCCTTAAAAATGTGTGCGTGGAACGCCACGCGACAAAAGTGAAACTTGTTTTAATGTTTATATTTTTCATTTTGAATTATTGGATTTTTTAAATTTTGGATTCCTGGACTTTTTAATATGGGTTTTTGGGATTTTAAAATTTGGATTTTGGGTTTATTGAATTTTTGATCTTTTGATATTTTTAATTTTGGACTTATGGATTTTTTAATTTCGGATTTTTTTAAATTTTAGGTCTTTGAATTTTTATTATTTGGACGTTTTAATTTTAGATTTTTTAATTTTAGATTTTTTTCATTTTTAAATTTTTTATTTTGGATTTTTTATTTTTTAAATTTTGTTTTAGAATTTTGTAATTTTGAATGTTTTGATTTGTTAAATTTTGGATATTTGGATTTTTAAATTGTGGATATTTTTATTTTGGATTTAGGACTTTTTAATTTTGGACCTTTGAATTTTTGAATTTTTGAATTTTGGGTCTTTGATTTTTTATTTTTTGGATTTTTTAATTCTCAATTTCCAATTTTTGGATTTTGGATTTTTAGATTTTTTAAATTTTAGATTTTTTTAAAATTTATATTTTTTTAAATTTTAGATTTTTTAAATTTTAGATATTTTATTTTTGAATTTTGAATTTTTTATTTTTAAAATTTTGGATAAGCCTAATCACTGAGTTGATTGTTTTCTGTGCAGTCCGTTCCGTCACACCTCACTAGTTTCGTGACGATTTTGAGCGTTACACAAGCTCTCGATTCACCCCTACCGCGGCTAAAGAAGTTTCACTTCAATAAGAGAAATGTGTCGCCAATCTTCGGGTCACATCTTCAGAACGTACCTGGCCCAAATACGAAATTTTGTTTTCATACGATTTTCCGTTTTGGAGCTTGCCTGTTCACAGACATCCACACAGATACATAGACAGACACACAGAGGATTCAGGGGGCTCAAAACTTGAATTTATGTTAAAAACTTCTAGTTTGGGGGTTGAAAACAATACTTCCACCTATGGTACGGGCAGAGGAAGTAAAAAGTGAGCTCATTAAACAATTCGAATATTATTTCTTTCATTAAGGTAGATTTTGTCGCACATCATTGTACTACATGTCTTAAAAAGGCAAGTTCTACGTCATAGCGTTAAGATTCAAGTCCACTTACTGCACATGCTTATCTGTCAGTATACAAAGAAGCTATACGTCACGTGTAAGCTATGAGCATGATCTGCTACCGGTAACCAGCTGAATACAAACACAAGGCGATTGTCTCAGTCCTCAAGTTGAATGCACAAATCTTCTGTAAGGAAATAAATTGAGGTCATGAATA
The DNA here is from genome assembly GCA_964059195.1 of Ectobius pallidus. Taxonomy (NCBI): domain Eukaryota; kingdom Metazoa; phylum Arthropoda; class Insecta; order Blattodea; family Ectobiidae; genus Ectobius; species Ectobius pallidus. The sequence continues at coordinate 88,568,163 of CAXKWD010000008.1, forward strand.
ATTGCAACTTATCGTATAGTGTTATGACCTTGAATGCTTAACCTATGTCCACAACGGAAACATATTTGCGACAATGCTATTGAAAATATTCAGTTTAATTGTGCACATAGAGGGTGAAATCATGCTATACTAACATGCGTCCAAAAATGCCTTATATCCTGGTTAGTTTACTTTATCTACAACTCTCGGTGGGCATTATTTGTGACTGGTGGGACTGTATGCATTGCCAAATCGTCTCAACGGACCATGGTACAGAAAGTAACCAATTACCTGTCCTATTGTAACATCTGCCATTACGCATACGACGAGTCGGTCAAATAAAAAAACGTCGGGCGTTATTTGATTAAGCACCACGAACGATCATATGCGCATGTACAGGGAGACTTAAGGTTAGGTTCACACCTGCCTCTTGTCTGTCCATGTATTTTCTTGATTATTTAGTCAGTTTTTTCCAAAACAAACATGTATAGAAGGCTGTGGCTATATGCCTCACGTCCGCCATATTCTTGCATGGAAGTTCTTACAATAATAATGAATAAATTTGCGAGGAATATGTTTATTCAAGGAGCATTTTTTTTTAATTTTATTTTATAATACCGGTACTTGTAGTGCAAAATCAATAACTTACGTTCAACTTCTGCAACCAATCTAGCATCGAAATACGCGGCCGGCCAGATCCACGTTTCCTAGAAAACTTCCGGTCGCATTATAGTGAAGTACCCACCTCTGAGCCGCTCTTTAAGAAATATGGAACCTTCTCGCTGCTTCAGAGGCCGAAAAATGCAGGTCAATTACAGCCCTAGCCTAGCATTTGTAGGCCTATGTGGCGCGATGACACAAAGCAAAATGGATTATGACAATACATTAAGTTGAATATCGTGTGTTGCGCTTTCCGCGTAGTTCATTTTTTCCCTCGTTCATTTTTTCCCTCCTGTCGCATGGCCTCATGTGTTCGGAGAATGACCTGTATTTTATGTTTTTTTATAGGAAACTTGTGAACTAATGCGTTAAAACTTCAATTTTAACTGCATACGACTGTACAGTCGGTCAAATAAAAAACGTCGGGACTCGTATGCAGTTAGAATTAAAGTTTTAACGCATTAGTTCACAAGTTTTCTATAAAAAACATAAAATACAGGACATTCTCGGAACATATGAGGCCATTCCACAGGAGGGAAAAAATGAACGAGGGAAAAAAATGTACTACGCGGAAAGCGCAACACACGATATTCAACTTAATGTATTGTCATAATTCATTTTCCTTTGTGTCATCGCGCCACATAGGCCTACAAATGCTAGCTTGAAAGAAAGTGTAGTTAGGGCTGTAACTGACCTGCATTTTTCGGCCTCTGAAACATCGAGAAGGTTCCATATTTCTTAAAGACCATATTTCTTAATGCGACCGGAAGTTTTCATAGGAAACGTGGATCTGGCCGGCCGCGTATTTCGATGCTACATTTGGTTGCAGAAGTTGAACGTAAGTTATTGGTTTTGCACTACAAGTACCGGTATTATAAAATAAAATCTTTAAAAAATGCTCCTTGAATAATCATATTCCTTGCGAATTTATTAATTATTAATATTATAAGAATTTGTAACCAAGAATATGGTGGATGTGAGGCATATAGACACAGTCTTCTATACATATTCGGTTTGGAACAAAACTAACTAAATAATCAAGAAAATACATGGAGAGACAAGAGGCAGATGTGAACCTAACCTTAAGTCTTCCTGCACATGCGCATTTGCTCGTTCGTGATACTTAATCAAATACCGTCCGTTTTTTATTTGACCGACTGTACATCATGCACGATGAAGTTCCCGCTCATTTCAGTCTCTCTGTTCGTCAGTTTCTGAACAGAGAGTATCGCGATAAATTGATAGGAAGAGGTGGACCAATTCCTTAGCCTCCACGCTCGCCTGACCTCAATCCACTATATTTTTATTTGTAGGTGCATTTGAAAACTCTTGTGTATGCAACATCGGTGCAAGATGCAAAAAGTCTCCGTGCCCGTATTCTGCAAGGCTGCTAGATAACACGAGATACTCCAGGGATATATCAGTGCGTCAGGGAGTCCATGAGACGGCGAGTTTACGGATGTATCATTGCGAATGGATGGTATTTTGAACATTTCATTCTATGTTCTGTTAGTCACAATTCTGTTTTTGAGTGCCATTTCGTATGCATTTCTGTTTTCCAAAGTTATGTCTTCGAGTATTCTGCTAAGTGGGGCAGGTGTACAGAAAGGGCTCCAACAAGGAAAGAAAGCATTTTCGGACCCATGTTCATATAACCTAATTTCACCCTCTGTATACAAGGAATGTTTCCCTTACGTTTTTGTTACACTCTGTATAACTAACTTTCAACCAAAGCCCTGGAATCATAGCTCAATAATAGACGCTTGAAAACTAGTTTCTCACTGCAAGCTTACGTGTTAAAAACAAGGTTTTACCAAACCAGAAGGTCGAAATCCCAGTGAACGGGCTTTACCTTTATAATAATTTAATTTATAATAATAAATATATGTAATCTATTGATTAATTATTAACTTTCCGTTTATGTATTATTATTATTATTATTATTAGTATTATTATTATTATTATTATTATTATTATTATTATTATTATTATTCGTTTTATATATTATAAGAATATAAAACTACCACCAGGCTACGAATTAATTGTACTAAAAATATGCATACAACATACGTAATTATGTACTACCATCACTAGTAGAAAAGGTAAGTTTATAGTATTCGTCCCTATTGTACTTTTATTGTACATTCCATGTGAAATTTTCACTATGTGTAACGTTCTTCCGCCATGGTCCAGTTGATTGAGGCTTATGCCACAATCCTTGCCGTAATCCTTGTTGGCATTATGATCCTTGGATCGACTCAGCCTTTAACAAAACTGATTAGGTCTCAGCAAACCTGGGGTAGAGGAGAACGGGAGTAAAGCTGACAACCTTAGCACCTTCACGTGTTGGATGTCTAAAAATCTGGAAGCATCAACCTTCTGGGACCCTAAGGGCCATCACTGCCTGTAGAGGGACCACTTTACCTTGAAGATTCTCCGATTCAAAATCTAAGCTCTCTTTCATTAAAAAAGCAGCCGGTTGACCGGTACCAGAGTAAAGCCCAATTAACGGTTTAAAAATACCAAATCATTACTGTAATACAAAGCCGCTTGGCTAACTCACACATTGACAAAATTGTTTTCCCACTTCCAGATGAGCCAGAAACTTGAAATTTGGCATGCTTATAACTTATAGCTCAACTGAAGGAACAATCCTTATTATTTTTATAAAATTATATGTATATATATATATATTAATCTCGGTATAAAAAATGTAATAGAATAATTTCGACCCTGCCTTAAAATGATATAAATTAGGCCTATAAAACTCTCAACATTTTAGGAATAATTAAAATTAAGAGAGTAAATAATTATTGCTTGTAATGGACAATAGTAAGGTAAACTCAGAAAATAATAAATGCAAATAGGAAAGAACTGTATCGTATACTATTTATAGTTTTTAAAATTAAAGTTGTATTATGTAATAGGCTACATTTTAAATTGTGTTTTATTGTATACAATTTGTAGCTTTTACAATTTTTATACTATACCAACTTATATACTCGTATTTAATAATTTATAATCCATTGTCAAAACAGAATGGAGTAAAATATTATAATAGCAGTCTGAAATGTAGTTCCTCACCCTTAATTGAAATTAAGTGTAATACATCAGCTGCGCTGAAACATGGGTTTAATTTTGGAGTAAGACTATACAATAATGTATTAAGAAAGCATCCAGATATAAATAACATGAATGTGAATAGTTTTAAGAATAGAATAAGATATATTATAAAATAGTTTTTCTAAAATAGTTCTTCTTCTTTTCTTGATGTATTTTATAAGTAAATGTTAACAGTAATGAAATTTTACGTTTTATGTACTCTTGTGATTTTGTTAGTTTTGTTTTGTGATGCTTGCATGTGTATGTATGTGTGTGTGTGTATGATATTGCTGTACTTTTAAGACTGAACTGCACCCGAGCTCGAGCATTCTGCTCTTTCGGGTGTTTAACACTTGTATAACATTGTATTTGTATTTGTATTTGTATTTGTATAATATTTGTATAAAATAAAGAAAGAACACTTGTATAAATAAAAAAATAAAAATAATAAAAATATATAATGTACTCGGTATAGGTAAACTTGAAACATTTATCAGGCACTATAGATCACAAAAACAAATAAGTTATTTGCAATTACAGATGCCCTGATGATGGCTGTATGAAACCGAAAGGCCTAGGCTAAATAAATTAAAAAAAAAAGGCTGAGATTAAGGTATTATATAGTTATTTTATTGATCGAGCTGAACAACTCAACATGATTTTTAATACTATTCGCGCGTTTAACTCGAAGCTTCTCTTCAAAATTATACAGACGTTTTCATTAGTAATGGCTTCCAGAGCTGCATGAATAAGTTTCATTTAAGAGGAAGTTGTTCTTGTATTCCATTTGCGTTTTAATCGGGACATCAGACGCAATAACAATGAGAAATCTACACTTGCGAAATAATAGCTTAATGAGCGAAATTCTCATATTGTGCATTCACCAACACGTGTAGTTAACTGAATTCAAGAAAAAGCTTACTCAGTTTCCGTGACATCTGTAACTTGATCCTTATCTTCACGTGATTCATCTACACAGTATGATCTAGCATGTTCAAGTTTATTTTCAGCTAGGGGATCATTTCTTTAAAGGGACGTAGCTAGGATTTTCTTTCGGGAGGGACCAACTTTTTTTTCATTTGTTTTATTTATTTTTTAATTAAGCCTTCAAATTTAAGATAATAATATAGGAGAAAAAATCATCTAACACTGGGATTTGAACCAGGACCTTTGGCTATCCGTGCCAATGCTCTACCAACTAAGCTAAGCCAGAGTTCACTTCACAGCGCCAGATGGAACCTCTCTCCTAGGATCGATTGCCCTTAATGGTCTACTTCACTGACAAACAGTTATGTCATATGCAGTACTGTGAGGCACACTAATTAGTGATTTTTATGACCGGGCTTCCACTGTTATTGTTCAGTAACATTCAAGATAGATATATGCATAGGCTATGTATTCATGAACCACAGATTATTGTCTCCGTTGGACAATACACGATAATATTATTTCATCTGGCCCTGTGAAGTGAACTCTGGCTTAGCTCAATTGGTAGAGCATTGGCAGGGATAGCCAAAGGTCCATGGTTCAAATCCCAGTGTCAGAGGAATTTTTCTCCTATAATATTATCATGTAATGTCCAACAGAGACAACAATGTGTGTTTCATGAATGCATATGCATATCTATCTTCAAATTTACTTTTAACGTTTTTTTTCAGATAGGCCTACATATAAAATAGATTTTAAAACACATAATAACTGTTCCAAATAGCAATTAAAAAAGGGCATTGAATTGAAATTTGAAGGCTTAATTTTACAACTGTTAATAAGTACTGCTAGTCTAATATAAAGTCCCATAAGGATAATAAAACCCATTATTTAAGAACCCTAAATTTTAATTTAGTGAAATGAAAAGGGGTTATACAAAACTTTTAGCTTTCAAAATATCAAATATATTCCCACATTTGGTCTTTATTTTATTGTTAGATAATATTATTTATCCTATACGAAGATGCAGGAAGGATTAAATATAGTTTACCAGTTTTCACCTAAAATATATGACTATCTGTCTATCTGTCTATCTGTCTCTGTTTGTGAAGAAGAATCAAGAATAAAAAATAGTTTTAACAAGGTTGCCGTCACGGTGGTTCATGCTTAGCGCGTGGGCCTGGCATGCTAGCGGTCCCGGGTTCAATCCCCGGGCCCGGTGGGCGTGTCATTCGTGGTGGACGAAGCCGTGACTTTTGGGGTTTTTTTCTCCTCCCGTTTTCCCCTTCTCATTCCACCAACATTCTCCATTTCATCTTCAAACTCCCCCTCATAATCATCCCGTTTCCTTTCACGGTTTCCGGTTTACCCTCGCTCCAGCACCTGCTATGGGCCTCTCTCTATGGGCTTGCGGTCCTGAAGTTGCTGGCTGGTGTGCTGCCAACCTGGGGGCTCTATAAGAGGTACCGAGGCAGCGGCACACGTGGCATGGTAGAGGTATCTGTTGGATGTGGGGGAGTTCCGTGGGGGTTCGCGGTGTGGTCTGTTGTCGAGGGACCGTTGGGCTTGCAAATCATTACATTCCGGAGGTTGGCACAATGGGCCGCAAGGCTGAAGTGCTTAGGGTCGTCCCAACCCGCATTCCCCCTTAAGGGGCCAAATACATACATTTAACAAGGTTATATTTACATTAGATAAACTGTTTAGAGATGTGACACGAAGATAGAGACGACTTTCTTTTACTTTCACTACCACTTTATATGAAGAGGATTTCATTTTTCGCGATTTGATCCAAAATGGCTCTAACGATTTTCTTTAAATTTTATGCATGAGGTTCTTATATTAAACCTTTTTCGTAAAAAAAAATCTGAAGGGTAGTAGGCCTATATCTTTACGTGAGACTGAAACAAGTGATTAGGTCTATGCACTCCCTGGCCTCTTAGTCTATACCAGATTTTGAAAGAAGAAAGTTGTATAGTCCATGTTTGTGGTGAAACAATTTATGTGAGTTTATCTGCATGACTCAATTTTTAAAAATTGAAATTTAAAACTTAAAAGAGCGTTAATTATGTTTAAAAATAAATGCTCAGTAACACTGGTCATCGTCATTTTATCATTATTTTCGCATTTTGTATTTAAAATTACAGGCCTATCCCATTTGTTCGTTCATATAAAAATTTAATTCGGAAATAAATAATAGCCATGCTGATTTTGGTTCCACATCAGACTTACAGTTAGATTTGCATGAAGTGTGAGGTATGTGAAATGATACACGAAGACCACCGTTGTGGAATAATGGACCTCTTCAAGGACTTTCGTGTGTGTTTTGCGTTTTAACCACCTCTCTTGAATTACCCGCAATAATATTAAAGCATGTTCACATACGACCCTGGTACATCTGATGCGAATGTAAGTTTACATCATATTTTACAACGTGGATTTCCCTGGAGCTTACCTGGATTGAAAGCCAGTTTAACACAAAGATATAGAAGTATCGATAGTTGATTTATGATGTAAGTTACTTGTAAATGCATAAATCAATGATCGGTGGAGTCAACAAATAAGCAAAAAACTATTTTTTTGTTTTTGTTTCATTCTCATTAGTATGTTATCCTGCCGTTCCTGACCTTCAGAACTTAATGCTGAAACCCTGTCTATGTTAAAACAGGCCAGTGAGAGAACTTCAAATTGAGCAAGTAAAATTCTTAAAAAATATATCAAATATTTAAGTTTATTGTTTCCGAAGTGTTGCCGTATATTGCAAAACAAAGTTTCTGCAATGATTTATATCGCATTTCCACATTGTTTTCCTGTTTAATAATTTTCGTGCACATTAATTCATGCCGTGTTACAGCTATTGTTTGAGTCGTTGCGATACCCGCGGTTTCGGTCCCGATAAATTCAAAGGATTTTTCAATTTTACTAAACCTTCTGCTTTGGAGTCGACTAAACCTCCAACATAAAATGGGTATTAGGGACAATTCTAGATTTAACAGCAATAAATAAACCCTTGGAGTCATAATGGCGCATCTGCCAGAGTTTTGTCACACAGGTTTGTTACCTGTATCCCCATGCATGGTTGTAAAAAAACTTTAAAATAATGTTTATATATGATTTGATTTGATTTTACAACACTGTCGTCTGGAGTTATTATAACTTATTATAAATTAAGGTATTAATGTCCTCCTGTGGCGTAGGGGATGCGTTCGCTCTCCTCATGCAACGGTCCTGGGTTTGATTCTCGGTGGGAACAAATTTCCTGAGTATAGTTTTGCTGGGTTTTCCCTCACCTTTGAGACAAATGTCGAGAAACTTAGGCCTTTGTGGTCCCAAAATATCATATGCCCGTCATTATCACCCCATCCGCGCCTTCTTTGGTATTGGTGTGTGTGCGACTGGTGTGTCTAGTCCTGTATGTTCATGATGCCTCGAAGGTGGCCTCGGCATTGAGCTGATAACTCACCCGGGGAGTCCCTCAATCCCTTGGTCTTGACTACGTCTGTGATCCACAGAACACTCCCCCGACAGTGCGGTCTTATGGCCTGTGCGGGGTGGACCGCGTAAACATTCCTCCAACGGGAGAGGTAAAACTGAAAGATAACGACTATTAATATATTTTCTTTCCCCTTCTTAAAAGGGATAAATACGGTTTTCTATGTTTGGTATCCATGAAAGGGAAAACATTATCTACGTCAGAACAATTATTCATGTGCGTGACTGGTTAGTTACGGTAGGCTATGCCTATGGTTCAGAGATGGATTTGACAGACCTTTTGAAAAGATAATTTATTTGTGATGATGAGGGGTATTCTGCCCGAAGGCAGATCCAGACCCGGAACGAAGGAATGAGATGATGACCACGACTCGTCCAAGCCTTTTCAAGCAAGGGTGATATGGCGATTTCTCATTGCCAGGGGTTGGGGACGAACAGGGGTGTCGCCAGGAATATTATTAAGGGGAGGGCAAACTCGACATAATCCCATACACAATTATTCTTATTTAATAGGCTAAATTATACAGTTTTCTATAATAGTAGGAATTAATTAACTATCAGGGACAATAATTAGTGATATTAGACAGTAAGTTAATCTAAACAAGTATACTGTGAGCTAATTCCTCATTGAAGTTAATCCACGTACAAGTGATGCGATTGATAGCCTTTTTTATTATGACCGACTGAAAATCTATTTCAGACCTAATTTCAAATTATTAGGCTAAATACATTATTATTCTCATAGTTTCCGGCCTGTAGTTTTGAAACAAAGCTGAATTCAAAGAGGCTGCAAAGTTTTTAAATTAACAGATTAGGCCTACGTTCTTTTGAGCAACAGTCTTGGTGACGGATTATTATAAATACATTGAGGCAGTTACAATCATAATAAGTTGATACTTGGGTATTCTGGGTATTTCCCAGGAAGGAAATTTTTGCACTACTGAATCGGGAATCGAACCCTGGCTTCCCGGATGGAAAGCAGTCACGCTACCTACTTCCCACGGCGGCATACTATCTCTTTGTACGGTCGTGACATTATTATGTAAGTTAAGTAAATAATTTGTGTTTGTTCAGTGCGAATCAAACACCAAGCCACTGGACTTTTGCTGTAAATAGCGCATGGCTCTACTGGGAATCGGGCTTTCGATCGCCGCGACAGTTAATTAACTATCTCCGCTACTTCCATCTCCCGCCGAAGGTTAAAGTAAGACAATACCCAAATAAAAAGAAGAATTTCAGTTATTAATTCGCTTACCTTAAAGTAGATGTTGAAAACCTATCCTTCTTATCTAACTTATACGTATCTTACACCAACAAATAAATTTATATGGATGGAACTTCGTACGTTTTAATTCTGCTTAAAACTCGGTGTTTGAGAAATCCCAACTTCCTGAGCCGTTTAGCCCTGTAGCTCAGGAAGTTGGGATTTCTCAGACATAAAAGTAAAGGGGACTTAAAACTTCGACGTTCCGTCCAAATATAAGGCAATATTACAGTGTCATCAATAAATTGTTCCGCAGTACTTGTGCAGGCGAGAATCGGCTAAGAAACGGAATTCAGTTGGCAGCACTAGCCTATGGTTATAGTGTTCTGGTACAATAATTTACGAAGGAATAAAAGTAACATAAATCTCACCTATTTGCAGAAAATGTTGAATACGTTTACCATTTTCTTGAAGACACAAATTTACTCGCTTTCATGTGTTTTTTCGAAAACTTTAATGAAAGTTCTTCTCGTCAAAGATTTAATGTAATTACTTACTCCAATTTTCAATCCGTCGATTGTTTTGGGATTGTGCCTAAAGATTGATGCTTTAGGGGCTCCCCAAAGGAAAAAATTAGGAGGTTTTAGATCAGGAAAAGCGGAGGATATAGTCCTTGAGTAATATTCTCTCCTCAAAAATTTATTTTAGCAGCCAACAATAGAAAACAGACGCACATCAATAATTAATATGGCCTAATCTGATATACCTGCTATGGGTCTGAAAGGAAGGTAGGGAGAAATACCAACTTTTGCCTGAGTGGTGAACATAACCAGAGGTGCCGAGACTTATTGATGGCACTGTAATATTGTCACATATTAATAGTATTTGTCTACTATATTTAACATTGTTACTACTACTACTATTATTATTTCACTAACATACGCGAGCACATTAAGTTGATACAACGGAAATTAAACAAGTTATCAATTAAGATCATAACGAAATTATGCAACTATCCGCTTTTCCAAAGCCTCAAGAGGGTACAGTATAAAACACGATGAACAGCAAAAATTCCAAGTGTCCCTCAGAGGATTTTAACATTAAAATCTTAGGGGAAAATGATGTTTAGTCTATAACCATCAGAGGAGGTTGCTAAATCTACTCGTTATTCACTACACGAGCTACAAAAACAAATTTAGTTCACACACAATCTTGCAGAATTTCATTACAATATCTTGAACAGTTTTAGATTCATGACGTAAACGTTTTGTAAAATTGCAAGTTAAGGAAAACATGCGACAAAAAATATCTATATATATTGCTTAAGCAGGTGACGTAAACGAACCTTTATCGCCATAACTAAGGAAGTACTAGAGTTAGATAATTTTTTTCACTAAATAAGAGAAAAATCTGTATCATAAACGACAAAATTATTTTAAAATGCATTTTTAAAACTTCAAAGGTGTATCTTCCCCTTTATAAAAATATGCATTAACAATACGATTATGCTCAGAGATGGATGACGCAGAGGCCGTCCTTCATAAGACATCGCCATAAAATTTCCTGTGAATTTTATAAAAATGTTGTAAGTCAAACTCGTTATTTGTGAATCAAAAATGGTTCCATTTACTGTAGGTCAAGCAGTTCCTCTGCTGACAAAGAAGGCAGTGAACGTGATGTCTAAAGTATATTGTAAGGAACATGCGTCATATTACATGCACATATGTTCACGGTTACCCCAGCGCATTTAGTGTAACTTGTGACGTCAACAATGTTATTAATTACTACCTACCAAGTTCCTTATTATACTTTCTAAAGACATACTGTACGCTTAAAATGCAGTAAGTGTCATCGTATGCAGTGACCTCACAACTTAGTTTCTATGAAATACTCTTGCTTCGTAATCTACATTGTAAAAGTAATGAACCCTTATTATATAGCCTGTGTCGATTCATTTCGAGTAGGTTGGTCTCTACATCTACTGCATTTGCAATGGGTTTGCAGAATATGGATAATACAAAACTACAATGCAAACATAAAAAATCAAACAACTCATTTGCATCACCTTCTGTTATTAAAGTAAGTGAAATGTGTATTTGTTATGTTGCTGAATAAGCGTCCGCTCGCCCGCCAAAATGTAAGCAGTTCTAATTTTAAGAGAAAAATTTCTATGACGCTGGGATTAGAACCAACGATTTTCAGTTTTCTGTACCAACTGAGATAACCACAGCTCGATTCATAACGTCAAGTGGAATCTCTCTCCTATGACTGATTACTCTTAACGATCTACCTAAAGACAGTTACGTTATACAGGGTGTAAAAAAATTCCATATACAAACTTGGAGGGTTTCTAGAGGAGATGAAATGAAACTCTTTTCTTATGTGACAAAGATCTGACAGGTTCTCCGTTTCCCCCCTAGGGGCCCTTAAAGGGTTTGACAGTGGATGGTTTGACTGTATTCAACCTGCCGTGTGATGAATGTTTTGTAGATTTTGTTGAAAATGTCGTCCGTTTACATTAATGCACAGCTGGCATCTGCATGCAAATGATTGTCTCACACGTTCAAAACAACCAGGTGTCTCACGAATAATTGCTGCAGCTTCAGCCGCACGGGCAACCAGCTCTTCTGGAGTATCTATTGGTGTTTCGTACACCAAACGCTTCCTCTCCCCCACAAAAAGAAATCCATAGGATTGAGATCAGGAGAACGTGGTGGCCACTGTACTGGTCCACTCCTACCAACGGAGAACCTGTCAGATATTTGTCACATAAAAAATAGTTTCATTTCATCACCTCTTCAAATCCTCAAAGTTTGTATACGGAATTTTTTATACCCTGTATACAGTATTGTGAGGTACACTGTATAGTACTGTACAATAATAGTGGATACCAGGTTACAAAATCGTTAAATTCATGTGTCTCACAACGTTGTATAGGCCTATGACGTAATTGTATTTCGGCAAGGTAGACCATTTAGGGTATTCGTTGATAGGAGAGACATTCCATCTGACGCTGTGAATCGAACTCTAACTATCTCAGTTAGTAGAACATCGGCAGGGAAAACCGAAGACCATGGGTTCGAAACCAAGTGTCGGAGGAATTTTTCTCCTAAAATATGCTCATGCAATGTTCAGCAGAAACAAATCTATTCTGTGTTTTCATGAATACATATCATCATCAACAGTTCTGTCAAGAAAATAACATTCTCCTATTATATTCTAATGTAATATCCATAGGCTATAATGTGGTTCATGAATGCATGTAACCATAGAACAAATAGGCCTATAAAACTTAATTCTGTTCTCTCAAACAAAAATGCAATTGTTTTGGGTAAAACAGATACGAAATTCGTCTTCTGGACATGTATACTTAAGAACAAAACACGTAAACAATAGGCCTGCAGATGTTTTTATTTAATTTTAATATTTGATTGCAACATCCGGTCTCTAACGATTTCACAATAAAATTTCAACATGCTTCTAACGCTAGTTCATAAGTTTTGTCTTGAATGTTAAGCAGATGTTATTGTATATTGATTAAACGCAAGTTTCCTGAAGGACTTACTGGTAGTTTCGGCTCAGCTCTTGGATCGCAAAAGTATTTTATTAACTTACTCATTCGACCTCAATATCATTGCAAGCGATAAAGTATTCATTGTTTGATCTGTATTCCTTGAACGTATGATGAGAGATATAGAAGTATAGACATGAAGGTAGTTATTTGTTTGTTTGCATTATATATCTGCACTTCCTTTGCATGAAATGATATTACTCATTCAAAGCTTATTATGCACTCCAAACTTTCAGGTTCGTCTTATGTTTGTGAAGACAAAGAATATGCCAATATCAAGAGAAGATTCGTCTTTCCTCTAGGGCATGTTGCATTAAATTAACGTACTTGCTTAAAGATAAAGCTGCTACAATCCTATCCCTTATCTGTAGATTTACATGCTGTCTGGAGCATCAGCTCCTCCAGGGAGAGGTTTAATTACAGAAGGTGAATTTAGTTATGCTTATAATCCTGTAGAAGGCAGAGTGGCTCAATGACTCGAAAGTCCTCCTGCAGGAAACTAAGTAATGTACAAGGATATAAAAGAACCGGAAAAGTTTTGTCCAGAGACTCTAATCTCAGCATGCAGTTCATAACCGTAGGTAAATCGGCGATACGAGAGTTACGGTTTATCGTCCCTCCGGAATGACTTCGTGCTCAGATCTGAACCCATGAACCAGACGCGCGCATGTTATCCCTGGACCACTGATGTCGTAAATGTATGATTGAAATGCTAATAATTAATTCAAAATAAAGCAGGTACCAACCTGACAAGCAGGTAACATATGAATTCATATTTAATCAATCAATTCCATAAATAAATATAAATAAATATATATTATTATTATTATTATTATTATTATTATTATTATTATTATTATTATTACACATTCTTGCCATTAAGACAGTGTTTGAACTTGAATGTTACATGATTATACACTTCCTTCTTGTTTCTTCTTCCTTTTCTTTTCCCAAAATCTCTTCATTCTTTGACTGTGTTCCTCTTTCCTTTGTTCGGTCCATATTTTACCTGCTTTCTTGCTTTCTTTTACTTCAAATTTTGTTTCTGAATTTGTTTCTTTCATTTATCGTTTCCCTATTGAGTCCTGCTTGTATAATAAATATATATAGCCCATATAGTATTTATGATATATGTACAATACAGGGTAGTGGAGAATAGATCCACTCTATAACTATAAAGCATGGTTTTATAAGACTCTTGTTTAACCCCTATACATAGATAATTCAGTATAAGTAACATCTTTTATTTTTTAAACATTTGATTAGGCCATCTTAGGACCACGTGATATAGTTTTTTTCTTCTTGTCTTCCTACAACTACTTCATCCTTTACCAATGTTGTTGTTTTCGTTCTTCCGTCCATTTATTTTATGTTTCCTTTTTGATTTCTCTGGAAACTTAGCATCAAAAATTGCTTTCCTAATTGAATTAATTTAATAGGTGCCCTTAAGGCGGGAGGCGGGGTGGGGTCGCCCCTAAGCACCGAAGCCGCAGGCTTATTGTACCTACCTCCGGGATGGAATGAGTTGCGTGCCCATACGCCGCCCAGGACTGCAGATCCCCCCGCAGGCCCCCACGGAGCTCCCCTACATCCAGCAAGCCTTATTACCATGCCACGTATACGCCACCCCCTTCGGTCCCTCCAACCGGAGCCCCGACAGGACCGCGACACACAACACCCCCTTCGGTCCCTCCAACCGGAGCCCCGACAGGTCCGCGACACACCACCAACAACCTCTTGACCACAAACAGCGGGGAGAACGGGAGAGGCCCCCAGAGGGCGCTGACTGCCAAAGCAGACCTGATACCAGAAGTGGAAACGGGATGATGATGAAAAGGGGGAAAGGTGAGATGAAGTGGAGAGTGTTGGTGGAATGAGAGGGGGGAAACGGGAGAACCCCGAGAAAAACCCCCCAAGGCACGGCTTCGTCCACCACGAATGACACACCCGCCGGCCCTGCTTTTCATTGTTTGCAATTTTCTCTTTTCTAATATTTAGTAGTTCCGAATCTTCAACTTCTTTGAAAAATGTTGGTTTAGTTCTTTTATTTACACATTGTTCAAAAACTTGTTTGTTTAGAATCTTTTTCTTTTTTCTAAAGCATGACCAATTTTTCTCTGTTGCTTTGTACAACTCTTGTTATGGCCTCAGTTTACATAATACTTCAAAATGTTACTCCCAAGTGGTCCCATAATTTTCCTTAATTCTATTCTCTGTTCCACTGATTCTCTGTCTGGGAAGGTATTATAGACTCTGTTGCATATAGAACTTTGGGAAGGATAACATTGTCTCAAATAAGCATTTCTGGATATTGGATTTTTATATACAGTTATCGTTGCATGAAATTCTTTTCCCATTTTGTGAACTCGTGTTTTCATGCCCTCCTTTTCTATTGCTGTTTACTGTTATTACTTCAGCTTAGATGTTAACCCTCTTGAATCTTTTATTTTGGGATATTTTAGTTTCTGCAGGTGCACTTTTGGTATTTATGATCCATTCAGTATTTCATAAGATATTTGTAGCTCGATTTTAAGCACATTTTTCAAGTTCTTTTAGTTTGATCCCTCTTCCGGATTTTTTGCTAGTATCACTAGATCATCAGCGGAAGCGAAGTGATTTGTTATAATTCTTTTGTTTGACGCTCCAACTGATTTATGAATTCCTTTATCTATCAATATTTTGACCCATTCTCTTACAGCCTTTTCTAATGCAGAGTTAAGAATCCTGGAGAGAGCCCATCCCATTGTCTTACTCCAGTTTTAATTTAAATTGCTTCTGACAAAATTCTCCTAAGAATGTAATGTTTGTTTTTTATCATCAGTATGTGTAGCCTATTTCATTTGTATTTTATTATAATTATATTATTTTACTTATTTATCAAGTTAAATCTTAGAAAACAGTGAGGTCCGGCTAACATGATAATCTGTGAGATTGGGCTAAGACATAGGTATCAATTTCCAGTGTTTTATTCGAGGGTATATGCCATATATCGTCTGCTGAACCTAAATGCTAAAAGCTTTCTTTCGTAGCCTACATCTTCTTGTTTTGTAGTATTTTAGTCGTTTAATTATTTGCTTATTCGTTTAATTTATTGTTTATTTAGCCATTTCGCTATTGACTTCAGAGGGTAATATTTTCACAAATTCAAATGACCCACCAGATGATTAGTTTATCCCTCAGAAATACATCAAATTACGGCTAGCAAAACTAAAAGCTTCTACGAATTCCAATAGTTTATGCAAAACATTTTGTTGACACATGAATAGAAGCAGTATGGGGTGCCTTTTAATAGACAGTTAAAACCAGCTACTGCAGAATTTTATTAATCAAATCGAGCTTCTAAAAACCAGTAGTTTATCAAGCCCTTGTATTTAAATGTGATCGATGAAATGTATTAGGTATATTTCGAAGAAAATTCTACCTATTGCAATCGATACCATGTCATGACTTTCGAAAAATACTTTATATATCTTTACGTTTCATGCCTCCCTAAGTTCAAAAAAGGTTTGTAATATTTTTATAATATATATTTATCTTTACACACTAGCGGCCGTAATTATGAAGATAATTGAACCAAATTTTATTATGTTGTTTCTAGGCCCAGTAGTTTAAACAAGTTCGTTAATGAGCAAAATTAGCCCAAGGGGAGGGGGTCGTGAGAGGAGGTTGAAATTTTGAAAAATGTATATCTCGGCCCATATGAAGTATAGAGGGGAAACTTTCTTGGAATAAATTAGAGTACTCCCCATGGAGTTCACAGTGACACCAACGATTTCGGGGTACGAGTGGGGGTGGGAGATGGAAATTCGAAATTTTTGAAACCACGTCTTGTGGAGTATCGTTAAAAAGCTCTTGATGAGTACTCTACAAATCAATAACTAGTTTCTCGATAGCTCTCATATGAGGCCAGATTTGAATGCTTGAAAAAATGCTCTATCCTCTTTTTTGCAGTTATTATTGCGGGTTTGTCATGCCAAGGCTAAAGAAGAAGAGTGCTGCGCAGCGACAGTAAATTAAACCAAAAGCATTTCGAAATCTACCTCAGCCTGTAGGCCTACCTAAAGGGATTTTCTTTATTTCATTTTAAAACGCATTTTTAACGATATGCCTTACACCTTTCTTATGCCAAGTTTCATGCTGCATCACCTGGAAATCAACGAAACATGTTGATTTCTTCTCATAAATTAAATTAGGCCAACTTCATTCATAGATTACTTGTATTAAAATTTTCAAAAAATGTAATCAAAAGATAACCCCTCTCCCCACTAAAAGCTTCACGAAACTTATACCCTGTCAGCATTTTAGGACTACAGCACTGCCCGTTTCTTGTAATATTTCCTATATTAATTATTTTGTTCTAATATTAGTATTACTGAATATTGTTACAGACGTGGCCCTGCAGGAAGCATAAGTAGGTAGAAAGTTGCGAGTCAGACGCGAAGAGAGAGAGCGAGAGAAAGACAGAAGAGACAAGAGAGGAGGAAGGCATCGCATCGCTCACATATTCAATCAGTCACCTAGATTTAGAGATGGGAATCTGTTACTTTTTTTGGAACAGTTACGTTACTGTTACAGTTACACGAAAGTAACTGTTATTTATAACCGTTACCTGTTACTTTTTTTGTATATTACGTAGTTAATCGTCAGATCACTTCCCACTTGTAGGGGAATGCCCTTTATCTCCCCCCCCCCCCACAACGGTTATGGACGTAGCCAAGGCTGGGGCTCTAGGGAGGGACCCCCGAAATAAAAAACAGTTGTAAAATTAAGCTTTCAATTAGGGATGATAATCGATAGTTAAAATATCGAGGTTAAAATCGGAGATAACCATCGATATGACGATAATATCGGCCTGAAAACATCGATGTATTTAGACAAAAAACATCGATGTATATTTAAAAAGGGCCATGGTATCAGAAAATTAGGCAAAATTCATAAATAAACAGAAGAATTTCCATGAAAGCAATCGATGTAAAAAATCAATGTTTTGGGAAATTAAGCTCCTGTAAATAAAATTATATCGTAGAACCAAGGTAGCCTATTAATCTTCTTTTTGTTACAAAAACATCCATGTCGGGGAGAAACATCGATGTAGCAAAAACATCAGTTGTTTTCCATCGATGTAAAAAACATCGATTATCGTCATGAAAATAAACTTTTTGGAATTTTCCTGTGGTTTACAGCCTAAAAGATATAAGTATACAAAATTTCTAGTTTCTAGCTCATGTGGAAGTGGGCAAGCATTCATGTCAGTGAGCGAGCCCTTTTTTCGGAGGTTTTTAGGGCTAAAAATATAAAAACTACTTTTTGGAATTTTCCTGTGGTTTACAGCCTAAAAGTTATATGTGTACCAAATTTAAAGTTTCTAGCTGTAATGTCAGTGAGCGAGCCCTTTTTCGGGGATTATAGTGCTAAAAATTTAAAAAAATACTTTTTTGGAATTTTCCTATAGTTTACAGCCTAAAAGCAATGTGTGTACCAAATTTAAAGTTTCTAGCTCATCTGGAAGTGGGCAAACAGTAATGTCAGTGAGCGAGCCCTTTTTCGGGGGTTATAGGGCTAAACATTTTTAAAAATTACTTTTTTTTGGAATTTTCCTATGGTTTACAGCCTAAAAGCTACATGTGTACCAAATTTCAATTTTCTAGCTCTTCTGAAAGTGGGCAAACAGTAATGTCAGTGAGCGAGCCCTATTTCGGGAGTTTTTAGAGCTAAAAATTAAAAAAAAAACACTTTTTGGAATTTTCCTGTGGTTTACAGCCTAATAGCTATATGTGTACCAAATTTCAAGTTTCTAGCTCATCTCGAAGTGAGCGAGCCCTTTTTCGGAGGTTTTTAGGGCTAAAAATAAAAAAAAAATACTTTTTGGAATTCGCCTGTGGTTTAGAGCCTAAAAGCTATATGTGTACCAAATTGAAAGTTTCTAGCTCATCTGGATGTGGGCAAACGTTAATGTGAGTGAGAGAGCCCTTACTCGGGGGTTTTTGGGCTAGAAATTAAAAAAAAAACGTTTTGGAATTTTCCTGTGGTTTACAGCCTAAAAGCTATATGTGTACCAAATTTCAAGTTTCTAGCTCATCTGGAAGTGGGCAAACATTAATATCAGTGAGTCAGTCAGTCAGCCGTGTAGCTTTATATTATAGGGATTTTATTATTAGTAGTAAAATTATCAATATTATTTCGAATAATTTACTACAGTTATTGAATTCACATTTCATGCTATATACCCACATTCTAAGTTTAAATTGTCCAGTAAAGGCAATATCGTATTTTGATAAATTTTTAAGTGGTATGTAAAGCAAGAAATATATATGAGATCAGACAGCATGAATTCTATGCATGAACTCTTGACGCCCATTAATAATTAAAAAAATAACTTTTTAATTTTTTTTTTATTTTTTTTATTCTTATTTTTATGTAATTTTTATTTTTTAATATTTTTATTTTTTAATATTTTTATTTTTTGTTTTTTATTATTTTTATTTTTTTAATTATTTTTGTTTTAATTAAGAAAATAACTTTTTAATTTTTTTATTCTTTATTTATTTTTTATTCTTTTTTTTGAAATTTTAATTTTTAATATTTTTATTTTTTAATATTTTTATTTTTATTTTTTGTTTTTTTATTATTTTAATTTTTTATTATTTTTTATTTTTTAATTATTTTTGTTTTTCAAATATTGGAAGTAACAGATGTAACGGAACGAGGCGAAAGTCACGGATAAAACACTTGTAACAGAAATATTAGAATTAACTGTAACAGGTCAGAGTAACTGGAGCAGGTGGAAATAACAGTAACGGGTCCAAATAACTGGAGCAGGTGGAAATAACAGTAACGGGTCCAAATAACTGGAGCAGGCGAGAGTATCAGTAACAGGTCAGAGTAACTGGAGCAGGTGGAAATAACAGTAACGGGTCCAAATAACTGGAGCAGGCGAGAGTATCAGTAACAGGTCAGATTAACTGGAGCAGGTGGAAATAACAGTAACGGGTCCGTGTAACTGGAGCAGGTGAAAATAATGTAACGGGTGTAACTCTCGACACGTTACTTTGTTCCAGACCAGTTACATTCGCTCGACACCGACAAATTTCTCAACGCAACTAATAATAACAATAATAATAAGTAAATAAATAAAATAAAAATAAAAATAAAAATAAAAGTATTAAAAAAAACCCTGAGAAAAAGGAGAGCTGCTGAGAAATTTGGAGAAACTATACAGAATTCTTATATATTTATATATATTTACACGCTAGCGGCCGTAATTTTGAAGATATTTGAACCAAATTTTATTATGTTATTTCTAGGCCCAATAGTTAATGAGCAAAATTAGCCCAAGGGGGGGTCGTGGGAGGGGGTTAAATTTTGAAAAAATTATATCTCGGCCCCTATGAAGTATAGAGAGAAACTTTGTTGGAATAAATTAGAGTACTCCCTATGGAGTTCACAGTGACAGTAACGATTCGGGGGTTTTAGGGGTACGAGTAGGGGTGGGAGATGGAAATTCGAAATTTTTGAAACCACGTCTTGTGGGGTATCGTTGAAAAGCTCTTGATGAGTACTCTACAAATCAATACCTAGTTTCTCGATAGCTCTCATATAAGGCAAGATTTGAATGTTTTAAACAAGTGCTCTTTCCTCTTTTTTGCAGTTATTATTGCGGGTTTATCATGCCAAGGCTAAAGAAGAAGAGAACTGCGCAGTGACAATAAATTAAACCAAAAGTACTTCGAAATCTACCTCAGCCTGTAGGCCTGCCTAAAGGGATTTTATTTCACTTCACACAAATGCAATTAATAGGAAATGATCAATCTCCGCCATTTCATGCAGATGTCTAAACTTAAATAGATGAATTTTCGCTTCTCATTGCAATGATTGCTCGATGGCGTAGTGGGTAAGATGAAGGTTGAATAGTAGGAAAGGGTAAAGAAGTGGTGAAGGGGGGGAGTCAGAATTTCCAATACTGCTAGTTGTTCCACCATTCACATCTAGATGTCTGGAGTGGGAAGAGCTAAAGGGACGACCTGATTTTCCCTCGTTTTTTAATAAAAAAAATCCCGGGGGAGGACCCCCATTTTTTGGATTTCCAAATAATAGCAAACTTTCGTCTGTGTCGGTCCCTCCTTTCAGTATTTTCTGGTTCCGCCTTTGGTTGAGACGAAAATAAGCTATCCTAGGAGGAGCTTTGGTAACCGTTACTTTTGATTTTTTGTAACAGGTCGTTACCGTTACATACATGTAACAGTTACAAAGTAACAGTTACAAGAAATATTCCCCATCTCTACCTAGATTCGGTCGGCGGCAACAGAGCGCCAGCAAGGCTATTCAGTCACACGATCTGCTACCTGCTCTACAAGATGCAACTTCTTCCGGCATTCCTTTTGGCGGCTGTCTTCATCGCCTATACCACCGCTACCCCAGTCCAGAGCTGCGAAGGTAATTTATCCACTAGTATTTTATTTATATAAGCATTTATGCACTGAAAGCTGTTGTATAATGAAGCTGTTATGCTAATGTGGGTTATGTTATGTAGGCTATGGGTTTGTTGTATTTTTCAAGCTAGGTCAGTGAGTTCAAGCGTTGAAAATTTTCCCCCGATTACGTATTAAGAAAAATATTTTAAGTATTATACAATGAACCATTATATTTTATACCGGAGATATTGTATTAATTACCCATGTTAGAATATACCCCATTATCATTTTTTCTAGGACACAAGAGACTTGAAATTTCAAATATTAAATTACCTCGACTATTGTTTACAACTGTGTTATATTAATTAATAGTTACAAGTATTATATTTTCCTAAAAAGTATTAATACTGGTACCAATATCTTCAAAAATATTTTGTTTAGTAACATATCTGTGAAAATAGAAACGTTGCAGTCTTATTGTACACCCTATAATTATAGAATAGTACAATTTGGATTGTAAAATTGGTATAAATTTACATTAAATATTCTATTGTTTAATAAATAACGGCATAATAATAAAAATGTTTACCTTTAGCTTAAATTACAGATATTGGCTTGAGCTAATATGTTACCGTACATCTTAATTTTTAATAATTATGACTAATATAGTTTTTTATGATAATGAAATATCTATAATTTTAAGAAGTGCATTCGAAAATTGATTATAAGTGGTAAGCCTTTTTAAATAATTGGTACAGTATTATAATTGTGGCTTGCTAATAAGGAAATGGAAAAACTGAAGATAAAAAAAAACATTCGTTCACAGTATTTCATTCTTAAACGAGTTATAAATTTACTACAACGGTAGGCCTACTTTTTTTTTCGTACCAACAAATTTTAAGCCTTTACGCATATTATTCTTTAAATTCTACGTAAATTGATGGATGAATAAGTAAAGATTTTTCTAATGGAAATTTGATTAAATTCAAACATCTTGCGTTAGGCTAAGAAAATTGTTAGTAAACATAGTATTTTCATCGCTTTTTGTGCCATCGGAAATGCAAGGGCCCAGGGCAGTTTCCGTTAAACCAGGTTTCCGTTTATTGAAGGTGTGGCATAAAAATTATTATTGCATGTAATATCATAAATAAAACAATACAGTGCATTTTATTCACACTGTATTTAAGCACATGCAAACAAAATTTCTTAGATATTAGTCTTCTTACTTGCAATGTATTTATTCAGTTATAAGTAAGAATCGCTTTTACTTCCATGTTAAGACAAAGGACAGCTTTTGTCTTTGAACCTATAATAACAACTAGTAGGCCTACTGTGCAATCTAGGGTCCAGAAGGATAAAGAATTGCAACATTAAATAGTGAGATGCCGTTATAAGCTTGATTCCGAAGGCGACTGACAGTTCGTGGACAGAAATAATAATAATAATAATAATAATAATAATAATAATAATAATAATAAAATCTTTATTTATTCTGGCAGAGTTAAGGCCTTAAGGCCTTCTCTTACATTCCACCAGAGACAGAAAAAAGGAACAAACAAATACACTAACATAGTTCTATAAGTAGTAAGAATACATTAATTATATACATATACAGTAGATAACCGAGTCTATGTTGCATGAAATAAAACTATTTTAGCAAAGAAATAGAGCAGAAACAGCAATTTTAAGATGTTAGGAAAGTATTCTAATTTCCGGATAAAGTTGAATTGCACTGCATTTCATGCAAAACATCACTCAAATTAATTTTATGCAGTGCCAGATAATATTGGTAATACGATGAGTTATGGAGGATGGTTTCCATGATTACGCACTATGTTTATTCACAGAAAAAAGTTCAAAATAGTTAATTTTCAGTTTTTCTGCTTTCTTCTTAAACTATAGAAACCATATAGTAATTTTTGCTGGAAAGTGTCCCAAGCACTGGGAAAATGAGAATGGAGATGTCACTTTTCTAACCTATTAATGGCAGTCTCTGAACACAAAATGACTGTTGGAAGGCGAGAATTACGACTGGCAGTGCATTGCGCATGGGTCACATGGCCCAGAAATAAGGACTGTAAACTTGACGGCGATCAACACTGCTACACTGTTCCTAACCTACTGCAGCCAACCTGTCACTAACACTAATATCAATATTCCTGACCTAACTGCAACAAACCTAGCTCTACATGTCACTAACACTAATTTCACTATTCCTAACCTGACTGCCACTTACCTAGAATCGGAAGTTGGTGTGTAGTGCGGGGCGAAAGTATGCGGAGTGCGCAATGAAGGAAACTAAACCCGAAATATGACCATTCTAAGTCTGTGCAAAATCCTCGATAACTAGTGTAATATTCTTTTCCACTACATTTTTTTTATATAAAGAGAAAAGCCTCGGAAAAGAGGTTGATACCTATTGATCGTAAATAAAATAATAACAAATAAAACATAACAACTCTGACAGTATTCTATACGAATGTTTTAGCTTTTTAAACAATAACTTTCAAAACTTGGTAAGTAAAATTTAGGAGGAATTTTCGACTAGGTCTCATATGGTTATGATTAAAGTAACAAGCGCATGGAAATTCACTGTATACAATTGTGAAGAGAAGATGTAATGTTGAAGACAGTCAAATATTAGCACAGAGTTTAGGAGAAAAGAAATCTTTTGTATGGAAATCAGATGGGGTAAAGAAAAATATGTTGAAGTATGCAACTATAAAGAAATAGTAGGCATTGCTTGGTGGAGGTTGGGATATGGAAACCAAAAGGCAGAAGAGAAATCTTTGAAAAAGGCATTTGCCCCTTGTGTAATCTGAGGGAGGATGCCAAACACATTTTGACTGAATGCAACAGGACAAGTTAGTTTAGGAAACAGCTGCTTGAAATTTATTTTAATAATATTATTCAAGATATTGCTTGCATCAAAATAATTAAAACACATAATGATAAAATCCTCAGACAAATAGGAAAGTACGTTTTCAGAGTCACAACACCATGGGAGGGGTCCGTCAAGAATAACTCAACGTGGTCTCTTGCAACTAGTTATCAGTGGAATTTTATTCTGTTTTTTATGTTTCTTTGTCTGTTTTATGTTTGGTTTTGTTTTTGTTTGACGCTTACAAAGATCCCTGTAAATAGCCTACGCTACACCAGGGATGCGAGTATCAATGCATAAATTTATTATCGTATTATTATTATTATTATTATTATTATTATTATTATTATTATTATTATTATTATTATTATTATTATTATTACATCCGCCTTCTAAATTACATGAATACCTCATGAAAGCAAACTCGACCTTTTCACAAGGCTTAGATACTTACTTATCGCATCCGGTATAAGTAGGGCATATGCCGAGCAGGTTCATCTTAAAATCTTAAAATATTTCCTTGCTATTGCTAGATAAGATAAGAAATTATATCCATGTTACCATTATCACTTTGGGGAGAATTCGTTTACATATTACAAATCTCGAAATTCTGCTGAATGTTTACGTCCCTTAGGGTACACAATATCGCAACAGATAACAGCCCGGTCGCTAGAATTGCACAATGTAGATTAGGTATTCTCTTACATAAGCAACCAGATAAAAATGCAATGTAGTTTGTGTCACTACCACTACCAGCAATCCTGATAAATATATGAGCTTGAAGGCAATACATTTCTTCATAGACTTAGTGGCTAGTCGAATTTAGAATCTTTTAACAGGCATACAAACAAGAAATGTAGTCTTGTATATTTGTGTTATGTTGCGACAGTATCCAGACTTAAAATGGTATCGCAAGGGAAATCATCCCCGCATACAGATACAATATTCTCTCAAAGCAAATATATAATGGTGTAAATCCACTTGGCATAGTTAGTTGAGGTCCTGCGTCACAAACCGGAAGATCACGGGTTCGATCCCTGATGAGGTCGTAAGGATTTTTCAATAAGTATCAGGAACAATCCTGGGGGTTTAGGTGAGTAAGGCTGACTACCTTACTGCCTGCATATGCCACATGTCCAAAATTTGGGATCTTCAACCTCCTGCAGTCCTAAAGGCCTCTGAGCCCGTATAGGGACCTTTACTTTACTTAAATATATCTGGCTGTAGCAAAAAGCTTTAACGAGAGCATAATGTTATAAGAATTTTTTTCATTATCATCTTTATTATTATTATTATTATTATTATTATTATTATTATTATTATCATCATCATCTTCATCTTTGCCAGACCAGGGTTATTGTCATATCAGGTTCATCCAATCAAATTTTCTTAATACTCATAACAAACAAAATAACCGGTAGGCGAATAACATTACGAGTAGTTCATAACAGTTTAGTCATAAGTCTGTGAATAACACAACAAATATTTAAATCCGTCGCTAGAGGCATTTTACCCTAAGGGGACTCCTATCCTCAAAATACAACGATAATTTCCTGTTCTTTTTTTTTATTTTTTATTTTTTTTTTAATATTGCATCGAGTAGATAAGGACATCAAAAATATGTTTCAATATAATTCATAATAATATACTGTGATTACAAATATTTTATTTATATGGTAGGTGAAAAATTCATAAACTAATAAATTATTGTTATTCATAAACTATAAATTTACAGAATAATAGGATTCTGTTGATCCTAGATAGTCTTGTTTGTAATCCCTAAGCCTTGTAGGAAGATTTCATAACAAGCGTAACTAATTTTCAGTGAGTAGTGATTTAAGCGGAACTAAAATCCACTAAGCCATCGCATTAGTTTTAGTGTGTAAGTATATTACGGTAATCACAAAAGAAAACATGGATTAGTAATCTTAACGATACAACAGCTGCAATAGACCTACTTGATAATTACATCATCTGACAATTATTTAACATTCCACATACGATGATTGATTTTGTAATAGAAGCCGAAACCGAGAGGAAGACATTTCCGAGGAATTTATGCCTCTTTCACCTGATATTTGGCTGGTTGTCCAACCAACTCTCAGAGAAAATGGGTTTCCTCTATCACGACACATGCCTAAACAGTAATTGTAGTTATTTACTGGTCTAAAATCGTGTTTTAAAATTTCAAACAGGGGTAAAAGATAAAAATTCAAATAAAGAAGGTAGGTGACAGATCAAATTCTTGCAAAGGAAGATCACACATTTATCCATTCAGCATTACAGTAATTTAGTCAAATTCATTAGGCCTACATCTACAACTGCATCTGGATTTGTTTGATAATAATGATGATGATGATGATGGTAATAATAATAATAATAATTTAAAATCATAAACACCATGAATGTATACACAGAGTCAATTCACATTTGAAATTGCATATACAGTGCGTTTCACGTAAGAGTTAGCCAATCGTGCGGGTTTCTGCGTCGCGGCGGCCACAGCTCTAACTCCCGAGCGATCGGGTGAAATATCTACGGAAATAAAACTGCTAGCGGTGTAATGATTCAGGTTCTCACGATTACAGTTAAAATTACACTGGAAAATAACGAAGTACCTGATCACAAGAGATGTTGGAAATGTCCTCCTCTTGCATCCACACAACACTGGCACCTTCTTAGGAAATATTCTTCCACGCACTTAAGTTCAGCTTCCAATATAGAGTTAATTACTCTTGTAATATTGTCTTTAAGTTCTTTCTTTCTTTCTTCTTTCTTTTTCGTAGTTTTACCTCTCCCTTTTAGGATTGTCTTTAAGTTCTTCTAATAGTATATGACTATTATTTATGGGGGAGATTGAAAAATAAGTGTCAAGTTCAAACCCCCATACATTAAAATAACTTACTACATACTAGTTACTACTTACTATGCTGCCTATTATTCTATATCAGAATGTGAAATGAGAAAGGTGTATTTCCCATGCTTAGGGCGAAGAAAATTACGTGAGTGCATTACATCATATTTATTTGGATTAAGTATTCTTCGGGGATGCGTTTCGAAACGTGGTACCAGTAATGACTTTATCTTCATTTTAACAGCCACTTTATATGAAGAGAATGCCAGTTTTCCCGATTTTATTGAAAACGTCTCTTGGTTTTGTTTAAATTTGCTGCAAGAATTCCATAATATGCATAATATATTAAACTATGTGGTATAATGTACTAAGAACCAAAACTTTTGTTTGGATAGAGGGAGTTAGGCCTATGTGGCATCGTATTTTACAATTCCTGAATTTTTATAACGTGGTAGTGTATTTCCTACATTCTCAATGCTTTATTGACTTTCATTATGATGCCTCTGTCTCTGTCGTAAATTCGATTCAGAAAATGCTGTAGTTTTCATTATTGTAAGCAGGAATCTAATTTAAGACCATGACTTGACTCCCTGTGTCTGAAGAATGCTGAGAGTTAATGATGACTGTGTTACCTTGAAACTTGTCTGCATATTATGTAAAGTGTGTTCTTCCTTACCCTAGTCCCAGTGCATCTCGACAGAAAAATATACGCGCACAAAACATTGGGATTTTTAAACAAACGAAACTAGAGCAATAAAAAGAGAGAAATCACTAATTAGTGCTACGTGTAGAAATGAAAGTAAGGTGAGCAAGAAATAGCCTGGGGATCTGTCACTGAAATGAAAATTACTGTCACTTGTTTCATAGAATAAACATGTAAAATTCTTATGCTTCGATGAGTTGTTTCTTAGACGAATTAAAATAGGATATTATAACCAGTATCAAATTTTCCAGACTAGGGATGTTGGAAACGTTAATTTTTCGGTTATTCTGTAAAATCTTCCATTCCACACTTGGAATTATAATAATATTTTGAAACGTTCGTGGATAGACTATTTATAATCTCTCAGCTTGACATGAATTAAAATTATTTAAACTATTAATATACTACACACTGTAGCTTGCTGCTTGCTATTTAGAAGTAGAGGTTATGTACAGCTGTGTAGTCGGGAAATTTGTGTTGTGCCCGTCACTGATACAGTCTGACTCAAGGATATAAAAAAGTGTATATATTTGTTTAATGAAAACCCTTCTCTCATAGTAGCCTAATAGCCTAAATTCTGCAAGACATATTCTACAAAACACTTAATCTCTTTGTACACTGCAGGGACATAGCCAGGGAGGGGTCCGAGGGGCCTAGCTCCTCCCAAAATAAAAAAAGAATACCATTGCATAGGCAAATATTTAAGTTCTGAAATAGGATTGTTCATTTGAAAAATTGTACACTATAGCTATGTAACTGGAGACTAGTCGGTCTTGATCATTGGCGTTCAAATGCGTTATTAGTTAAACCCA
This sequence comes from Ectobius pallidus, assembly GCA_964059195.1. Classification (NCBI taxonomy): domain Eukaryota; kingdom Metazoa; phylum Arthropoda; class Insecta; order Blattodea; family Ectobiidae; genus Ectobius; species Ectobius pallidus. The sequence goes on from CAXKWD010000008.1 coordinate 88,596,759, forward strand.
TTACACAAATTATTTTTTAAATCATGTTTATTTTACCAAATTAATTTGTCGTTTTAATTGTGTACACTCACCTTAAGACAATATTTTTAGCATTTTGTATAAGGCTATTTTAGATATGTAAATATTTTGAAAGAGATAAAATTTAGTCTTGTTTAGTCACAACGAACACACTATTTCACTTTTGCATAAAGTGTTACTTAAGCTAAATGTATAAACCGGTAAGTATGTAACTCCTTTTTCATTTCAGTAGATTGAAATGTACTTCTCAATTGGCATTATCAAATAAATTGTTTATCACCCTTATGGCATTTTACATTAGACTAACAGTACTTAACAGCTGTAAAATTAAACCTTCAAATTTAATTTCAATGTTTTTTTTTTTCTAAAGTGCTTTTGTTTTGGAACAGTAAAAGGTGTGTTGCCTGTATAAGAAAAGCTATTTTGTTTCTAATTGAAAAAGGACGTTAAAATGAAATTCGAAGGCTTAATTTTACCCAAAAATTCGGGGGAGTACCGCCCAGATCTCTCGAACGAAAATCCGGCTAATACTCAGGTCCGAATTCATGAATAAATCAAACTGTCTTCCTTATGTTTACTCTCGAAATGTTTGAGATGACAGTGGCCAGAATTAAATCCCTGCTCACTTGTAGGCCTAGTAATTCTGACTGAATGGCACAGTAAGTAAAGTACTAAATTTCTATTCCAAGATAGTTCGATTCTGGCCCAAATTGAAGGGGTAGGCTGTAGATTTGTAGGCATGCAGAAGAACTCCAGCGGGACAAAATTTCGGCACACGCAACAGTCACAGACAATAAATAACAATAAAACCAAATCAAACCAATCGTTTCTCCCACTACATATTTTTAACCATTTAAGACTTAACATGTCAGTATACCCTATATGTCGTGCAAAAGTTTGCAAAATAAATTTACTTAATGGAATTAGTATGCAAGTAATAAGTGACTTCAAGGTAGGTAGACTAAATTGGCACTTTGTATTGAGCAGTAATAAATGTAATTATTGCAAGAAGATTCTATTAAAACGATGAATTGATAATAATGTTTATTGTTCGCCTTGAAAAACACAATTCATTTCTCCAAGAAAAAATAATGCACTGTGTTTGGAATGGTACAGTGCAGTGAATGCAGTGAACATCTGAATATTCTTATCTCTAAACATTAAATATTAAATTCTGGGATTGTGTAGCCTGTTTATTTGTGTAGGCTATATGTTATGTTAGGCCTTGCCTACAACTTGCATAATAGATGTGTGAGCTTTTTCCATTGCAAATTACACTGTCTTCTATTAAACCCAGGTATAGGCTACAGAGAAGTCTTTCTGGCTAGATAGGCATTTTTTTCCCCGACTACTATTCCATTTTAGGATGACCTACATGTGTACAAAATTTGAGGGTGGGTTTCGACATGAAGGTTCGTACCATCCCCTTGTAAGACTTAGGCCATTCAGAAAGCTGAAGTCGTTAACTATAACTCAACATGGTCACTTGCTACTAGTTACAATGGAATTTTGTTCTGTTGTTTATGTTTCTTTGTTTGTTTTACTTATTTATTTTATTTTGTTTTGTTTTTGTGTGATGATTAGAAACTTCAATTTGCGACATGTATGTTTCAATCATTGCCTTCATTCATCAAGCATGCTATGGTTTAGTTTGTTATCCATGAAATAAGCATTCTCATTTGCTAGCTCCTAAGGACTTGATTTCTATGATCTATGTACCTTTCGATCATGCTTTCTGATGTCATTACCGGTTATTTAGTCAACTGCCTAGTTCACTTCACCTGAAAATGTATTTTTGGACTAGGGTATAGATTTTTACATTATCCTACTAATTTTATTATTAGTAATAATAATAAAAATAATATTAAATTAAGGCAATAAATTTTGAAGTTCGTCAAAATGTTAAATATTTTAGTGCCGTATTCAAATTTAATTATTTAAAATCGTAAGACAGATGCTACCGAAAAATAAAAACATCAGCATATTTGCCGAAGTCTGCCCTCTTCAGAGGCAAAGTACGCAATAAAATTGGTGTAGACTTAAATAATTCTGGGAGGGAGAGATCAGGTTGGTTTAAATTTTTCCTGGAATCAATCAGCTGTTATTTAAAATATTATACATAAAAAGTTTCCTTTACTTTTTCAACAAATATTACTTTACAGTTACAGCCATAAATCCTTCCATTTGAAGTATACTTTGGTGAGTAAAAAGTAATAGTGTTCAATACTCTTTCAAAACTTAACTTAAAATTATTTCGTAATTTCGGATGTAATTTTTTACATTTCGCATTTGCTTGCAAGAAACATTGCCTTTTGTGTTTAATATGAAAATAATTAAACGAAGTGGCCCAGACCCGAGTTTGATGTAAATGCTGTTATCAGAACAATAACAAAATTAAGGTGAATCCAGATCTAGATCGGCCATGACCTTACCACATTCTCTACTGGAGAAGTGAACTGTGCATTCACACTTTGAGAACACGTTTGAAGTATGCTGCTTCAAGTGGTAAGCATACAATTTATCTGAGTAAACAATGTGTGGGACTATGAGACTAGTTTTCAAGTCCCCTATACCTTAATTAGAAGCAAACATTGCGATTTTCATTAATTAATCGCAACACGCCACAATTTGTCTTGATAACAGGTACAGCAGACCTTTACACGCCACAATTTATGTTAATAACAGGTATACCAGACCTTAATGCCCCACAATTTATCTTAATAACATAGCAGGAAGTTATCTTAAAAGTACTAGTTTCATTTTTAAGCCTACTTTACGAATAAAATGGAGAAAAATTAATGAAATCCATTACTAGAAAAGTATATTTATTAGAATATCATATTACTTCAGTGTATCTATGTAAGACTTATGTGAAAAAAAACACGCCAACAAGCTCCATAAGTTAGACTAGGAGGAAAAAATCACCGTAGGTCTAATTTATTTTATTTACAGGAAGAAAGTGTGAAAATAACCTTTTAAATAGTAATTTTTATACCTCTGAACGTTTCTTTTCGTAAAATCTTTTTCTTGAAAGATAATGGATAGTAGTAAGGTGAGAACAAATGTATTTAAATGTTCTGGTGGTCAAGTGACTAATACGTTAACTTCAGGGGAGGGCATAATTATATATATTTTTAAATCTACTCTATACATGCTTCCCTGATTTCTATATTATAAGGCCTTACCTATTGAAGTTTTCATCCATTTACCGTGACGTAGTAAAGTAAAGTGATCCCTATACAGGCCATGGAGGCCCTGAGAGTTCCATGAGGTTGAGGCTCCCAGATTTTGGACATTCAACACGTGAAGGTGGTAAGGTTGTCAGCCTTACGCACCGGCCGCCTCTGATAGAGGCTGAGTCGACCCCAGGGCCATAGTGCCACCAGAAGTTTTAGGTCAATTGAAAAACTCAAATGACGTCATCGGGAATCGAACACGCGACCTTTCGGTTTGTAGCTCAGCGCCTCAACCACTACGCTACAGCGTACCCCATTTACCGTGACATATCTTCCTTAATCTAGCAAAAGAAACCTTAAACCAGAAAACTTAAAAATAGGCAGGCAAAAAAAACTCGAAAATGTTTAAATTAAGCACAAATGTAAGAATTTTTAATCAATCTTGCTTAATTCTGTAAGTATTCTCTAAATATTCACAATAAATATAAGTCGATGTCAGGAATCTCTCATGATGAATTCGTTGCTCCAAACTTTATGGATTAAATCCGGTACTTCTTCTTCCGAAAAAAAGTATTTGAACTTCATGGCTTGTTGATAGTTAAGCTTCAAAGGCCATGTTTTCTCTTTAGTATACGGTAGATCATGCAATTCGTTCAATGTAAGACATTTGAGATGATACTCGTAGTGTGTTTAATTGCCTGATTAGGTCATTTGGGACGGTCAGTTAGGAAGATATCGTTTAAGACTTCCAATATTTAAATCTCTCACATAAAGAAACCAACGAATGATCAGTCATTTCTGACCACACATTCTATATATGAAAATTCAATGACAAGTATTCCGCTTTTCCTCCAACCATTGGCTACCGCTTATCCTAAAACAAACAATGGATTAGAATATTCGTTCACATTAATTTAATAAGCAGTTCTTTGCCCAACATCCAAATGTACATTAAGTAATTGGCGTTCTTTTTTAGTTCAAAAATAAAGTACGCAAAAAATGCAGTAAGTTAAAAAGAAACCGTGTAACGCACCTCGTAAAACACCAAAGAAAGGGAGATGGATTTAATTAAAATGTTGACGCATATACGAAAGGGGAAGTAACAATAATATAATATTTAAATATCCTTCGTTTCTTTACGATAAATCCGTCTTAAATTAGCAAAATCATGATTATTGTTCTCTTGATTACACGTTTTAACAATAAGGAAAAAAACACTTTTAATCAAACCATGGAGTCTGTTCCAAGTCTGCATAAAATGAGAGAGAACGTTGATTTTGCAACAGTCCCAAACAACCTACGGAAATGTGATGCAAGTAGGTGGGTTCGTCCTGAACATCCAAGCTTGACAGTCTCAGATATCTAGGGAAATCGTCCCAATGGTAGGCATACGCAGAGTTCGTCTCGAAAGTACCTCACAGTACATTCAATCTGCTTAAGTCAGCCAGGGATGAGCATCCGCCGATTATTAAAAAGAATAGGCCTATGCACTCGTATAGTAGGCCTACAGCGAGACTCGAGTGGAAGAATGGAAGGGATGAGCTTTCAACTGGTTACTGTACTTAGGCCCTAAAGGAGATTTATTTTATGATAGACTTGCGGGGAGAACAGAGGCAACGTTATTATACTCAAGGACGTGATTCAAGCGTGATCTAACACCCTTCTGCCCATCCCTGTATGTCTTGAGTTGCCTATTACGAAACATAATATTTGCAATACCACTGCTAAGCACATGTAGTGTAAATTTTTATAAAATACATTTTTATACATCCATAATTGTATTCTATATTCTGAAATGAACGTCTCATTAAGGATGGGTTTTCTATTGTGTAGGTTATTGAATGTTATTCATTTAGAAATGTTGTCAGATGAAAGTTATTAGGGAAAATCCTGCATTTTTGGCAGTTTTTCGATATTTTGGAAACTTTGAAGCTTCATATCTCAGCACGTAATTGGTTTTAAGGAACGTTTAAACAGTGCAAATGGTAGGAAATTTAATGCTCTTTAACTTTTATGATGGAGTGTTTTAGGCCAAGACGTGGTTTTTAGTAGTTATAAGGAAAACACTGAAAAAAGTTCAAAAATTTCAAGATCTTTCGGCTGCCCTGAATTCGCACAGGGTTCTCGAATTGGAAAACTTGGATTCTATACCACAGAATACCCATAATAGCCTATACAATGTATTAAAAAATCATTAACTTCGGACTTTTTTCCAGGCAACCCCAATTTTCAGTACCTGGTGAAATAAGTACCTGCGAAATAAGGAATTTGAAACTTGGCGTTCTTTGCCCCAGAAAGGAAAGGGTGTCGTACGCCATGCAATAAATGGCTCAGTAAGTAAGGATTGACGAGTAGTGAGTGGAAGGATGCAATTAAGATGACAGCGAATGTTTGTCCAGTTCGTGCTCTACCAGGCAGGTCCCAAGACGGTCACCATTGCCGTCGTTGCGGCAGTGAGAAAGAAACTCTTGCTCACGTCTTGGGGGCTTGTCCTTATGGTGAAGTGTTGAGGAACAGTCGCCTTCACAAGATCCGAGCATTAATTGCAAATGCCCTGCGGAAAAATCATCATCAAGTAGCTGAAGAGGTCTACGGCGTTTCTGAAGGTGGCTCTTCTAGAAGAATTGACATCATCGCCATTCCACCAGGCTCAACCAATGGATATATAATTGATCCTACAATTAGGTTTGAAACATGTAGCACCCAACCTGCAGAAGTTCATGCTGAAAAATGTCGTATCTACGAACCCACCATCGCATACTACAAAGGAAAATACTCCCTTTCTTCTATTAGGCCTACCATCTTTGGTCTGATGGTGGGTGCAAGAGGGACAATTCCTTCACTCTTTGTGGATTTCTGCAGATTCTTCCATCTGAACAGCATTGTCATAAAAGAAGTGTCTCTGACAGCCCTGAAACGTTCCCTCTCTATACTCAGGAATCACTTATATTCCTAATTTGTATATATTTGTCTTCTGGTTTTTTCTTGTTGTTTCATAAGTTTTCTTGATATAGGCTTAAAGTAGGCTAGTTAATGTGAGTTTTTCTTAATGTTTATTGAAAATACTTGTAAACACTTCTTTGTGGTGTAAATTATCTTTTTTTTTCTATTACGCTTTGTCTTAGGGCAACCCTTAACTGGAGGAAAGCTGAATGTGAATAAATAACATTAAAATATAAACTGACCGGCAAAAAAAAACCGATCACTGTAAAATTTGTTGTACTTTTAACATTAAACATAATTTTGATTGGATGTTTATACATTGTTTTTGCTGAGGATGAATTATTATTTTTAATGGATCATTAGCTATAGATACAGCATATCTGCTTTCTTCATATCTTCACTTTATCACCAAACAAAACAAAACAAAAAAAAAAACATCGCAATACGGTGATTCCAATATGATTATAAGCACTAGCTTGTCGTACACATTGCTAGGTGTTTCATTGTTGTATTGCGTCATTTCCTTCCAAACTGAACTGAAACTGTCTCCCTTCGCACCGCAGTGATTTTGTCAGTAAGTTTAGTTGAAATTAATGTCTCTCAGTCCTGAAGATTTTGCCAAAGCTGTTGCTAAAATTGATGATGGATGCAGCCTCCGTTATGCCCCTGCAACCTTAGGTTCACCATTCACCACGGTGCAAGAGGCAAAATGGGGAATTAAGTGTGAAATGTGTCATTACATTTTAATCTTAAAAACGTATACAATTGCAGTAATTTTATTTCAAGCACTAGGCCTACTACATAATTTTTATTTAAACTTAATTTTAAAAAATGTCTTTAAGTGATTGGTTTTCTTTGCCGGTCAATGTAAATCAGGGTTGCCAGATAGATACGTAGAACAGTCGTACCAATATTCGAAAATAGTCGTATGCTAGTTAAAATTGTCGTATACTTTGTGATTTTTCAGTGTAATGAGCGTATTGCGTTAATAATAATAATAATAATAATAATAATAATAATTAAATATCGGTATTATACACCTCAATGTCATTTAATTGTTAATAAATCATCTTATTTTTAAATGATTGGGCTTGTTTCATTATCTTCCGATGGGCTAAATTTGATAAATACAATGAAATTAAATAAATAAATAAACAGTAGTTGCCACAGTGGTATTGCTTAAAACAAAAACCATGAGAAAACAAAGAGCTGTGTATATATATATATATTTATATAAAGATTTAAAATTCGTCAGTAGAGTGATTAAAAAATATAAAACGCTATGTTAAAAACAGTCGTACGACTCATGGTTGCGTCGTACGTCGTACAAATCTATGAACGACTATAGTCGTACGTATGGCAACCCTGATACAAATTCTAGTTATAATCAGCCTTTCAGAACTGAATGTATATGTTTATATAAGCAATCATATAGTGAAACTATCAGTGGGCTCTAAGCTTAAATTCGATCAGAAAAATTTCAGCAGAATTGCTGTTTTTCGTCAATAATAATCGTAAGATGTGCATAAAAATTATCATATTTTACATAAAGCATTACGGTATTAATTTTATATCTCGGCTTCTAACAGTGTTTTGATGTGACGCATTTATACGTCAGTAAAAGTGAAAAGATTAATACCTGGCGTTCATATGTATGACAATCCCCTTACTCTAATTCGATAGGTCTTATATTAAATTACCACAATTAGCTACCACTATCTATTAGGCCTACGTTGAATACTGAAGCTAGGCTATATATAGGCTATAATATAGTAAGTATAATAAATATTATATTTTAGGCCAAGGCTATTTACCCTTAAGATCAATTAACCCTAATTAGTAGCTTACACGTAATGCAACTACACATTATTTCGCAAATCAAAGGCAGTGGCAGGGCCTGACCTGAACGATAGTATTATAATTACTGTTCTCTCTAAATCATTATTTACTGTTCATATTCTTCTTTCCCTGAGTTTTCTCTCCCTTGTACATTTTCGCGACTCACACCGCCCAGGCCTTGAAGGATCGGGATCCCTCGGAGGGAGATTTTATGGCTCAAATACATACTTTTTTGATCAGACAAGGACATGGAGGGCCTCTCCGGGTGAGTGATCAGCCCAATGCCGGGGCCACCACCGAGCCATCACCAGCACATTGACGACACACACTCACACTCATTCCGAAGAAGGCGAAGATGGATGAAAATGATAATAACGGTCAGATGATATTTGGGGACCAGGTGGGTCTAAAGTTTCACAACATGCGTCCCACAGGTGAGAAAAACCACCTACGAAACTTGTCCCGACCACGAATCGAACCCGGTCCCGCCCCAGTGATGGGCATTTACTGCTCATACCGACAGAAGAAATTTTAAGTGCCGGTACTAGCCTATGAGTCGTATAAGTACAGGCCTATTACAAAATGCATTACTCATAGTTACAGTCCCATATTTGTCCGTATTTACTGCATGGTTAAAAAATAATTTCAATACAAACTGTTTGTCCAGGGTTTTATTAAAGTTTAAATTCTACGAAGGAAAGTTGAATTTAATTAATGCGAGTATGTTCTAAGAAGTGTTTGTTCTGCAGATAATGACTAACTCTTCCAGAAATGGGACATTCTTTCGTACAGTTGCATTCAGCAATAAATTGTTGCTTATGAACCCACTTGCTGATGAACTTCAAAGATAAAAGATAGGAATTTCTTCCTTGGAACACACGATACAAGTTCATGTCCTGTTAATTATGGCTACTTACTGTTCACATGAAGGGTACAGTTAAGTCATCCTAAACCATTAAATATAATGAGAAGAAGCTACTGCACATGACTTGGAGGCTATTGCCTTACTGGTTCGTAACAAAAGTGAAAGTGAATGACCATCACCACAAAAAAGAAAAAGCGACAATAGACCAGAAATGCAAACTTACTGTATGTGCAGGAATAAAATGTACAAGCCCATTTATTAGAAACTAAAGGTCACACAATATTTATAAAAATCGTTTAAATAGGCCTACCAGTTGACACATAGCATGTCTAATAAAGAGTTACTGAGTAGTTGCCATTGTGGATTTAACTTATGGCCTCTAGATTATAGAAATACATCTTTAATAGGTCATTTTTTGTCATTTTATGCAATTTTATATTTTTAGGGCATTTATTCCAATTTAAGGTAATTATTTTGTCATTTTCGTGTCATTTGCTTCCTTATTTAGTCATTTTCATGTATTTACATTGAGTGTATTAACTTTTTTTCGTCGCTAGCGGTGCTGTCTTTGAAGTGTTGTTTGTTTAATGCAAGAAGGAAGAATTCGGCGTTAAGTGTTGTCATGTCTCAGTCGGAAATGAGAATCAAAGAAACGCCAAAATTGTGTATTATAGTACTATTGTTATTAGATTGACTGGCACCAGAGTCTGCCACCTGCTTGGATTTGAGAGTGCAAACAGCTGTTTACCCTCAATAAACAACAATATAATCCGGCAGACCACAAAAGGAAATGCCGGATTTTGATTCGCCAGTGCCTCAGTGCCAGTATAAATTTCCGTGAGAAAATAACATTCACAACATTACAGTTATTTACAGTTTTTACAATTATACACAAACTATTCTGAAACTTTGTGTGTACAATAATAATTTTTATAAATGAAATATGAGTTTTTAGGTCATTCTTTATGATTATTAAGTAATTTTCTTTAAAATTTAGGGTCATTTTGTAGATCATTTTTCAAACAAATTTAGGTCATCAGAATCCGGGCCCTGGTTATAACAATATTTCAATTGGAAGAGTAAAATACAGTGTGTCCCACGCAAGAGTTGGCCAATGACGCGGGTTCCTGCGGCGCGGTGGGCACAGCTCCAACTCCCGAGCGATCGGGTGAAATATCTACGCTAATGAAGCCGCGATCGGTGTTACGATTTAGGTTCTCACATTTACAGTTAAAATTACAATGAAAATAAACACGTACTTCATCACACGAGATGTTGGAAATGCTCTCCTCTTGCATCCACACAACACTGACACCTTTTTAGGAAATTTTCTTTCACGCGCATAAGTTCAGCTTCCGAGACAGAGTTCATTTCTCTTGTGATAGGCCTATGTCTTTAAGTTCTTCTAACAGTATGTGAATATTATTTATGGAGAAACTTGAAAAATAAAGTGTATAGGTCAACTTCCCGTACATTACAAAGGAAACGGGTGAAATATCTACACTAATAAAGCCCGCTGATGGTGTAATGGTTCAGGTTCTCACAAAGAAAAACACATGTGATTTATCTGGCAATAGGCCTACCGATTAAAAAAAGGATTCTGGCACGTTCTTATATCAGTTCCCTCATTTTATTTTGATACAATTGGTGGCTTTAAAAAAGACGAGTTCTCTCCCAACAAAAGCACGGTGTTTCTATCTCGGAAGCTGAATTTATGCGCGTGAAAGAAAATTTCTTAAAAAGGTTCCAGTGTTGTGTGGATGCAAGAGGGGGACATTTCCAACATCTCTTGTGATGAGGTACGTGGTTATTTTCATTGTAATTCCAACTGTAAATGTGAGAACCTGAATCATAACGCCATTAGCGGCTTTATTAGCGTAGATATTTCACCCGCTCGCTCGGGAGTTAGAGCTGTAGTCGGCGCGACGCAGAAACCCGCGTCATTGGCCAACTCTTGCGTGGGACACACTGTAGGATGTTTCACATTCCACTTTATATCACAGGACTTTTCGCGGAATATTTTTTTTAAAGCAGTATATTTAAGAAATTTCCAAGTTTATTTACAGGTCGCAGGATAAGGTGTTAAAAAGGAGTAGCATGAGAAAAGCAGTCACTCTAATTAAAACCCATGATTTTCCATGACATGTTAGTATACCGATCAGTGAAGATTCGATGGCACAAATCGAAATCCCATTTTTAAGTTAGGCTGATTTTACGTAGGCCTAAAGTCTTCAATATTAGTAATTAATACCGATCTCTGGGTAAAATATATTTGTAAATTCAACTTTAATCGGAGATAGGAGAGAATTATTTCAGAATATTAAATAAAGAAAACCTAATGGTCCTGTGAGTTACGAAGATAATTTCTTTACATTTTTATAACAAAACATCAACACAAATATAAAGAAAATAAGCTGAAAATTGGCATTTCCGTAGAACATTTTCTGTTATTTAGCATGCTACTAACCTATTACACGCTTTTGTAAGATATTCATAAAAGCTTAAGTTTATGTTTGATTTTCCAAAACATTTCAAGATAAACCAGAATAATGAAACAGTTTGTACGAGCAAACGCATTCTAAAATTTATTTGAACACCGGAAACATAAAATTTACGAACAAACTAACACTATTCCTTAGGTCTAAGTAATTAGGCAAAAGAAAATAAGTTATATTATGATGGGCGGTTATTTTATAAAATCGTGTTTACATGTTTAGTCAGATCATATAAGCCTACTAAGGGCAGTCAGAGCCACTGCAGGGGGTTACATTTAAATGTTTTAATTTCTCAGGGGGTTTCTAAAGATATACCACATGTAATTGGGTACAATAGTTCGTGGCGAGTGTTATCGGTTTTGGAGACGTGAGTAACCAAGCCAAGTTAACCAATGCCAAATATATATATATATATATATATTTGTTTTAGACGTAAGTACTTTATTTATGATCCTAACGATAAACAGACAACGATAGATCTAACGAGTTTAACGTTAGATAAACTGCCTTATAGACAGACAACGAATATTATTTTCAAAATTAAGTCCTTCTGCAAAAGGCACATTTTCAGTGAACCACGTTAGTTAAAAGTTTAATAACTGGTTCATTAACCGACCTTTTATATTGCATTGGATTATACCTCAACCACCACATTTCTTCTTCTTCTCTCTCTCTCTCTCTGTTTCGTAGTTTTACCTTTATGCGGCCCGCGCCGAATGAACTATGGATCACAACACAGACATACTTTTTTGACCAGACAAGGTCATGGAGGTCCTCCCCGGATGAGTGATCAGCCCAATGCCGGGGCCACCTCCAAGACAACACAAACACATAGGACGAGACACGCCATTCACACACACACTCACTCCAAGCAAGGCGAGGATGGGATGAAGATGATAATGACGGCCAGATGATAGGCCTATCCGGGGACCACAAGCCACCACATTTCACTAACCAAAAACGTTTGACAAATGAAAAAATTGACACTCCATGCAATAATTTTAAACATTAGTCTTGACTTGGAATTCCAGGGTTCCAATTTAGGAGAAGTATAAATTCGAAACCCGCTTAGATCGAATTATCATAGATAAACTCTACAAGGTCAGAAAAGTTACATTTTTACAAACCTTTTACGTAAATTACAAGGTCAGAGATTACGAGTTTCTCGATAGATTTCAGCAAATTTATCTATGATACTCGTAATCTTGGTTGGAATTTATTATGACTATTCCATGACTAAAATGTAACGGATTATATTATTTAAATAATAATTACTTTCTTACTTTTGTTTTTTTAACAAAATCAATCTGTTAGCTGTGACACCACGGCATACTAAATGAATGAAAACCCGATGAATCGAATGGAATACCACATTGTAACCATGCTACCATTGCAATAGTGCGGATGAGAAATATTTAACCTAATTCAGATAAGCTATCATATGGAATAAAAGCACACGAACTGGCTTGCACTGAATCGGTATTGTGTTTTTAATCAATGCATGTTTTTGTTATTTCAATTAGCGAATAAATTATATTTTGTAAAATATGTTTTTATTCTGTTCACTAGCACCATGTGACCTATTAATCACTGCATATTAATACCTTACTTATCCAATTATGAGCTGACGTTCTTACCTTACTTATCCAATTATGAGCTGACGTTCTATCAGATAAAATCGTATTCTTGTATTCCTAGCAAGCATTAAGATAAACGACCGTGATTAGTCGATATACGAAACATTGCTAAACGTTATTGGTGGATATCAAATACGCGTAGTATGAATGGAATAGTCGTATTACTCTTTTCTGTTGATCTAGACCTATTTCTCTCCATCGTGTTTGGATTCGTCCGTCTTCATTTCATCCCCCTCCATTAATCCATTAACTTTCTAGGAAGTAATTGAAAACAGCCGTTTAAATCAGTGGCGTATGGAAGGGGAGGGTCCAGGGGTCCAGACATCCCCGAAGTCAAAACCTAAAATTCTGTTTAAGTTATTTAAGCTCTGTTTTGTCTAATATTTAATTATTTTATTTAATAATAAAATACTGAACTTCTAAATAATGTAGGACAATTATTCTCACTGTTATTCATGGAATAGTCTTACTAAATCCAAATCGAGTTAACGAGTTTCATCAGATAAATTCCCATCGTTAATTCTCGTGGGATTACCTATGATAAAATAGCGTGAATGTGATTTTCATTAGTTTAATACTTAAAAGTTTTCCGAGGGAGAGCCACAAAACCCCCTTTCTGGGGGAGGGGGGATTTCATACCCCCAACCCCCCCCCCCCCCCCCCCCGCACTTTCGACCCTCGCCGAAATTATTTTCTGGCCACGCCAATGGCTGTTTTATCATTAGTAGAGGCACGTATAATACGTATACTGCATACCATGAATTCGAGGCAACTGTCACAAAAAAAAGAGTATCCTAGGCATAGTAACTTATATTTCAAATGCAACTCATAGAAGTAGGTGACTTTCAGTACAGAAAGTCGACACTTTCTATACAGGTGTGCCTAATGGCAATGACATGCAACAAATCTCTAGCTTCTATACACAAACACTAGAGTACTAATATGGTAATTCAATATGTTGTTTCCATTTAAAGCCAACCAAACAGGTGCCAATAAGCATGGGATTATTAAACATATGTGAGACTTGGTGGAGAATTAGGTTATACTGCTGGCCATTAGAATAGTTCTTGTTATATTTCCTACTCATTTTCACATGGATTTGAAGAAATGAATTCCTTTTGACATAAATGTCATTTCTTGAGCACTTGAGTCCAGATTGATGATTACTGTTAAGTGAAAAATTATGTGCTGAATGGCATGTGAAGAACAAAAGAATTTTTCTAACGAGAGCTTACATATGTGCTGTGCAAGCATTCTGGTATTCTGTGTTTTGAGGTAATACATTGAGCGTGATATTCTACTGTGTCTTCTTTATGCACAATTATTGAATGTGTCTTAAATTAGAAAAAACTACATCTTAATGACTTGTATTTCAAGGAAGCAAAGAAATAATTTTTAATGAAGTAGTAGTAAGAAAGGAAGGAGAAGGAAAGAGAAATAGCAAGTTTTTTTAAAAAGATGCCACGGTGAACAGAGAGTGGATCAACTGCAACCAACCACAAAGATATGCCATCACAAGGCTTGCAATACATGGATTTCATGACAAAATGTGCAAAAATAAAATAAAAATTCTCCACCTAAATGAACCTAAATGAACAATGCCAGTGTAAAATATGTGACCGAAAATATGAATTGTATATCATTACAATCTGATCTCTTTTGTCCACTGTGAACAATCATATTTAAGTGCACTAGAAACTATTTTTTTAATATTTGAAATATGAAACATAAAAATTATATTTTTTTTCCAGGTGGACCTCATGATAAATCAGATGACTACACTATCACCAATTGTGACAGGCCACCATGCAAACTGAAAAGAAAGACTGATGTTGGCCTTACTCTGAAATTCACTCCTAGTAAGTAAATACTTCTTTAAAAAATCCTCATTAGTACATTTTGCAGTTAAATTCTTGAAAAGTATACAGTATTCCAGTCTATAGGGTAATAGCCTATGTGAATTATAAGAAAACATGAGAAAGTAAATATCTCTTTCTCTTTCAGAAATCCAAACTTCGCGGTAGCCAGTATATCCAACAAATCTGGTTTGGCTTTCTGACAATATAACTTTCCTTACAAAGACTAACTAGTATTAACTTAATTTGTATATCTTGAACTAATTTAGAAATGTAGCTAAATAGTTACATATGAAATAAATGTACAAGAGGGATTTTATTTTGTGAGTAAGTAGGCCCATGTTGGCAAAACAAGCCCTTAAATGGAAGAGTAGCAATATTACAAGGAAAGTAGAATCCTTTTTATCATGTGTATTACACTTTTTTTTTTGGACATCCATTAATATTAAAAATTTTAGATATTATAATATTTAATTCAGCTTTGTTTATACTCTTTTGAACACCGCAGTTGTATCATGAGTCAGGTTCTGTGTATATAGCATTAGGCCATGCAACTTGATGTGTAATTGTTTTCTATTGTTGATGTGTTTATTGCGTCTGTTAATTTCAATTGATATTAAATTTTTAATGAATATGAAACAAGATGCATCTTTTGTCTTTATGCCTGGAGAAACCATAAAAAAGTCAAATTGATGTTTGTTTATTCTTGGTTATTATGTTATGTTGATGGTACAATCACGGCAATTGCTGATAGATATTCCCCTAATTTTTTATGACCACTGTGAGAAATTTAAAATCTAAAAACGCCTGATGAATTTTGTCATTCTCAATTTTCATAAAACTGAGTCTATTTAATATTCACTTGCAAATATTTTTAACTAAAAGAGTACTTTCCATGTAAGTGATACCCACATTTTAGGAGATGTAAATATCCATTAGTTTCAAATGGATTAGCAACTTGGGAAGGATCTTAAGATTATCTGTTGCCCTCTGCCATAACAATCGATTTCCATCAAACACTACAGTATTTCTACACTATCTTTCAAATATCTGGGAGCAATATTTATAAATGATAATAATAGTAAGACAGAAGCTAAGTATCGACTATACTCAGGAAATGCTGTTTTATGCAATTCAGTAACTTTTATCTTCTCGTCTTCTGTCCAGAAATCTAAAAATGAAAGCTTATAAAATAATTATCCTGCCGGTTGAATTGTATGGATGTGAGACATGGCCCCCTTCTCTTCGGGAAGAACATAATCTGAGTGAGTTCGAAAACAGGGTGCTTAGGAATATATTTGGACCTAAAAGAGATGAAAACTGAGATATGAGAAAACTGCATAATGAAAAACTTCATAATCTTTACTCTTCACTGAATATAATAAGGATAGTTAAATCACTGAGGATGAAATGGGCTGGATATGTTGCATGCATGTGGAGGAAAAACAAATCTAAAACATAGTCACTGAGAGATCCAAAGGGAAAAGGCAACTTTATAGATCTAGATATAGGTGGGAGGACAATAAAGGAATAGGTTTAAGGGAAGTAGTATTCACAAGGGGTGGTTGGATGGAGTTTGCACTGAATAAGGTTAAATGACATGCTCATGTAAGCATGCCAATTAATCTCCAGATTCCATAAAATGGATAATATTAATTTAACTTGCTTAGGAATTGTCTATTGCCATTGAGTAAGTGAGTAAGTGAGTAAGTAAGTAAGTGTCATTGTAACAGTGAAATGAAGATGTTGCAACCAGTGGCGGACACAGAATTTTTTCGGGGGGGGGGGGGATTTGTAGAGGTAGAAAGAATACTAAAAAAAATAATAAACTTACAGTACATATACATATACAATTAGTTTATAAAACTGGCCACTTAGAGTGCATATATAGCCTTTTTCCAAATTTTGTCCGCCACTGGTTGCAACAGTGCTGTGATCATCCATGTATGCTGGAATGGACAGCACCAATAGCAAAACTACACTCTTCCATTTGCATTTTGTCTATCACAGAGTGTGAAAGAAAGAATTTTATACATATTTATTCAGCTGTAAGTGCTAAGATGCCGAAGAGAAAATATAAGTTTACTGATGATTTAGCATAGAAAATATAAAACCTATGCTATCATGTTTGAGTGGTAATTTAGTTTCAGATTTTGATGTTCCTTCATTTTACATTTTTCTATATTGTCCCATGTTTTTGTGTAATTTCCTACCTTTTAGACCATTACTGACATGCATTTAATTAAAAATCTGGTAACCCTACACTCATGACTACTTTTGGTAGTTTGAATTACCTTGATGAGCACTTCTAACTGCAAGTGGCAGCCTTCACATCTCATAAGACACATAAGAGCGTCAGTATAAAAGTTTAATATTGAATACAATTTGTTGGAAAGTTCACCCTTTCACTGCTAAAGTCATATGTGACAGCCCACATCACTGCTGGCCATGCTATTGGCACATATATATGATGCACCACTTGATGCTTATAGACAAAAGAAATTCATAGTGAGAGCAATTTGAGTGTCAGTATATAGTATCATCTGTTGCCTAATTCTTGACACTATCAGTTCCCCGTTCTCTTAGTTGCGTAGTTATCTGTAGCTAATTTTTTCAGGTGATGTAGCCTATTGCACCTTTCATTGAAATAATTATAACAGCTTTGTTGTGACGACTTGCAGGCTACCCAGGGTTGCATAAATTGGCCTAAAATTCGAGAAACATGTGCTGTGCTCTTGTTTCAGAAGAAACTGACAAATTATATGCAATTGTTTCATCATCCATGATTACAATAGAAATAAGAAAATTAATTCAACGCCACCAATTTGCACAGTGAATAATATGTTAACAGTAAAAGGGTTATTTTGTGTCAAATGGACACTTTAAACGGTGACCTACAATTACTTATATAGACCTTCAAGGAAAGTAATAATTTTCTTCTGAATACATGAATATGAAGATTTTATAATGTCAAGTTATGAAATCCAGTAGTACAATTACATTAGCCCTCCAGTGCAAAACTTTCCTGTGTGTAATTGAATTTCTACCATAAAAATTACTAAATATTCTGTTACTTCTGCAGCTGAAGATGTTCGAACTTTGAAGAATTCCGTTTATGCTAAGATTGTGGGAGTACCATTCCCCTTCATTGGAGTTGATGGGACAAGTGCCTGTGGACAAATCTATTTTCCTGATGGCAAAAAGGCTTCGTGTCCTCTGAAGGCAGGACAGGAGTATATCTACAAGAATTCTTTCAAGGTTCTGGAAATCTATCCAAAGGTAAATTAGATTGTTAAATTAACATTTTTACTTCTATATGTGTAAGTACCAATCGAAGGTATGGTGAGAGAATAAATAATAGACCAGAATTGTAACAGTTTTCTAAAAACTGGTAAAGATTTTCGTGGTCAGAGTCCAAATGTTGTACATTAGTACAAGAAAGCCATGGTCGGTTGGTGGTAGTCTCGTTTATCTGCAACTGAGGCAAATATCTTCAAGAGCTAAAACTGTGTGTACTCAGCTGTTACATAGCATGCCATATAAATCTGGGGAAGCCAATAACACAAACACGAAATTTCTAAATATCTGCTTTTTCATATCAAACTATTCTGGCATCACCCATGATATATTCAAACAAAACACATGTTTGAAAAATCACAGATTACTTGTAGATATACCTAGGTGTATGAGGTGTGATAAAAAAATATCTGGTGAATGATTTTTTATAGCAGCAACTGCTGATGTTACATCCATTTGATCTAATATGTCTGATAGCCTGATCTGTTCTGACAGCCAGTGTCAACTTTGAACACATTGTGATTTGTTAATCAGCTTCCAGAGCCACTAGAGTGAGGTTGTGTTTACAGTGTCTGTCGTGATTCAATAATAAGTTTTGGTTTAAGTTACAAAAACGTGCCAAAGAAGCTCATGAAATGTTGGAGAGAGTGTATGGTGATGATGTGGAAACTCAGAAGACTGTTTACTAGTGGTATGAGCGATTTAAAAATGGAAATGAGTCTGTTGAAGTTGAGCAATGGTTGGGACGTCCATTGATCTCAAAACAAATGAAAATGTCCAAAAAGTGGCAGCACTTGTTTGTTCAAACAGGTGAATGACTATTCGAGAACTTACCGAAGAACTGATGTACGAAGAAAGAGACCAGAAAAATGGGCCAGTGGCTTCCTTCTTCAACATGAAAACATGCTGTACCACACGTCACTTCTGATTCGCAAGTTTTTGGCTGGAAAAAGTATTCCTGTCTGTCCACATCCACCTTACTCACCAGATTTAGCACCCTGCAGCTTTTGGTTCTTCCCAAAAATAAAAAGCGTGCTACAAGGAAAATGTTTTGACACCATTCCCAACATTGAGATGTCCACGACACAGCAGCTGAAAGCCCTTCTGAAACAAACCTTCCAGAAATGCTTCCAGTCATAGATTCAATGTTGGAACAAGTGCATCGCTAGCCAAGGACAGTACTATAAAGGAGATTAAGTCAAATTCTATGTAAGCTTATTGCTTAGTTTGTAATATAATTATTCACCGTATTTTATTTTTTATCACACCTTGTATATATATATCAACAATTTAAAAAATAAGAAAAATAATAAAAATAAATAAAATTCTCTTGAATGAGCATTCAAGAAGTGTTCATGGACTTTCTTTATGAGTTCATTTAGAGTCCCTGTCCTTTTCTTGGCACAGATTGTAATGTATACAGTTCAAATTTTTGGCCATATATTTTACACTGACATTGTTCATTTAGTTCATTTAGGTGGAGAAATTTTTTTTTTTTCTTTTTGCACATTTTGTCATGAAATCCATGTATTGCAAGCTTTGAGTTGGCATATCCTTGTGGTTGGTTGCAGTTGATCCGCTCTGTTCACCATGGCATCTTTTTCAAAAAACTTGCTATTTCTCTTTCCTTCTCCTTCCTTTCTTACTACTACTTCATTAGATGGTCCTGTGACTCATAGCATCATCCTGTGTCTCACATTTTCTAGGTAGATGGTTTCTCTGGCCAGAATGTAGACCATTCTGTTTGGTGCATATTTATTTGCTCCAATGGCTATTTTTTAAAATCTTGCTTACACCTTTTCTAGCTTCTTCATGTCTCTGTCATCAGATTATTCCATATTAATTCTATCCCAAATGTAGCAACTGAAGACTTAATGAGTCTCTATGGATGGCAAATAAATATTATTATTATTATATAATTACTGTCTCGAACATTCTCATGGCTGTTTTCAGCTTTAGTTATGTGATGTTTGAGGTGGTGCACGTTAATCTTATGGCTACTGGCATTATTTCCTATATGTGAGCACTGAAAGATGCCATGGTTGTCTGCATCATGAAGCTTAGGTACTTAAATTTATTGTTTATTTTCAGTGTTTTTTTCTCTTAACACTAGGTTGTCATTTGTTGCGACACTTTCTCCACTCCTTAGTACCATTTGTATTGTTTTATCTTTGTTTATGTTAAATTCCCTTTCTGCTGCCCAATGCTGAAGTTTATTTGTCATTTTGCAGATCCTCTTCTATCTAATTTTATATATATACATAAATATATATATATATATATATATAGACCTAAAGCCATGTGCCACAACTTTGAAAATAAAATTAAGAGTTGTGTCAAAGAATACAGCAGAATTAAAATTCAGTGACCTCTTTATAAGAAGATCACAAGGGGGTTGCGCTTGCCCCAAGTTTAGTAAAGAGCTCGTTTTTCAACCCCTTCTACTGGCAGACCACAAAAATCCAACCATACGCTTCTAAATACTACACACATCTGATATTGTCACTTAACTGATTTTAGTGCATGTTGTGATGAGCAACAAAAATGGAATCACTGAAAGTCCTGGGCTGAAAAACTCCTAAGAGACTGGGAGGATTGCAGTTTAAAATCAGGTTCCCAAATCAGGCTGTCATATGAAAGTGTTCAACAGTATTTCTCCATCTAACATTTTCTCTATTGAAAAATATGTCATTGCACCTGAAAAATCGGCTATGTGAATTGACAGTGTTTTTACAGGAAAAGGAAAAAAAAAATGTTCTAACATGGAAGATTCTACGTATAGAGAATGTTACCAGCATTGTTATATTGCTTATTGCTTAGGTAACAATGCAGTTGTATCAATAATAACAGAGTGGTGATCAATTATTGAAAATAAATTATTTTCATGCATTGCACATGTAGTCCAGTCAATGAAAAGTTGTAGAGGGAAATGGAAGGAACACAATTTTTGACTTTGGGACTTTGTTTGGACTAGTTAGGAGGTAAACATACTAAAAGTCCTCACTCCTAGGAGGTGAGCGGGGGGCAGGGGGCCCTTAGAAGATCCCTTTTTTCGGTTTTTCGCTTATATCTCGGAAACTATGGGTCCTATCGATAATATTGCTCTATATAAAATTAAAGCTGACAAAATGGTCCACAAGATTGATTATGTTAATGTTTTCGCTATCTCTTCTAGTTTCCGAGATATCCGCGCTCAAAGTTAGCTAATTTTGAAAAAAATAAAAATGCCTCGTGTTTTTGGCCATATTTCATTAGCTAACTCTTCGGCCCTTCGTCCAACGAAAAAGTCCTAAGAAAGAAAGTTGTAGAGAATTAAATGTCCTTCAAGAATATATTATATTTTGCGTTTTATCTTTAACCGTTCATACGTTAAAGCAATTTTAACTTTATGTGTAAATTCCGGGATTTTGTAGAAAATCCTTAACTTGTGTATTTTTCGTTGTTCCACTGCTCAAACTCTATATAAAATCCAATATACACGTATGATATATAGTTATATGTATATATTTACATGTATACATTGTATATACTATATATGTGGCACATAAAGAAATTATATGTATATATAAGTATTTATACTATATTTTCAAAATTAATATTGTTTGGTGTAGAATTGATGAATTTATTGTTTGGTGTAGTTTAAAACTATTTTCCACACCCCGAATCTAATGGAACCACTTTGAGAGCTCCACCTCCTACCCCTACATAAATGCAATTACTATATATATATGATCGAAATCTCTGATAGTACTCAAAGTTGACAATTTATCGAGGATCGCTGAATCTTTATTGTTATTTTGGAGCCATAATAACCTCCTTCATAGGCAATAATACTTGTATTCAATGTATATTATATATAATACACAGTTAACATAATATATATTAACTGTAAATTCGCTCCGCAAAGGCATTGGGTTAGGGTAATTCCAGAGTCAAGAACAATTTGTACATAACTTTTTTATTAACACATTAACTCGTAAATGTTTCTTTGAAACTGTGTTACGTTTAATTTAATAATATATTTACACCTTTTAGTAAAATAATTATTATATATTCCTGACTCTCTTGGAGCGGGATGGTCCTGGCTGGTCATGGGAACTTGGTTCTGGGGTGGGTTCTGCGTCGGTTTCTTCTTTATCCGTAGAGAAAGATACATCTGTAGATACATCTTCTTGGATAACCGGCAGAGGATCAATGTCGAGTTCTTCATCCTCATTGTCCAAGAGGGGCCCCCATTAAGACAGTTCCCCTGGCAGTTTTGGCACGTAGGGGAACACTTGAGAGATGCTTTTCTGCATCCGCATTTGGTGGTGGCACAATCCTTTGTGCACCGACAAAAAATAGATTTTAATATTTCATCCGGTGCAGCCTGCTGCTCACTGTGCACCGGGGATAGAAATTTGTTGGTGGTTAACTCCCACCCATACATCTGAGGAGGCAGCTCATGACCAAACCACATCTGGACTTGGTGATATGTCCTCAGATAATGTTGTTTCGCTGCCCCCTCAGTTAATGGGAGGCATGAGATGTCTGGTTTGATATTGGCTACCGATTTTACGAAGGATTGGTAACGGTAAGCGTTTAGAGATTTCTCTTTAGGTGGGGCCCCGTACCACCTCAAAATACCCTGTTTCCCAACTTCCTCTATATCATCCTTTGTTGAGGAAGGGTCTGAGAAAACTGCAGCTGCTCCCTGGACATCTGGAGACCTCAAATACAGTTTGAGAAATCCCAGCTTACTTTTTCGGAAGGCTGCTGAGGTGATATCGCACCCAGTGAAGGCATGTAGAAATAGTATGTCTTGTAGGTTTTATGTTTCCACGACCAGGCTTGACGAAATTTATGTCCTGGTCACCAGGTGTTTTGGCCATCAACAGGATTGTTAGGTCGACATCCTCACCAACAACAGCTACAGCGGTGGTACGTGACAACTCCACAGCCGTGTCTACACTGAGGACATCCGCATCATTCTGTGCTTGAAGGGTTTTGACTCCATGTGCCTGTAGTGCGACCTCCAGCATCTTAATCAGCCGACTTTTATTGTGAGCATTTGACAGGAAGTCTTCCTGCTTCACAGTTATGACTGTCTCCTGATTGAAGTGTATGTCGGCTGACTTGCTGAGACAGTACCGCCTTTGCTGCTCAGCGACCTTTGTACTTGAGGATGAGCTTGTGTACCCATCAAACACTACAGTGATACTCCTTCCACGATAGTGACTGTTCACAAAATTGACATACCCATCACAAATGGCAGATATCGTGGAACCTCTTTGCCAAATAACCATAGTATCTGAGACATAAAAGAAAAACCGAAAAAAGGTAACTTCTACGGACCCCCTGCCCCCCGCTAACCACCTAGGAGGGAGGGTTTTTAGTATGTTTAACTTCTATCTAGTCCAAACAAAGTCTCAAAGTAAAAAAATGTGTTCCATTTCCCTCCATTCATTCATTGAGTGGACTATGCATAGGCATATATTTTATTTGAAAATTTATTATAAAATACATATATGCATATTAATTCCTTTATGTACAACTTATATATAGTACATACTATTTAAGCATATAAATATGTATATATTGGCTTTTATATAGAGTTAGAGCAGTGGAATAACGGAAAATACGAAAGTTAAGTTTTTCTGCAAAATCCCGGAATTTACACATAAAGTTAAAATTGCTTTAACGTATGAACGGTTAAAGATAAAACGCAAAATATAATATATTCTTGAAGGACATTTAATTCTCTACAACTTTCTTTCTTAGGACTTTTTCGTTGGACGAAGGGCCGAAGAGTTAGCTAATGAAATATGGCCAAAAACACGAGGCATTTTTATTTTTTTCAAAATTAGCTAACTTTGAGCGCGGATATCTCGGAAACTAGAAGAGATAGCGAAAACATTAACATATCAATCTTGTGGACCATTTTGTCAGCTTTAATTTTATATAGAGCAATATTATCGATAGGACCCATAGTTTCCGAGATATAAGCGAAAAACCGAAAAAAGGGATCTTCTAAGGGCCCCCCTGCCCCCCGCTCACCTCCTAGGAGTGAGGACTTTTAGTATGTTTACCTCCTAACTAGTCCAAACAAAGTCCCATAGTCAAAAATTGTGTTCCTTCCATTTCCCTCTACACCTCTTTTAGAGCATTCATTGACTGGACTAATGGTCGATTTTGTTATAGTGTTCCAGTCTCGTATCTAGGATGATAAGAACCATAACTATTATTTAGCATTAAAATACTAATGTTTAGTCGACCGCTGTGGTGTAGGGGATGCATTCGCTCCTCTCACGCAGTGGGCCCGGGTTCGATTCCTGGTCGGAACAAGTTACCTAGATGGGTTTTTTTCTGGGGTTTTTCCTCACCTATGTGAAACTGGTATTTGTTTATTAGATTGTAGTGTAATATTAAAAATAGTAGCCCTATAGAACTTCCCTGAAAGGGTTGTTCATTGCAGAATAGTTTTAATGGAGTGTATTTCAGGTATAAGAGTTTGATCTTATCCTTGTCAGATTTTTCTGTGGTAGAGTGGTCTGGCACAGGGTGCACTCAGCCTCTTGACACTAACTGAGGAGCTACTAGATAATAAAAAGCAGCGGCTCAGTCCAGTAAGCAATGAATAATGATTGTAGGGGTCGGCATGCTGACCTGATGAACCAACTCCTGCCATCTGCTTTCGGTAGCTGAAGCACGGTAGGATAATAGGCCTGGTCCCTTGAGGGATGTAACGCCTTGCCTATAAATACTTTCTGAGTAGGTAGACTAAAAAATGGAGTTCTGTTCATTTTCAAAGGTTTGAAGTAGAGAGTTTTAAGATCACCTTGAAACTGTTTAAGTGGCTGCTTACTTCATCTTTTTGGTTTATTATACAAAACATTTCCCTTCCTTTGTAACTTATTCATGTGGTAATATATTGGGAAATTTCTAGAAGGAATAATTGAATTTACAATTAAATAAAAAGCATTATTGCGTTTAGACCGAGAATGTTATGAAAATTATGTAATAAGATATGCCTGTGACTATGCTTTCTTCCCTGGTCTCATAGCCTAGATATGGAATTGGAAGGATGGTCTAGTGACTGCACTCTATTCAATGTGTTCTTTGGATCCACCATGGTTTCATAAATTGAATCTCGCAAAGTTGTAAATTATTCTTTGATTAAAAGGTCTTTTAGAATGGGAATCTCTGTTTTCGACTAAACTGATATTATAAAATCATTATCACAATGTCCCAGCCAACACATTCGCTCACTCTCTTCAACAGTCATCTAAAACAGCATCTTCATTTTTTGTATCAATTGAAATAACGCTATCCACAGCCTATTGTGATCTGTTGCTGGTAAACATTATGCCATTTCCAATGTTACTTGTGATGGAATTATTATCGGCAAAAAATTACACTAAACTTTTACATGATTAGGTCTTTAGTACTAAATATTTTAAGAAAAAACAAATATTTGTGACACCCTAGCCTCCCACTCCTACTCACTAACCGGACCCACCTGGGAAGGAGGTGTAGCAGTGCCATTTTAACTACTAGAAACACCATCTAGTAGGCATAAGGTGAAATCGGGAAAAATTAAATAATTTATTCCTCCTTTCTTCTCTTCCTGTCTTCCTTTTCCTCCTCTTTCTTCCCTTTCTGTCTTCCTTTTCCTCCTTTTTCTTCCCTTTCTCTCACCTCCTCTTCACCCTACCTACCTATTTGGCACCTATTCCTAACCGTAAATTTTTCGCATTGACCGGTATTTGATACCGGACTAATAGCATCATAGCTAGCAGTCATAACCACTATGCCACGAGTGATTGGTGAGCAGAAAAGTGAAAATTCATCTATTTAAGTTTAGAGAGCTTTAATATATGAAATGAGAAATAGCTGTTTTGGTGCAAGGGTTGTTTTGTCAAGTGGCAGGTCCCAAGTAACACCAAAGAGGCTCTGATACAAGGGTCATTTTTCATATAGTACAATCAATAGCACATTATATTCCAGTCTCTAATGAATTTCATTATAACTTTACTGATGACGACTTTCGATAATCTATATCTCTTCTGAAATAAATTGTTCCTCAAGTAAAATTTCAAATCTGTTTCTTGTAAGTCTTTCTGTATTGCGAAAAGAATTTAACATATCAAAATGCAGCAATTTATTCTACATAAAATGACTAATTTACAGAAACCACAGAAATCATTTTGATTTTAACCCCAGGTTATGCATTTAACCCAAGGGAAGGTAGTTGATTATTCTGCTACTTAATGGCATACTAACAGAACTTTTCACTAAGATAACTGAAGCAGCAATGAGTGAATAGCTAAAATGATTCAGTTTTAAAACATACATAAAACAGCAAAAAAATACTTCATTTTACAAGCTTGCTCCAGTTTAAAGAACACTGCCTCTATCTCAAGCTATCTATCTATCTCAAGCTATCTATCTATCTCAAGTATTAGCTACTGATTGTAGCTTTTATAGAAATTTAATTGGGTGGTAGAATGTCACATATGGTAAGAGAGATCCATTTTTATGAGACCAATATTGCAATCATGAAATTAACTTCCACAACCTTCATTGCAGTAACTCTGCAGCATTGTCAAAAATACAGAGAAATCTCTTGTAACAGCAAGATGTGCACAAATCATTTTCCATAGGAAAGCCCTCCAAACTTAATTTGTCTTCATTGGTCTTAAGATAATGAGAGCATACTGTAGTTAATGCCCATGATTTCAATACGGTAAGAGTCTCTGATGTCTGAGAATAGTTACAGTCAACCCTCAATATAATGCCACCATCCGTTCTCTAACATTTAGTGGTACAAAGTGAGTGTGGCACTAAAACGAAATTTAATTTTTAAAATAAAAATGGTATAATGCAATGCTGTATTAATTTACTAAACTGTATTGTGAAAGAAAAATTAAATAAAAGGTAAACAGATAACTTCAGAACAAAATAAAAGATTGTACAGTAATTCATTTTATTACAGTATATGTCCATTGCTAGTACACAAAGGGGTTGAAAATCCTGTGGGTCCACATGAGTGATTAACTGTAACTTAGAAACTGTAATGTAGTGTTTAACAGCTGAATAGACACTGAACTAAAAGAAGTGAACATTTGGAATGTCTCATTGTATGATGGGCTCTTTTTACCTGCTCCAACCTCACTCAGGCTCTCTGTCGGACTTCTTAACATAGCTTCCTCATTCCAACCGCACTACAATTTACACTCACTTCTTGGAAAGACAGTACAGTATGTTTCTAACATTCATGCTAGTTTTAAAAGAATTCTGCAAATGCAAAAATCACTGCAAGCTATATTTTGTAAAAATCTTGTCTTATATTCACTGGTACTAAATGAATTGGCACAGTAACGAGGTTTCTTAAGTATTTTATATGGGAGAAGATTTAGTGCATTTATTGGCACAGTGCGAGGGTGGCACTGTAAAGAGGCGCATTATATCAAGGGTTGACTGTACACGTAATAAAGATATGAACTTCAGCCTTTCTTTCCATAGTTTTAAATGATTTCTAGTGTAATATTTGAAAATTCTATGACTCTTATAGGTATCGTATGAAAGTAGGAACCATGATCATGAACACCTTACAACCTATATTGCAACCAAAAAATTAAGAGCTATGAAAATATTATGTGAATTAAAAGTTATGCTACTATCAATTAAAGTTAAAATAATGTGTACCTTTAATTTCAGCTGAAGGTTCTCGTCCATTGGGCTCTCACAGGACCAAATGATGAGGATGTTGTGTGCTTCAATGTACCTGCAAAGATCACTTCATAATAATTCTCGACATAACTGTTGTTCATATGTGGCTGTGTTTCATAAACATTTCATTACTCAGGACATAACGTGAAGGAATCATCAACATACAATAAACTTCAGAGGACATAGAACAAAGTTTGTTCTATAAAGGAATATAATGGTAAAAAAGAAAAGGCAGGTTCTATGTAGCCTGTATTTTATACACTTTTCATAGTGCATTAGATATAAGCAATTTCATACCAAGTACATTTTAGTAATTTTTCATGTAAATTTTAATATTGTAATATGTATTTTTTTAATTTTTAATATGTGAATTTGAACCAATCAATTATTTACCTTCAGCTCATTGTTTTCAGATGTAGTAATATAAATTTGCTGTAAAAATAAATTTAAATTTTTGACACAAGTGCATTTTATTCTCTTCCATAGCCAGAACGAATCATTAGGTTGGGTGCCAAATCACATAGCGGAGCAAAATGAAACAAATTCTGATATGCATTATTTTTAACAAAGTTCTGAGAAAGCTTAACAGTTTAGTACAATTTAGAAGTTTTCACAAATTACATAAAAATTGGAAACAATAATAATTAAATGATGCAAAATAAGCTAAACATGCAGTACAGTCTGGATTAACCGATCTTCAATTAATCGAGGTTCCGTATTATCTGAGCCCAAAATAAAGGAAAATATAAAATTAAGGTTTCGCTAAATATCACAAACCGTGAACGCATTTTCATTTAAGTGTTTAATTTTTTAGTTTTTCAAAGGTATATGTATTGTATTATTTTATCTCATGTCAATATTGACAATACAGGGATACAACTACTTTGATTACATTTTCTTGTTCTATTTTCCTGATCCCTGTATATCCATGTAGACCGAGAATTCGCTTATCCGAGGTTGGTGTGGTCCACATTAGCTTGGTTAATCGAAACTCTACTGTACTTTATTCTAACATATTATACATACTAGTGTGTTTTTATGTGGACGAATGATATATATCTTTCTAGAAAATAAGATAAGATCAGATCTTGTAGCTTAAACAGATCTAGGCATGTTACCGAATTACATATACTGTAAAGTTAATTCTCCTTACAGTATGAACAATATTAACTGAGCAAATAATTGTTGAGCTTGTTTGTTTATCTAAACTGACTGTGAGTAAAAAGAAGTCAAACAAGGGCATATTAGACTCATACAAAATCAATACTGTATAGTGATTAACTGATTTATGACATAAGTAGTAAAATTTTATGGACTTAATATGTTGTCCTTAAATCTGAGTGCTTTTTAATTGTTTGCATTCCAGTTTTGTCTACTGTACATTGTACATTTGTCTATAGTACATTAATCTATTTAAGGTCTACTATTTTCTTTAGGTTTACTACTGGTAATTTGTTTTCAATTATCTACACATTATGTTTTAACTGCATATAGGTCACTAGCTGATTACCCGCCCTTCGTAGGGGTAAAAAAATGTATTCTATAAAAGTTTTAGCTTTACCCGAGAAACACCACTAGTAACTATAAGCTTACTTTATTTCTTAGTGCACCTGAAGTTCTTCTGGACTTTCAGAATGGCACTCTTCCAGTGTCTTGCAGTATCTAACTCTAATTTCTGTTGTTGAGCTGAAACTTTTTTTAATGCATGCTTCAAGTGTGAGGTCATAGGCACCAGTGATTTTAGGATAATTGAGTTTATCAGTAGGCTTAAGCTATGGTTTGTCTATGGCGTTCACAGCGATCACCGCCAGCGGTCATCACTGCCTGTTGCTCTCCATGTAAATCAATGCACCCGGTTTGTCTACGACGATAAGCGCTGGGGTCAGCGGTAATCGCCAGTAGTTGCTTCCGAGGCAAATTAAGGGCGATGAACGCTGCAGATTATCATGTATATTTATTTATTTATTTATTAGTTGTGGTACATTACATTGTTGAATTATGGCAGTGACCGTTGGTCGTTTAGCCATAATTCGATCAATTACATGGTTACTCAATTACAAACAGGGTATATACAATTTCTTCTTCGCTATTTGTCTATGATGACATTTGTTTTTTGTGTCTTTTTTTTTTACTTTCCATAAGTAAAAACCTAGCTTTCTTAGAGCCTGTACATTTGTAGTTTTTGATAGTTTGGCCAGCACAACTTCATTGCTAAACTGCAACCATTCCGTTGAATACCTATCACTCCAATTCGTCTCTCTGCATGTTAAAAGTATATGCTTAAGATCTTCATTTTCTCCACAAAGTGGGCATTTATCTTTTTCTGCTCTACCTCTTAGTCCTTTTAGTTTCCAAATCCCTAGTTTAAACCATGCTATACCTGCTCTGATTTTTCTATCATTAATAGAAATGTATAATTCCTGACCCCAAACAGTTTTGATCTCCTTATAATATAGCAGTGAAGATTTCTCACTCATACAGCTAAACATATATTGTTTTTCTATGTCATTGCATCTTTGCCTTATTGTACTTGTTATCCTATTTCCATTTGTTACATTCACTTCCCACAAGCAACCTAAGCCAATTTTCTCTAGTTCTTGTTTCAATATAGAAGCCCAATTTACTTTATTTAAATTAGTTTCCATATATCTATAACAGACTTTAAGTATTTCATTCTCCTCCATTTTTAAGATTCTGAGCCAATATTTAACAGTCCTTGCCATAATTTCTCCTCTACTACTACATTTACCTAGTTCTACCATTGCTACCTTCTTTGGTGTTGAGTTGGGAAGTGCTAAAATTAGTTTGCAGTATTTATCTATTATAGTATCTATTTGCTCCCAACTGTTTTTATAAAGCCCCCAGATCTCAACCCCATAAAAGATTCTTCATTCTACCAAGGAGCTGAAAATGGTATTTCGCGTTTTCACTTGCATAGTTGGTGTTTTAGTAAGACACATGTTTATTGCTGACATTGCTTGCTTACCATGCACGATAGCTTTCTGTCTTTGTTTATTCCACTTTCCTCTCGAGTCTAATATTACACCTAAGTAGCTGATTTCATTTACACATTCTAAGGTTACTCCGTTCAACTGCCATTTTTCTTGTTTTTTAGCCTATTACCATTCTTAAATACCACAATCTTCGTTTTCTTAACATTCACTCTAAGATGCCATTCATTACAATACTCTTCGATGGCGTTTAATGATTTTTGTAACCCAGTTACTGTAATTGCACTACATATCAAATCATCTGCATAGAGCAAACCATGTATGTTTACATTGTTTATTGCTGGCATATGTGTGTTAGCTCTACAAATGTATTTAATAATATCATCTATAAATAGATTGAATAAGTGACTACTGATGGGACAGCCTTGACGAACTCCCATGTACTGGTTAAAGGCTTTTGTCACTCTGTCTATATCATACCTTACACAAGCAGTTGTGTTACTGTACACCTCACGCAAATTTCTAATCATATTTCTGCTCATACCTTTCTCAGCTAATTTATAAAATAATGCCTCCCTGTTCACTGTGGCAAAGGCTTTTTCCAGATCTATAAATGCACAGTACAACCTGCCTCTTTTGACACTTAGATATTTATTAACTAATGTGGATAGTATGTAAATGTTGTCAGTTGTCCTACAGTTTTTCCTGAAGCCTTTTTGAAAGTCTGAAAGTATTTTGTATCTATCTATCCATATGTTTATACGCTCAGCTATAATTCCAAAATAAATCTTTCCTAGTACTGGAAGTAGTGCAATTCCACGGTAACTATTAACGTCATTAGATTAAATGTTGTAGATTTCGTGTCTAAACACATTGCCCTGTATGACATGAGCTTAAAGGACCATAAAGATAGCTACACAAAAGAAAATGTATGGCAAATTGTAGATAAATTGTTAGAAAACACTGTTATCTGTAATTACAACTTATGCAACATACAGTAAAATTACCAGTTCATTTATTGGTAAAAATAGTTTTGATATATTATTACCGGTTTTATTATTTTATTATTCATTGAAACATTTAACATTTAGTTCATCAAAAGTGACTTTCGTTTGTTCCCATCAACGATTTCTCTTGAGTGAGTATAATATTATAGGCTACGTTCAGGTTATGAAAGCTAACAAATTTAAAAATTCCATATCCCCCCACCACACCGAGCTGTTTGACATGCCCAACTATAACTGTGGATAGCAACAGTATCATGGACGATGATCGCCCGTAAAAGAAACCACCCCTATGACAATGATCGCTGACCCCGGCGGTGATCACCGTAGACAAACCATAGCTTTAGGCCGTCAAACTGTTGGTGTACATCTGTTTATATTAATGCTGAGTCACGGCATGTGTTCATTTTAACTGATATTGAATTGTAATTATTAAGATATTTTGTGAAATAGTTCTTTCTGGGTACAAAGCTAAGTTTGTGCAAAATTATAGCTCTATCGGTTTAGTAGATTTTGCATAAAATTGGAACAGATAGGAACCATTAAATTTTGATGTAAGTACAGTAGAGTCCCTGTATTTCGAGTCTTGATAGTTTGATATTCTCTTAAATCCAAGCTGAAAAATTTGAACTAACAATCAACTCAGAAATTTATAAATTGTCAATTTTCAATTCACAAGTACCTTACACAGGCCAGACATTGAAGAGGATTGTAACTGTATTAAGAAAAGATACCTTATATCTCCAAAATTAGCTGCTTTTAGGTGGAATGTTCAGAAAAACAACTCAACGTTCTTGGTATAATTTCATATGCATACAACGATCAATTTTGACACCACAGTCGATTGTAGTGTGAACTCAGAAGTTGCAAATTATCGAATGAAATAATAATCATTGTGAGGTCATGAATCTTACATACCATATTTATCCGAATATAAGTCACCCCTGAATTTAAGCCCCACCTGCCTTTCTAGCAGTAAAGTAAAGGAAAAATAATTAAATTAACCCCAAAGTGAAAAATTAAGTTGCCTCATAGCCGAAATAGGCCTGAAATAAGAAAATGAAAGTATCAGCTGACTTAAGTTATGATATTCTAATTTTATTTAAAATAATTAAATAAAACTGACGAAAAAGAAAACAGAAATCCGTACTGTACAGTGTACACTTGTCACTTCATATGACTTACAGTGTTGAATTTCGCGCGATTTTTCTATTTTTCATAACTTCACTTTCACTTACCATCAGTTAAAAATTGCCTTTATTCACATTCCCATAAGTTACGGCATTTTTTTACTTCTGAGCAGCTCATAATACATGCACATTATGTAATACCGCTATAAAAAATTACAAAATACGCAAAACATCACTTGCTAACGCTTGCTTCGTTTAAAGTCGTTATATTTTCGATGTTAAATCGATTAACATATCGATAGTCCTTGAGATTCGAGATAATCGAAAGGGGCCCGTGCTTGGAGGAGGGGAACCAGCTACGATGGATCAACCGGCTATATTGTGCTATATATTTTTACAATTATTGCCTAAAAACACTTGTACGCGATTTTAATCCGTAGGCATATTTTTCTGGGCTTAATCTAGGAAAAAAATTGCGGCTTGTGTTCAGATAAATACGATGATACCTTTTTGGTATCCTGAAAAGTTGCCGTTTTGGAGATGCAAGGTCTCTTAACCAAAGAGATACTGTATCGCTCATGAGCCATAATGAGGATCCCACTGCATTATGTCCAGGAAAGCTCAAGGCGACTCTAACAGGCAACCTGTATTTTAGATTGTGGGTGATATATTATCGACACTTTTTAGTATTACATACATCATTTCTCAAATCACATACGGTACCGGTACATTAAAATACAAAAGATATTTCATTTTTAAAGTTCCATTACTTATGATCATTTCAACCTGGGATTGGTTGCTACCTGAATCATTACATGAGTGATCGCACTGGGAGTAATTCACTAACAGGGACATTTCTCCGAATAACCATTGCTATTTTTGTTAAAAACACTTTACTGGATAAAGAAAATGAATCATCGGTTTCCAAAAACTGGGGCTTTCTACTCATCCACTACAGGATATTCTCCTTATTGAATTAGCCATCAGCGTGTTTCTTGAAAACAGCATATTGGATAAAAAGGGTAACTGACAGGGGTTCCCAGAATTGGGTTTTCTTTTGGTTAGATTCTTTACATCTAATCAAATAACAATACAGTTTTTTCTAATAATACCTTACTCATTGCATTCATAATTATTATTATTATTGACAGAGGAATCGTAAAAATGCCCTTCTTCTGATGAAAGGAAATTTTATTTTCTGTACGGCACACAGAGTTCTTATTATACAGTATTCATGTTCTAACTTGGGCTTGGTTTGGAAGCTATATGATATTTATTTGAGTTTTCTGTTATTTTATTATTGGAAGTCATATTTTAACATCGGCCATATGATCCATTTGCTATTTGGACTCCACACAAGGTTCTGGAATTATCGAAATATTTTAATATTGACATCTTGCATTCAAGTTGTTGATTTTGCATAGTTACATGTTGGACCATCCATAGGCGCCGACTTAGGGGGGGGGGGGCAAGGCACTTTCTGCCCCCCTAAGTTACAATGCCAGGGGAATCGCTCCCCCCAACAAATTTCTGAAGGGGCCTGATCCCCCCAGTAAATGCCAAGACATTTAGAAAAATCAGTAATTATTAATATTACTTATTTATTTATTTATTATTCCTAACTTGTTACGAAAGAACGATACTTAAATGCGAATGTGACCGTTTCTGTATTTTAAAAATAATATAAAATCAACTGTCTTGTTACATTTAAAGAAACAAGTTCATTCTGACAGCTATCGCCAGTTGCATGCTGTGTTGCCGGTTCCTCCCTCAGCTGAGCTTTATGTGAATAGCCGAAAGCTACACACAGAACTTGATTAGAAATCCGAAAATGTTTACTCTTTACTTGTGATTTTCACTTCAGTTTGCTACATATTTTATCACTAATAGTCCAATCAAATTGTCAAGAATGGATGCAAAATTTAGGGTAGAGCTAATTTTTTTATATGATGTCTGGGATGGTTTTGAGAGTAATTTCTGACATTTTGCCAACAAAATTTTTTGCCGCCGGAGCCGCCATCTTGAGAAAACTTCAAAATTTTCGATTTTATTTCTGTTTTTGCCCAATATCTGCCAAAATGCGCACCTGACAAATATGTTTTATTATCCCTCCTAACAGTAGACTAAATTTGCTACAGTTTGAGATCAAATTGAGTTTTCTACCATGAATAGTTTCGGAAATACAGCTCTCTGAATTTCAGCAACATTTTGCAAAAAATTAAAAAATCTGAACTTTCAACTAGTTTTTGCTCGCTATCTTCTAAATGACCAAACCTATAGTAAAACTCCATATGGAAACTTAAACTAGAGGTAATTTGCAACTGGTCGAGTACTTTAAACTTATGCTACCTCTTACAGGTCACAAGATACAGAGGTTTAAAAATATGTTTACAGCAACGATTGAATAATTACATGTGCATACAAGTTAGGAGCAATAACTGCACAGAACATTAGTTTATATACAAAAAGATTTATTTAACTGGAGTTCTGGTGAAACATTGCATTGAATGACTTGTTTGTTCATAGTCTTCGGCACTTAGAGGGACCTGGGCAGTTGACGTCTGCTATTTCGTCCGTGATGTTCACAATCTGGCCAGTGTTGATAAAGTTCTCTTCAGCGTCTTTATCCAAAAACAAATTAAGTGGCTCATCAGGAGTGTCGTCATCCTCACTGTCGAAGGACAGGACTGTTAGTAGGCAATGTTTTCACACGACTGCCCATTGCAATGTTTGCATATGGTTGTGCACTTTAATCCAGCTCTACGACACCCACAAGCGTTTAAACACCCCTTCTTGCAGGTACAGGAAATACTTTTCAGAATTGAATCAGGAGCTGACTCCTTGGAATTAAGAGGAAACAAAGTGTTCACCCAGCCCCACTTCAAAGGGTCTTTGTATTCACCGAGTCATGCCTCAACTTGGTGGTATGTTCAAATGGCATGAAGTTGAGCCTCGCTAAGTTAAATTTCATTCTTCCTGCAGCTTTTACAAAATATTCCGTGCCGAAGTTCGTCAAGTGTTTGTGTAGCAGGGTCTCCTCCATATAAATGAACCAAAAAACGTTAGCCCACTTCAGCCACTTCTCCTGATGTAGCTTGAGGGTTCAGAAATACATTAGCCTCCTCTTCTAGTTCAGGATGCTTCAAAATCAGAGAACAGAAGTGGTTTTTCCCGTGGCCAAAAACTGCAGATGTTGTGTCACAACCACTGAAAGCATGGATGAGCAGCTGCATGTTGGAGAAGCTGTGGCGAAATGACTGGCTTGAATAGAAGATGTCTGCAGCTTTGTCTCTTCCGCACTTTTGGAGATATGTATTCTTTATATGAGGGGATGGTAATGCAGTGAGGAGAATAAGGAGGTCTATATCCTCCCCAACTACAAAGACAGTGTCGTATTGAGATACCATTGAGAAGGAAGTGCTAACAATCAAGACATCTGCATCTTCAACAGCCTTTTTCACTTGTATTCCAGCTTTTGGCAATTCATTTTTTAGAAATTCTACGAAGCGCCTCTTTTTGTTTTCATTGGCGAGAAAAGTTTCTTCTGAACTTTTCAAAACAACAGTTCTATCAAAGATGACATCAGGAGATGAACACGCAGCCCATCGGAGTCTCTCACAATTCTTAGTGCTTGTTTGATTAGCGTGCGATGTGCGGAGCAGTGACAAAGAGCCTCTTAGTGCCACTCCTCCGATAACATGTTTCCATTTTCGGAGAACTGTATCTGCTATAGGAAATAATTTTTTCAGAGGACACTGCAAAGTGTTCTTCTAAAATAAAACGCAGTTCTTTCCAAATTAAAATGCTGTACCTACACCAACTTTTCTTATTAATTTCTGATACATTGGTTTTCTTAGTCTTTTATCTTTTTTATTTTTTTTTATTGGCCAATGTGAAGTTATCCAGGGTCCCTGAGCCATAGGCTATTCCCCTAGACAAGCCTCGAAGTTGTTCTTCCTTGTCCAGAAGGTTAAGCCCGGGGCCCATGGTTCATCTTCAGTCATCGCAGCCGCTCTGAGCCGCCTCATGTCTGGCACATGTAACTTATATAAAACATGGTACATGGAATCATCTTCACAGTTCTCGCAGCAACATAATGAATCTTCTGCTAAATTAAATCTGGCTAGATATGCTAAGAATGATCCATATTCCGTTAGAAACTGCGATGTGGCGAAGTCCGGAGTTATCCAGGGTTGTTTCAGTCGTTTGGAAATACTTTTTGGTTGTGAATTACCATGTAATATTTAACTATAAGACAACACAGGTTTTACTGTGAGAAACTCCATTTAGAATATCCTAGGCAAAACTAGACTTTTTGTACCTTCGATAAGTTTTCTGAAATGTGAGTTGTTGTAGATACCTCTGTATCTGGTGACCTATAATAGGTATCAAAACGTTAAAATACTCAGCTTGTTGCAAATTTACTCTAGTTTAAAAGTTATCCTTCGAAATTTTACTGAAGG
The DNA here is from genome assembly GCA_964059195.1 of Ectobius pallidus. NCBI lineage: Eukaryota > Metazoa > Arthropoda > Insecta > Blattodea > Ectobiidae > Ectobius > Ectobius pallidus. Next base: position 88,634,144 of record CAXKWD010000008.1, read on the forward strand.
CTTGGTCATTTAGAAGATAGCGAGCAAAAACTAGTTGAAAGTTCAGATTTTTTAATTTTTTGCAAAATGTTGCTGAAATTCGGAGAGCTGTATTTCCGAAACTATTCATGGTAGAAAATTCAATTTGATCTCAAACTGTAGCAAATTTAATCTACTTTTAGGATGTATTTTAAAACATATTTTTCAGGTGCGTATTTTGGCAGATAGTGGGCAGAAACAGAAATAAAATAGAAAATTTTGAAGTTTTTTCAAGATGGCGGCTCCGGCGGCAGAAAATTTTGTTGGCAAAATGTCAGAAATTACTATCAAAACCATCCCAGACATCATATTAAAAAATTAGCTCTGCCCTAAATTTTGCATCTATGTGGCTTTTTTTGTGACAATTTGACTGGACTATAATCACTGCATTCACTGGCGATAAACATATATAAACCTGACACTTTAACAACACTCGTAGAGCAGTATGGCAACTAAGGAAAATAGTAAGGCAAGACTCAACAGATTTAATATTATTTTTTACTTCAAACTTTAAATTAATCAAATATTTAATTTGTTTATTTATTTATTTATTTAATTTTCAAGCAATTAAAAGCATCTGTAGTGTACTAACATCAGTAATACCATTTACTCTAGTATAATATTTTATTGTGCAATCCTGCCCCTCCAAAATCTTTAACAAGTCGGCGCCTATGGGACCATTTACTTTATTTGGTCAGCCTTCTGTTCTCCTGAGGTACATAACCTATGTGGGAAAGAATTTTCCAAAACTGGATTAAACATGAGTATTGCTAGAACTCACGGTTCCTCCCAAGATGACATCTCAGTTTTGGACACACCAGCTGACAATGAGCTCAATAGCATGAATCTTTCTGGTGCTGGGAATAATGAACTTGTCTTCCAATGCAAATGTGTAAGTACTGTGGAAACCATTTTAAGTCAGTCAATGTTCATACAAGGTGCAGCAACATAACTTCCTTTTTTGAAATGCGCACCATTCAGGCTGTAGGGGTCTTTGCGGGGTGCAAGTGGTCTCATTTGACTAGCGTGGTTCTAAAGTTTTGTTTCCTTCCACATCAGTCGCCATCATGCGTTGGACCAGTGAGGAGTGTGCCTTTGCCATCGAGGCCTACTTTTCAAACAGATGTTCTGTGGTCGCAACCCAGTGCGCCTTCCGAAATGTAGCCCAGTTGGGCCCTGTCCCAGACCGGAAATCAATTGTTACATGTGTCACTACTTTCAGCCAAACTGCGAGTGTGACAAGACGAAGAACTGGAGTCCCTCTGCCCATCAGAACACTTGAGATCATTGAGGCAGTGAGAGCTTCAATCTTGCAATCCCCATGGCGTTCTGCACACAAACATGCGTCTGATATGTTGGAGGAACTTTTTTTTTCCACGACTTGATGAATTGGATTTAGGGGGACATTTGGTACCAACAGGACAGAGCAACTGCTCACACTTCAAGGGCATCAATGGCAGTTTTGAGGGAACACTTCCCGGAGCGCCTCATCTCAATACGGGGCGATTTGGAGTGGCCTGTCCGCTCCCCAGATTTGGGCCCCATGCTATTTTTTTGTGGGGTTATTTGAAATCCTGCGTTTATGTCAACCATCCAAGGATCCTACAAGACCTGAAAGCCAACATCCAGGCAGAAATTGCTAACATACCCGCTGCTATGCTGGTAAGGGTCATGACAAACACCAGAAATCGGCTTATTCAGTGTATGGACAATGGGGGCGTCACCTACCTGGTATGATTTTCAAAACTGTGTAAAACAAAACTTTAGATGTGTACCTACATTATAAAAAAATAAAAATAAAAAATTATGTTTCCTGAAATGTGTTTTCTTGCGTTTTGAAAAAAGGAAGTTATGTTGCTGCACCCTGTATAAGCAAATTCCATCCTACTGAACACAGTTGGTCTACAGTAATTTTCAAATGGGAAGCGTTTCCTTCACCGCCAATCACGTCTACGGGCTAAAAGACTGCCGCTTGCAGTAAGAGTCTTCCTTCCATCTCGCCGTCTCTGATTGGACCGCGTATCAAAGCAAGAGGAAGAACAAAACGCTTCCCATTTGAAAATTACTGTAGTGTTGGTAGTTACATCTAAGATCGTGCTGTACCTAAACCAGCCATCTCAGGAGAGCCAGATGAGCCATCAGATCCTATTACTACCTCTGAGGAATCTTGTATTTGAAAATTGTCATCATGGGAAGAAAAATTTAAAAAAATTACAATTGACCAAGATTGTGAGGCTCCCGACAATGGTACTAATGACTTTATACAATTCCTGGTTTTATCTTCTCAGGACCTCAACATCCTGCAATAAAGTATTCAAGAAACTTCAGGAGGGTAAAGCTAACAAATGACATATTCCAAAACATCAGACTTGTTGAAACGGTCTAAAAGGAAGAAGGTACAGAGACGAGAAAAATATATGTGTAATTTGGTTCAGTACAATTTCTATAATCATTGAAGGAGAGTGGTTTGCCATGTATTAAAATCTGATGTACAGTCTTCTTGTACTTTTCCTTTACGAGAAGTTGAAGAAAACTACATTAATATTTTTGGCTCAGAAAATAATAAGACTCTTTTCGAAGTTCTTCACATAATTCTGCATCACATTTGCCTGATTTACAAGAGATTACTGCTAAAGAAGTCCATATAGTGATGCTCAGAGTTAAATTAGACACAGCTCCTGGCCCTGACAGAGTCACCTTAAAGCAGAAAAATATATAGCAATGCTAGGTTCAGCCATGCTTCTGTTGAGCTTTGTTCCTATTTTGGCAGGTGAGAACTGTCCTTATCCATAACGGTGAAGATTGTAAAGATGTGAAAAACTGGAGGCCCATAACAATAATTTCTATTATAAGAAGGATAATTGAGCGGGTCTTGGACAATATATTATGTAACTATCTCTCTGTTTGAAGCCATCAGAGGGGTTTCATATCGCTGTAGGAACACCACACATTAACACATTACTTGTAAACGGGTGTCTTCAAGTCTCAAGATCTAAAAAGTCTAGCTGCTCTATTGCCTTCCTTGATGTCAGTAAAGCCATTACTCAGTTGGACATGAATACATTAAAAGGGTTTTAGGAAAATGTGAAATGTCAGATAACTTTTAATATGGCAATTGATTACATACTGAAGGAACAAACTGATTATGATTATAAAGTTCACATACTGAAGGAATTAACTGATTACAAAGTTCACATACTGAAGGAATTAACTGATTATAAAGTATCAGAGGAATACAGATTTTCATCGAATCCTAATTTGACTAAGCTGTCCTGTATTGCCTTCGCTGATGGTATAATACTGATTTCAGCTAATAGCAATGGTATTCATTCTCTCTTTACTTTAGCTGAGAGTATGTTTCTTCCAATGGACTTAATATTGAATCCACTTAAAGAGTATATTAATATCCATACTGAAAGGTACATTATCACCACATAAAATTACTACTATGAATGATTCGAACATATGCTCTATTACAGAACCTCATGAATATATTACATGTCTTGGAGCTAACATCAATGACGAAATTGTCTTTGATGAAGCTTCTGTCAATAAAACCTTGCTTTCAGATATAACACAGTTAGCTGATTCTATTTTACTGAAGCCAGACCAAAAGATTTCTGTCATCAATCAGTACGTCTGGCATAGTCCAATCTATCCTTGACAGTGTGCACCCATTAATAAATTACAAGATGGATTCTTAAATGGTATCGACAAGATAATCAGGGGTGCAGCAAAAGCTATTATAGGGCTACCACATGATTGTCCTGATAGTATGTTATATGCACCGAAAAAGTTTCAAGGACTGGGTCTAATGAGTGCTATATGGGAAGCATTCATCCAGCACCATAATATATGCAGGATTCTACTTAATATAGATGATGGATATCTTCACTCTTTACAAAATCTGGAAAATGAAAGATCATCAGCACTTGTGAAATTAAAAATTAACGCATCAGAAGCAAAAGATTGGTCAGGTTGACATGTAAAAAAAAGAGCTTCGCAATCAAGCATTTGATACATGGTGCACGCTTACTCTTGGAGGTAAAGGTGTCAGACTGTATGCAGCTGTTCCTAAGGATAACTCCTGGGTAAGCAAGAGAAATGGATTGTCATCCTCAGAATGGACGAATGATTTAAAAATGTCGCAAAGTAAAGTAAAGTAAAGTAAAGTAAAGTAAAGTAAAGTAAAGTAAAGTAAAGTAAAGTAAAGTAAAAAGCATTCCATAGAGCCCATAAAAGTCTGATGACTATAGGATGTGGAACTTGTCAAAGCATTAAACAGAATTACATTTATAAACTATTAACCTATTAACATATTATTTGTCATAAAATCATCAACAGAGTAGAAGCTGTGTGCATTGAAATATTTCTTAATCAATAATTTCATTTCTTTTGGTTTGTTAGTAAATTTTTTAATCTCTTTTGGAATTTTGTTAAAGAATTTAATTCCAGAATAGTAAACCCCTTTTTGATAACAGCTGAGATTTGGCCTAGGAATATGTAAATCTAATTTCCTTCTGGTGTTGTTATTATGTAGGTCAGAGTTAGTTTCAAAATTATCTATGTTGTCTATTACAAAGTTTAATATTTGATAAAGATATTCACTAGCCAAAGATAATAATAATAATAATAATAATAATAATAATAATAAGTATTTTATTGTCATTGAACTTGCAGTAATAGACAACGTCATTCTTAAAATTACATTACATAAATGAGAGATAATTAAATATCACAAGAAAAGTGAAACAAAGTTCCTATTCCAATTTTACATTCTTTAAATAAAATAGTAATATAAAGTCAATGTTATATTAACATCAACTTAAACCCAAGACACTAAAATATGTTCACATTCAAAAAATTCTGTCACAGAGTAAAAAGGTGTCTTTGTTAACCATCTATATAGTTCATTTTTAAATCGTTTTATTGGTAACTCTATAAATTTTATTGGCAGTTTATTAATCATTTTTAAGCCAAGTATTTCAAAACTGTTTAATGATTTAGAGAGTCTTTGAAAAGGCACATCAATTCTCTTACAATTACGGGTATTATGAGTATGTACATCCTTCCTACAATAATAATCTGGTAATCTGTTTTTAGTGTACACCAAAACATGGTATATGTATAAGTTAATTACTGTTAAGCACCCAAACCTAATAAATAATGGCTTACAATGTTCTATATTTTCCGAATCTGTAATAATCCTAACAACCTTTTTTTGTAGCACTAGAATCTTTTGAATGTAACTGCTGTTTCCCCAAAGTAAAATTCCATATGAAATAATACTCTGGAAAAAAGCGAAATATGCTGATCTTACGTAACTGTCAGGCACACAGTTTTTCAAATTTCTTAATAAATATATGACTCTAGATAGTTTATTAGCAATGTACTTAATGTGAGGTTCCCATGATAACTTGCAATCCATATATAAGCCTAAAAACTTAACCGTGTCATCACTGATATTACATGGTACATCTCTAAGACTTAACCATATTTTCTGTGTCTTACTGTCGTTAAGTAAAAACCCATTTGCTCTAAACCATCGTGATGCCTGTGATAAAGTATTTTCTGATAAATTCAATAGGTTATTAAAATCAGTACTACAGTTAAAGAAAGAAGTATCATCTGCATACAATACCGTATCCGTCCCAATACAAGATGGCAAATCGTTAATCATTAAAATGAACAACAGTGATCCCAGAACCGATCCCTGTGGTACTCCATACTTAAGTTGAACAATGTTTGATCTATCTTTACCTACACAAACAATTTGCTTTCTATTCTTCAGAAATGATTCAATTAGTCTAATGTTGACACCCGTAATTCCATAAAAATTTAATTTAGCTAAAAGAACATTGTGGTCAACACAATCAAAAGCTTTGCTGAGGTCACAGAATGTAACTTCAGCAAAACACCTATTTTCAAATGCATTCAGTATTTTCTTAACAAGTGATTCCATAGCATCAGTTGTCGATCTACCCTTAGTGAAGCCACACTGTTCGTTACAAATGATGTTATATTGGTTCAAGTGACTGCACATTTGAGAATATATTACAGATTCAAATATCTTTGATATAATTGGTGTTACTGATACAGGTCTATAACTTGCTAAGTTATTTCTATCACCATTTTTGTACACTGGTACCACTCTAGACAATTTCAGTACATTGGGAAAAACTCCGTTACTTATGCATCTGTTTATCAGATGAGTTAGAATTGTCTGTATACAATCTATTATTTGTTTTAGTAAGTTACTGGAAAACCCGTATATATCAACACTATCTGATCTCTTCATGGTTTTTACTATCCTTAAAATTACATCAGCATTAATTTCTTTGAAATTAAAACTAATTGACATATTTCTTGGATCATAGTTATTCCTAAAGTTCTTAATTAGATCCATAGAGTCAGTATCAGGTCTAATTATGTTTCTGCAAATTTCATGCACCGATTGTAGACAGTAACTATTATATTCATTTGCATTTATCGCAGGACAATCTCTTCTATTCTTTTTTGTAACAGAGTTTATCACATCCCATGCTTTTTTACACTTATTTTGTGCCCTATCTATCGATCTGTAATTATAGTTTCTTTTAGCTTCATATATTGCAAATTGATACTCCTTTCTGACCTTATCATACATTAACCTGGTATTCTCAGTGTTATTCTTTCTTAATAAATCATGAAACAACCGTACTTTATTTTTCAATTCAGCTAGATGAGGAGTGTACCATTCCCCTTTGCTTTTATGTTTACTTCTATATGCATTCCCATTAACCTTGCATTTCTTCTGCGGTATGTGAAGCTCAAATAGCTTAATTATTATTGAAAAGACTTTGTCAAACATGACTTCCGGGGAGTACATATGATCATTCTCAATTATATCTACCCAGTTTACACTACTCAGTGCCAGTCTAAAATTTAAAATTCTATCCTCAGTCATAGGCCTTGTAATTACAAAATCAATCTTACCATTACACATATCATCACCTGACTTACAACCATTTAGTTTTATTGTTATTGCATCATGATCTGAGTAAGGAAAAGCGATAACCTGAGTAGAAAGCAATGCCATATCCACATTTGTAAAGATGTTATCTAGGCATGCTGAGCCTCTAGTGGGTAAGATGTTAACAAAGTTAAAATTGAACTGTCTTAGCAGATTTTTAAGCTCGTTCACGGTTTCCTTATTTTCCCTCATATCAAAATTTGCATTAACATCTCCTCCAATGACTATATTAAATCTATTCCATTTAGGTCTAAGAAAAAAGTTAAGCAACTCTTCCAATTTAGTAAGAAAAATATATGGGTCACCCTTTGGTGACCTATACAACACCACAACTGCAATTTTAAAGTTTTCCAGGATTAATCCAGTAGCTTCAAAGTCTAGTTCGCTACAAAGGAATCCAAGGTCCATTTTAACACTATTAATCTCATAACATCTGTTAGGTATATTGCTACACCCCCATGAATACATTTCACTCTACAGTAACTATTACCCACAAAAAAATCATCTAGCATAGCGAAGGCAATCTCATCATATTTACACCAGTGCTCGCTCAAGCACAAAATATCTAATCTGTTATCATTAGCAAATTCATTTAATAGTAGGCCTTTCCTATTCAAGCCTTGAATGTTAAGGTACCCTATTTGTAAATCTAACGGACTTATTTTAGCTTTGTTATTAATTTTCTCCTTAACATTATGCCTATTTTGCTCTTGTGATGGAGGATTTTTAGCAACATCACTGCAGTTCGTGTTGCGCCTGGCAGGTCTAGTACAGTCTGCTGTCCTTATCCTAATTGCAGCGAGAAAGAAACGTTAGAACATGTACTGGGATCCTGCCCCAAAAACGAACTTCTTATCACTACAAGGTATCACAAAGTGAGAACTGCTCGAGCCACTATAATGAAGCAGATGAAATGGAATGTTTACAAGGAGGTTCATTGTATCTCAACAAATGGTTCAACCAGGAGAGCTAACATTGAAGCCATAAGTCATGAAAATGGAAAAGCTTTGGTATTTGATCCTACCATAGGATTTGAGATTGATGTGAACCAGGCTTCTGCAGTTGATGAAGAGAAGAAATCAATATACGAATCATGCCTTCCTGACCTTGCTCAACATTATAGCATCGGTTTGAGTCTCTGGTCAGTGACTGGACTTTTGTTTGTTTGCAGAAGCACTTTACCCAAATTCATGTAGAATTATCTTCTGTCATTAGGAATATCCACATTACTTGTGTGGTCTATACTTAGGGGATAATAAAGGTTTCGCTTTGTTTTCTCCACTTAAATAGAGTATTATGATTATTCCTCCAGAAGAAGTAAACTGCTGAAATCAGTGTGTTAATTGTAAACTTATGTTGTTTATGTTGCATATTGTTTATATTGTAACCACTGAGGCATAAAAGTAACAATAATCAGGACCCCCATGGTCAATCATGTTGGAATGAACTAATGCCATTTTCTTGGAAATATAGAAAATCTTCTACATAATAAAATAATAATTATGAATCTTTATAAAATTAATTATTATGGATATAACATTTAAATAAGCAATGGAAAACCCTGCTGGATAAGAAAAATTATATTCCAGATTACCCAAGAAACCATTCTGTCGCTTTATTTCGGATGACCACTGGACATGATTGTTTGGCAGCTCATCTACACAGAATAAATATATTTGAATCCCCAGCTTGCATACTTTGGAAAGATCCAGTATCCACAATGAACAGAGACCACCTGCTCCAATGTAAAGCCCTTACATCAACTAGTGAAGAACCTTCATCACAGCTAGTCAGAAGATACTGGGAAGCCAGAAGGAAAATGGAGATCCTCCAACTCCTAGAGCATTAGCAACCAACCAACCAACCAACATTTAAATTAATAACTTACTTCAAAACATACAAATATACAAAGAATTATAAATAAAGAAAGGATGTGAACTTTAGATCAGTAGAAAGCTATGCAACAGAAACTAATATAAACTTTTACAGCCTTTTAAGTTGTGGACAGAATAGTAGAGTAACACTAAAATAAATAAATAAATAAATAAGAAAATAAATAAAATGTTTTATATAAAAATATAATAGGCCTATAGATCTTTGGATAGAAGGCCTCCTTAGCAGAATATAACATTTTTGAAAATTTACAAATTATGGACTTTACTCCTGTACAACACTTGAAATAAATAGGCCTATACTGTATAAGGGAAAAATATAAGTAAATAATAAGTACATATAAATACTTATTTGAACTTTGCTCCAATAAAGCAGATTCTAAAATTTTTCTTGCTTGGTACATTTCAAAATTTAAATTTATGATATCCACAACCACCCCTTTGTTCAAGGTGCAGCACTGAATGAAAAATTCCACAAATAGCCGTGCAATTAGAAAAGTACTAACAACAGCTTGGTCAACAAAAGGCCATCTATACTAAAGCTGCACATTGTTTAAGATAATCTTTTTATCAGAAAGCAGTCAATACTTAAAAAATCAGCTAGATAGAAGGTCATACTCATAATACCCTTCAGATCATAATTTTTGTTATTTCAAATACACTGTTAGTAAAACATTCATAGTATGACCTATGGCGGGTTATTATTATTATTATTATTATTATTATTATTATTATTGTTTCTCCAACGAGAGAGACCTCTACTGTACAATGTAGGCTATGCTATGTACCAAAAATTTAAATGTTATAATCCCATCTGACTTTTTTTCATCTTCTAAAAAAGTAACAACAATTATCACTGGTCAACTGGCGCCCTTCAGTGAAAATTACAGTGCTAAGGTGCATCAGGCACTTACCTGCCCATATGGATAGTCCGACCCTGTTGGATAATAAAGAAATTTCACAAAGAAACTTCACAAACAGTAGTACCTGTGCTTCATAGACTATACCAAAGTTTGACTGTGTGGACCATGCACAAGGGGAAAGCAATGAAAAGCCTTAAGAACACCACATCTTTACACAGATAAAGTAGCTAGAGTTTGAGTGGAATAATAGGATATGGACTGGTTCAAATTGAAAAAGGGATGAGACTAGGTTGCGTTCTATCTTCAGGACTTTATAGAGGGCTGTTAACTTAGAAGACTGTGACATAGTGCCTGTAATAAGGCTGTAGAGCAACTGAGAGGATTGGGAAATTTTTATGAAGGCAAGACAACTCAGGTTCGAGAAAGCGGCAAATTGGAGAGCAGGGCTGGAGGGATAAGCTTAGTTTGTTGCATTTATTTTGTATTCTGTTTACCGGTAATTAATTATTTATCTTTTTCTTGTGTTTTGAATAAGCACATACAGTCCATGCGAATGTTTGCATTTGCTTATGTAATAAGCACCTTGATTATTTGAGGTACTTAGATCACAACACTCCAAAGTAGGAACAAAGAAGATCTGGTGAAATTAAGTTAAGATATAAAGGCAATTGGAAGATATGGGATTGAAACTCAACAAAAAGATAAATTGACAAAATGTTCCAAGTAGGCTACTTAATTGTCCCACTTTGGCAAAATTCAGTTTAAATGTCCTGCTTTCTTATTTCTAATAATGACCATCAAAGCCGCTTGCATCTAGACAACTCATCTTGTTTTTATTCATTTACCAAGGAAGTAACTAGTGATCATGTTCTCGATTTCGTTTATCAAATCAAGAAAAATACTTTTAAACGCCAAAGCTTAAGTGTACATTTAAATATGACCCAAAATTCACTTATGGTTTTATTAAAGAAACAATATAAGATATTGATGAGTGTATTTAAATATGCATTATAGGTTTCAGTGTATTGCATTATGGATGATTTGAAATTACAAAGCATTTGAACAGGAGTAATCAAAAGTTACATGAATCTAGTGCAAGTTCAAGTAATAATAAGACTATCACAGGCATGGTGTCTGTTAGGGCCACATAGATGTCTAAGTTGCATGACTATAAGCAACTAATGTGGAGTGAGGCTTAAGTTTCCTCATACTGTAGTTAGTGTTGTGTGGAAAGTAATAGTAAATAGGCTATGGTCTTTCAAACTTCACTCAACCCTCTCTATCTGCCACCCTTTAGGTTACTGAACTTAGATTCTGCTTCAGAGCTGCAACCATCTCTTTATTAATTAATATTATGGTTTTATAAGATGTTAATTAATTCTCTGACTTTAAAATCCTTGAAAACATTTCATGTAATTACTTTCTCTACATTTTAATATGATTTGATTTGATTATGACCAAAAAAACATACATATTGAATTTTCTGGAAATAGCCTATGAAGTCCTTATCATTTTCAGCGAATATTGAAATTTTAAAAAACTGGGATGCCATAAGAGGTAGGCAATAACATATTTAAGGAAAAGCGTAAAGATTACCAAAGTACACAACTCGACCAAGAAAAAATTTATCAATAATTTTCAAAATATTTCATGCTATATATTTGCATTTTGCCAACTGTAAATACTATTGAAAGAAATAAACTGAAAATGAGCTACTGATTTTTTCCTACTCCATGATCTTGTGACAAACAAAAACGAGATGTAACAGCTGACGATCTTGCATATGAGCATGTAGAAGTTATAAATTATTTCCACAAAACTTGAAATAATTTCTAGTCTTAACATTTTGTCATAATGAAGGTAAGGCAATGGAAGTAGCAAATTTTATATGAATGGAGCCTAACTGTGAAATTTTAAATGGTAGAAAAAGTCATGTTAATGTATATAATTAAATTTAAATTGTTCCATAATTAAAAGTCTTGACTAACTCCACCGCCATAGGCCCGGGCTGACTTTGCGGAATGGTTTCATAATGAGTTTCTTCCTAATGAGGGTCACTTATCGTTCGCTAATCCCAGAGTCAACGTATTTAGAGAATACACACACTCCTGATGTGTCGCTGATGACCATTTTTACACCTGCATCAGAAAAAGGACTTATTGTTATTATATACCTTGTGGACAGCCCTACCAGAAAAAGGAGTGGACTACCCTGTAAGTTCAAAGTCCACAGTTATTGTCTGCTGTAACACTGAGTTAGGAATACTTTCTCCTCTTCGCGTGTGGCAAGAAAGGAAAGGCATGGCAAGGCCTCAGGCGGTGGAGTGAGTCGAGGCTTTTAATTATGGAACAATTTAATTATATACATTAACATGACTTTTTCTACCTTTTAAAATTTCACAGGTAGGCTCCATTCATATAAAATTTGACAGTTAGTCAAGATGGCTGGGATGTAAAGATAATTGTTTGTGTGTTTCCAGGGTAGGGATATGTAGAATTGGGTAGGCAGATGCCATAGGATGAAGGAACTAGGATAGATTATATTGTGTAGATCAGTGTGTATATAATATGTGTGTGTTTGTAGAATAAAGCAGGGTATCGGGAAGTGTTCAATCTCAGTGAAGCAATAACATATACGCTACCTTGCCAAAATCCTGCTCCCTATCAACACCAAGAAGAATATCCAGGGCGAAGAATGTCCATAGTGAACGAGGAAATCCACATTGATGTGCAAAAGACATAATTATATACTAACACAGTGGGTGAATCTATTGAACACTATACTCGACAATGGACTAAAAAATCTCCAGAAAAGACAGGAACCTGTCGTTATTGCTTCTAGACCTTTAATGAGAGTAGCCTACTGTTCAACAATGCATTGTGTAGGGGTCAGCTGGTGACATATGAGCTCTTCAAGCAACACCAGATCTTTTGAAGGGGTGGAAAAAAAGAATTTCAAAGTGCAGCAGCTTAGCTTGGGGCCAAGGGGTTGGGACCGAGGGAGTATTGGCTGTAAATTGTATGATATCTTTGTTTGAAGGATAATTTTCTCGGGTTCTGTTGGTATGTAGGTTAGTTTGTTGGTGTGTTTGAAAGTTTTGTTGTGTTTTTCATAGTTTTAATGGTATGTTCATGTTTGGGCTTATTGGTATGCCTGAAAGGTTTGTCAGTGTATTGGTTAATTTTAATTGCAAGTTAATGTTTTGGCTTGATTATGTGTTATGAGTTGTGTGATTGTTAGTTTATGTATTGGCTTGTGTACTGCTATAGCATGGACAGCCTAATGGCTCTTGCAAAGAATAATGTATATTTTATTTTTTGTATTAATAAAAGTACTTCATTCATTCATTCAATATAATCGATACTGTTAAGTAGCAAAAGGGAAGTGTTATCTGGGTGGCTCTAAGAACTGAGGCTTTTATGTTATGGTCTATAGCGTACTGCGTCAGATTTTTTCTTTGTATCCATTTATCATGAAATAAATAGTCTATACGATAAATCAAAGATGTGGATAATGATGATTATAATGATGAAAATGATGATGACTGATAATATTAATATTAATAATAATAATAATAGTGGATGTAGCAATATTACCATAGGAATGGTGGCAGTAATTTATTAATTTTTTCACCCTTGACAAAATTTCTGCAGACGCCCATGATAAGAGGGTTTCTTAAAAACTCCAATCCAACAACAAAGGACTGAAGAATCAGCTTGAAAAATTTTATGTCATAACCGGGATTTGAACACGGATCTTCGGCTTAACGCGCCGATGCTCTACCATTGAGCTACCATGACAACATGCCAGTCTGACATCAAATTCCTCAACTGATTCAGAAGACAAGGCAAACCACGGGAGGTTTCTCTCCATCGAGAACACACATCCAAATGGCGTCCTACCCTTGTAGGTACTTTGAAGCCTAGTTATTATTTATATACTATTAATTAAGTGGAAGGAAAGGAAATTTATATACTATTAATTAAGTGGAAGGAAAGGAAGATCCGTGTTCAAATCCCGGTTATGACATAAAAAATTTTTCAAGCTGATTCTTACTTGTATTAATATCCCAGACATGGATTTAATGTCTATTTCCTTTCCTTCCACTTAATTAAAAGGACTGAAGATAGCAGCTGTACAATATGTAGTATGCTGCGCTTTAGTAATAAACTATTATGTTTCTTCCCCTACCGCATAAATACAATATTAAGTGTTATAACTCTTATAAGCTATAAACAATGCAATTTGTGTGACAGCTTCATGGAATGGATGTCCCACTTTGACATCCAACATTGCTGGTTACTTCACCTAATGAAGTCAAAAGTATTGTCCACAGAGGATACAAAACAAAATAATTGTTGTAGGAGAAGAAATCATGCTTTTGAAGTTACATACAGAGTGTTAATGAATAACACCTAAATATTTTACCGGTATATAGAGGGGACTAAGACAAGCAACTTCTAATAGGAAATTTTTGCTCTATGACGTAAAATGTGTATGCTACAGGGCATTAAAGTCATTACAATTCGGTGCTCATAACTCAATAATGTAGCGAAATAGGGTTAAAATGTTCAGTAAATTGACTTCATGCCTTCTTAGTGATTGACAAAAACCTAACTCTTAATCATACGTCAACCGCTATATCATAATTGTTTCCATAATCTGCAAAACTTACAGACTAATCACATGATTGGTCGCCACTGCATTAGTCCTTTTCTTATTCATTACTACTGACTACAGTGTTAACAACGAAGTTCCTTTATTTTGCACTTTCTTTCTAATGTTAGAAGTCAGTGGCAGCCATGCCTTGGGAGATTTTAGGCTGTAACAGGAAAAATTGAATCCATAGGGCAAAAATCTCCTAATAAAAGTTGCTTGTCTATGTCTCCTCTATACACAGGTAAAATATTTTGGTGTTATTACATTAACACCCTGTATAAATATATTCTTCAATTAGGTCTTTATTTATACTCATTTGAACATTTGGAGTTCAGGTTCTGTGTATATACCAGTAGTTCATGTAACTGTTAATAATAATAATAAGAAGAAATGTTCACCCGAATGGGTATTAAAGTTTCAACAATGTTTTAGCTTTTGATGTATTCATTGATGGTTTTCACCCTGTTTCGACACACTGCAAGGTGGTATCTTCCACATCTCTGGGCACATAGGTCACACACGCATTTCTCGTCAGGGTTGTGGTAGTTCTTGTTTGAGCATATCTTGTAGTGAAAGCCATGAATGGCGAAGCGTGTGATGACATGTCTTTGCTCTTGATTCTCTTTGGTCCAGTTCCTTTCCATCATCGCAGTTGTAGCGTAAAAAGCCGGGTCTATTTCTTGTCTTTTTTCTTCCCTTTGTGTTAAGAGTGTCGTGTAGGCTCTTGTCGCTGGCAGTAACATTTGAGATCTAATATCTTCGATGTAGAAAGGCTCCCTGGCTAGCTCGTAGACCATTCTTGATAGTGCAGTCTTCCCTACTTTTAGGGCGCTCTTGAGAAAACGGGATATGTGCAACAGTTTTCTGTTGTAAATTTCGACTGATATTTAGTTGTTAATTAAAATGATACAGAATGAAACAGGGATGATGAGTCATGACTCATGAGTCAATTCGGCATTTACTTTTAGAACTGGGGAAACTGTGAAAAATCCCAAGTCAAATTTGCCAGTCATGGTTTCGAATCCAGAACCTCCCAATTGAGAGTCCAATCGGGTTGTTTAATCACAAATAATGACCTTCCTCAATTTCCTTACTGTAGACAGTAAATTAAAAGAACAATACTAATGAAAGAAACAAAATTTATTAAAACATTCTAGAATATCTTAAAATTTAAAATTAGAGGTATTAAAGACATTATTATTTTCAGTAGCTTCGTATGGAAGTGAGAGTTGTATGCTGAGGAAAAGACAAAAGAATTTAGATGCTAATTTATTAACACTTGTTAACACATCTATAGTGACACTCATTATTAATTTTGGAAATGTGAATTACTTACCTTGTTTTCTTTCAACTGCATGTGGCAGCCATCTTGTGCAACTCATTCCCACGTTCCAATGTTATGGTTAGGAAGATGTTTTTGTATGATTTTGTTATACCTGTACAGAGTATGTGTATCTGAATTGTAGTTGTTCGTTTCAAATGTTGTCTTGTATTGTATATTTCATATTGCTCAAGTGTGTTGAGGATGATCTTTATGGATAATGTGTAGAATTTCCATATCTGTATTGTTATCTGTATATCCACGTCCTGTGTTTACTAGGTGGTTTACATCTCAGGTGTTTGTGCTTGTGTTCATTATTTGCAGACACACACATTACCAATACAACTAAATGCATAACCATATGAACCAACCTGTTACTTACTTAACCAACAGGAAAAATCACACCACAGGGTAAAATTACAATTTGGTTACATTACAGTTCACAATGCTGTTGCAGTGCCGAATTTAAGCCTAGGCAGACTAGGGAGCTGCCTAGGGCGGCAGATTTGAAGGAACGGCTTTTAAGCTGTTAATTTTTTTTTTTAAATATATTAAACAATTTATTCATAACTCTTCAAAATAGTAAACTAATGTAACGCACAATGAAATAGAAATGAATAACATTTACAACAAACGCTCAAATTTAATCAACGATCTAGTTCCATTGTTGTTGTCAATGAAATTGGAACTCTCTTTCCATTTAATCACAGTATAAGTATTAATACGTATACTGTGATTTAACCGCCTTAGATTAAACTCTGACATTCTGATGTTGTTGTTATTTATTATTATTATTATTATTATTATTATTATTATTATTATTATTATTAGCGGCCCTTGCCCGCTATGGGATGCTTGTGGGCTAATTCTTCATTCTTAATTCTTAATTTCAGTTACAATAATGCTTATTGTAGGTTACCTTGTGGTACATTCATGTGGAAGGCGAAAATATTTTCTCTCCCGAGGGGCACTTAAGTAGCTAAATACGCCCCTGTGCTGTTGTTGTGTAAATATTACTAAATTACTACTGGTATTAAATATTATTGCATCCCCATACTGATAAAGCCATTTCTAAAACTGAACTTCAATATTAATTTGAAAACTTTCTTTATTATGTTTTCTTAATCTTTTTCTCTTGCTGAATCAATCTCTTCTTTAGCTTTAAAGGGTCTAAAAAAGCCAGTCTAGCTGTAAACGTTTTTAAATATAGACCTACATAATAGTGAAACTTACAAATACCAGGATCGACTGTACCTCTCTCAACACTACTTCTAAAAAACTATGAACAGTGAATAAAATAATAAAATTGGATGCAACAATGAACTGTATTCCTTTTATATCAACAATATAACTGTTAATTACCGACAGTGGTAAGTCCATCAAATTACAAGTGACTCCTGGTGTTCCGAATATTTTCTTTGTAGTTACGGTTCCAGCTCTGTTATTCTGTCTTGTTCTGTCTTTCACCAACTTCTCAGAGAGCTCTCAATATTTTGTTTTGAATTCCACAGATTATTTCAATCAAAGTAATACCATCCACCTAGCGTGCCTAGGGACTCTATCCCTGTCACCATCTATTAGTCCCAGAATTATTTCATTTTCTAGTGAATGCCTGAAATGAATGAAAATATTAGCCGTGAACACATCCCTTAAGGGCCGTAGCCTCCTGCTTGTGCAGGGAATAGCTCAGTAACTTTAACTCCTTAAGTGAGCAAGTCCTAAGGAGTTTTTGTTTGACACTGTCACACTTCCATTAGTCTCTGATATGTAGTCATGGTTGACCCAGTCGTTTCCATCTTTCCCTGTATTTTGCCACTCATGACCACTGTCCTCCTGCTACCATTTTGAAATGGTCAGCCCACCTGGTTCGTTGTTGTCCTACATGCCTCCGCCCTGATCGTGGATCCCACATGGTAATTCGGTGTGTCTATCTACATTGATCGATCCGTGCCACATGACCCCCACCAATTTCCATTTCTGGGTTAATGCTTTGGTGACCACGTCGCACATCCCTGTTCTTCTGCGTATCTCTTCATTTCTGAACTTATCTCTGAGTGATACTTGAAGAATTTTTCTCTCCTTCTGTCGTTGGCAGATCTGGAGTGCCTGTTTTTGCCTTCCATTCAGAGACCATGTTTGGCAGCCATATGTCAGAGTTGGTATGACACATTTCTCTAGTACCTGAGATTTCGTACTTATTTTCTGCTTCCTATCCATCAGAAAGAATTTTAAAGACCAGAATTTCTTCCATGCCAGACCTATCCTCCTGAAATAGGCTATCTTAATTTCTTTTCATGGTTAGTGCACCCAGTGAGAGATATGTTTTATTTTATCTAAAATAGATTTACTTTTTGACTTCCTAGCTATCTATGGATTCTGTACAAGATGCCCCCAGATGGTGACAGGGGTAGAGTCCCTAGGCATGCTAGGTGGATGGTATTACTTTGAGTGAAATAATCTGTGGAACTCAAAACTAATGCATCTAGCTTCTGGAATCTAGTCCATTTTGTAGCAAAGTTTGAATTTAACACTTTCCGCACCACGCCATCTTTCACCGTTTTCATCCTGTGAACCGGGCGTTTTCTTCCGATTTTGTGATTTTTTTTAAAGCATACAATATGTATTACAAAATAATGAATTACTTACTCATGAAGATTGAAACTTCCTCTTTCTAGAAAAAATATTCATTATTGTATTCACTCTCATATAAATATATCACAGGCAAATAAATGGGAGGCTCTTTTGAGGATTTACTTTTTTTCGGAAATAATTTTTTCAAGGTTTGGAGGGTTAAAAACCTTTTTATTGCAAAAGTACTAACTAAAATTACTCAAACAATACATAATATAGAATTCTGACAACATTTTGGTTGCATATTGTCTAGT
The DNA here is from genome assembly GCA_964059195.1 of Ectobius pallidus. Classification (NCBI taxonomy): domain Eukaryota; kingdom Metazoa; phylum Arthropoda; class Insecta; order Blattodea; family Ectobiidae; genus Ectobius; species Ectobius pallidus. The sequence continues at coordinate 88,652,794 of CAXKWD010000008.1, forward strand.
AATTAACACGTTTGTGATATTCTTGGACATCTTCACGAATTCTAACCTAGCTTCTTGTTGATGTTTTGGTAATCGCAGAAGGCCGATATAAATTCGATAAAAAAAGTCGATATAAATTGATACAAGAATCGATAAGTGTATGAAGCACACTCTGTTGGGAAGTTCATAAACTAAGCTTTGTGTTTATCTGTTCAAATCCTGTATTACAACATTGCTTAGCACGGGATCGCGCGCAACGTAAGGGATACGGTCTTGGTTCACGCGGGAGTAAAATGCGGACCGTATCACGTACGGGCATGGTGCGGAAAGTGTTAATTTTATGACTATTGTGTTAAGACTACTGTAGTAACACTCACTATCAATGTCCCAAATGATATATTGGACAAACTTGTCGAAACTTCAAAACATGATACAAAGAGCACATTCAAAAATTGTAATATGTAGGCTTATGTCTAATCATAGAACTCAAAAACAAAAGAACATTAATTTAATTTACTAATTTAATCTAATGCTCAAACTTTTGAACAATTGTTGTTAAGCCTTCTGACTTCCCATTAGTCTTGTCCCAGTATTGCTGAAGAGCAATTTCATATTCTTAACACAGCATGCATTTCGGTGAGCAAATATTTTCATTCGGTGCTAAACCATCAGCTTCTTAATTGCTTGTTTACTCCAGTATGAGATGGGATCCATTGCCGTTTAATATCCTTCTCACCAGTGCGTAAATGCCAATAAAAATTATGCTTCAGAGCATCATGCTTTATTTATTTATTTATTTATTTATTTATTTAATAATAACGAACATTACAGGTATAAAACCCAATTACAATGTCCATGCCAAAAATACAATGCATACATACAAAATAATTAAAACATAAGATACAAAAGATAAGAATACACAAAAGATAAAAGTAAAAAGTACACAAAAAAAACTTTACAAGCAGAAAAAGAAATTCCTAGCTACTTCTGGGTTCCAGCAGTTGCCAGGTTATAATCACAGTACATAATGCCTTTGAGAATTAAGATAAGAAAGAAAGAAAGAAAGAAAGAAAGAAAGAAAGAGTGAGGAGAATGTTTGGCATGATACATTAAACCAATACACTAACTACAATTGATTGTAACTACGTTTAGTGATTTTAATTCAGTATTAAATCAACTTCAACTAAAGCTTTTTTGAATTCATTTTCGGACATGCTAAGTATATCAAAATTTAAAAAGTGAATTTTATTATACAAAGTGGTTACTTTATTTAAAGGTGAATTTTTATGAATATCAGTATTTACCCTGGGGGTAAAAAATAGCTTTCTGTGTCTACTTAGTTTACATGGCACGTAAAAATAAATCTTCTTAACAATATTATTATCATCAATTTTTTAATGCAATAATTTGTGAAGAAATATTAAACCTTGACTATTTCTTCTAAATTTTAAACTTTTAATATCATATAGTTCTAAAAGCGTTTGGTAATTCAAATATGTTGGATAATGGCCAGTACTTCTGAATATCAAAAATTTGTAAAACTTCGATTGTATTTTTTCTATTGAATCAGAAAGTTTAATAGTCATTGGATTCCATATGACTGTACCATATTCGAGGTTTTGTCTGACTAATGAATTATAAAGTCTGATTAATGTATTTTCGCTAAATGTGCATGAATTCCTTATAATAAAACCTAGATTTCTTAACGCTTTTAAAACTATTGTTTCAATGTGGCTGTTAAACCTGAGATCCTTGGTAAATGTTATCCCTAAATCTCTAGTTTCCATTACTTCATCAAGTTTAACATTATTTATATTATAGGCGTATGATATAGTCTTTTTACATCTATTGAATGTCATTTTAACACATTTCTTAATGTTAAATGGAAGTTTATATTTATTACTCCATGTATATAATTTATTTAAGTCGTTTTGGAGTTGAAAACAATCTGAAACTGAAGCAATAGATTTATATATTTTAATGTCATCAGCAAATAATAAAATATTGGAGTTGTTCACCACGTTCGGTAAATCATTTATGAAACATAGAAACAATAAAGGGCCTAAGTTTGATCCTTGAGGAATTCCAGAATTAACCACAAACTGATCAGATAAGTGATTTTGATAACTCACTACCTGTGTTCTATTTCTTAAGTATGAGCTCATAATTTTCATAAAGTGAGTGGAAAAAGAAAGTTGAGCTAATTTGTTAAGTAAGAAGTCATGATCAACTTTATCAAATGCCTTTTGAAAATCTGTATATATTACGTCAACTTGTTTATGTTGGTCTAATTCCAATGATACGTATTCAGTGAAGTTCCATAAGTTTGTAACAGTTGATCTTTTTGGCATGAAGCCATGTTGAAGTGGAGAAATCGCTAACTTAATATGATTGAAAATGTGTGTGTAAAAAATACTTTCCAGAATTTTAGCTGGTGTAGATAGAATAGCAATGGGTCTATAATTTTGTACCATTTTCGAACTCCCCGATTTATGTATGGGGACTATTTTTGTCATTTTCCAAACATCCGGAAAAACGCCTTGTTTAATTGTTTGGTTAAAAATTATAGTTAATGGATACACTAAGTGTTCACCACATCCTTTGAAAATATATGTTGGTATTTTATCCGGTCCAGCAGAACGTTTAGATTTTAATTTTTTAATTGCTAATTCAACTTCTTTTGACTCTATTACAGATATGTTGAAGGAGTCTAGTATGTTTATACTGTTATCGGTTTCATAATCGTATTTTGATTGATCCCTTGTATAAACAGATTTAAAATAATCAGCGTAGCCATTAGCAATTTCATGTGGAGTTTTTAATATTTGCCCATTATATTCCATCTCCGTTTGAGACTTGAGTTGTTTCCGTTTGCTTTTAATAAAATTCCAAAAGTTATTTACATCGTGCATTAAATTTTTTTCAATTTCTTGAAGATGACTTATGTAGGCTGTTTTAATTTGTTTCTTCAAACTTGCTCTAATGTTTTTGAATACTGACATATTGTATTCTGATAAATGTTTATTTTTACGATATTTTTCTTTAAGTTTAATATTTCCTATGATCTCTTTTGTGAACCATACTGGATACCTGTGTCGACATTGTCTTCTTTTCGGTACACATTTATCTAGTATTGAGTATTGAGTATTTGTGGATGAATCTTTATTTAAAATTTATTACTGCAAAAAATATTCTTCAAATGGTGTCATTTGAATTAAACCCCACTACAAATTAATTTAAGTCATTAGTATTATAAGTCATTCCTTCCTTGTTCTTGCTATTTTGATTAATTTTCTCTGTAGGATGTAATTATGATTCATAAACAATTCAAGATGCCTTGAAGCTGGTCTCAATACTCTCAAAGGCCTAACCATAAAATATTGAAAGTTGAGAAAAATGGTATCAGTTTTTTTTATATATTTTTAAACAGAGCTCTATAATGTAAAGTTTCACATATAAACACAGACACACTAATTTCACTCCTTCAGTTGGCAATATTTCGGTAAGACTATACAGATGTTTTGATTTACTTCCTCTTACTTTATTTAGTCCAACTACAACATTGGGGCACTGTGCTACACACAGGAAGGTTTTGGGTTCGATCAATGATAAGATCACATGAATTTTTCAATTCTGCCTATCATTGTGGCGGTACTATGTCCCTAGGAAAAACTCTGACTCCAACAGGAACGAGTAAAAAGAGCAATTCTGGGAGTAAAGTTGACCGGTGCGAAAATCCACCTTCACTTGCCAATGTCTAACAATCTGGAAGCCTCAACCTCCTGGAACCCAAAAGACCTCACGGCTTGTGTAAGGAATACTTTATAGTAATTTACGTTACTTACTTGGGTTTTTAAAAAATTATCAAAAGTGATTTTAACAAGTTTTCTTAAATTAAAGTTTACTCCAAAATATATTAATTTTTGAAAATTGTATATATGAAACTTTCTTTTATTCATTTCCTAAAATAAGACAAGTATGAGAAATATCGAGGTCTATATAGCTAAGAAAAAAAGGAAGAATATCTCAGGTTGTACGCATTCACAGTTTGCACACCACTGGCTTAGCGGATGTTCTCGTCCCTTCCTGTATCAATAAAAATAATAGATGATAACCCGATCTTTCGGTATCCCAGCTTACCTACTGTGGATACACTTCATGCAATTGCATGCTCTTATGGATAGGCCTATTGGAGAGAGGTTTATAAATTTTTCCTCAAATGGGAAATCAATATTAGACAGGCCAGCTAGTTTTGATTGCTTGGTATTAAGAATTACAAGCTAACAAGGTCTTATTTACAATTAAATGCCTAAACTTTGCTTTAATTTCTTGGAAAAAATGTCTCCCAGTTTTCTAACCATTAATAAGCTGATAATAACATCCTCATTCCCACATATAATTATAATAATTGCTGGTTCCTCGTGAGGGTAACAACTTTTGGTCATGTAATGTTACTCAACAACCAAAACCAGATTTGACCTTCCGAAATAATTTGGAATAACTTATTACTAGCCAAAAAAATCTCCTTGAGGCAGTTTATTCGCTCCAGTAACTTTGTTTTATGGAGTGGATTGGCCAAGATAGAATATAAAGAATTCACAATCGAGAGGTAACCTTTTACGTTTTTTCCGTATCACTCGTGAAATCAATTTGGCAGATTGCATACCGACGACCCGAACTTCCATGACCTTGTAATAATTACATTGTGAATTTAACGTTAAATTCACAAGGTCATAGAAGTGAAATCAATTGCGTGATTTTCTGCATACGCAATAATGTTGATGGCAAACAGGTAAAAATGTTTGAAAAATTAATTTTCGAATTAATTACCCGTTATTAAGCCTGATTCTTTAGGATAATTTTCACATATAAGTATTATCAACCTTTATAAAAAATAAGTATGTCACGTGTTATTTTAAATGCCTTTGCGTGACATTTCGAATTTCATTTTTTTTTTATTACAAATTAAGACTTCCAACTCTAAGGGACGAAAAGACTATAATGAATGCTGAAGGTGAAGGTCAGGATTTCAAGTTTATTTTGTAGGCATACTCCAACCTTCAAATTATTTCTTAACAGTTTCTCTGTTTTGAGTAGCAAATAACTTAGGCTGCAGTATAAAACTTTGATGTAGAATTCTTGGGCGGGTGTAGCAGATAGGAAAGTTTTATTGTGCAAATTGCTGGTGACTTGTAGTCCTGTACAGTCTTCCTGAGTTCAATTTCAGATTCCCGTAAAATGTACCCTATATGAAGAAGTCTACGTATAAGTGAGCCTACAATATATAGACCTAACCGAGCACCTACATGATCTAGTGGTTAGCATTGTCGCTTATGGACCTGAAGACTCGGGTTCTATCTCCGATTTGTCCTTGTACGAGGGCTGAATGAAAAGTATTGCCTTCATCTTCATAATTTGGGAGTATTTTAATAAATCAAACACAGAAATAATCCTTAGAATATTCCCTTTAATTACCAATATTCACTTTTCCACATAATTACCAGACAATTGGATATTCTTCTGCCAACGGTGAATAAGTTTTTTGAAGCCGTCACGGAAGAAGTAGACACTCTCTTTCCGCAACCAGCCTCTCACAGTTCTCTCAACTTCTTCATCAGATGCATAGTGATGTCCCCGCAGATCTTCTTTCATTATCGGAAACAGATGAAAGTCAGACGGCGCTAAATCTGGACTGTATGATGGTGGTGAGCTTGAGTCTCCGAAGTTCTGCTGTGGTGTGGAGACTGAAGCTCACCACCATAGGCTACGGCATCCTCCATACAGTCCAGATTTAGCGCCGTTTGACTTTCATCTGTTTCCAATAATGAAAGAAGATCTGCGGGGACATCACTATGCATCTGATGAAGAAGTTGAGAGAACTGTGAGAGGCTGGTTGCGGAGATAGAGTTGCAGCGATAAAATCTTCCGTGATGACTTCGAAAAACATGTTCACCGTTGGCAGAAGTGTATCCAGTTGTCTGGTGATTATGTGGAAAACTGAATATTGCTAATTAAAGAGCACATTCTAAGGAGGAGGCATTACTTTTCATTCAACCCTCGTATTTTTTTGAGATGTATGACATGGGGTGCATTCAGCCTCGTGAGGACAAATTAGACGCTATTTAATAAATATCCGTTCCAATTAAAAATATAAGTTTATATATATGAATTTATATATATGAATTTATTACATAACACACACTTATTTCGTTACTAAGTAAGTAAATTTACACTACTTGGACACCCTTAGCGAAAAAGAAATACGTTCTGAACTGGCACGCCCATCAAATTCCCCTAGCAAATACATGCCGTTTTTTTAAAAAAAAAAGTCTTTATTGCTACAAGACAAACTATTATAATGAACTATGAACATTTGGCGGAGATTCTCAAATAAAAACGATTGTCTGTTGTCTGAAAATCGCGATTTGTCGCGTCCTCTCTATCTCCACTGAAATATGACCTAAAAATGACAAAAATGACCTAAACTTGTAAAAAAATGACATAAAAAAATAAAAAAGATAATAAATAAATAATAAAAACGATTGTCTGTTGTCTGAAAATCGCGATTTGTTGCGTCCTCTCTATCTCTACTGAAATATGACCAAAAATGCCGAAAATGGCCTAAACTTGTCAAAAAATGACATATCTCTTGAAAAGGACAAAAAATGTAAAATAAAGCAAAAAAGAATGCAACAAACAAATTGCCTCTGTTTAATCAATTATTTCATGATACACACTTATATATAGTCGAGCTTTCTTATAACCTTAATACAAAAGAGATGCAAAATCAACAAATACCTTGCCCTATTAATCAGCTATCTATCTACAATAAGGTTCCAAAATAGAACTATAAATGAAGCTTATAAATTGTAGGATAAACTATACAACTATTGCACTGCCTGGAATGGACAACATTTTTTGTGTTGTACCGTAACGTTAACGCATTAATTTTTTTCCCCCCGTGTGGTCTTGTTATGACATCGTTTCCGTTGCCAAAATTTCAAGGTGGGTTTCGCAACGTTGACTTTGATCTGACCTTCCCCTTGTGAGTTTACGAGATATTCAGGTTTTCTTTTGCCTTCACAAACACATTCAACGTGACTCATGTGCTAATTTATTTAATATCATATACGATAGCGTGACTTTACCTAGCTAACTCGGTGCTTTACGACGTGAGTTTATTCAAACTACAGTAGCTACAGTAGCTTAAGTATATAATGACCATTAGTATAGTCATTAAATGTCTTGCCCTAACGTACTGATTAATATAATGTTCTGGTTATGAAATAATAAAAGTAAAGTATTCCCTATACAGGCCATGGAGGCCCAGAGGGTTCCAGAAGGTTGAGGCTCCCAGATTTTAGACATTCGGCACGTGAAGGTGGTAAGGTTGTCAGCCAAACGCACCAGCCACCTTTACCCCCAGGATTGCTCCTGGTACTCATTTCTGTTAGAGGCTGAGTCGACCAGAGGGCTATAGTGCCACCAGAAGGATTAGGCCAATTGAAAAACTCCAACGACCTCATCGGGGATCGAACCCGCGACCTTCCGGTTTGTAGCGCAGCACCTCAACCACTACGCTTCGGCGTACCCCGTTATGAAATAATAGTTCTGTAAAAAATCAAGGAACGCTTTATCACGAATTCTAAGATTCCAATTAACTGTACTATAAGTCTTTGATTCACAAGACATTCTACCGCTGTGGCGTAGAAATGAGTTCGCTCCTTTCAAACAGCGGGCCCGGATTCGAATCCTGGTCGGGCCATTTACCTAGGTGGGGTTTTTTCCTCATCTGTGAGACAAATGTCGGGTAACTTTAGGTCCTTGTGGTCCCCGGATATTATCTGGCCGTTATTATCATCTTCATCCCATCCTCACCTTGTTCAAAGTGAATGTGTGTGTGTGTGTGAATGGTGTGTCTTGTCTTATGTGTTCGTGTTGTCTCTGAGGTGGCCCCGGCATTGGGCTGATCACTCATCCGGGAGGCCCTCCATGTCCTTGTCTGGTCAAAAAAGTATTATTTGATCTATAGATAATCCCTTTCCCGGCAGGTTGCGGCCCTGTAAGGCCCGGGCGGCGTGGGTCGCTTAAAATAAGGTTACTACATTTTCTCAATGAATCCGGGACACTTTGAAAATTTTATAATTGTAATATTTTTAGGGGAATGCATGACTTAATTGCACTCCATTTCCTACAGCATGTAGCAGTTTATCTTTAATATAAAAATAAAATAAGTATTATGCCAGTTGGACATGCTTTTATTTTAAATCAATACAAACATCTGACAGTTTCATCCCTTCTTCTTAAAGTATCCTAATTCCTTTTTTTGGGGGGGGCTTTCTCGAATCATGAAGCATAAATGTTTTTAGTTGCAAGATGTTCAACGACTGAGATTCGCGTCCGCCAGTTTCAAAGGTAAATAATGAACAAAATACCGAGTTTCCTTTACTCCTCTACTCATAAATGGAAAATCCTTTAGGTTGTTTTCACTAACTACACATTTTCGTTTATTTGACGAGATCAACAAAGATCAACTACGGCATGCATGGATGTGACTTACATATTACCCGCGCGCGATTTCTTGAGCGCTCGGTTCCCTAGTCCTCATTCGGTAGGTTTCGTTCAACTTCGTAGGTAAAGCTGACAACATTGAAACACGAAGTACGCTATACACCCTGACATCTAGTGGCGTCAATACTAAGCTTTCATTCTGTCTCAGGATCCTTATTTATTTATTGACATTATCTTTTCTGACGCATGGAGTTATGTGGAAAAATACAATTTTTCGAATTGCTTATTTCACAAACACGTCATTACACATCCAACACTTTCCTCACCTCTTTAAGAATTCCATATGTGCTAATTTCTGATACTCCCGTGAACTCTGATGTCAATTTCATGGACCGAAATTTGAGCGAACTTTTCACAAAACGTATTAAATACGTTTAAAATTAGGCCTATAGTTTTCTCCAATTTTAGATGCCTTACCTCTCTTATGGTGAACACGAAATGGTGAAGCATGTTCTGCTAAGACGCCTCTTTATGCTTAAAACTAGTCATCCAGTGTAAAAATATTGAGCCTATTTATATAACATTCTCTTCCCGGAAGAAAATGATTGATTTGATAACTAAAGCCTTATGACGTGTTATTAATTGTTACGCAATACCGTCACCACGTTATATTATTAGACTGCATTAAAATCGTTGTCTATTAAATGTCACTATCCAATTCGGCATCCACACTTACGCTGTTGACGTGCGCTTGCCATATGCGCGATTCTGCTGAAATGTGATTTCAGGTTGACAACACTGCAGAAAGATTGGCGGAGTAGCTATGTTTTGTTCCCCCCAACCCTCACTTCCCCGTAAATCCAACGCTCAAGATATGGCGCGCGGGTAGTATACATATCAATATGTCTATTGTTGGAACCGATAACTCAACATTCACTCCCTGCCAAGTGCATACTAGTTCGAAAGAAAGTTGTATTCTTCCAAAGAGAACTGAATATAGGAGTAATAAATACAGTTTTATAAAAATTTACAACACTGTCAATAAAAATCTGGAGACATACATAAAAATATGGGGACATTCCGGGGACGGATTTCTAAATCTGGGAACTGTCCCCGGGAAACGGAGAAGTCTGGTAACCTTAGCTTAATAAGTCCCTAAAAGGGAGAGGTATAACTAAGGTAAAGAAAGATGATTGACAAGATGTGAAAATCTTCTCCCACGCCATCTCATAAGGACAGCGTAAGTTCAAGGCAGTTTTACTGAATTTTGTCAAAGGTTATGTCGTTCGTCTACACTAGTATTTAGTCTGTCTAAAATTCTAAATGGAGGCATTATTGATCCTTATGAGAGGATTTCCTCAGAAAAGTTTCTTTTTTTAAAAATAGACCCTTGTTACATCGTGTAATGTTGAAAGATCCTTTTCAACCTAACAGATCGTCATTCTTCTGACAAAAGTCAATGACCCTATAGAATTTAGAAAAACATGTAATTGCAAAACTATGCTGAAAATCTAATGCATGATTGTCACAGACTCATTACCATAAATAAATGGTGTTAAGTATGTGATGCTACGAATTTGTATTATATTTTGTTACATATTTCATCAATTTCACTACATATTTTCCAAATGAAAGTGTAAAAAAATCCTGATGCTATCCATTAAGGTATTTTAACGGCCCTCTTTGTCATTTGGCAGCCTATAGTAATATAGAAAGGAAAAATAATATGTGAAAACCATTAATTTTTCGCTAATTGCATTAATTAGTACTGTAACTAAAGCCCTAGCATACCGAAAGGTGAAATAGGGCTAATTATATTTGGATATTCAATAATAATAATAACAATAATAATAATATATTAAATATTAAAATAATGTATTATCTTATGAATAAAGCCTACTGGAAGTCTGTACAATTTTTTATGCCACTCTATACGAACACTCTTTGTATCTTGATCACAATTCGCGTCTAAAAATACGATGTTGTAGCCTCAATGAAAAGGTACTGGAGGATTGTCTTCGATCACGTACTAGGAAAGACCTTGAAGATAATGGTAACAGGTACGGGTGTAATCATTTTTTATTACCAAAAAGGACTGCGATGTTTCAAGTAGTGCATGTAGGCCTATACAGTCAATTAGTCAGAACTTACAGACTACATAATCCATACATAGGTTCTTTAATTAAATAGTACCGGTAATACAATCATAGGATTTCAACTTATCATTAACAGTAGCTTAAGTATATAACAATACACTGATTCACGTCTTATAATCGCACCCATATGATATGAATTTTTAGTTCATGGCTTCTCATACTTGTAAAATAGTAGAGGCTCGCTTCCAAAATAGTAGGTGAAATTGAGGATCTGTTATTTACTGTTGAGGTTTATGTCAGTTCAGACCAGATTTCCTGCAACCCCTACGATGGGACATAGGACCTCCAAGTGGAGGTTTCAGTACCTAGACTAATTTTGTTACGCTTATTTTTCATGAGAGGACAGAGAGAGAGAGACAGGTGGTAAGCCCATCGCCTCACAGCTCCTCTCAGGAAACTAAGACGTGGATGTGAAAGGGCAGAGAAATTTTGTCCAGAGGAACTAATGTAGGCTAGGAATTATTATACGTGTCGTAAATTTACGGCATGGGCCCCCAGCTTAAAGTTCTTCGCGGAGGAACTCCGTGCCCAGGATTTATTCTAAAATATATTCTATGTATATGTATACTATATTATTTTAGACTATACATACACATATTCAAAGTTTAAAAAAATTAAAAACTTAATTTGCGACCAGCAGTGATTATACCATACTTTTCATCGCAGATATATCTTTTCCTTATATACGTCGTTTTTAAAATGGAGAGTGCTGCTAATGGGAACCAAAAATCTAAATATCTGTGTATCTTGTCATAAGACAGTCATATTTAATCAATATGCCTCACTTTATCTTAAGTCATCATAAGGAAGTTAAAAGCAAAAAGGCAAAAAAGCATAAAATTGAACATGACGAGCGCAGAAAAAGAACGTACTTCGTTCACTTTTAGCCAAATTTAGGTGAAGGTACCATCTTTTCCCTACATGAAGGGTATTTTAAAGTAAAGACTGTGTAAGAGTGTAAAAAATATTTTTCCATTTATTAAAAAGAGTTTTTATTTTGTAGACATGGGAAGAACGTTCTAGTTTCCACGCGATCGGAGAAAGAAAGTGTAAAATGTTCCCTATACAGGTCATGGAGGTCAAGAGGGTTCCAGGAGGATGAGGCTTCCAGATTTTGAACACTCGGAACGTGAATGTGGTAAGGTTGTCAGCCTTACGCACCGGCCTCCTTTACCCCCAGGATTGCTCCTGGTATTCATTTCTGTTAGAGGCTGAGTCGACCCCAGGGCCATAGTGCCACCAGAAGGATTAGGGCAATTGAAAAACTCCAACGACCTCATCGGGGATCGAACCCGCGACCTTCCGGTTTGTAGCCTCAATCACTACGCTACGGCGTACCCCGAAAGAAAGTATAATAAATATTGTTAATTTTCGGAACAGAGCACGCTTATTATCTTCAAAGGCAATAATGAACAGAATATTGTGCTTAAAGTAAAAAAAAAATCGAACAAATAGGCATAACAATATTGTTAGAATGGGTAAAAGTTATAAATGGTTATTATTATATACAGTAATCGTAATTTTCATGTGGCGTTCAGGTCTAAAACTTTTAAAATGCTATAAACTCAATGAGGGTACGCCGTAGCGTAGTGGTAAAGAAGCTGCGCTAAAATCTGGGAGCCTCAACCTTCTGGATCCCTCTGGGCATCCATGGCCTGTATAGGGAACAGAAAAAAAAACTCAATAGCATGGGGAGGCCCCGATTTCAAGTACTTTGGACCCTGGGCAAAGCTTTGTATAACCGCCCTTTTCATTTTATTACTTTTACTACCTCCCCAAAGTAATTGTTCTAGTGTTAAATTTTGGTTTTACCTGTGAATCAACTAAGAGTATGCCGATGGAATTTTATTATTGCGAGCAATCCAGTCACTACCTAGGCTACACAACAAAAATTACCGCTGAACTTAAGAAGGTGACCGCCATCATAACCGGGCCGTACCGAGAGGGATCAAGTCTACAATGTCGCCAATATTACGATCATGATTACATGCCAATTGAATTCGGCAGATAAACGACTGTTGTAGCGATGTTTTAGGAAAGATGTGGAAGGGTAAAAAAGCTTCTGCATTAAGAATTCTAGGTCCGTGACAGGTTATGTTAGGTTAGGAACAGTCATGTTTGTTTAGCGGGAGTATTCTGCATAGCGCGGGGCTCGTGCCATGTAACGATGTTTTACGAAAGGCGTGGAATTCTAGTTCAGTGACAGGTTATGTTATGTTAGGTTAGGAACATTTGTATTAGTTTAGGAGCGATATACTGAATAGCGCGGGGTTTATTATGTCGCACATTGAATCTTTTCTACGAGGGGAAATTTTACCCTTGCGCCGATCGTTTCTCTTTTGTTCCCCGCGGCTCGGAGGGGCACGGTCGCTAATGGCAGAGCATGGCTGGCTACGCTATACTGAAGGATATCCAAAATTACAAATATATTTTCTAAAATAAAAGTAATTAAGTTGTGGTGAAAAATGCATGATTGCTATCGTAATTTCATTTTTAAAAATTGACTAAAATATTTGTAACTACATTCAAACTTTGAAATTTCACATTATAATATAGGCCTATGGTAATTAAAAATATGTGCTAAATTATATTTCAATTTTGTTCACAAAAGGATGAATTACTGGTATATTAAAATATATATTGAATGGAAAAAAAATTACTGCTTTATTCGTACCGGTACCTTACAATGAAATCTAAAACTCGACCTAACTTTTTTATTGTAGCCTTTAAAGTTTAATTCTTTGACATAAAGTTTATTTTACAATTTTTCCTAGATTTTCTCTTGAGATACAATATGTTGTTATACAACACAATTTTCATATTATTATGAAAACAAATGTCCATCCAAAAAATTCTAGGTTTGCCGCCCTGGGAAAATGCCTAGTCTGCCCATTTATAAATCGGGGCCTGAACATGGGCGATGAACATTCTTTCCCTGTAGTCTTCACGTGTAATGAACGCTCGTATTTCATCACACATTATGCAAATGAAAAGTACAACGAATTAATTTATTATGTTACAAAATACGTCTTGTATTTAGTAACTTATGTCAATTGTTTTTCTACAGAATCAACAAATTTGCCAAGGTAACGATAAAAACAAATGAAATCTTGTTCGCTAGATATATGTTGTAAAACATGTAAGCCTATGATACAGTGAGTCCATTTTATGAGGAAACCTCGCATCACTGCCGCATTGCCATATAGGCACATACCGCTCATAATTCTATAGGAACTTTACGTGAAGTTTTTGATGACAGGATAATTAGCACAGGTTTATGGCCCCCTAGATCAACCGACCTAACGTACTGTGATCATTATCTTTGGGGATACCTAAAGGGAAAAGTTTACCGAAATAATCCTCATACCTTAGAAGAACTTAAGGCCGAAATAACACGTGCAGTGCAGTGTATTACCGAAGCGGAATTACAGAAAGTGGCAAATAATTTGTTTAAACGATGTGAGGCATGTCTTACTGCTGACGGGGGTAATTTACAACAGTCTCAAATAAATGGTGAGTAATAAGCCTCCACATGTAGGCCTATTTTGATAATACATTGGTTGAGTTATTGATTTGCCGGTAGTAACGGAACACGGTCCCCGCCGGTGCAAGCACAACAGCGGGGAAAGTGTGAGGAGAGCAACGCTGTTAAAAAGTTTCCCCATAAAATGGCCTCCCTGTATAAATACGAAAGCAAGCAACTCATATAATAGAACTTATGTTTTCACAATTACATAAGATAAAAATAATTTTACGATGTGTGCGGAATAGAAGTAAACATCTGACTGAGTTTGTCGCACTATCGTGAAGTATGCGCTGGTGCGATTAACCAATGAAACGACAGGACACAGTTAGTCAAGGCAAGTCTGTTGTTTACTTTCGCTCTGTACATATCTTGGACCAAGTATAGGGCTATAAAGAAATGTTGATATTCGGTTTAAGAATACTGAAAGAGAAGATTTAAATAAAATTGAAGCATCAGTTTTCACATACAACGATTGTCAACTATGCCCGAGGTACAAATTAAAATTTGGCGTGTCATGATAAATTATCACATGATGAAACAGAAAGCCCACTAAACTATGGGGTTAAAAATGACCCAAACAGGTCGCGTTTTTGCAATGCCCGAGCGGCGTGGGCATAAACGTCCCTTTAACGGGGGAGTAAAACTCAGAGAAAGAAGAAGAAAAGGAAGAAATAAATTGATCTTTCAAGTGATAGTTGATGAGCCTTCGTCATATCTCTGTTGTTAAGTCACCTTGACTTCTAACCGCAGAAACACATTTATCATTACAATAATAGGTACTAGACTGAATACTAATACACTACAATGCAATTATTATTTTTATTTTTAATACTGCTTTATGTTTCCGCTCATTTTATGTTCTTGTATAGATTTTCTGCTGTAGGAGTAGGCCTAATATTTATGCCACAAAGGTAATAAAGTGAGAAGTAGCCTACACTAAGAGGATTTAATACAATATCGCACGTTTTTAAAACTAGATTATAACAAAAATGCAATCAAATAAGATGTATAGGCTAATACGTTTTGCACATCATGTTACTGACGAACTGTTACTGGCTGTTCTGCTATATCCCAAGACTCCAATGACCTCAGAACGACTGCCTGTGGCATAAAAACCGAGTAAATGTTTGTGGAGATACGAGTGAATGTCTTTCAGTCGCAGCTTTTAATTAGCTGTGCGGTTTTTTTCCTACGGCACGGTTTTTTTCTAGAAAGGACACGTGTGGATTCCAAATGGTTTTTGTCAGCAACCTTGCAATTTGTTCTGGCATAAAATATTTTGCGTTTATTCTTTTTTAGTCTACTTTGTACACATTTACAGGTCCGATTTCGACATTGGATTTTTCCAAAGAATTCCTTATTGGGAATGATGCCACTAAGACACAAAATCATGAAACTTTTCTAATTGTGTTTCACTCAGCAACCAACCCTGAATATTTCAGGGAATAATATACTACAATTGTCAGAAAAAATTAATAGTCTCAATTCGTGTCATTTTATGTAATTAAAATGTAAATTCTATTGTTATGAAATCTTAAATTTACGAAGTCACAATATTGTAAACCTAGTGATCATGAAGTCCCATGGTTCTCATTTTATCGGAATTATATAGGCCTATCGGCATAACTTGTGAGCTATTTACCTGATAACTAAACCAACATGATATTCTTCCGGAATAATGTAGGCTACAGTTGAAACCTTAAAAAATATATAAAAGCAGAGATACAAAATCAATAGTGTAATTGTGCAAATGTGATAATTTTTTACAGTTGTTATGATTGCCATTTATGAAGCCAAGCTTTACAATGAAATTTTCAACGTCTGTTTCAAATTTAGAGCCTTTTAAATTTTCACTTGATGGCTGCTTATATCAATACATAAATTCAGCTCTGAAAGGGTTAATGTGTAATGTGTAAGGCCCGGAAGTTATTGCTCTATTGGAAGAAGAAATATGCATGAAATTATGCTTTAAAACTAGTAAAATATGCTCCGAAGCCAATGAAGTATGCTGTCCAATCTAAGTAATCTTAATATTTTATGTTTTCTTGTTACCTGAATTATCACAAAGTATAAAGAAAAGAAGTTGTATAAATTTCACTACAAATCTTTAAAAAAAAAAAAAAAAAAAAAAAAAAAAAAAAAAAAAAAAAAAAAAATCAGTGCAACAACGTTTAGTAAATTGAAAACCAATAAAGTAAAAC
Source organism: Ectobius pallidus (assembly GCA_964059195.1). Taxonomy (NCBI): domain Eukaryota; kingdom Metazoa; phylum Arthropoda; class Insecta; order Blattodea; family Ectobiidae; genus Ectobius; species Ectobius pallidus. Next base: position 88,669,167 of record CAXKWD010000008.1, read on the forward strand.
GTTGCTTTAATGTTATGCTATCAGTTCGGAAAACAACAGGCTATGAATTGTCAATTTTTGTTCAGTCAGTTCAAAAAACATTCACTTAGTCAAATATGCTGTAAAGTTTGAATTAAAAGCGGTTATGCACAATATTTAAAATCGGTCAGAAATAGGCCGTTAAAAATTTGACAAAATGATCAAATATGCACAAATACCTTAATATAAAGAAAATATTATGCATTGTCCAAAAACTAAAAAATAAGCAATAACATTAAAAATGAATAGTAAATTTTCTGTTATTTCTCTAATGTTTTGTACATATTTTAATAGCAATAATAGCAAGTAACAGAATGTACGATTAAAATATGATTTTTCATGAACTTCCAGGCCCTAGTAATATGTACTGTCAGTCGTGATTTTATGACTTCTATGTATCCATAAATACACGTTTATTACTTTTATATACCCATTGTGAAGTTTGCAAATATACAGTCACGACAGCGCAGACTAGCATCGTTATGGTCTTTTCCATACATCGTACATAAGAAAGAACAAGAAATTGAGTAGGAAGGCTATAATATTTCCCATTGCGAAATTACTGAATGAATAAATTAATTATTCCACTACTGTTGCATAAGCAAGGACTGTAAAGAGAACTCACGGACAGCTACTAATGAGACCATTAGAAAGCAGATCTCGTATTTGTTCCCAACTCGATCCATAATATATTATCAGTTATTAATATATATATAACAATCATCTCAAAAAGAGGAGAAAAATTATTTGTAAGCATGTTGTCACCTGACGTGAGTATTAAAGTGTACCATGTCCGTCTACATAGAAATGTTGTCATTTGAAGAGGTGATTTATTCATTCGTACACCAGTCTTCAGAGGAGTTACATCGCGCCGAGGGAGGGAAGATGGTATCTCTGAATTCAACTCCCACCTCTGAATGCCCTTCCCCTGATATGCGTTTCTCCAGGAAGAAGAAGAAAAAAATACTATATGTATAAGGATTTTTACTTTTTTATTCCGTTTCAAGATGGTAACCTTTTTAAATGTTCTGTTTTCATGTAGTGTTCAGCTTCTAGCCAAACGTTTTATGCTATAAAAATGTGAAGATTACATTCACTTTCGAGTGTTAAATTTTCTACAACTTAGGTCAAGTACATTCGCAACTCTAATTGTATATTGGAACTTCAACTGTTTGTAAATTGTTTTTATCCATGTAGACGTATGCGTAGGTTTTTTTATTCCGTTTAAAGATGGATTTAACTGATGAAGAGCAGACTTCTTTGGATGTGAGGTGTACTGTTCACAAAATTACTACTAATAATATTTTAATAAAGATTTAGACTTTTCAGTTCAAATTGTACATTAAATCTTTCAGGCTTTTTCTTTTCAATACAAATATTATTTTCTTTAGATTTTGGTAATTATTCTAAAAATATTCCATATGGATATAGCAATGAATACGTGAACACCTGCAGATTTACTTGATATTTTAACTTTCTTATCAATAAGAATCATTTAGATATTTTTTTACGTATAAAGTTTCTATTTCTAAGTTTGACTCCAAGCTTTGACCTATAAACTGACGTTCATCAATGATCTATAAACTGACATTTCCGCTAACTAATAGGCCTACATTTTCAGTTTTGCCTAAACTTAAAGACAAGACATTTTCTCCATGCCTGAAAAATATTATTTTTATTTTTGTATTCCAGTGTGTCTACCGCTGTGGGGTAGGGAATGCGTTCGCTCCTCTCACGCAGCGGGCCCGGGTTCAAATCCTGGTCGGGGCAAGTTATCTAAGTGGGGGGTTTCCGGGGTTTTTCCTCACTTGTGAGACAAATGTCGGGTAACTTTGGGCCCTTTTGGTCCCCGGATATCATCTGGCCGTCATTATCATCTTCATCCTATCCTCGCCTTGTTTGGAATGAGTGTTTTTTTGTGAATGGTGTGCCTCGTCCTATGTCTTCGTGTTGTCTCTGAGGTGACCCCGGCATTTGGCTTATCACTCATCCGGGGAGGCCCTCCATTCCTTGTCTGGCCAAAAAAGTATGTATGTGATCCAAAGGCAGTTCCTCTCCCGACAGGTCGCGGTCCTGTGAGGACCGGGTGGATTGGGTCGCTTAAATGTTCCTAAAGGATAGGTGAAACTCAGGTATAGAGAGAGGGAGAGAGAGAGAGACAGACAGAGACAGACAGAGACAGACAGAGACAGAGACAGAGAAAGAGAGAGAGAGAAAGAGAAAGAGAGAGAGAGAGAGAAAGAGAATGAGAAAGAGAAAGAGAAAACTATAAAGAGAAAAAGAGAAAGAGAAAAGAGAAAGAGAAAAAGATAAAAAGAGAGAAAGAGAAAGAGAGAGAGAAAGAGAGAGAGAGAGAGAAAGAGAAAGAGAAAGAGAGAGAGAAAGAGAGAGAAAGAGAGAGAAAGAAAGAGAAAGAGAAAGAGAAAGAGAGAAAGAGAGAATTCCAGTGTTACAGCCTTAATGACTGTTAATAATTAATCCATCATCAGAGTTTTGTAGGGTCTCACATAATACAGTCCTTTCCAAGCATCTTGTTTACAAGAACTTGGCAAGCCTATTCCGATTTAATTTGGAGGCCATTTACTGTGATGTTTGTTATGTTCATACTTATTTATGCACTACTCCTACCGACTGAAACACAACATCATAAATACATGTGAATAGAAAGTGTCAAGATTTAAAATACTAAAATTCCAGCGCAGACATGCAATTATTCAGATAGATTGAATGATTGAATAACTGTTATTAACAGCCAGGATGACACTCTCATATACTCGATGATATTTCTTTTACGTAAATAATTTTTGTCAGAATTCTAGCTAATTGTTTTTAATCCACAACAAATTTTTCATGGGCATTCTCATGAATAAAGTAGAAGCAGAAAGAAGAACTATAATTTTTTTTCTAAAAGTAAAACCTCTTCAAATCTGATTTAAAACGCAAGCACTTTAAATGTTTCTTCTTCTTTTCCTTACTACTACCTTTCCTTTTTAGGGACTTTTGAACCACTCAAGCCGCCCGGGTCGCGACCTGTCGGGAGAGGGATTATCTATCTGATCACATACATACTTTTTTGACAAAAAATGACTGGGGGGGGTGTCCGGGATGAGTGATCAACCCAATGCCGGGACCACCTCCGGGACAATACGAACAGTTAGGTAGAGACACACCATTCACATATACATTCACTCTGAACAGTGCGAAGAAGGGATGAGGATGATTATAACGGCCATATGATATCCGGGGACCACAATGGCCAAAAGTAACCCGAAATTTGTCTCACAGGTGAGAACAACCCTGGAAAAAACCCACCTAAGTAACTTGTCCCGGCCAGGATTCGAAATCGGTCCCCTGTACCACAGCAGTTATATGTTTGTTCCTTATTTTAAGCAGAGTATAATTTTCAGTACTCATTTACTCAATCTGGACAGTAAATTTCAGTATTTAGTTCTTTGTATTCACACTTAGACTATGCCTGAGTCCCTGAGCCCTTGTGTACGTAATTTTATAATTGAAGGGGCTAGTTCCATAAGGGCGTAAGGCACAAGGACATAGTTTCGAGAAATCTTGATGTTTTTAAACAATGTTACCACTCACAAGCACAGGTCTTTTCTTATGACTGAGCAGAGGTTTAAGGCACAAGTATAAATTGTTCATTGAGTATTTAAGATAGCCTATATGAGAAGGTATAAATGTTAAAAACTCAAAATTAAAGATGTGCCTTACGCCCTTATGGAACTAGCCCCTTCAATTATTGTAGACAGTTTACATGTGCACTGGTATGTAGATTTCAATCACAAGGACTCAACGGTTTCAGAGTAATGCTTAGTTTACAATGGAGCGATGAGACAACAGTGACGAAACATTCTGCATATTTTATTAACGAATGGCAAGCCAGCATTTCTGCGGCATAACAGCATGATGGCGACGCGACGCAAATTGAGTTGGAGTTAACTTTTACCGGGCGACATCAGCTGAGAAAGCGGAAGTCGAATGTTTATAACATATATTTTCTTTTTCAATGGTGACCACAGCCAAACAAATTTATATGAGGAGCGAAACTATATTATTTTAATTAGATCTATGTATGGTTTCCATTCATTTCAAGACGTGTTCAAGAAATTTAAATTACCATTCTCAACATATAAAATTTATTTATACCCCTTACTCTGAAAAGAAGGTTATGTGTTCCACGGTATAAAACTAAGCTCATACTAACCTTAACTTGAAAGTTATAATGGTTTAATAAGACTATGACCTTTAATAAGTAATAATTGTCGTCTTAAACTCAAGGCTGACTTAAATATTATAATTATTATTTATAATAACTAAATATTAAAAGGTGTGATATAATACATTTATTATGCCTAATAAGTAGGGATGAAAATCGATTAAAATTTCTAATCGAGTTAACGCTCGACTTTAATCGATTAATCGAATTATTAATCGACAAACAGGTCGGTATTTTAAACGAAACCAAAGTGTACATTTAATATTGTTTTACACGTTTAATAACTACTACACTACAGATACTCAGAAGAAATCCAGAATTAATTAATACCATTATTAGTTAACTAGTGAAAAAATGTATACAAAACTTATATTTCCGGTAATTTTCAGCCAAGACTTGAGACACACGAGTTTTTTGACACTTGAATGTTCAAGAGGCGGTGATGTGCGGAGAAGCGAGAGAATGGAGTTTCGTCATTTGACCCATTTCTCGAAAAACTTTTTCAGAATTCGACTAAACCGATTATTCGGAAAATATAATTGATCGACGATTAAATGTTTAATCGAGCCGATTAATCGATTAATCGGTACAGCCCTACTAATAAGTGTATTATCGTATTCAATATTAAATAGTATAGCCTATTATAATATTTATGAAGATAAATATTCTAAATGGCAAAACCTGCTAGAATCTCAGGAATTTGGTGTTAAGTAGTCCTTTCAATGCACTGGCATGTCCCAGGTTAGTTAGTATTATTTAATACTAGCATGTGCCCGCGGCTTCGCCCGCGATAATTATTTCAAAAATTAAAAATTAAGAGCATAATAGTTAAATCATTATATTTATTAACACCTAAATCACGTGGGCTACATACCACGATTAGATAGCGTCGCCTGGTAAAAGCGACCTCAGATTCGATTTCCTTGGCCCAGAATACCCCTGTACAGTGAGTTTCGTTCAAATCTAACAATGTTTGACCATATTTAGGCCTATCCCTCTTCCGTGTAGGTTGAAAATTTCATATGTCTACGGGCCTTGACATTCTAAACAAATGAATCGACCAGCGTGGGCTTACAACAATCTAGCGATCGCGATACTTTTATTACCACGGTATGACAAAAATAGCCAATGCCAACTGCAATTGATTTGACATTGAAATGTATTACTGAAATCTGATGCTTCGACAGCGCTAAAATCACGTTTTCTGCCAGTTTTTCACTCATAACTCGCGAACGAAAGCTAAAATTAAAAATCCGGCTTCGATGCGCATTCGCCCACCTTTCAGCCCATCTATGTTTAAAATTTCAGATCTCTGCGTTCAGTAGATTTCGCTGGGCATCGTGGACAGACAGACAAACACGTCTTTTTATTATTTTAAGATAGCATGTGCCCGCGGCTTTGCCCGCGATTATTATTTCAAAAATTAAAAATTAAGAGCATAATAGTTAAATCATTATATTAACACCTAAATCATGTGGTGTACATATCACGATTAGATAGCGTCACCTGGTAAATGCGACCTCAGATTCGAGTTCCTTGGCCCAGAAAACCCCTGTATAATGAGTTTCGTCCAAATTGAACAACGTTTGACCATATTTAGGCTAATATTGATTATCCCTATAATAATAATAATAATAATAATAATAATAATAATAATAATAATAATAATAATAATAATAATAATAATAATAATAATAATCCTCTTCGGTGTAGGTTGAAAATTTCATATTATGTTTGCGTGCCTTGACATTAAAAACAAATGAATCGACCAGCGTGAGCTACAACATTCAAGAGATCGCGATGCTTTTATGTCGAAGGAATGGCAAAAATAGCCAAAGCCTAGTGTAATTGATTTGTATTACTGAAAACTCATGCTTCGAAATCGCAAAAAATACACGTTTTCTGCCCGTTTTTCAATCATAACTCACGAACGAAAGCGAAAATTAAAATTCCTGCTTCGAGGTGCACATTCCGACCCTTTAGTCCTCCTATGTATAAAATTTCAGATCTCTGCGTTGAGTAGATTTCGCTGGGCATCGCGGACAGACAGACAGACAGACAGACGGAGGACAGACACTTCCTTTTATTAATATAGATGCTTGTTTAGTCACGTAGCCAACGTCCGCGACGCAATAACAGCAACATCACGCCGCATGTTGTGAATGTCGCACTATTGTAAAATAAGCCACTAAGTAATAGTGGCAGGAGAAAAAATAAGGGGAAGAAGAAGACGAAAAGCAAAGAAAAGAAGAAAATAAGAAAGAAAATAAAAAGGAACTTCGAACAATCCAAGCACAGCATCATGATCGGTAGCAATCTAACCTTTGCAATCAATTATTATCTTTAAAATAATAAAATGATTGTTCTGCATCCTATCTCGTTTCCAGGTCGTTATTTCCCATAACATTAAATCTGGCTGATTGAAAGTGTAGATAATGTAAAGTAGTTGTTATCAATAGACTTTTAATTATATAAGCAACGCCCAGAGATCAATTTAAAGTACGGAATAGTTAATACTCAAGATACAATGTTACGTGCAGCATCTCTCGTGTGCGTAATCGTTTGCGCGAGTGGAGCCACGTTATCTTTCTCAAACTGTGGTAAGAAAAAGGTTAAGCAGAAGTGTTTTTCGTTTGTTTTTATAATGAACTTCTTTGGATCTTCTTTTGTTGTAAATCAATTATAACTTTTAATCCTACATCTTTTTCTTTATTTTATTAAGTAGAGCTTTTCATTGGTCCACGGTTAGCTAATTCATAGAGCTTGTGCATGGATGCAAGCGATCCCGGGTTCAGATCCTGGTGAGATCTCAACTATCTACGAAAGGTAATGGAAAACCACCGCGACATTACCCCTGCATAAGAAAGCCGTAGAGGCCCGGACAAGGGCTTTGGTCTGTAAAGGACTAGGCGACTAATTTAGGGCAAGGCCTTTAATGACCATAAAATAGTGAAAACATGTAAAATAAAAAATGCATTTATGACCTAAAAATAGTGAAAAAAGACACGATAATTTTAAAAAGTGGCCAATAAATTTACCACTATTACTTGTAGTTATTTTTTTAAATTAATAAATTGCTAAAAGCATTAAATAAAACGATTGTCTGATGTCTGAAAGTAACGATTTGTGCATGGAAAACACTCTCTCTACCTCTACTGAAACATAACCTAAAAGTGCCGAAAATGACTTAAAAGTGCCGAAAATGACATAAAAATTGCCAACAAATGACCTAACTTTTGAAAATGACAAAAAATGCATAATAAAGCAAAATAATGCAAAAACAAATTGACCTTATTTAATCAATTATTTCCTTATACACATTTATATGTATTCGAGCAATCTTTTAACATGCATATAAAAAAATGCAAAATCATCAAATGCCTTGCCCTAGTGATTATGAAACATTCTAAGAAAGTGAACTTCCTTCAAATTTTAGAGTCTTTTTAGCATGTGTTTACTTCGAAAAATTGACATGCAAAAAATCTTCTCCTAGATTCATTTGATGAAGGTGAAATAGGACGTATGACAAAAGTCAAACACTGACAGTAAATTTTCATTGATATCAGATTATTATAATTCTTGTTTACGAAACCAATCACAAAGCCTTCACTGCCCAAACTTGTTGTAAGTTTGATCACAGAAGCTATGAGCTGTAAGAAGATAACGTACGAAAAATGCTGTTTCTTCCACTGCAAAGCCCATCGTATTTTATTATGATAGCTCATAATTAGTACCCGGATTTTTAGGTTTTAAACTATTTTGTTCCTTACTAACTAAACTGTGGTATTTTAACATAATTATCTGTTTCATTGCCAAAGGCAGTCACGATTTTTTAATTTTTTTTTTTTTAAATTCAGCCATGTTGTTTATATTATTTTTAACTGTGAGGCCATATTATCAGGAATACATACAGTGTCCATACAGTAAGGTAGGCCATAGAACCATTGATTGTCAATTGTTTCTATCATTGGTGTATTTTTATGGAGTAACTTTAAACTGATATTAGTTTAAATGGGTATGATACAAAGTGAAATGGTGAGGATGATTTGGTTATGTAAATACCCAATTCAACATTTGCCTTTACGACTGGGAAAACCATGAAAAAACCCATCTCAAATTGGCAGGCAGGGATTTGAATAGTCCAATCTTGTAAAAGCTAAAAATGGCTACATAAGACGTTAAAAGCTAAAAATGGCTAAAACTGCTTTTCAAGTAAAATACGATAAAATAACAATAATAATTATTATAATTAATCTAATTGTTATTATTCTATTAAAAATTACTTTTTAAACATCTGTTTATACTTTGCATGTTGCTGATTTTTCTCAGTAGCCTATATTATTTCGTAAGATAAAATATAGCATTGCGTTTTGTAATTTTGTCAATTTTTACCCCATTGTCCCGGTAAAGGAAATATTAAGTGAACCGAAGTCCCTGTTTTCTTTAGAAGCAAATTAAAGGCCACCTTGCAGTTTATTCACAGTGTTTGCACTGTTCGGCAAAACGCCGAAAGTGAAGTATTCTAAACGTTGATTACTAATTCTTGAGTTTGTGGTGGAGTTGGAAATGACACGGCTAGTTCTAAAACTAAGCAAAAAGTGTTTCTAAAGTTTTGTGGTTCAGTGCAATGGAAACTTAGGTGAAAATAAAATGAATTAACATAGTTTTTTAATGTGTTTATTGTACTTAATAAAGTGAAACTTTAAAAATTGTCTGAAAATGGTAAAAAGAATGAAACATTTTTAATATGCTTAAAAAACTATGAGTTATATTAAAAATAAAGGAAAATTGCTTGAATATAGGTTATTATATTTTCGTGAACACATCTGAATTCATGAAATGAAAGTATTCAGATATTGTACTACGTAAGTTAATGAAAATTCCCCAATTAAAATAGCAATAATATAATTGGTCCTAAGTAATATATTATATTGTCTATCTTTAGTTTACACTCTCTTTAATTATTTATTTTGTTGACCTAGTAATCTATTGACCGCCGGCGTAGTCTTGTGGTTAGCGTCGCTGATTACAGATTCGTCGGCCCGGATTCGATCTCCGGTACCTCCTCGGATTGTTCTGAGGTGGGAGGTTTGGAACAGGGTGTATTCAGCGTCGTGATAGAAATTGAGGAGCTACTTGATAGAGAAGTAGGGGCTCCGGTCATGGAAACCACCATTAACGGTCATGGGTGTCGGCATGCTGACCACATGCCCCCAATCCTGCCATCTGCCTATGGTAGATGACGCAGTGGTCGAGTGGTATGCCTTGTCCCTTCAGGGATGTAGCGCCACGGAGTAGAGTTTTAATAATCTATTGAATAAACAGAGCAATATTATTAATTTTTGAATGGTACATGCCTGCCGGCTTTATAAAAACCTCAGTAACAAAGTTTGTGCAACATATTTTTCACTGTATATTTTAAAAGGTTATTTAATTAAAATAATATGCATTATGCAAACGGAAGTAGTGACCGAGGGTATATTGCCCGAGGGTATATTGCCTTTGGCAATTGTATTTCCTCTGCCATATTTTAATCTTATTTGGGAGAATCCCGTTAATGAGTTTTCTGACATAATCCATTTGCAAATAATTTCTCGTATAAACATTTGAAAAGTGGTAATATTTTTTTAATGTAATATAATAATTAAAACCAAGTAACATATGAAAATATGTTAACATTTAAACAAATCTCTCTATAACTTCATTACGGCAATACTAAGGTATTTCTTCGCGAGCATTAAAAAATGTATTACAGCAGTGTTAGTCGGTAGTGCGCCTGCCTTCCACTCCGGCGGCCCGGGTTCGATTCCCGGCCGGGTCGGGGATTTTTCAGTGAAAAATTCCTTCCCTGGGTTCAGGACTGGGTGTGTGTGTCCTTAGGTTTAAGTAGGTAGGGGACTGGCGCACCCCGGTAATAAATACCCTGAGAATATCCCCTTACGGGATCACCAGGGGTCGCTCGCGAACCTGAGGAATAACTTCTTCATTTCACTCATTCCAATAAGAAAAAAAAACAGTGTAAATAAATATATAATAAACAATATATCCTTAATTTGTAGCCAGAATCAAAAGTACATGGCACTAATAGAGCCCAGTCAGATATTACAAACAAATAAATTAATATATAAAATTAAAACATAAACATAGCATTTATTATGGTCCAAGACTCTATAATTCTATAATTAGGTCACATCCAGAAATAGTGCATATGAACAACAAAAAATTCAATAAGTTTATCAAAAATCTTATTTCATAGTTCAAAAGTTACTTCACTCTGTACTTAGTAGACAATTAAGGAACGATTTTATTTGTAATAACTCAGGGTTTCAATTTTTGTTCTTACTACTTTTCCTTTTTTCTTTTTACTTTCCTGTTCTTTCTTTATTATTATTATTTTTTAGGTTTTGATTTAATTATATTTTCTTTATGTACCGGTATTTTGTAATTTGTATTTTGTAATGTAAATGGCTGAATTGTGCCCGAGCACAAGCGCATGCTCATTCGGGTGGTCTTGTTTTGTTTTGTATAAATATAAATAAAATAAATATAAAATATAAATGAAAAAAAAAATTAAACTTCATAATTCCCAAAAGAGCAAAGGTCTCCCGCCGAAAGCAAGGTATTTATAGGCTACGTGAGCTAATCCTAACGAGTTAGTGTTTTCCTTCTAATTTATCACAATAGCCTACATTCATTATAGACTAATCAAAAACATATTACATGAAGAGTAAACAGTAACTACGGAAAACACTACACAATTTTGAACAACACTATATAGGCTACTAGACAGTTCTGGATCTGTTATAGTCTTTCCTAACTATTTCCATCTTCTCCTATGTCTGGCTACTCTTGTCCACTGCTTTCCCGCTGTAAAAATCCAAGTTAACCGTACTTATATTGCAATTATAATGAATTTCTGTAGAACCATGTCTCTACCATCCAGAAATGCTTCATTTGCTACTTTTTATCATTTTCAGGTTCTAACTACTTTCCTGAGACTATAAATATAGATTCATGTACTGTAACACCATGCAGAGTTGTAAATGGCACAACCGTAAACGTGACGTCAACCTTCAGAGCAGGTATGGAAATTTTTGTACAAATAGTGTTGTGCTAACAGATTCTATAACAACAAAGTATTGTATTCGAGTAACACGGATGTACTGTCTGTCTGCGAGCTGAAGGCCGAGCTAGCGTTCCCCCACTACCTTACCATGCGCTTGCATTTACTGTCTATGTCTTTCCCCCACTATGCCACCAGCTCGGCCTTCAGCTCACAGTCAGACAGTACATTGCATGTAATAATAAAAGCTTATTATATGCATGATTCATCCCAGTCAAATACTATTTTCTTGGGTTTGTTTGTCCTTTTAGGACTTCAACAATTTATTTAGAGAATCAGGTTTACCGGTACGGATGTCAATGACCTTAGCCGTTGAATGTCCCTAAACCATGGCACAATATTTGAAGTCTGAAGGCAGAAGCGAAAACAATAATTTTAGTTTACATTATTGTTACATAACCATTCAGGTATTATTTGCTTTGTACATAAAATATCACAGGATCGCTTTTAAATATGCAAAATGAAATAAATAAATAAATAAATAAACGTCACATTCTAACTGTACTACCAATCGAAATATTATTTTTAAAAAGATTACATAGCTTACTGATTTGCATTTTTTGCATGGTACTAATTTATAACAAATTACTAAACTATGTTTTTGAAAGTATTGCAGTTGATTGTAAAAAGTTGTAGCAAACAAAAGTCAAACACAAACTACAGTTGTGTTTTCTGTTAATTTGTTACTAGAGGAGCTAAAGCAAGGATTGACTAATACACCAAAACCAATTAGAGTCGCGTGGAAATTCAATTCAGTTCAAATTATATTCAGAACTTCCGGATATTTCCGAACACTTCCAAGTAGATACGAATATTTAGTCATCTTGTACAAGTCTAAAGTGGCAGTCTATGGCAATATTTGCTATTACATTTTATACTAAATATCAAACGTAGAATGCAACGGAAACTACAAGTAAATAAGACAGATTTTTTCAAAATTAAAACTTTGTCGCCCGCTTCAGAATTTTGGTCTCTAATGATGATCTGGCGACCAGAAAATGTCGCTGCCTTTATTTGTTTGTTTATTAATCCACTTATTTTCTTAGTACGTTATTTAGATAGACTCAGACTCAAAACTCCATTTACGCTACGCCAAAGTAATATTTTGTCAGTTTTACTCTCATTTTATTGCACAAACGTGCACTTGTTTTTACTCGTATGTACAGGTAGGGGGAAAAAGCGGACCGCTCTTGTAGCTGATTTCAGAGCCTTGTTCACACCAGTGTCAACGAGTATTCCTTAGACCTGTGTAGTTGGACAACAGCCACGCAGCTAGTTAATGATTTTGTCTTAGTTGAATAGCTCAGGTGCTTGGGGCGCATGACCTTCATGCGAAAGATCGCAGGTTTGATTCCCGTGACAGTTTTTTTTTAAGTATATCATAGAATTATTAAATGTCACAGCTTGTGGACCTACTGACATTTGAGTTTAGTAAACATATGTGGGCTATTATTTGGCCAAAATAAATATTTATCTGGAAGGAGCATCTTGTCTTCCTCTACCAAAACCAAAATATATGTCAATAAAAATGAAAATTAACGGATTCTTCCCAGAAAATTAATTTTACTAGCTTATTTTCTAACTGGTTTCGAAATAGGCTAGTCAAAAGTCGACACTAGAACAAATTTCAAAACATTCCCTGCTATCCTGTGAATGCCGCTAAGCATGCGCGGTGGCTCATATCTGCAACTTAGATATTTTAGTCGGTCCGCTTTTTATTCCCTACCTGTACATTCACAAGAACTGAAAACTGAAATATCTTCAAACATGTAATTCTTTTTTTTTTTATCAAAATAAATTATGAAACACAGCGATTAAACCTATAAGTTGCCTATGAGCAAATGGAGATATGAAAAGAATGTAGGCCTATAATTATACGTGTGGTGAAGGAACATTTTAAAACTAGGGCGTTGGAGTAACAAATACATATTAGCTATACCAAGGAGATTAATCTAAAAAATGAAGCATCTGATGAAAAGTCGCACCACGCGCGATTATCGCCAACATCGATTATCCTGCCCTTGATTATCTCGCTTAAATTTCATTAATAACGATGTGTTTAATTCATTTTCGTGGTTTTAATTATTCATTACATGCTTAAATCTACGAGTATTCACAAAATAGTCACTAATATAACTCGAGTGTGGATTTTTTAAAAAAGATCGATAAAATCTGGACCTCATATTACATTACCTATGATAAATTTGTGGTAATTATCATGTTTATTGCTTAATGTGGCTTTAAAAAATAGGCTACAAATTGGTTGTAATATACCATTACAATTCTCATGTAAGGGAACTGAAACCTAATTTAAGAGTTTGGACAAGACCGGCTGTGGAAGAGCGCAATGAACAAGATTTTATTAGTATATATTGAGAATGGCGAAATATTTTAATAAAATTAATTTTAAATTGTTTACACCTGTTTTCTTTATTTTTTGAAATTCATTACAAACAAAACTAACATTGCAAGAAATTTATTACTGAGTTCCATGTAGATTTACAGAATATCCTTAAAATTTGATTAGCCTATTGTTATTATTATTGTTTTACACTTTATATTTTGATCAATTATAAAAAGTATACCTGTTATATACTTAACTTATATACTTATACTTATTTGTTGCCATAATGGGCAGTAGATTCTAGGAAATGATCAGCAATTTTATGAGTGGATTTAAGTGGCACAAAGGTATTTCTATAACGCGAAATTTTGCGTGTTTCTAGAGCTTAGAAATCTAAATCAGTTTTAAGCATATTGTGACATTTAAGTCATGTTATGGAAATGAATTCCTCTATTAAGACAAAGCATAGGCGAAACCAGGCCGACCATATCGGGGGGGTTATAACATGTGGGGGGGGTTATATCATGTGGGGGCATGAAATACCCCCCAGGGAGAGGGGGCTTCGGGGGTCCTCCCCCGGAAAATTTTTAAAATTAAGATGCACAATAACGAGTTTTAAGCTTCCCACGCTTTAGACTCATATTAAGTAATTTATAAGTAGATTTTTTAAAAAGGAGATATATCACAATAATGCAATAAATTGTACAATTTTCCTTTTTTTTTTAATCAATGAGGGGGGTTCCAACCCCCAAAATCCGCCCTCGTTACGCCTCTGAGACAAAGTTCTGTAATGATTCTTCTTTCTTCAGATTTCGACTCAGAATCTGTAAAAGCAGACATCTACCTTCTGATATATGGAATAAAAGAACAACTTACTGTTAATCCAGACCCATGTGCAAATGGGTCGACTATTTGCCCGGTGAAAGCGAGCTTGACTCCATATACGTATAGAGCTAACGTAGTCATTCCTGGACACATGCCAGCGGTAAGTTTTTATGATTTATCGTCCTTCTCTATTGACTTAAGTAGTAAGAGCTGCCAAACGACTTCACAGTTCAAGCTCCATTTAATAATTTAATATACTATAACATTTAAGAATTGATGCTAATTAGTCATATATATATATAATTATGTATATATTTAATTTTCATTATATTTTGTAATAACTAAGAATGTATTTGTTTACTCTTTCATCTTTTTAATCATTTCTTTATTTTAGTCATTTGTGTTAAGTAATATATTACTCAAGTACTTATGTACGAATTTTTTCTTTGTATTTAATTTAGCCTACGTTTCTTGTAATCAGGTATATCATTTCATGTTTTAATTTATTATTATTATTATTATTATTATTATTATGTATTTCATGTTTTTGCCCTGGCTGAGTGGTAGAGAAGGCCTTACGGCCTTAACTCCTCCAGGTTAAATAAATAAATAAGATATAGGTAACAGTTTGATCAACTCTACTTATATACTAGCAGCACCATTGTTATTATTGAAGCTTTCTTAAGTTTATCGAAAATTAACAGATGGGATCGTCTCATATGTATTTAATTGGTGAAATTAGTATCCAGTAGTATATAGCCTGTGGATCACATACATAATAACATGTTACGTATGACATAAAAAAAACAACAAACAGAGGTTTTCAAACTTACAACATACTCTACAAATGCATCATACTTCTGACGAACCTTTTACTTAAAAGAGCTTGTAAATATGTTGTAATTTTTCGTGTTTGTGTATTATTTTAAAACAGTGAAATGCCCGTATTTTTGTCTGAAAACAGTGAAATAAATATAAACAGATATATCGATTTCCTTTAGTACTAGATCTTTAATTATTGTTGTTACTATTATGTCCAAATGCACTGCGAGTGTGTGTATTTTGTATTAAGTCTATTATATGAGTATTATTAATGAGTATTATTGTGAAAAGAAGACTATTCAAATATGTAAAATATTCAAAGTTCAATAAAATATATTTTATATGTTAATAAAGGTACGCAAATTAGGAGTGATAGGATTTATCGCAAGTAGATCTCACGAACTAGCCATTTTATTAAGTAGCTCATATAATATCCACACACAAATATGCATCAATAAGCTGTTTTTGTGAAAATTTCAGCACAAACAACATCGTTCACAGAGTTGTTTTCAGTGACACTGATTAGGGCAACTGTTATGACTTACGAAATATTGGAGTTAAAAAGAGAACGAAATAGTGTGTAAAAGAACTTGTTAATTTTCATAATTAATTATCGGTGGACGTGCACAGCTATTTCAACCTGTCACCATTGCGATGTGAAAGACTTTTTTTTTAATTTTACATGTCTGAATGTTTCAGCAAAAAGGTCAATAACCATATGACTTGCACGTTTAAAGAAGCTGAACATCACATGAAACGGAACCACTAAAAGTCACCTTGAAAAAATATAAAAAAATAAATAAAAAACTCTTATACATAGCAGTTTTTAATGACTTTAAGGAACATTAATGCAGAACTGGAAGAAAGTCGAACATCGCATTTTTTCCAAACTGCGTTACAAACAAGTATACAAACGAACAGACGAAATACCGAGTGGTTGAGTAAAAACAATCAAATACCACCGCCCTTACAACTTCGGTCCCAACCCCTCTGCCAGTTCCATTCTAAGCTGTGTCAATCTGAACATGAATTTTCCCATCCCTTAAAAAAAAACGGTGTTTACCAAGAGGTCATAATTAAGTCGGCAGCTGATCTCTACACGATTCGTTGAAGGACTCTAGCAGATGTCATTTCCTCAGTGTTTCAGTGACTTCACACTCTGCCAAAATATGGTGTGTAGTTCCTCCTCACCCGCGTGAGCATTAACCTTATACAGTGGCTGTGCTATTGTTTCTTTGTAAAGTCATTTCCAAATATCGAGAAGTAAAATAATACATGCATACAGTAAATGGATTTGGATTGGGAAATGGATTTATAATACAGTCAACGGATTTCGAACGTTATAACTTATAAATAATATTTACTACCTATTACTAAAATTAATCTTACATGTTTGGAATAACTGGACTATGTACAAATATTAGGTATGAGATTATCTGCAAACAAGATTATAATACAATGGAGTTTTAATCTACATGATTCAGCATCTCGAGCAGTCGATAGACCAACATGTTAATGATACTGTTGGTATTATTAATGTTGAGGTTTATTCTTAATCTAAGCGTATCTGCCAGCAGTGACTGAGCGTTTTAACAAATTACCCTGATGACCATCATAATTATACAGCTGACCTCCCACTTTTCACACCATTCTTTCTTTCTCTCTTTTTACAGATACACACGCATAAGCACACACAAAAAGCCGGTATAGTTATGTAACTGAAGGAGATTTTATCATTAAGGTCTTAATGAGAGAAGAGAGAAGAGAGAGAGATATAGATGTCGAAATGCTTGTATTTAATACCACAGTGCATCTAATAGGTTATTCGTATAACTAGAAGATAATTTAGAATGATCGGTCATGAAACTAATGCTGTAGTAGACTTATTGAGTATATACTGCAATATATGGGTAGATATGACGGATTAGAATCGATGGGAATTTTTGAACATGGCAGGGAGATGGTGGAAAAGTAGGGTCTAAAAGAGATGACTTCAAAGTGAAGGTATAATATCAAATGTATTTTCAGAAACGTTGACTTTGTAATCCTACATCTACTGAAGAATAAAGCATGAGATCGAAATATTGAGATCTTGATTTTTTTTTAAATGAGGTTGAATCCTGGGGGAAGTAGTGACAGTACTAGATATGAACTCTTACAACATTTTTCACATATTGCATTAAATATTATATCACGTTGAGCAAGATCGGAAGTCATACAGTATCAAGTATGCCCTATATGATATTCAGATAAAGGGTATTAGTTGAATGCAAGAAGTTGAGGATATAAAGAATGCCCAATAGTAATCTGATGATCCAGGTTATCGGTTACCTGGATGTTCGTTGGTTTTATCGTATGGGTTATGTTAGCCAAGTAATTTGTGCATTATTACATTACAAAAAAATCTGATGATACACATAACTTCTCCCAATTAAAAGTTTTGTCTATTAGCATAATATATTATTGTATATAATAAACCATAACTTATGACATGAAATGTTAAGCAAATTATGAAAACCGTGTATAAAATTTAAGCAAAAGTGCGAATTCAGTTCATTCGACCTGATGCTAAGCATTATTATTCACCAGGCAAGACTGTTTCTGAAAGTATTGGATAGCTTATAACTACCCTTCAGAGAATTTTTACGCAAAAAATGTTACAAATAAGAGCTTTAGCTCATAGTATAAACACCTCATGTAAACAATTTTAACAAAATCTTAAGACCCGTTTTCGAGAAAATTGCGAATAACGAAGTTTTTTTCAGGTAGAGTAGCATTAAAGTCATCAAACTTCGTGTCACATCCCCAGAAGATACCTAACCAAAATGTAAATTTTGTTTTTGTACGACTTCTCGTTCTCATGCTAAGCTGTTCACAAACACACACAGACTTGTTTATGAAAATAGCATTTTTGGAATCAGAAAACCTCAAAACGTGTATTTATGTTAGTTAAAATCTCGTCTTCGAATTTCCTCTATACTTTCTCTATAAACAGTACCTAAGGTACAGGCAGAATGAGTCATAAGAAATATATCCTTGCCTTTACTTTTGAATGTATAATTACGGTAAAAATATAAAGTACTTTTATCTAAATTTATTTCCCTCCAAGAACAAAGCTAAAGTATAACTTATAAAAACCAATACATCTCTCTCACTCTAGTACATTACTCGTATGACCTAAGAGTGAGACAGATGTAAGTAAATGGTTTTTTTGTTTACTTTATAATAATAATAATTTATTGTTGCCGTTAAGTACAAAGTACAATAGGCTATGTCAAAATTTGTAAAATAGATATATTATACAATAATATCACAATCTAAAAATTCAGTCAAATTATGAAAAGGATTGTTACAAAGCCAAGTTTTCATCAACGATTTAAAACTACGATAATTTAGTTGTTTGATCTGCGTTGGAAACATATTATAAAATTTAACACTAGTGATAAGGTGACTTGACTGTACCTTGCCTAATCTTGTATAAGGCACTTTGAGATTATCGATATTTCTAGAATCATGTAGGCCTACATGTATCTCATAAATTTAAAAAATCAGGCCTGAAGAGATACAATATCAGTACTTGAATAAAAATATAATTGAACATTCATCGGAAAGAAACTCAACAGTTTCTATATAGACCTAGGCCTATATGATTTACGAACTGAATAAGAATATTGAAAGTTACGGAGTTTATGTGAGAAAGATTTCATATTCTATTTCGAAAGTCACAATTTTCAATATTGCAGGTACCCCTAGCATTTTGTGATATCTCAGTACAATTTCCTAAAATAGAAATAGTTCAGTATCATGCTAGTCACTTTTAATCAAATATAATTTCTGTTAACTTAGGGCAATTCAACCTAATTTATGATTCCAACAAGAAGTATAACAAAATATAAATTTAACAATTTTCCTTTAGCCTATAGTTTAATAAATTTGTGTAAACATATGTTGACCTAATAATTCAATAAACCATTTACAAAGTAAACAATTTTAAGTAGCCTATTAAATCCTAAAGGGAGTGTGCCGTAGTGTAGTAGTTGAGGCGCTACAAACCGGAAGGTAGCGGGTTCGATCCACGGTGAGGTCGTTGGAGTTTTTCAATTGGCCTAATCCTTCTGGTGGCTCTATGACCTTGGGGTCGACTCATCCTCTAACAGAAATGAGTACCAGGAGCAATCCTGGGAGTAAAGGCGGCCTGGTGCGTAAGGCTGACAACCTTACCACCTTCACGGCTGAATTACTAAAATATGGGAGCCAACCACCTGGAACCCTCTGAGCCTCCTTGGCCAGTATATGGAACACTTAACTTTTTATTAAACCCTAAACTATACTAATATTCTTAGTACGAGTTTTTCCACATAACTTGTGAATAGGCTACGTATAATATCTATTCTTCTTTTTTACAGGTGGATGCCCGTCTTATTTGGAAGCTGATTGATAAAAACGGAAGAGGACTGGTATGCTTTGGAGTAGCCGTTAGCATATTCCCTAGGAAGGAAGTGGCAGAAATAGAGAAACGAAAAGTGGCTACCCCAGTTGGAAGATTTTTTTTAACTAACTGAGTTCGCATGAATAAACGGACAGTATCTTATAAGCGGTGTATACACTTCTTTCCCTGAGAGCTCTCTATAAGAAACTTAGGCTACTTGATTCTATTGGCGTGCCACGAAGATTTTGAGACACTGTAATGACTAATGACTAGTGAGGCACTCTGTTTCCTCTTTTTTCAAAGTTTTAAATATGCTATATTTACACTCGGTAAATTGAAAATGTTGATGTTTTGAATCTCCGGGGTGGTAGCCCTATATTCTTGCAACTTGTTTCAGTTTAAATTTTTATTTCTTGAATCTTTTGCAGTATCATAAGATGCCTGAAAATGGTGTTAATTTAGGTCTGATATTCGAAAGGCAGTTAAACTGTTCTCTAAAGTGATGAGAAACCTGAATAGAAACTTAAAATAAAATTTAGCTTTGCAATAAAATTGAAACATTTGTATAAATAGGCCAGATGTAGGGCTATAGGGCTTTAGGAATATTTGAAGGACAAAGTTTTAAAAATGTTATGTCTAGAGATATTAAATGATCTGCTGAAAGACTTAACTAGTTTAGAAATGAATCTTCTGGTATCAGCCTGTAGGACCTAATCCTGCTTGTACCATCTATTCGATGTCAGCACATTTGGTCTGAAGACACTAAATATTTATTACGTATAAAACTGCTTAGAAAAATATTGAGTATCCTGTCTGAGAGCTGAGGAGATCTGATAGCTGAGCTGAGAGCATCTGTAACCACTTAAGAAACTTGTCACTGCCATAGTTTTACTTCATGCTCTGAAATTTAATTAAAGACAAGCTTCGCCTAATTAATCTACTGCAAATAATTTCGTTGTTACAGAAAAATGGCCATAAATGAAATACACAGCTTGTTCGTTTACCTGTAATTTAGTATTTTTTTAGGGAGGCATGGCGCATGTTAGACATCCACCCATGATAAAAATCCAAATAGTACATGCTATATTTACACGTTTTAAATTGAAAGGGTTGATGTTTTAAATATCTAGAGCAGTAGCCCTACTTCCTTGCAACTTGTTTAAGTTTAAATTTGTATTTCTTAAATCTTTCGCAGTATGGTATTCGAAATGTAGTTAAACTGTTGCATAAAGCGGTGGTGAGAAACCTTAATAGAAACTTACTATAATTTTTAACTTAGCAATAAAATTGTTTCTGTGATAGAATACATTGGGTAGATGACAGGGGTTTAGGGATATTTGAAGGATGAAGATTTAAAATTTGTAAATCTAAAAGTATTAAATGACCTGTAGAAAAAAATTGAGAAGTTTGGAAATGGTTCTTTTGGTATCAGCCATTAGTCCTGTTTCTCTCAGCCAACATTGTAATGTACTGTAATGTAGGCTAATGTAAACGTTTCGGTTGAGCAGATCCAGAATGAGCAAAACCCGAGGGTATAGAACATGACAAAAGCAAATTTGTTGATACCAATAAACACATTCATATAGAAGTTAGGTTAAATAACAACTCAATGAATTAACTGGACTGTATAATTATTCATATATTTAGTAATGATAGCATACTATGTACATTGAAAAAAGTTCTGAAAGTCTCAAAATTTTCTTCCACATAAGACATAATAGAATAAATAATTCATATTCCCCTGTTAATTCGTGAAAGAAAGGTTTACTTGATTTTGCTTTCAGTTTTTACTAAGCACTCTCCAATAATGCAAATATATTATCTGGAATAAAAATTCTTTTCACGTACAATATAGGAAGTCTGTAGAATGCTTGTCGGTACCGTCCACTTAAAGATATTAGATGTTTCCTATTAGGACTAGTTGTGTGTTAATATCTATTAATAAACTTAATCATTTATGACTTTTGCCATAACGCAAACATTAACCTCGTGTTTCATTAGTTGCCATATGAATAATAAAATCATACGCATTGAACATTACAATAATCTTCTCTATTGTTCGGACTTTCGTCATAACTCATAAGCATTGGAGTAGCATTCCACTTCATGCATGGCTTGATTTCAGATGCATCCTAGGGAACAATTCTTCATCATATGGAGGCGATAATAACCCAGGACGAAAAGCTTGGAATAGTTATATAGTTATAGTTATAATCTATTCGATGTAGGCTTTAGTAGTTCCAGAAAATCACAAAGAAGAGCTAGAAAAAGTCTGCTGGTGAAATTTTGTGAAACACAATCCATGTAAAGAAAATTGTACATTTCGATAAGTATATGGAAAGTGAAAATTTCTTTATTTTACTCTTCGTTTTAAACTGAGTTTGTATCTTCGGAACACGTTGCTTATATACAATGGGTTTGATTAGTATGGACTATTAACCTTAAGCACTTCTTGCTTTTTCTATTTCATAGACTCACCGAACCTACTAAATAAAATGACTGAAGGAGAACTTTTAGCAGATGCTACCTTTATAATATAAAATCGTGGAGTTATTGTCATACGAACCAATATACATATTTAAATCCTACTTCTATCTGCAAGTTCCTAGTTAGTGTGCTGGTCCCCTTCCGTTGAGTGAAGAACTCTTGAATTCTTCATTGTGAGTGAATTCATTTGATAAAGCATCCCACACATAAGTATAATTCATAGTGACTTGACTAGATACTAAATCACATCAGAGGCTAAAAATCTACGAAGTAAATCGAAATTTTCTAGTACTGAATAATTATGGTCCGAGATAGTTGGTTTCTAATCGAAGAGGTAACAGTATTGTTAGTGGGTCATTCTAAAAAAGAATTGCCGTTTTGGTGTCTCAGGCCTGAAAAAGATACTTCTAGTTGAGATAACAAGTTGTTTGTTTGTTTGTTTTTTTTTAGATTTTGCCCTAAACCCATGCGAGTTTCTGCGCCACCCTAAATTATTTATTTGTATACAACGTGGTACGTAACGTTCATGTTTATATTTAAGTAAAAAAAAAGTTAGAAATAGTAAGGAGCCTGACTGTCTCACCTCATATTCTGCATCCAACATTTTGATATTTTGACATGAAAAGGCCCAATATGAATCTTCATTCGCGAATCAATGTTAGCTCAGTATCCAAATGAAACTGTCTAGAGTGTGTTTCAGAATTAAAAAAAGAAAATGCGAGCCAGGAAGTTCTCTGTCTCATTAACCACGAAATAAAGGCCGTGAAAAAAGGCGGTGAGGAGTATTAGCGGGTATAGATATTCTCCAAAGAAGAATTATGGGGTGGGGAGGAGGGTGATGTAGAGGGAATGAAGTACTGTTTCATCTTTTCCCCCTACAAACAATTTCCGAAATGACATCGAGGAGGGAGGACGGCAAGAAGTCAAAACCATGGTGCGTATTTTTATTCATGGTAAAGAGTGTTATCTATGTTATGGGCTTCTAATTTATGTTTTTCTACATGTTTCAATTAGCTTCTGATTGCCATATGAATGGAGCATGTTACGAGGGGTATTCCGAAAGTAAGTTTCGTCAATGTATGGCAGGAGCGGCGTGTTCACCAGGGGAACCAAACAAACGCCAGACGAATCCCCACCCGTGGCTGGTTCCACGACGGACGTGGCGTCAGCGGAGGAGGCATGACGCAGGCGCACTGCGCCGTAGAAGAGCGAGTCGCAGCAGACTGGCGTGCCCGCGGGTATTAGTGTACCGCTCACGATGGCAGACAGACGTGTACTGACAACAAGGTCGCCCACGGAGGTGCGTGCTGTTATCCGGTATGAATGGGCACGTGGGACTAGTGTGTCCGTCATCCATGAACGCCTACAGACCGTGTATGGTGAGGAGGTCATGTCGCGTCAAATGGTTGGTCCCTGGTGTCGCATGTTCAGTGAAGGACGCAGAGTGTCGAGGATGACGGTCGAAGTGGGCGTCCGTCCACATCCACGAATGAAAGCAACATTGCTCGAGTACAGGACATGGTGTTAGCGGACAGGCGCATAACGGTGTCCGACGTGGCATCCACACTGCGGATTGGTCGTGCTCAGGCCCATCACATGATCCATGATGTGTTGGGTTACCGCAAAGTGTCGGCCCGATGGGTGCCGCGCAACCTGACCCCGGAGCACAAGTCTGCACGCATGGGAAGCAGCCTCGATCACCTGATGCGGTACGCGCGAGAGGGCAATGCGTTTCTGTTCCGCATCATCACAGGCGATGAGACATGGGTGCACCACTTTACCCCCGAAACCAAGGCCGCCTCAATGACGTGGAAGCATCCCACTTCACCTGTGCGGAAAAAATTCAAGGTGGCACCCTCCGCAGGAAAGGTTATGGCCACCGTGTTCTGGGACGCGCAAGGGGTGCTTCTCCTTGAGTTCCTCCATGAAGGGACCATCAATGCGGCACGCTACTGCGACACCCTCACCCACCTCCGGTCCGCCATTCGACGCAAGAGGCCAGGCCTCTTGAGTGATGGTGTGGTGCTCTTGGACGACAACGCAAGACCACACACAGCACGGCTCACACAAGAACTGATTCGTCGCTTCGGATGGGAGCGCTTGGAGCACCCGGCCTACAGTCCCGATCTGGCCCCATCGGACTTTTACCTGTTCCCTGCCTTGAAAGCCGCACTCGCGGGACGTCAAATCCACGACAATGCTGAGGTGGAGCAGGCTGTGCGCCAATTCCTTGCATCGCAGGGCACCGAGTTTTACCGCAGTGGGTTCTTCAAACTGATCGCACGCTACGACAAATGTCTCAATGTCGCTGGCGACTATGTCGAAAAATAGTGCACGGTGTGTAGTTCATGCTGCCATGCTGTATTGCTTTTGGGTCAGTAAAGTGTCCGTGTGACAAACTGACGACACTTACTTTCGGAATACCCCTCGTATAAAAATTCAAGTAGCGATTAAATTTGAATAGACTTCTGCCAAAATGAAAAGAATTGATCAAAAATTGTTTGTCGGGAGCAATGTTGACATTAATGAGTGTTACTGCAACTCAACTCTTTCCATACAGCATTTATTTTTTGGTGCAGTCACTATGTGAAAGAAAGTTAGTTGTTCTTACTCAATTGTAAGATTGCACTGTGATTTTTACACTAATTATTTAGCTTGAAATGTACCTCAATGAAAAATTGGAAAAATTCAGGACTGGCGAAGTTTCAAAATATTCAATTCATTCAAAACTGTGACGTATTTGCTTTTAAACGTATTTTCATGTTGTGCATTTGTCGAATACTGCTGCATATTTCTCTGTTAAACTTGAAAGTTTATTGAACCCGACGTTCCTTATTCAATCTAGTGTACGAGTATATGTAGGGGCTATACAGACGATAAGAAACAAGTCACACGAAGAGGCTGAAAAACTGTTTTCTTTTGTCTAATTTGTGTTTTTTTCAGATTTAATCAAATAAAAATTGTTTTGAGTTCACATGCATGATTACATGATCTTTGTATCAGCTGCCTTGTGTCAGACAGGCATGTAGGCCTACATGCCATTTTCAGAGTGTGCGTAAAGAATGAAGCCAATAGAAGAGCATGTTTGAGTCGATTTAAATAAAATTTTTTGGGTAACACTCATTACATTTTGCAGAATTTCAAATTTGGTTCATCATGAGATGAGCATCACAATCATTTCCTCGTGGTATCAAAGTGCAGTTCTTGGGATGAAATACTGGAGGTTTGCCAAAAAAAAGAAACTGGTGTAGGCTACATGAAAAACAAATAAGATTGAGGAAAATTTGTTTGGGTAACACTCCTTACTGAAATTACTGTGTCATGTTTTTTGTAAACTATTTTAATTCGCCAACATTTCAAGACAAAGGTATTGCTACCTTACAACAGCTCAGTTCATTTCTATTTTTAAAAAACCTGAAAACAGCATGTTCAAATAGAGCATTCAAAATGGGAACATTCATTACAAAGTCAGTACGTTCCCCCAACTTCAAAAACTCATATACAATCACAAAACGAGAAAACTCATGATTCCTATGCAGTGTCGTAAACTACCGGTGCAATAGTGGTATGATGCCATGGAAAACCAGTCGTTCAAAAAATCGAAATCCTGTCGAGGACGCAAAACGGCAATTTTATTGAGAATGACCCTAGTACTAATAAGATAGCAAATATGGGTGTGTTGTCAAGATGACAATGATGTCAATAGTAATCATGAACAATTACAAGAACTATGTCACTATGTGAGTAAAATGAGTACCCTAGACCGAGCTTCACTTAATCAGAATCAGAATAGTGGCTTAATCAGAAATCACATTTTAGTATACCTTATTATTTCTTTCCTTTTTCTCCCCTGGAAATCTTTAAGCAAAAGACGCAAGGTGAAAATCCAAGTAAGTTTCTTTCGTACCCCAAGGTTGAACCTCATGAATAAAGAATGACTTTCTTGTTCTAGTGTGTTGATGAACACATTTACACTCTTATATAACCTTTATGTTCTATACTTTTTTTGCATATTCTCTGTTCCCATGTTTTCCTTATCATTAGTTCTGCTCTGTGATTTCAAGAGTTGTTTGAACATATTCACTATGCCTATGCTAAATTAGTTGTGTGTCCAGTAGCTGCATTTTCTTTCAACACTAATGGTCCGTTAATAGCTTTGGCGAAATCCGGCATAGGCATCAACCATTATAAAACTTACAGTAAAATAAAAATACTGTAGGCCTATAGTCTATTTATATATAGGTAAAAACCTAGCGGCTTGGCTCACATTTGGGGGTTCGCAAGTACAAAACCATTGATCGGCCAAATTTATAGAGACTTTTAATTGTTTTCCTAACGACAAGGGTGAACTGCGTGTTGGAAATTTTATCTGCACTCCTCATCCACTTCCCCTTTTGTTTATTGTCTTTCGCCATCTTTAGCTCCGATAACTCTATCACTTGCCAGTTGCCTTGTGCTTGTCTATGATCTCTTGGGCGGATTGTTCCATTAGGCCTATTTCTAGTTCTTCTGGTCTTCAACCATCGGAAATTTGCCTGGTCCAAGCTCTGTTCTGGTTAGATGCGGGTACATTGGTCGGATCTCACCTACACCTCTAATTAAATCAGTTGAAGTAGATTCCTTTAATTGTTATCTTGTTCTAGTTTTCTTAGTGTTTACTATTTAACCGTACTGTTGATACAGACACCATTTTATTAGACTGAGAAGTGAGGAGAAAGCTACCGCTGAGAACGATGCCCACAGCTGGAAACAAAATGATTGGGAAGTAACTACTAGTACAGATGCGCCGTAGACAGACGAGTCCACTATAGAAAAATTGTCATGTTAAGGGGTGGTTGTTTATTAGTACACAGGTCTCGGAAGAAGGAACATCTCTTGTTGCGGTGCCTAACAGACAGTGCTTCAGGTGAGTGCAGTTGTGCGCAAGACTTTTGCAACATGCCTCCGATTCATAGTAAACTGGGAGGGAGTAAAGTTATTCATTCGCAGACAAGAGAAGTAGTATATAATGTATATAAATATTTTCGGGATGTGAGGGGTCAGCGTGCATCTGTATATAAAAGGGTTTCAACAGCTACAGGTGTATCCATTAGTACTGTGAAGCGAATCGTGAAAGAGGCCAAAAGTATTGAAGAAGGAGCTTCTAATTCTTTTTCTACCCCTGATAAAGAAAGAATACGTACCTCGAAGAAATCATCTCCTGACAATTTTAACGAAGAAGTAGTCCGACGAACAATTAATAATTTCTATATTGAAGAAAAGCAGAGACCGACTTTAAAAAAAATACACTCAAGACTAAAAGAAAAAATTGACTTTCAGGGTAGCATCTCTACACTCAGGAAAATTATTTTACATATTGGTTTTCGGTGGAGGAAAACAAGAAATAATAGAAAAATTCTTGTGGAACAACAGAGAATAAAGTCCCTCAGATGTGCCTATTTAAGGTCTATTCATCAGTATAGGACTGAAGGGCGTTCAATAGTGTACATGGATGAAACCTACCTTCACACAACACATACTACACCATGTGCCTGGAGTGACGAATCGCTGAGTGGACTCTTCTCGCCAGTTTCGAAAGGACAACGGCTTATTATAATTCACGCTGGAGGAGAGCATGGCTTTGTGCCCAATGCTTATTTGAGATTCATTTCACACAGAAAAACAGGGGACTATCATGGGGACATGGATTTCAATAACTACGAGCAGTGGCTAAAGGAAAGACTAATTCCAAATCTTTCTCCTCACTCAGTCTTGGTTATTGATAATGCCCCTTACCATAACGTGCAGCTGAATAAGCCTCCCACATCGAATTCCCGAAAAGACGTGATGATATCTTGGTTGCAGTCCCACCTTGAAAACGATAATTTTGAGAAACAAAACTTTCATAGTAAGACAAAAGCTGAAATTTATGAACTAATACTGACACTTAAGCCACAACACCGAAGCTACAAAATCGATCATCTTCTCCAGCAACATGGCCACGATGTTTTAAGGCTCCCCCCTTATCACCCTGAGCTCAATCCGATAGAACTCATATGGGCTACTGTAAAACATTGGGTAGCCGAAAACAATGTGACATTTAAAATGGCAGATGTCATGAAGATTACGGATGAGAAGTTTTCCTCAATATCTGCAGAGGAGTGGAAACGGAGATGCCAGCACGTGAAGAATATTGAACAGGAATATCTGGAAAGGGAGGGACTCCTGGATGCGGCTCAAGAATTGGTCATTCATTTGGGTGGTGATAGTGATGCTTCTAGTGAGAGTGATTCGGATGCTAATAATGTTGGTGGTGATGGTGATGATGATGCTGATAGTAATGGTAAAGGGGAAAGACTCTCAGTCTCTGGTGTCACTCCTATGGAATAATATCCAGTCCTGTAATTGAGCACAGCGGTAACACCACACTTGGTATGTAGAGTAAATATATTAAAGTTCCATACTGTATGTTAGAGTTAAAACATTTAATGTTAGTGTTATAACATTTAATGAATGAGGTAAAAATATCTGCCAGAGCTGTACTTGGATAGGGATTTGTTTGTAAACACAAACGCTGACTCAAGATATATAAGCTACTACTGTCATGATCGGCGGGATGGGAAGGTCTCTGAATTAACCCACACCGCAGGATTCTCTTCTCCTCACTCGCGTTTCGTCGGGGTCAGACAGAAATAATACTACTGTACTCATTCTTGGCACAGCTTAAATCCTGAAAAGTTGTCTTGTTATAATTTTTTATGTGTCATATCTATAACACAAAAGTACCTCACGATAAAATATGGTTCTAGAACCCATATAAAAATTATATTCATGAATACTAAAAATTATGCAAAGTTAAAGTAATATTATCCATTATGTGGTTAATATTCTAAGTAAAAACTTTCCGTTCGTTTTTAAGCTGAACGTGCGAAGCCGAAAATTGTAGGGTATATTAATCCATTAGGCCTATCAAGTAGAAATTGAATCAGGCCTATACTGAATTAAAGTATAACTAATGATGCTGAAATGTGTTTTTCCAGTGTATACGGTTTTTCATGATTATTATATTGTCTCTACACGAATATTCCAAATGACATGGATGTCGATCAATTTCAACAGCTGTATGAGCTTATCAGTGTTCTGAGATGAGATCAGTAGATGAGTTAAGTGTAACCTTCATGGAAATTATTTTACATAAGATAAAGTGAACAAGGAACTGCCGCCTAAAGATTGCATTGTTTTGTTAAGTGGTCTCAAAGGTTTACAGACATCTTAATTACAGTACGTGCTTCTTAATTGTGAGTATTGTAACCCTTGATTATGTGTTTTCCAGTGATCAAGAGTGGCCTTGGGAGGAGTATCATGACTGATAATTTTGTAGACCAAAATAAAATGATTAAGTGCTTTTCTAATGAAATACAGAATTAAATTCCTAGGATCAAAGTTACAAAGGTCTTAACAGAGAAACTTCCACTCCCTATCAGTAAATATGTTTTTTTATGCCTCCAAAAACACAGTGTCTTAATGAATCCAACATATTACTTTTTTTTTTCTGCCTAGAACTTTATTTACTGTCAGCTGGTTACTTGACCTTCGTGTGGGCAAAAAATTATTTTGCAATGTTTTAGCGTTATCCATAATACACCAAGAGACAGTAACATTTCGTTTCTTGATGTTCTTTAGGAGTTGGATACTAACACACATGAGAAAATTGTAAGGAATTTTTAGCCTTAACCCTCAATAAAAAGATTAAACAACTAATGAAGCGAGAGACCACGTAGTATTAGATAAACTAAAATATTATATTAGTAAAATTGGAATGAAATATCAATCAGCGTATTACTATATAGTCAAGAAATAATTAAGATAGTTAGGTTAGAAAAACCAAATGGTACATAATATTTAAATTATAAGAATGTTATATTCCATTTAAACGTTAATAAGTTAGATTATACGTATGCAATATTATATTTATCAAATAGCCTAATAGTGTAGATATAGAACACCTGTTTGATATATTGAAGAGGCCTAAGTCAATGATAATAAAAACAATTAAAATTGATTTGTTTATTCCAAATACTCGTCACATAAATAAAAAAAATTATGAATTCATTAAAATCACATGTGAGTACCAATTATTTATAAAATATTTACACAATTAGTAGCTGATTAAGCTTAATGAGATATTATAAAAACTCCTATATAAGACTCTTTAAAACATATTTACAGTGTACATTATTGAGAAGTCTTATATCACATGTTAATTTATCACATATATGTGTAATACAAAAATATATAAAAGTAGCAAGATACTTACTCTCTTTATGCCTATATTCTTATAAGCTAAAAATAGCAAATATTAGCATGTGGTAGATAATAGATACCAATATTATATTTATATCATTGAATGGATGATATATGTCAAATATGTTTGTTTTTTATACTTTTTTATAATTCTAACCTAACCTGCAGCAAGAGTACGTAATTGAAGCGTATGTAACTCACTGATATCAGATGTTTTTTATTTTGGTTTATTTTACACTTGTTATC
Source organism: Ectobius pallidus (assembly GCA_964059195.1). Taxonomy (NCBI): domain Eukaryota; kingdom Metazoa; phylum Arthropoda; class Insecta; order Blattodea; family Ectobiidae; genus Ectobius; species Ectobius pallidus. Next base: position 88,699,975 of record CAXKWD010000008.1, read on the forward strand.
TGAAGGAGTAATGACAGTTATTACCATGTGAAATTTCCGTAAGGTTCACTACGAAGATATATGAGCAGGAGTAGTCAGTCGCTTCTTAGTTGTAATGTTGATTAGATAGAGATGTACATTTCGGTATAACATATACCATCTTCAGTCATTAGACCTTGTATTTCAATTGAAGTTTCACTTTGAAGTTATCATGTTGATAGTTGTATTGCTACTCCAATACAGTGTGAATGCAGGCAGGCAAACTCGCAGAGGCCATTGGCACTTTTATCAATGGATGCTTTGTCTTGCACCCATCAGTTCATATTAACAATCAGTGCATACTGCAGTGTGCAAGCATTTAGACCGAATATTTGGTACACAATTGACTGCTTGTTTTCATAAAAGTTCGTGTTGCCAACATAATCACTGCGGAGAAAGTTCCCTGGCGCACTCTATACAGTCCACTAAAATTACTAAAGAACTTAAGGTAATTGGTGCATGATAACATTAATATTCCTACTAGGACTATATACTTGTGGAAATAACAGACTATCGAACAGATTCACTCGAAAAATAATTATGAACTCACACCGTCTTTAAATTTTCCAAACGGATTTGATAAACAAAACCCGATGAGTCAGGAAACGAACTCGTGTAAATTTTATATAACTTCTAGTCTGTCATTTCATCAGACTGAAATTTTACCGGTGAAATAATATGCTTTTTATGAGTAATGTTATATAAGCATTTTATAAACATTACTACCTGCATACATACTTGCAAAGTATAAGAAAGTATCCTTATTACACAATGCAGCAGGAACAATGTATGTAATTAGTGTAATTTAACTTTAGGGCTCGTTTTAATAAATACTAACTACAAAGTTTCTACTTTTTCAGTTCTTATTGAGTACAGTCTTGTACTTGGAATATTGTGAAGGTTATGAAGGTTATGATAATAGCTTTTCCAATGCAGCCATTTATCATTCACAATTAACTGGAAATATAAACATAAATATACTGTGTTTTGATTTCAAAACACGTAAACTCATTCTATACTCCTTAAACACGCAAGTAATTAAGGCCTGTTTATCCGTTTAATAAGTTACTCCATTTCTGATTTCATCTGTTTGTTTTCTTAGCAGTGAAAAATGTACGATATTAGTTTCCCTTAACGTCCGGCAGTTTTCACTGTACCTAGTACACAATATCTATTATGAAAATGACGACGTTTAACTTTAATGAATCCTCCTATAGTATAGCGTGTAGGTGGCCTAGAGTGTAATTTTAGAAAAACGAAAGAAGCAGAAGTGGTCCAATTTATGGATTTAGAATTAGATTTACCAACAAAAAATTATTTACAGAAATATAGGTTTCATCAATTTATTATTACGAAGGATTAAACTAAGAATAAATTTAACCATTAATGAGACATTGAGTAAGACTATATTAGGATAATTACAGATACGAAAGATGGTATAATAGATTCTAACCCTTAACTTCAACATTAGAAACAGCTTTGGTCATCTTTGTTATAATCTTCTATAGAGTACAGTGGATGCTGAGGCAGTAATTTTCTTAGCATTGATTTAGATTTCCTTGTACTTTCTGCTTTCTAACCCCTATATGACCCTTAGAGCAGGTCCGAAGGAAGCTGAAAAAGAGTTAAAATGAACTGAAGAATGCTCGATGGTCATTGTTGCCTCACGAATAAACCTCTAGTTCAAGATAGGAATGTTTGAAATGAGATAATAAAATTTATGGGACGGACGTCAGAAAACTTAACGAAGAATCTGAACCTATATTTTGTCTTGAAATGCATTGAACCTAATCTTAAGAAAACTTTAAATGCATTTGAACAAAAAGCACTGATTTTTGTGTGTTAATATCGTAGCATTACAATGCTGTTAATCTTGCAGTTTTGTGATTAACAAACAAATTATTGATGTCCTTTATGACAATATTGAAAAATTTGATGGCCGTGGCATTGAATTATAAAACCGGGGTGCGCGGGCAAAGAGAGTTAAGTCCACCATCCTAAAAATTGATATATGTCCATAGAGTTATAGATAAAAATGTTCTCTACACTTGTGTTAAGTCCAGTAAGTCATATTCAAAATTGTACGGTAGTTATGGATGTGTGCCTCATGGGTTTATCCATCTCTAAAGCTATGTTGGGCTGGTATAGTGTGTTAAATAACTCTAATTCTCAGTAACAAGAAAGTGGACTTAACTCTCTTTGCCTGCGCACCCTTTATTGTATAGCACAATATCTTATCACATGATGGATATAAATGAATAGATGTCATCAGTCACCACTAACGACGGTTGTGAATGCTGTTGTGTAGATGATGTCTTCCAAGATAAGATGTGCTGAAGGAGTGTAATAGTTTAATAATCGGAGGTCCCGCGTGAAACACAATATATTATGACATAAGTAAATGATGCAATTTAGGGTCTTAAGCCTTAACTTCTGGTTCCTCAGTACAGTTTGTCACTACATAAATGTACTGGCCAAATTTTCAAACATTAAACATTATTTTGAAATTTATAAATCCTTTTAGTTATGGTAGGCTTATATGCTATATAAACTTCAGAGTTTCCATTGAGGTATACTGTACAAGGCACTATATTTGCTAATTAAAAACTATCACTGTACTCTTGAAGTACACAAAACTACCAGAAATATAAGTGTGTATTCTTCAAGTAATAAATTTATGTAAATTCTGTAATTTTTGGGATACCACGAACACCACATTTGTTTATATTTTTCATACGCAAAAGAAGAAGTATTTTAACGTTTCGTTCCTTTACTTACATTTCTATAATGTGCGTAATAATATCAATTAACATCCCTGAACTTAACTTTAAGCTATATGTTATCTATAACAGCATTTCTATTCATATGAGTGCTTCTTTCGTCAACTAACTTAGTTAAAATGATTAATTATTTATTTGATTTCTCAATCGAATAAATGACATCAGCAATCCGCCAGATTGCAGTTGCGGAGGGAGTTTCATCGGAACTACTTCCATAAAGTCAAGAGTAAAATAATAAAAAAGTATAATTCTAGTTTAGTGGAAAGGAAAAATAAACTGTTATTCATAATTTTTTGTTACTGTAGATATATTTATGAGGAAACATGCTGAAAATAACAACGGAATTTTATTCTCAAACTTTGTCTATTTTGTTGTCGTAGAAAAACAATTTTCCATATCACTGCATACGCCAAACGAGTTTATTTATTGCTTAAATGGGTATTATTTGTGGTATAAGACAATGTCGATGTTATTTCGACGAAGTTGTTTTGGCAATGACGATGAGCTTAAATATTGATCGTAATGAATATTGTGACAAAAGACAAAAGACTATGTTCTTTTACGGAACACACTGATCCTGACACAGTGTAACGTACACGTGAATTCCATACAATCTTCAACTTGTTCCTTCTTTTGCAATGCTTAAAGATCTCACACGAAATCTATGCCGATGACGACCGTTACTCGCTAGAGAGAGAAATGCTATTGTGCGAGCGAGAGAGAAAGAGAGAGAGAAAGAGAGAGAGAGAAAGAGAGAGAGAGAAAGAGAGAGAGAGAAAGAGAGAGAGAGAAAGAGGGAGAGAGAGAGAGAGAAAGAGGGAGAGAGAGAAAGAGAGAGAGGTAGCTTGGCCTTCACAAATAGAAAGGGATGTACTGTTGTGCGAGAGAGATTGGTAGCAGGCCAGTCGACGCTACAGTTTCCACGAAAACATAATGCAATGACGTAGGCAATCGGCCCACATTTCGTGCGGGATCTATACTATACTAAGCATCATGTTGCTGTCTGTGCCTTTGTGATGTGCCTCCTCAATGTGCTGGCAAACTTTGAAGCTTTCTTCGGTGCATGAGAATGTTCCAACCAACCAACCAACCAAGTGCACCACTCGAGAATTCGTTAGCCTATAACAGGTTTATAGGAAATAGCAAATGGGACAAGATAGGAGTGTAGGGAGTAGGGCGAATTGCCTTAAATAGGCCTATAAAAAGAACTCAAGGGGATTATTTTGCTGAAATTAAAGAGTGCGAAAGTTATAACATGTAGCAAAATTATTTGTGTTTAATTCTTTAAGGAAATACCTTCTTAAACTCGTACATACAATCATTTTCCCAAGAACTGTAAGAAAACATAAATTTACTTAATTCTTCTATAACAGTTGCAGAAAAAAATTAACCCACAGTCAAAGTAACAGAAATGCATGTAGGCTAATGAGCCCGTAAGTTGATTACAGCCTCAAAATATTTTTCTGAAACGAAGTTCGATTTCTTGGTTGAGGACAACATTGTCTATTAGATCGTAAAAGAAATCATTCTCTCTTTTCGGACCTGGCCTCATGGCATTTAAACTACACCGTATGCTGTGGAGTAAATGATTCCAAAGTGCGGTCCGCGAGCCATATTCGGCCGCGAAGGAGTTTAATCGGTACAAAGCTTGGATATTACCGATAAATTTCAGTGACCTGAAAACGAAACTGAACAATAACAATAATCCAACAGGCTACTCTGAATGGAGCAGGTAGTTCTCTCATTGTAAGCTGATAAATCCATGAAGGACAAATTAATACAAAAGGTCTTGTTCAGTTTTCAACTATCCGATTAAAACTATTCAAAGATCAAAGACTTTACAACCGGTTTCTTTTATGTTTGGAATTGTCTTTTGGGTTGAACTATACTTTTCTTTCACGATGTTCACAAACTCAAAATAGACTTAAGTAGAAGTATCAAATTTCCCTAGATATTTTGTTTATTTAACGACCAAATGTAACCTAAGACCAAACTATGGGTTCAAGAAGAGAGTTTCATACGTCTCATTTAAATATACAGAGGCCTACTCTAAACATGCTGGAAAATAAGTTAATTATTTTTAATATTTTATTTTATTTTTTTAATCCGGTCCCTGTGAAATTCGAAGCTTTGTAAGTAGCTCTCTTCTTATTTATATGCTTAGGGCCCATTTATTTCGCTTCATTTACATGGCGGCCTTTATGCCATTTCACAAATGATCCTGGGGTGAGGCTAGCCGAGCCAAGAAAGGATGGAAACGATCCCACCATTGTGGGTTGACAACTACTAAAGCTGTTATTAACGTAGACGTAATGTACAGCTTAATGTGAACTCTGAAGCATAATGGCTCTCATCGTTCAGTAATAATTGAGAGGCCCTGCTGTAGATTAAAAATTAAGAATATGAACCGTGAAAGCTTAAATCTTCCAAATTTTCCAGTTTGTGTTAACGGTTCTGTACATAATGTTAAATGCATGGTTATATAAAAATTAGAATCTCCTAGCTCTCCAGGGTTTGTGATGCTTAAAGATAACGTCAAATATTCTTCTGCTTTCTCCTTGATGCAACTATTCTAGTTTCCTTTCTAGTATCTGCTTTATTTTCTTCCACAATATACTGTATTATTAAATCAATTAAATTTCAACTATTCAGATAGGCCAACCTATCGATACACTTAGGCTTATGTGCTTTATCTGTTCCCAGTTTTTAGGCTCAGAAATGCTTATATGAGAATATTGCATCAATATTCCTGAAAGTAGGATCAAATAAAATGCGGAAGATAAAATCCTGTCACTAAGCTTAATCTTCAATTTCTAATGGGAAGAGAGAAACACCTAAATTCATGAATTGGTTTACTCCTTTGAGAAAACAGCACGTTCCTCATCATTTGATGGTAAATGACACTGGGTTTTATTCTCTAAAAATGCTCTGAAGATGGCAGCTGTTTCAGACCTGACTATGTCAAAGTATTGCTGCTAAGGTTACCTTAGCAATATTTTTATATACATATATATGCTATGCATTATTAAGGTTTCAGTTTATAACAATCCAGAAACTGACATGTATTTATATTGTTTTTTCGTGGAATTGAACAGATCTTCCTGTTTTGCAGTAGCAAATTTATAATAAATTAAGAAGTAATTCTCGCGGGGACTTCAAAGCAGATGAGATCCTTTCGTTTGTCCGTGGTAAGAGCCCAATGAACGACCAACCTAAGCTGTAAAACAAAAGAAAATTTGTGACTAATAAAGGGGAAGTTCAAGCATTTGGGTGAGATTTACATTTCATGCGTTAATGAGAATCTAGAAGTTGAAGAAACAGCAAAAATGGATTGAAATAGAAAGATACTGGGACCCAAAAATAAACAACTTGCAAGTTTATCTCTGTCTTAAGACCAAAAGTTATACGAAAACTGTGGGAAAATATTAGACAAAAAGAAGAACAGTCTATTAGCGTTCTGTGGAAACATGAAAGAAATTGAACGAGATAAATTTTATTAGTATAACTACTTTTCTACTAGGAGAATGAAAAAGACAGATCCCACTGATGAAGGAAGTGGAGCAAACTCTAACAAAATATGGAACTATTTATCAAGATATAGAAAATGGAAAAATGTTAAGGTGTATTTTTGGAAGAAATGCTAGTTAGAACGAGTCAGAGAACGAAGTTATTCTGGGGTAGAAGGAAAGAACTTGGGGGAAACTGTTAGTGGTTATGAATGCCCATATATAGTAGCAGCGGGTTAAAACTGAAGCAAAATATATTTCAGAGAGTAGTATATATTTGTATGTATAATTCGCAGGACTTCTACTGTAATTCATATCTCAGAACATTAATTTATATTTCTGATTCTTTAAGGAGCGTAAGCTATCTGAACATATAATTATGAATCTCACACCATGCTGGATTATAAATTTCAGGTTCTAAGAATCGAGTGTTTTAGATATGTTAACAGAAAAATAGTCACCATAAAACGTTACAGTTACGTGGGATTATAAAGTGCCCTTTAGATGTTTTATCCGTAGATGTAATATAATCAAGTTTCTTTATTCATACATACATAATACTCTCAATATTATTACTCACAGGACATTAGTTCGAAAAAATGTTAATGGAACCTGAATAAGGTGAAGCATATAAAGGCTGAAGTCAAGAGAATACGGAATGTTAGCTCTATATAAAGAAGTGTTATGACGAATCGCATTACTTCCTCTGTCCTTAATAAGTTCCAGAAGAGTACACCGCTGTATGGCAACAGCGCACATTCAGTTGTTAAGAGTTGCATTATTCGCGAGGTAAGACTATTGGGAAACATTTTTTACTATAACGTAACTCTTAGTATAATATAATACAATATACAATAAATAATATATACTATAACTTATTATGCACATTATGCAGTTTGTATAGCAAACTTAAATTCGTTAGATGCGTTTTCATGGAAATCCCAAAAAACGAAAATCTCTTCTTGTAATGTGGTTGTAAAAATACAGAGGAAGCACTACCACGCTTCATGTCACAAACCCGAAGGACGTACAGCTCAATTAAAATCTGATGTAACGCACTCACATAACTATGAAATATTTGAATTTTTCTCGGTGAATAGGCCTACTATTCACAAGTTCTTCACGGGCTATTAGTCGAGTCTTTAAGATCTCCAAGCTTTCGGACTGCAGCTCTGAGTCCATCTTCTGGGAGTAGGCTCGGCTGATAGCCCCTGATGAACTTGTGAACTTACATAACTGTCTTTACCCTGAGCATGGGCAATACAACTTCCTTATTTCACATTCCGGTGTACAATAACAGGCCGGTATTGCAAGGAGTGCGTATTTAGTTGTCTCAATTGTTCAATAATTTGTTCATCATTGTATTGTTCATCTCGCAAGACATAAAACTTGAGCTTTAGCAAACAACGAAGAGAAAGTTGTCACATCCCTATGACATTTTGTTTTCCGACGATTTTTCGTTCTCGAGCTATGCTATTCACAGGCACACAGACACACGCACATACGGTAGCCAACATGTTTCTGAAAATGCATTTTTAGATTCAGGGTACCTAAAAAAGTGTATTTATGTTCAAAATTCTTGATCGAATTGCGGGGTCGAACTCAATATTTCCTCTGTCTATAGTACGGAGCCTTTGGCACAAATAGATAAGGTAAAGTTATTCGATGGAACAAACACCAGCTGTTGAAAAATTGTCGAAGCCATTGTTTTAAAGTAGATGATGGCCCAAATTTCGGTTACCTTCGAAATGTATCCTGCCTTTTTTAGGGAAATAAAAACTGGTAAAGTTTACTAAATGTGAAAAAATGAATATAGGCTTCCTTCAAGTGAATAGCTCTTGCCAATAAAAGATACCACGAAAAGTTAAACAGAAATCCTATGAATTAAATTTCAGGTCTAAGAGTGTAAAAGCAAACCAAGCTTAAGTTATTTTATAGGTCTAACTGATAATGAACTGATAGACTATGTTGAAAAAATTGCACACACTTCCACGTATATAATATAAGACTCTATAATGTTATAAGTAGGGTCCGGATTTGAAGGTTTTAACCTATTTTTTACCCAGCTTCCTAATTAGAACATTTTAACGTAATTTTCCGTTTCAAGCCCCTTGCTTCCGAATATATGAATCTTGTAGAACTTAAAAAGGAATAAATCAGACTTAAGGGCCTAAAAGAGGCTAAAGAGGACTTTTCTGAAGAACCATGGGCTAAAGAGGACTTTTGTTGAAAAACTAGGTGCTAAAAAGACTTTTGCAGAAAAACACGACTTTTAAATAGATTTTCCAATTAATGCATTGGACTACCGTACTTCTCAGATCATATTTTCCACGTTAAAAAAAAAACTTTCTATACTGTATAATCTAGGGAAAGTAGTGAGACGTAGGAATTCGTACATAACTTTGTATTTGAAATAAAATATACAATAGTTCCGGTACCAATAATTACAGGAATAACGAAATAGCTCCTACAATAGCACTGAATGTAAACGATTAAGTTCATACAGCATACATAAGCGAGCTATAGAATTTTCGTCCCGTTTCGCAGTAATTACTGAAATAATGAACCAAGACGTTTGCTAATTGAACAGTTGCGGGATATTTATATACATACATAAATAAGTAGGTATAAGATAATTTAAAAAAAATAATAATAACTATACAGTAATAACCTTAAGAAGAAAAAGAAGAAATGAGTTGCTCCAAGCTCAAGGAACACCGTTAATACGATACAGGGATCCATCTTTCCTGAAGGACAATTACTTCTGTTCCTTGAAATTGGCCTCATACGTCATGCCGAGTTGAAATGCATGGTAACCACCTTTTTTGCCTTTCCTTTTTTGGCTGCCACATGCTTACCTTGGGATAAACTTCGAGAATCTTGAATTTATTCTTGTATATGTATTGCTGCCCTGCCTTCAGAGGACATCCTGCCTTAGTGCCATCGGGATTAAAGATCTGAGTGCACGCATCTGTGCCATCAACTCCTAGGAATGGGAAAGGGATTCCAAAAATTGTTGCATGAATGGAATTCCTCAGCGACTTGATATCATCCTCTGAAATAAAGAATCATATTAAGAATCATATTAAACATGTTAATGATTACTTATTTTTAAGAAAAACCATTTCCCCTTCATTTATCTAATGAATTCTTGTGTTATGTTAGCATAAGGAAACTAATCGGGGTATTATATATCGTATATACATTCTCTATTGTATCTCAATTACTTTCATTTTCCTACTGAGCTATACAATTTTTTAAGTTACAATTACCACTTATGCTCAGTATTTAAAACCTTAAAAATTTAGCCTATTTTGAAAAACACAACTTATTTTAACTACTAGTCTAGAAGTATAAAAACTTGTGATACATACATTCAATTAGTCAAAAGCATTGCTAAAAATTCTTAAAACTGTTAAAAATCTATTTCAAGTCCATAAAATATAAGTCTTCTATTAAAATGCAGATACTGTCCTCTTCCTACAGGATTAGTTTACGCTACTTATATACGAGTCTATTAAATGCAAAACTTGCCTTATCCAAAATTTTCAAAAAATGAGTTACGCCCGATGTCATGATTTCTAGGCTGTTTGCTACAATTATTGATCTCTTAGAACAGCTGTTGGCAATTTACACTTTTCTCTAATACAGAAGGCTTATGCAAGTTGAATGTGTTAAAATAAGTTATGTTTATCAAAATAGGCTAAATTTTTAAGGTTTTAAATACTGAACATAGGTGGTAATTCTTTGTTGTTTTATTAGTACATTCTTAGTTGACCTGAATTAGGATTAAAATTACTTACTGTAGCTTTCGGGGCGGCATGGTAATTCATGAACCTTGAATTCAGAGGTATAACTGATCTGATACATTATGGTAAGATAACTTAAAATCAAGTAGACTAATAAACGTACTGAGGGAAGAAGGGTAGTGTTTGAACAGAAAAGTCGTAAGATTTACTAAGCTATAGAGTTGACAATCAGGGACTGTAGAAAATCTTTTAGTGAGTTTACTAAACTTCCTTCATTTTTGTTGATTATACACGTCTGAATTCATTCTGAAGGTAGTAATAATACATACAGTAAAGATAATTTATATACTTATTAAAATTATTAAATTGCACTATTCCAAGAGGAAACAACCGGTGTACGTGAAGATGATTCAAAATTCTCCATTACTTATGATGACACACGGATCATGTTTCAGGAGTTAAACCGTTGACAATATTCACACCAACCGGCCTTAATAGCAGATGGAGGGTTGTGTTGCTACATCTAACCTTCCGGCCTATTTAAAAAGGCTGTGAGGGAACGAGAGGTAGCAATGCATTTCGTACGCAGGTATGGAATCGGAGTCGAGGTCATCGCATCGCGGGCTGACCTCAGTTAGCTTATATTGGTCTGGAGAGGTAGCAAAGAGGACTTGGGTCCACCCCTATGGCGCAGGGGATGCACTCGCTCTCCACACGCAACAGGTTCGGGTTTGATTCCGTTGTTTCTCCTCATATGTTAGACGAATGTCGGGAAACTTCAGGCCCTTGTTGTCTCACCGATGTGTCTCATCACACGTACCCTATGTGTTCGTGTTGTCTTGGAGGTTGTCCCGCCATTGGGCTGACCGCCCATCTGTCGTCAAGTCAAAGAAAGTATATCTGCAATCCCTATCCTGACAAGTCGCGGTCTTTTAAGGTCCGGGCTGAGTGGGCCGCATAAGCATTCCTATAAATGGGGAGGTTAAACTATGAGAAAGAAGAAGTTGAAGCAAGACGTGACATCATAACGAAAGAACCTCAATCGACTTGATAGAACTAGAAATTGTATCAGGCCTTTCGACAGTTTTTACTTAGGCCTACTTACCTGGTGTGATTTTGAGTTCTATCGAGGCATCGGTTTTCCTTTTCAGTTTACAGGGAGTTTTAGGGCAATTGGCGATCGTGATGTTTTCTGGATGCTCATGCGGGCCACCTGTAACATTTGAAAAGAAAACAGAGTATTGTTTTAAGCAGCTCCGTACAATAAACCTGAGGATATAATTTGTTATGAAGGTTGAATTAACTGCTACATCTGAAGACCACCTTGGATGTACCTGAAATATCAGATCAAAATAATTTTTCTTAATATAAATTATTACAGACAGTTAAGTACAATATTTACTATTCACATTAATGAAAAATATGTTTATGAATTAGTCTGTAAAACAATATAATTCATTAATGAATTTCATGGCAGCTGGGGGTTGCTATACTACAGGTTTTTTACACGCAAGAAATATCTAAGGCCTATATTTAAATCGTTCTTAAAAGTCTCCCTTCACATTACATGGTCAATTCGGAGGCTTCGTTGCCGAAGATCCAAAAACATAATAAATTATTACGAAAAATACCACAATAAGATAGAACAGTTTTAGACATTTTTTCATACAGCTTGAATACTCATCACGTCAAGTGATGCCACTCAAACTGCTTACACCCTCTAGAGTAGTTCAAATAAGTACGGCTGGAAAGTAACAGACGTTTTGAAATAAAAAAATTAACAAAGTTAAAAAAATAATTTATTACATACATTTTTAAGGTAGACTCTTAGGCTATTTTTCTACATAATCGTCATTCAAATTAAGGTATTTATCATACCGTGGCACAAGCTTTTCGATACCCTCTCTGTAGAAATCCGCCGCCTGCTATTTCAACCACTTCAGAGAATTTACTGGGAAAAGTGTTTAAAAAAACTTTAGACTTTTGCAATATGCAATTCATGCAGAAAATTCAGACAAAACCTTTAAAGCCGTTTTCAAGAAAATCGCGAAAATAGAGTGATTGTCAAAATGAAGAAAAAGATTTTCTTCATTGCTAAGATTTTGTTTGAATTTTCTGCAGGAATTGCATATTATACAGCAAAAATTTAAAGCTTTTTTTTGGAACACTTATCCCAATAAATTCTCTGAAGGTGTTAAATCGCCGGCGGCGGATTTCTATAGAGAGGGTATCAAAAAGCTTGTGGCACGGTATGATAAATGCCTTAATTTGGATGGCAATTATGTAGGAAAATAGCCTAAGAGCCTACCTTCAAAATGTATGTAATATTTTTTTTCACTTTGTTTATTTTTATTTCAAAACTTCTGTTACTTTCTGGACAGCCCTCGTATTTACATCAAAAGATTAAAGGGAAGTAAAGAACACTTCAGAATGAGTATGCTTTCTGGCGATGTGGCAAAAAGAATGTAAACTTGTTAGAACTATGAAGTCAGAGCAGGATAACGCAAAAATGTATAATTACTCATAATGGTGTCTAAGTGATGTCATTCCAAGAAGGTGTCATTACTACACATAATTATATGTTGTTCTTGACCAAGTAACTAATACTAATAAAATCCTTTTCGTAACAGCTTCTGCGGGATATATTTTTCTTACAGTAGGAATCCTGGGTTTTAAGCTTAAAACTAACAAAATCTCTTTCAGGGAAACTTGAGCCGTAATTATGTATTTCATGCCGTAATAAGCAGGGCCCGGATTTTATAGGTTTTTATAAACTGTTTATTTGTTTTTTAAACTTTAAAAACAGTTTTATTTTAGTTTTTTTAATCGTTTTCAAATATTTTTTTGTTTCATTTTAACAAGCACAACAAACACACCGAAACAAAATACGTTAGTTAATTTTAATTCACTTACAAGTTCCATTGTTCTGAACAACAAAAATAAGGAACACTTTTCACTTAATTTTCAACAGATTAAAGTTTATAGAACACGATCAATATTATAATTACCCCTGCCGTTTCCAAGTGCACCACATAAACTCAACAAGAACTCTTTAAATTAATCAGTCATTTTTAGAATACTTTACTTTAGCCGCCTTGCTGGGGCAAACAATGTGAATAAACTGCAAGTGTAAGCTTCTTAGGAATATCTTTAATTTGCTTCTAAAGAAACCAGGAATTTCGGTTCACCAACGATTTCCTTTACCGGGACAATGAGGTACAAAATGGCAAAAATACAAAAGGCAATGGAATATATTTTTTATTGTGTACCGGTACTGACAATGATCAGCAATATGCAAAATGTTGCAGGTGTTTAAAAAGTAATTTCTAGAAGAACAATAATAATTATATTAATTACATATTATTAGCCTGTACATAGAGCTATAATATAATAGTGTACAAACGTATTATTAGTTTACTTTTTAGTACACGTTCCACAAATCACTTGCTTGTCGGACTGTTAACACGCCGAAAAGTAGCACTTTACCAACCTAGATTGATAAAGTAATTTTTCCGTACTAGGCCAGTAAAGTCGTCATGGCCATGAAAAATCCAGATGGCAGTGACTAGTCATATCAACCGTAACAGAGTTTAAAACAAAATACTAGACCATAAACAACAAATATAGGGCAACATTGTTTCTTTACGTTAATCAGAAAATTTACCAGGTTTTTTGTTTACAAAACACTTAATATAACAACAAATATGGGCTTAAGATAAAATAGCTATATTAATCATAAGAAACCCGCAATGCCATCTTGCCTACATCCGCATTTCGTATTGATTCATAGCAAAGGATTCAGGCTGCTGTGAGAATATGGCGTCAACAAATGGCTATGTCTTTTATATGGTATTTTTATTTAATTTCATATCATTTACAAAGCTTTTACTAAAGAATGTTGTATGCACCACGTACGCAAAAGCTTCAGCAGACTCATCCAATATTTCGGCCTCAGCTTACGCCTCGGCCGCAATACTAAATTCGTCCGCTAGAGCGTTATTTTGCGTACATGATATATAAATAGCTATTATTGTATTTGAACAAAATAACAGTTTTAATCTTTTTTGTTTTTAACGTCTTATTTATACATTTTTAGCTTTTATAAGATTGAACTACGTGACTGCCTTGACAATGAAACGGATAATCATGGTAAAATATCACAGTTAGGTAGCAAGGAACAAAATAGTTTAAAACCTAAGAATCGGGGCCCTATTAATAAGTAACAAAATAAATTATGGAGCAAGTATGCAACTTCAGAAAATAAGTACATGTATTAGGGAAGTATAAATACTGTGTGCTAAGAAAGATTTCTAAATCAAATATACATTTTCATTTGATAAACCTTTTAGAGCTGCTTTGTTTAGTCATAGACCCGACACAAAGACACACAAAATATACGTACACGAGTAGGCTTTTTTTTCCTGACTGGCTCCTTTACAGAAGACAGTAAATTATTTATGTGGAAATATCGATAACCGTTGTAGTAAACAATGCAACATGAAATAGATTTTTCACATTCAATTTTCATTATCACAGCAATAATACTAATCCTCTCAATTTGTCTACAACAAATGAGATGAAATACGAGTAATAGGATTATATAGTAATATTGATAAAAATTCAATTTCATCCATATTTTACTATTAGAGATCTAAGAGAATTTATGTTATCATAATTCTAGTTTAACATTCAATCAAACTGCTGGGTCAAATGCTTAACTTCTCCTAAGATAAGTACCTTCATTACCGGTACAGGAAGCACAATTACGTTTGTATTGCGAGATTCTTTGATCATTATAACCAGGGCCCGGACTCTGATGACCTAAAATTGTTTGAAAAATGACCTATAAAATGAGCCTAAATTTTAAAGAAAATGACTTAATAATTATAAAAATGACCTAAAAACCGATATTTTATTTATTAAAAAATATTATTGTACACACAAAATTAAGTCTATACTAGTTTGTACATAATTGTAAAAACTGTAAATAACTGTAATGTTCTTTTCTCACGAAAATTTATACTGTCACTGAGGCACTGGTGAGTCAAAATTCGGCATTTCCTTTTGTGGTCTGCCGGATTATATTGTTGTTTATTGAGGGTAAACAAGCAATGGCAGATGCTGGTGCCAAGTCAATCTAATAACAATAGCAATATAATACAAAATTTTTGTGTTTCTTTGATTCTCACTTCCGACTGAGACATGCGAACACTTAACGCCGAATTTTTCCTTCTTGTATTAAACAAACAACACTTCAAAGACAGCACCGCTAGCGACGAAAAAAAAGTTAATGCACTCAATGTAAATACATGAAAATGACTAAATAAGGAAGCAAATGACACGAAAATGACAAAATAATGACCTAAAATTGAAATAAATGCCCTAAAAATATAAAATTGCAAAAAATGACAAAAAATGACCTAATAAAAATGCATTTCTATATTCTACAGGCCAAGATTAGGATTTATCCAGAAGTTGGCAATGTCTAGGCAGCATCACTAAAAAGATGACATGTCATTAGAATCCGGGCCCTGATTATAACTTACACAATGACTGTATACGACGCCATAATATATAAAGAAAGAATTGAAAAAAGAATCAATAGCAAACATGCCAATTCAAATGTTAGGGAAACTGTATTTTCCAATTGGTATGTTATTATTCTTTCGGACAGTAGGCTAAGTCTTCGATCTATTGTCTCAAGGATCTCATCTATAGAATAAGAGATTAAGTTACTTTTAATTGAGTTTCAATTCTTATAATAATTAAAATGTTCTCCTAAATGGTCTAATACAACTCGGAAGCTGCGATATAAGGTAAACCAGTCTTCAGTTTTCCTGTATTAAAAATATGACCAAGGTTGTAACGTCACTTAATTCACTTGTTACTTCACTTAATTCACTTGTCACTTCACTTCCCGTCAGTTTGATTAATTTAACGCTAGGTTTTTTTAAACATGACAGCTTATTGTCTGGCGCTAAATTCAATAGATTATGAAAAAAATCATACTCCGCGAGGAAATGTTTTAGACAATGGGGTGAGTAATTTCTAGAACAAGTACTTGTTTATTTTAGAGCCGATTATAAAGCGGATAGTTCCTACCCATCTAACTGTCTAAAACATTTCCGCGGTGACTATATAATGTCCGAAGCATTAGATGCTAAATTCGACACGCTGGCAAATCTGATTATTGGAAACGAAGACTACAGTAATTATGTGATACAAGCCTCCGAGGAAGCATATCCATGAGTCTATAACTCATTATGAAGCAACAATATCCAGCATGAGGCTATGTATGAACAACGAATTTCCAATTTATAGACTTAACTTATCAGTGTGTAACAACGTTTCAGACAGAATTGCTATACTACGTATAGTGTACAGTTATGCAAGCAGATCCTCTTTTATTCTATAATTATTTAAAACGTTATTTTTCCGTTGTGAGATTATGTATGGTTTCAGGATTCCAACAGGCCTGTCATCTTTCTAACTTGAGGTCATTTATTTTCATTTTGAGCACTTAAATTTCAGATTTGAACGTTTAAAAGGGATTTTATGCAAAGATGTTTAAAATTCAAAACATGAGTGCAAATACAAATTTGTAGCAACAATTCAGAAAATCATCATTATTGTTATTATTATTATTATTATTGAAATAAATATCTTAAATATAAAACATAAATATCTTCCTACATAAAATCAAACTAAAATAGATAAAATTTTGTACGATCATTTAAATTGTAAATGTAAAGAAGGCATCTCTTATATCATTGTCCATTATTTACGCTTGAACGTTATCAGTTAATATTATATTATATATATATATATATATATATATATATATATATATATTTAATTTTGACTATACCACACCGATCTATCTTCTTTTCTTAAATATGCAAAGTTATAAAGTTTTCAAGTTTCAGGAATAGTGTATTTGAATAATTAATATTATTCTTTTTTTATTTTTTTTATTTTGACTTTACCACACCAATATTTTCTTAAATAAGCAAAGTTATAAAGATTTCACGTTTCATGAATATTGTATTTGCGAAATTGTAATGTGTATATGTAGTCTATTGTATATTCTGTAGGCCTATATATGTTTAATCAATAACCTTAATATGCCAGCTGATAAAGCAGGGTTTTGTACTTTTGGAAATTCATTATTAATATTATTATTATTATTATTATTATTATTACACATCTTGATTATTCAAAGCAACGATGAAACAAAAAAATCATTTGCATAAAACAAATAAATCTATAGTAATCGGAGAAAGAAGAAAGAAATTATCTGCACACAGAGATTATGAAAAATATAAATCGAATAAAAAAATAAAAATAATACTCTCCGCAAAAAATATTTAAAAATTATATAAGTTATTTCACTATCTAGTACAAACCTTGGCAACTAAGCACGTCGGAGGTGACGGCCGCGATGGAACAAGCAAGGAATAACGTGAGCACCGACACCTTCATTTCTCTAATGCAGATCCTGACAGCAAACTGACTTGGACAACTATGGCCAACCTCATAGCGCCTTCTCCAGTGTCCTTGGAGATCTTAATTAAAAAAGATTTTCAATGAAATGCGCAACTCATACGTCAGCTTTAATATTTTTTTTATATTTGCAGCATAAAAACATTTTATTGCACCTGTATTCTCTGTCTTTTTTCTTCCTTATTCTTCTCGGCCCTGAGATAGTGGTGGCACCATTATGAATCATTCTCTTTTATTACTGTTTATATTATCATTATCAACACGTTTATTATACTCCAGTTATTCATTGCGTGGCCAGGCGCCTTCAAAGGAATAAACCATGAAGTCAGTGTTTCTTTATGTTAATTGATCTGACTAATCGGTCTTGGTCTCCGCTTTCCAAAACAAAAGAAAAGTTGCAATATTCCCGCATTGTTATCACTGACCTTAGTTCTTCCCTCGCTTTAAATAATCCACACGTGTTATTGTTTACTATAACTTGATCTTGCAACCTCGCGTTTCACTCCACCCGGAGTTGACGAGTAGCTGTCAAAACCGTCGCAGGACATTGTTAGATTTTGATTGATTGGAGTAACTAGCTGATTGGTGCGGTAAAAATAAAGACCATGGGTTGAGCTGTTGGCAAACCTTTTTCTCCTAGCGAAATGAAGCTTCCTGGGTATGCAAAGAATAACTAGACTATACTAATGAATCTCTTTGTTCTACTTCTGGAGCCTGCTTCAAAGCTTTAGAGAAGTTTTGGCGAATTTTATTATAATACTGAAAGCCTACTAACAATTCCTTATATACCTAAGTAAGTTATTTACAAATCATAACAATTTGAGTTAGAGAATATATAGAAAATATTATGGAGAACCATGCACATTAAGGTATTTCATATTATAGGCCTCTAGAGTAGAACGTTAAACGAGTACCTAGTGTGAAAATCTTTATCATTTTCATTGCTTCTGACATATATATGCGTCACCTCAAAAGTTGCATAAAGACCGAGAAATGAGCTTTACTTTCCTTTATCTAAAAATATGGGTATGTATATCCACGTTTCAAAATAGTCATGCATTAAAAGCAGCTACTCAAAGAAATTTTCCTAGTTGATATCAAACTTATAACCCACAAGTGGCTTTCTATCATAGTCCCCAAACGGTGCTACCTTTGAAGTGTTGTTTGTTTAATACAAAAAGGGCCCACTCATTAATAGCCGCGTGTTGAAGTCTTGTCATGTCTCAGTCGGAAACGAGAATCAAATTAACACTAATTTTTTTTATATTACTATTGTTATTAGAATGACTTGGCAACAGTCTGCCACCTGCTTCGATTTGAGAATGCCAACTAGTGTTTACCCTCAATAATCCGGCAGACTGCAAAAAGAAATGCCGACGCTTGACTCGCCAAATGGGGACGATGAAAACGAGAGCACTATAGCAATGAGTTTTTAACATAAATACACTTTTTGAGGCCTCCTGAATCCAAATACTATCTTCAGAAACATTCCTGCGTGTGTGTCTGTGAACAGTCTAGCTCCGGAAAGGAAAATCGTACGAAAACAAAATTTTCTACATGTATTTGGGTTAGGTAACCTACAAACGAGAACCCAGTCTTTTTACAAATCAACGAATGCCAAGTAGCGACAATTTTACAATTACCTGTATTTTAAAAGTAGTTTAACACTGGCATTGGGGAATATTGACTACTCAGCGAAGGCTTTGGTTTAGGACGGGGCTACTATTAAAGGCAATTATAGATGTTCCAACAAGAATAGGTGCCACCAAACAGTCAGCTATAGATCAAATAATACTGAATGCAAATTTATGGGAATATAACTATAAAGTATTAGAAACAGGTTTTTCTGATCATTATGCACAAATTTTAGAATTATATACTCAACATACAAGTAAAAAAATGAATGAATTTAATATATACTCCAGAGAGGTTAGACTTAGTAACGAAGGAAATATTCAGTACTTAAATTATTTGCTTGGTAGGGAAACATGGGATACAGTTTTTGCACAGCTTTCAGTAAATGAAGCTTATGATGAATTCTTAAATATATTATTTAATTACCGTTTCCAAACAGCCATGCCTAAACTTAAAATTAAAGTAAAACTTAGAGACCAGAAAAAGAACTGGATTACATCGGGCATAAGGAAGTCAGGTAGGAGGTTAAGGTTTCTTAGCAAAATAGTAAAAGAAGGAAACATTACAGATCCTTTTAAAAACTATTATTGTCGGTATAAGAGAATCTATAACAATGTAATTGCTGAAGCCAAGAAAATGTACAATGATTGTCGGCTTAACTGTTCAAATAAGAAGCAAAAACATTGTGGGAAATTGTTAAAGATGAAGTAGGGTCTGGCAATAAGAATATAAAGAATATACTGATAAACACTAACGGTGAAAATATACAAGATCCAAAACATGTAGCTGACTCATTCAATGATTACTATGCAAATATATCACAAAATATTCTAAGCAACAACTTACCACCCAAAGATAATAGATCAACTATCCCTATGACCACAAATAGCAGTAGTATGTATTTAAAACCATCAAATGAAGAAGAAATCATATCAATCATCAATAAATTCAGTAATAAAAAATCCTGTGGCATTGATGAAATATCTGATTACGTTATTAAGAAATGCTGCATGAATATAATAAAACCACTAACACACATAATCAATTTATCATTATTGTCAGGTTGTTTTCCAGAAAAACTGAAGATAGCAAAAGTAAAACCATTATACAAAAAGGGTTCACAAAGTCAAATTGAAAATTATAGGCCAGTTTCACTGCTTTCAGTATTCTCGAAGATACTCGAAAAGGTAATGCATACAAGACTCATGTCAATCTTGTTGAAACATAATATTATAATCAGTAATCAGCATGGATTTTGCAAAGGGAAATCAACAAATACTGCAATTATAAACTTTCTAAAAAGTGTTTATGAATCCGTTGATAGAAAGGAAACAAATGTGGGGTTGTTTTTGGATCTTTCGAAAGCATTTGATCTAGTAGATCATGACATTCTTTTAGAAAAGTTATCAGCTATAGGAGTAAGAGGTATACCTTACGCATGGTTCAAATCATATCTAGAAAATCGTGAACAGAGTGTGGAAATTACCTATAAACATGAAAATAAAAACGAGATTACTAACTATCTGTCAAATATAAGAAATGTAAATTTCGGTGTTCCACAAGGTTCTGTTCTAGGACCAGTATTATTTCTAATTTATATTAACGACCTACAATCACACAATCATGGGAAGCCAACATTTTTTGCGGATGACACTAGTGTCTTTATAACAGGTTCCGATAGCAGTAATATGAAAATTAATATAAATGAAACAGTAAAACAGATATTTGATTGGTGTCAGAAGAACCGCTTGATAATCAATAAGGAGAAAACAATAGCAATTACATTTCACCATAAACAGAATAAATTCCCTGAACGTTTACCCATAGAATTTGAAGGTGAACAGATTAGCTACACAGACAGCACAAAATTCCTGGGGGTGTGGCTTGATGAAAACTTAAAATGGTTAAATCATATTCAATATATTTCAAAAAAACTAAGTAAAACATGTTTCGCTTTACGAACAATCAGAAAGGTTTCATCTTTAGAAACTACCCGCAATACATACTATGCCTACTTTCATTCAGTCTTAACATATGGCATAATGTTTTGGGGAAATTCCCCACATGCCAAAGATATATTCAAACTACAGAAAAGAGCTATAAGAATCATTGTAAAAATAAGTAACACAAATAGCTGTCGACAGTTCTTTAATCATCTGAAAGTGCTACCTTTACCATGTATATATATTTATGAATCAATATGTCACATAAAGACTAATTTAAATTCATTCCTAGTGAATGCAGATATCCATTCATATCATACAAGGAGAAAAAATGAAATGTATAAATCTCACTGTAATACCACTTTGTGTCAAAACAGCTTCATTTATACTAGCCTCCAAATGTATAACTCTTTGCCAGGTTACCTCAAAGAAATATCTGTACTCCATAAATTTAAAAGGGGCTTACTATCTTTTTTGTTGGAACACTGCTTTTATACTATTAATGAATTTTTTGATGAATGCCAACAATTTACAACATAAGAGTTATTCACAGTGATCTTTGTTTCCTTGTTTCAGGTTCCCAAGACGTCGGCCAGTTCTGCCGAGACTAATTAACCAAAGTTAATCTAATATTATAGACAAAACTATTCTGATTATGTTATTAATTGTATATTTTTATTGTATATTTTAAATTGTATATTTTGTAATTAATATTTTAATAATTGTAAATATGTAATATATAAATTTGTTCGTAATTGTTTTGACACGTCCCATAACATGTACATGTTCAGCTGGACTAAATAAATCTTATCTTATCTTATCTTATCTTATCTTATCTTACTATAGCCTACGTCCGTTTTGCGTTGTTAAATTTTCTTCCAAGTTGCACTCTGTTTTCAACTACAAATAAAATAAGGAAAACCCTAAAAATTAATTGCATTACCATAAGCTATGTGATGAAACATGGACTGGTTATTAAGTTGAACCATACTTTGAAAAATAATATTGATTATATAGGACAGCTGAGACATCGTAACGAAATCTGACGAAATATTTGCACTTCTTCAATTAAACGTGGAGTTCAATGTGCAAATGTTCTTTGGAGTTCATTGCCATCCGACAGCTATTTTCTAGGAACTTTTGTAAGACAGTTTTGTGTTAGGATGTGAAATTTATAGACCCTAAATTCATTGAATAGGGCACAATATTCATCTTCAGATACACAACTTGTTTACGCCATTTAATGTCTTCCCCCCCCCTTTCATCAATGGTTTGCTTTGTAGAGCTTTCACATATTTATTATATTCAGTATTACTAAGAATATCTGCAAAATGATATGCATACAACCATACAGTATTAAAAACTATGATTTCTGTATTAATAATTTAGTTACTGCACAAGGGCCGGTGATGAACACGTTTTTCGTCTGAGAATCTCAAGAGGCACAATAAGAACCATCTCTAAAATTCTCGGTATCCCTATGGGAGAGACGGCAAGGGAGAATGAAAACTTGAAGAAAAGTACATATTGTCGTTTATGCATTTCACTAAGAAAAGGAAAACTTTTCAAATGATACTGATGTATTAAACCGGCATGTTTGGATTGCACAATGCAAATTTGCAGTGAATATGTTGGGCAGAATAACTATGTCTCATTTCTAAGGAGGGAAGGGTGTATGTTAAGATACTGCAATTTTGAACACAATCACATATTATGACGAACTGTGATTAATATCTAGCTGGGCGTGATGTGAGTGACTATGATAAATACATTTTCTTGTTAGGTATTCATGTGAAAAAAATATTAAAATATCTTTGAGACAGAGAATTTCATTGCATTTATGATGCAGTGAATGAATTGTGTGCCCTAAAAACCCCGTTAAAATGATGGTGTAAAAATAATGAACATTTAGAATTCAATTTGCTTGAATAATAATTAAAATTCATATTTCGTAAGCTTTTTCATTATTAAAATCCCCTTACCGCTGAGCGGTCATTCAGGCCTTACGTCCTTGTTATAATTAGAGACCGGATTTTAAAGGGAAAATTTTCACCCAAAAAAGGACGAAAAAAGATAAAATTATTGCCAAGAAAAGGTGGGGAAAAAAGGAAAATTATTGCCAAAAAAAGGTGGTAAAAATGGATATAAAAGTAAGAGAGTGTAAAAATTCAACAGAGAATTACATGTTTGTTTTATGTAAAGCCTTTGCTTGCTTTACAGCTGCTGATTCTGTAACATCTAATGACTGAAGACATTTTTTGATTTTGTTGAAATTCTCACAGAGGAAAATAGCACAGGAAATCCATGTTCCTCACCTTGTTATAATGGGAAACTTAGCAATGGCAAGCCTGTGATTTCCCTGTAACGCTCTATTCTGCTGGGAGGAATTATTCTTTCAATGGTGAATCAGTGAAAACAATTTTTAATGTTTTCATATTGCCAAATACTGGGTAATTTACGAATTTTTCAAAATAAATTAGCAAAAAATGTACTGAAAATGGAAAGTTCCTAAAAAAGGGGAAATGGGCCTAAAAAAGGAAAAAAAGCGACGTTAAAACCAGGCCATTTGCAGTTGAAACTTCTCGGTAATGTCCTGTTCAATTTTATCACGTTTTGTGATGAAATATAAAAAAAGGAATTCCCTTTAAAATCCGGTCTCTAGTTATAATCACGCCCATGGTTATATGGGTTAGCCTTTTTTTAATTCTGGTAAAATGAAGCTGTTCTTTTCGAATGCATTAATATTAATACAAGAATACAGTTAACAGATGGCAGGCAAATATAGTCCGCTTTGCTGCTGCCATCTACCAGCCAACAACTTCACTTCTCATGTGTGGAATATAATATTCACTACCGACAAGTCTGTAATATGTAAGGGATATTTAATCGTTCTAAATTAACTCAAGTAAGAAACAATTTAAAAAAGCTGAAATATCATATTAAATTGCGCAAATTAAATTTCGGTGTCGACATCTGCTGGTATAACACGCTTTTAACATAAAGTAGACTTACAAATGTTTCAGATAAGTCTAATATGGCACACAATTTTGATGGGACAAGTATTTATTTCTATTTTGCCTTTGTAACAATGGAATACTATTTTCCTTTTGATGCCCTGGGCAGACTATTTTTATTTATTGTACTTATGTAGAATGTATTAATGACTGTCGAACAAAGAATATACTTAATTTGAGATTCTGATCTTGTAATTGTATAAGTAATAATTAATTAGTATTCCTTAATGAATTAATTGTTATTTTAGTATGAATACATCAATATCAGAAATTAAAAGTAGGGCCTACTTGTTACTGTGCAGTACTTTTGAGCTGAACCAATAAAATAAAATAATGTAAAACAGTTGATAACATCAGCCCAACAACCCTTACTTTGTGCCTAGGTCATTCGATATTTTTGTATCATCCTGAGGGCATTTTGCTGTGCTGACGCAGTCATATTAATAATTAAAAATTAATAAATAAACATTAAAAATATAGTGTACCTTTATAAAAATGTTATATGAAGTAGATACTGTTAAAATACAACTTCACAATTGTTTATAAATGTTTATATCAACAAGTTCCCGTAATTTTTTATTTGATTTTTTGTTTGATTTTAGCATTCATTTTTCTTTGTTACACATAAAGATATTCAATTTCTTCGAAGTTTAAAAAGACGCTAAGAGTTCATGGGATTTTTTCATGGTCAAAAGAGTTCATTCGTAAAAAAAATAACATTTTGTAATTTTTCCCTTTTAAACTCACTACTACTCACAAATAAATCACATCTACTATGTGTTTAAATAAATGCGCGATTTCATTAATACATCTGTTGTATGTATGCAAAGTTTCATGACTGAAGGTGTACCCATTTAGGAGAAATCGTACTACCACTAAATCAAAATATTAAAAAAGAAAATATTATTTGCGATAAAAACACTTTAAAATTTATGAAGTGCTTACTGAACATAAAAAGTACTTATATAGATTAAACTTAATTTCTAACCTCACTAGTAGCTCCTTTCCTGGTAACTGCACTCTTAAATTACTAACTTACCTTCCAAAATAATATTAAATACAGTATCAATATAAAATTTCCAATAAAGACACAATATATAAATCGATTTAAAATCCACAGCTGCGTGATTCACTTTTAAAAACACTAAAAAACACACTTAAATAAAGATATCTAGACAAAATCTTCACATCACTAATGTATTCCCCATGATACCATACTTTTCTTAAACCAAATTTGAAGTATGGAAAAAATGAGTATTCTTTATCAGAACTCAGTAGCATGTCTCCTTAAAATGACATTGTTTTCTAGCCCTTTCATTATATTTCAGTAATAATAATTTAATCTGTCGTGTACAGTATCTTTCATCAATCTATTTAATTAAAGAAGCCTATTATTTTAAAGAATACATCATTTTTATTACTCCTACTTACAAATTTATAAAATCTGCCTAATCTGTGTAGAAGATAGTTTTCCGGAGGTGGGAATAATATAGAGGAGATGAAAAATGAGCAAAAAATATAGCACTAAATCAGGGGGGAAACGCAGCTTTATCAGTTCTTCCAGGATCGCAAGATCACCTCGGTACGGGCCTCATTACGAAACATAGGTTTCGGAAATACACACTAAATTTATCAGAATAATAGCTTCGGAAAATGAATACACTTGAAATATAACTTACGGAAAAGGGTATTCTTAAAAATGGCCACACCAACCAGTAGAACATCTTCAAAACAAAAATGAGCATAGGGTTAGACTGATCAGCATTCTTATTACTAGATAATCCTTCATATTCTGTCATAAACAATTTTTCTTTTCACAGACGTATTTTGCAAAATATTTCAATACTGTTCTGATATTACTCGAAATTGTAATATAAACCCCAATTTTGGTGGCTAAATTTTGGTAGAAGAAAAAAACCCTTAGGCCTAAGCTAACTCGGCGCGTCGCTGATTTTTCTGTTGTAGATTATTTCTTTCCAGACCTATATATTATGATGAAATCGTCTGAAATTCTTTCTTAGGATAAGAGATAATTTCAGTTAGTAATCACAAGTTTCCCGACAAATTTGCCATCTTTTCTTGTGATATCTTATCAACTTGTCAACTTCCAGGAATTTAAAAAGCATCGTTTCTAATTACAATATACCAAATGTTTATATATGTCATTATCCTTTTTTATGTATTTCAGCAGATTATGCTATATTTATATTTATTTATGCTTTGTCTTACTTCAAATAATGAATCACTTTAAAATGTATTCTTGCTTGTAAAATTGCATAGAATTGGTTAACTTTGATTATGTGTAGACCAATATTAATTCTATAATTATAATCGTTTAGAAATTGAAATTTTTTACGACTCCTATTTCAGCAAACATTTTAACAAAGAAAAGTGGTGACAATAAAATACAGCAGGTCTAGCAGAATATTTTCCGCTTTTATTGCGTGAATAATTCTTGTAGTACAAAAATAAAGGTGTCGTATTATGGAAACTGACAATCTAATTGCAAGGCTCATGGACAATGGCGAGCTGTTGCTGACATCACTGTACAGCCAGGAACAATATTATCGATACGGTGATCTGCATCCGGAAGTTGTTTCTGATTGCTTTCAGTAACATTGTTAGCTCTCCTAACTGGTTCGATTCAAGGTAATGATAAAAGTATTAATGTTGTATTTATACACTTTCCTAATAAAGGGCCAATACGTACGAGTGATTATAAACCAAAAGGCTTTTCTATTTCGGATTGAATAATTTTTCATTAGAAATATTTGGCTAAAATGTTTAATTAAAACCTTTACAAATTCTATTTCGATAAACAATTTGGGTTTTGAAACGAATTAAAGCTATTGTAATACAACAGTATCTGAGATCAGAATGCCGTAATTTTCAGTAATTAATATTCTAAAATCAACGGATTTTGGGATGCTGGAGGAGGGATCATGATTCGTAAAGTCACTACAGACTTGAATGATATAAGAATTTAGTGTTCTACATGGAAACTAAGAAGTGGCCAAATTTAAGAATAGCCACAAAATAATAGGCCTATAATTACTAATAGTTATAATCGTAACAACAAGATTGTTTACATATGAAGAAATAATTAAGTATTAGTAGGGACGAAACAGTGAAATTATCATAAACGTAGAGAGGAAATGGATAGACTTTTTGCAAACAAAAGAACCTTAGTTTTTTTCCTATTTAGGGAACATCCATATTTCATGTTATTAGTTATATCTAAGACCCTTATTGCAACATAAATTCAAAATATTATTCTTCTACTATATTCTGTTTCATTACCCTGGACTTAACTAATTTGCAATTTTGAATTATTTTTATTCTATGTTATGTTTAACTCAACTTAGTTTATACAAGAAAATAAGAATATTTAATATTTCATTTAACAATTCACTGAATGAAATAGGGAGCTATAGAAACTTCTGAAACCATCCTTATATACTACAGGATTCGGTTCAGCACATGCCACTCAAACAAAAAAAAGATATCTAAAATTAAATAATATGATCTATGCCTATTCTACACTGATTTCATATTCTTTGAAATAGAATATAAATGTTTAGTTTGGGCCTAAAGACAACATTGACAATTCAAATAACTAGTTTGATGAAAATATCTTAAACTAGATTGAATTAAAGGCTGAAGAAGCTACATTACATGTAAAGAGCCAGGGATACGTTTAAAACTACGTTTCAGCATGTATTTTTTTAACTTAGAGCAAAAAATAGCTAAATAAGAGCACTTCTTTCAGAATATTATTTACAATAATAATAATAATAATAATAATAATAATAATAATAATAATAATAATATAATTATTATTATTATTATGAAAGAAAGAAAATAGACGTCATAGGTAGCCTATATCAGAAATAAAATCCGGGAGACTTCTAGAGTGGAAAATATAGAAGTTAATGTAGGAACAGAAGAAAATAAACCTAAGATAGCTGGAGTAGCCATAATATTAAATAAAGAAATGGAGAAAAGAGTTAAAGGATATATCCAATACAACGGAAGGATAATTTCAGTAAGGGTAGAAACCCAAAAATACCATAATTATACAAGTGTACATGCCAACATCAAGTCATTTTTTAAAATATTTATTGACCATAGTAATACATGTTCCATTACACTAGTGCAATACTACATGTCTTATGTTCTGCTCTGTACATATGATTTCTTTTACTTCCTTTTTTTATTACATAAATCTGTACTTTCTGATTTATATCTAAAAATGCTTGTGCTCACCTAGTTTATATTGACATTTATAAATGATCAAAATTAATTTTATTTACAAAGTTTATAAATTGACTTTTATATTTACTTAACAGATCTGTTTTTTCAGGTGGCCAAACACACATTGCTGCTAACTGCGTTCTTAATTTCCTGTCATTTCAAGTAATGCTGATGATCTGAAGAAGAAGTAGAACATATATATGAAAACATCGAGGAAGTAATCAAAGGGATTAAAGGAGACGAAAATTTTATCATAATGGGTGACTGGAATGCAACAGTAGGAGAGACAGAAAAAAAGAATATAGTAGGAAAATTTGGATTAGGAAAAAGGGATAAGAGAGGGGAACGACTGATTGAATTCTGTATGAAAAATAAGCTAACAATAAGAAATACACTACTCCAACACCATGCAAGAAGAAAATATACATGGATTATGCCAGAGGATGTGAATAGGTATCAAATAGATTATATTCTAGTATAACAAATATTTCGAAATCAAGTGAAAGATAGCAGAAGCTACCCGATATCGATATCGGAAAGAAATTTGGAACAAAATAAGAAAAAGAAGAATAAAACTCATAGGGCATTTACTACGGCACCAAAGTCTTTTAAAAATCATTATTGAAGGCACAATTGATGGCAAGAATAGCAAAGGAAGAGCAAGACTACAGTACATGGAACAAATCAAGGATGTCATGAACTGTAAAACGTATGAAGAATTAAAAAGGAAGGCAGAAAGATCAGGATGGAGAATCGCTGCAAACCAATCCAAGGATTGAAGACTAAAGAAGAAGAATAATCATGTGTGCAGTAGTTTAATATTCATAGGATTTCTGCTTAGAACATGGTTCAGACTTTTGTGGAATCCTTAAGGAGTATTGGTAGTTTAATAGTTCACCATTTAAAAGTTTCTCATAATATTTTAGCTTAACTCAATTTTGTGCCGGTGTGGGAAGGTTGAACATATCGACGCGGTCTGCACGATCTTACTTTGACTAAGTGTTAACGTCGCCTGGCATGCAAGCGGTCCCGGGTTCAAATCCCGAAGCAGGCGGACGTGGTGGACGAAGCTGGGACTTGGATTTTTCTCGGGGATCCTCCCGTTTCTTCTCTCATTCCACCAACCCTCTCCACTTCACCTTCAAACTCCCCCTCATTATCATCCCGTTTCCTTTCCCGGCTTTCGGACCATCTCCCGCTGCAACGTCCGCTGCGGGCCTCTCCCGTCCTGCCCCGTGGCTTAAGATCAAGTGGTTGTTGGTGGTGTGCTGCAAACCTGGAGGCTCTCTGGTGTGCCGCGACCCTACGGGTTCTCTTCGTGAGGGACCGGGGGCGTAGCGCATGTCTGAGGGACCGTATGGCTTCTGGTTCTAGCGGGATGTTGGGGAGTTCCATGGGGGCTCACGGTGGGATCTGCTTCGGGGGGGCCTTTGGGCATTCCAATCATCCCATTTTCAAGGGATTGGCTCAAAGGGCCCGCAGATGTGGCCTACTTGCTTAGGGTCGTTCCCAACCCGCCTCTGCCCCTACGCGGAGAAAATACAATAGAATAGAAGTGATAACTGCACACTCGTTCACCTCACCTTTAGCAATCTTCACCGTGACCTTATTTTGTACTTATTCAAGAAAATGTAGAATGTACAGAAATCAGAGTGGGCTTACGAGAAGAGCTTCTCCACCTCTATGATTACGCTGTAGGCTACATGTGAACCGTGAAATTACAGGATGGGCCTCTATTATTTGCATGTCCCGCTAAAGCATGTTAACGATGTCGCCCATAACCTTGAAACAGATTAAACTTACCATCAGGATTAATTAAAACAGTGTAATTGTTATAATCTATCGAAGGTGAATAGAAAGGTCATAAATGTTTCGAAAATGCAATTTTCTTCCGCAACTTGACATCCAAGTATTTGTAACTAAAACAATAGCATTGCATCTCTTTTTAATTTTCTAAATATTTACAGAAAACTCTGAAACCGTGGACAAAATATCCAACGTGTTACTGAACACGATTAGTTCGAAACCAATCAACTGGTTGCCATAAATGTTGGTATTAAGCTAGTCTATAATAGATCATTTAAACTCTGTTTAGGCCTACCTATTATTACTTACTTATACTGTACTCTAAAATAGCAAAAAGTCAGTTTCCTTATTTAAATGTCTTCCAAAGCAATGTAAAGGGACACTGAATAAAATAGATAATATTACACAACTAGATTCTACGAGCAGTTCACTTCGCCTTAAAATAAGATTACATTTTATGCCAAAGACAAACAATATAGACTATGTAATGGAAAAATTTGTAGATCTGAGACCTTCTATTGTTTATTACGATCTATCGAATACTTTCCCCTCCGCGCACGGAGCATTGGGTTTACCTGGGGGAAGCTTAATTTACAGAAGATTAATTTACTTATGTGTATTTCCCTATAGAGCACAAATAGTGTGCTAAGCCTATAATATCGTTGGTCATCTGATAAGAAACTGAGGTATTATTTCAATTTCAAAAGACTGAGGAATTTGGTTCAGAAACTGTAATGTATGTTTTGAGTTCTTTAACATGTTATAAATCTACGACACCGGACTCACGATTTATAGTCCCGCCCGAAAACTTCGGTCCCCGGATTTTTTCGTCGACCTCAGGGGGGATCGAACTCGCGACCTTCCGGTCTGTAGCTCAGCGCCTCAACCACTACGCTACGGCATACCCCTATTCATATTAGTCCTTAAATTTAAAAAAGAAAAGTATTTATCAAGCAAATATTTCTTTATAATGGAAATGATATCTCACATTACAACTAATTTTCATGGAAATTACCTGATTAAATTTAGTATTCACCAAATTCAAATGGATATAAGCGGACAGCAACAATTTAATTTTCTGTTTCCGAGTTATCTTAACGCCAAGTAATAAATTAAGGGAAGACATGTTAATTCCATGACACCAGACTACCGGACTATTGTTTATAGTCCCGCCAGAAAACTTAAGGCCCCGGATTTTTTCGTCCTCCGGCGCAACCCACAATCTTTGAAACATTCTTACATAGAATACGATTATAGAATATAGAATTCTTATAGAATATAGAATATGATTATAGAATATAGAATTATAGAATATAGAATTCTTACATAGAATATGAATATGAATGTGTTTTTGTACTTTTTCCTCTACATTTACCTTTGTCAGAATTAATTATGAGCTCTTTTATTATATTATATTTAGTTTCTATTTCTAGCTTTGTTAGTTTCGAAGGAAAAAGTGCATTTTTTAAGTCCCTGTCTACCTAATCTTTGTCGAAAAGTTTGAAATTATGTTCCTTCTTCATTTAACTACTTCCACTTAATTTATTGTACGTATTAAAGGTTCAAGCTGATGTTAGATTGCACCAAAATGTCATTATTCAAGATCAGTCAAATTAAATATTCATTTTAACACGCATATTTCATGCATATAATAGAAATCGAACTAATTTGCATCCACCTATTAGCAGCAGGAATCAGTTCAATAATGAGCACTGTATTTAAATTGTTTATAGAAAACGATAAATCTGAATCAACTATAATTTCCGATGGACTGTGAGATGATTGGATGTGTGTGTGTGTGTGTGTGTACAGGTAGGGAAAAAAGCGGACCGACTAAAATATCTAAGTTGCCGATATGAGCCACTGCGCATGCCTAGCGGCATTCACAGGATAGCAGGGAATGTATTGAAATGAACATTGCTTGAATTGAGAAATGATTTCACGTAATTTGCATTGCTTGTGAAAACAAACGTTTCCGTTACATCTCTTACATTTATTTACGTATCACAAGGCTCTGAAATCAGCTACAACAGTCGGTCCGCTTTCTTCCCCCCCCCCCCACCTGTACATTAACAGGCCAACTTCAGATAAATGAAAGGAAGGATTATTTTATGTTAAGGGTTTTTATCAAAGGAAACTCGGCAATGGTTTAAATCCGGGTAGGATAAAAAAGGATACGAAATACCTATTGTACTAACTTACACCACATGCTTACAGTAAAATATGATATATTTTTTACCATTTTCGCGAAAACAAAAAGAATGTTGTACCCCTGTTGCTAGATCAAAATCTCTAGCCAGAGAGGTGGCCCACCAATGACTGTTTCAATAGCCTACTGTATCAGTAATTCAATCTAGTAATACAGAAGCATAAGCCCGCATAACCTTTTTATAAGAAGCTTCTTTGCTAGCCGACAAATCTATAGCCGACAAATATACGATATATTTATATGGATAGAAGAAATTTCATATTATGAAAGCGATCGTGAATCACTGCCTAAATTTTACGTAACACTGTACTGTGAATTTTGAGTAAATGGGAGGGGTGAAGAGACTCTTGAAGCAGAACATACTTGATAGCTGTATCCTTTTATTCCAACATCACCCACATTCAGTATTCGTCCTTTGTGAACAGTGCATCTCTATATCCGGTGAGTAGACTACTGTTCTTGCCACAGGCCCAATTTATACGGTACAACTAATATATATATATATATATATATATATATATATATATAATATTTGCTGTAAGAAACGATAAATCCTTTGTTGAAGAATACTGTTTGCAAACTTGTAGAAAAAAAAGTTATACATTAATTATACTGCATTTTATTAATAATTATATGTTTATTAACAACACTTAATAATTAAGACAGCAATCACCTTTAAGCCTTATATACAATTAAGATACTAAAAACATTTCCGAATGAGCCCAACTCATGCTAACGAATAGATGTAGTACGTAGTTTCTTACAAGAAAAATGCATTATTTTCAATAATATGTTACAAGTAAAGAAGCATCAACAAAATATGTTCAACCAAATATGTTTTATTTTGTTACATTAAGAGCTGTAGGTTCGAAAAGAATGTGACAAAATGTGTAATTATATGGCATGACAGTTCTAATTTTAGACTAACTACTTATGATCTAAAGATTAGGGAATGTTTCATTTTTGTTTGTAACGATACAACGAGAGATTTTCTGAAGTTTAAGGAAAAATTGTACAATATAACCCCTTCCTATACACACAATTCGTTTTAACATAACACTGTGTATTAGTTTTGTGTATTAAGATTCACTGTAGGGTATCTGCTGTCTATTAGTATTATATTATATAGTGGATCAATATAATCTCTATATATATATAAAAGGCTTTGTCCTGACTGACTGACAGAGAATCAACGTAGAGCCTAAACTGTAACAGGCAGAGACTTGGAATTTTGACAATACCTTCGTTTCATAATGTAGGTGCTCACTAAGAAAGGATTTTGAATTTTTTTTATTTTAAATGCCAAAAATTAAATGTTTTTGAGAATACTTAATCCCTTTTTACACAGAATTATCAAATCCAAATCACAGTTCACTTGCCTACAGTATTGTTGGCAGTCTTCACATAAGGCTTTGGAAATAAATGAAACGAGACTTGACAAATTAGAGAACTATCAATATAATCCATGTTGTAAATAAATATTAAAGAATGAAATCCACGAAAATAATGCAACCACATAACTTTCTCTACCCTGGACATAGAGAAAACAATACGAGGTATGGTAATGTGTATATTGTTATATCGCAGGTTTTTGGAGAGAGAAGTATGAAAGTAATATTACATTTCTGTTTAATTTCATCCCCAAAACAGTTTTATGGTAACATGAGAGTGAGAAATAAAATTTTCCGCAAAGACAATACAATTTTTATGCTACCGGAATTTATGTTTCTTCTTATTTGAACCCCTACCAGGCTTGCTGTGTACTAGCGATGGGATGCAAAATTCTATATCCTCTATGAGCCATAAAAAGCTATATAGCGTTTTCTGAGGGAATAGTTTGAGTGTAATAAATCGTTCTTCCTTTTTCAAATTCTAAATACCCATATAATGACCTATAATTTAAAAATCGCAAGTCCTTAATTAGATAATTTCCAATTACAAAATTTAAAAAACCCGGGCAATCCCGGGCCTTTTAAGCTAGTTATGTATATAATGCAAATGCACATTATAATAGTATTAAACCATTATAGACAATGTTACTAAAATGGTGGATTGAGCTCCGTTGTGTTTAGTTTATATAAGAAGTTAGATATAGAGTCATGAGTGGAAATCGAGTCAAGAACTCTTACTCTCGGTCTCATCGACAGAAATTAAATATACACTAACCCCGGGTTGTTAACTTTGGGCTAAAATTTTAACTCGACCTTGTGACTCGCGCGTTTTGCAGTGCTTTTTCGGCCGAGGGTTAAATAACACATTTTAACATTCGCAAGAAATATGAACAAAGCAAACTAGAAGGCAGTGGTTAAAAATTAGTTTCTATGAATACACTTCATTACGCGGTCTTTTGTTTTCTTTAATGGCGAATGGCGTCAACCACGAAAATAGGAGACATTCAAAAGATAAATCGAGGGACGAACTTGTCAATATTTTAAGAAGTCTCTACTAGGGTCTATGACGAAGTGCAAGTCAATTATAGAGTGCAAAGAAACAAATGGATTAAACGAGAGAGTTTAATAGCATTAACGTGGTCATACATGTGAATGTAACGTTTCCTTTAGTTCATTAATTATGTTTGTCTGGAATAATTACAGTACATAACAAATAACAACATTAATCTGTTTACACACATTCTTTATTGCGTTGTCTTCTTTCAAGTAACATTTATACGAGGGAGAATAAAATGAAAACCATAATTATTATTTTCTTTTTCTGCAGGAAGAATGTTTGCTTGTACATTATTTCTCTACATAGTCCCCTCCCAGTTCAATGCACTTATACTATCAGATAGGAAGTGCTTCGATACCGCATGAGAAAAATCATTCAGGTTGACACTTTAGGCACTCATGTACCGCCGATTGGATGTCTTCATCAGACTTGAACTTCTGCCCTCCAAGGAGCTCCTTTAATGGACTAAACATGTGGAAATCTGATGGTGCCAAACCTGACAAGTATGGCAGATGTGGGAGGCACTTGAAACATATGTCGTCGATGGTTTTCATGGTTGCACGAGCAGCATGAGGATGGGAGTTATCATGTTGAAACAAAACACCTGCTCTCATCAATCCCCTTCGCTTTGTCACTATCAGATTTCCAAATTTGGTCCGTTAAAGGAGCAACTTGGAGGGCAGAAATTCAAATCTGATGTAGACATCCAATCGATGGGGCAGGAGTGGCTACAGCGTCAACCAAAATAATTTTTCTCATGCGGTATCGAAGATCTTCCTATCCAATGGCGTGAGTGCATTGAACTGGGAGGGGATTATGTAGAAAATAATGTACTAGCAAACATTCTTCCTGCAGTAAAATAGTGGAAAAAAATTGTGGTTTTCATTTTATTCTCCCTCGTATATCGGAGTTGTGAATTTGCACTTGCAGAGTGCAGACTAAAATTCAATAAGGAGATTTCAAATCAGCTGATTTATGTGGAAGATCACTTAACTCTTTCTGCAGCAAAATCAATATTTTCATTTGCGTCTGTTTCCTTAGGTCAGCCGTGATAGCTTTCTCAAGACAGTGCTGTAAAGAAGGTGATTGAAAAGAAAAATGCGTATGAAATATAATTTTAATAAATATAAAACAAGAGACTGAAAATCTTAATCAGGAAGCTGCCTCGCAAAAATACGCTATTGTAACAGAAAATTAAATCAGTGTAAAAATTAATAGAAAACAGAATATTTGTAGGCCTAGTTATTATTAACTTTTAAAACAGTTTGTATTGGCTTACATGTTGTCGGCAATACAAAGGAATGGGTTTGTTTAATTTCGTATAATAGCAGTACAGTTTGTAGGCCATTACCTATGAAAATTGAATATTATTGTGCTATTATTGTTTATGACAGGAGCTAGAAGTGTTGTCATTGCTGAAGTAAGTATTGATGAAAATGTCAAAATATTTTATTTAGCAGCAAATAGAAGAGTGAAATATGCGGAGGGAGGAATCATGAGAAAAATCAATTTTAATGTAGTGCCATAATTGATGTCTAACTGTCAAGCTTTATAGGGATAAGGAATGATTTCCTCAGAGTAATGACCTGGGAAATATACTAATTCCCTTCCAGCATTACCCTGAAAATCACTGAAAACTGTAATTTTAAATATCTACTGAGAAAATAATGTGTGCTGTAATAATAGAATTACATAAACAGATTGTCAGCATATAGAGTCACATTACGGATATCTAAATGCACCTACCTACATTTTTTTATTGCATTCTTTGATCAGTCAAAAATTAAAGTTAATTAATATGCAAAAAAAAATGTTTTTTTTTGCAAATTTTACAGGTCGGTCCCCTTGTGCTGCAACGATTCTTCAAAACTTCTTTACTATCTGTTCCTCAGCATAGCTAAATCGTCTGCTTCGGCCTGCATTATAGGTTCATCGTGTCATTTAATGTACTTTCTATAGTCTATGTTTGTGTATATTTAAAACACCAATTGAGGAAGAAACCTACTGTATTATTACTCAGTTAAGAGTTTATAACTGATACAACCTCCTTAACATTTTATCTTTAAGCAGTCAGAAATCACAATTGAACATAGGCCTATCAGTAACTTCTAGAAGTTGATAAGGAAGTGATAAGAGAACCATGATGACAACTTGAACACCTGTGCATTTTTAATCATTCCTCTCATTGCTAATAATTATTACTAAATACTGTAACAAATAATGAAGATAACAGTAGGGTGGAGTATCATCATGAGTATTATTGCAACTTTCTTGACAGATGGTTTAGAGCACTCAATTAAACGAGCACAGGGAACTAGCCATTTTCAGAAGAAGGGAGGTCCACTATTTGATAGCCTACAATTAACAAATTATAAATAATTTTTTCATCTTTAATTTGCTAAAAATTTTTATCTAATATTTTCTAAGTTATGTTCATAAACATTTGGGCGTGACCTGCTTGTTTCATTGAAATTGGAAAGTTTGTCTCTTGTTTTCCGCCACTTGTTAATTTTACAATGCGTTTACATCAGAAGTAAAGAACTATTCAAGATACCTTAAGTAAATATTGCATGCTTGTATAGTTGAGCCACAAGTACTAGGGTTATGTTCATAGAGTTTGTTTAAAAAGTTTATTTGGCTAATGATTTCTCGGATTTATAACCAGATGGGTAGGATGATTGATTACGAGTTGTTCCTCTGCCATCTTGTGGGAGAAGTGAGCTATTTTGGAAAAGGTTTGTGTTATATAGGAGAGAAAAGAACATAACTCTTATGTAAAATCAATGTATCAGTGGAATAATTACATAATATCTACATCACATAGTAAGTACTTAGGCTTCATAAATCTGCTATAAATGAGAGGGGGCCCCAACATCAAACCTTGTAGGGGGCCCCGAAATTCCTTAAACCAGCCCTGAATTAAACGAATGGTTGACCAGCTTGCCATTATCTTACATTTTCACAGTACGTATAGCTTTATTAATAACTTGTGAAATGCATGTTTGTGGTTTACTTTTTGAGCCTCCATCTTGGATAAAGGTAATTTTTTTACTTTTCACTATATGAGAAAGGTTTATATCTTAATGGTTAACACAAAGGCTGCTGTGTGCTCTATCTGAAAGGTGGTTGCTATTGCCAGAATACTTAGAGCGGATATGCATGCATTCATCAGAAAGTGTTTTCATTGGAGACTGGTAGGCCTATATCCTAACATTTTAGAGGCGTTTATTCACCTATCGAAAAGAGATACTCACCAACCAGAATGTTAGCCAAATAGAACCCTATGACCAGCTATAATTCTTATATATGACTGGCAAGAGAGAA
Organism: Ectobius pallidus; assembly: GCA_964059195.1. Taxonomy (NCBI): domain Eukaryota; kingdom Metazoa; phylum Arthropoda; class Insecta; order Blattodea; family Ectobiidae; genus Ectobius; species Ectobius pallidus. The sequence continues at coordinate 88,738,164 of CAXKWD010000008.1, forward strand.
AAAATGTGCGTGAGACATAATCATACGAAGCGTGTTTTAAAGTTTGCAGTAGCGAATTATGCGCGATCACTTCCTCAATTCATTAGGAAGCCAGACGCAGTATGAGCGATCGTCATTTTGTGTTTTTTCTATTGTTAGAGCGTTTAGAAATGTTCAAAACAATCGAACGACTCGCCAACTATGAAGTCAGATCAGTGATTCGTTTTTTGAATGCGAGAAACGTTGCGCCAGGAAACATTCATCGCCAATTGTGCGAGGTTTATGGGGAAACAATAATGAGTGCTGGAATTTTGGGGAAATGTTTAACAAAGGTCGTGAAAACGTGCATGATGAGCCGCGGAGCGACCGACCGTCTGTTATTTACGCATAATTTCTTGCAAGTTGTAGAAGAAAACATTCGCGAGGACAGACTTTTCACCAAATCGGTGTTGTCTTCGCATTTTCCACAAATTTCAACGTCCAGTCCTCTACAACATTGTGACAGAGCAGGGAGATGCAGCATGCGTTCCTTCAGAAGGAAAGTAATAAATTCTTCCCTTCCCTTCCCTTTTTTTTTTTTTTTTTTTTTTTTTTTTTTTTTTTTTTTTTTTGGCCCCGCCTTCCACCTCCGGAGTACCTGAGCCATAGGCTATATCTCCGGTTCAACAACCGATTTCGCATTTGTTCTAAGATCGTCGCGTCGCTTTCTCTTGATCATAGAACACAGGGAAAATGTTTGATGAATTTACTTTGGATTTTTTTCCCGTTCAATTTTACTCTTATTCATTTGTTCATTTGTCCGTTGTCGCGGGGGGGTCGTGTCCCCGATCTGGTATTCACCTTATAGAGTGAGGGAAACCCCCCGAAAACCTCACTCAGATCGGTTGCTGCGAGGCTATCCCGCAGCTTCCGAGGCAAGTCTTGGGCAATCTGCCATACATCCGTCTTGCTCGGTAAGGCCCCAGGGGATCTGAGCATTCCCCCAAGGTGGATTCGTCTCAAATTCGGTGTGTCTTAAGCATCATCTTCTTCTTGTTCTTTCCTGATTTCTATCACGTGGCGTGTGAACGTTCTGAAAGCAGTGTTAGCTCCCTTTGTCGTCCAAAAACTAAGTTCTGGTGGCCACATTTCGCCTGCTTGTTTGGCTACCTCTCTTAGGCCAATAAGTGCTTCCCTATGTCTCGCGCATGTATAGAGGACGTGGTACATTGTATCAGGCTCACAGTCTTCACAGTAACATAGATAATCCTCTGTTAGGTTAAACCTAAATAGGTTTGCTGCGAAGTAGCCATGTCCCGAATAGAACTGGAATGTTGAGAAATCAGGAACGATCCATTTTTGACTGAGTCGTCTGCGGACGCTAGGGAAATAGTCCTTTGTTAGGAGGCCCTTTTGGGCGTCGTTCCCACGCATGTACAGTTGCGCTTCTAAGCTGCTTCATTAGTTCTAAATGGTTATACCTTTCGTAAATGTCTTGCTTTAGTTCCCACTCTTCAATTCTAGTAGGGAGGTGTTTTCGAATTTTGTAAGCATTTACTTTTTCCTCTAAGAGCAAATTTACTGGGATTTCTCCAGCAATAACCGGTAGCGCGTCATTTGATGTAGTCGAATATGCTCTGGTGACTCTAAGTAGAGCTTGTCTCTGTGCCGTGATCAACTTACGTTTATGGCGTGAATTTATGTATGGAGCCCATCCGTGGGCAGCATATGTAATTAGTGCCACGAATACTGCCGAGTATAGCCTTTTATAGTTCGTATATTTGTAGCCCCATGTTTGGCCTGATAGCCTACCTAACGCATGGAAAAGGTTTACCGTTGTAGTGCATATTTTTTCTACTTGCCTATCCATCTTGTTGCCGGCTTGAAGTTCTACGCCTAGATAGCGCAGGGACACTGCGCTATGAATTCGGGTTCCGAGCGCAAATATTCTGGGAGGTCTTCCTGGGTGTAATTTCCCTTTCAGGAGCAAGCATTTCGTTTTTCCTGGTGATAGTTTTAATTTGGCCTTGTTGCACCAATTGGTGAACGATAACATGGCGGAATTTCCTTTCTCCTCTATTGAGGCTCCACTATCTGCTTCGATAAGGAGGACCATATCATCTGCAAAAGCTACTGGCTTAGCCTCCTGGCTTTCTTCCATTATTCCTATAGCTTCATCGAATACTAGGTTCCAAAGTTTAGGACCCAGTACTGAGCCTTGTGGGCAGCCCTTAGTGACTTGTTTCGTTCGAGTATGATAACTGTTTTTAATCGTAACTTCCCTGTCTCTAAAATAATCTTTGATAATTCCATATATATCCGCAGGGCATCCAATCCCTCGCAGTCTATTTAGGACTTGGGGCCACCATACATTGTCGAAAGCCCCCTCAATAGCAATAAATATTCCTGCCAAGTATTTCGCTTGGGAGTTCCTAATGATGCCTTGTAGTTTTGTGATTGCATCCTCCGTGCTCCTTTCGGGCCTAAAACCAAATTGGGTATCGGAGTACGATGCTTCGAGTAGGTTTTCGATCCTAGAGAGAATGAGCCTCTCCAAGATCTTCCCTAGTACCGGGAGCAAGCAGATGTCAAGATTTACGGCACGTTAGAGAACCCTATATTCTCAAAAAGAAAAAAATTACGGGACTTTTCGAAGCCATCCTATCTCTTTCGCTCCTTCTTAGTTCTTTCCTACATGGTGATCCGTCCCATGATCAATATAATTATCTAGACCTTAAGAGGAAAAAAGAACTGATGAATCACGTCAAAGGCCTGCTGGAAACTGCATTCTCTCTTACAGGCCTATAAATTAGATTACCATCTCTACCCGTACCATAGGTACTACAGGTAGAGAAGTATTCGATGTCAACTTTTTAGTATGAATACACATTTAGAGTTTGAAAGAATAAAAAACACTATTTTCATAAACAGACCTGTATGGATCATTTTCCTTTGAGAGGATGTTTACAAATTTGAATAATATTGTCCACCTTATGCCCTCAATTATAATGAAGAAATATGATTACCTTATTTAGTTAGGTATAGCCTTATTTTGTTAGATATAACCTTTTAGATATTGACATTTATGCAGTACATTTGGCGTGTCGTCAGAAGTTAAAAATTCACTATGTACAAACTATAATTTACACTGTATACAATTATTGTTTCAAAACCTAGAAACATCTATGAACATATTAATTAAGTCATATAATGTTAAAAGTGTACTGAATTAAAATTTCACTTTGCAAAGTTTCCTCACTTTTGAGTTATTTGGTAAAAAAGTACAATGTTAAAAATTTTAAAATCTTGATATGGACAGTTATATCCTTCTTCTATAATTACAAATATGTAGATAGATGTGCATACATTTCGGCATTTAAAACACTACCTTCAATCTTTTGTTTGAAGATAATTCACATCATGCTCATGCAAGCATAAAGTGAATTTTTGTCTTTTGACACTGTATAAAGAATCTGCATAAATATCAATCACTAAAAGGATAGACCATATTTCTCCATTATAACTTAATTAGGCCTATAAGGCGGCCTATAATATTGTGGATCTGTAAGCATTGTATATATATATATATATATATATATTGTCTAGGGATATGACACGAAGATTGGCGACATTCTCCTACTTTTACTCCCAGTTTACACGAAGAAAATTTCGTTTTCCGCGATTTGAACGAAAACTGCTTAAATGATTTTGTTTATATGTTGTACACAAGGTACTTATACTAAGAGCTAACAATTTTACTTGATTTTTTTTTAAAATATTCTCTGAAGAGATCGCCATCCATCGTTTTTCCAAACTCAGGCGAAGTCTTGGAGGCCATCCTTTACATGAGGCTGATATAACTGAATATGCACTCTTTCTGCAATACGACTTCTTATTACTAACAGAGAATGGAGTGAGAAATTGTATTTCCCATGCTTGGGGTAGAGGAAATTTATTTGAGTGTATCACATCAAATTATTTGTTTGATCACACTATTATTCGCTTATTATATGGGACATACGACATCCAATAAAGTAAAGATTCTCATTATAACTAGAGGCGGATTTCCATGCAATGTCATATTTTCCCCCTTTGAATTATTTCAGATTTCCGACTAATTTAAACCCGATTCCAAGCATCCTGCTAAAAATGGAACGGCTTTTATTGTGCATATAACTGCATATTTAGGAAATTTTCAACTATTGTAGCATATTTATGTGAATATGCATATTTAGGTCATATTTTTTGCATATTTGTGTGCATATTACAGAAATTTTGAAGTTTCGTATCATATTTTGTAAATTTTGCATTATAATGATACTTTTTGAGAATTTCTAATATGAAAATGCATTTATTCAAACCATAACGAGCTGAGATCAAATGTGATAAACAGAAAATATTTTCAGTAGGCCTATAGACAGATATTTTTAATATTTAACACTCTATTTTAATCAAATGTATTCTAATGAAACTTAAAAAAAATATATACACAATGTGTAAGTGGTCAAGTCATATTTTAAATTTTATTGGTCATATTTTAATGTTTTTAGGTCATTCCTACTTTTTAGGTCATAGAAATCCGCCCCCTAATTATAACACTGGTGTGATATTGATTAACATAGAACACGGAATGATCTCGAAGTCTTGAGAGTAGCAAATGAAACTGCATAGTAAATAATCTATTTAAAATAAAATCAATACTGTTCGTGTCAATTTTAATATTATAAAAAGTTGAGCTCATCTCGTGTTTTAATGTCCGTTGGTTTCAGCATCCAAGAGTAACTTCGACTTGACCACACACTATCAGCTGCCATCTATCGCAAAAGATGAGAATGACGAGAATTTACTAACAGCTGATCACCGAGATCAGGCGTTTCCGTTTGACAGATAAATGTAAAATCTCAAAACTTATAACATTTAATTATGGACAAACAGATACAGTCGTAGCCTATATCATTAAGAAACTCGATGAAAATTATGAAAAGAGGGAAGAGAGTGCCTGATTTATATTGTGTATGTTAATTAAGAAGCTAAAAATTATGTTAACATAGCATTTAATTATTCCTCTTTGATTAATTTTATGATTCTTGTATACCGTGGTTGTCTCGTGGAATTTTATTGTCTATTGAAAATATTTAAAAAACCACCTTATACCCTCATTAACTAAACGTAAGGATAGAACTTGGAAGCAGCCAAAAACATTTACAATGTTTACATTGTTTATTATATGCTTAGTTAAAATCTAATACAGTATACAAACTAAATAACAAAACACAGATGTTTATTAAAAACCAACTTGATACACAAACTAAAATCTAGAGAATTTAAAAATTACTATGGTATGGCCTGTCCGTTATAATTATATCCTATGCTAAAGCAATTTTTTTAATTTAAAAAATACAATCAGAACCTTTACACATAGTTCATTTGCTAAAAAAGAAGAAACAAGTACATCAAGTGCACTATGTTAGTCGATCCAATTAAACTTGTGTTAAGTTACGTCCTTTTTTTACGTAGCCAGTTTGTAGAAAGCGTTTCCTTCGTGTATTCATATAATGAACAGTTTATAAAGTAATTATATCAATCACAAAAAGTTAGCTTAGTACAATTTAAGTGTCTGTTGTCTAAGTACATATAAGCCTTTGGTGTATTGGTAGAATCTAATGATTATTTTTGTGAGCACCTGATATGACCATACATTTACAATATTAAAAATATTAAAATAGTCATTTAAAATTCTTCTTGTTATTATTCTTGTGTATTCTATAGTTGAAGCTCTTATGTTTCCAAATTATTATAATCGATATTGATTTGTTTTGGGCAAGATGACGTAAAATTAATTTTTGGCCGAGTCAGCGATATTTATCCAAGATTCGTGAATATGGATTTTACCAGTTCCAAGACATGTCACTTTTTTGTCTCGAGTGGATTTTTATCTACAGCACTGAACAGGTGTTATGGGTGTCACAATCACAGCTTTGTGTATATAAGAAGAGCTATGACATGATCCCAACATACTCCAGTCTACAGGAAGTACAGTCAATATGTTCGCCTTTGTGTTGGTAGCAGCTCTCCTGGTCGCTTCGGCCTCAGCAACCACTTACTCCCAATGTAAGTAGATATTCCTTAATTTTTCAACATTTTAAAATTTAAATTTAAATAGTGATAGAATAATTTAAAATATTATGTAAATTATGAGGTCTCCTCTTTAGTTTTCCTTAAATGAATAGTTAAAACCATGGAAAATGTTTTTTATTTCAATTTTCTTTTGGAATTTGGAATAATAGTCTATAGATTTTTATATATAGCTCCATATATTTCCATCTTATACATGTGCTTTAATGCTGGATATGATTGCTGATGCCATTTCAGTGGGAAAAATTTAGGCCCTACATCCGAGCCCCAAAAGCTACGGGAGAAATGTATATTGCTTGTATTTAAGACGCGATTCCCCTTAAACAAGAAATGAGTCCGTTCGTGCCATGTGACAACGCCAAAATACGGCAAAACAGCAAATTTCATGGGTTGGTTTATCAAGGTAACAAGCATCACTTCGCGCTGTTCACTCTCGCGCGACGATGACAATAACTGATAAACACAGTAATTTGAAACATAAATTCATATAAGACAAAATTATTCCTTGTGAATTGACCACAGTATTTGTTAATTTTTTTTCTTTTTTAATAATAGGTTTGTAGGAGCAACTAAATGTTATTAACTCTGTTTCTATTCGGAGTAGGACACACGTTATATACTTTTCACATGGAAATTACTTCAGCTATCCTTTTCTGAAGTTACGTATAAAACTCGTGATTCATTACATAGAGATTATATAAACACATAAACACAAACACACAATTATAATACAGTGTGGAAGAAATATAATTACGTATATCAAAGCAGGCAGAAGTTAAAATTACAACAAATTGCTAAATCTATCTTGCATTTTGTGATATATCCATGGTTTATGAAATAAGTAGGTAAGTTGTCTCCGCGGAAGAGCAACAGCGCACAGCCCGATCACCCGTTCGCCAGCAATGACCTGTCTGCCTCTAAGTATACCCACCGCGTGACGAAGAAACTTGTCTTGACGTTGCCAAGTTTTGTGGACTATGTTCTTCATGCATTTATCTTTCTATTTAATTCTCACAAAAACTGCAAATTTTATTGAAAACCCATAAAGGGAAAATTCTTCCTTATTCTATCCTCCACTAATGTGAAAAAAAAGTACGGTGCATATAATATTATAACAATATATCTTTGTTTATTTATTATAAGAACTACTAAAGGCAGTCTACTTTTTTAATAGTTAAAATTAAAATATTTACAATACATAATTTGTAAAAAGAAAGTTGTCTCAGAATAGAAGATCAATGTCTACAAACGTATTTAAAAAAGCTAGTCTTCTGCTCACAGGCGTCTAACAGTTAAAACATAAAATCTACACAGTTTTCAAAAAACATTCATGTAATATGTAATGTAAAACATATTTGTATATATCTTTGCATTGTTTTAATATAAATGACGAATGCAGAAAGTGTGAACATATGAACGACTTTGATATGTAATTAGGCCTATATAAATATTGAAGACTAAAATTGATGTAAAAGCATTTCATTTTCAGTAAGAAATCTATAATAAAAATAGTCTATGAAATTACTTTATGGTATATTGGTGGATTACTCAATTATATATTGCATTATAAGGCAACCATTAACGGCCATGAAAGTTATCAATTATACTTATTATAATGATCAGAACAAAAATAAAATAAAATTATTCGTATGATCATAAGGGCCAACTTCTATGAGGTATAATTCTAAGACAGTCGTACTGAAAGTAACCAAAACTATTAAACCACCTGTCAGTAACCACAGTTAATATTTTATATTTGTTTACCGTGCTGGAAATATGTCAATTGATGTTTCAGTACACCCCTTATACACTATAGTTTCTTACAATTTACGACAGTTTGTAGCTAAATGTTGTTGATTTCAAGGAGGACTCCTTTATCGGAAATCGATGTATTCCTCACAAAGGTGATTAAGGACAATTTTATAAGGGAAAAAAACGCTAACATACGAATAAGGCAAAAGGGGGGAAAGTATTTGAATCGCTGAGTTCTTGTTTCCTTAAAGCTGCACAAAATCATTATTGAATTCCTTTAAATTTTGAATCTATCAGGAACCCTGCTCAAATTCCTTTTTAATAGATGATGAGGGATTTCACGTTTTCAGAAGTATTTTATTGCATTTTTATGCATTGAGCTGGTTGGCTCTCGCTGGTGTTTTACATCCAAGTTTCTTTCGTTACAAACAGCACACAGTGCATCAGTTTCACAAGTTTTGATGAAAGCCCACTTGAATTGCTGAGCCAGTGGAATAATCTGGCTTTAGACATATACCAACATTCACATTAAATTAACAGCTAGGTGTCCATATAAATCAACCAACCATAACCATTGTAGTGTCGAAAATAAAGGGGGTACGCCCACTGTGTGCCATCACTGTACATTTCTAAAAATCCTAAACCTGTTTTTATTTAGCTTATAAACATGTGTTTCTGGTTTCTTATTTTTATATGGCTTGTTTAGAGTATCCAAATCCCAGGAGCGCAACTTATCAGTGAATGTGTTAAAATAACAAAACCCTTGAGTAAATAATCTAATGTGACTTATTACATAATAATGTGATTTTATATCTGACTTACCGAAAAAAGAAATGATCTCTTTTTAAGCTAATATTGGTTTATATCTCACTGAGGGGTATAGGAAAATAATTACATTGAAATTCCTGCGGAAATTAATTCCGGCACACTATGACGACTACAGGCGTAAGTAACAGCACACAACCGTCATATAATAACCATAACAAACAAAGTAAAATATTAAGATTGATTAAAATATTAAAATATTAAGTATTGATTGTTGCTGTTATTATTATTGTAGGTTCATCTGGTCCAGCCCCCCTCGCGCTGCGAGTGGATGGTTGTGACGCTTCGCCTTGCACAATCCAACATGGACAAACTGTGCGTGCTGAAGTCGACTTCGCGGCAAGTAAGTACAATTACAAAAATAACTTATATTTATAATATTCTTGAATTCACTGTATTTCAAATCAGGTCTTGATTATTGTTGAACACAATAGGGAAACTAAAAGGGAAATGACGGAAGATATATTCAAAACACTGCTGGCTTGCAAAAGCCCTGTTTGGATTAAATTTCTTACTACAGCAGGAGGATAATGAATAATTAAGCTAGGAACCGTATTAGTCTATACAGAGGGGTGAATTAAGTAGGTCCTAATATCTATGATTTTTAATACCCAGTGTCATCTTAAACAAAATGATTTTGTATAGTTTATACATATGTCCAGTCACAAAACCATCAATAGTTGCTGTGAGAGTTAGCTGACCACATATCCTCCAATCCTGCCATCCGACCATGGTAGTTGGCGCAAAATTATAGTTTTTATCAAAATTTAGTACTCTTCAATTTTGTGTCCTTGCGAATTTTATCAAACTACAAGGCCTGCTTCTCAAAGGATAAAAACACTGATATAACTAACAGCTCAAGATGAGCGTAGAAACTTTCTCGCTTAGGCTATTTCAAGCTCGTTTCTCAAATAATTTTATATTCCAACTAGAAACGCGTTAAGAGAAAGATATATATATAATTATATAGAGAAGTTTTCCGGTACGGGCAGAATTTCTACCCGTACCTGGACCCCTCCGGCTATGTGCCTGTATAGAAGTAATTTCAAGGGAATAATACTTATGACGACCCTACTGACATAGACTCACCGTGAATGATTATGGAAACTCCTTCTCTTAGGATTCATTACTGCATTGCGGAGTTATTTTTCATTAAAGGCACAGTAATTATGCTACAATTATCAGAACGTTACGTTCATTAATACATCATTACGGTTTGTTTGGGTAATACAGTAGGACTCCGTTAACACTATTTAAGTTTTAATGCCTTCGGCCTTATTCTTAATACTTTTATTTTGTGGAGCATATATTTTCACCTTCTCCACCCCTGCTTTAGATACTAAAACTCTTCAACACAAATCCTGGGGACAGCATAGCTAGAAAACGAAACATTGCCGAGTTATCCATATTTCGAGGATGTGACGCGAAGCATATATGTGGCATTCTTTCACCTTTACAAAGTGTGCCACAAGACCTGCACAGTGCGGCTAAGGACTGAAGATGACCTAACTTTGGGCGAAATGCATCTCTAAACAACTTGGTGGGAGATATTTTATACACTACAAGACACCAACAGAAGATATAATTAAAAAAAGAATAAAAATAAATAATATTTTATGTACTGTTTATATTGCTGTATCTTCGCGAGTGTTTAAACTTTTTATAAGTTCTGATGTGATAGTGTTTTCTTTTATGACAATAGCTAGGATTATCTGTAATTTGTTTGCATACAGGATTTTGGAACATTGGATGGTTATGTAATTACAATTTAAAAGCCTACATATTACAATAGTGTCGTCGTGTGTGTTAAATACGCTTTTACCGGTTTTATTGAGGGTATAGGGAGGAAGAAACAATCCAGCACTATTCAGACTTTTGGTATTTTCCTTTGTGTAATTTTCTCGAAAATTCTTTTAACAATTTTGTTAAATTTTCAACATGAACTTGAATTTTTTCTCTGAAAAATGTGTTTTCGAAACTTCTTGAAAGGTTGTGTCTTATATTACATCCTACTTCTTCCTCACTTCACCGCTGAAAAACTTTGGAAGGCCGCCTAGACGATGTCAGAATATAAAGACAGAACATACCAAAATCCATTAACTGTGTGAGGTTTATTTAAATGATGAACTTCAAAATACTTTATAGTTTTATCTGTAATTTTTTCAGCAAAAAATGTAGCCCATCTGAAGCCAGAAGTGAAGGCAACTGTTTTCGGACTTACTGTTCCGTACCCTCTGCCAGAGAAAAATGCTTGTAACTCCCTCATCAACTCTGCTTGCCCACTGGAATCAGGAGATGTTGGAACCTACGTCCTGAGTATGCCCATCAGCTCCATCATTCCCTCAGTAAGTACTGTGTCTGAATATCCAACAAATCTTGTATTTTAAGGGGACTCATATTTTAGACAAATTTTCTTTGAAATAACATGAGAAACTGTGTCAAACTTCTTAAAATCAGTACAAATTTAAGTGTGCAAAGTGCAGTATTTTTTTTACCTGATTTTTCTACTCTTATGATACATGTTAATAAAATGTTATTTCAAAATCCAATTAACGACTGCACTTATTGTAACATTGTTGAACATTTTCATTGCTGGCAATGAGAAATTAGAAAATGTGCTGAAAATAACAATATACTGAAGATTTATTTCATAAATAGCTTTATAGTAGCTTATGGGGTCTTACACAGTGAAATATTAAGAAATGTTAAGGACTCGCGCCTAAGTTGCAGTACATCTCCGTCGTTGAATAACCATGCAACCTGAAATTCAATTCCTTGGGTTGGGAAATGTTTATAATATTTATTAGCCGACGGGGAAGGAAGTATTTTATGTTTAGTTCTGTAATAAGTATAACACTAAAATGACTAATCCACGCGGATACAAAATAATATATTTGTATATTAGTATATTGATGCGACATACTGCGACTGTAAGTTATATTGAAACATCTAAGACAGAAAGATATAATTACATTGCTTTCACTCTAAGATCGGAAGCTAAAGTAAACAAATACTAATAGGCCTGCCTGTCTAAGTTCATAGGAATAATGTGCTAATAGAATGAGACAGACGAACTTTTTTTTTCACTCAGCTTCAGTTCTTAGAACGAAAAAAGTGGGCATGTAGTCTATTGTGTGTTTATTGTTTTATTGCATCGGTAGTAATTATTGTTAACCCTGTAGTGCTGTACATTTTTCACGGAAATATGAGTATGCGATAACTAGATAGGTGGCTCCTCCAATCAAAGGACAATGCTGGGAGGAACAATATGATCTAGCTTTTCTTTCACCAGCACACAAAGTTCAGTTTAGCTTCCAGCCTTGGATATTTTATTGCATTAATTGTATTCTATTCAAAATGAAATGTGTTTACATTTCTGTGTTCATTATAAAATAAAGCATTTGATATACGGTTGATTCCCAGTAAAAATAGTTAATATAACCTATTATATTTATTGATTTCATTATAAAATTATGCGTTGTTTTATATAGCTCATTTGCACTTAATAATTAAAAAAATGGATGGTTATATAGCTGATTGCTTAGTCTATGTCAGACGAACTGTTGTATTTCGGAGTTTTAGTTAGAAACCGTAATTTATCCATCCCTAAAATTCACCCAAAATTCACATGCATCTGGTTAAATGTTGAGAAATGGATACTAAATTCTGGACCAAGCTTCCACCCAGAGTAGAAATAATGTTAACATGATGAACATAAATATACACGATACTAATGCATATTATTAATGTCATTACTTACAGATTGACAATGTTCAAGTTCAGCTGTCTCTGATTGACTCAGATACCAACGCCGTTCAATCTTGCTTCAGGATCAACCTCTCAGTCAAATAATTTATATCAACTTGATATTAAGAAACAAAGTGCCAACCAATCTGTCATCTTAGCACTGTACTAATCGTCTGTGATTGTACCTTACTGGAAGAGTATGTACTGAAACTATTTAATAAAAAATAATTTGTGAAATACACCCATTTGAGTTATAGAAGTTATTTTTGTACTGAATCTTGTTTCTCGCATGTGTTGGTGTGTTATATCTGCATGTGTAACTTGACTGTACCCTTTCCTTCTAATTCAGATCAAAAAGGTTCTAGTCTGTATTCATTCACATTTACTTTATTTACTGATAATCTGTTAGGAATGCATTTTTTCTTTAGAAAAGTTTGTACACTTCTTTACAATGTATCTCTTTAAAGTTTTTATTCTGCTAATAAGAGCTCACCACATGTAGGTGTATTCGAGCTTATCCTCTTTGAGGAGGTCATTGCCCTTAACGGGACATTTAGGCTAATCATTTCATTTCAAGTTATTCGGTCCAATAAATTTACTCAATTCGATGTAAATTTGGAATATGCCTTTCAAACAAAATTTTCTATTTTACCTACCCAACCATAACTTCCCCCTTTTCGCCACGTTCAGATTCCATCTTCATTCTCTTCCCCAACCATAAGCAATCGACCTCTCTATATCCCTGTGGTATTATTGTTATTCATCTTCACTCATTCTCTTCCTAATACACACTTCTTCTCGTATCTATTTCGTAGTTTTTCTCTCCCTCCATGAATAGAGCAGAGTATTGCGATTCCAATCGTATTCTGAAAGCAAGCGAAAAAGATCGCGTTGATTTTCCCGGCTTACAGCCGAGGTTTATGCTTATTGACAATCAAGTCATACCAAGAGATCGTAGAGATAAACTTTTGTTTTATCTTGTAGCCTACCAAGCGCAGTTTACGTTACTCTTGTTTTATTCATTTACTAATTTAATGAAATTTAGTTCACAAATATATAGTCCATGTTTTAAAAAAATATGAAAAAAAAGAGTATAAGTTTTTGTAAACTTAACCAATAATTAAATTACCAGAATTGCCAAAACCCGTCAAAACTCCATTACGATGGCGGGCGATCCCGACCCCTTATTCTGACGAATTCCGGTTCATTGATAAAATTAATTTAATTACATTTTAATTTTTTTTATGTTTTGTTGAGCTTAGAAAAAACAACATAAAAAGAGAGACATCGGCTGAAAGGAATAATTTAAAAGGTGCGAGTGATTTAAAATCCCTTATACTACTCTCCGAAATAGAAATAGTAAATGCACGGATCAAATAAAGCCATAAATACAAAAGGGAGGAACTATAATAGTAGACCTACATTATGCAACAAGCCTATAATGGCACTTATTAGGAAACAAGTATATTTATGAAACGAGCAACGCGAGTGTTTTAATTACCATTTTTGGCAAGTTGCATACGACTATTTTTGTTCTACTATAATTGGTCTGAATGTTTAAGTTTTGAGATTTTAGATTCACACAAACGGCAAAATGCCCGCCATGACATTAGTATCGCGATGGTTGTCGCAGTTCTTGTCTTCTACGAGAGATGACAGTTTATGGCGTCGGTCAAATCGTAGCTTTCTTTTGGTGATTTTCTTGAAACCAACGTAATTTGACAGCACCAAATGAATTCGCTTTAGGATGTTATTAAATTTAACATGAACAGAATTTATTTTATTTTAAATACATTCTATTTATTGCGCAGTTATCAGCTACTAATATCAAGGTTTCAAGATCGTTCCGTGTTCTATAATAATCGATATCACCCTGATGTCATATAATGGAAATCTCTATCGTTATGGATGTCATTATGATACCGTTACGTCATACGTATTAAACGTACTATAGGCCTAGTACGGTCGGACAAAAGTTTTAATAATTAGCAAGAACTTGCATTTAAAAAATTTTCAAACTCACTTCGGTTATGGTTTAAAGAGGAATGATATCTACAAAAAGGTGTGGATTCAGTGCCAAAGCACTAATAATAGCCAACAGCTCAACAATACCTGTAAGTTATCTGTACCAATGGCCACGTCACAGGCGTTGTTCACCGTAGAATGCCGACTACTCACGATTTCGTACGAATGATTACTACCATAACTTATACCTTCTGTAGGCCTATTATAATATGAAACATTCTAACTCACTCCGTGGCGCTACATCCCTGAAGGGAAAAGGCCTACCATCCGACCGCTGCGTCATTTACCATAGGCAGATGGCAGGATTGGGGGCATGGGGTCAGCATGCCGACACTCACGGCCGTTAATGGTGGTTTCCATGACCGGAGCCGCTACTTCTCTATGAAGTAGCTCCTCAATTTAAATCACGAGGCTGAGTGCATCCCTACCAGACCTCCCTACCTCAGAAAAATCCGAGGAGGTAACGAAGATCGAAACCGGGCCGATGTATCTGTAGTCAGCGACGCTAACCATAAGACCACGCCGGCGGACATGAAACATTCAGTATTACGAACTTAGCTTACCTGTAGCTACTCTATTCTACTGATAGTGTCCTGTACTGAAACTAGTACTGAAACGATTTATTTTCAGACCACGATTTCTTGAGAAAGTTTGATCAGTATATGTGAAGAAATAAGTGGAATAACTGGAATATTAAAATTCCTCACGTCACAAAAAAGTTCGCAATCAAAAAACTTGTTTAAGCTAAAAATGTACAATCTGACTTCTTTGGAGATTTTCCCATGGATTATAGGCCAAAAGTACTCCATATTTCAAGTTTTTAGCTCATATGGAAGTGGGCAACAATTATGTCAGTGAGTGAGTCAGCCATGCGGCTTTATAGTTTAGCACATAGATGATTTGCTATTTAAAACGCATTTGACAGTTAATTAGTTGTTTCTCCGGTATTGGTCAACCGAATTGGTTTGAAATCAATAACGCCTGTCGCATGAACATTATAAGTGCATATATTGTACTAAGTTTCATAAAAATCTGGTAGAGCATGTTCGACTTATCGCGCATAGGCTACAGACACCTCGACAGACGGATATACATTTTTCCCGTCTACCATGTAATATCAGAAAGTACCATACTGGCACTTAGGATAATAATATAATAGCCAATTTCTGCGTATCTTTCATGTGTTCAATTTCAAAGATGTGCATGATTCCGAAGAATAAAATTTAAGTTAAATTAGAATTGTCTAAACAAATATCACACTTTTCATTTGGACAATGGAGTACGGTAACCTATTAATTCGCACTAGCGCTTTCTTGAAGCATATTCTATTTTCTTTCTTTCGCAAGAATCAAAATGTATCGCTGTACTGTAAAAGTTGATGCCTTATGGCTTACGTAATGTGTATATCGCTATTCATTAAGGCACAAAGAGATTTGCTTTGCTGTACTGCCGCTGTCCAATGAAAGATAAGACTGCTGTGGTTTGAGTCCCACGCTGGATTTCGGCTGATGCGATGACTCATTTCCTTGCAACCACAGTTATCATATAATAATAATAACACCTCGAACAGTCATAATCCTGAATTCGAGTGCAGAGAAGAGAAAAGCAATGATCTATTTTTTTTTATGTTCTACACGGATTATAGTACTATCCTACAGAGGCAGATAAACGTAAGGCTTCCATAGCAAGTTTTAAGGCTCTCAAAAAGTACAAATTCTAACCGCGTTCAAAAAGTGCATACGTATATCTCAAGAAGACAATAAGTGCACTCACGAACTCTACAGAATACTTTAATAAATACACTCACGGATGTTATAAAACACCCAAAAGTAGAAACTCTCCTTTTTTTTTTTTTTTTTTTTTTTTTTTTTTTTTTTTTTTTATTATAAATATTGCGGTCGATTTTTTTAGCCGGCAATGTGCATTCTTCTTTTTGGAGTGATAGGATTAGGTGGTTTTCTCCGGGGTTTTACCTCGCCTTAAGTCGATTGTGACCGCCGCCGTGGGTGACTTGGTAGCGCGACTGCCAGCCATCTGGGCGGCCCGGGTTCGGGGATTTTACAGAGATATGAAGTTTCCGTGGGCGTCCTCCCACGACTATGTCCCAAGGCCTCCCGGCCAAACACTTTATCATCGAGACGAATGTCAGGTAATTTTATTCCTTTGTGGTACCCAGATATCATCTTCCCGTCATTATCATTTTCATCCTATCCGCGCCTTGTTCAGAATGAGTGTGTGGACGACTTTTGTGTCTTGTCCTATGGATTCGTGTTGTCTCGGAGGTGGCCCCGGCATTGAGCTGATCACTCATTCGGGTGGTCCTTCCTGCCCTTATCTGGTTCAGTAAGTATTGTGTGATCCATAGAAACTCCATCACCCACAGGTTGCGGTCCTGTGAGGCCCAGGTGGCGTGGACCGCATGAACTCCCCTACAAGGGGGAGATAAAACTCTGGCAAAAAAAAGAATGGAAGGAGTCTCTCATTAAACACACGATTATTACCGTTGTTTGTTTGTTACGATTATTTCACTACAGGGCTTTAGATTAAAACGTTTACCACTCGCACGGTGTTTGATTGGCAGCGGTTGGGAAGGTAGGGACCGGCTTTCCCCGTACCTAAACTCCGCTTCTTAGAACGTGTCTAAAATTTTACCTTACAAAAGATGCTGAAAATGTCGTCCTCCCTAAGGAAACAGGCGTTGTATGGGGGAAAACACATTCTGGTTGACGCTATTGAGTTCGGGCATAATAATGTTTCTCATTTAATTCCTAATGCTTTCCTTTAGTTGTTCCAGCCTCGCTTTCGCCCTCAAAGCGTTCCCCTACAACGCCAGCCTTTCCCCTCCGCTGGGTCCTCGGTGACCCGAGACTCAGAATAGCCCGCTTTTCGTAGTGTTTTTAAAAGGTTTATTCGATTATTACATATCATGAGGGCCAGATGCATCCTCGCCGCATTCTAGGGGGGCGAACATCGATAGGAAGGTAAATATATGTCTACAGGAATATTTGTACCAAGCTGAAAACCCAGGTTCGATTCCCGCCTGGGACAGTTTTGTCTTTATACAATATATGATTAATAACCTAGTGATTATTTTTATTTCAGTACAGAGGAAAACAGAAATTCCGGGATGAATGCCTTTCGAGCTGTTGTAGTTTTCGTCCTGATTTCTTCAGTGATTTCTACGCCTTATGAACCATGTAAGTTTAAATTCATTGCTAATTGTTTATTTTAGGTAAAGTTGTGAACCTTAGAGCAATACTGAACTAACCAAACTCAATTTTATTTTTGAAACTGGAATCCATTTGGAATGATTAAACCATGCATTAACCTATATTGTGTGGAAATGATATTAATATTTATAGCATACTCGGTAAAATATAAGGATTTTAAAGTACATGGTAAGTGGCAGCACTCATGGTACGTGAACACCATTCAGTAAGATTGGAATGGTAATAATTAACTCAGTTTCATTCAGATGTATGCACTATAGTCTAAATGTGTAAAACAATCAAATGTCCAGTCGTGAGCGAACCTTATTGTAACATTGTGTGATGGGAAAATCTGAAATGCTTTCTTTCTTGGATTTATATATATATATTGTAGTCCCCAAAGGTTGCAGAGAAACATATATATATATATGTGTGTGTGTGTGTTTTTCTGCAACCTTTGGGGACTACAATGGAGCTTTGAAAATTTCAGGATTTGTTTGTGACACAGACTTTATTTCTCTGAACTTTACATAAATGAATTGATACTATGAGACAGGATGTTAGTGTTTATTCACACTCAAACGAAAATATTTTAGGCTATAATGCAAGTAACGCTTTTTTAAATTCTATTAAAATAATATTTCTGTGCATGTAATTTCAGATCCTCATTTAGAAGGTTCAAATCATACCCAAATTGAATGCAATAAAATTTCCCGATGCTTAGGTAATAAGTAGACTTTCTTTTCATCTTGCACAAATTAGAAATTTGTAGGCCCAATATAAATTGTGGTCTTCCATAAGATTGATCTGTTCCTTATTGTTAGACAAAAGCACTACGAAACCAATAATTATTACTAGAGCTCGGAAGTTGATGACCTAAAATTGCCTGAAAAATGACCTATAAAATGACCTCAACTTTATGAAAATACCTGAAATCTGAAAAAATTGACTTAATATTTCAAAATAGACATTTAAAACGCGAATATCTAGCAGTATGATAAAAAAATAATTTTAATTGTAATAAACAAAACACAAGATTTATATTACTACATTCATTATTTTTATTATTTTATCTATTATTATTTATTGTTATGCTTTCTGTATTTATTAATGAATAACTCATAGGTAAGGAATTATGAGATCGCTTTGCCTGTAATGTTGGAAAAGTCTATTCTAAAGATAAAATAGGGAAAAGTGCAACGAAATAATAAACATTTCTTTAAAAATCGACCAGTTAAGAATGAAATACAAAAATGCAAAATAAAAGTAAACTATTTTTGTTCCTTTTGAGGCGAGACGAATTTATACTAAATCCTGCATTGTTTGTGATTTCTCAGGGGAAAAAATGGCATTTTATCAACTTCCGAGCTCTAATTATTACTATTTTATTTCAATGTATTCTACTTTTATTTCAGGCATAGAAGATGGTATGCCAGAACCCATAGCACTGAGGGTAAAAGACTGCGATGAGTCACCATGCCACCTGATACGGGGTGAAGATACATATGCAGAAGTTGATTTCAAACCTAGTAAGTTCAATGATTTTTTTTGACATATTCCTCTAGAGTAAAGTAAATCATATTTGGCTTTTCTTCAATTAGGTGTAGAGTTATTATTTTACATACTGCTCAGATGCAAGGTACTTGCAGGTGCTAATAAAATTATTTAAAGCAGGAACATGAAATTACGATATCACCCATACTCTGACAAATTTCGTAAAATTCTCATCTTCCAGATTCCACTCTACTAAAAGAAAAGTTAATTTCATAATAGCCTACAGTATAATATTCCTAACTGACAAATTGCAATAGTTGACTGAATTCATTCTTATTATCAATTGTGTCTGTAATCTTACCACAAATAAAGTGGGAATTAATTAAGCGCAGAATATATAAATTTAATGATGTATTTCCTTATTGAGAATGGGATTTATGTGTATGACCCAAAACTTGATATCTTTATGCTTATAATCTCACAGGATTAAGAATATTTTTTTCTATATAGATGTTATCAAGGTGTAAAAACTTAATAGACCTAATACAAAAAATTCTAATTTTCACTTCCATTTGAGCATATAATAACAATTATCGTGTTTTGAAATAACATGGAAATTAGAAATTCGAAATTCAGGTGAATCGACCTCTGTAATGAGATTGAAGTAAGCCAAGCCTAGATTTAGATTGGTCGTTATGCAAAACAACAAAAACAATAATAATAATATTATTTGCTGCTAAAGTCTGATTCTCTTGTAGGTGGAAGTGATTATATGCTAGGAGACTATCATCAATGTGATTGGAAGTGATAAGATGGCAAGTGCAAGTTACTGAAATGGCGTTCCTTGACTCGTTCAATTGCAACAAATTCTTACGCTTTATTCAATTAAAAGAGTGAGGTTTGAATGAATTAATCAGAGGTTAATCAAGGATGGTACAATCAACATTACGATATTTCTTGTATAAATTCATAACCTCGTTGTTTCATCTTTGGTCCATTACCATTAAGATTATAAATATAAAAAAATACCTATCCTACCATTATACGTGATGGTGCTAACACAATATGATAATAAATCTCTTCGCTCATTGGGAGCTCCGCCCGCAAACCCCCACTGAGGTTCTCGGGAAATGTTTTTGGAATTTTCACGTGGTTTACAGCCTAAAAGTTATATGTGTACCAAATTTACAGTTTCAGCTTATCTGGAAGTGGGCAACACTAAAGACAGTGAGTGAGCCATTTTTCATGGGTTTTAGGGCTAAAAATTAAAAAAAAAAAAAAAAACTTTTTGGAATTTTCCTGTGGTTTACAGCTTAAAAGCTATATGTGTACCAAATTTCATGTTTGTATCTCTTCTGTAAGTGGGCAAACATTAATGTCAGTGAGTGAGCTCTTTTTCGGGGGTTTTTAGGGCTAAAAATTAAAACATATTACTTTTTATAATGTTCCTGTGGTTTACAGCCAAAAAGCTATATGTGTACCAAACTTCACGTTTGTATCTTATCTGGAAGTGGGCAAACCTTAATGTCAGTGAGTGAGCTCTTTTTCGGGGGTTTTAGGGCTAAAAATAAAAAAAGATACTTTTTGGAATTTCAATGTGGTTTACAGCCTAAAGCTATATGTGTACCAAATTTCATGTTTGTAGCTCATCTGGTAGTGGGTAAACAATGTCAGTGAGTGAACCCTTTTTCGAGGAATTTTTTCCTGTGGTTTACAGCCTAAAAGCTATATTTCAAGTTTGTAGCTCATCTGGAAGTGAGTGACCTCTTTTTCGGGGTTTTTTAGGTCTAAAAATAAAAAAAGTTACTTTTTGGAATTTTCATGTGGTTTACAGCCTAAAAGCTACATGTGTACCAAATGTTTTCATGTTTGTAGCTCATCTGGAAGTGGGAAAACATTGTCAGTAAGTGAGCCCTTTTTCAGGGCTAAAACTAAAAAAGTTACTTTTTGGAATTTTCCTGTGATTAACAGCCTAAAATTTCAAGTTTGTAGCTCATCTGAAAGTGGGCAAAAATTAATTTCAGTGAGTGAGCCCCTTTTCTGGGGCTTTTAGGGCTAAAAATTAAAAAAAAAAATAACTTTTTGGAATTTTCCTGTAGTTTAAAGCCTAAAATCTATATGTGTACCAAATTTCAAGTTTCTAGCTCATCTGGAAGTGGGCAATCATTAATGTCGGTTCGCCGAGCCGAGCCCTTTTTCAGGGGTTTTTTAGGGCTAATAATTAAAAAACAAACACTTTTTTGGAATTTTCCTGTGGTTTACAGTCTAAAAGCTATACGTGTACCAAATTTAAAGTTTCTAGCTCATCTGGAAGTAGGAAAATATTAATGTCAGTGAGTGAGTGAGTGAGTGAGTGAGTGAGTGAGTGAGTCGGTCAGTCAGTCAGTTAGTCCGTCAGCCATGTGGCTTTATATTGTAAGGAATAGGGATTAAAATAGCCTACCAGCTTGCAACCGTTCGCTTTGTAAAACAAAACTATGATCTCTTTTTCGTTACCTCAGAAATTATAAATAATAATATTACAGTTTCCGGCGGATGATTGACATTGCATTTCAAATACAAAATTCAAACTATTTGTATATAAAATCACTGTACAAATTGATTTAAAAAACATAACAATAATTTTGCTATTTCATCGTACTTAGGACGTTTAAGTACCGGTTTCACTTCGGTCTGGGTAGTAGAGCTGGAAATATCCGGGTAAAAATAAACTGGTTAATTATTAAGAAAATAATTGCTGTAATAACCATTATCTTTGATCCAATTAACTATAGCAAACAACTAATCCAATTATTTGCAGTTTTCCAATTAACTGTCAAAAGAATTCAGTAGGTAGTAAGTACAACTGAATGCAAGAAGGTTGACTGAAGTATTTCATTGCGTTTTAATCGTGATCAATTTTAACAGAAAGGCATTTTCCTCCGCAACAGGTCATGACATTACCAGTTTGGTACCATGGGTAGAAGTTCTAGTCCTGAAAGCAGCAATGAACTATACACTACCTGAGCAAGATGGCTGTAAATCACTGAAAGATCAACAATGTCCTCTCAAGAAAGACGAACTGTACACTTTCTTGCTCGATTTGCCCATACTGAAGACATATCCTCCAGTGAGTATAGTAATATAAGAGTATTGCCACTGTTATCCATCTACAGAAAACGAGAAGAATCTAAAAATAAAACAATGATTCTGAATACTGTACTGCAAATATTTCATCATTTTATATTTTCAAATGAGACTTCAGTGAAAAACATTACGGGAGAAAATTGTCTCGTCGTCATGGCATGGCATGAGTGTGCAATCTGCAGACACCCCATTCAACCAAGGCTGAGTTCCAGATCAAGTGTTCAATACTGTCAATGGTCAAGTTAGATAACATATAACTACCCTTCAGATAAATACTTAATGCTTCATTATACAAGCAGTTAAATGAAGAAAATTAAAAAAAAATTGAAATAAAAATGGTAGAAAGTGTGAAGAAAGAAAGAAAGAAAGAAAAAAAAGAAAGAAAGAAAGAAAAAAAAGAAAGATAGAAATAAAGCTGTAAACACACTTCGACCATACCTTTGGACCATGACGGCAAAACAAAATTTATTTTTCTCATAGCCTTGTCTTGAGTTAGAAGGATAAATACTCGTATACAGGCAAATACTTGCAGACATTTTCTGAATACTATAAATACTAAAGTTCACAATAGTGTTGGTATGTCAATATTTCGTCTTTATATCATACCTAAGCTACGGGTACAGAATTTTAATAAAATATAACTACAAAATAGAGCATAAGGGATTTTTTGTTGGCCCCGCCTTTCACCCCCGGAGTATGAGCCATATGCTATGTCTCCGGTCCAACGACCGATTTTGCATTTGTTCTAAGATCGTCGCGTTGCCTTCTCCTAGATCATAGAACACAGGGGAAAATGTTTGGTGAATTGACTTTGGTATTTTATTCATTTAATTTTATTCTTGTTCATCTGTCTGTTGTCGCGGGGGGCGTGTCCCCGATCTGGTATTCACCTTATAGAGTGAGGGAAACCTCGCGAAAACCTCACTCAGATTGGTTGCTGCGAGAGAGCATAAGGGAATAAGGAATAATAATAGGAATAGGAATAATAATAATAATAATAACAACAATAATAAGCATGAGTTTGGTTTTCTTCATTACGCCCCCCACTACATAGGAACTTCTGCTCCTAGGTAAGTGGCAGTTAGGTTAGGAATAGTGATATTAGTGTTAGTGACATGTAGGTTTGTTGCAGTTAGGTTGGGAATATTGATACGAGTGTCAGTGACATGTAGAGCTAGGTTGTTGGCGGTTAGGTTAGGAACAATGATATTAGTGTTGATCGCCATCAAGTTTACAGTCGTAGCATTGTTTCTGGACACGAGAACCATACGCAAATCACTGCCAGTCGCAATTCTCGTCTTCCAGCAGTCATTTTCTGTTCAGAGACTGTCATTTATTTGTTGGAAAAGTGACATATTTATTTTCATTTTTCCAGGGTTTGGATACTTTTCAGAAAAAAAATTACTATATGGTTTCTATGGTTTATGAAGAAAACATCAAGCTAAAAATCACCGATTTTGAACTACTTTTTAATAATAAACACATTGCGTAGTAATGTAAACCATTCCATATTAATAATATAATGCATTTAGCCTATTTGCATCCCTTGTAGGCAAAGACCTCCTTGCCTATTGCAATGAAGAGCTCGAGAAGAAAGCTCATCAGGCGAGCGAGTTAATATTTGAACGATTATAGTTTAGATTTTAACCCTCTTTTATGCCTGTAAAATTGATGACCTCATATATCGTTAAATATTCATTCTATCTTTGAAAGAATTATTACATGCCAAAAACAGCTAACGGCAAATCAATGGATAACATAGACATCATTTTGGTTTTAGAACACATAAACTGGAGAACAGTTTTAGTTATCTATGAAATGATTTTCCATTTCGTTCTGTGGTACATCGCGCTGACTAAAGAATACGGTCATGACTCATGACTGGTGGCAGAGAAATGATAGCATGTCTCTCTCTCTCAATTCACCTCCCACCACTGAACGGCCTTCCCCTACTCGCGTTTCACCAGTGTCTGGTATAAAAGATTTTACTGCAGTATAAAGTGAGTAGTGCAGATGCGCGCTTTCTTTTCCAAAGCTTGCTTTTATAGGCCTACAGTTTATCCGGAATTTATTTTTTCTGTCTGACACTGCTCGGGCAGATTCCCAGTAGTCTGGATGAGTCCATTATAGAAATCTTGTCATTTGAAGGGGAGATGGGTTATTCCTACGCCAATCTTCAAGGGGACCACATCGCGCTGACTAAAGTATACGGTCATGTGTCATGACTGGCAAGCGGAGAATGATAGTTTGTTTTTCTCTATTCACTTCCCATCTCTTAATGACCTTCCCCACTCAGATTTCGCCAACGCCAGGTAGAAAAATACTGTAATATAAAGCAGACGCAAGCTTTCTTTTCAAAAGAAGCTTTAAAAGTATTCATGTGATCACTTAACGCGGGGATTAATTAATTATATATTTAACTGTAACATTTCATAAGCATTATAGTGGACCTTTGTGTAGCTAGAGACACTATAGATTACTGATATCAGTAAATAACGTTGCCTTAATTCGGACATTAAAAAACATTGAGTGTGGCCTTAAGCTCACAGCTTCTTTCGTAAGTTTTCATACTCCTTGGATATGCATGGATTTTATAAAATGTATTGTGTGTAGTCTGAAGAGTACTAAAATACTGTCTCTTTGCATTTCAGGTGACATTTAAAGTGCGACTGGCGTTGTTGGATGCGGACACACAAGAAACAATGTCATGTTTCATGATTACTGGAAAAGTGAAGTAACCATCACAGACGATTATTAAACATTGCTACTAAGATTTTGATAATGTACTTACACAAATTAGCAAATAAAGTACATCAAATTACTTCTTATTGTTATCAGTAGACCTCGAGTATGGTTCAGTGAGGCAAATTATACAATATCCTCATTGAGTTTGGGATAGCAAAAAGTTAGTCAGATAGGCCTATGTAAAAATAAAACCTACAGCAGGGTCAGGGTAGGGAAACTTATATCAGATAGGTTTGCCATAAAAGGTGGCTTGAAGCAAGGAGATGCGTTATCGCTTAATTTCGCTTTGGAATATGCCATTATAAAAGTTCAGTAATTGAATTAAATGGCATCGCCAGATTTTAGCTTATGCAAATTATGTGTGTCTGTTGGGCGATGACATAAACACAATTACAAATGCAGAAAGTCTTTTCGATGCCTGCAGCAATGTTGGATCAGAAATTTATACAGAAAAAATCTAAGTGGGCCTATATGGTCAAAATAATGAGCTACAAGAAATTAGAATAGTCGATAAAGCATACGAACAAGCGAACAAGTGAAAATAGCTGGAAGCAATAATAAATTATAGATGCAATTAATATTAAGGCAGAAGTTAAGTGGCCACTAAAGTCAGGAATTAATATTAAGGCAGAAGTTAAGTGGCCACTAAAGTCAGGAAATGCCTGTTTTTATGCAGTTCAGAAACTTTTATCTTCTAGTCTTCTGTTCAGAAATCTAAAAATATAAATTTATCAGATAGGCTAATTATCCTACCGGTTATATGATAAGAGTATAAGACATGGTCCCTTACTCTTCGGGAAGAACACAATCTGAGGGTGTTCGAAAACAGGGTGCTTAGGAAAATATTTTGACCTAAGAGAGATGAAAACGGGGACTGGAGAAAACTAAATAATGACGAGCTTCATACCCTATACTCTTCACCGAACATCATAAGGGTAATTAAATTACGGAGGATGAAATGGGCTGGACATGTTGCGCGCATGGGGGAAGAAAGACATCTAAAAAATACTAATTGGGAGACCCGAAGGGAAGAGACTACCTGGAAGACCTAGATGGATGGTTGGATGGAGTTAGCATAGAAAAGAATTGAATAGGAGCTCAAGTAAGCGCGGCAATGAACCTCCAGGTTCAATAAAATATATAATATTCATTTAGCTTGCTTAGGAATTGTCTATTGCTATTGAGTAAGTAAGATCTCGATTGCCGAGCCAATATCAAAGGACCCTAAACAGATAGTGTACAGAAATATAATATAAAAGAGGCCTTTTCTTGATTGTAAAGCAAATGCTATAAAGTACTATATAAAAAAGAGTGCGTGGAACGCCACGCGACAGAAGTAAAACTTTATTTTATTTTATTTATTTTTTCAATTTTCGATTATTGGATTTTTTCAATTTTGCATTATTGGACTTTTTAATATTGGGTTTTTGAACTTTTTAAATTTTGGATTTTGGACTTTTTAATTTTGGATCTTTTAAATTTTCGATCTTTGAATTGTTTATTTTTTTACTTTTTTAATTTTTTAATATTTAATTTTATTATTTATTAAATTTTGGATTTTTGGATGTTATAATTTTTAATTTTGAAAATTTGTATTGTTTAATTTTGGATTTGCGCGGTAATGAACCTCAGGGTTCCATAAAATAGATAATATACCTTTAGATTGCTTAGGAATTGTCTATTGCCATTGAGGAAGTAAGGTCTGAAAAATTTCCTTTCATTACTCCTAATCATTGAGTTGATTGTTTTCTATGCAGTCCGCACCGAAACAAGTAAGAGTGTGACTGATTTCGTGACTGATTTCGTGACGGTTTTAGTGTGACTGATTTTCCAGATTTACCCTCTACCGCCACTAAAGAAGTTTTACTTCAAAAATATTTTTAAGATTAGCTATCATCACCTCATTATTCCGAAAACAAACCCGAGGAAGATTGTTACATTTGTTGATGAATATAACATTGAACATTACAGGAATAAATATAAAGTATCCTACTTTTTAACCGATCTCACAAAGGGAGGTTCTCAATAGATCCGTATTTATGTGTGTTCGCCGATTATGGATAGCAATTATTTTTCGTAAGCCTTTATTGCTGTAATTTTGTCTTCGACAACTTTTCTTCCTTCTACTGTACAATGTGTCCCATGATCATCTCTTCTATATGGTGAACAAAATACTGGACCAAGCATTTCCATCATAATTTTTTTAGATCTAAGGAAAAATTACAAAGATAATTTATTTTTTAAAAATACCATTAAAAAAAAAAAGATTGGGAGTCGGTGCAGAGTAGGCCTACTACCCACTCATACATAGGTGCCGACATCAAGGGTGCTTTGCATTTTCATCACTCCTATTATAATTAGTGGGGGTGCCGAGCATTTATAATATTTATATACATATTCCTACTTCTCAGTTCCCTCAAATATCCAAACTAATGATAAAAAAAAGGATTGTGGCACTAACTCCCTAGGTTTACAATGGGTCAAAATCGAATAAAAAGTTGAAACAATCATTCAGTCCCACAGAGAAAAAGCTACGCATTTAGATGTAGGTTGAAATAGCAAAATATGAGTTCGTCATACAAGTGAAATTCAACTTGCTGGCATTCGCAATGATAATATGATTCTCAAAAAGGCCGCCCTTGTGTGACACAACACGTTAAGAATTTTATTTATGTTCAAGAAAAGTGGTATATAGCCTAGTATAGCAGTGTTTTTAATGCAATATATTAATGATTAAACAAGCTATGCTTATGTTTACCGTTTATGTTAATAATTAATAATGTCACTTGACGTATGAAGAAGGTTATTTAACGTAAATTATATTAAACTTGAACGTGATTTTGCTTTTCTGAGTGAGCATCCTCAATATATATTAACTTACAAGTAAGCGCCTATGTAGCCTACCCACTAATACGAATATTTCAACCAGCACTTGTTCAAATGGGAACAGTCATATCGGAACGACCAACGCGACATTTAAGCTTCTTATTACGATTCTTTAGGTCCAAGTAAAAATGGCTAGTAGTGAAAAGCATGCAACAAGGTGGGTGGTCTCGCGTATCATCTGTTCCGGTACATTGATCACATACAGCTTTATAGGCTACTTGACTAATACAGTAATTGTAATATACTCACAGAAATGCTCTTTGTTTCATGAAGATCTTCACGCGCAGTATCTACCTCTTCTTCTAGAGTAAAATACATCGAATTAATTTTAAAAGCACAACCACTAACATTTATGAAGCCTACCCACGTTTGACACACGATACACACTGTATACGAAGTAACGTTCCGCGTTGTAGTACTAAGCATGCACAATATTAAGACCAACATTTCCATCCATTGGCTTATAGAGATTTAGATTAGCCTACACTATCGAACGTTAAAATCTTCATTAAGAAATTAAACTATGCCAAAAGATGCATAGATAAGCAGCGTTTTGTTGTAATAACTTTCACCAAAGCACTACATTTTTCAGGAACCGAACGACTACTGCTGAGGCATCAGGCCAATCGGAGCGAATGCTGTACAGTTGATAACTTGACAGCTTAGATTAGCCAACCTATGAATTCGTACGTGCACCTGTGTTGTTTTATACCCTGGTCTGATCACTTCGATAGTAATACGAGTAATCAATGTAATATCATTTAGAAAGAAAGGCAAATATTTTCCACATCTAATACTGAAAAAAGGATAGTTCTATGAATAATAGTAATAGTGTAGGTTACAATAAGCATGCTATAAAGTAATGCTATATACCTATAGTTGGCGCTACTGATGATGAGTGAATATGCTTAGTTGCAATTTGATCATGGACGCATACAGTTCGTAGTGGTGCAATTTTGTTTTCTGTTTCTGTCTGTCTGTTGCGTGTTTTACTCGTGTGACTGTTCTGTTCTAATAAACAATTTACTGATAAACGAACAAGAATATTCAACATTCTTGCAAGAAAGTGCTTCAGGAAGAACACAGTCACGTAGTGAACTCCCAGGACCGTGAATGGAACTGGACACTGGCTGAAACGCGGGGAGGAAAGCTTGGTAAGTTTTAAAAAGTGAAATCGCTTTATATAATTATATTCAAGGAGTTCTGTTTTCCTTTGGAAGATATACATTATATCATTCGCTGCTTTTTGCCAGTCAATTCCCATAGCATCAGAGATTATTGTTACGAGACATAGAACTACCATGCAAAGATCAGACTGAAACCATCTCATAGAGGTACCAATACCCCCAATATTGCTTTACAGTAGAATATTCAGTGTAACTTATTAGCGTAAAAATCTGTAAACAAGTACTTAGTAATTCGTAGAGTCTTCATAATTATTATACTTGGTGCTTCACAACAACCATTGCGCCATTTTCTGTGCCTCCGTAATTTAAATAACCGCTATTATAGCATAAAACATTAAGGACCAGTTCTGACGGCCGTTAATGACAGTTTTCTAAATGCATCTCCACTTATTTACTCATGTATAGCTTAGATTTTTATGGTAACCTGTGTCAAGAAGAAGTGCAGTTGTCTAGGACGGATTCGTGTAACACAAGGAAACGAAGTGCATAACTAATGTATGCACCTCTTCCTTTTCTTGTTTGTGTTAATGGGCCATTAATGGCGTTTGTGTCGGAAGCGAGATGCATATAAAATAAAAGCTCATTTATGAAATCAGCACTAGGCCTACTACTGTAGCTCAACATTATCAGCAACAGGCTGAGTGAACACTTTTCCAGGCCTCCCTTTTCCATAATTCGGGGAGATATCAAGATTGAACCGGGTCAGCAGACCCCAGAGCCATTCTCATTTTATTACATCATAATATTATAATTATGTATCCTGTCCGCAGTATTCTATTAATCAAGTAACCCTGTATGTAACGGGACCCACAAGATATACATTATATTTTCATTCGGTCATTCATTCACTTAGTGACATGGCATAGTTCCATAATTATTATGTGCTGTAAATAGAAGACTTGGATTAGGGAATTTGACTTCAACATGACAAACCTAGATCATATTACGTGGTGGATATACGCGACACCAATACAAAGCAGACCTTTACCAAGTCTTATCTTTTATAGACCACATTAGCGATAAAACAAGCAAAACCCTCTCGTCTGCCAGTTGCAGTCATGTTGTTGTGCATCTCGTCGATTGTAGTCTTCTTTTCCCACGGGAAAATGAGCCGAAGTCGCCACTTGAAAACAATGCGGCTAGTTAGGTCAATGAGATATATAGCCAAACATAAAAGTTAACAAACAGCCAGAAAATTTACTACTTAAGTTAAAGAAAAGGAGAGGACTGTATAGCTCGCATACCTCATTACGCGAAATTGGCCTAATCGTGATGAAGTGCACCCTTATATTTTAATCTAAACTGGTGTATGATGTACAGCTTACACGTTACTCTTTGAAAAAGAAACACGATTGGAGGTCACAAACGTTTGCCCGTAATGTCCTTTGTTCTCTTCAAATGACTGTAATGAATGACATTATTTACACGGCAATTTAATCAACACTCCACTTAATTTGTGCATTATTCCCCCTCCCCAATCCTTCGCTCCTGAACCTGAAACCGACCTGTGTTCATTGGTTAATGTTTCAATGCAAGACATTCGACATCAAACCAATACGAGTCGGACTCATCCAAGGGCTGATCTAGACATTCGTTGTGAACATCTCCAGCCCCTTTCACAGCTTGTCCTGGCCTGAGAGTTGTTCATAGGCTATAATGCATGTGGAATTGAACTCAAACCAATAAGAGATTGGCTTACCCAGGACTGGTTTAGAACACAAAATAAGGAGATTCGATACCAACTTTAAATATAAAAAAAAACACTAGAATAAACCAGAAACATCTTATACTTTCTTTGCATTCTACTGGACCTGAAAGTTATATTGACAAATACATGCTTAGGCCTACCCCATGTTACATGATCCAAGAAGCAGCGACAGCATTGCCCTCCCAAATGCCCCTCAGTCAAATGACAGGTTACAGAAGTATTTTAAATAGTGGGTCTTCTTTTGCGTTCTGCACAGAATTCATAGGATGTTGCAGCGCAGGTTATGTGGTCCATGACTCTTGAGTGTCTGGATATATTACTAGACTTACTTCAATTGCATCGTACAGCGCTGCCAATAACCTTACATGTGCAGTGAACATAGGCCGACCATATGGGGGATATAACATCTGGGGGGTATGGAATACCCCGCAGGGAGAGGGGGGTTCGGGAGTCCTCCCCCAGGAAAATTTTAAAAATTAAGATGCACAATAATGAGTTTTAAGCTTCCCACGCTTTATACTTGTATTAATTAATTTATAAGCAGACTTAAAAAAATTGTACAATTTTCCTTTTTTTAATCAATGGGAGGGTTCAAACCCCCAAATCCCCCCCCCCCCTCGTTACTCCTCTGGCAGTGAACAAGCACAAGCTTAGTGACAGTTAGAATGAGGTTTGAGGGAAATTCTATGTTTGCAACTTAATTTCCTTTTGTGTCAGGTTTGGTTAGGCTGGCCAAGGTGAGTTTAGTTTAGTGACATGATGTGGACATCATCAGATTACCTACACTGTTTTATGATGAGATCAATTCTGCTCACCGTTCCCCCTGTCATGACCACCTGCCGTAACAAGTAGGCCTACACATTGTCTTTTTAGGTTATGTTAAGTGCTTGCTCCTTCATGACTTTTCTTTATTTCCCAAATTTTTAAGAATAAACTTAGTGTATAAGAATTCTATAGGTTCCAAAGAACTTCACAATGAAATATGGCTGTTTTTTGTTTCTAAACGAACATAGGCCTATATCATGTAGAGTGCCAGACAATCCCCTAAATAGCAATATAACCTAGAACCGAGTGTTCTAAGCGAGAGTAACTTTTAAGTGTGGCATGGCCACTGGCAGCAAATTCCCTATGTTCTCAACTCTATTTTATTCTGTTAACTTTGGGTATTGCTGCTTTACTTGAGCAGTGGGTAGAAAGGCTGGTCAAGCTGGCAAATTTGATATTTTCACCTCCAAAAGATGGATCTTTAACTTAGTCAAATAGGTAGACCGTCATCGTCCATCGATGTGTTGATGCAATAGGGAGTGTTGGGTCTACAGAAACCTTGTTACAAAAGCCTCCTGAGTCAAGGGTTGTCGAATGCATCCTGAAAAAGTAAACTTTTCCTGAAATTTAGCACATGGAAAAGAGTTTTGCTCAATTTCCAACAAATCATCAAACGTCCTGAATAATGTGACATCTGTGACCCGTATTCTTGCATTTTTGTCCCCCCCCCCATTCCGAGAAAAACTCGCTGTCTGTTACAATAATTGGGGTTGTGAATGAATTGAATTTTTCAAGAGAGGAATGACCAAAATTTTCTTCTTTTAATGTGAAAGACATTTTAGGAGAAATAGATAACCCAGCCTTATTAAGACTTTTGAACAAGAAGGGGAAAAAAAATTGCTATATGACTAGTCTCGATTACTTACAAAAGTGGTTACATTCTTTTTCTGATCTCAGGTGTTTCAATTGGTTGCTCTTGAAGGAAGGTACCAACTTGGGGTGCCCATATAGAAGGTACTGTGAAATACTTACTGAAGCATGGTTATAAAGTTTATGACTAATCAATGTGTTCAGTGATCATTGTAAAAGAAAAACTGAATGAGCCTGACTCCAATTGTGTTTTCATGCAAAAACTAGCTATTGACAAATTGGTGGAATCTTTTAGTTCTTGTAAGAATAGTGAACAATATTCAGAACTATTTAAGATTTCCCAGTTATATTACTTTTTGCCTGCTCATAATGCATCTGTGGAAATAATTGCCTCCATGATGAATTCTCAATGGTCAGATGACAGGAATCGGTGAAAAATTCAATCCGTTGGAGCAATCCTGATATAAAAATTAAGTAATGAATTACAATAGAGTCCTGAATTCTTGTCTCATCCATATGGCAACCCTACTTGTGTTCTCATTTAAAAAATAATCTTATTTTATTTTTTACCCTACCATAGTACCACAAGATTTAAGAAGCCAGTCTCATTAGCTGTGGTAGCTTGGAGCCATGGCGAAGGAGGCTATGGGTTTCAGTCCCACCTCGGGCATGGGTGTTTGTGTGTAACTTAATAAGGAGAAAAGGAAAACCAAGGAAAAGAAAACTGTAAACAAGATAAATAATTCAGGAAAATTAGAATATGGCCGGCTGAATTAAAAAATTGCAATACACTATACTTACTACATAGCGAATATAAAATGTGTTTGTATAAACTGTTTAAGTTATATGGTCAAACAAGTTTTTAACTTCCACAGTGGAATAAAAATGAGGAAATTAATAATAAATTAATGATCTCGCACAAAATCTGAGCCGATGACAACCATTACTCGCTAGAAAGAGACATGCTATTGTGCAAGAGAGAGAGAGATAGTTTGGCCTTCACAAATAGAAAGGGAGGTACTGTTAGTAGTGTGCCTTGTAGCCATCGGTTGAGTGATGTCACATCGAGCGCGTCATTTGCAGTGACAAAGGCAATCGGCAGAAATCGGTTTGGATTTCAGTTCGGTGATACCATACCTGCTAAAGTGATAAAAGTTCATTTGATACATTTAATTGGGAGTGTAAATTACTTAATGTTAAAAATATTCCTTGGGCTCACATAAATATCTATGATATCTTTTTGAATGTGACTAGAATTTTGTCACATTCATTAGTGTTAACAGTTCTGACTGAACTACTTCCTCAAAATCAAAATACTGTACCAAAATAGGAAACATTTTGTTTATTAATTATGGCTAATAACATCTGTGCTGACGATTGGCCGTTTTTGCATCATTTCCCCATATATTTGTAAAGAAGAGTTTTGTGTGTGTGATTGTCCTTTATACAAATCTACAGTTTTATTCCGATTTCTATGAATTTTTGCACACTTAGCCTTCAAAAAATTTAGGAAAAGCACTGTATGTAGATGTAGATACATTTCGTTAAAAAAAAAAAAATTGCGCCCACATTTAACACCCTTAGTATATGTCACATAATGTATACGGTTATTATGCAGGGACAAATGATTGTGCATAATGATATGCATTGCTCGAGAAAGAATGTTATGATTCATTGCTTACGTTTAAGTAAAATCGGCAAATCTTATCACTGATGCTGAGTTTGTAACTGTAATAATACTCATTAAGGCAAAAATGCTTATAACTTATATTTGCATATATAAGGAAGAATGTTTGTCTGAAAATATAAAATGATGTTGACTTTCATGACTGGTGTACATATGTTTTTAAAAACATAGTATAGTGCTTCACTGTTAAAAAGTTCCACCAAGATACTGTTTATTAATTGGTGTACATATGTTTAAGATTTTCTGAGCTATGTGCCCATGATCCTTGGGATGATGGTTCGTACGTTTTGCCCACATCTCTGGCCAGCATCATCAACGGTGAGATCTTTGGTGATGTTCACTGGCAGAAGTCTCGGCAGCGGCTGATGCTGAAGATTTAGTTTGGTGTGAATTTATAGTCAGGTGGCTATGCAGAATTGCATCATCCTTCATCGGCAGTCAGCAGTCTTGGTGGTAGGACGTGTCTTGGTAGTGCTCCGCTTGTATTCACCAGTGTAAAGTATGGGTGGAAATGATAATGGCGGTAATGTACCGGGAACTGCAACATCCTTGATTTGCAAAAGATGTAAATCGAAGGTTGTAACAGGTTTAAAGTGTTGTGACTGTAATAATAATTTTCATGCAAGTTGTGCTAAACGTACGAATAATGTTAAAATACTGGTTGAAAATACCGTTAAGTGCTGTGATAGTGAGTATGTTCCTACAGATGTTGATTCAGCTTTCTTTGATGCCTTATGTGACATCTCTGGCACAGAAAACAAAGTAGACATATGTATTGTAAATTACATAATTTAACAGAAAGACTGTATAATTAGTGAATTGCACGAAAAGGTTGAAATTCTTACCAAGCAGTTGGACTGGTTTTTGAAAAAGTGTCATTTAGCCGATATGACTCTTCAGAATGATAAAAATTTTATAAGTGCGGTGCAGAATCAAGAGATTGAAGACAGAGTACAGATTGTCCCTCTGACCACTTATGATGTCAAACAAAAGGACAGAAATAGTAATATAATTTCTGAAGACAAAAATGTAAACATAAGAGAGAAAGTAAATAAGAGCATGCAAGTTCAGTCAACAAATCAAAGTTCAAGTTCACAGATGACAGACTCTGATCAACCAGGTCCATCCTGGACTGAAGTAGTTCGTAAAAAACCACAAAGAAGAATTATTGTTACTGGCAATAAACCTAACAGTGAAGGAAATGTCAACACTCTGAAAGGGGTTCCGAAATTTGTTCCCTTACATGTCTTTAGACTTGATCCAGAAACTACAGTGGACAATGTGAAACAGTTCTTAAAACCTTCTTTCCCAGAAGTTACTGTTGAGCAGTTAACATCTCGTCGTCCAGAAGAATATTCATCCTTCAAGATGAAGGTATATGAGGAACATGAAAATTTGGTAATGAATTCAAATGTGTGGCCACCAAATGCGCAAGTGCGACGTTTTCTATATCCACGAAACAAAGATCAGTTGAAACAAAATCAGTAACTAGGAGAGCTAAATGTAATAACTATAGCAGTTGTTCAGATGATTTTAACTTTCTTTTTTTAAATATCCAATCTCTGAAGCACAAATCTGTCATTCTGGAAAATTACTTTGATGAACATAATTTTCACTTTCTATGCCTAACAGAACACTGGTTAAGAGGTTCAGATATTGAGTACATTAATATCAGTGGGTACAATTTAGTTGACTATTACCAGAGAACGGAACATGAACATGGAGGATCGGTAATTTATGCATCCAATAATCTTTCTTGTGAGAAAATTGACATTAGTGACTTAAATCAAGATTTTGATTTTGAATGTGCAGCAGCTGTTCTTGTGCAATATAAAGTAATTGTTATTTGTATATACCATGCGCCTCGAGGTAATCCAACTATTTTTCTTAAGAAACTGAATGAACTTATTATAAAAATGTCTCAATGGTCGGCATACAGAGTAGTAATTGGTGGAGATTTCAACTCAAATTTCGAAGCTATAAATAATGGAAAAAAGACAGTTCTAGAACTTATGAACTTATTAAAAGAATATGATTATTATTTCTGTAACTTTGAACCCACTAAAGGTTCATCGTGTTTAGATAATGTATTCACCAATGTATGTAGAGACAGCTTCGACATTAGTGTAATAGATTTTCCATTTTCGGACCATTCAGGTTTAAAGATTGTTATTAAACATTGTTATAAATGAAAATTTAAAAGCTTCAGTGACGGTGAGAAATGTTACTCAAAATGGAATTGAATATTTTTGTGATATTTTATCTGAAATGAACTGGATGATTATTTTATTTGATAACTCTTTAGATGTAACTTCCTGTTTATAATACATTTTTTAATACTTTGTTGAATGTTTTCAATCACTGTTTTAGTTTTAAGACATTTAGCTGCTTAAAACGTAAGACAAAACAGAATGTTTGGTATACTGAGGAGCTGAAAATTTTAAAACGAAAAGTAATGGCACTTCACCTCATTTACAAAAGCACTAGTTCATGTGAAATAAAGAAGGAATTAGACAATGTACAAAGCCATTATAAAACTAAAGTGTACCAGGCAAAATGAGACTATTTTTCAAAGCAAATTGAGAACTCAAACAATAAATGTAAAACTGCCTGGTCAATAATCAGACAGTTTTCTGATATAAATAAGTGTAATTCAAAAACAAGTATTTCCCCATGCGAATTTAATGAGTTCTTTGTGAAGTCAGTAAATGATATAAAACTAAACATTGGTGAGACTAATACTAATCCACTTGTTTTATTAAATAATTTTAAAATTGATAAACAAAGATTTGTTTGGAGGAATGTAAGTTGTGATGATCTGTTGAATGTAGTTAATAACATGAAGAATAGCAAGACCAAAGATATTTATGATATGTCAAACTATTTTATTAAGAAGGTTATACATGTTATATTGGTTCCACTCACATATATTATAAATCTTTCACTTGCTGAAGGTGTTTTTGTAGATCAATTAAAATTATCAAAAGTCTGTCCAATTTATAAGAAAGGTGACCAAAAGAATCCTGGAAATTATAGACCGATATCTATCATCCCCGTAATTTCTAAGATCTTTGAATATATAATTCATATGCAGGTATATGAATATTTTGAAATAAATACCTATTTTGATATAAATCAATTTGGTTTCAGGAAGGGGAAATCAACCATTCATGCAATTGATATGTTACTAAGTGAAATTACAGAAGTCTTAGAAAACAAACTTTCATCTAAAGTTTCCTTCTGTGACTTAAGTAAAGCTTTTGATCTGGTTGATCATAATTTGATTTTAAACAAACTTATGTATTACGGCATTCAAGGTAATGAGTTACAGCTTTTTAGGTCTTACTTAAGTTTCAGACGACAGAGAGTATATGTTAATGGTGAATGGTCGGATGATATGTTTTTGAATTATGGGGTGCCTCAGGGATCTGAGTTAGGACCCCTATTATTCCTAATTATGGTAAATGATCTTCCGTGTAATATGTTGTCGCAATCTATAATGTATGCTGATGACACCACATTTCTCTGTAAACATGACGATCTGAACTTACTTAATGAATTTAGCAATTTGACTTGTTTGACAGCATCTGAGTGGTTCAATGCAAATGCCTTTCTACTCAATGAACAAAAAACAAAACACATGATTTTTAGTAATAAGAAAAGTTGTAAAGATTTAAATTTCATGGAACCAGTAAGATTTTTAGGAATTGTGTTGGATTGCAACTTAACATGGACAAAACATGTTGATCATATTAGTTCAAAATTGTCGAGGGTTTTATTTTTATTACGTAATCTGAATAATTTTATCACTCCTTCATATGCTAGATGTGCATATTTTTCTTTTTTTCAGTCAGTATTCAGATATGGACTTTTATTTTGGGTAATTGCAGTAGAGTTTCTGATATTTTAATATTGCAGAAGAAAGCAATTCGTATTTAATCACATGCTGGCTTTTTAGATCATTGTAGGCCTCTGTTTATTAAATTAGAAATTTTAACTGTAATTAACTTGTACATAGCCTATTTGATGTTTTAGTATACACTTTAAATCGTTTAGATAACTACAATTTGGTTTCTTATACTCATGGACATAAGCCACGTCAAAATGATAATATTATGATACCCTATTGCAGGTTAAATAGTACACACAAAAGTTATAAAGTCATTGGCATGAAAATATATAATAAAATCCCGAAGAGGTACTATGACTTGCCAGTTGAGAGACTTAAACATAAATCTTATCTCTGGTTACTATGCAATCCATTTTATTCACTTGACGAATTCTTTAATAAGCCTGATTCTGATATTTTATTTTAATATGTGTCTATGTGTGAGTATGTGTATGTATTAACAAAATATTGTCGAAGCCGATTGTAAATATGATTAAAGGCCAATAAATATTGTATTGTATTGTATAGCTGATTGACTAGTGGATCAGTCTCTTCTACCTGGCTCTCTCTTTCGGTATCGTTTGCTTGGTCGGTAAGGTTG
Organism: Ectobius pallidus; assembly: GCA_964059195.1. Taxonomy (NCBI): domain Eukaryota; kingdom Metazoa; phylum Arthropoda; class Insecta; order Blattodea; family Ectobiidae; genus Ectobius; species Ectobius pallidus. Next base: position 88,776,773 of record CAXKWD010000008.1, read on the forward strand.
TTATGTCTGTGGTTTTTGTAGCTCAGGTCTTGTTTAGTTTTAGTCCTTCCTTTCTGTTGAAATTATTTTTGAGTTTATAGATTTCTATTGCCTCCTGCTGTAGTCAAGCATAGTAATGCTTTGTCGTCACCAAAAATGTAGTTCCACTGAAGTCTATATCATGTTCCATGGCTGTGGTAAGGTATATGGCTCCACAAGAGCACATTTTCCTGTAAATACTGGCAGAAAACAAAGATTTTCTTGTGTCCCTGTGTCTTGTATCTTGTCTGAAAAGTCTGTCTGTTTATTGTTAAAAGCTACAGTTTTATTCTGAGCTTGATTCCATTGCAAATTACATCAAATTATTTTGTGAATGTCAGGTATGTTATTTACTTTAAGGGAAAATGCATCTATATAAAAACATACAGAAATAGTTTGCCAGCCAATCTGTTTATTATACAGTTCTGCAGTTTTATTCTGGGAGTAGCTGTGGCACAGTTGGTTGAGATGCAGAGTTACAAACTGGAAGGTCACGGGTTTGATCTCTAATTTTGGGGTTTTTCAATTGGCGTAGTTCTGATACTGAGGTCAACTCAGCCTCTAACAGAAATGAATACCAGGAGAAATCCTGGTTGAAAAAGCAGCCATTGCATTGTACGGGCAAGCTGAGAGCAAGCGGACTGTACACAAGATTCATAGGACGTAGCACTTCTTGAGATAGAGACTTAAACTATAAATAGATAAGCCAAACTTGCCCAATACATTTTAGATAGATTTCTCTGGTATGTAACAATTTATTGTCACAAACAACAATACATAAATCATGCTCAGTTTATAAATTCTGGATTCCTTGGACGTATATAATATTATTATTCATAAACACTGATGAAATTGTAGATATCACAATGTTTAATACAAATTCCTTAGTTAAAGGTCATAAATATCTTTGAGATGGCTTAATCAGTTCGATCAAAACCACACGTATATTAGTTCAATGATGAACTTACGTCCAAATTGTTCTTCAAATAAATTAAGTAGTAAATGACGTACCTTTGAATTAATTAAATACCACCTTTTGATAGTTGTTAAAGATGTTAGCTTGAGATCTTGCGACGCCAACACCAAAAGGAAGAAGACTCGATGAATCACACGATGGGTGATAATAGTATTTAGATCGTTAGTAGTCTTCAGAATCAATAAGGCATATGAAACCTTAATGTGAATCGAAGAGCTGATTGCTTCAGCTATTGAAAGTGAACCACCAGATCTATCTGATAGGTAAAGATAGGCATTGATAAGCCAAGAAGAAAACTCATGTCTTTATGAGTAGTAGTTGAATTGATTATGAAGAAGAATAGGCATTTAAAGCCTAGAAGAACTAATGTCTTAATGAGACACAGTTGACTTGAATTGATGAAGAAAAAGAATGAAGCTAAAGTAAGCCTTATTGGCTATCAAAACAATATGACAAAATATCCAGTCTCTGATTGGATACAAGACACAAAAAGAATATAATTTTGATATTACAATACCCATAAATAAAAAATATTTGAAATTCATTTGTTCAATTATAAATAAAAAACAAGATAGCAAGCAAGGCCTGCTAAAAACGAATTACAGAAGCATGACCTACTACGAACTAAAACATAACGGAACAGCATTAAATCTGACAACCCTACCATCTTCATGTTCCGAATGTGTCAAAATCTGGGATCCTCAACCTCCTGAAACCATAGGAGCTCATATAGGGATCACTTTACTTTTTTACACTTTTAATCCATTCTTGATGAAATTTTGTGCACATACCCTTCAGGCCCTTCTCCCTTTATTACCGCTCATGAAGTTTCCCCTTTTCTTTTTAGAATTACTGAAATGCCACCAAAGAAAAGAAAGAGTATTGGTCATACAAACCCAGCAGCCAAAAGATGGAAATCTAATTAAGGACCTAGAGTTTAAAAATTGGAAGTAGATTACTCCATCATTCGAAGCACAAGCAAAATACAAAATCTGTGTGATGCCAGGTCTTTTAAACTAGTTTTTTTTTTTTAAATATAAGGACATTAAAGAGAAAAATTTAATTCGTAGTAAGAGTATTGTTACCTGGCAGCAATTTAAATTGGCCAAATTGTTCAAAAAATAGAACTGTAGATTTTGTCTTTCAGCCTGGACATGTTCTTACACACACACATACACAGATTTTCATGAAATCTATGACTTTGCAATCCTTCATACAACAGCTGTGTATAATCCTCCTAATAAGGGTAGAACAGCATAATTTATATGGTTATTTACCCATTTATAAGAAAATAATGAATTTAGCCCAGAGGTGAAGTTCCTAAAGTGAAACTGGTAGCCATTTATAGAAATGACACGCTATGTAAACAACAAATATTTAACAATTTTATTCATCTTTGAACAATACGGTAATTTAAGCAAGCAGAGAGTATAGAATAACTTTCAACAACATATTAAGTTAAGTAAGCAAACTTTGTGGTGACTTGTCCTTTAGAAAATAACTGTTTTAAACTGTGGAAGACTGGTAAAATTAACAATATGCAATGTATTAAAAATGACACATGAATAATGGCATCCATCTCTCCTCACAGAAGAATGCAATACTAAAGCATATAAAAAAAATACGGAAATAAGTTAGACACAAAATAATATAATAACAAGCAAAAAAAAAAATAGAATAAACAAGAAATTGGTGGGTCATAAATTAATTTAAATTAAACATAATAATTAGACTGAAACCAAGACTTCATGGGAATAAAGCAGGCCCACCAGGAAAATTTCAAAGTTGACTTAACGTCTCTGCAAACTTGTTGAGAGATGAAGCTGGAGTTGCAACGGTTATATCAACATGCTCCTCAGTCAAGCGATTCTTTTAACCGATTACGATGCTGAAGCAAATGCCCTGACCCCCTCTGTGCATTCAGGAGTATTTAGAAATCAAAGACAATGGGCATGATATCATAAGACGTCAGAAAGAAAAAGAAAATAATCAAAACAAATGAAATAAAAGTTAGGCTGTGAGAAGAGGTGTATGCTGAAATAACAAAAAAAAATCCTGAAATAAATGAAAAGGGAGGGTGCTATAATTATAAGTGACACAGTATATAGGCCTAGCAATCTTATTACATTTTATAACATTTATATATTACGATATTGTAGCACAAATTCTGCATAAGAAAATAATTTAAAATAGAAATAAACCATTACAGTATTTAGGACTGATGCATGTTATGTTTTATTATGATGTCCACCGTAGGGGTTACAATTACGAGTCAGTCATGATGTGAATAATGAATATTCATTTGCTACTAATTTAGTTATTCCTGACATTTCAGAAACTCGAATTACACTATGGCTGTATGCAGGTTATTCACCTTCCATATTAAATTTAGCTATGAAACATAACAGGTGATCTCCTGTTGTCTTGTCAAGGACGTAATGTTTATAGATATTTTCCTCCATCTGTAAACATAAAGCACAATAATTAATATGAAGTGCATTAATACAAAATTCGGAATTACTTGGTGTTAATATTTTTTTGTCTTTTTATTCTGGTCTTATGCTAAAATTTACTCACAACACATAGGCTACACTATAAAAAATTGGATTTGTTTATTAGTCACATATACAAAGAACTTAAAGTGTAGATAAAGGATCACACATCAAGAATCTTTTTCTAAATTCTCACCAAATCTTCAGTCATATCTAGACAGATCATGCACTTTAAACTTTCGGCAGGCGCACTGTTGTAAAAAGTACAACAGCAGCAGTTTTTGTGCATTATTGATGCCTTAACTTTGAGCTATTGCACCAACCCCATAATTTATTCCATTATTGATGATAACTCAACAATGTTACTATGTCTCCAGTTTCCTTGCTTAGCTTTTTCGGTTGATTTTCTTAACTTTAAGTGACCAGGTGTTGAATGTTGTAAAAAATACAAAGCGTGCCTGCTCTTGTCACAAATGAATGATTAGTTCAAGTAGCCTATAAGCAAAAAAAAATATGTCTTCATGAAGTTGCCTCTGACTTTGTGACAAAAACTAATATTTGTGAAATATTTCAGCAATGTTCAAGAATGTGAAAAATATAGCCAATGGCCATCATCTTGTTATCCTGCAAATGAAGTAAGAGGCACACATTTTATCTCCAACGTTAACTCCATTATTTGTCATTTTGTCCTCAATGTAGTCACAAGAAGTTAGCAGGTCTTATGAAGGGTCTAAAGTGCAACTCTAATGACTCTCAGCTGATCTCAAAGTATTTCTTATGCAGTTCTGAGCTGAATCATCAACTTCTGAAGATCAGATCCTTGAACCTCCAGCAAAGGCACATGGGACCTGTAACTCTGTGATGGTCAAAAAAATTAATTCACTTCAATTAAATGCGATGGATGTCAAAACTGCTTGTAAAAAGCACATTGAAATACAAATTTGTTAAAGCAGCTATGAAAGAGAACGTTTCAGAATACCTGGACAAAATGGTATCATGAACAACTAAAAGAGCTGACATTTTTGTTATAGCATGTGATAACAATGAACATGTAGGCCTACTTTTTTCTTCAATATATTAACCAATTTGTATAGCACAGGCTTGTTATTATATTAAAATGTCCATGTTGTATATTTTACAATGTGTGCCTGCTCATATGCCGGAAGGTTAATGAAGATCTAGGAAGCTGAAATTCATTGTTTTTTCTATTAAGTATTCCAAAAACTGACAATTATCCATTCACAGATATTTTTGTAGCAAATTTTTAAGTTTATTTTTAAGAGTTTTTATTGTCTTAAGAATCATGAAGGGTGTTGAGCCTTTTCCCTGCAGGCCTCCTTTAAATAATTGGAGCATCAATTCAAAATGTGGTTAGTCCATCTTTGATCGTAATTTATTTGAAGTGGACTCACACTTTCTTGAGGTGTTCTGTATGATACTACAAAAATTTTCATTGCAAATTGTAACCTTTCGCTGCTTAAATTGAGCTTAAAATATGGGTTTCAATTCAAAACACGAACAGTTCAGCATCCAGTTTGCAACAAAACGTGATGTATCCATCTTTTAGATGCAACCACTTGCAATATATCTATTGTCTTTTGTTGAATGTGTTCTTCTGATTGAAAAATCCAGGACCCAGACGTCGAAAGAGACGTTATATTAGTGTTCAATATTAAAGACACAAGAATAATATACATAGATCACAACTCACTGCATGGTATAAAGTAATTTACTTTTTTTTTGCTTTGGTATATCCCTTTGCTTCAATCTCCAACATGTGCAACCTTTGCCCTATGGATCTCCATGGCCCATACAGGGATCACTTTACGTTTTACCTTTACCAGGGCAAAATAGCAATGCTCATGTGGTTCATGCCCTTTTATTCTGGCTTTAAAATATCTTCAGATTTAATGAAGGAGGTTGTTGTGTCTTTATGACACACACCGCAATAGAACTATTTTATCTGGAAAGAAGCATTGTCTCTTAAAGTAGTTGCTTCTTACTTAATGCCGAGTCACTAACAACAGCACACATGACTAACTAACAGAACACATGACTAACATGAAGAAGAACACAGACAAGAATAAAATCCATAGAGTACACGAAATAGTGGCCGCTACCCAAGAGCATAAACTAAGATATATTAATGATGGTTTCACAGGCTATAAGCCGAGTAAAAGGATATATTGCATCCAAGCTTTCGGTCACTGACATCTCTGTGGCCTTTCTCAGGGAAATGAGTGTAGAATAAGGGAAGAGAGAGCCTCAAGTCTTACGTAAGATATACTACTGTGTTGCAAGGGCATTCTTTTTTGCCTGCAGACATACATGATGTTTGGCACATTTAACATGCTTTTTGCGATAATTTCAAAACAGAACAAGATATGTCTGCAACTTTAGAAACTTTCATCATCAATTAAACAAAAATGATTTTGCACACCGAGTTCTTTTAACTCTATTTTATTACTTATTCTAAACACATAAAGAATTTGTAAGTTTATTTGACGGTTTGGCCGCAAACAATTTTTTGTCCTACTTGAAAAAATGATTTAAGGACTATTTGTGTTTTGAATTGATGCTCCTCAAATACAGGGTGTGACAGAAAGAACGCCCCGATTACAGAAGGCAAATATATCCAAACTCAATAAAATATTTAAAAACTTATGCAATTCTTTGAAAGTACACATGATGCCATTTACATCAACGTGCTTTGAAGAGAACATCATTCAAGTGGCGGACTCCATTGTTTACACACTGATTGAGCCTCTCTCGGTAGTTGTCCAGACTCTCATTGTCATTTCAGGCGGAATAGCAAATTCCTGTTGGATTGCCTCCTTAAGAGCTTCCAAAGTTTGGGGACGATGTTGGTACTCCTTGGCTTTTAGATGTCCCGTCTTTGGAGCCCGAAATGTACGCGAAAGGCATGCTGCATTCTTGTGCTGCGTTGCTGTCAGCGACTCGCCATTTTGAATAAACTGCTCTACGGCATAAGCGCGATGAACTCCTGACCAAGCCATGGTCTAAACTAAAATGGCACCTAAGTTGCTGTTCGGCAATATTCATCCGGCCCCTCTACCCCCACCCACCACGTAGATATCTATCTCCCAAATCGGTTCATTCTTTCTGCCGCACTATGTACAACCCAAAAAATCTTAAAAGCAGAGAGTAAAATTGATGTTAGAACTTCACCAGTAGCAGTCTGACAACTTGAGCTTAAAGCTAGGACAGAAACATATTTATTATGTAATTTTTTCACTATTGTTTGTGTTTCATAGTATTTTAACTCAATTTTTTGCTTATGGCTAAGCATACCAAGTGCTGCTATAAGTTATTTTTAATGGTGGTAGTGTACGGCTTGTAACATAGGAGTTCTTTTACATTCCTGTAAACTACAACATTTTCCTGTCCACGGTTCGAATTAACGGGGAGGGGGGGGAGGGAATGGAGTGATTTCCATATCTTCTCAAAAAACTTCCCCTGCTCGTCAAATAAAAATTCCTTCCTTGCCAGGAATATATTTTTCTGCATTATGTACACTTCAGTTTACAATTCCAATTCAATTACCAGAGACATATTTATGTTTCTTCATAATGCCATTTTTTAATGTAGTGGTAGCAGAATGCATAGCAACAAAATTTATCTGGCACGCATTTGACATGCACAGAAGTGCAACAATGAACATAATGTTTATATTGCTGTTTTGTGCTGGTTTCTTTTTGCAACAATACAGGTAAAGAATGTTTGCCATAACAATGAGTGCAATAGAGATTGGTGTTCCGTGGTGGTCTGTCAGGTATGTCTTTTGCAGAGATTGGATGTTCTGGTTAATAACATGGATAATTTATTAATAAAAAGCATAAAGTAACAGCATATGAAATGTCAGGTGATGGGGCTATGTCTTCTACTGAACAGTCAATAGTTCCAATATGGCAAGGACATATATCAGTGAAGTATTAGACCAGGCTGTACTGTCGCATGAGTGTGCAAAACCTTTCGGACACAGTTTTTTTGTTATTATTCTTAATTATGACACCTTACAGTATGTAGAAATGCAGGTTACCACTAAATATCTTGAGCTTATCTTGAGCCGCCATTCAAGATGGCGGATGAGCCACGTCATGTTTACGCCACTATCTCCATGATCCCTGGTCCAATCTTTTTGTTAATTTTTTAAATAAATGGACATTAAAATTATGACCAAAAATATTCTTACACATTTTTTGATATCTTCTACTCATTGCAAGTTACTTAAGTGCGAAGTATTTTGTAGTATTCATTAAAAGGGTATAGGCCCTACTGAAAAATAAAACTATTTACAATTGGTTTAACAACTTTTTAATCTATTAGCCTATCTACATTCCTAGTACATACATATATTTTTTACTCAGTTTTTAACATAAAATACATTTTTGCAGTCCTCAGCAATACACACACATAATGGTATACAGTTCATTTGATTCTTCTTACAGGAGCAACTAGTTGCTGTGCAGCGAGACCTGCAATTGCACAGTGGTACTATGTAATCAGGCACTGCCTTTTTTGTAACATACTTTGGTAGAAGCTCATTGGAATTTTTTCATAACCCAATTCCGTCAAGTCTAGTGGCTCGTACAAGGGGTTGAAATCGTACTTCCATATGTATGTTTGTTGATGTAAAGAATGTTGATGTAAAGCATCTGAAGTGCATGGAATTCTGTCTAATGACAAACCAAGTCCTACAGTTTGAGATATGTATGTATAACGTGCTTCATCCACTGTTAACCCTGGTTTATTTATTAGTTTTAAATATAGTTGTTCCAAAGCTGTCGACTGTGAGTGTGTGAATGAGTGAGAAGTAGTCCATTTCCCAGTGACTTCATGACTTCTTATGCGTAAATTTCTTATGCTAAATTTCATGCAAGACCTTCTACATACCTTGCAACATAGGTTTTGGTATTGTATGCCTGTGCCTGCCTATAGAAAACAATCAACGGATCAATCAAGTTTGCACTCCTGAATCTTGACAGCAGCTGTTCTAAGTGACTTGATAGAATCCGGACCCTGAGTTATATATTTCTGTTTAGTGTATACTTAAAGTACTAAGCATGTATCAAATAATTAAAACCACAAAAATGAATACAATACATCACTATTTGTGTCATTGTAAGTGAAATAGCCAATGGCGATTCAATCAATATGTTGTGATGATGGTTCTGCATGCAGTCATTACCAACACTTTTTGTTAGATCAGCTATTTTATTATTTAGAGTAAACTCTTTGGTGCCAGTAATAATATCTAGCATTAATCAAATTGTAAACTGAGCCTATCTATTATATGAGATTTATAATCCTTCACCACATGTAAAATTGTACATTGATTTCGTATCTCCTTCTGCTCTTATGGAGGTTATATACTAATTGCTGTGTTCAATAACTGTTTTTGATCAAAGAAGCTGCAGGTATGAAGATATTTCAATTTCAGTCCTTGTGAATTTACTTAAAAAAGGTATATTCCTACATAGGTGCGATAAAATTAAAGTGATAAAAATAAAATGATAAAATTATGACAGTAGACACTTGTGATTGATTGAAACTACACATATACTTTTGGTCACTGATTCATGAGCAAAACAGTCAGGAAAATCACTACCATAGAAAAAAGTATCAATATATATGCCTTAAATGCTTTAGAGCAGTGGTTCCCAATCTTTTTCAGCTGGTGACCCACCTTTCCTTATCGGAATACCTCCATGGTCCATCGGTCCATGGTGGAGTAAAGAACCTTATTTGTATCGTATCCCTTCCTTAGGAATATATAATTTACCATCAAATATTGCAAATATGTGTAAGCTTATATAAATGCTTTTTTGAAGATACAGATTGATTATTGATAAACAATTTGTGTTCTGATTTGAAAATGGTTGACAAAATAGCAAAACAGTTATTTATTTAACAATATATAGGCTATATATGTTTGCAGTATATGCAACAAGTGGTTTCATACTCACTAACAAGTGTTCCTAGGTGAAGATAAAAACTACAATTATAAAAGTACACAAAGACCATTTTTACTATATTAATGAGATTTTTGGTACTGCTTTGATTGAACTAACACGTCAATGTCAGGATTGAATGAAGATGTTTTTAATCTCAAGTCACTTTCAACATTGAGTCGATTTCTGTATTTGTTTTTAGGAAAACCAAAGTTGAAAAAGTACGTTCACATAAATATGTAGTGATGAATACCATGAGAAACCTCAATGCAGTTACAGATATTGTTGGATATTCTGTCCTCGTTTCCATCCAAAATGTTGTTAAATCTTTCTCCTTATAGACTGGCTTCATCATGGAATCACAAGACAGTGCAATGAGTTCATTTGATTTGTTTCAATTTTTCTATCATTTCTGATGGTTTATTTTATGGTTTCTGGTAGTTTTAGGATCGAGTCGCGACCCACCTGTAACCCTTCTGCGACCCACTGGTTGGGAACCGCTGCTTTAGAGAATCTCAGAAATTTAAAAAGACTTTCTTTCAGCTTGCCTTTTCAAACTTTTCCTTCAACCTCCATTCTTGCATTATGACACTCAAAACGCAGTATAACACAGTGATTTTCATCCCACTGGGAAGTTGTCTTTACACATGGAATGTTCTTTAAAAATCTAGAATAATTTTCATATTCTTAAATAAGGAATAAACTAATCGTCATAAAATATAGAACTCATACTTCTGAAATTCCCTAGGTAAAATGTTGTGTAGCACAGTCACTTAAACATTCATCGGTCTTTTCAATTTAACATTTTTTTTATTATTCTGTGAAAACATCACCCTTTAGTATTGATTAATAAAGACTGTAAAGAATGTAGGTACAACTTACAGTAAGGGCGATGTCTATTAAATGTTCATAGCCAACTATGACTCCTGGCTTTAGAGGACAGGAAGTGTTAAAAAATCCATCAATACACAAATCATCCTCTAGTGCCACAGGAGGAACTGTTGTCCCATATGCTGTGAATACCACCTCAGCTCTAGCATTTACTACCTCATGGTCTGAAACAAAACGATAGTCATGATAAAGATAATGATAATGTAATGATCATCAATTACTGGTAGTGAAAATTAATTATAAATATAATAATTAAGAAATGGTGAAGTTAAATTCAAATTTTGCCAATAGTATTTGCAACTACAGGGTTCACACCTTCAGCCTTACAAAATAACATCAAAACCTAAGCGTAGGATTCAAATTTTTATCTCAAACTGTGGTATGTGTTCCCTTGGGGATATGCACATAATATTTAGGAGGTATGTGAGTGTCTTTCAAGATAGAAAAAACATAAGCATACTTAACACAGAAAATGTAGGCCCTAGCTTAAATATTTTCCCATCCTACCTTTAGAGTAAGAAGATATTTGGCATTCTATATGCCTTTGTAACTCAGCCAGTGTAGATTGCAAGAAGTGCATTGGAGTTTGGACACGCAAAGACTGGCAATTAAAGCGGTGTGGCTTCCCAGATCAAAAAGGTTGCACTACAGGCAAAATTCGTTCACTTAGTCTTCATGGGAAGCTCTATTTGCCAAAAAAAAGTCCAAACAATATGAAAATAATATTAGCAGATGAAGTAAAGACCGTTAATTTCATAAAATAAAAAAATCAGCAGGAAATTATCTTGCTCATTTGTATGAATTGAGACAAGAAATATAAGTTTTTCCATCTGAGAAGAAGTACCGGTATGAACTGAGCGAGAGATTTACAGATGAGCATTGGCTGAGAAGACTACCTTTCTTCGCTGACATCTTTCAGTGGCTGTATGAACTGAATAAAGGTCTGCTGACCAAAGACACAACACTCTTTATGGTTCATCTACATAATAAGAGGAAGAGTTTGTCTGTTTGTTTGTGTGTATTTCTGTCTGTGCGCATTACCTAGCCAAATCTACTGGATGCAGAGATCTGAGATCTGAAATTTTTAACATAGATGGACTGAGGTGACCGAACGCGCCTCTCAGCTGGATTTTCAAATTTTTCTTTCGTTTGCGAGTTATGAATGAGAAACTGTCTGAAAACGTGAATTTTTTGTGCTATCAAAGCATCAGTTTTTGCTATTACATTTCAATTGTAAAATTACGAGGGGATGCTGAAAAGTAATGCCTCCGATTTTTTTTCCGGGAACACCTTAAAGCTTTTGACATAAACCAAACTGTATTACAATACTACATCTTCATTCTCCATTTCTACATATTTATTTCTCAACATAGTCACCCTGGCGACGCACACATTTCTCCCAACGAGAGACCAGTTTGTGGATCCCGTCACTGTAGAAGTTTGGACCTTGTTGTCTGAACCACAGCCTCACCTCCGCTTTCACCGCTTCATCAGTTGTAAAGTGGACACCGCGAAAGTGTTCTTTAAGCTTTGGAAAGAGGTGAAAATCGGATGGAGCCAAGTCGGGACTGTATGGAGGATGATCGATGACAGTGAATCCAAGGCGTCGGATCGTTGCAGATGTCGCAGCACTCGTGTGCGGTCTGGCATTGCCATGCTGAAGGAGAGGGTGTTCCATGTGGATTTCAATTGGAGGCGTGTTTTCTGCGGTTAGAAACTCGATTACAGCACGCTGTTTCTCACGCCCCGACATAGTCACTTTACAGACCGCCATGTTACTCGGTACTACTCGAAGCCCTCTAGCGGCAGAGGGTTGTACTTTGCATCAGCTCAGCGGCAAGGACAACCGAGTAATATGCAGGACATGCGAAACCTCTACCATACTGCAAACAGACGAAAAAAATTTAGAGGCATTACTTTTCAGCATCCCATTGCACATGGCCTAAGTTTTTGTTTTGTCATTACTTGAAAATAAGAGCATTGCAATTTTTCAGCATAATGCATGGAATTGTCGATCATTTCAATTGTTAGCTCGTTCTGATGAATTTTTTTGTTTATAATGTTATGGGTTGCAGAGATCTAATTTCTTACATACAGGTGGATGAAAGAGGGATAATGAATGTAGGCTAAAATAGGAAAACATTGAACGAATTGGACAGAACTCACTATGGAAAGTTTTTTGGGCCAAGGAACTTGAATGTCAGGTTTCTTTTTTTTCCCCCAGGGGGCACTTTCTAATCTTGGAATGCACTCCAGAGCCGAAATGTATATCCATTTAGTTTTAATTATTAATCATTTAGTTGATGAATGATTTGCCTGTAAGTGGTAATAAATATGTTTTAATTATTTTGCTTTTAAGTAAATTATTTAAAAATCTATCTATTGAACAAAGTATCATGGGTGAAGCCCTGGGCACCTGCTAGTGAAAAACTCTGAGATACCAGAAGAAAAGAAAACAGCAATAGTAAAACCACTATTTAAAAACGGTGACAATTCCAAGTGTAAAGACTACGAGGAATCAGTCTATTAGTATCCATCTATAAAATCTATACAAGGATTCTTTCAAAAAGAATAAAACCAATTGCAGAGAGTAGGCCTATAATTAATGAAAATCAAAATGGTTTCAGGAAAGGGTGCTCTTGTATAGATGCTGTTTTTACATTAAAATGATCATAGAGAAACAAAGAGAATTTAAGAAGGAAACCCATATAGCCTTTGTTGATTACGAAAAGGCATTTGATAAAGTTAGACGACCACAGCTATGGAATATTTTAAGAAATAGAGATTGTCCACATCATTTTATATATGTTATAAAAACTCTTTATGATGGCCCATTAATCTATATTGATACTGGATATAAAATTGGGGGAAAATTTGCTTCCATAAATCAAGGAGTGAGGCAGGACAATATTATTTAACGTTTATGTGGAAGAGATGATTACTGAATGGAATCAATTTGCTTTCAGAGGAATAAAAATCGAGAGAAATTATTTTGTGAACACAAGTTATTTTGTGTGCTGACGATCAGGTACTTATTGCTGAGACAGAAGATGAGCTTCAATATAATATATACAAACTAAATGAATATCGAAGAAATATAATTGTAAAATATCAACAGAGAAAAACAAAGTCATGGCTTTTAAGGGGAAAGATCCAATTAGAAAAACAAATTGTAATAGATGACATACAGGAATATTGAAGCAAATTTCCCATTTTAACTATCTTGGAAATAAGATATCTTATAATTATGATAAAGACATGCAAATAAAAATCTTGCGTTTTCAAAGTATGTGTGGAACAATTAGAAGAACATTAAGAAATAAAACCAGAAAGGATACCCAATTAAAATTTTATAAAACAATGGCCGTACCATGATTATTATATGGCAGTGAATGTTGGGTGCTGAATAAAAGGGATGAAAGCAGAATAAATGCATCAGAGATGAAATTTTTGAGAGCACATTAAAAGATCACATTAGAAGTGAAAGTAGATAATTTCAAATTACACCCCTCCTAGATGAAGTTAAAGCATATGGAACAAGATGGATACAGCATCTAGAAAGAATGGAAGAGAGTAAATACTCAAAAGAGCCTGAAAATATGCAAGAGATCCCAAAGATGACCAAGAAGGCGGTGAAATCAAGAACAGGAACAGACCAGATGGCCTATGCCATGAAGTTGATGATGATGATCTTACCTTATTCGTAGCTGTTACAATAAATAAGGAAAGTTGCCTGAGATTTTCATTTGTGAAGTCAGTGAAAAGGTTTTACACAATGAAAATATCCTTTCCTCATCACGTGATATCACCGGTGCATGTGAAAAACACCACAATCCGTCTTCAGTGAATTCCTCTTGTGTTACAGTTTTTTCAGCATCGCCAGACAACATTTTGCTGATTTGACAGATTGTTTTTTTAACCAGGATTTTTAACAGTATTTAATATCTGACTAAGCTTATCAAATGCAATTTCAGTAACAATGTGAGTTTCTGAAGACAGTACATTTGAAACTTGATCTATCACAGAAAGTGAATGCTCTAAAGAATTATTTTGATCCTCCAACTTTCAGGTAATTTGGAGAAGCGGCTATGAATATAATGGATCTTTTTCTCAGAGCCATCTTCAGAAAAACATTCCTGAACTACCGTAATCCTAGCTGCATCTTCCGCATTTAAGGAATCTATCAGGGGTTCTAGAGTACATACTTAAATACATCCAATCACCATCCATCCATCCATTCATAAATAATTAAACATATAAATATATTGGTTGCAGAGACTTTATTAAGTGCCAGTAATTATTAACTATCTAAAGGGGAAAATATAATTTAATATCACATTTAAGAGGAATGGTCATCATGCCAAATATTCCTGGTCTGAACCTCCCTTCAGATAGATCGATCGTCATGTAAAGTGTTATAGTACCACAAGTATTATTAACCCTTTCACTGCTTCAGTTGTATATATATGCATCAATGCATGCCACTGCTGACTGTGCTATTGACGCATATACATTTTAACATCTAAGCTAAAGCGTAATAATGGTTTAGAATTCACCTATTTGCATGCCAGTAGACAATGTTCCATGAGAGTGATACAATGTGAGTCAGCGTAAAGTGTCATCTGTTGTCTAAATCCTCACTCCATGGTTTTCAGGCGATGTATCGCATCATGCATTGAAATGCATTATAACCCCGCTGTGCTGTGACAATATGAAGGCAATCCTTCTGTTCTGTTGTGTTTTTCCTTTTGCCTCCAGTGGTAGTGCATAGGGCTCCAAGTGGAGGTTTCTGTTACCTAGTTCAATTTCTACACTCTTTTTCTGAGAGAAGACAGAGTGACATGTCGTAAGCCATCACCCTTCAGCCCCCCTCCAGAAACTAAGATATTGCTTGGATGTGAAAGGGTCAAGGTCCCTCCCGAAGGACTCCATGCCCAGGATTTTTAAGTCCTGAATAGTCCATTGACCATAACCGGTTTAGGTCCCACAACCTTGAGACTGAGCAAGCTCATTTGCATGCTAATGAACTTCAAAAACATTCTAACCACTCAATTTTTCCCTAACTGTAGCCTACACTCATCTGCAGAGTTGAAGATTATATTAATTGTTACTGCCATATTCATACTCATAAACCTGAAGCACTAATTCAAGGGAACTTTATAGAAGTCAGTACTTTAATTTACCAGTACTTACCAGGTTTAAATATGACTTGTACCTTTCCAATACAGTTTTCGCATGGCACAGTTGATATTGCTATAGGCACAGGTTCCTCTGGACCTGTGAATTAGATTGAAGATATAATAATGTAAGATGATTGATTTAGTTAAGGATGAATAAAGAGACAAATGATGCTTATGAATTGAAAGAATGTAATCATGTCTAGATCGGCTAGTAGGTTATTAGGTGATGATAAAGCACATGAAAGCATGATGGTGGTAGTAGTGAGGTTAGGAGGTGTGAAGAATTCAATAGGGGAAGTTTTCAGTGGTTTCGCCAGTCCTAAAGGTTTGATTGGAATTTACTTAAGATTACCCAGAATGGAAAGGTGTGGCATTGAATTTTTCAGGCTGACTCTACCTTTCCACCTTAGCCTATACATGGCCAGTGTGAAAGAATTATCATTCCACTGTGACCTGCTAGTGGTTTACTATGAAGCCCAGGCTTTAAAGTACTTACAGGTTGTAAGTCGCCACTGGGTTGTTATCTCATATCGAGAATGCCTGATAGTATACTGGGACATGTGAGTCAGTTGGAGAATTTAATGTTGTACTGGCATGTTGCCATGGTAGCTCAATGGTAGAGCAGCAGCATGGAGAGCCGAAGATCCTGGTGCTATCTCGGCTATGGCATTGGATTTTTCAGTCTGACTCTACCTCTCCACCTTTGCATACACAGGGAAAGTGTGAAAGAATTATCTTTCCACTCCCTGTCTGTTGTGGTGCATACTTACATTGTCTAGGAGGAGGTCCTGCATCATGCTGTTTACTCACCATTTTATTTTTTAATATAGGTCTAAATGATCCTTAAGTTTGCATAGTCTTGAAAGTCCCACAGATAGGAGGTAAAGCAGATTTTAACTAAGCTAAAACATTTGGATGCATGCAAATTGAGGGAGAAAGTGTTCCTAGGAATTTATAGAAGAAGGTAAAAAACACTGCTTTATACTGCATGTAGTCTATTATAGCTTACTGTACCTTCATGGTGTTGGGGAAAAATATAATATGGTAAGAAATCAGAAAAAAAAAAAAAAGATTTTAATATTTTGAGTCTGTCTTGTATTGAGAACATACTTATTTTTTCAGATCAAATTAGGTAATCTTGTGAACAGTAAGAAAGTTAAAGCTTACTCAGAATAGTTGGGAAAGTTCACAACCACTGCAAATGTTGTGCACTTTTTTCACATCACAAGCAGTTTCTATAATAAAATGGATCTACTGTCTAATGGCGAGCTGAAGGCCGAGCTAGCGTTCCCCCACTACCTTACCATGCCCTTGCATTTACTGTCTCTGCCTTTCCCCCACTGTGCCACCAGCTCGGCCTTCCGCTTACCGCCAGACAGTAGCCTACTATTTAAGCCTGGGATAGGAAATGAACATGCATTCAATAAATTTAAATTAAAAAATATGATCATCCTTAGGGGGTTATTGAACTACATTATAATGTCATTTACTTACATTCACTAAGTGTCAGTGCCTTTGTTCTTACAAGACTAACCAAGATACTTGCTATAATGGATAACCTGAGCATTGTCCTGTTGTGTAAAACAGATTATGAACTGATTATCTGTTTTATTCTGCCTTTATAGAGTAAGTGGTACTAAGAATTACTGTGATTTTGTCAATTGCAATTATGTAATAAGTATACTTCCATTGTCTCTTATCGTGATTATGTTCAGCATAACTTAAGAGAGATAATTCTCTAATGAAACCAGA
Source organism: Ectobius pallidus (assembly GCA_964059195.1). Classification (NCBI taxonomy): domain Eukaryota; kingdom Metazoa; phylum Arthropoda; class Insecta; order Blattodea; family Ectobiidae; genus Ectobius; species Ectobius pallidus. The sequence goes on from CAXKWD010000008.1 coordinate 88,794,054, forward strand.
TAAGCATAAAGGCCAATGCTCTTCAGTGGAACATGACATCATTAATAGGATTTAACAGTTGGGTTGAACAGTAAGATAATAACAATTTGAAATGAGACAATAAGATTGTTTTCTGTACAGTACTCAAAGCACAAGTAATATTTGCCATTTTCGCACTTCAAATTTTCTCATAAAATAAGCAGTAGATTAGCAGCAGTGCGCTTACATCTGCTATGCCCCTCACATGACAGTTGGTGCTTGCAAAGTTGCAGAAGTGTCAGCATGTTTATAACCACTTTAAAAAAAAGCAGTTGAGACACAAAATTTGAACAAAATCATTGGAGCAATTCACAAGAAAAAGAACATTTCTTTAAACATAAAATGATAGCAAGAGAAAAAAAAAATGTTGCATAATTGCAATTGACAGAATCACAGTTTTAATTCATGCCACTTTCACAGAAGAAACCCAGTTCTTTTTTGTGTTTTTTTGTTTGTTTTTTTTGTTTTTTGTTTTTTTTGTTTTTGGGCTGATGCTTTTCTTTAAACAGAAAAAATCAAAACATATATTTCTGGGGAAAATTCAACATCTTCAGGATCATTTACAAAACTCCCTCTACCTATATAATAAAGAAACTAGTAATTGATATTTATTGCAGCCAAATCAAAGCTTCCAGTTGTTCGTTGGTCTTCTTTACGGTAGAACCATTATTACTTCACTTTCATTTGAGCAACTGTAGGCTACTACAACCTGTCCCCAGTTTTCCTCCTTTCCAGTCACAATTTTTTCAACCATTTATAATAGAAGGGGATGCATACACTCCACCAAAAAGTCTGAAATCATTTTGCTGAAGATATCCGTTTGAAAGTCAACTTGGGATTAATTTTTATTTTTCCATTGATTTTCTCTTAATATAGGCGTACCCCTATTCTGAGTGCATCACTTTTGGTGGTGACAACTGCAACACTATGTTTGGGGGTTTATCTAGGAAGGAAGGTCAAAATGGGTACTCTCATATAAAACCAGCATCCTAGGGGATGCACAGAAAACTTAGGCTACACACTAAAAGGTTAATTTACAAAATTATTTTAACCCACCATCAGCCAACGTTCTGATTTCAGAATGTATTATATTGTTTATCAGTGAGGCCAATAGAGTGAATACTGTATACCTTTCAATGCTTAAGCAAGGAATTAAGTTTATAAAATTTCTGGAGTGTTAGAACATTTCATATGTGTATCTCAAAACAGTGCAAAGAGGTACTAGTATTAAATCCAGACCTTCGAATCCATATTCAGAAATCTACCCACTAGAGGCACTCATTAAAGTATGCTACTGATCGTGATTTTTAGATATTTTAGACAAGAGAGATCCAAATAGGCCTACATAATTATTTTTAGAAAGTATTGGCCTACTTAGACCAAGGAAATTCCAGTGGAGCTGTTGAGCTTTTACCAAGATCGTGCAAAATGATTTCCAACTCAAAAGAGCTTTCAATACAATGAATGGGATATATGCTGAAAACAAAAATCAGCTGCTGATTGAAGAATCAAGAGAACTTATTTTCATAAGCAATGCATAAGCCTACTAAGTTTAACCCAGAGTCATGTGTGAATCCATGGATTTAGAAGAGAAGACATCAACTAATAAAACGACTTGTTGGAAACAAGAGGTTGCTGTTTTTGTTACCGATACCCAGTACAAATCCGTAATTGTTTAAAATTAATTTTATTTCAAAGGAGAGTAACAAAAATTTGTTTAATAAAATCAGTCAACTACCCAACAAAACCGCTGTATTCTGCATTTAAGGTTATGAAAATCAAACATCTTTTTTAAATTTGAATTATTATCTTATTACCATAAATTCTATCAAAATTTATTTCCTTTAAAAAAAATTGTCAAAATACAAAAAAAAAAAGAGCAGGTTTCATTTTGCAAAAACAAAACACAGAACTACTAGTGGGCTTTGTTTAATTTATGGTTTAAAGTTTACAAAATCCTTAGTTCTGAGAATTCTGATTTTATAAAATTATCAATTATTATTTTAATAGTTTCAACTAATTTAAGTTAAATATTTTTAAAAACCCTTAATATCAATTATTATATCATTTCATTTTTTTGCCTTTCATGTGTTCCACTTGTTTTGTTTCCTCCCATTTATAGTTCTAAATGGCTAACATAAATATAAACAATTTGCAAAGCAGAGTCTTTTTTTGGTGATTTTGAACTTACTATTTTAATTTTTTTTTTTTTTAATTTTTTTTTAGTTTATATATTAATTTTTGTAGGTTATATACAAGTATTCATAAATAATTTCTCTGTTCTCTCTTATAATAATTTAAAAAAAGTATTAACAACAATGTCGGAATTGTAAGATGAATGGAAGAAGGAAAGCCACTAATAAGGGTAGGCCTATGGGACTGATGTCTGGAAGAAGAACCAGAGGCAGACCTTGACTCATAGATGCAGGAGAAGAGTAAGAGAGGGTGGGCAACCTCAAAACAAAAACAAAAAATCAAAATATGTTTCAGAAACTTCTGAGTTTAAGATCACATTTCTTGAGAAAGCATGATAATCATATGTGAAGGAATAAGTGGGACAATTCCTATCGCTAGCAAGTCTATTTGTCCAAGCCCAGTGTATTGCAAACACTGTGTGAACACTGCAAACATTATTGTCAGAAGAACTGAATTGCATTTGATAAATTCAGTGTACTGTAATATTTTCAGAAATTTGGCTCATAATATGACGTTATTCCGGTACGGCCAACCAATTTGGCCCAAAATCAATAAGTCTCGTCCCATGGACGTTATCAGTGCATATACCAAGTTTCATCAAAATCTGATGAGAGTAGGCTACAGATTATCATGAAAAGTGCATGAGAGTTATCGCGCGTACAGACACACAGACAGACATTTTCCTGTACAGCATACAGTCTCAGCAAGTACCATTCTGGCACTTAATAAAAATAACTAATTTCATGATGGATATAAATGCATTCATGAACCACAGATTATTGTCTCTGTTGGACATAACATGGAATATTATAGGAGAAAAATTTCATGGTAAGAAGATAGGTCAATTTAGCACTTAGGTGGATTGACTACACCTAATCCCCCCACTTATCAATCTTTGTTATGCCAATGATTTGGTGGGGATAATAGTGGAGCAGAAAGCATTTGTTGGGGGAGATGAAGTACTTGCCCACAAAGTTAATTCCATTTTGTCTATTCAAATTCACGATTGCTGTGCACTCTATCGTGAAAGGTTGACAATATACTGTACGTAGTTCAGGAGTTACCCAACAGATGGCACATAAAGGATCGATTGCATTACCTTCGCTCGCTGTACTGATATTGGGTCTGTACATAACAAATTTCAGCTCGAAAACTTTTGAGGAATGTAAACATTTCTTCTACGCTATTATTAATAAATATGTAACTAATAAGTTTCCCTCTTCCGTGAAATGCAGCCATAATAATTAATTATTAGTCCTATTACTATTTTCTTTCCAGAAGTGACAACTATGGTGTCCAACATGCCCTTTCTCCTGACTCCATAGCAGTTCGATAGGGTTTAGGCATAGGCGCCGGCTTTGAGGAAGGAGGTACTTCCTGTTCCCCCAACATTTAAATTTTTATCAAGTTTCATGTGAATTGTCTCCTCAGATAAAACGCGTTTGTGGTTGTCCAGGGTTTGTCAAGTTTGCTGTGAAAGAAGCTACCTGAAATATTGAAGAAATATGATTCTTGATATTCATACGTAGTGCCTTAACTCCATCATAAACGGGATGCAATTAATCAGACAGTAATTCTTCTTTGACCTGATAATGGTGAATGGCCGGTGAGGGGAAGGCCGTTCAGAGTTGGGAGGTGAATTGAGAGAGACAATCAAATCATTCCCATCCTGCCAGTCTTTCTGGTAGGCATCGTACCATAAATATGATTCCCTTGAAGATTGGCGTTCGAATAAGCAATCACCCCTTCAAATGACAACATTTCGATAATAGACTCGTCCCAGCTACTGATCATTATATCTGAGCAGTGTCATGTAGAGAAAAATACTGTACTCTTTTTTCATTTCGTATAACTTATATGTTTCCGGTACCGTATTCCTTCAGAGCTCCTTGCAACATTGAGTTTGACATTTCAGAAGGAGAGTTGAATATCAGCATCGTAATACACACTACAACTTAGCCTACTGTAGGCCATACCAGTGTCTGGTCCTTTGTTAATTTGTGTTATTTCACGTGATTCATAGTGGAATTCGGCTTGTTTTTTTTAGACTTATATGATAATGAACTATATATAATTTGACTGCAAATTAAATTAACTGCGAAACGGCCATCCGGATCACTAAAGTTAATCTTAGTTTGCAACGTCAAGTGTTTAAGTATTATAAACACTTTGTTAACGCAATCAAGAGTGGACGTCCATACATGTAGCATTTTTTTTTTTTGTTTAGCTGGCCATATGCTAATTTTCCATGAAACTTGTTTTCTAGTTTTCCAATATAGGCCTACGTTTTTCTGTGTTAGTATCTTAATTGTACGCTAACGTCCATGCCCAAGGCGATACTCGAACCGCAGATCCCTTCTCCACACGCTTAGCTACCGCGCGGATAAAGAGATTAGCTCGCTCCCTTCCTACTATGTAATTGTAGCTTGTCTACTTGGTCTGTGATAATTACTATTTTTTAACAATCCAATTATGAATTTCCTTTCTCCTGATGGTCTAGTAACTGAGCGTGGAAATTGAATCTTGATGGTAGATTACGAATATTACGAAACTCTATGTTTTGGGCGTAATACTCGTAGATTACTAATATTATTGTATTTTTGTTAATACAGTAGTTATTGGGCCTATCACTTTTACTAATATTGAAATCGAGAAATTTTATTCTCGAACTTGTGTAAACTATGGCCTCCTCGATTTCCAGATCTATGTTTTGGAACTTTTGAATAATTAAAATATATATATTCTCTTCACACCTCTGCCGTAAGTCGTTAGATTTAGAGAACTAAAATTAGCCAGTGAAATTTTTCAGTAGGCCTATAAAACCGTAAATACACTCCCTTTATGTGACAGTTTGTTTTATAACTTAAGTATTGTAAAAATATTGGTAAATTCCAATACTGCCATTGCCTATAATAACAAAGAATTTGCAATAAAAAACGAAAACTTTTATAACGAAAAACACGTTAAAATAAATATTCGCTAATACCCAAAATTTCGCTTTTCGTTATTTAAAAAATAGGCAGTGAAGATAAAAGCTTTTCCTGTTTACCGCTATGTTCATAAAAATTAATACGCAACTACTTGTTCCTATTTTACTTTTGCCATAGGCCTATTTGAAAACACACATAGACCTATTTATCTGGTACCAGCGCGCTTGACTGTTCCATAAGAAGAAAGTGGTCTATAGGAGCCTGTTTTGTGAAAACAATTAGTCTTGTGAGCTACTGCATTTTTCATATGCTGAAAACATTATAACATTCTTTTATGAACATTCATATGCGCTAATAAGAAAATAAACCCCTCTTAAAGGCCAAAAAATATTTTCACATCAACGAATGTATCTGCAAACGAACTACATGTTATGGAATAAACTAAATTCAATCCAAAGAGAGCGAGGGGGGGAGAGAGACAGAGAGAGAGAGAGAGAGAGAGAGAGAGAGAGAGAGAGAGAGAGAGAGAGAGAGAAGAGAAAGAGAGAAATAGGGTTAGAGACAAACGACAGGTGCAAAATGTTTGCTATCTACATCGCCCTACATGTTTCTTATCTGAAAACATTTATACAGTCATGCAACCATATTAGGCTATGTGCTGGTAAGAATATAACTTAAACCTTTCTTAAAGGCGCCCATAATATTTTCACATGAAGGTATCACATCATTCCACAACCAACAGAATCAAGAATAAGTCACAATTCAGAATTGTACAACATGAATTGTACAACGTAGGAGATTCTTATGTGGGCTGATTTCCAAACTTATATTTGAATCTGCGTTTAAAAAGAGCCATCATCGCTGAATTAAAATTAAATAAGTTTTTTTAGAATATCATATTTTATTAAAGTACTAAAGACACGCAAAGAGCGGAATTCCGTCAAAATAGGAAATCAGCATGTGGACGCACCAAAGAAAAAAACAATCTTGTAAATTTTATGTTGCATACTTAAGCAAGTGCCATTCCGTGTTTTTTTTTTTAAGTTAATGATTAACAAGACGATTATTTCTCGTCACCACTAATGGCGTGCTTGGGCCATGGACTAGGCCTAAATCTTCAGACCAGCGTTGTCCTCTTTCACCTTTACCTCATATGCCTATCACATATTTGCTTTCGTGCCTCTTGTCGTGTGCAGGCAAATTTATTACAAATTTCTGTTGTTTGATTCTATATTTGATTTTTGTCGACGTGTATTATCATTTTTCCTTATCTTTGCCAGATTCTCTTTCTCCCAGCGAACACCATAAAAAAGATTTAAAGTGCATGAGTGTGCTTTTTATCGTCCAGAATTGTAGGTTTTACATCCATTACTCTGCACTTCGGAGGTTATTCTTTCTAACTCCTTTCTGGCTTCTGCATCTCCTGCACATCTGTAGAAGACGTGATACATACTGTCTTTTTAGCAATTTTCACAGCAGCACAACAGTTCTTCTCTTACGTTAAATCAAGCAAGGTTGGCAAAGGAATTTTCTACGAGGAACTGCTTTTGTATCACACGGGAAGTAATCTTTCTTGATCAATACTGCTACTTGTTGGCTGTCGGTTCTTACTCTCTTGTACAATTATTGTTTATTTTTTGCTTATTGTGATCGCGTATAACCTTTTCTTCTGTTTCCAATTTTCGGGGTTCTTTTCAGCCTAATTATTCTTTTCTCAATAAGCAGGTCTACAGGAAGGACACCTGCAACTACAGATAAGGAGATTGATAGTGCAGACGAATATGCAATGAAGATCCTTAGCAATGGTTGTCCTTGATCCGAAATCAGCAGCCTCTTTTGCTGACTGTTGCCGCGTATGTAATCATAGCCTGAAAAACCGAGAACACAACTTTTTAATTCTTCTTCTTCTACTAGTGCCTATTCATTCCGGATGTTGGTGACCATCATAGCTGTAGGCCTCGTGTGTGAAGTCCATGTCCTTAAGTTTCCAAGCCAAGATTTTCTTCTTCTTCGTCCTCTTTTACCAGGAATCTTTCCTTGAAGAATGTTCTGCAGTAGTTTATACCTTACTTGGTATATCGCTCAAAACAGTCCTCCCCGGAGATCCGAACGGAGGACTAGAAACTCCGGAACATTTTGCTTTGAGCTCACTCATAATCATGATGATCATACTAAGGTTGTCCATAGGGATCTTTAATGGAGTGGTTTCCCATTGCATTCTCCATTCTATGCCGTTGACCAACTCTTGGTTCATCCGCCTTTAGACACAATTTCTCACCTCAGGGACAAGAGAGTGCCCCAGACCTTTACCCGCTTATCTGTCCTCCTAAGAGGCTGTTGGCACCTGGTAAAGGGGAACTCCTCATTCCAGGAGTCATTCGGTCCCTGAATTCGTCAGCCGCTTGAATATAACAGTTCGAATGTTCTACCCTTGCAAGGGGTTGGTTTTGGTTCGCTCCGATTATTTCATTTCCCCGGCACCAGCTATATCTAGGAGGCACCACGGGAAGCGCCTGATCGTTGACCAGTAACTCCACACGGGACTTTTTAATTAATGTACTTGTAATCACATGGTTTAGACAGTCTACCCGACTGCTCTGAATAGGTGAGTTATAGTCTAGATTTATCATTATGTAAAGCATTGGACGGAAATCATGCACGGAGACTCCAGTTAATCCGTTTTACTCATTGTAGATTTTCTTGAGTCGCCGTACAAAAATTGTAGATACTGCATTCCCTATTAGATATGTAGATACGAAGACACACAGACAACATGCAACAAAACAACGGTGGTACACTGAAAACCTAAAAAAATTAAAAGACACCTGCCTTCACTTCTACAGAAAGCTCAGAACAACTGGAGATAATGCCTACAGGATAAAATACAAAGAACTACAGAACCAATACAAGAATGAAGTCAAGAAAGCAAAACTTAATTACAACTCTAACAAGATAAACTCAGCAAACAACAAAACCAAAATGATGTGGTCCATCATCAAAGAAACACTTGACGACAACGCAAAGCCAAATCAAAGAGAGAACTCCTTAAAGTCCGATGCCTTCAACACAAGCTTCATAGAAACCATCACAAAAGCAGTAAGTAAAATTCCTAAGTCAAATTTAGATGTAATCCAGTACTTGGAAAAAACCACAGAAAACATCAACCCAAATAACAAATTTGCTTTATGCCAAGTGAGCGTCGAACAGGTATTTACAACAATTCTATCCTTAAGCAACAGCTCTAGCTTGGATGTATACTTCTTAAATTCTCAAATTCTGAAGCTTGGTGCAAGCCACTTAGCTGAAGTACTAGCATATCTTTTCAACAGCTGTATCGAAGAAGGTTACTTCCCTCTCAGCCTGAAATTTGTTAAGGTAATCCCAGTGCACAAAAAGGGCAGTCTCACGGATTATGGTAACTATCGTTCAATAAGTATCATACCCATAATTTCTAAAGTGTTCGAATCGATACTCTACAAGCAAATAGTGAACTTTCTTGAAAAAAACCATCTGCTATCTGAAAGTCAGTATGGATTTTGGACTGGTCGTGGAACATGCACTGCAATAGAAAACCTAGTTACAGAATACATCACTGGAATCGAAGACAGAAAATGTATACTAAGTAGATTCTACGACATGTCAAAAGCCTTCGACACAATCTCTCATAAAATTCTCCTGGAAAAACTTAAACATTATGGCTTCAGTGAGCACTGCTTAAAACTCCTCCAGTCATACTTAAACAGCAGGTACCAGGCTGTATGGTACAATGGCGAACTCTCTCAGTATCTTCCAGTAGAAACAGGAGTGCCCCAGGGCTTAATACTAGGTCCCATACTTTTCATTTTATATATAAATGACTTGCCCCATTCTATCAATAGCGTTCATGGCCACTCTTACTTGTTCGCAGACGATGTAGCTGTGAGAATAATCACAGACAATGAGACAGCATCTAGCGATGAAATGCAAACAACTGACTCTATTGTGCAAGATTGGTGTGCTGCTAACCTACTGTGTCTAAACAAAGAAAAGGTTGATAACTTACAGATAAACTTAAGCAGCAAAGACAAAAAGACAGTGAAGTTCCTAGGAGTCCATATCTCATCAAACATTAAGTGGAATATTCATATAGATCATGTATGCAAAAATGTGGCTAAAGGTATCTTCATGTTAAGGAGATTAAAGCATAATGTTAATGAAGATACACTAAAAACAGTGTACTTCGCTCATGTGCACAGCCATTTAACATATGGCATCACAGTCTGGGGGAATGACTGCAATGTCACAAAGTTGCTGATCTTACAAAAAAGGGCCATTCGAGTAATTTGCAATGTAAACAGCAGGACACACTGAAAGCCTCTATTTAGAAAATTATGCATACTAACCGTAGTTTCCCAATACATAATGAAGTGCTTGCTGTACGTAAGAAACAATATAACCGACTTCCCTACAAACAGCTCTGTTCATGACTACACAACAAGATGCAAGCAAGACCTCAGAATTAGCCAATGCAACTATAGCACCACCCTCAACAGCTTCAATGAAATGGGCAAACAGTTCTACAACACACTGCCTGTACACGTGAGAAAACTCAAAATACTTCATTTCAAGCGAGAAGTCAAAAGAATACTAATAGAAATAAGTGCATACAGAGTAGAAGAATATTTCGAAGTGTTAAATAGAAGCTAGATCAAAGTCAAACTTGATGTACTTGTATTGTTTGTAATCTTACTCTTCAATTACTTTATATTATGTGCCATACATTTGTAATGTCTAAGGCTAATAAACTACTCATTACTCATTACTCATTTCATAAGGGAAACGTTATGTGCATATAGACCCACTGTAAATTTGGTAATTGAACAGAAGGGGATGGCTAAAGATAAATCTGTAAATTTACCTACAAATGTATTCATCAAACTTGCTGTAAGACGTGAATTCATCAATAGAGATAAATTATTACAGAATTATCGTTTCAAGCTTGCCTATATTTGTAACAAAATAACAGAATAAACAATAGATCCATATTTCTCAAACTCGTTCGGACCTCATAAACGAGATAGAGTTTAAAAAATATACATGAAAATAAAATAAACTTAATTCTTTTTCAGATAGTCTGCCTCAGTGGAAATCTGTCTTGTCAATAATGTATGTAATCGGGAATGGATTTTTTTTAAAGGGCACTTGTCCAGAGATTTCAGTCCTGGGTTCAAGTCCCAGTGCCGGAGGAATTTTTCTCCTATAATATTCTCATGTAGTGTCCAACAGAGACAATAATCTGTGGTTCATGATTGCTTATATATCTATCTTGAATGTTAACTGTACAATAACAGTGGGAGCCCGGTCACAAAAATCACTACTTAGTGTGCCTCACAGTACTGCATATGACATAACTTGTCTGTCTGTGAGGTAGACCATTAGGGCAATTAGTCATAGGAGAGAGGTTCTATCTGGTGCTGTGAATTGAGCTCCGGCTTAGCTCAGTTGGTAGAGCATTGGCGCGAATAGCCAAAGGTCCTGGGTTCAAGTCCCAGTGCTGGAGGAATTTTTCTCCTATAATATTCTCATGTAGTGTCCAACATAGACAATAATCTGTGGTTCATGATTGCTTATATATCTATCTTGAATGTTAACTGTACAATAACAGTGGGAGCCCGGTCACAAAAATCACTACTTAGTGTGCCTCACAGTACTGCATATGACATAACTTGTCTGTCTGTGAGGTAGACCATTAGGGCAATTAGTCATAGGAGAGAGGTTCTATCTGGTGCTGTGAATTGAGCTCCGGCTTAGCTCAGTTGGTAGAGCATTGGCGCGAATAGCCAAAGGTCCTGGGTTCAAGTCCCAGTGCTGGAGGAATTTTTCTCCTATAATATTCTCATGTAGTGTCCAACAGAGACAATAATCTGTGGTTCATGATTGCTTATATATCTATCTTGAATGTTAACTGTACAATAACAGTGGGAGCCCGGTCACAAAAATCACTACTTAGTGTGCCTCACAGTACTGCATATGACATAACTTGTCTGTCTGTGAGGTAGACCATTAGGGCAATTAGTCATAGGAGAGAGGTTCTATCTGGTGCTGTGAATTGAGCTCCGGCTTAGCTCAGTTGGTAGAGCATTGGCGCGAATAGCCAAAGGTCCTGGGTTCAAGTCCCAGTGCTGGAGGAATTTTTCTCCTATAATATTCTCATGTAGTGTCCAACAGAGACAATAATCTGTGGTTCATGATTGCTTATATATCTATCTTGAATGTTAACTGTACAATAACAGTGGGAGCCCGGTCACAAAAATCACTACTTAGTGTGCCTCACAGTACTGCATATGACATAACTTGTCTGTCTGTGAGGTAGACCATTAGGGCAATTAGTCATAGGAGAGAGGTTCTATCTGGTGCTGTGAATTGAACTCCGGCTTAGCTCAGTTGGTAGAGCATTGGCGCGAATAGCCAAAGGTCCTGGGTTCAAGTCCCAGTGCTGGAGGAATTTTTCTCCTATAATATTCTCATGTAGTGTCCAACAGAGACAATAATCTGTGGTTCATGATTGCTTATATATCTATCTTGAATGTTAACTGTACAATAACAGTGGGAGCCCGGTCACAAAAATCACTACTTAGTGTGCCTCACAGTACTGCATATGACATAACTTGTCTGTCTGTGAGGTAGACCATTAGGGCAATTAGTCATAGGAGAGAGGTTCTATCTGGTGCTGTGAATTGAGCTCCGGCTTAGCTCAGTTGGTAGAGCATTGGCGCGAATAGCCAAAGGTCCTGGGTTCAAGTCCCAGTGCTGGAGGAATTTTTCTCCTATAATATTCTCATGTAGTGTCCAACAGAGATAATAATCTGTGGTTCATGATTGCTTATATATCTATCTTGAATGTTAACTGTACAATAACAGTGGGAGCCCGGTCACAAAAATCACTACTTAGTGTGCCTCACAGTACTGCATATGACATAACTTGTCTGTCTGTGAGGTAGACCATTAGGGCAATTAGTCATAGGAGAGAGGTTCTATCTGGTGCTGTGAATTGAGCTCCGGCTTAGCTCAGTTGGTAGAGCATTGGCGCGAATAGCCAAAGGTCCTGGGTTCAAGTCCCAGTGCTGGAGGAATTTTTCTCCTATAATATTCTCATGTAGTGTCCAACAGAGACAATAATCTGTGGTTCATGATTGCTTATATATCTATTGCCAACAAGTTATTGCCGAGTTTTCTGAAGAAGGGGCCCCTCTGTGTTCCTTACATAATTGCACACATAACTCCAACAACAATTATTTTTAAAAGGGCAGTTCATGTACAGAGGTGTCTTTTTAAAAACAAAAACTATAGGATAAATTAATGGACAAGTTCCCTTTAAAGAAAATAAGTTTTTGCAGTTGTAGTCCCTAGCTCGTAGTCGGCATTTGGTAGTCCGTAGTCATCAGTCGGCAATCAGAAAATTCGTCTGCATCGACTGCAAGTCTACAAATTATATTTCTTGATACAAAACCATTTACTAGTACAAATAAATAGTTTGACTTTGAAAAATCAAGAAATGTTTATTACAAGACTAGTTACTATAAAAATATCCGCTACATTATTTTTTGCTCTGATACCATCTACAAAATGTTATTTCAACTTTTCTGCTGAGGGAGACAACAGCTTTTAATATGACTTGTTTAGTTACAGTTCAAATTGCGTAGTTGCATTTTGGATTTACGTTTTACATCCAATGAGTAATGCCAATGATATCAGTAGTTATGTAACTCACTGTAAGCAACGCACGATGAAAAAGTGTAATTTTCAAAGGTTGGGCTCACAACACTAATTGAAAATATATGAGCAAAGCTGAATCAGCGCACAAGCATCACCGCTTGAAAATCTATTCTCTGGAAATTGGGGGAAACGCCCGCAAAGTAGCGACGGCCATATTGATTACCGATGACGGCAGGCGACCTGAATTTGGGATGAAGTCTGCCCGCTGTTCGCTCTCTCTGTAATATCTCTTCCTATTATAACTTCAGCTACTTAATCTACAACTCTATAATACCACAGACATGATATTCTGGAAACTTTGATAAAGTGTAGCTATTAAGCTTAAGGAGTTTCCAAGAAATCTGAACTCGCAAAGGACAAAATCAAGACTTCGCAAAGGATAAATAATTCTGTCATTTTTGGAAGGTAGAAGAATATTCTTGTTTCAAAGCAATAAAGCAACTTATTTTGTTCCTGAGTTACTTATATACCAACGAAAAGAACAATAATAAAGTTTATAGGAATAAATATCAGCAGCGTGCATTTTATAAAGAATAGAGATCTTATCGTAATAGGGGTCTTTCATAAATAATGCACAGATCAATATAATTTTGGAGCAGATGATGCAACAGCAATGAAAATTGCAAGAGTTGCAATTTGAATCTTCCTGAAGTAGGTATTTCACTTTTGTTCATAACCCTTTCTATATTTAGATCTATAGATAGAAATAAAGCCTGTACATCCGGCGTAGTACGTTAATGGAAATGTAACCTCTATCTCGCAAGCCATTTGCTTTATATCTCTTAACGGCTGGACGCTGTAACGAGGGAAGGGAGCACTGAAAATTCAGCAGCGAAGTGGCTCCAATTCCTTTACAAATAAATTGAGTATTTTATTAATTACATTACCGAATACCTACAAACATACCATACATTAATATCTTCCTTCAAAAGAATATTTCTTTATTAATAGCTTTGAAGGATGTTAGATTAATTTAACTGAAATTCTTCAAAATATTTGTTATTAATGTCATTGTCAGGCAGCTGGTTCCCATTTACCCAGCCAGTACCCTCTTTTACTTCTACCTTCCCGAACTGTTCATTCTGGTGCGGTGGCCGAACTTGTAATCAAAGGGGAGGGAACTGTTTCGGGAAGGATGTCTTCTTCTTTTTGATGATTTCCAGCTATCCGTTTCGCTGTTTGTACGTATCTCTGGTACTGTAACGGTTAATTATCAAAACATAAAATTTGGTCGCAGAGAGCATGAGGGGCTCCTCTCAGACTGAGATTTTAACTCAGGCTCAAAGTCATAACTCTCAATACGAACAATTTGACAGAAGAATGCTTTAACTTGAATGACGAATCTGTGTTTCAACAACTTTGCCGTGTCCATGCTTTTTTACTTCCGTTCAGCAGTCATGCAATGAGGAACCCATGAAGCGCATTTTTTCCCCTCCGTGTCAAATATCTAGCCATAATACCGAATCCTCGCGTTTCTGAATTTTCCTAACACGTTGCATGACGATCCTTTCTAGAGCATGGGCTTTTTCATCTGTTCTTGTTTCCGGCGATCTTGATATTGTGTCATCGTCGATATTGACGTAATCAAAAAAATTAATAGTCTGCATTCCAACGAGAAACACTACTCTGGTCTGCTACCTCACCATAAACCGCACTCAAGACATTGTGGATTTCTGTTAGTTTTTCCCCCCTCGAAGAAACTTTGTTCATCAGCCACTTCGCCCTCTTGCGTCTTGGGCAGGTACCCATTTTTACAGCTCTAGTTACCTGAAACAGTGTGTGCTTTGGACGAAAGAGAAACAAGCTTTTCCTTGTAGCGTTGAATAGCAACTGACGTAACATTACGACAGCTGCATCATAATATTTATTATTTATATATTATAAATTATAAGGAATTTTGATGAACTTATGATCGTCTCCTCCAGTTCATAAGAATCGTAAATTAACTTATGTTTATGACATGTCATATTTTCTCCCTGGCTTGTATTTCAGCCATAGCGTTGATTTAAGCAAGAATTAAACGTTTCTGATTACTTTTTTCGTATATTTTGTAGTCATAGGCCTATATTTACATATTTTGGTCATTTTTGCAGTTTTGGTCGTAATGTGCATGTTCTCGATAGGCTATTTAAAGTCATATTTCGGTTACATTTATAGATATGATCTTATATTCAGAAATTTTAAACGGTTGATATTTTTTATATGTTCGTCTATATTTTGTAAATTAATTTCTAGAAAGAATTGCTGATACTTTAACCTAACTGTCAATGCATTGCGGCCTAGTTACTAGTTGGCAGCTAAAACTTCGCAGTCTTCCAAATCGACTTTTAAATAGGCTTATACCTCTATAAGATGACTACCAGATACAAGATAAAAGACTCAGCAATATTGAGAAAAAGTTATATACGTTCTTACTATCAAAGTGCATTCAAACAAATTAATATTATTTTAAGGAACAATAAAATTTGGGTATTTATTCATGAAACGTCGGATGCTTGTAGATATCTATTGTGAATGTTCTAATGGCACGCTCTTTGCTGACTGTCCTGGATTCACAAGTCCTTGAATCAGTAAATCATTCAACAAGTGCGATACTATTTGCCAATGCCACGAAACTGTTAAAAACTGCATGATTTAATACAGTATTCGGGTAGTGTTGATATTTAGTGCGGTTTGTTAGATACATGTTTGTTTGGTCATAATTAAAGCCCGGATTTTCATGCACTATCAAACTTAAAAACATGCATGCATTCATGCACTATCGTATCTCCAAATATGCACAATGAAAGGCGAAACATGCACTATCAAAAATCCGCACTGTACTGCAACATATTTCAATTTCTCTTAAAACAATATACGAGAGTTTTTCCAAATTCTCCTCACTTAAACTCGTGCGTTTATCAGTTAGGACATTCTTGAACGCAGAAAAGGATCTTTGTACTTCACAAGAAGTAGCCTAACAGGTGCATACTTACGGGAAGAAATTTGACTAATGGTGAGGTCGAATTCCATGTCTTTTACACTTTTCTACAAATACATCTTGCACTGTTTTCAGAAGTTTAAGATCAGGATTTGAACTAAGTACCTTCTTAAGTTTTTCCCTAACTGTCACACCCATTTCTCCACAACACGATTCTAAAGATAATTCAACGTCTTCAACAATGGCTAGTGACTGCACTAGTGGTAGTCTTCTTGCTTCTAATTTTGTTACTGCAGTATGAAGCATACTGAAGTTGGATTTTATGTACACTAGGTCCTGTACACAAGTAAAGGCCTCGATGCTTGATTTTAAGGCATTAAGAACGGTAATTTAAATCTAAATTAATGAACAGGAAAATACGTTAGCACTTAAGTTTTTGTCACAGCAGTCACAATATACAACATCACCGTCTGTCCTTAAAAATTCCTTCCCTTCAATCCATTTACGCACAAGTTCTCTTCTTGGACTTTTCACAGGAGCCATAACAACTCTTAACAATGCCACACATGTATATCAAACTGACAAACTCAATCCACAGAATAAGGAGGATATTTTGTGCTCAAGCAGTGAACATTCTGTTCAGTAGTTTTCTTTCAATGGAAGGTGGTGGGGGTCGGCGAGTCGGCCTTTTCTTTTGTAGCCTGGTGTATTATACATATTACTGCACTCTCAAATTCATGCAGGTGGCAGACTCTGTTGCCAAGTCAATCAAATAACAACGATAATACAATACATATAACATTTTTACGATTCTTCGAAAAGCCGAGATTTTAGGGAGGCACATTCATAATATGCACAGTAATGCATGGTAACTTGATATTATGCACTAAAACCAGAAAATGATAGTTTATATTCATTAAAAAGTCTGAATATGCTATATTAAACCAAAAAAAATCCGAAGCATGCATTATGCATGAGTTTTGCCATAAAAAGGCCGAAATATGCAAACATGCACGGAAAAAATATGGTTATTTGGAATCCATACATAAGTCATGTAATGAGTGGCTATAAAGTTTGAGAAGTGTAACCAAAGTATATAAAAACATGCATTTGCATGGAAATCCGGGCTCTAGTCATAATGCTATTTTTGGGTCATATTTAGCTATTTTTAAGGTATTATCGTCTTGCATTTTTCTGGTTTTTTTAGGTCATAAACATCCGAGCCTTAGTGATGACTCTGTACAAAATCTGTTTTCTTAAATTATTTTTTTTATTTTTAATACGAAGGAGAGATGTCAAACTTTCACGGTTAAGTTGTAAAAAGCTACATCAGTTGTTTACAATGGTATATAAAGAACAACATTAGTCCTGTCTTTGACATTTGCACATAATTCTGAAATTTAAGAACAGATGAAAAGCTTGGGCTTCGTAAATTATTAAACTGCATTAAATCCCCCACTAGTATGTTGAAAAACATGAACTAAACTTAATGCAGAAAGATCAAGAATGAGTAATTCACTAATTCTATCGCATGAAATTTTTTAAAATATTCCTAAAATAAAGAATGACTTGCCAGTGGAATCTAGTCTTATAGCAAGACTCATAAATAATTCAAAATATGTTGAAAGTAATTAAAATTTCCCATAATGTGAATACATCATCAGTTACTAAGAAATTACAGTTACTCCATAAGACGTAGCCTATATTTAACTTAGTTAAAACTAATCGGTTCTTTTGAATACATAAACAAGATTTAAGTTCTGTCTAAGCGGACGTAAAATGTTAAGTTTGAATTGAAGAGTGACGTTCAAACTTAAATAGAAGTTAAAAGAAAGTTCATGTAGTTTATGTGAATAAAAATATTATCCTTCTCTTGTTTGGGACATTAGCAGATCACCAATTAATTGGTACGTTCCTAAAATTAGTTGAATTCAATATAGCAACTTATTAAATTATAGACAATAACAAGAGCTAATTGCGATTTGGAACTCTTACGTGAGTGACAGTTGCTTAGTAAATCCGGGTCATAAGCTGAATGCTATATAGGCCTACTATTATAGCCTACTAATTACAATATCAGGAAACAAGTGAAATTAAAAAAATTCACGATTGTGTTTTTCATCTATTTTTGTTTCGTTCTGGAAACTCGAATTTCCTGCAACCACGGCATGCCGGTAGCCTAACCTACCTGCATCTTTTGTTTTCTCTGCAGCACAGATGTATCGATTGCCACCAAATAAAAATACTACTACTTTGTAACGTTGGAAACCCTTGTAACTTCTGGATATCAGTTCTTGGTGATTGATTATTTTGGCTTTTATTATTCGCTAAATTTTTTTAATAGAAAAAAATAGCATGCAATACATGTGTGAAGTGTATAACAGACTTTTGGAAATAGAGAAAAGCGTAGAGAGAAGTTTTTAACCTTTCTTCGCTTCTGTTACAACAATATTGCAATATAGGCCAATGGTAAATTACGCTTGTATTTATTTTGTTGTATTTATTTATTTATTTATTTTTTATTTCGTTCTAAGAAGACGGGCTCTGTTAGCAGAACTAAACAAAAAAGTAAGATGAAAATGGGAATAATATATCCAAAGAAAATAGTTTATGTAGGAAGAGAAGTATAAACATCTGTTGAAAAACAGACCATACGATTTTCATATTCATCAATCTACTATCAGGTCGTATTTTTATCTCTTCGCTATTTTATTTTTCAAACAACTTTGAAGAAACCGACCACGAGATTTTCAGATCCAGTGACCTACAATCAAGTTATATTCTCGTGTCATGTCTATTTGATCTTTCACACAGGGGAGAAGAAGCAGACCACAAGATTTTCAAATCCAGTGACCTACTATCAAGTCGCATCAACATTCAGTTCGCTTGCTGCGACCCGGATTTGTAAAGGAGATTGTAGTGGTTGCACGGAATATTGTTAGCAGGGGCGAATTTAGTTATTTGTAGTCCCTAAGCAGTAAAAATATCCCCGCCCCTTACTTCAAGATGAAAGTCCTACCAAGAAGTATAGGAACATTATGTTCTTTCATTGAAGTTATGACATTCAGTATTAGATTTTCCTTTACTGTGGACACCACCAATTAAAAATTGGGTTCAGATAACCACTTTTTAAATTCCTTTAAATTCTCTATACCTCAATGACACCCTAATCTTTCCAGATTTTATCTGGAACAAATTGGCTGCTTTTTAGATCTTTCTCACTAGTGCACTTGTTTTGCTAGTTTCCATATTATGAGCCGGTAAGGTTGTATTTTCGTGTTACTTAATATGCACAAAATAAAATTATCAAACAGCACTCACACTGCATTCTTGAAACTGCAGTTGTAATTCTGATTTCGGTATGCATGGAGCTGTCAAACATTGACTTCCTATACCCAAGTTCATGGGTTCGATCTCAGCTGAGATCGATGGCTTTATGTGTGCGTAAATGCGACAGTATATTTACAGACGTGTAAAAGAACTCCTGTGGATCAAAACTCAGGAATACTGTTGACGATAAGTGGCCGTACATAAGCGTCGTTATATGAGCATAATAAACAAACAAAAAAAACAAATTACTATTCCTCATTTGTGTCCCGGGTCCTTTAGCTAAGCAAAATCTAAACTATAAAATATGTATGGATAAATCGCAATATTCCGCACACTCCAAGATAGTGCTCCAGTTCTGACACTAAAGTACCACTGCTGACGTTGCTAATTTTATCAGCAGCATTTCCCGCAAACTTCAAAAACAGATTACCATGTATTATAAACATTATCCGGGCTTGTAGGCCGTGGTCCAGTTGACATTTATGTGCCAAACATTTCGTCCTCAACTGCGACGGACATCCTCAGTTGCGGTGGAGTCTCGGGCGAAGTGTTGTGGTCGGCGGCTGGCTGTTGACCCGCCAACCAGAACACTTCTCCCGAGACTCCACCGCCACTGAGGATGCCCGTCGCAGTTGCTGATGAAACGTTTGGTACACAAATGTCAACTGGACCACGGCCCACAAGCCCGGATAATGTTTTTAATATAGTCTCCTGCCGTGAAAGCCTACATCGTTTTATTAAGATTACCATATGTTATCATAAAATGTAAATATCTTGTAAGCTATTTGCAAAACACATATTAGCTATTAGCTGAAGGCCTACTATAAATTAAAAAAAATGCCTTTTTTGGGATGGTATGGTTATCGAGTATGTTGTTAGGAGGATTGTTCCTTCTTACAACATGAAAAACGTATTATTATTTAACAATGGTAATGATTTCGTGGCACATATAGTTTCTTCTTATAATGTTTATGAAAGATGGAAAAACGAAACACAAATGCTGAATTAACGTTCTCTGCTCAGAAGTCGCCCCCTTGATATCTGCCGCCCTAGGCAGCTGCCTATTCTGTCAAACTTAAATTTGCCCCTGACAATTACCACCCTTCCGTAGTAATGTCAATTTATGTACATCCCTGCGGTGATAACATAAAAGCTGTACGCCCCATCAATACTGTATTGGAGTACAACTTGGAGGCTACTGGTTTCCATGGAGACATTTCCCCTTGACCCACATCCAACCATGCCACCTTCCGAATTTCACAGCGTTCCAAGTTATTGAGCGTACATTTCCTATCATCATAAAGTGCTTCCCATGTAGCGCCTCCAACGAGTAACCCTGAACTAAGACACATCATGTTGATCTTCCTTATCAAAACCTCAGGCGAATTTTCAAAGGGCTTGGTCGCACGACAACTTCAAAGTGTTACACTAGTTTTTTAAGATAGCTTAACGGAGAGTTAAGCCTTATCGTACTTCGGTGAAAAAGAACAGAGTGGCAGGATTTCGCAGTGGCTTACTGGGCGAATTAATTGTATGTTGTGCAGGAAATCATTTAGGTATTCAATGCACCTCAGAAAGAAACCTCAGAAGAGGTACAACCTCAATTTCGTTTTAAGTCATCAAAACGGACATGGGATTAAAAAAAAAGTCTAGAGTATGTTGAATAGTTTGTTAAATATGATAGATGTAAATACAAATTTTCTTACGATAACCTTAATTCTATACTTAAGATACTAGTGCATTACGTTATTTTCTCTCTTATCTCTAATATAACTTACTTACTCAATGGCAATAGACAATTCCTAAGCAAGTAAAAGGAATATTACCTATGTTATGGAACCCGGAGTTTCATTGCCGCGCTTACCTGAGCCCGCCATTCAACCCTATTCAATGCTAACTCCGCCCAACCATCCCTCGCAAATCCTACTTCCCTTAAACCTATCCTAATATTGTCCTTGCACCTACGTCTAGGTCTTCCAAGTGTTCTCTTACCTTCGGATCTCTCAGTCAATATTTTTGAGATATGTCTTTCCTCCCTCATGCTCGCAGCATGTCCAGCCCATTTCATCCTCCGTGATTTAATTACCATTACTATATCAGGGAAGAGTATAGGTTATGAAACTCGTCGTTATGCAGTTTTCTCCAGTCCCCATTTACATCACTCTTAGGCCCAAATATGTTCCTAAGCACCCTGTTTTCGAACACTCTTAGGTTATGTTCTTCTCGAAGAGTAAGCGACCATTCTCTAATAGGCCTATAATTAGTAAAACATATGCTCATATAGTTCTGTATTGCTCTTAATATACGGATAGGCCTACAATGTCATAATGTCTTGAGGGAAATATACTTCAATGGAGTACCCGGACGGATAACAGGATACATAACAGGCAAGGGATAAGGTTGATAGATTTGGTCAAGCGGATATAACTAGAATTGCCATATACAGTGTAAAATCGATACATTATGAAATAACAGAGCTGGAAAATACATTACAAGAAAAAGATTGACATAATTACAATAACTGAGACACCGAAAATACTTAAAGGTACCATGGATTTAGATAAGCATACTATGACTTATAGCGGAGTATCACAAAATGAAAGCGCTGGAGTCCCCATAATACTGAACGAAAAATTGAGGAATAAAATACACTCATAATCCTGAATAAATGGAAGATCATTAACTGTTAGATATAAAATTGACTTGGGATATCTAACAGTCAGTGCAGCATATGCAGCATATTGCTTCATACAAAGAAGGAAAGAAACATGAAGCAGATAGGTAATACAATGACTTACAGGAAGTAATAAAAATACCCAGAACGATCATGTGAATATAAGTGGTGATTTCAATGCTAGAATTCTGGATTTATCAGTAGAGAATACACTTGTGAAAGAGGGTAAAGTTTTATTAACCAGAATGGAAAGAAATTGAGAGATTTTCTGCTTATAATAAAGTAAAAATAACAAACTCATTCTTTGAACAGAAAAACATATATAAATTCGCATAGAGTAAACGGGGATATCAATCCATAATTGATTATGTATTCGTCAATGACAAACTTTTTAAACGAAGTTTTAGACATAAGAGTGTTCAGAGGTACAAGCATCAATTCCAGACCCAGGAATGAACTAGGGATCTTCTCTATACATGAGAAAATAACAGAATACCGTGCAAAATGGAAGAAAAAAATTAGACAGTCTAACACAAATATAGCAAAAAAGCGCTCTAGTAACCACCAAGAGGGAAGAGAGATCCAGGTCGCCCGAAGACAAGATGGGCACAGCAAACCGGAACAGGCACTATTGATGCCTAATCTCTGAATGTTGATGATTATAATATAACGTTCAGGACAATATTGAAAGAAACTATCCGAATTCATGCGCTTGGAACAGTTGTTCATGCGAGCCTCGACTAACCTCATTTATGTAAAGATATTTTTTGCGCTCATTGCAAGGTGACGCAGCGGTATCATAATGCTATTCATTTCGGTACAGATTTGTATTATGACCAGGGCCCGGATTCTAATGACATGTCATATTTTTATTGATGCTGCATAGAGGTTGCCAACTTGTGGATAAATCCTAATCATGGCCTCTAGATTGTAGAAATGCATTTTTATCAGGTCATTTTTTGTCATTTAATGCAATTTTATATTTTTAGGGCATTTATTTCAATTTTAGGTCATTATTTTGTCATTTTCGTGCCATTTGCATCCTTATTTAGTCATTTTCATGTATTTACATTGAGAGTATTAACTTTTTTTCGTCGCTAGCGGTGCTGTCTTTGAAGTGTTGTTTGTTTAATGCAAGAAGGAAAAATTCAACGTTAAAGTGTTGACGGTTGTCTCAATCGGAAATGAGAATCAAAGAAACGCCAAAATTTTGTATTATATTACTATTGTTATTAGATTGACTTGGCACCAGAGTCTGCCACCTGCTTGGATTTCAGAGGGTAAACTACGGTTTACCCTCAATAAACAACAATATAATTCGGCACAAAAGGATGTGCCGAATTTTGACTCACCAGTGCCTCAGTGCCAGTATAAATTTCCGTGAGAAAAGAACATTCACAACATTACAGTTATTTACAGTTTTTACAATTATGTACAAACTAATCTATAACTTTGTGTGTACAATAATAATTTTTTATAAATAAAAATGTCAGTTTTTAGGTCATTTTTTATAATTATTAAGTCATTTTCTTTAAAATTTAGGGTCATTTTATAGGTCATTTTTCAAACAATTTTAGGTCATCAGAATCCGGGCCCTGATTATGACATTGGTATAGTATCGATTGATTATCATCAAACACGGAACGATCTTCAAACCTTGAGAGACGAAACTGAAACTGCTTAGTAACCAATCTGTATTTAAAATAACATAAATTCTGTTCGTGTTAATTTAAATATTTTACTAGATTGAATTCATTTCGTGTTACCAAAATCCGTTGGTTTCAAGAAAACTACAGAAAGAACCTTCGATTTGACCCGACGCCATGAGCTGCCATCTTCCGCAGAAGGCAAGAGCTACGAGAACAGCTGATTGCGATGGGCAGTGTGCCCGTTTGTTTGAGTGAATCTAAAATCTTAAAACATAAACATTTAATTATGATCATATGCAGCTTGCCTATAATGGCAATTAGACACTCGTGTGAAAATTATGTATCTCGCTTGGCCCGTTTCATAAACATGTTGGTATCTTGTTCATTTTCCCATATTAATTCAGATGAGTTTTATAGCTTGTGTCTCAGCTTTACGTAAATACACGAGATGTGAAGTTTATCTACTTGCCTACATGTTTAATACACCATTTACCCATGGAATAGGTAAGAGCGCAAGGGATAGATTTCAAAGCAGTAAAGAATGGGATAATAACGTTTTGGGGCTACAACAATAATGGAGACACATTACGAAATCAAGTGAATTAAAGTCTATAAAATCTTCTTTCTCTTTCTATCCGTATAATCAGATCAACATATCATGTTGAAGGTTCGACCTCTATGAACTTTGCTTGCGTTGCAGCCTGAGTTGCTACCCTTTCCTAATTACCCGAGACATTCCCGAAACTAAGCAAATAACGTCCCGCGGCCAGAAACAAATTATTTCGGAAATTTGAGTGAGTTGAACATGAATTAAATGTTTCTTGTTTTCATTACAGTCTCTTACATTATGTTGGTTGACATAATTATTTTAACAGTGTTTATTATAGGAAGGGCCATGTTGATAATTTATTTAGGCTACTTCTTTTTGATATGGTTGTTCAAGAACGTTGTGTACTGCTATTTATGCCTGTAAACTTCGCCATTGTGCCGAAATATCTCACAGGAGATTTCTACATGTCTGCTAGTAGACGGACATGGGATTCTCACGTATAGATAAATGTCATTGACCTGGACTGGGATCAAACCTATGAACGTCGGAACAGAATAATAACAGTGACTAACAGTTGCACGACTCAGGCTGATTGCTGTATATTGTATCCTACAGTCAGTGAATATTCACATTCATCCAATTATTAGCATTATTATTATTACTATTATTATTATTATTATTATTATTATTATTATTATTATTATTATTATCATTTAGTATCTTTAATGCTAGAACTTTTTTTATTTTTCTTTACTTTATTTTTCTTGTATTTTTTATAGCTATATTATAATTGTAGTTCTGGTATTCTGGTAGAGGGGAAGAGAAGACCTGATGGTCTCATCTCTGCCAGGTTAAGTAAATTAAATTAAATTAAAAATTAAATTAAACTAACAAATTAGAAAACTGAAATAAATTAAGTTCATCGCATAGTTAATTTACGTTTTTTTCTTGTTAAAGCTGTAAGTTTTTTTATTATTAATTTATTTTTTTAAATTTTGCATGCAAAAAGGTCTCGGGTTGGAGTTCCAAACTTAGGGGAATTTCTCTCCTAATTTTTCTCATGTAATGCTAATAGATATAAAACAATCTGTAGATACATGACAACATACTTCCAAACTTTAGAATGTTTAATACAGGTTCAGTCGTACAGAATCTTCAAAGCAATTCGCACTTTTTCACAATTCTGTATAGAAGATTTATTTTCTGTGGAAGTAAACGTGAAAGAGAAGGAAAGCACTGATTCCACTACTGGTTATTTTGAAGAGTGAAATTTAATTTGATAAAAATAATTTTAGTGAAAGTAAACGTTAGCAGATTTGGCCGGGGAAATTCTGACCTCGCTCACAATATTGATCCGTTGTGTGGCAGCACAGTCGCTCGGTTGCAGTGGAAAGCTACTGGAGATCTAAGAATGGTGTCCAAAATAACTGGCCGTATTGCTCTTTCCCAGTCAACCAAGGCTGTTAAACTATATTTTACCATTCTAGAATATGGCTGCATTAGCTGCATCACCAGGACAATCCGGGCACATAGAAAAATAATAGTATTAGTTGGATGATTACCTAACTGAAAAGTGGGATTTTTTGTAAAGAACAATTTATATTATAGTACCACCCGGGAGCGTTGTCCTGTATGTATTTTTAAACAAAGCTGGCATTATAATAAAATATTCCCCCAATGAAGAGCGCAATGGCATTTATCATAACAAGTTTAAATGAATAGAATACCTCAGTGAGAAATACCAAGAATAGTTATTTTGGACTACAGAGGTTGTTTCATGTTTCAAACAATATTCTACCTTTGTATTTATAATCTTCATTTTTGAACGAATAAAATCTCCTTACCATATGCGAGTAAAATACAACACAATACACTGAGCATGGTTTTCCATCACAAAATCCAAATCTAATTAATGAATTACTTCACCGCACAACTTAATTAATTCCAAACATGTCATCTTCGACAAAGATTCGATGTAATAACATAAATAATTGATAATAATACAGAAATACATAGACATTTGTGTAAGTTCAACAAAGTACTTTTTAATCGACACAATTTATTTCAAATATAGGCCTACAAATAAGGAAGTAGTTCAGACACATCTTAAAAATACAAAATCAAATCAATTACCATAAATAGTAAAATTATATGTAAATAATTTGTTAATCAAAATGAAACGTTTGATCTGTTATTGCATAAAATGTACAGGAAGCATGATGCTACAGAGATGGATACATAATAGGCCAGGGAGCTCGTTACGTAATGCTAATAATCTAATATATTTCACATAAGGACATTTTAGTTTCTCAGATAGTAGACAGTTTAGTTACCTTGGATCATAAAATGCGAAAGGCGAATCGTGAAATAGAAACGCCGTTATTACTTTGTCTAAGTAGGTACAAATTCCTCCTAACATAGAATTTTTACCTAAGCGGCACAAGCTAACATGGGCGCATAGCTAAGCTCGCTTAGCTACTAACAGTTGATCAAGCTAGCATTACTGCCCCTCGGGGAGATTCTAGTGGGAAAAAGAACAGTGCTTGAAATGGTGATTAATAAATTTTCCATTACATTAGTGGGGAAGCGAGAAAACTTAATTTTGTTCTATGACTCAGCAGCTTTAATACCTTCGCCTTAGATTAAGGCGTGGCTGTGACGTACGCATCAACAAACAAGCCTGCATACTTTGAGTATTGTTGTATAGTTTTGTTATTATAACGTGTGAAGATTTATTATAATTGTGTGCGATAATAGAGTTAGACTTATCACAGTCTCTCCCGAAAAACTTGGATACGCCCCTGTAATAGGCATGTTTTCATGAATTATTTTAGCTTGAATGCAATTTAATACTACCCGCGCGCGATTTCTTGAGCGCTCGGCTCCCTAGTCCTCATTCGGTAGGTTTCGTTCAACTTCGTAGGTTAAGCTGACAACATTGAAACACGAAGTACGCTATACACCCTGACATCTAGTGGCTTCAATACTAAGCTTTCATTCTGTCTCAGGATTCTTATTTATTTATTTATTTATTTATTGACATTATGTTTTCTGACGCATCGAGTTATGGAGAAAAATACAATCTTTCGAACTGCTGATTTCACAAACACTTCATTGTACATCCAACACTTTCCTCACCTCTTTAAGAATTCCGTATGTGCTAATTTCTGACGATCCCGTGAACTCTGATGTCAATTTCATGGACTGAAAGTTGAGCGAACTTTTCACAATTTGTATTAAATACGTTTAAAATTAGGCCTATAGCTTTCTCCACTTTTAGATGCCTTACCTCTCTTACGTTTTAAAACACGAAATGGTGAAGCATGTTCTGCTAAGACTCTTCTTTATGCTTAAAATTAGTCATCCAGTGTAAAAATATTGAGCCTATATTATGCATAATATTCTTATTTGACGACTTATTTGATAACCAAAGGCTTATGACGTATAATTAATTGTTACGCAATACCGTCACCACATTATATTATTGGACTGCATTAAAATCGTTGTATATTAAAGTCACTACATAAAATACCATTCGCGCGATTCTGCTGAAATGTGATTTCTTTGGTTGACAACACTGCAGAAAGACCGACGGAATAGCTATGTTTTGTTCCCCCCGACCCTCACTTCCCCGTAAATCCAGCGCTCAAGATATGGCGCGCGGGTAGTAACTGCAATACCAGACCCCGGAATTTTTGCCATATTCAATATTCCGTTAAAGCTTTGCTCAATAGGCATTTATTAAATCAATATCATTTCCAGGGAAATAATTGTAAACTTCAGGACCATTGGGAAGCGAGGTGAAAACAATGAGTTCTTTACTACCACATACTTACCGACATCTGCCTTTTTGTTAAGGTTACATCGACCACAAATTTGAACACTATTTCTAGTGGCTCGCTGAATAAACCGGGGTGAAGGACAGTTTCCAGAAGCCCTGGTGTTTGCTAGAAGGCATAAAATCTCTTTGAGCTGATTCGCTATATAAGCGTTTCAACAAACTTTTCTCTGATCTAAAATATCCTGGGTATTCTATTCTAAATAATCTTCAGTTCTTAGAATAATGCTGAAATGTAAGCCAGTAGCCACCCTTACAAATCTCATAATGAGTTGATATATTTTATAATAAACAACCAAATTAATTATTGCTGTTAAGCAATATGTTATTTTACTTATCACAATTAACGCCTTACAATGTTGTAAGAATGTTGACACTACCCAAAAACAATGGTCACAAAATATATCAATGAGGTTTTGTCATAAAAGAAGCATAACTGTTTCCATAGAGGAAGAAAATTACACAGAAAACAGCAATCCGAACTCCTTTTAAACACCCGGTTCGCAAATCCATTGTTGTTATTTGTTTTAGAAATAATGGAAATAGTGTCCTTTTCCAATGAATATCTTGCATATTACGAGGGTAATCCAATAAGTATCCGCACTTTTTGTTTAATAATAATAATAATAATAATAATCTTTCGTAGTTGTTCTCGCGGTTGTTGTTAGGTTGTACTAGGTTGTTAGGTTGTACTAAATACATAAATAGCTATTTTCTGAGGCCATCAGGAAGCTTGTGCAACGATGAATCAAGTGCATTGAGAATCAAGAAATATAATGAAAAATGAGGTAATTGAAAGTTTTGTATTGTTGTTGAAAAAAATTTAAAAAAAGAGTGCGGATATTTATTGACTTTCCCTCGTATTGTTCATGGAAGATAGTGCTTGGAACCACCAAAAATAACATGAAAAATATAAGGCTTCAGGATAAGGCCTATATAACTTAACTTTTATTTCCAGTTTTCTCTCTCTCACCTACTTTCGCTTACACTCCCACGCTCGTTCTCTTTACTATTCTCTCCCTCTTGTCTCTACTTCTCTCGTTCTTTTTCCCCCTTTCCTCTCTCTCCTTTTTCCTCCCTGCCAATGCTTAGAAGCACCACTGAGAGCTAATGTTCAAAATACGAGGGATTTCCTAGTTGATGTTTTCTGATTTATGTATAACGTGCTCTGTGGTGTAGGCCTACACTGTACATGTCACGTGTATTCCGACGGAGGCGATAGCTTTCGCCGTCTCGTTTGATTCAGAGAAAAGATATACGGGACACGGAAAAGCACATGATTCACGCAACAAATCCGATCTGAACCAGGGGAATGTTGCTAAAAGAGATGGGAAACAAAGGGCTGTCAGGTTGCCACATATCGGATAACCTATTCAGATTACATGCATGTCATGTGATCCGTGGTTGTGAAAGGCGTCGGGTGGGGGAGAAACCCTGGATGTAAAATCCGATCTCTTCCACTCAGCCCCCCATTCCACATTCCATTACCAATTTTTCATGAGGTTTGGCATGTAGGTAAATTTGATTTCGCCTTTTCAATAGAGGCATTGATTGATCCGTCCAAGCATTCATTTCATTCGCGCTCATTCTACGCCTGCCCCAAATTCCAAATGACTTAAATGGAGTAATTAAGAATGCTACTTTCTTCATTAAACTTAAAGAATGCACTTCGGACAATATTCCATTAACGAAACAGAGAGGCTGAGTCATTCTTAGAAATAATTATGATTGACAAGGATGAACCTATTATGTACGGATTATAAAGAAAATGGATGGATCACTTCTTTACTTAAAACGGCCGGAGAGTTTGGTCAGAAATGCTCTAATTTAGGCTTGAAGTTCTTTTACGTGAGGTAATACTTCGACACGGGCCCAACGTTTATAGTCCCTCCGGAAGAATTCATGCTCGGATATACGTCTTGCAATATCCATCGAACGCAGATAAGGATGAACCTGCGACCCTCGTATCCAGAGGTGGGTACGCTAGCTCTGCACCACCGCGGTTGACAATATATGGTATAGGCCCACATAACTGGCTAAATCTAGATCTGTACAGAGTAAGGGAATAATTAGAATGTCTTTGGCTTCCGGGTATCTGCTGCGTCATATTTAAGATGTCTGCCGACTTTTCGATCATCTTGCCATGGTCTTTATCAAAGCTACTGCACCTCGCTACAAAAAGTCTTCTGTAAGGGGCAGTATGTATTTCTTTGACAGTCAATCAGTTCTCATTATTCACTTCTCTGTTGTGATTGGTCCCGTCACATGGAAGGAATAAAAGGTCCTTTTCAGAAACAATTATTTTCAGTAGGATACAGATGTTGGGTCCATATCCTTGATAACTCCTGTCCCTGATCCCGTTTGATGTTGTTCGGATACTTGATGATCTCTATAGCCTCCCTTATTTTCCTGTGAGTGTATGTGACCGTGGCCAAAATCTTAGTTTTGTCGAACTCAATAGCATGTTTTGTGTCCTCAGAGTGTTCAACTACCGACTTCTCTGTTTGGAGCTCCTTCATTGCTCTTATGTGTTCTCTTAATCTCTCTCCCACCTTTCGACCGGTCTCTCCAATGTACTCAAATTGGCAGCTGCAGGAGATGGGGTAGATCCCGGGTTTTTGTACTGTAATAGTGGCAGACGGTCTTTCTCTTTTCTGATCAAGTTGTCAATGCTATTTGTAGAGTAGAAGATGGCCTTTATATTGTGTGACTTAGCAATATTTTGTTTTTGTCAGTTGTTACGGGAGATATGCCGTCTTAGTCTCTCTGGGATGCCAACTGTCCTTCCAAGGGCTACTCCTTTGTTGTTAACTTTTCTTATAGCTCTTGAAATGGTTTCCTTTGGGAACCCATTTTTCTGAAGGGCCTCAGACAGATGAGACAGTTCATGCTTTTGGTTTAGTTCTTTGCTTAGGTTTACCGCCCCGATAGCCAGTGTTTTCATTATGCCTTTCTGTGGCTGGATGTTGGTGAGAATTCCAGTTTAGGTACCTATCTGTATGAGTGGATTTTCTGTAGACAGTATGTTCTACGTTGTCACTATTTACTTTCTTTATAACCAGCACATATAGCAACGGATATACCCATTTTACTAGCCATATATAAGAGTTTCCAATTTTAAATTTTTATTGAAATCGTTAGGACCAAATTTTAAAAAATATTGAAAAGTCCCCTTAATATTTTAGTTATAAAACTAAAATTCTGAGCGGTTCGATAGAATTCCGAAACAGTCCTTACTTCAAAAAATGAACACAATGAACCGTTTACCCACTGTGCTTGTCCACAGACGGAAGGACAGACGTCATTACAAAAATACTTTTTTCAGTCAAGAAGTAGAGATGGGCGAATCGTGACCGCGTCGTTCATAGTGTACGAATGAATCGTGATCCAGTTAAAGAATATGTTCCAGTTAAATAATTGCATCGATTTCTTTGTAAATCAATTATGAAATCTGAGATTCACTTCAAGATATGAATCGAAACCTCTGCGAATCAAAGTCCTATCGTTTGCCTTCTCAATTCCTCTAGGGTGCTGATTCAAATCAAATAGGTTTATTTCATCTTCATCACAAACAGGGACTTTTGGTTTCATTTCTGTTTTACCATTTAGTCCCTCAATTACTAAAACAAACATTATATAACTATTTCTACCTTTTTCTTAAATACAACAACCATGCATGTTTATATTATTCCCTACTTCATTTGAATTTATACTGTTACTTTCTTCGATTTTGGCTAACCATTTCCTTTTAACTACAAATAAAAAATTCCCCATTCTTTTTAATAAATCCGTATTTTTTGTTATGCACATTTCTTATATGCTACACTTTTATTAATTTTTAGTAATTTACTATAAATTAAAATTGCCCCCCACATCTCCGTTTCTTTACACTCTAAAATTGTGTGTCTTGCATACTCTTGCTTGTTACAGCGTGCTGAATCAGTGTTTTGTTTTTCTTCTCAGTATTTTGAAACCGGTCCTTCATAGACTTTTAACGCCCTTTTACTATTACAACATGGATGCGTGTATCGTGAACCAGCCGCTTGCTGTGGTGTTTGCGGCAACTGTAAACAAGATTACCTTTTTTAATAGACAAAAGTTATTGATTGCGGTAGCCTATTAATATTTTTATTATATTGGAAGTTAAACTTAGGCTACTCTTTGCAAGGGAACTACAGAAGGCTGTAGTACCAAATACCGACAAATATAGGACAGCGACACGACTGGGTATTTTACTTCTAGCAGACCACGTCAAATCAGCCAGGAAAAATATTATATTTTTAATATAAATATTCCTACTGATACAGTTTGAATATAAAATTGATTATTCCTATTCATATTACAATGCATGATGATATAAGAAATAAATAATTTTAAAGAGTTTCATTTTTCGGATAAAGGTTAAAAATGTTAAAATCTTATAATTCAACCTTATACCTTCAACTTATACCCTTAAATTAAGTTAAGGTTATAAGATTGAATTTTTATCAAGATCTTAAATTGAAGAGCTTTTTCTCTTTCACCCACCACCCCATTTTCATAGATTGGGTTGAATTGCCACACATGTCTTGTCTTCTTCCCTTTTCTCCATATTGCGATTTGCTCGAAATAGCCAGTCTTGTTTCATTTCAGCCAGGGGGATTCAATTATCCGGAACGTGCTGCCGTCTAGTGATTGAACAGTTAACGTGAAGAAATTAGTAACACTTCAAACGAAACGAATCGAATGAACCAAATGAAGGAATCAAATTCAAGAATCGTATTGATGAATTAATTAAATTGAATCACTTCTTCAAAATGAATAAGATATACTATCTGTATCAGGGAAACAACTGTCAGCATTTAAAGTTAATATGAAAGAAACACCCTGATGTAGACACGTTCCAGGTCCTCAGAAATATAAAAAGAGATTTTTTCTCTTAACATATTCTCACGTAAAGTTAACAGGACCATTATTCTTTGGATTTAGGAATACATGTGCATATTCTGCACACATTGTACAGAATGTATTGTGCTCGAACCTGACACTATTTCTGGTTTCAAAGTATAGGCTATATGCGTTTTGAGTTCCCTGAGTCCAAAAATACTAACTTCGTTTAAGAAAAAAATTGTTTGCATGCTTGTTTGTGTGTAGCCTGTGTTTATGGTAGAGGACTCAATGGCTCATCGTCGGAAGATCACATCAACATAAAATTGTGTAATATTTTGTTAAATAACTTCCAGGTCGTGACAGGAAGCACGTCAACACCTTTCAGGTACTTTTGATATAGCTTGAAATGAGCTTGAAAAGAGCTCTAATGATGTTATTCTGTACCGTACTGAGAATTCAAACTTGTATTTGAAACTCTTCTTAGAAATAGTGTTGTAGTCTTGTGAGCATTGCACATAGAAATTTTAATCATAAAATTAGTGTCACCAAAGTCATACGTACCGGTACTAGGCCTAGTTGTTTTATTTGCATGGAGAACTCGGTCACTGTAAGCTGGTTACAGATATAAAACTGGGAGAGGAAAAATTCTTTCCTTCTAGGCTTTCATAACAATAAATCCTGGCATTCACTTGCTGAGATGTAAATGCAGCTCAGATTGTGAATGAATAGCCTACCACACACACTCTTATGAATTTTTACATGTGTAGTTTCCACAGCCTCAGACGTAATAAAATATACGTGACAGTGTTGCACAAAATGACTAACAATTTATGCGATTATGCCATTTCAAACTTGGGTATATTACTTCCCCTTGTTTTTCATACGTGTGGACGGCAAAAGCATCATTATTCTAACCTGGAGAAAAAGTAGGAGAAATTGTTACAAAATCTCGAATGGTTATATTCCAGTTAACGGCCTACTTTATATTATTTATTCCTTTTTGTCTCACCTGACTTCTAGGCCTATGTTCTTTCATGTCATCCTCCTTGTTTTCAAAGTCGAGGTTCGACTCTGGGCTTGGTCGATGGTGTTTGTGTGTGTATATGTGTAAGTTGGTAGGTAATGAGATTTAATGGGATTTCGGGATCGAGGTCAATTAGACCTATATGTGTATAAATACGACAGTCAAGTAAAAGAACACTTGCAACCCAAATTCCGACGATGGCTACAAACTAAAGTAGCAAAACACAATCGTCGTTAAAAATCATAGAAAATTACTTTTCCATTTGAATAAAAAATAGTCCTCTTCCACTACTGTAAATTCGTTTATAGTAGGCCTATACCTTTAGCCTTGCCCTGCAGCGTTCACGCATTTATCAGAAATTGGAGAAGGATTTCCTTTTGGTTCTTTATTTATTATGATTAATTTATTTAATTTTCGAGCTGCAATTTTACAAATAATTAACGCAATAATTAGTTCCCATTGTGTAGCCATCATTGCCTATCAGATACAGAATAGGTATGTGGATTATAATTAAAGGATGTTACTGTTTTATTAAATCGACTTTGCAGCATAATGCATTATTCTTTAGAGAGTATTCGGCAGTATTCGTGGCACTAATTACATATGCAGCCCACGGATGGGCTCCATACATAAATGTAAGCCATAAACGTAAGTTAATTACGGCACAGAGACAAGCTCTACTTAGAGTCACCAGAGCATATTCGACTAGCCTACATCAAATGACGCGCTACCGGTTATTGCTGGAGAAATCCCAGTAGATCTGCTACTAGAGGAAAACGTAAATGCTTACAAAATACGAAAACACCTCCCTACTCGAATTGCAGAGCGGGAACTAAATCAAGAAATTTACGAAAGGTATAATCGTTCAAAACTAATGAAGCAGCTTAGAAGCGCAACTATACATGCATGGGAAAGACGCTGGTAAGATGCCCAAAATGGTCTCCTAACAAAGGACTGTTTCCATAGCGTCCGCAGACGACTTAGTCAAAAATGGATCGTTCCTGATTACTCAGTCCTTTTCTTCACATGAATACTTCACAGCAAACCTATTTACGTTTAACCTAGCGGAGGATTATCTCTGCTACTGTGAAGGGAGCTAATACTGCTTTCAGAACATTCACACGCCACATGATAGAAAGCAGGAAAGAACACAAACAAGATTATGCCCAAGGCACACCGAATATGAGACGAATACGCCTTGGGGGAATGCTCAGATCCCCGGGGGCCATACTGAGCAGGACTGATATGGCAGATTGCCCAAGACTTGCCTCGGAAGCTGCAGGATAACCTGCGGGATAACCTCGCAGCAACCGATCTGAGTGAGGTTTTCGCGGGGTTTCCGTCACTCTATAAGGTGAATACCAGATCGGGGCATGTCCCCCGCGACAATAGACGATTAATAAGAGTAAAGTTAACTGAATAAAATGGCAGACACAGTTCGTCAAAATTTTCCCTATGTTCTATGATCAAGAGAAGGTGACGCGACGATCTTAGAACAAATTGCGAAATCTGTTGTTGTACCGTAGATATAGCCTATGGCTCAGGTAATCCAGGGGTGGAAGGCGGGGCCAAAAAAATAGTGAACTGAATAGTAGATCGGGACATTAATTTCAACTTTTGGCAAAGGTAAACGGAGATATAGCCTACTAGCCTGAGGTACTCCGGAGGTCAAGGCCGGGCGCCAAAAAGAACAGTGAACTAGCCTTTAACAGTCTTCTACTTCCTCCAGCTCGTCAACATCAGAATTGTAACATTGGAGAACTTGTAATTTACACTTTCTTCAAGCATGAATTTGCACTCAGACTGAGAAACGCATGGCCGATTTGCGGGTTGGTGAAATAGGTAAGCGGGGGGGGGAAGGGGTAAGCTGCGCCTACATTGTTCTGCCTTCCTTCTGCGCATCTTGTTCTTTAACTTGCCTCGCTATATTACTCAATTCTCTTATAAGCTGACTTTACCTCACAATCATAGTGTCACCAGAAGGGCTAGTCCAACAGAAAATTCCTGATGATCTCATGGAGATCATTCCTGTTATACCTCAACAAACTATACTAACTATAACAATAATTTATCAGAGCAAGGTTAAGTAGGTTTAGAATTGTAGTAATTACCAAGGATTTATCTTTTTGAAACAGAGAAAACTCTAGTCAACGCATTTGTTTCTTTCTCTCCTTCTGCACAGAGAAAGCATTACTGTATCGCTTTGCCGCTAGGGAAGGTCATTTTTCACCTTCTTCAAGCAATTACGTTTATTGCTTCGGAATCTCAGCTAAGAGGGACGAGGAGAGTCTCAACGGTATTGTGTAGTTTCATTAAGGTAATTGTCTTCCTACGGGAACAACCCAATCTCGTATATACTGTACATGTCCGATGTTATCAAGAAAAATATATCCGGATTGCATGCAGAGTCCTTCAGACTGCAATAATGTAGCTGCTTCAGGAAAACAAGAACCCTAAGAAAGATTTTGTTATGATGCGACGGTTTCGGAACAACTTAATCGATTTTCGGTTTAAAAATATGTTTAAAGTCCTTAAAAATTTCAAGTCTTATAATAAAAAGCAGATGTCTACTTTTTACACGATGCGTTTCGGCGTTAATTCGTCATCTTCAGGTGTATATTTTGAGTATTCGTGCAGACAGGATATTCGTGCAGACAGAATACTCAAAATGTACACCTGAAGATGACGAATTAACGTCGAAACGCATGTAAAATGAAGACTTGAAATTTTAAGGACTTTAAACATATTTTTAAATGTGTTAAGAATTATTAATAGGGTTATGACTATTGTATCATATGTGCATAAGTTTTTTATGTCATAGGATAAATTATGTTTTTTTAAAATAGGTTAGATGTCTAAAAATTGTCTTACATACTGAGCATAGGTTGACTTTATATTCACAAAATCAAATTATACAGCTCAGAAGGAAGATGAAAATAATTGAAATATTAATACAGTGCCATCAAAAAGTCGCTTCGCAGCATTTGTGCAGGCGAGAATTCGCTAAGAAGCGGAATTCAATTGGGAGCACTAGCTTACAATCATTCATGAAGTAAGAAGTAAAAATAGCATAAAACTCACCTATGTATAGAAGACGTTGAAAATGTTTATTAGAGAACGCCTCGTTTACTTACCATTGGCCATCGCCGATATGTCATCCTTTATTATATTAATTAAAACTGTATTTGAGTTGAAATTATCACACGCTATAAACACATCAGCAATAGAAAACAAAAATACATCAATAGTTACATGGCCTACTATGAGTATGAATAGAAGACTGTAAGAAATACCAACCTTCGCCTGGGTGGCAAACATAACCAGAGCTCGGAGAGACTTATTGATGGCACTTTATTTCATAATCTACTATCAAAAGCCCAGCGTCGTATGGGTTTTGTATTTTGTAATTCGAAATTAACTTAGGAAGGATATAGATTTTAAAAAATCTAGTTCCTTATATAGATATCTAGAGTTTTAAATGAGGTATAACGATTATCACAGTCAAACTATTATCATAGAATACGCTAGATATTGCTTTTCTTCACTCATAGTGGCCTTAGAATTATTTCGCAAATCATTGCTTCTACACATCGTGCCTGGTAGAGGTTGAAATAAGGATAAAATCAGGTAAACTGATGTAACAAAGTGCCAGTATGTTTTTGTTTAATCAGTTATGACTGCAATTATGATATGCAGAATATGTTTTTTCTTTAAATTGATTTCCAAGTTAAGCTCCAGATTTATTCATTAAGCAGGGCTTACGGAAGAAGAAAGGTCTACCATCTCGGCCACCTGGGTCATTTTAACGGTCTAGTTGGATAAGCGCATGTCAATTAATATGTTTTTTGTCATAGCTACCTGTATTTTAATTTCCAAGGCCTTATAAAATCACAGTAAAACAATAGGCTATGTTGTCAAGATAACTGATTTTCATTTTTTTTTTATAAATTCTTTCGAATACGTATATTACCATAAAATAGGCACTAAATTGAGCATTACTCCGAAACAGGTCAATCGATTTTATCCATTATGAATAGACGTCTTCCCATGGACATTATAAATGTGTATACCAAGTTTCATAAAAATCCGGTAAAGCGTATTTGAGTTACCGCGTCTTTAAAATATTCACTAAATTGGGTTTTACTCCGGTACCGGTCTACCGATTTGGTCCAATATCAGTAGACGTCTTTCCACGTACATTATAAATGGGTATACAAAATTTCAGGAAAATCCAATAAAGCATATTTGAGTTATCGCGACTTCTTATATATTAACATAAAAACACTAAATTGGGCATTATTCCGGTACTGGCCAACCGATTTGGTCCAATATCAATAAACGTCTTCCCATGGACATTATAAATGCGTATACGAAGTTTCATAAATATCCGATAAAGCGTATTTGAGTTATTGCGCCTTTAAAGTAGACACTAAATTGGGTTTTACTCCGGTACCGGTCAACAGATTAGGTTCAAATTCAATAGGGCACTTCTCATGGACGTCATAAATGGGTATACCAAGTTTCATGGAAATCCGATACAGCGTATTTGAGTGATGGCGCCTTTCTATTAGAAAGGCACCATAATCTATTAAAATAGGCACTAAATTGGGCATTGCTCCGGTACCGGTGAACCGATTTGGTTCAATATCAATAGGGTTCTTCCCATGGACATTATAAATGTGTTTTCCAAGTTTCATGAAAATCCGAAAAAGCGTATTTGAGTTATGGTGCGTACAGACACACGGACATACTGGCACTTAATAAACAGGAACATACACACACATACACACCCACATACATACATACATACATACATACATACATACATACATACATACATACATACCCACACTCTTTCATCTTTAGACAGTAGATATCTGATGTTCTTATCTTTTAATCGAAGGGCGTTTGTAGATAGGCTACTTCGAGCTATACTAGCTATACTAGCAGAATCGAAACTTTATACGCTGATCAACAATTGAGCGGGTCCCTGAGAGAATGAGCTATCCCATTGTGAAGTGAAACGGAGAAAAATAGATTTTTATTAGAATCCTCTTAGATTTATTGTTTTCCCTATTATCATAGCCCTTTTTGTCTTTCTTTAAGATATTTATTTACCACTGCATCTATTAAAACAGTATTAGTTATGGATTTGCTCACGTTTAAATGTCAGAACAGCAAGGTATATTACAACACATACGACATTAAATTCATAAAAATGCATTTCAATAATAGAAACAAATAATAATTATAATGATAACTATAATAACATTAATTATGAACATATAATAATAGTAATAATAATAATAGAATTAACAGTAGTAATAATAATATTGACAACAATAATAACAATAATTATTTTACTCTTGATCTAATATAGTAATGCTAATTAAATCACGGAGGATGAAATGGACTAAGCATGATGCGCGCATGGGGGAGCTAAGACGTATCTAAAAATATTGACTGGGAGACCCGAAGGAGAAAGGCCACTTGGAAGACATAGAAGTAGGTAGGAGGACACTATTAGAATAGATTTAAGGGAAGTAAGAATTTGCGAGGTATGGTTGGATGGAGTAATCCCATGGCAATGAACCTCCGTGTTCATAAAATAACTTAGTATTCCGTTAGCTTGCTTATGAATTGTCTATTGCCATTGAGTAAATAATAATAATAGTACCATTAATAGCAATAATAATAATAAAGTAATAATGATACAGATATTATGATGATGATAATATTAATAATAATAATAATAATAATAATAATAATAATAATAATAATAATAATGGAGTAGCCTACAGCAGACTGCGATGGTATAATGGATCCATCCTTCTACTCATTATGATGGATCTTTGGATCTTTGGATCTGGGTGGGATGGAACACTCACGACAAATTCAATACATGATATTTGCAAATATTCATTACACATGAACGGGCTATCCCACAACTACATATTTTGCGGATAACATCAGAGATGGCGTAAGGGATCAAAAAGGCAACAAACTCATTTTTGTTAGATTTGTGGAATAGCTCACTCTCTCAGGGATCAACTCAATTTATGGTGTCGCCACTGGAAGAAAGAAAGAAAGAAGGAAAGAAAGAAAGAAAGAAAGAAAGACAAAAAAACTCTAGTTGGAGTCCTTATCTCAGTGGAAGTTATCCTGTAGGTTCTTTTAGCTGGACAGGTAATATCTGTAAAATATTAAGGCGGAAAGGGTATGATATAAAGGTAATGCAAGTGTGATGTAGGAAGTTAAACTTCACCTTGTACTGAGAGTTTGCTGGAGCGAGATGTGGCTAAAAGATAAAATTCGAAGTGAAGAGAAGTTGGGTGGAGGAGGCTCATGGATCAATACAAGAGTAGCGCTTTCGGAGGAGACCCGTGACCCAACAAATGCATTCCAGTCACGGGAACATGCCTTAGCTAGGTCAGCAGATATCGACATTGCCTCTCTCCCATACTCTTCCTACCCTTACCTTTTTCAACAAAATTCACTTATTCCATAAATATTTTTAATCTCAGATTATTCCAACTCTGAAAACTTATATTTGTGAGACGGGTTTTTAATTGGAAACGTTCCTGTAAAATCTGTTATTTTATTACAGATGCCATAAACATGCTTTTAAAGAACTCTACTACTTCCGAATTTCGAATTAGAGAAGGCATTCAGTTCACTTATATTTAGCGAAGCACATCTAGATTGTATATGACAGGAGTGGCCAACTTACAGAGCTGAAATCTAGAATACGCAAGGAATAATTAATTTTGATAAAATGAACATCAATCTGTAGTGGATGAACTTATACCATACGTTATTATCGAAGATTCACTGATTAAATTCAACACCAAGTATGTTCTGTACGGACGTTTGTAAGTTTCCTGTACGGACTTTGCAGAACAAAGTACGTTCTTTGGTGTCCATTTAAGCTGACAGCTTCTCTGTTCCAACCAGCATGAACAAGTTATCTTCATTCCTTACTTACTTACTTACTTACTTAGTTACTCAATGGCAATAGACAATTCCTAATCAAGCTAAAGGAATACTATCTATTTATGGAACCCGAAGGTTCTTTGCCACGGTTACCTGAGTCCGCCATTCAACCCTATTCTGTGCTAACTCCATCCAATCACCCCCCACAAATCCTACTTCCCATAAATCCGCTCTAAGATTTTCCTCCCACCTACGTCTAGGTCTTCCACGTGGTCTTTTCCCTTCGGGTTTCCCAGTCAATACTTTTGAGATATTTTTTTCCTCCCCCATGCGTGCAACATATCGAGCCCATTTCATCCTTCGCGGTTTAATTACCCTTACTATGTCCGGTGAAGCGTACAGGTCCTGAAGCTCGTCGTTATGCAATTTTCTCCAGTCCTGAATAAGTTATTTTAAATATTTAAATCTAAAATAGCTTAGATTTTTAAAAACAAGATGTTAAATACAGTAGACTATAGACATAATAACGCATGCGGATTCATTTATTGAAGAATAGACTAATTATCTATTTTCAACCGTACAATAGGCTATTCATTCTTTTGATTCTCTACTATGTGATTTGAAGTGTTTTTCAGTGCCAACTTGTTAAATAGTTTCATGTTACATGTAAAATGTTAATTGCATGCTCATGCAACAGCAATATTTCAAGATTCTCTAATCAGAAGTCTAAAGTGTCAAACAAAGGT
Organism: Ectobius pallidus; assembly: GCA_964059195.1. NCBI lineage: Eukaryota > Metazoa > Arthropoda > Insecta > Blattodea > Ectobiidae > Ectobius > Ectobius pallidus. The sequence goes on from CAXKWD010000008.1 coordinate 88,835,486, forward strand.
GACAAAGGATTCCGTGCAGTTCGCGAGCCATGTAATTGTCACCTCTGTTTGATATAACTGTCGTAGGAAAAATAAAGAAGGCTTAGATTATGAAGCTGGCTTCTGTCTTATTAATAATTGATTTTTCTCGGAGGGATGCTTTGGCGCACCGCTTTTCGGAGAACAATTATTTTCGAGCAGTTGGAGGCGTTGAAGCTCACACTGTTACGGAATGAAACAAAGTCAAGTTCCAAGGCGGAGGCATCCCAGTTTGAATTCTAGATCAAACCTACACTTCTATAGCAAAATTGACTAGAGGCTTTAACATTTCAATGCTTGAAAACGATGACAGAGGCTTTAACAATCCTTTCTTGAAAATAAGAAAATAATTTGCTCAGTTTTTGTAGGAGAAAGTATTTTAAGACGAATTGAACTTCCGCCTTTCAGCGATTCTTTCTCTGCAAAAAAAGAAAATGGCCTAACATTCGACCTTATTACATAAAAAGAAATACGTTTCATGTTGACTCCAGCCCTATTGATGAAATCCGTATGTTCACAAAACTCGGCCATCATATAGGCTCCACTCTAAGAATGTCACTACCTTTCCAATTCTTATTATGCATTAATTAATCCTTATCCTTCCGAGTGTTCGTCGTCAATCGTGCCCAGAGAGCAACTTGCGATTAGATAGAATATTCACTGTTTCAAACCACAGTGATAAGGCTATTCTCCTCTTTCCTGAATGTGCAGTGATCAATAGGGCCAGGATTTTTAGCATTTTATAAACACTGTATACATATTAAAAATATTAAAATAGCTATATTTTAGTTTTCTTATAATTTTCAGAAGAAATTTTGTAAGCTTCAATTTAATAAACAATAAATAAATTGAAAATATATATTAATTAATATTATTTTTACTTAAAAATCCCATACCTATGAACCAAAAAAAATAGGAACTCTTTTGCTAAATATTCTACAGTTTAGCCTATAGTTTATAGAATACAATTCATTATAGAATTAATCCTGTAAATTCCAGCTCCACCACATAAACTCAACATGAACGTTTTTCAATTAAGCAACCAACTTTTAGAATACTTCACTTTCGTTATCTTGCTGTAGCAAACACTGTGAATAAACTGCAAGAGTAAGATTCTTAAGAATGCCTTTAATTTGCTTCTAAAGAAACTGGGGATTTATTCGGTTCGCTATTTCCTTTGGTACAGAATAACAAAATTAAAAAATGTATTGCTAAGTTTTCTCTTACTGGAAAGAATGGGCAAAATAAAAAAGTTTAGGCAGATTTAAAAAAAAAATTATTTGTAGAACAGTAGACCTAATAATTAGATTAGTTGCATATTATTAGCTTGTTAAGCATTTTATCGTATTTTAATTCCGGGGTGCGCGGGCAAAGAGAGTTAAGTCCACTTTCTCGTTACTGAGAATTAGAGTGACTTAACACACTATACCAGCCCAACATAGCTTTAGAGATGGATGAACCCATGAGGCACACATCCATAACTACCATACGTTTCTGAATATGACGTACTGGACTTAACACAAATGTAGAGAACATATTTATTTATAACTCTATGGACACATCTCAATTTTTGAGGATGGTGGACTTAACTCTCTTTGCCCGCGCACCCCGGAATTGGAAAACTGTTTTAGCCTACTTTAATTTTTGAAGACTTATTTAGTCATTTTTAGGCTTTATAAGACTGGACTTTCTGACAACCAAAACAATGAAACGGACCACAATTAACTAGCAACTAACAAAGTAGTATTTAAATAAATAATTTTTGAAATTTTCTTTTTCGTTAAATTATATGTATTTTTAAAAAATACTTATACTGAAGATATATTTTGAAATTTTCTTTTTCGTTAAATTATATATATTTAAAAAAATACTTATACTGAAGATATGTTAAAGATCCTAGATTATGTTGTTCACATGATATTAACAAACACACAGAAAAATAAACACTCAGAAACACTCAGCTGTACTAAAAATCGTATATAAATAACCCAGAGCTTGCACTAAAACAGTCTGTACAGAAGATTATTGCGACATATTTATGAATAGATAGGAATATAAATATAACATATCTGTTGCAAAACAAATTCTTGAATTTATTGTTTGAAAATAGAAGGTAAAGTAAATTCAAATAACCCTAGTGAATACAAAGCGATAGGAAACTATAAACTCGGTTAGCAATAACTGTCTTGTGTTGTTCATTGTCGATAAAATAAATGTTCAGCCTCTCAGCACGTCAGTTTGTTCCCATAAAATAGCAATAAATTGTGTACTACATAAAATAACAGGATATGGTATCATGTATTATTACCCCTTTATGGGAGCCGATACACATGCTTTAATGTTCTCCATTAATGATTTACAAGCACAATACAGCAAACAATTTAAAAAACGCAGTCACACTGGAAACTTGTCGTATATACAATGAAATCAGATTGATACAGTTAATAGGATAGGTTTTCTAAATTAGTCGTTCTAAAAATCGAATTGGATGTCAAAAAGATAGGCTATCCCAAACCAGAGTTTGTGTTTTATAATTTTCGTGTATAAAATAATTCCACCTATTCCCTCGTATAAAATGTTTTTGTTAAAATAACAGCTCATAGCTTTGTCAAATCTAAAATTTGTATTTGTCAATATTATAAAACATAATTAAAAATAATAGCTGTCAGTTATAGAAGGAGTTTTTCAAAAGATTGACGATAAAAATCCGCATATATGCTGAAATATCAGCTGTTATTAGATGTTAGAATAAGTTACAAAATTTATAATACGTACATTTAAAACTGGAATGAGTTGTTCGCTTTTGAGTTGAGTTGACTCAGTCACATTTAGTCATTGCATCAGGTCACTGATTCGACAAGTTGAAATTTCTACCAGTCACGGTGTAGAAGACCTTTGTCATTTCAAATCTCCATTTTTATCAATTTTTCACCTGAAAAAATCCTGTCTTCTATCACGTATAAGTAATGTCTCTGTACTTTTTTTCTGCTTGCTGTATTTATCAACAATTAAATCATACAGTGTGAAATAAAAAAAAATAGATCTTATTCTGAAGAAGTTTTGTTGTAGGCCACCTTTTCGTCATTTAGAAGGTCCTTAAATGAACAATATACTCCTGCAATAGCTTAAGGCATACTAAGACATAAGTTACTATATCAAGAACTGTACCAATAGTGGCATGTATGATTTGTATATCTGTTTAAGTTTGTCCTAGATTTGCTGTAGCTTAAGCCAACATGTTTTTGGCAACGAAAATAAATTTTACCACTGTCATTGGGTGCATTTTTGTTTCCCCAGCACATCGTTCACAAGAACTGGTTGCACTGAGAAGTCTGTGGCTTTGGTAGAAAGTTATTAACCCACGTACTTCGTCTTCAAATTGCACGACAAAACTGTTCAAGCTAATATTGCAACTGACAAACAGCGCATCCGTCATTTTACTGATAAGCAATGTATAAGAAGCGTATTTATTCATCCTGCTGCCATGAGAAACAAAAAACATTATATCGTCCGTGCAACTCTGCAATCTTGAGAACAGACCCTCGATATTGGGAATTTGCCAAAAAATTAATGAATAAATACCGGTAAAAAATAATTTTTATAAACTTAAAATTTTTAGTCTTAGTATTCTTGTTCTAGGGTACTGTTCAGAGTAAATGTTATCTGAAAGAGTTAGATATACACATTTCGATTTCTTGCTGCTTTTATTGATAGCAAGAACCAAAACACTACTATATTATCCACTGTTTGTGAACAGAACACTCCTGCGGTAATAGTTTCCAATAGTGTCACAGAAACTGCTAGTGGTTCACCGATCTTGCAAAGCAGACCTTTTTTAACACGACAATTCGGCATTTCGTCTTTTTGTATATTTGTTTATTACGCCAAATGCGTTGTTCGGTTTTCTTCCAATTTGACGTGAGTGTTCCCGGAATCTTTAAAAGCGACGTATGAGTAGGAATTTTATTTTTTGTTATCATTTCAAGATGGTGGCTGTTTTAATGATTCCGTTTCGTTTAATGTTCGGCTTCTTTCAAATATTCAAGCACAACGGTTCTTAACGGTGAATTACAACCTTGGCTAAGAGCTGCGATGAAGAGCAGATCCTAGTTTCTTTTTACGTAAGGTCTACTTGTCATTATAGCCATCAAATTAACTATTCCATGTATGGCGATCGTATTCGAACTAAAAGAGCTAATATTAGTGAACATAAATATTATCACTAGGGGGCGGATTTCTATGACTATATTTTTCCTCTTTGCATTATTTCAGGTTTCCGACTAATTTAAATCCGATTCCAAGCACGCACGTTGGTGAAAATGTAACGGCTTTTATTGTGCATATAACTGCATATTTAGGAAATTTTCAACTATTGTAGCATATTTAGTATGAATATGGATATTTAGGTCATATTTTTGGCATATTTGTGTGCATATTAAAGAAATTTTGAAGTTTCATATCATATTTTGTAAATTTTGCATTATAATGATACTTTTTGAGAATTTACAGCAGGGACGGGCATCTCACGTGCTCTTGTGGAGTTGCAAGGGCGCCCTGCGGACTGTGTGCTTGGTAGCTGCTCGCCGCAAAGTAAAAATGTTGCGGCGGCGGATTGTGAATCTGACGTTACCGAAACAATAAACATAACATATTAAATATTCGCTTCATGCTGAATTTGATTCATAATTATGTACTGTGTTATACAAGTCCACTAGTACAGAAGTGCCTATATGAATACCATAACTATCTTCATAAAACTAATGTTTATAATTATTATCGCCTGCTTTGATATTATAAAACTACAGCAGCTATGATCCAATGAATCGATTTCTCTGACAATCAAACATGATGATTTCAAGAGCAAGAATAAACATATTTTACACTCAATACCATGCAAATAAAAAATCAAATTTCATTACTGTTTCATTGTTGGACTAGTGACAATTGCAGCCAGCATTTGAATTACTAAACTAAAACAGGGATTCTAAATGAAAATATAGCACTGACAAAATATCGTTAAGTAATAACAAAAATACTGCTGATCGCGTAATAACGTATCAATAAACAGAACAAACTTACATATTTCGTCTAGTTTTAGGCCTAGTATCAATATCTGAATCAAAATCTACTCTAATACAATTCAACGGCCCTAAATAGCGTGCTTGCTCGCCCGCTTCGTGAGACATCGGGTATACTCGGCGATGTTCGTATCTCTCAGTCTAAACTTTCATGACGACTACAAGATTAGGAAAACCGTTTCTTTATTATATAAGGCCTAAATGAAATGAACACAATGAACAAATATTCTAATTTTATTTTTACTTACAATTTTCATAGCTCTGAACCACAAACATTTTTAATAATCTACCAGTGTAAATTTCTTAAAAATCCTGGAGTCAATGAATAGTGGCGGGCGAAGCCGGGGGCACCAGCAGTAAAATATTGATGATTTAACTCTTGAAATATCGCTGATAATAATAATCCAAATCAATCACTCCTTCTCTTGAAAAATTATATAATTTCTTAAAATTACACTGAATTTATCAAATAAAATTCACATCTCATTCATCTGTCAACAAACAGTTGAAAAACGCCATTATCCACCGCCGTGTCGAGAATTACGCACGAGAATTAGCCTATACAGTTTAGAAGGCAGTGGATCACAGTTATCTTTGGAACTACATAATCGAATCTGAGATCGTTTTCCCAGGTGGCAATTTCTAATCGTGGAATGTACTCTAAAGCCGGAATTTTAGCTGTTTCATTAATTATTAATGGTTTAATTTAAGAATGATTCGCGTGCAAGTGTTAATAAATATAATGCTTTAATAATTATTATACTATTAATTTCTAATTTTTCAATTAATTATCGTGGGCGAAGCCGCGGGCACATCCTAGTGTTGTACATATTTTTGGGACAATCATGACAAATGCAAGCTTCAAGCCTTCAAAGTTGTTTCTTTGATTTTTTACATCTTCTGTTCCGCATGATATTATCTATGTTGGCAGTTACTGACTGGCTACTACTAATCCTATTTGCAGATCGTAAATTTAAGTCCGTTAACTGGTTTCTGTAACATGACTTAGTCTGCTTGAGCCTTGAGAACAATATTGCTCGCACACATATGTGGAACCAAACATTGACATCAGTCGAGCTCCAAGTTTATGCAGTCTCGGGAAACGTGGCTGCGGAAAATTTCGATAGAACTGCATTAAACTTGTCCTATTACAGTACTTCAGTCGCATTTCTCTGTCATATTGAAGATCAATTATCTCCATTTGGAAATGGAAATTTACATCATCCACAACCACATTGAATGGAGTCACAAAGATCTGGAACTCACTTGCGAGGGCTGCAACTTCAACAAATCGAGAGTCAAACTCTTCGGGTAAAGATCGTAGAACAGTTGTGTATTTTTCGAGATCAGAACTTTTCACAAAATTTCCTATAGTCATTAAGTGAGGGAAAAGAGATACATTTCCATTTGACAACTGGCGATCCCATAACGTGAGTTTTGACTTGAAGGCTTAAACTGAATCATAAAGTTGTGTGATGAGTTGGTCTTTTCCTTGCAAGGTCTCATTTAAGTGATTAAGATGCTCAGTCAATCAACTAGAAACGCAAAATCAGCTCGCCATTTGCCATCCTTAAGCTCTGGTACCGGCGAACCATTCATTTCCAAGAGCATATCTATTTCTTCGAGCAAGTCGAAAAAGCGATTGAGTAGTCTTTCTCTGCTCAGCCAACGGACCTCTGAATAGTATGGTATGTCTGAATATTCGGCTTCAAGATCGGCGAGAAACTCTTTAAATTGCCTGTGTTTTAGTCCATTGGTTCTAATTTTATTGGTTACCTTCACTACAACATCCATTTACATGAGGCAAATTAGTATGTTTGGCGCATAAATTTTCCTGGTGAATTATACAATGCACAGAGGCTATTGCCTGCCCAGGATATTTATTCCTAAGGAGTTGCAAAAACCTTATATTACATCCTATCATGGATGGAGCACCATCTGTTGTTACTGACACAAGTAAGTTCCAAGGAATACGTATATTATCAACAGTCTCTTCAACACACATCAAATATATGTGAACGTATACTATCAGTGCAGCACTGATCTGCCCTTCATTCCCCCCACCCATACAATAACCGGTTCATGCTGCGCGCACTGTGCTTCCACACCACAATCAAGTGCGCCCTTCCACAAATATTGGCGAGATGCCCATCCCTGATTTACAGATATATTAAATAATTAACACTATATTTTATTAAAATGTATTGTAATGAAACTTAAAAAATATACACAACGTGTAAGTGGTAAAGTTATATTTTAAATTTTATTGGTCATAATTTAATGTTTATTAGGTCATAAATGCATGCATATATCTTATTTCGTAGGTCATAGAAATCCGCCCCTAATTATCACTCATACAGGGATTGTCACCAGACAACTCTCCACATTATTAAAAAAATGAAGTGCTGGTTAAAAGAGCAGCTTACAGGAAGTTTCCCATGAAAGAGCGTGAATCCAGTATACACATAAAATGGTGTGTTATGATACGTTCAATGGGCTGCTAGCATGGGAGGTGTGATAATACTGCCCATAAAATTTAATGCGTGGACATAACGGCGTCTATCCTACGGTTACAACGCTGCTTGTCGCCTGCTGCTCTTTTCACACACAACTAACCTGTGTGACCATCTCTCAGATTCTTATGACGAAAAGTGCAGGGATTTTTCCAGCATACTTCCTATTTATCTAGATACTGTACACAGTAGTTATTTGCTAAATATACAGATTGATAAGAGACAACGATATGAAAACCGTCTTGTTCGAGAAATAGTTGCTTAATTCAGTAGGAATATAAGACACACACGCACATGTATAAATACGTATTTGTGTGTATGTGTGTGTATGTATTTGCACATACATACACTCAGACTAGAAGTGATATAATTGTGCAGATTTTCAGAGCGAATTGTTCTTGTAGTATATAATTACAAAATCAATGCCATGTCGGAGGAAAGTTTGAGTTTTCTCAAAAACTCATATTGCCTGAAAAGTTTTAAGATCTTTGCAAGATAATTCTGTACACAGGATCTTGATTTCTGACTATGTCAGTAGAAAATCTAATAAAGGACAATTTTATTTTATGGTCCTTGGACTTATGTGAATAGAGTGAAAGTTATATTTTTAGACAGCTTGAATTAAAACAGAACTTTCAACATAAGACACAAGAAGTAAAAGTAGCGCATTATTGCACTAATGCTAAATTATCCATTGTAACCCACTTTGGTTTCAATCGCATGGACAATATTTAACTTAAGAATGTTTTCCAGCCTATTTTCCGTATAAAATACTATATAAGAAAATCGTAACACTTGGTGGTTGAGAAACGTTGTCTACTCCATTCCTTGTGTTGGCAGCTAACACCAGCAAATCAATAATCCCTGTCTGCCCACGTTCATATGTATATGCGGCGATAGTTGGCAGGGCAGCTCGATGCTCCATTATGGCTCCACAGTATGTAATTCGTTGAATTAATATATTTATTATTACTTCAAATTATTAAATGTTTTTTAAAAAAATAATGAACGTTACAGATGGTAAAATTTATTTTTGCCAAACTAACTCAATATAAAAACGTCCAATGAGTTGCTGGATCTTACGCTAAGAATGTTGTCTGTTTACCTACTGAAAAGTATGCCAGAAATTATTTTTTCAAGGTGTAATAATCACAGTTATATTTTTAAAGCATTAAACATTTCATAAATAAACATTTCTCCAATAATGAACTTTTATTTCATAATAAGGTATATGAATAGTGTATGCTTTATAGTTCAATAATCAGGTTTAATAAATTAAGACGGAAAATGTGTAAAAAATTAAAGCAATTAAGATAAAAACAAGTATGAGTTGTAAATTAATTGGCTCGCTAAAACTTCCTTGCGCCTTAAATTAGGCCCTCCTTATCACGTTCTTGAGAAACGAATATCCACGCGTCCGCAAGTTTTGTATAGCCTAGTGTTACTGTATATTATTCTGTCTGGTTACCCCGAGAGGAATAAAACCATCTTCCATAGCCTAGATGAGGATGTGCATAACCGCTCTGTTACTCAAGACAAAGTACAAGTACGAAAAGTAAATGCAGTGTTTAGGCCTATAATAATAAATTCTACACTTCAATAGTTCTTAGAAATATGTAATAATTAATGCTGTAAAATTCTGCTTGTTTTATGACTTGCCTGTTTTAAACTCCTGAACTTAATAGCGTAGTAACTAATAAGTTTAGAGAATGCATTATATACTTTTATTAAATGTTAAAACTTGAACTCTTCTTGACATAAGTTGAGAAAAAAGTATGCTACTGAATTAATACACCCGTGGATATTTCGAAGTATTTAAGAATTTCAATACCTTATTTATCCGTACAGTGTATCTCTCAATGATTTCCACATACTTTGCTGCTGTAAAATGTTATAAAATGTTGCCAGTTATCATCTTGGATTAGTAGATGACATAAAAAGCTGGAGGGATGTATTGACACTACATACTTAATCTATACTAGTATTATTTTTATAATTGCCAAGCTCTTTAAAGTTAAAGAGCACAGTATTAAGTAAACGGTGCAAAGTATGCTGCACAAACTTTCTCACATATACATGTTAAGATTTGTAATACTGAAGTTTCAAGGTCGACGAAAGAAACCAGTATGTAGACCTCCCTTTAAAAAACTAGGTCACCCTTTCAAAATTGTATTTCTTTATTGTTATAAGTAATCATCATGTGAATTCGTCAGTTAAAAATTAATCAAGAAAATCAAGAAAATTGCATTAGAACAGCTGGTTTCCATAAATTACAATCCTAACTTGTGGATACATGATGCTCACATTTTGTATACAATAAATACTTCTTCCATCTTATATCTCTTTTATATAATTTTAAGGTAACGAATTTATACGTCAGTAGCAGTAAAAAGGTTCAGAAACATTTTAATCGGAGTTCGTTTTTTGTCAATTAATGTTATTTAACATTTTTTTCTGAAATAGGAGCACCATTCAAGGCATATTTATATAAGAACGGTACTCTTTCTGTCATCAAATTTTCTAATCAAATGTAACTAAACTGGAATTATGCTGCTTTGTAATTTATTGTATATAGGCTACAATACATAATGTATAATTATATTATTATTTATTAGAGTTCAACTCGTATTTTGTCTGAACAATGTAAAACTGCTCTTCTCATACGTCTGCTAAAAGTCAGATTTTATAATTGAAGCTTTTAGGCTCGGAGTGACATCTGTGAATTGTGTGTCTAAATGCATTACCTACTAATTTGTTTTTTATTCATATGAGTTCTTGAAGGTAAATTTTGTTTTGTATTTCAAGATGTGCATTGCAGTTCGCAACAGCCCTAATACAATTATTTATGTAACTGATGTGCAGTGTAGCTATTATAGTCTGTATAAATTAATAGCTTTTGTGTGGAAACGTTTGTGATCGAGAAGCATTATCTTGTTCTCACAGAATTCTTGAAATATAGCTGAAATGTAGGCTCGTGTCTAACCAGAGCAGAACTAATGTGATACATCCCACATGTTTTCTCACCACTCTCCCCCAAGGATACGTCTACGTAAAGCAAACACATGCTACAGAGTCATAATATAATGAACCTGTTACAGGCTATAAAGCTTTTAAAAAAATTTATTTTAAGCACAATTTCCTCTTACTAGTGAAACAGAATACGACTGCGGTAAAACTTGTACCAAGATTGTGCAATATATTTTCGACATTTTGTTTGAAAATAACCCTTCAGTTTACTCCAGAATGAGGATTATCTTAATAGACATATCGTTATCTTTATTACAAGTTATTGAAAACAAAAAAGACAAAATAGTCTTCAAAAGTTACTTAATACAAATAACACAATAAAAACAGATATATGTTAAATCAAGTAGAGTATGTTGGTTCTTACGCGTACTGAGGGACCCTTCGATAGCAATAATCACGATTTCCGAGATCAGTTCTGCTCCAAGATGGAATCTTCTGCAGAAATTTACAAAGATACGAGACTGTACAGGTATTTCTAGCACCAATATAATTTGGAAAAATTGTTGCTGATTATCTTGCTACCTACATTCAAAAGGTATTCCTGGTATCATCATGAGGTTGGCTGCTTCTTTTCTTGAACATTTTCATTTATTTATTTTGAGTATATTATTGTTTTGTTTTTTCATGCTGGCCGGTATCAACAAGATCTGCAATCTTCTAGGATGGGTCCATGAAACATAAACAATGAAATGAACGGGTGCAATCGTTAGTAGCGTTAGATAAAAACATAGTTGCCCTCTAAGTAAGAATGTCGTTGAAACCAAGCAAAGAGTCAAATGTTTTTCATACTGAACTGGTAAGTAGTGAACAGATGCTCACCCTTAGCTACGCAATGTGTAACAATCCCCAATGCACTTTGTTCAGTCATCGTTCGCGAATCCGACCAGCCACCAGGAGAAAATCAACAACACCACAACGCTTCAAACTTCTATAGCAGTCTCATGGGGTTAAAGCATCTGGGCTAAAAGAATGGCGTAAACGGGCGGCACATCAATATTTAAAGTTACCTACTGCTCTAACCTTAGTTTCCGGAGAGGGATTGAGAGGAGATGTTCTTACCAGGGGATATAGGAAAAAAGATACTGCTCTAAGGTTGCAGTTAGGTGCTGATTATTTAAAAACCTCCCCTCTTCTTTTTGCCTTTCTAGGCGATCAAATTAATTCTGCAAGTGTCAATTCGTGGACCTCTTCATCTTCAGTGAATCCTGTAGTTCTGAGGGGCTGAGCTATGAATATCTTATTTTTGTTAACTATCAATGCACAGTGTCTCAACTTACTGGCAGAAACCAAGAACATGGGCAGGTGTTTTAATCTCGTTACAATAACGTCGGCAACAGTTGTTGTCCATGATCCTACATATACATTCTAAGGGAAAATGTGACTGTTATCGATTGTTTATTTTGTACATATTTCAAGTTTAAATCGAGACATTTTAATATGATATTCGGAAAAAACAAATTGGTATAAATCGTTTTTTTTAATTTTTTACAATTTTAAGAAAAGTTATTTCTGATATTTCAGTTTAATAAGTATAATGAACACGTTGAAAAAATTATCAATTTATTTTGTTTTTACTTAACAATTTCCATGACTCTGAACTCCAAAACTCTAGGAACATTTTCAGCTCAACTTTCAACAGTTGACAGTTTATGTAACAATTATTTTTAGAATTACCCCTGTCGTTTTCCAATTCCACCATATAAACCCAACAAAAACTTTTTTCAAAAAAATCAACCAACTTTCAGAATTTTTCACTTTCGGCGTCTTCCTGGAGCGAACACTGTGAATAAATTGCAAGTATAGGCTAAGCTTTTTGAGAATACTTTTAATTTTCTTCTAAAAAACTGGAATTTCGGTTCACCAACGACTTCTTTTATCGGGACAATGGGGTACAAAATGACAAAATTATGAAATGAAATTTATACTTTATCTCACAAAAGTACTGCCAACATTGGTCGAGATGCAAAATGTAGGAAGATATTATTTTTTAAATTCTTAGACCAATTATAATTTAGATTAATTACATAGGCCTACTATCTGTTTGTTAAGTATTTTATGTTATTTTAACAGTTCTTGCCATTTTTATCTTTTACGCCTTATTTGGCCATTTTTAGGTTTTAAACGATTTAAATATGTGACTGAAACGGATAATTACGTTAAAATATAACATTTAGTTAGCAAGTAACATAAATGTTTAAAGCCCAAGAACCCGGACCCTGTTGATTATCTTTCATTTTTGTTCAAGTATACGCGCATATTAATACTGATCATAAGATTATCCATTTATAAACTTGGATAACACTAAAATCAATACTACATATTTTTAAAATCATTTGAATAAATATTTAAAATGCCATAATTTAGAACTCACATTACAATTATTACTAATGAATACAACAGACACGGACGTGTAGAAAGAACGAAATACATATTTTCTTATGAAGCTCATGAGGAAATAAACGACGTAGTGACTGGATATACGCAGAAGAGTTAACAGAACAATACCACAATTCCAGACTTCTTTCCGAGGATTGAAACACAAGTTAAAGGTAATAAAGAACAATTTCTTAGTACCTGCACTTAAGAATAATATTTTCACTTTCTGTATCACGTAAGAATAGTTTCTTTCGCTGTTTTATAGTCTAGTAAACAAAATTTTAAAATACCTCAAAACTGTGAGAGCATAACACGTAGATCTCTGACTTTTCTTGGTAGGAGTTTCTTGGAAGTAAACTTAGCAAGTATAGTGGAATGTCACGGCCTAGTGAAAACGGGAAAGTTAAGACGTGCATTTCCCTCATGAGAAAAGTTAGGGAAACTAAAACCATGATTAAAGAGAGAGGTTTTGGAAAATAAACGAGTCTTCGGATGTCGTATCTCTGTAAACTTAACTTGTTTTTAGACTTTACTTGAACTTCACGTGGAATATACCGCATTATGTTTCAGTCAGCGATCATTGCTGATCGTGATCCACGGAAAAGTAGATGGATTTGTGTTCTATTACTTTTCACCATTCGATAGAATTCATATGGATTTACTATCACATTAAAATACTCCTTTTAACTCCTTTAGGCATCCTATTTGAGTATTGGTGGTTGGAGATTTTAACTGGATATAGAAAAGTTTAAAAACAAAGAAAAGAATAAATAAATTAAAATCAGGAGATAATAAAATATTAAGAAGATATATAAATTATGTCATGTACAGGTTTATGTAATAATAGAATAATAATGAACTTGCAACTTACTCAATCGACTTACTCGTTTTGAAGGAATCTGTATTAATAATATTTATAATAAAACTAGCTTAAATGGCCCGGCGTCGCCCGGGTTTTGTATGTTGTAATATGAAATTAACTTATGGAGGACTTTCTATGTTGAAACTCTAGGTCCTTATATAATATGTATGTAGAATTCGAAATGAGGAAGAACGACATATGGCACTCAGACTATTCCCTCAGAAAACGGTAGATATAGCTTTTCATGGCTCATAGAGGATGTTGAATGTTGCATTCCATTGCTTGTTGTACACACCATGCCTGGGAGGAGTGCAAATAAGAAGAAAAAGAAATTCCGGTTACATAAGATTGTATTGTCTTGACAGAAAATTGTATTTCTCACTCTCATATTACCATACAACCGTTTCGGGGCTGAAGTAAAAAAGAAATTGAATATCACTTTCATACTTTCCTTCCCAAAAACCTGGGATATAATAGGCCTACACTGCGCGCGTAGGACTGAAAATGTTCCATCCCATTTTGTCTTCTTTTAGATGCTTAGGGCCTCTGATAAACATCCCTAGGCCTATTTCTCAACTAATACAAAGCCTATAGGTATGAGTGACGTATCAGTGGATAGGATTTGTTACAGACTTCCGATATAGTATACTCACTGGCACACACTTAAGTTGTCCCTGCGATACGACCTCTTATTCTACATCAAAATGTGAAGTGAGAGAATGATATTTTCAATGTCGAGGGTAGCGAAAGTTATGTGACTGCTTTATTTTCACAAATGTATTAATTACATAGATAGTATCAGAATTTGCTAAAGCCCAGTATTATAATAAACACCGTAAACAATACTTTCGTTATGTAAACAATTGACAGCAGAACTTTCTAACTCTGCCTCATTTCACATTTCCTACTTTTCCCGTGGATTTTCAAAAAATTTTCTTTCACACAAACCTTCTCCTGACAATAACGAACACAACAAAACAAAAATCAGCCAAATCGGTCGAGCCGTTCTCAAGTGATGCGGCAACAACTTTTTTGTAAATTCATTTTTATTAATATAGATATGTAATTACATTTGATATAAAATAAATTTAAACTGCAAGATTGTAATAATGACAGATAGACTGTAAGAACAAAGCAAATACATTATAAATAAAAAAAACATTAGAGGAGATAGATAAGATTAGAGGATTTCAATCAAATTAGAATCACAAAAAAAGAGGAATATACACAAGAGAGAAACATGGTAAAGAGAATTCAGCTGCAGGAATACGACGTATCGATGAATTTTTTTTGTACATTTATTTGAATATTCTCTATAAGGGTTATTCTCCAGAAAATGGCAGATTCATGTCGCAGTTGTTTTTTGGTGTAAAATAAGCATTTATGGATTATGAATTATTACGATAAGTTAGATTGAAATAAGGTCTATTTGATCCCATATTCCACTTTTTAAACAAAAGTTACGATTTTCTGCATTTTAGGGCATAGTATGTGAGATCTCACCTCCGTGTCATGTCCCAATGTCTGACTTGTTATTTTCAGTCTTTCATAATTCAACAGGCTTTAATTTTTATTCCATTTTAGTGTTATAACAAGAACAAACAGCACAAAAAATGAGTCATTAATAACTGAAAAGAAAATATATCATTTTGTAAAGACAATTTTTTGCACTAAACATGCCTGTCCCAAAGTGAGACTTCACCTCCGTGAAACAATATAAAAGTTCAATTATTTCCACAGAGATGGCACTGTAGTCTTTCTATTTTCCTTGGACTCCAACTTTTGGCAGTTTTCTTATCATTTATATAAAGCCAAGCTAGTGTGCTTTTAAGTGTTGTTTTGTTCGTGTAAAAGGGCTTAATGCAGAGTTGGTAATTGGACTTCCTCACCTCCGTTACCTACACCCAACGGTAAAGTTTTATGTTTTTATATTTACTTTTGCTATAAATTATAATAATAAGGAATGCAAAGTTAAACTCTAGAACTGAGATTTTCTAACCTCAAATGTTCCCAAGCTGTTTGACAAATTTGAGAAAAATCTCACCTCCGTTACCCTCACCTCCGTTACTGTTACTCTCGAATCCTATCCATGGAGGTGTAATTAATGTTGTAATTGATGACATATTTAACTGTCTGCATTTATTATTTTTGTTTAAAGAAGATACTGGTATAGCCTAATAGTTTATGACAATATATCATGTTTTGATTTTAAGGTGATAATCTATTTTAACATAGATAAAAATAAGTAAAAAGTTGTGTGTTAATCCATTTGTATGGTAATAAATATTGTTCTTTTTCATGATAACATTTAATACAGTTAATTAAATCTAATTCTCACATAACTTCTATATAATTACTATTTCTTACTATTTTCTCACCTCCATGAATGCGCCATTTTCTAACCTTGTTAATTTAATGCAAAATACCACTCGGTAAGTAGGGCAAGTACCTCAGTAGTACTCTGCAGAAACAAATATTACATAAAAAAATTACATGGTCCAAAATAAAAAATAATTTAAAAAAAAAGTTCTAACATTGAAATCTGCCCTTTTTTTGAAGAATGACCCATAACATACAATCTTATAGTCATCTTGACGTACCGGTAATAATAACATATTACCCCTACATACCGTACAATACGCTGTTCCATAGCCTATTCAAATTATTTATTGGAGTGTAAACAAGATCAGGTTTTTGAACTTCTTGATTCATCTGCAAGTACTTATTTACCAAATTAAATAGTCATGATAATAATTACAACCAGGAAAAAATGATTTCAAAAAGTCACCTGATTTTAAAGCCCGCCTTATTCTATTTCTACTTCTTCACATTCACTTTTTCTTTTCCTCTTATCCGTGCCCTCAAACATTATAAAAATCGCTATCCGAATTTAGTAACCAGTTTTTTTAATTTTATTTATTTTTTATTTTTTTCACCGAACTTCTGCAGGAGACTTGCTAGGAGGTGTTTAAACATCCACCCTACAGCTCGGACCTCGCCCCAGTGATTTGCATCTCTTCCTACACCTCAAGAAATGACAGGGAATGACAGAGAGGAGATGTTGTCACACAGTGGTTAAAATCCCTGTCGTCAGACTTGTACGATACAGGTATTCAAAAGTTGGTTCCATGGTATGACAAATGTTTCAATGCCGATGGCAAATATGTTGAATAATAGTTGAATACTTGCTGTATTTATTAGAATATATGTCCACGAAATTGTGATATGTTTCTGTAAACTGCCCCAGGGAAACTTACCTTTTGGACGCGCCTCTTATAAGCCAAATTTTTTCCCTTCAGTCAAACGTAGTCTAATAAACATTTTTACATGCGCGCCATTTCCTTCTCTATTAATGCTCTTTACTTTGGTATTGAATAGACAATGTTTCCGTAGTGCAAGAGAAATCGAAACACCCTATCATGAATAAAGTATGATGTCTATTCAGATACTCCATATGCCATTTGATGTGTACTGAATGAAGCTATTAGTCTTATCTCACTTACTGATCATTTCGGTCATAGTTCAGACACAATGGCAAGCAGTAAACATTTTAACGCTGTAAATTTTAAGAGCTCCTATTTTATGGATGATGTTCATGTAACGTTCACAACTCTTTAATCATTCAAATCCGCAATAACTTCTGACAATTTACAGAGAAATTGAGTGATATTACTTTATACTCACAAAGATGAAAAATATCATCAACTTGCATATTGAGAACATCGTCATCTGAATGGAGAGTGTATCATGTTAATTGTTATTAAGGGGAAGTTTTGAGAAAACAAAGGAAGAATCAACGAGTACTGAGGTGAGTCGTGAGTAGAGCCCGGAAGTTCAGTCATTTATTTTGGTTAAAATAGAAGGCATTAAGGACATAACATTCTGAAAATAGGCAGCAATATAATTAAAATAGGCTTTGTTAAAAGTCAAAACAGTCTCGGTCTTTATTAATTAAAATAGCTATCTAGGATAGTAAATAATTTATTTATCACTACAGTTTTATTATGACATACAGTTTATTACTTTTCTTTACAACAAGCAAAAAAAGATTTTTTTCAAGGCGACAACTATCATAGTCAGCCGCCTATCAGAGAGAACGTTCTTAATCATTTATAGGAAACAAGATCCTCAAATATTTTTGTGAAGTGAATGTGTAATTTCATTATTTGTGTAATTTCTTTCACTATCATACATTGAGATTATTTAGGTGCTTTTTAAAATATCTAAATAATCACAAAAGAAATCCTTATCGATCCAAAACAGGAAAAAATACTCTAAACCTTAAAATAGGCAACAGAAGCAAAAAAAGGCAAAATTAAAACTGGCCCGACCGTCCCTAAGTGTATGGAAACATGTTATCTCTTTTAATTTTTTAATTTATCTACCCAAATAGAAAATGCTTTTTGCCTAACTTCCGGGCCCTACTCATGAGTATCGGGGTATCGGGGTATGGAACCCTATTGCGGTTTTTATTGGTGGAAAATTGCTTTTCGCAATACATGCATATGGGTGCAAGGAAAGTTTCCGATGCTTCTGGTTTCTTCTAATGTCTTTCTTTATTTAAAGTTGGCATTGAATTTTCTTATCTGTGTTCCACACCAGACCTTGGTGAGCCAATATTTTGTTTGTTTAAATTTAAGTCCTAACACACGCATTAGCATGTGAACAACGTTCAGGTCTTGATAAGCGGTGAAGTGGGGTGGAGTTTGGGAACATTTCATTTCAGTGGCTGGAGGTCGTGCCTCACAGCGGATGTCCATACCAGCCCCTGAATGATTGCGAATGGTATTTGTTTGATGTCAAATGTCTGGCACTAAAACACTAAAACACTAAAACATTAACACAGATCGGTTTCAGGTTCAGGAGCGAAGGAGGGAGATGAATAAGACAAACATTAAGTGGAGGGTTAGCCGTTGCTGCGGATCCTCCAACGCGAAAAAGGATAGGAGCAGGGGTAGAGAGTGGGCCTGGCAGAGCCGGTAATCTATTCCCTTACCAACATAGACCACCACGAATTATGTCGGAAATATTCTGTGTACTCGACTGCACCTAAAAGTGTAAATTATTTCATTTTCCTCCAAAAATAGTGGAGTTAGTACAACCAATACTCAGCTGACGACATATTTAGAAACCGTGGCGACTTTACATGAAGATAATTTCATTTTTCTCTATTTTCTCGAAGAAGGATTTAATGATTTTAAATATATTTGCTTCAGGAGTTGCAAGTAAGCATAATACTGTATATTATTGCAATATAGGTGTATTATGCATTGCAATAGGCCTATAATATATCAATAGCTAAAACTTTCAGTTGAAAAATTTTCCCACAGTAAATTCTCTAAAAGATAGTTATTGTTACTCATTTCACTCATTCGATACACTAACTTGGCTATTGGTCTTCCTCTCGAATGTTGCAAATTTGAGACAACTGAATGCGCTCCACTGCAATGCAGCCGTGTCCTCTGCTGACATTCCAGTTATAAAAACAATCCTTTGAGGTCTTGTACTTTAACCAGCTTATAGTAATTTTAACTTATTATAAACATGAGTGCACCCTTCCTTCTTGGCTGCAGTCGACTTCGAAATGATCAGTCAACTGCATTTCCAGAGCCTACGAACGGGGACGTGAAGGATAGGATTTTCTGGTATTCCTTTTAATTTTAAGGAGTTTTAGTAGATTATAAACTATTGCATAAATTGCACTAAATATTAAATGGAAAAGGAATAACAGACATTAGGCCCCGTTATCGTTTCTGTGTTTGATGAACAAAGAAGCGATTCACCAAAGACCAGCACTCTTAAAGACTTGTATCGAAATGTTATGCAAGGAAATATTATGCCTTACACCCTCAGGTATAATAGATAAGTAAATAAACTAAGGAAATTTATTAAATTATCTGTGTAATTTAATACTTACAATTTGAAAACTTTTTTTTTTAAATTTGAAACTTTAATTCTAACGTAGGCTATTAATTTCGAGTTTAATTTTGTATTAAGAGGTGGTCTTTGGTCCTATTAATTTTATAATTTGCACACAGTACAGGTACAGTACTAATTACAGGTTATTTACACTTTACGAGGGCTTCTTCTTTCGCATGTATGATTTGATGTTTTCCTGATGTACCATAGGCCTTTGTAGATATTCTTCTCTAGTTTGTACACACTCTCTATTTCCTTTCACCAATCACTTGTAGCGGCGTTCTTCTTTAAGAGAAGTCCCATCAGCATCTGTTGGCGTCCTATTCCCATGAATCGCTATGAAGGAGGTTCTCATAAATTTGTTGATTATTCTGTAGGAAGAAGAAGCCATATGAAGATATTTATTCTCTAATCGAACATTTATTTTACATGTAACATTCGCTTAACATCATTAGTTCAAATTAACAGACATGTCAATATGTAATTAGGGATTAATAAAATTTGTTGTCCATGGTATTATTAAACGAGTTTAGTGTGAATTGTATAACCTTAGGCCTAGTTCTACGTTGCATATTGAATTTTAATTCTAGCTTATATGAACTCTTTCATTTCATTTTAGTATTGAATAGAATTCGCATAGAATTGTTTTTAAATACTATTTCAGTACTCACTGCATATTCAACGTACGGTTAATGGATTGCCCTGATAATTTCAATTCTGGGTTGGACACACCAAGTTTCCATTTTCTTTAGTTCTCACGATTTCTGAATCCATTTTTCTGTTTAAACATGTTATATATTTATTCTGAAATTCTCTCTTTATTCCTCAAAATGATGGAAGATCTACATTTCCCCAGAAACAAGGTCGACAAGAATACAGTCTATTGTTTTCTCCTACTACGCATAGTCGTTTCAATTCTTTAATGTATTGTTTGCCACCATTACATAAAATATGGAAAATAATGAATAATGATACTAAAAAAAAAGCATTCAGAATGCCTCAATCATGATTCTACGCATGAAACATCAAGACTTCTTGTTGTAACACTATGAACAGTTAGAAACACAGACAGGCAATTAAAACTAGCAAATGCAAAAACAAAATTTTTCCACAGACTAATAAAAACAACAAACACACCAACAAATCCCGCAAACACTTTAGGTTATTAATCGCACCACCTTATTTACAGGTGATAGGCCTACCGAGACAAAGATTCTCAATTATTACTAAGGTGATTATTTCTGTAAATAATTGTTATTGCATCTAAAACTCCTATATTTATTGTGTAGTAATACCTTATAAGACCACTTAATGTACTTTCAATTACTTTACTTATCATAATACCTTATAAGACCTTTAATGTATAATACTTAGGGCAAGGCATTTAATGACCATAAAATAGTGAAAAATGAAACATAAAAAATGCACTTGTAACATAAAAATAGAGAATAAATGACCCAAAATTTTAAAATATGACCAATAAATTTACCATTATTACTTATAATTAGTTTAAGTAATAAATTTCTAGGCGTACGCCGTAGCGTAGTGGTTGAGGCGCTGCGCTACAAACCGGAAGGTCGCGGGTTCGATTCCCGATGAGGTCGTTGGAGTTTTTCAATTGGCTTAATCCTTCTGGTTGCACTATGGCCCTGGGGTCGACTCAGACTCTAACAGAAATGAGTACCAGGAGCAATCCTGGGGGTAAAGGCGGCCGGTGCGTAAGGCTGACAACCTTACCACCTTCATGTGCCGAATGTCTAATAATCTGGGAGCCTCAACCTCCTGGAACTCTGTGGGCCTCCATGGCCTGTAATAGGGAACACTTTACTTTACTAATGAATTTCTAAAAAATGACAGTACTTTATATATTAATTAACAAGATAAAACTAACTTATTTTGTTACTAAAGAAGTAAGTAATTTTATACTACTTGGACACCCTAAGCGAAAACTAAATTATTTCGGAACTGCCATGCCCATTTAGAAAGAAAGAAAAGTCTTTATTGCTACAAGACAAAGCGCTATGGTGTTTATAATAAACCTGAATTAAAATGAACTATGAACAAATAACACCTGTCCCTCTACCCTCTCTCGGAAAATAAGCATATCAAAATTAGTATAGGTAATGAAACCTCCATTGGAGGCCCCTTCGCCCCACCTGGGGATCATAGGGTACCAGATACAGATACAGATACAGATGAACAAATAAAAACGATTGTCTGTTGCCTGAAAGTAACAATTTGTACAAATGGAATAGCTCATCTTCACCTCCACTGAAACATGACCTAAATTGCCGAAAATGACCTAAAAATTGCCAAAGGTGACCTATCTCTTTATTATTACGACAAATGCAAAATAAAGGAAAATAATGCAAAAACAAATTACCCTTATTTAATCAATTATTTCATGATACACATTTTTATATATTCGAGTTATCGTTTAAATTTCATATAAAAAATGCAAAATCATTAAATGCCTTACCCTAATAATAATAAATTACTACTTTGTAAGCTGTATGTATTTTTTGTCCTGGTTGAGTGGAAGATAAGGTCTTTTGGCCTTAACTCTGCCAGGTAAAATAAAACACCACCACTACTACAACTACTACTACTACTACTAGTACTAGTACTACTACTACTACCACTACTACTACTCTACAGTACTACTGTACTACTGTTACTGCTACTACTACCGCCACTCTCACCACCAACACCACCACCACCACCACCACCACCGCCGCCGCCGCCACCGCGGGGGACGGGAAAATGTGTCTGTCCGTCTGTACGCGCGATAACTCAAATATGCTTTATCGTATTTTCATGAAACTTGGTATATGCATTTATAACGTCCATGGGAAGAAGGCAATTGACATTGGATCAAATCGGTTGACCGGTACCTGAGCAAAGCTCAATTTAATGCCTATTTTATGGTTATATATTAGAAAGAATTTATCAAATGCAATTCAGTTATCATGACAACATATTGTTTTAGAGTATTCACATACGGCTTTGGAGATTGCAATACAGTTAGCTATAACAAGTAACACTATTTTTCACATATGCTTATCAAACTGGACCGTTATACTGAGCGAGGTGGCCGAGTTTGAAACGTCTCGGACTCGCATTCTGGAGGTCCCTTGTTCAAATCCCGTAGCCGGCCAACTTCCCTTTTTTTATTTTTATGTGAGTGTGCGATTGTCAAGATATAGTAAATCTGTATATTTATGCTGATGCTGGATGATGTTA
This sequence comes from Ectobius pallidus, assembly GCA_964059195.1. Taxonomy (NCBI): domain Eukaryota; kingdom Metazoa; phylum Arthropoda; class Insecta; order Blattodea; family Ectobiidae; genus Ectobius; species Ectobius pallidus. The sequence continues at coordinate 88,858,522 of CAXKWD010000008.1, forward strand.
ATCTGAGTTTAAAGAAACTAGACCTTTATTTTCCGTAAGTCCTGCTTAATGAATCAATCTGGACCTCGCAATTCGATTAAATATATATATATTAATTTTATGCATAGAATAATTTATTGCAATTATGACTGACTAAGCTAAAACTTTCTTTCACTTTCTTACATCAGTTTACCTGATTTTATTTAGTATTTAACTTGATCCTATTAATTTTATAAAGAAACATTTATATGACAGAAAAATGTTCATTTTAACCTCCTCTACAACTTTACTGTGATAAGTTTTCATATATCGCTACTGCAATGGAGATAGTCTAGAAAAATTTAAAGTGGATACGAGTAAAGTTCCCCTAAGTAATTTTTACATTTTTCTAAAAATCAAAATTTTGAAAAAAGTTTTGATGTAAAGTCGCCTTAATATTTCGATTATTTTAACCAATTTGTGTGCGTTTCGATGAAGTTTCAAAAAAGTTAAGTAAATTCAATGAACCGTTCAGCTGCAACAGATGTACATGGACAAACTGATAGACAGACAGACGTCATTCGAAAAATACATTTTTTTCGCTTTCTGTTCATCGTGAAATATGTTTTCCAGTGTTATCTCGATTTCGATTTTTATCACGATCACAATAGGCCCATTTTCTCTATACTACATCTATGCGAGAAAGTAAAAGGGATGTTAACAATAGAAATTAGGTCTATATATGTTCATATTAAAATATTCTCTTTGTTATTTTCTGTGCACATTTCTATAGTTAGGCCTACTTAAATTCAACAAAACACGAAATCATTATTTCTGTAGGAGGGAGGGATTGAATGTGCTAAATTTTCACATGGGCTTACAGGTTATCTAATATTCACCATTTTATCCCCTTTGCTTTGAATATACAATTGGTATATACAAACTATTTCTCTAATTGCAGATGTTGTCGAAGCCATCATGGAGTACCCAGCATTGATGTGTTCTACTTTTTCGGTGTTTATCGGTGTGTAATAGTGACGTTTATATGAACTTTCCTATATCAAGAAACAAGAAGACTAGAAGATAGTGTTTGTATTTTTATTTGGTGTTTGTGACTTCAAGAAAAAACTTTCCTAAATCAAGAACATGCTGAGGAAGACAACACTAAGATTCAGATCTTCACTTCATAATTTTGTGCTTTGGCATGGAATTTTGAAGTAAGGTCTGTGTATGCTCCATTTCTAATACTGCTGGACACCTCAAGGTATTAACGAAAGTAGTACTTAGAAAGGAGCGTAGATAGGGGCCTCTTTTTAGAGGTGAAGAGCGGTCTTGGTGCAGACCGAGGCCACTGAACACCAGAAGACCAGCAATTCTGTCATCGAAAACTGGTAAACAATTTGTGTGTTAAGCATGATCCATTTAAAACTATTTTAATTATGAAGTGCCAGAATGGTACTTTATGAGATTGTGTGGCACACGGGAAATGTCTGTCTGACCGTGTGTCTGTACACGCGATAACTCAAATACGCTTTATCGGATGTTCATGAAAGTTGGTATAGGCTACGCACTTACAACGTCTATGGGAAGAAGCCTATTGATGCTGGACCAAATCGGTTGATGACTGATACCAGAGTAATGCCCAATTTAGCCCCTATCTTATGGTAATAATACATTAGAAAGAATTTATCAAATGCAAATCAGTTCTCATGACAACATATTGTTTTACGGTGTTCATATAACTTACGGCTTTGGAAGTTGCAATACAGTTAGCTTTGACAAATAACACTACCCACATATTCCTTCACATTTGCTTATCAAGCTTAGACCTTTGTTCATCGTTAAGTCCTGCTTAACAACTCGATCTGGATCTAAACGCGGAGATCGATTACAAAAAGAACTTATTTTCTGCATATCATATTTTCAAATATCACTGATTACACAAAAACATTCTGGCACTTCGTTATATCAGTTTACCTGATTTTATTTAATTCAATACATAGACTCAGATAGACTAATATATAAACAACTTCATAACTAGAGATCGGAATTCAAAAGAAAAAATGTTTACCTTAAAAGGACAATAAAGGGGAAATATTTGAACTAACAAGACTATAACATTTAAAAAAAAACATTGTATTTTCACTCATTTCTTAATTTTATTGCTTGTGGAGAGGATATACCTCCCTATAAGTCAAATTGTTATATTTTTAGAAGTATTATTTAGTTTCTAGGAGTATAAAATGCCCTTGTATTAATTGAAAATTACTGTTTTACATCGATTTTACAATTTAAATAGGCTAATTTAACATATTGATGGATTATACCTTTCTCAACTATTCAGCAATACCGGGCCAACCAAGGATGCCAATTTTGGGACTTTAAATGTAGTTGACTACTAATCTAAAATGTAAATGATGTAGGCCTAAGTAATAAAGAAAAAATAGTTCTATAGCCAAAGGCTTTGAAATATTGCGAAATCCTCATACTAACAGTGTACAGTTCTAAGGTTTTTAGAGTTTATAAGATATCTCAAAATTGCTAGGGGACATCGCCTGCTTCATTAAAGATTATCTTATAGCCTATATTATGCACCCAAGTCTCACTCCTCACTCGACGACTTAGAAACCCATTACGGTGGGTATTGTAAGCTTTGTGCTAACAAATTATTGTTTTTATCATAAAATACAAAACATGTATTGAATTATTGTACAATGTTTCCCAAAATACAGTATGGTTCAACAGGTAAATGTTATTGAAAAGATATCACGGGGAAGGGGGAAATAGAAATAGACTTACTTATTTGAATTATGAAATTAACGCTGTTGTTGAATATTTTATGTTCATTTAAAATATATAGGCCTTTATATAGCTATAGGTTTTCCTAACAAGAGACAAAATGGAATTTTTTTTGTCAATAAAGGGCTCAATAAAAAATAATATAGACTACTGTCATTCACTATTGAATTGTATGCAATGTGTTCCAAAAAATGTTAAAAAAAGTATATGGGATAAAAAGGATAAATTTAAACCACTTAATTTGATGCGTACGACACTTTTGATCATTTTATACTCATGCTGAAATGTATAGGCCTTTATATAAGAGAGGATTTCCTATAAAATCAGGTACTTTCTATAACCAGTATTTCATATTAGATTTACTTAGCCATATTGAAATAATTAAATGCAGTTAATAACCTAGATAAATTCACTCCTGTAGGCCAACGTACTTTTGCCACGTTAAATCGACTGTTTTTACATTACAATTTGATGAATTATGACATCCCCTTTCTCTCCTCCCGTTACCTTACCCGTAGTCATAACCATAAAACTTGTCCAATTTATTGCTCGTGTGTCAAGACATCTTTATTCACTTTTAACTTGCGTTCTAGCATCGAATAACGGGACCAAATTGAGGAATAAAAACAAAATGTTTGCCTGCAAGACCAAGAAGAAAATACACTCCAGCGGGTATTCAGAATAACTACAGCTGAAGACACCATATAAGCAGACATAGGCCTACCGTTAGCTTTTGATAAAAACATGCAAACCTTTTATAGTTCATTATGAAATTTACCTTGTTACATCTCGTTCATTAGATCCTCTTTCCTTCACATCTTTAGATTTTCCATGTATTAATTCGCATAAAATATATCTTGAACACAATATATATTTTATTGAAGTCATTTTAAGTTTGTGAATATTGAGAATGAACAACCGTTACCCTAGCTACAAAACAATCATGGCGTTATAATAGACCTACTGTAAATACGTGCTATCGTAATACCATAGCTCGTTAGAGTAATACCACAGCATTAGCTAACTGTGGCTCCTCGCCTGCAAGAATCAGTCTGAGATATTTTAATAAAATGATGGGTACAAAGCTCCAACATAAATAGGATCGAAGCCAGTTCCTCATACACATAACATGGTATATACCATGATCTTGATTTTGTGCCCTTTACTTAAAAAATCGGGCTCCATCACTGCCTAGCTAATAAGGGCATGTGCTTATGTTCAAAATTTGGTGCCCATCGAATGTGCCATTGCTTAGAATTCACGTTAGAACTTAACCTTCTTTTCGTCAGTAGGCCTAATCAGTGAACAGTGCCCAGCAACTCGGTAATCTTACAATAGCCCTATAAATGGACATTTGAACATTGGATTTAATTTACTGCATTTATTCTGAATACTGTTTCAAAGATCCACATTTACATAAACTACTAGATACTGCCCAGGTTATCAACTACTAAATACTGTTCATTCATTAGATAACGACATAAAACTGTGGTTAATGCATCGGGCTTACAAAGACCTATGTTAAAAAAAAAGTAAAATTCGAATTGTATACTTTCCTCATAAAATTGTGAGAGATAATAAACGCAAAAATGCTCATTAAAGCCTGTAAACCTTATTCAGCAACTACAATTGACTGCGAGGAAGTGTACTTGACATAGATGTCAGCAGTATAGCTCTTGAAAGTCTGCTCTGTCGCTGTTTGAAGTTCCTCACTTAAATGTTTCCTGAGTTGAATACTGTACTCGCACCTGCATAACAACACATGTACAACACTTATAATAACTTACTTTTAAAATTTCTGTGAAAAGGATTTTACTACAAAAATTTTATTTTCTGTTTCTGAGTATGTGCATGATGTTTATAAAATGTAATATTATCATTAGACCTATTATTGTAACTGACGTGTACATCCATATTATGTATATGGCAATGTACAAAATAAATACTCTACTCTACTACCACAGTATAAGTACGTATACTGTGCTACTACTGTACTACACTTTACCGGTACTTAAAAAAAGTGTCCCCGTTGTCGTTTGTTGGTGTAAGATAATGGAAATGAAGTGACCATCTAGGTTTTCAAAGCAATTTGAAACAAGTTGCACCTAGAATATTATTGTATGAGAGAGGATTTCATGTGCTTTAAAAAAATGTTGCCCCCGTCCATTAAAAAGTTCAAAATCACTTATAATTGGAACAAAAATAGCACAATCGATTTTAACTTCTTATAGCTATATAGTTTCCACTCACCTAGTAGCTCGAGAATTTTTCCTTTCATTTCATTAATTTGTTGCCTCTTTTTTCTCCTTTCTGTTATCAGTTTCTATTTTGACTGCTTAATTTATGTTTATAACTATTCGGTATAGTGATGTTAAAACAACAACAAAATTTATCAAAGATGACCACTAGACAACATGAATATTAAAATTCCAGCTCTAGTAAGCCTACACTAAATGAACAAATAAAGAAATAAAAATAAATAAAGCAACAAAAAGCACTTTGTACTTTTATATAACACTTACTGTTCACTGATCTATAATGAAACACATTCAATCTTGGTCTGACAGTGAGATAAAAGCCTGAACAACTCAATAATTTGTTTGATATTGCTGACTGGGACCATCAATAATTTTGCATGAAAAGATTGAAATGACACCTAAATGGAGTTTTGACTTGCATAAGCTATATAATATGTGTCATATTAAATCAACTTTATTCACTAAATTTGACTTATAGTACATTGATATTTTATTTAAATACGGTATTTTCAAATTTTCAATTCTAAAACGACTTAAGGAGAAGCATGAATAAACTGCGCGTAATAATGAAGATGAAAGCTGTAATGTGATCCCCATTTTTTAATTTAAGTTTAAACATGATAGGCCTACTATTGATATACATTGTTACATGTTGAAACTGTGTTAATTTATAGCATTGCACATACTATTCAAATTGTACTGCGGAATTACTGTATGCAGACAATACATGCAGAAAATTATAAGAATATTTAATCTTATATATTATATATATATATATATATATATACACACACACATATTCATGGCCGGGCTAGGCCATAGAGTATCATACGGTACATGTATATCTGTGTGTGTGTATGTGTGTGTGTGTGTGTGTGTGTGTGTGCAGCCTATATACCTGATCGTAATTATTTTCCAATTTGAAGGACAGTCCCTCCTCTGAGTGTCTAGCTCATTGGGACAAACATGTAATAAATAAATAATATTTTAAAATGTCATACAAACAACAATGCAATGCAATCTGCTGCCATAAAGCCTGCGAACTGAAAACAGAAAGTCAGTGTTTTACTAGCCGTCAACATAGACTACACACAAATATAATTTCAATCTTTATTGTCGTCATTACTATCTATTAACTTATTATTTGTTTAACCGTGATAAATTAGTGCAGGCCGTACTGGCGCACGAGTATGCAAAACTTTTCGGACGCAGTTTCTTTTTGGATTCTTAATTATGACACCTTACAGTATGTAGAAATGCAGGTTGCCACCAAATATTGTGGTCGAGGTTATCTTGACCCGCCATTAAAGATGGCGGATGAGCCACATTATGTTTACGCCATTATCTCCGTGATCCCTGGTCCAATCTTTCCGTTCTTTTTTTTAAATAAAAGGAAATTAAAAATACAACCAAAAATGTTATTACACATTTTTTGATATCTTCTACCCTTTGAAAGTTATTTAGGTGCAAAGTGTTTTTTTAATATTCATAGAAAGGGTATACTGAAAAATGAAACTATTTACAATTGGTTTAGACTTAACAACTTTTTACGTTTATTACATGCATTCCTAGTACATACATATATTTTTATTCAGTTTCAAATATAAAATACATGTTTGCAGTCCTCAACAATACATACATATAATGGTATTCAGTTCATTTGCTTCTTTTTTACAGCTGCAACTAAATGTCGTACAGCGAGACCTACAATTGCACGGTGGTACTATGTAACCAGGCACTGCCTTTTTTGTAACATACTTTGGTAGAAGTTCATTGCTATTTTTTTCATAACCAAATTCCGTCAAGTCTAATGGCTCGCACAAGGGGTTGAGAGCGTTCTTCCATATGTATGTTTGGGCTGATGCACGTAAAGCATGTTGATGTAAAGTATCTGTAGAGCATGGAATTCTGTCTAATGACAAACCAGTCTCACAGTCCGAGATATGGATATATAACGTGCTTCGTCTGCTGATAGTCCTGGTTTATTTATTAGTTTTAAATATAGTTGTTCCAGAGCAGTGAGGGAGAGGTAGTCCATTTCCCAATGGCTTAAGGACGTCTTGTGCGTAAGGTTGTTTAATTTCATTGTAGGCCTTACTCTTTGAAGATATTTTGCTTGTGTCGCAACCAGTAAAAGTGTGTAGTGCTGGTAGGACATTAATAATTTTTTCTCCCAAAGAGTTAGATACTAAATGGCGACCTATTATTCTTAATTTGTTAGATGTAACTTTCATCCATAGACCCGAGCAGTTATAATTTTTAAATTTTGGCCAGAAATGAATTGCCAAAACAAAAATATCAGTAGGCCTATCTTAACAATCAGTCATTAGATCTGATCCAGGTTGTACAGCATGAAGAGTATGCACGTATATTCTGGTGTCTGCTTCAGTATGATTTCATCTTAGATCCAAAACCTCTGAAGTCACGGCTCCCTGGATTTTGAAATATTTAGTTTCGTCATCAAATCTTCCAAATATCACCAAATCTTGATTTTCATTCAGTTTAACATAGTGATTTGCACTTTTGCACAGGAATATTACAAGTTCTTGTTTATTTGAAGAACGACATATAAAATTCTTGATATTTTTAGGTATGCGTGTGTGTAGATTTTGAGTTGTACAGGACTGGAACCTTTTGCATGTCTTTTCGCTTCCATATTCTTCATAGAAATTTCACCATATCTGTCGAAAAGATGTAAATTCTTTGTACGTTAGGTCTGGAATAGAAAGAAATTATTTACTTGTAGAAAGCTCCTGTGAAGTCCCCAAACGTATTTACGTAGTTGAATGATGAACACAAGAGCCATCCAGTCAAATATATGAATCATACAATGACTTGACGAAAGACCGTAGTCTACATCATAAGCGCAACTAATTTCATTGTCAATAACATTCATAAGAACGAGCTTATCAGGTTTTTTCATGAACCCATGCACATCATTCAAGGCACGAGGATATTCTGCTAGTTCATGACTACCAATAGACTTCGGGTCATATTCACGTTGAATCGATAACGTTACAATCTTATGGATGTCAAGAGATTCTTTTGATTTCTGAAGTTCCTTGCTTGTACCTTTTTGGCAGTTTGTATCTTTCTGCTTAGGAGCGTATTTTAAATTCCGAAAGCTTGCCCTCTTCATATGGTCGAAGACACTTTTTTCTTTTTCCTAAAGCATAAATAAAAGAATTCTTCATGAAGATTTTCTCCATGTTCTTCAAACTTCAAAATACAAGACGGTACATTTTCGTAAACCAATTTATTCGTATTTTTCTGTAAATATGTTTCTTTTTTCTGACAGGCTCCTAACTAAACTCTTTAAATCAGCCTCATCTCTCTTTATTCCAGAGGGACTCTATTCATTATGCGTGAATGAATCCTCGTCTGCTCCTGTAGGATCATTGTTCATGTCACAAAAATTCCAGGAGTACATTGTGAATAGCACTCTTTGTTGGATACAGAACTATCCATTTCCCCATTGCATCTTTTTTTTTTTTTTTTTATCCCAATCAATCCACCACTGACCGCTGATAAACTTATCTGTGATTGCTCAATAGCTATAGTGATCCTGAACTCTTCTTGACTGACAACATACCCCTTCCAAGATCAGTTTTCACGCCATCTGGAAGTTAAAGCATGTCTTGTAAGTAGGCCTACATCGTGATACCAGGAGCATAGTTGTGGTTCATAGAAAAAAAAGTATGGTGACATTTTTCTTACAGATGCAATATGGAGTTCAAAATTGCAATCTCTGTCGGCTTTCAACGAGTCGAACATTACTCCAACCAATTCACAGTATTTCATATAAGCTTAGTACTGCAATGTATCGTTATTAGCGCTTCTGGGTGCCATGAAATCATTGAAGCTTTTAAAGAAATTTGCATTTTCCAGATCACATTCTAAAAGAGTGTATGTCGTACTGAAATCAGCCACATTGTGATCGGCAATAGCTTCCCGTAAGATTTGGACTTTGAAGTTATAAACAACTCCTCCAAAACTTGAAGTTCAGCATACTTAACATATTGCTCAAGCTGCAAATAAGTAAGAGCTTCATAGAGTGTGCTCTAACGCCCCTATCGTAGTGATTACCGTTTAATATGGATTGTAACGTATTTTCACCATATAATCCTGCTTCTTCTGTCATAATAGATTAGATTTGACGGAATTTGGTTATGAAAAAAATTGCAATGAACTTCTGCCAAAGTATGTTACAAAAAAGGCAGTGCCTGGTTACATAGTACCACCGTGCAATTGTAGGTCTCGCTGTACGACATTTAGTTGCAGCTGTAAAAAAGAAGCAAATGAATTGAATACCACTATATGTATGTATTGTTGAGGACTGCAAGCATGTATTTTATATTTGAAACTGAATAAAAAATATATGTATGTACTAGGAATGCATGTAATAAACGTAAAAAGTTGTTAGGCCTAAACCAATTGTAAATAGTTTCATTTTTCAGTATACCCTTTCTATGAATATTAAAAAAACACTTTGCACCTAAATAACTTTCAAAGGGTAGAAGATATCAAAAAATGTGTAATAACATTTTTGGTTGTATTTTTAATTTCCTTTTATTTAAAAAAAGAACGGAAAGATTGGACCAGGGATCACGGAGATAATGGCGTAAACATGATGTGGCTCATCCGCCATCTTTAATGGCGGGTCAAGATAACCTCGACCACAATATTTGGTGGCAACCTGCATTTCTACATACTGTAAGGTGTCATAATTAAGAATCCAAAAAGAAACTGCGTCCGAAAAGTTTTGCATACTCGTGCGCCAGTACGGCCTGGTCTAAATAGCGTTTGCGTTTGAAATGTTTTTATCAGAATTCCGAAAAAAAAAAAAACTAAAATGCTTTCATTGTTTTGTTAATAACATTGCCGTGAATATAGAGGACAATGTTACAAACATACGGATAATTAATACCTTCAATTTGCTATTCACATTGAGTTACCTCGTAGCTCATCAACCACAGCATAGTACCATCAGCATGTGTTTTTCCCTGAATACAAAATATATTCTGTTGTAAAGGTTAACCCTTTGTTCAGAATACAAAATATAGGGTTGAATTGAAGCTCGCCTATTAATAGGATGTTTTGTTCGCACAACATGAAAGAGTAAAGTACCTTTTGTTCGGTGAGATAATGATACATATCCATCATTTTCAACGGATGGCAGAATGGTACCATAATGAGAAGAGTTTTGTTCTAAAACTGCCTTTATGGTTAAGCCTACCAAACTATTTTTCTAATACATATAAAAACGGAGCGATATTTCATGCATTTTAACAATATGTAGCTTACAGTTACCTACGAGTGTTTCCAATGGATTTCATGCTTTTCATTTCTGGTCTAAGCCATAGGTCTCAATTAGTTGGTATTATTAGTAAGAACTGTGTTTCTTCCATTTTTTGACTTCATGGTAAATGACAAGTTTTGGGTGAATTCGGTCACATTGCAGATTTCTGCATAAAGTTAGAAACGTTTTTTTTGTCTTGATGAGGCGGGAGTTCCTACATTTCCGCACCTGAAAAAAGTCCAAGACCATCCGATGGAAACTCGGCAACCGGAACTGAATCCAGCAGCCTAACGCTGACCACTAGGTCTAATAGGGCGGTATTCCACTATCCAATTCGTTGGATAAGAACTTCACGAAGAACTTGTCAGGCGATATTTGAATCAAAGGTGCGCTATTACACTACATCCAATAGCTTTGACCAAAACCAGTTTTCTATAGGGAATTTCGAAGATTAAATCATACAAAAAATCTTTATAGGCTAATGGCATTAGTTTAATTGTTTTATATAAATGTTTTATAGCATAATTGCAGAAATATCTAAATGACAAGGAAGTCAGGCCGAATCGTTACTTTCTTTAAATTGAAGGTTATGTTAACAATGACACGAGTTTAGGTTAGCTTGCAATGCCTTTTTATAATACATGCCAATATTTATATCTTCTGGCATGTCGCTATCGAAATGTGGCTTAAATAGTACAAATGCTCTGCCATGAAAGTACTGTTTTAATTTCTATGATTTATAATGCGATACATAGGCTACATTGGGTCTGCTCAGTACTAAGTAGAAAATGCAGGGTATATACGGAAGGCTTGACTTTCGATGGTGATTCGTAAAACAGTGTAGGCTATATAATGGCAAAAATTTATTAGTTTATAAATGTTTTTGTAGCAGTGAACCCATTTGAGAAATATCTAAATGACAAAATCAGGCTGAACCATTGTTTATATCGAAGGTTATGTGAGACGAGTTTAGGTTAGCTTGCAGGGCTTTTAAAAATATATCCCTATATTACTACTATAGCATGTAGTACCAGGCCCGACGAGAGGGAGGGGCAGCCGGGGCTGCAGCCCCGGTTCCCGGGTCCCAAATGGGGGCCCGGCCATCCAGGTTTTATTTTTTACTTTCTAAATTTATTCTAAAATAAAATTTCTTATAAGTCAATAAACAGCTTAAGTTATGTTTTATGTGTTTATTTTATCTGCATTGTCATGTTGTATAACGGTGACAGTTAATCTGAAACGGATTATTCTTGAAGAAAAAATGCTTTTCTTTTAAGTAGATACAGAAATCCTTTTGTACTCAAGAGTAACGTTCGGCATTTAAAATCATAATTTCAAAAAATTAAACTGGTATATACAGATAAAATTGTTCCTAAATAGAATATTTTAATGTATTTTTTCGTTTCGTGCCCAGCATCAGTTAACCGATTTGGTCCAAAATCAATAGGCTTCGTCTCATGGGCGTTATAAATGGTAAGCCTATACCAAGTTTTATGAAAATCCGATAAAGCGTATTTGAGTTATCCCGCTTACAGACAGACGGACAGATATTTTCCTGTAATATCATTACATAATATTTTTGTTGCATATATTATAACGGGCGAGTTGGGTAGTGAATTTAATATTTTACGGGGGCCCGGGAAAATTTGTCCCTGGGGCCCTTTCTTTCTTTCCACGGCCCTCTGCAGTACCGGTATATCATTGTTGAAATGTGGATTAAATACTGAATAATCATATATAGGCCTACATGAAGAAAATGTGCTATAAAACTATTTTGGTGCCGTTTACTTGTCAAAACAGTCTATGTTTAGCCGCCATTTTAGACCCCTATGCTATGAACGCTGGGAAATCTTTGATCCAATGTAACGACATGCAGAAAGTCTTCAAATGCTCGTCCAATACGGTTTCCTTGAAGCAATGGGCGGCCATTTTCTTTTTTCTAGACGATTTGATCAAATAACTTGGATAGTGGAATACCGGCCTAAGATCGGTCATCAAATGCAGCATATTGGTTGTGTGCTTTGTGAGCGCGTGCTCGCTTGCCTAGCTCGCGTGCTTTATTAGGGGTTTTGTAATTTCACCGGTAAACTGCAGACAAACAGGCTGAAAATTTCTTTAAAACACTGTCCCGTCTGTCATGTATTTTCAGAATGAAAACCCACAGTAATTTTTGTGTCATATGGAGAGCTAAGATTGGATACTTTCTTACAAACTCTTTCTTATTCGCTATTAATCCGAATCCAAACAGCGGTAATAAAACAAAATTAAAGTTATCACCAATTATTCATCTTCAGAAGCTGATTTTCAATTTCATCAAATCGGAGACAACTGTAAACTATATCTGAATGGATTTGTTTTCTTTCTTTTGTTTCTGTTGTCTACCTGTGACCATGTGTTACGCATATGATATTAGGCCTACTTAGTCCGGATGAACTAGACTACAAATGACTGAGCTAATTATTTTCCCGTGATTATAAAGTATTTTCCACATATCTATGATACCTCCCTTTGTAGTAAAACAAAAGGCAGTAAAGCTAAGGTTCCTAGAGACCACTAGGGTAGTGAGTAATCTCGCTCAGTTTGCTAGACAGGCTTATTATGACTAGATATAAAATATCTTTTACGACAGAATATTTCAATTACTTCTTAAATTAGACCGCAGAACAAACATAAATGTACTATTATTATTATTATTATTATTATTATTATTATTATTTTATTATATAATTCAAATTTATTTATTTAGCCTGGTTGTATAAGACCATTAGGTCTTTTCTTTCCCTCTACCAGGTTCACCAAAAAGCTACAACTAGAATATAAAATTTATTAGAAGAAAAAATACAATAAGAAAAAGAAAATAGCATTATTATTATTATTACATATACTTTGTAGAAGATTTATTTATTAAATCATAGAGTAATGCTAAGCTGTAGCATTAGCTGTAGCTATTCTCTGTTATATGCCGAAGGTTAGAATGAGAAAATTCGGTGTCTCAGTGAATGTTAAATGGCGACTTAGTTCGTTTATCCGTCCAAAAACGGGGAAAAAAGATTATATTTTTGTGTATATTTACTTTGTAATTAGTTTCTGCATTAAGCCGTGTCAGATTTATGAACGCCAGCCTAACAAAAGAGCCATGTAAATTAACCCAAGCTTTGTTTCGATAAAAAAAACATCAGGCAACATTTCATAACAAGCATTGTATATTGTATAACGTATAACGTATGGATATAGATACAGTGGAACATAATATAAGCCCATTGTTCTTTAATTTTTTTTCTATTCACTAAAGTTTCTCATTCAATTAATTCTTTGTTCCCATATATCCATCGCGACCGAGATATATTGCTTTATTTTGGCTAATATTTATTCCCTGCTTTCAGATATATCCTATGCAGAGCTAATAAATAAGGTCTAGCGTAAAATGTCTAAACAATGTCTTGCCCATAAGGTGTATCACGATTTAATTCCTTTTATTTTGTTGAATTAAATAATATTATATGAAATACAGAGTTTGGGAAGATTTTTGCTCATTCATTTCATTAGTCACAAATATAACTTCATTATTTTAGAAATGTTCTTAACGAATGCTGCTGTTGAAGTATTCTTATGAGTTCAGCATAATAGGCTACATACCATAGAATAAGTAAAAAATAACAGGGGTATAAACCAGCTTATTTTCACATTTTTATTCAGAAACTAAACTTTGTGGCGCTTCTTCACTGAAAGGAATAAGCATACCATCAGTCCGCTGCAGATGGCAGGATTGAGGGTATGTGGTCAGCATGCCGACACTTACAGCCGTTAATGATGACTGGAGCCGCTATTTCTTAATCAAGTAGCACTTCAGTTTAATTCACGAGGCTAATTGCACCCCGTTTCAGACCTCCCTACCACATAAAAACCCGAGGAGGTATTAGGGATCGAACCCGGGCCTGCTATTCCGTAACCAGTGAGGCTAACCACGGGACCACGCAGGTGTGTGTGTGTGTGTGTATATATATATATATATATATATACATACTTATAAGGGCGTCGTTGTAGTGGTACGTGTGTATCTATCTGTTGTTCTTTCGCACAAAAACTACACAATCGATAGAGCTCAAATTTTGCAAGAACATAGCTTTTGTACCTGGAAAGACCATCTGATTATAGCCATTTCTTAATGTTTCACCGTTTCAAGACGAATCATGCGATGATTATGGTTCCATGTAACCGAAAGGCCTATGCATAATAAAGGAAGTTGAGATTAAAGTATTACATATTATTTTTATTCCAACCGCTAGTAATAAAAATAAGCTTTTTCTATCAAAATTATTTAATTGGATTTACCCGTGTTTATTTTATTTTTTGTCTATTGTACCGATTTTAGTATGAATTACGTGAAAATGCATTATAATACGGCTGTAAAGAAAATGAAAATGATTTTATTCTCGTATTAATCTAACCAGCATTAATCGGTTGTGCATTATTTAAAACCAATTAATGACTTTCGTATTAGAAAATAGATATTCCATTCATGCGCTGCGTATTTGATATTGAGCAATAACGTTTATTAATGCGGATATAAACCAGTCACGATCGTTTATCTTATAGTATGCTTCCTAGGGTCGAAAGAATGCAATTTTATCTGATAAAATGCCAGTTTATCGGACACGTAAGGTATCAACGTGCGGTGATTAATACGTCACATGCTGCCAATGAACAGAATGCAAGCACAATTTTTATACAACATAACTTGTTTGGAAATTGAAATAATGTAAATATCCATTGGTTAAAAACACAGTTTCTATTCGGTGTAAGCTAGTTCGTGTGCTTATATTGCGTTCTGATGCTGAGGCTCTCCATTTTGTGTTACGCGCTATTGGTAGCATTGGGAACTCGAATCGATTCATCGAATTGATGTATGGACTGTTATTCATTTAGTGTGCCGTGATTTCATAGCGGGTATGATATCGATAGCAAAGTAATAAAATAATAATTATTTCAACAATCCGTTAACTTTTATTCATGAAATAGTCTTAATAAATCCTACTCGAGATTAAAAGTTTCATAAGATAAATTTGCTCGAACTTTGTTCTTGCAAATATATCAATAAGCTGATAATCTCACGTGGGATTACCTATGATAAACACATTGATATATACTGTTATTTATTTATTGCGTTTTCCTCTATCTTTTGAAGGACTGATGTGAGCTCTTCGCCGTAGTGGTGGTTTTCCCTTCTCATAGGAATATGTTGGTAATGTTTGATGCACACCAGGGATTTTTTGTAAGCCATTCCGTTTAATTGTGGTGTGTGTGTGTCAGGGTTCAGTTTACCATGCAGCTATTTGACTAGAAGATGAGTTCTTGATGCCTCTCTCGCCATCCGACTGAACAAACCAAGATGTCGTGCTGCTGTTTACATTGCATCCCTGCCTATGATTTACACTACATCATCCTCTCCATCTACCCCCCTCCTCTATTTAGATTGAGGTAAATCCAGGCTTGAAGAGATACCAGTAGCAGTCAGCATGTACTTCTGCAGAATTCTTATTTATACTCACTTCTCAGAATGGCTACAGCTGTCGCACTCAAAACACACTAAAAAATCTAGAATAATTATTTGCACCAATTGTAGAGCAGAAATTTAACTATACAAAAAAAATTGCAAAGACTTCCTCGTATGTACTTACAGATTTACCCCTTCGTATTATTATTATTATTGTTATTATTATTATAAACCATGATTTCATTTTAGATTGCTCTGACGATTTTAATATTTCCATTCTGATTGAGGAAACATTTTCGTTTCCTGGTTGGGGAGAAATTTATGAGAATTCTTTCACTTCTTTGTTTTTGTAAGATATTTTAGTGTATGTTCATTTTCGAATAGTATATAATCAACCCTATTGCCTTAATTTTGGCAGCATTTTGTATTTTATTTAAAATCTATTTTCGTAAATTTGAAAACTCAGATAGTAATGTAAATGTAAAAAATTCCTTTCGTATGATTGTTCATCGGATATTCTTAAATATTCTCAGAAAATTTCTTACAAGTATGTTCAATAGTATTTGAGTTAATTCGCTGCGAAAACTAAAGAGAGTAAAGAGAAATATTTACGAAAAATAGAGAATGACATTCAACCGTGTCATTTAATTTAGCTATTTAAATCGGCTGCTAATCGACTATTCGGCATCGTATTTCGATGAAATTTTTAACCGACTATTCCATTCATACGCTTCCTGTTTGATATTGACCAATAACGTTTAACAATGCCTCGGATAGAGACCAATGGCAATCGTTTTTCTTATAATATGCTTCCCAGGGTCGCAAGGATGCAATGTTACCTGAATAAACTTCAGCTCATTTCTGGATACATAAGGCATCGACGTGCAGTGATTAATAAATCACATGCTGCCAGTGATCAGAATGAACACATATTAATTTATACAGCATAACTTGTTTAGAAATTGAATTAATGTAAACGTGTATTGATTAAAAACACAATTCCGATTCGGTGTAAGCCAGTTCGTGTGCCAATATTGCGTTCTGATGTTAGCAATCTACGACGATGTAGTAGGCCTACGCATTATTGGTAGCATTGGTAACTCGAATCGATTTATCTAGGCCTACTAGTCATTCATTTAGTATGCTGTGATCTCGCAGTTTACAGAATATTTACGACAAAGTAAGAAAATAATTCCTCTACTCCACCGTATAGATCCACCAAACAGTTTCCCCTTGTTAGTCCTGTTTTCTATGTTTTTCTCCTAATTGGGTGGCTTGTTATAACAAATAAGCTTTATGGAATCTACATTCTTCACCTAAAATGCTTGATTCGCATCTCCAATGCCCAAAACTAATTCAGATAGCTATGGAGAGAGAATAATAACTGTATGGAAAGTCACTTAAGTTTGAAAAAAACTCAATAAATGATCAAAAACTGCTTTTCCCAAAATAATGTAGTCTAAGCCTATTACTTATACTACCGGTAATAAGTAATTCTGAAACGAAACAGCAATCTACTTACTAATGCTTTCAGATTTAATAAATCTGTACACAATATTGCAGAAAGTGTCCCAGAACCAATAACAATTCAAGTAAAATAATACTAATAAATACTATTTAAACTATTTATACAGTATAGACGAAATGTATTATGTAGATGTAGAATAGGGTAAGTATATTTTAATTATATGTAAATTAGGGATATATTCTCAGATAGGCCTATACAGTTTCACTATCCTCATACTAACTGTGCTGAGGGTAGGCATTCAATTGTTTGCAGGAAGCCTTGACTCAATGAGTATGTTATGATTTAATAATAATAATAATAATAATAATAGTTATAGTAATAAATATCAATATATGTTTTAATCTATGGACTAATATTGGAATAGGCTATCTTAAAGTCGACACCGTCTCATCAACTTCCATACAAGATAACAAGGACCCGCCCACTGGATCTAGAGAGCCCCGTCAATACTTAAGCCTATAAAAAGTGTTTTGTTATTTGAATATTGTTGCATTAAAACTTTTTAAATCTTTTAAAAGTTGGGTTTCAACACATTTTTCATTAATTTTATCTTGCTAGCGTGTGCATAGACTTACATACCAAAATTTTATTTTACAAGTAGTAATTAGATTTTAATGTCAGCATTTACATACCAAGTTGTAGCATAGAGAGGAGTAAGCCTTAGTGTTTTAAATTTTGTGAAAATCAGTATTCTTAAATAGGCTAATGATAATATAGCTCATTATTATTAATATTTTTTGCTAACACCGGCTGATGAACTTATTTCAGCAAACGCACTTTGGGGGCAGGGGGTGCAAGGCAATCAGGAGTGCCCTGCCTCTATGGTAAGTTATTGGTATTCTTACCTCCCAAAACCACAACTATTGCAATTTAAAGAAAAAGAATACCTTTTATTACCATTCCAACTGAATTCTTATTATGGAATAGTATCTGACTGTTTGAGAAACCAAATTTTGACAAGTTCAAAGTATTTGTATAGACTGCAGTCATCAACAATGTAAGCAAACAAATGAATCATTTAAGGAAATAAAATGTTCTTGTTTTTTCCCTCGTAAAAACCGTCTGTGATGCAATCATAAGGTACTATTTCCTCTGTGAATTCTCCCTCTGCTATATCGTGCGTGCCTGCTGATTTTAAAACCCTGGTTAAAATGGCGAGGGTGGAAGGCAAGAGATGTTGGGGAAGTCACCACCAGAGGCGCTGTCCACGCTGTGGAATCGGTCAAGGCCGTAAAGTGGGCTGTTCAAATCGATATTTTAGTGAGCTGGCCTTCCTGGCTAGAAGAGAGTAGTGATTAATCACTTCACACAGAATGTTAATCTGCTTGTTCAGGGTTTTTTTTCCATTAATCCATCCAATCTCTTGCTCCTGTTAAAAAAATACAAAGTGACAGATTAAGTAATTATATACAACTCCTAACTAATGAATCGTGGAAGAAAGATGATCATCGTAAATGTTTATTCTGGACGCCATGAAGTCACGAATTGTATAGAAATATATCATAATTAGTGGGCGGATTTCTATGACATGTCATATTTTCCCCCTTTGTATTATTATAGAGTTCCGACTAATTTTAACCCGATTCCAAGCATCCTGGTGAAAATGGAACGGCTTTTATTGTGCATATAACTGATTTTTTAGGAAATTTTCAACTATTGTAGCATATTTAGTATGAATATTCATATTTAGGTCATATTTTCGGCATATTTGTGTGCATATTAACGATATTTTAAAGTTTCATATAGCTTGTAAATTTTGCATTATACTGATACTTTTTCAGAATTTACAGATATTTTAAATAATTAACATTATATTTTAATAAAATGAATTGTAATGAAAATTAAAAAATATACATAATGTGTAAGTGGTAAAGTCATATTTTAAATTTTACTGCTCATATTTTAATGTTTTTTAGGTCATAAATGCATGCATATATCCTATTTTTTAGGTCATAGAAATCCGCCCCTAATCATAATCATCACGTTCTTACCAATTCTCTTCGAATTTAATTTTACGAAATAGCAATACCTGCTTTTTTCATCAACAATATTAACCGTTTTCCTTATATATTCTAGGCGAAAACACCTTCTTCCAATCAACTTTTCCCAAGACTTGACTTTATTCCGAAAGGAAAATTCATAGTGAAACATGTACAATAACAATAATATATTTAATCAGTGTTGTTAAGCAATAGACAGAATTCCCTGGAATTTCTGTAAAATTCATAATAAATAAATAGCAGACCAAAAATACTTTTTTTAGGAGAGTTAGGAGCCTCATGGAAGTGAAATTGGTTTGATGTTAATGTTTATGTGCATCAAACGAAAGTAGCTTATTACCTGACTTTATTCCGAAAGGAAAATTCATAGTGAAACATGTACAATAACAATAATATATTTAATCAGTGTTGTTAAGCAATAGGCAGAATTCTTTGAAATTTCTGTAAATTTCATAATAAAAAGCAGACCAAAAATACTTTATTTTAGGAGAGGTAGGAGCCTCATGGAAGTGGAATTGGTTTGTGTTAATGTTTATGTGCATCAAACGAACGTAGCTTATTACGTGGAAAACTGAACCTGATACGCCCTATATAATTTTATTCCTTTCAGAGCTGCATTTAATTTGCGGATATAATTAGTAATCAAGTTAAATCATCAGTGGGCTCTAAGTTTTAAATCCTTGAAACAAATTTAATTAAATAGCTGGTTTCTATAAATGACAATCGTAATACGTGCCTAATTATCCTCACATTTTGTATATAGCAGTATTTATTAATCTTATAGCTCTGCTTTATACAATTTTTGAGGTGACGAGTTATACGTCAATATCAGTGAAAAGGAATCAGTTTTATTTAATGAGGATTTTATCTGAAAAACTAAAATTTTTATTACAAAATTCCTAAACATGTAGGCGTGCGGTAAAAAACTTCCAAAGGTCTCTATATATATAAAAATGAATTTCCAAAATGTATGTTGCCGCATCACTTGAGAACGGCTGATTTTTTTTTTCTTTCTTCGTAATTGTCAGGACAAGGTTCGTATGAAAGAAAATTTTTGGAAAATCCACGGAAAAAGTTGGAAATGTGAAATGAGGCAAAGTTAGAGAGTTCTGCTCTCAATTGTTTACATAAAGAATTTTAAAAAATTTAAATGTGACAAAAGAAGTGTGACATATTCACAATTTGAGAGTTCCGCTGTCACATGTTTTCATAACAAAAAAAAAACAAACAAACAAACAAACAAACAAACAAACAAACAAAAAAAGAAGTGTGAGTCTTACAACCAAGCCAAATCGAAAGTGTGTAGGCCTATGTATGTTCCCTATACAAATCTACATTTCTTGACGAATTTACACGAGAATTTGCACACTTACCCAGTTAAGCCCGGTAAGTAACGCGATGAACACTAAAATTCAAACAAACCACTCCTTCCCTTAAAAATGTATACAATTTCTGAAAATATTATACTGAAAAAAGAAATGCAATTCAATTATGACAACAGTTTATTGTTCACAGTGTTCACATACGGCTTTGGGAACTACATAATACTGGGCTTTAAAAAATTCTGATGCTATCGATATAATTAATCCAAGAAATAAATCCAAGAAATATAGCACAATGTGAAGCAGTCACTTAACATTCTCTGCCCTCGAAATGGAAAATATAATTTTCTCACTTCGCATTTTGATGTAGAATAAGCGGTCGTATTGCAGGGACAGCTTAAGTGTGCGCCAGTGAGTATGCTATATCAGAAGTCTGTAAAAAATCCTATCCACTGATACGTCGCTCATAGCTGTAGGATGTTTATCATAGGCCCTAAACTTCTACAAGAAGACAAAATATGGTGGAACATTTTCAGTCCTATGCCTGCAGTATATTATGTCCCAGGTTTTGCGGGAGGAAAGTATGAAAGTGATATAGATTTTTTTTTTTAATTTCAGCTCCGAATCGGTTGTATGGTAACATGAGAGTGAGAAATAAAATTTCCACAAAGACAATACAATCTTATGTAATCGGAATTTCTGTTTCTTTTTATTTCAACCCCTCCCAGGCATGGTGTGCAGAAGCAACGGAATGCAACATTCGACATTCTCTGTGAGTCATAAAAGCTATAACTTGCGTTGTCTGAGGGAATAGTTTGAGTGTGGTAAGTCGTTCTTCCTCATTACAAGTTCTATTTAGGCCTACATATTATACAAGGCCCTAGAGTTTGAAAATCGAAAGTACTTCTTAAGTTAATTTCAAATTACAAAATATAAACCCAGGAGACGCTGGGCCTTTTAAGCTTGTATTTTATAAAGAACAAGTAGAGGGAGATTAGTTCTTTATAATTCTCAAAAGACTGTAAGGCTATCGAGAAACTAGTTATTGATTTGTAGAGTACTCATCAAGAGATTTTCAACGATATCCCACAAGACGTGGTTTCAAAAATTTCGAATTACCATACCCCACCCCCACCCCCACTCGTACCTCCAAAACCCCCGAATCGTTGGTGTCACTGTGAATTCCATAGGGAGTACTCTAATTTATTCAAACAAAGTTTCCCTATATAACTTACTTCATAGGGGCCGAGATATGAATTTTTCAAAATTTCAACCCCTCCCCCAACCCCCACCCTTGGGCCAATTTTGCTCATTAACGAACTTGTCCGAACTATTGGGTCTAGAAATAACATAACAAAATTTGGTTCAAATATCTTCAAAATTACGGCCGCTAGCGTGTAAAGATATATATACAATGACGATACAGGCTTCTTCTCCGACATCCGTGTACTGCGTGTTATCTAAACACAATCCACAAGGCGCTATTTGTCATATTCTATGCTATTGAGATGTAGGCATTCACTGTGTCTCCTGCAATAGCGATACAGGCTTCTTCTCCGACAGCCGTGTACTGCGTGTTATCTAAACACAATCCGCACGGCGCTATTTACCATATTCAGTGCTGTTGAGACCAAAGTTGTATGTAAAGTAATACAATTGCTTTTTGTATTTTATTAAAGCTAAATTCTGGATTTGATTTCAAATTACAAACAAAAACCCCTGCAACGCCAGGCCTCTGAAGTTAGTTGCTAATAAAAAAAAAATATATTAATTTAAGTATTATATTATTAATGTAAGAAAACTTATTATTAATATATAATATATTAAGAATATTTATGTTGATAATAAACATTAATATTTATTAATATAATTTATTATTTTTTGTAATAGGCACACGCTAAGAACATCATTATAATAAACATAATAAATTTCTAAACTTAATCAGAAACTTCATTAGTGCAAAACTGTAAACCCTAAGTTTTGCGTAATCACCTCACTTAAAATCATAAACGGAATTTTTTTTGCATCCATTTACTCACACTGTAAAAAGTTACAAATTCACAGTTGAAGTAAATAAATCAAACCCCAAATGGGAAATATTAGTAATACAAGTGGAATTATCGTTTATTATTATTATTATTATTATTATTTTTATTGTTATTATTATTATTATTTTTTATACATCCTCACATCGTTCATTTACATTATCGATTATCAAGAACACTAAGTTCAGTCTAGTTTATATGATCGTCCATTTTCTCTTCATCGCCATACCACCATCATTATCATTATCACAACCTTATAGTTAACGCAACCGTCTTAATCGCCATAGATAGATTTATTACTGGAACTATAAGTCGAATTACAATTAATGTGAATGAGTTAGGTGATTACAAAATGTTAATGGTTTTTTTGGTGGGGGATACCCGATTTCCAGCCAATAAGACCTCCAAATGGCAGATTAATAAATGACATTATTTAATGTTAAAGGTTGTACTTGGAAACTTTTTGACAGAGGCACCAACGGCTTGTGTGTGCTTTAAATGAACATGAAGTGGACGTTAATTATAAAAATCCCTTTAGGCAGGCCTACAGGCGGAGGTAGATTTCGAAGTGCTTTTGGTTTAATTTATTGTCGCTGCATAGCACTCTTCTTCTTTAGCCTTGGCATGGCAAACCTGCAGTAAAGAGGAAGAGCCTACAATCAATTGTTTTGACAACAATAATAGGATATAATATTCTGGGAGGCCGTGCGCAAGATCAGCAATGAATAAAATTAGCAAAGCCGCTAAAGAAGACAAAATTATATTATAATAATTCTTTCAGGTGTTATTATTTTCAAACATTAAAATCTCGCGTCATATGAGAGCTATCAAGAAACTATTTATTGATTTGTAGAGTACTCATCAAGAGCTTTTCAACGATACCCCACAAGATGTGGTTTCAAAAGTTTCTAATTTTCATCCCCCACCCCCACCCCCACCCCCACCCTCACTCGAACCCCCGAATCGTTGGTGTCACTGTGAACTCCATAGGGAGTACTCTAATTTATTTAAACAAAGTTTCCCTCTATACTTCATAGGGGCCGAGATATACATTTTTAAAAATTTCAACCCCCTCCCCCGACCACCCCCTTGGGCCAATTTTGCTCATTAATGAACTTGTCCGAACTATTGGGCCTAGAAATAACATATTAAAATTTGGTTCAAATATCTTCAAAATTACGGCCGCTATCGTGTAAAGATATATATATATATATATAAATATCACAATTTTTTTTTTTTTTTTTTTGAACGGGCGGTGGTTTCGTACTTAGGGGAGCATGAAACGTAAAGAAATGAAAGAATTTTTCGAAAATCATAAAGTGGTATCCATTGCAATAGGTAGATTTTTCTTCGAAATCTACCTAAAAATATTTAAAATACTGTTCAGATTTTGTGCAATGTAAATTAATAATTTTTACTTTATTAATATTAATTAATTAATTATTTCATCACTCCAAATACAAAGTACCTCTCTGGCAAGTCTCTTTTTCCATAGGGACATTTTAATTTTAGTTATGTGCAATATATTATTGAAAAATGCAAACATACCCTTTTTAGAATGTTTACCTGCATCGTTTAATAACATATATCCTCTATTCATTACATCCTCCATGAGTTTTGTTTTACAATTAATGCATTAGTTGACCAGCCATGTGTTTGTTTTTATGTGTTTTCGACTTCACCTTTTCTTGATTAAAATATTTTCGAATTACACATTTTCTTACATCCTATGCATTCAAAATTTTGTCAGTTAAAATTTATCTCCAATAATGATTTGTTACTGCACTTTCTAATCCAGTAAATATAACATTCTCTCCATTAGTGCAGAGTGGAAAAAATTCCAGGTAGAGGGAAAGAGAAGACCTGATTGTCTTATCTCGACATGGCTAAATGAAATAAAATAAAGTTAAATAAAATCTTATTAAAACGGGACATGTCAAGATCAAATTGCTGTAAGTATAAATACATAACAAACATAAATAACAAATAAATAAAATAAACTGAATAAAAGTGTTATGCCGCTTAGTACTATATTCAGATCGTATATAATTCAGACGAATACTTCCTGTTAACAGGTGAATTAAAATGATATCATGCGGTGAATATTATATTACAGGAGACATTTCTTTGCTGTGAAGGGAAATATCAAAATGAACTTTTTTGATCGCGTGCAGTTATCTAGTCCAATACCACTTGTGCAGAGTTCTTCTTTGGTTATTTAGTGTTGTTTTTATACTCATGTTTCTAGAAACATTGGGTGGTACATACAGAATCGTAGTCAATGCTTTTACTTTACCTGTAGGAGAATGTAGAAGGAAACTTCATATCGTATTTATAAACAGGATGCTTCTTCTACGAAGGACGTAGGTTTTACTTTTCGATAATAATCGATAATAATCGATTTTGCGCTCTTCGTTCATTTCCCTTACTATACGGGACTACCCAACACTGAGCATGATTATGATTGTGTCGAGAAAGCGTTAACCATAAATTTAATTATTTTTTCATCTAGTTTCTAAATTCCCCATCACGAAACCTGCGTAAGTCGTGTCTTCGCTAGCTAAGCAAAAGGTTTCTCGTAAATACAAATAGGCCTAACAGCGTTTATGATTATCCGAAAAAGGAAAGTCTTGGAAAAAAAATTGTCCATAGGCTACATGGACTTTTTTTCATTACAAAAGCGACTGCCCTTGAAACAGTGCTCTGGTAAACCCGTATTTCTTCACCTATTCCATTCTGAAACCCAATTGCCGGTTATCGACCAAGAGCTAAGCTAAGTTAGTTTAGCTTAGCTCACATACAGTGCGACATGTAGTTGTAGTTGTAGTTGTAGTTGTAGTTGTAGTTGTGTCGACAAAACTACATATGAAATCCGGCACAACTTTATATGAAATCCCACTTATGTGAGCTAAGCTAAGCTAAGTTAGCTTAGCTCTTGGTCGACAACCGGCATAAGTCTGCCACGTATCTCAACGAAATCCTAATTTTTTTTTGGATGTTAGGACTGCTCCTCGTCTTTCGCCGGTATAACCTATAAAATAATCACTCAACCATTCAACATTTTCTTTCTCAAATCTATAAATTTTCTTATAAACAGAAATTGACAGCGCTTTTCTCTATTTATACTAATTTTTATCTATTTTTAAAAACGCAGCCATCCAAATTACCACCAACCATTCATTGAGCAATCGAAGCCACAAACGATGCATGCTTCGATTTATAAATTTCATATAGTTTATTCTAAGGCTCGTAGGAAAATCTAATCATGGCCAACACTATCGATTTTTTGCTAGGAGGAAAAGCTTTTCCTAAGGTTTTTATACATACAAATCTTAGTATTTTCTTAGAAAAGTGTAGTAAAAGTATCTACTAACATTGTATGCATACCACCCAATGTTAATTAAATTACCAGTAAAACTATCATCACTCGTGGTATTATATTGGCAGCGGACTTTAGTAGTATACCAGCTGTTGGTCTCGTCTGGTCATTCTGATTACTGATTAGTATGATTACTATAGTACTAGGCCTATATGGAGAGCAGATTGCAGAGACCTTTAACAGAAGGATCTGAATAAGGTGGAATAGTAGTTCGCTCAGATCAACCCTATATACAATACACTTGACATATTAGAAGCACCTGGTCAATATGCTTTGTGCATCCTGTATACATTGCTTGGTACTGTAAACTGAACAGAGTAAGAAGGGGAGGGGGAGCTGTCGCTTAGCTTTCGACAGATCAATCCCGTACATGTACATTTCAACATAATTCACAAGTTAGAGTGCCTTGTCTCCTGGGTTCTCTCTATTTAAATTGCAGGATTGCCTCCGTTTTAAGTAGGCCTATGTCTGTGTATTCATGTCAGTAGTTTTCCATTAAATGAAAGCGTCATTCGTCCAGTGGAGGTTCTTATACTTATTTCATCAAAATTTGTGGTAAGGAAAGGAAACATATTTTAAAGTTAATGGAAATAGTCACTGCACTATGGATCATTAAGGGAAAATAATGGTAGCGGGGATTGAGGTAAATCGTATACAGCAGAGTTCCCGCTAATCCGTATCCCGCTCGTCTGGACATTCGGTTAATCCGGACGGTTTTTTTTAATGAAAAAGCAGGATTTACTCATTTTCGACTTCTTCGGTTGTTTGCGATGAAAAGGTACTGAACAATAAAAAAAAATTGAATTTCAATCAAAAGATGTTTTGTTTTGTTAATCCTATATCAGTTCGTAGATTAAAAACTTAGGTCTACGTATTCAGTAATGTTAAAACTAAAATTAAGTTGTAGCAAAAATTATATTTTTATGAAAAACATAGAATTTTATCGTTCCACCCCTTTAAAACTCGTATTGCAGTACATTACGTGCATTTAATACAAATTCCGTTTAATCTGAACTTTCACTGATCCGGACAGGTTCCGGGACCATCTAGTCCGGATAAGCTGAACTCTACTGTAATTCTCAGTTGCCATGTTAATTTTCAGCAGGACAATGGGATTTTGAGAATTATGTTTATTATTTTTTAAACCCTACTCTCCAGATGTTTAGTCTATGTAGGTATACGATGTATATTCTTCGCTTAATCTTCCTCGATTGCATACCGGTATACTTTTTTTTTTTTTTACTTTGTGGTAAATTAGTTGCTTAAATAGTTGAATATTTATTTTTGGACAGTCAGCCATTTAATTGAGAATGGCATTATGTTCGCAGAGTCAAAAGATCCACAAGGTGATTTGTTTAAGCCTTAGAAATATGAAGTTACGGCTGCTAAGTTAACATACTTCTACAGATATGAACAGTCTGCATAAAGCATTTTGATGACACGTCAGTAGAGACATTTTGGAGTGTATTTTATTATACTGCTAAAACCAGCCCCCGAAGAAGATTTTGTTGTTGAATCAAAACAGCGCTGTCGTAAAATCAAAGTTTACTGAAGGCTTTATGTTTTAATGTGAGCGATAAAATGTACGGTATTAGGTATTTTCATTTTAAAACCCCTCCCATTTATCGATACGCCTCTTTTATGTCAAATTATAAGTTCCTTGTTATTGCCTTATCTTTAAGTCAGAGAATACGTTTTTATCTTCCTTTCATAAATTAAATTACTTTGATCATATACCATATCAATGAATTAACAGTTTCTGTGTAGATAAAAAATATCGATCAGAACATGACCCTACCAAAAGTTCCCTGAAACTGTATACCCTGTAAAAATTTTTGACTACTGCACTGGTACTCTCATGTCTTGGACTAAAAACAGTTCACATCTTTGAAAGAAGTAAAGCATTGTCTTTAACATGTAGCTTACGTGAAAATGGGCGTTGCTGATCTGCCACACACATTTAATTAGGGAGAAGCCTGCAACAAGAGAAAAGATAAAAACTGTTAATTTATTTTAAATACGACACGAGGGTTACTTACTACGTCGTAGGAGCCATTTTCAAGGGAAATGTGTTGCAATTATACACTATGCAACGAGCCTATAATGGCATTTATCAAGACGTGAATATGTATTTATGAAAGGAGCAAAATATAATATTAAAATTAAGAGGAACAGAATGATTTTATTTTAAATATAGGTTGTTTAATTGCTCAGTTTCATTTGCTGCTTTGATGTTTCCAAGATCATTCCGTGTTCGATAATAATGGATACACACCAATGTTATAATGAAAATCCGTTTTGAGATAGCTTAGATATCATTATGATACCGTTGCGTCACTGAACAAAAAGACAATTTAAAATATGTGTATTAAAATCCACATTAGCCTATACATATGAAGGATTTAGATTTTAGATTTTTAGATTCTTTTACTAAAACACAGATTGTCAGTGCGGTAATGTGTGTGCAGAATACTGTGGTATTATATAGAGTGTAAAAAAATCCGTATACAAACTAGGAGGGTTTATAGAGGAGATGAAATGAAACTCTTTTTTTATGTGACATATATATGACAGGTTCTCCGTTGGGAGGGGTGGGCCAGTACAGTGGCCACCACGTTCTCCTGATCTAAGTCCTACGGATTGCTTTTTGTGGGGGGAGATGAAGCGTTTGGTGTACGAAACACCAATAGATACTCCAGAAGAGCTGGTTGCCCTGTGGCTGAAGCTGCAGCAATTATTAGTGAAAAACCTGGTTGTTTTGAACGTGTTGAGACAATCATTTTCACGCAGGTGCCAGCTGTGCATTAATATAAACGGACGACATTTTCAACACAATCTGTAAAACATTCATCACACGGCAGGTTCAATACAGTCACATCATCCACTGTTAACCCTTTAAGGAGAACCTGTCATATCTTTGTCACATAAACTGTTCAAGTTTGTATACGGATTTTTTTACACCCTGTATAAATGGATAATGTTACCTACGTTGGAACGACTGGAAGTGGAGATGACGTGCATTCTAGAGAACTGGCTCGACCAAACGCATTAGTTAAGCTTGCATTCGTCTCTAGTTTTGTTTGGTCTATGGTATGAATCCTGGTAAAAATATTATTCATGGAAACAAAAGCTAACAAATTATTTTATTTATTAAAAAGAGATTTAAAGCGGTTAATTTTTAATTTAACCTGAATTTCATGCTTATTATAATGAGCGTGAGATTTTTATGTTCCAGATTTGAAACAATGTGAGGCTATAGGGTATTGTGTTTCAGGCTACAAATAGCTGAAATTAATAATTTAACTAAATTAAGCAGTGCTGAAAGGCTCGTGCTCATGCTATGGTCAGCCTTTGTGTCCTCATTGTTACAATTACCCCCCGGGACAGGGCGTATCTCCATTGTATGTACTAGAGTGCAGAAAATTCCTCTGAGAATAGCATACGGCAACTAATGGTTTGTGCATTTGCTGTATACAGATTCAATGCTGCATTAATATTTTACCCTCGTACAGTATTTCATATTAAAATAACTGTTCCAGGCAAAGAGATAGTATCCAATACATTATCGCCGGTGGTGCAGAATTACTCCCTGTTATTACCCAGGAGCTATTTATTTGATAATATGAGTGTTTAGCTATGAGCCTTTTCAAGTTTCCGAAAATGCTATACTACGGAATCGATCCTAAACTCTCTGAGGTCGTAGAACAAAATAGTAATTACTCCCTTAGTAGACACAACATCGAGCCTTTTCATAATAATTGTTGTAAATGTTCTAAATATAATCGAAATCTTATAGAAATATGAACGTCTACGACTGTAGGCAGACCCAAATGGGATTATTTAATTTATCTTCACGTTCCACAGGCACTATAAATAGAGGACGTATTGTATGAAACAATTAAAATGTTTCCTACGAAACAATTTTATCCGATTTATTGTGGGAAGATGTGAATCTGGCCATCTTAACTTCTATCTCTTGTCCATCCCTGATTGAATCAGCAGATGATTGTAATTATTTTGTATTATTCGTGTGATTCTGCATTAAATCATAATTATGCCCACTTAAAATAGCTTTGGCTTTAGATTAGAACATAAAATCTGTTGCATATTAGTCTCATTTTCATTACCGTATTGATAAGCGGCATCCATGGATAAAAGAATCTTTGTCGCGTTCGTATAGTAAGGTTGATTAGGTCTTTGAGGTCGAATCCATTGGTGCTTTAACTACCAGAACTGTCTATCTTAACGCCGATTTATGACAGCCAGTTCCAAGCACACATTTCCACGTGAATCAGATTGCCACCGTTATAATTTTTATCTATAATTATAATTCCAATAAGAGAAAGTATTTCTGTGTGTGCGATGCCCAGCAAAATCTAGGGCACGCAGAGATCTGAAATTTCTAACATAGAGGGTCTGAAGGATGTCCGAATGCACCTCTACTCAAGATTTTGTATTTTCGCTTGTTTTTGGGAGTTATGAGCGAAAAACTGGCAGGAAACGTGATTTTTGTGCTATCTAAGCACCAGTTTTCCCTGTAAAATCAATTGCAGATGGTCTTGCTTTGCTGTCATAACAACTGGAAAAGAACAGCGCCGCTGAAATACAGGGTGTTAATGAATAACACCGAAACATTTTACCTGTGTATAGAGGGGACATACACAAGCAACTTTTATTAGGAGATTTTTGCTATATGACGTAAAATGTGTATGCTACAGGGAATTAAAGCCATTACAATTTGTTGCTCATAAGTCAATAATTAAGCAAAATAGGGTTAAAATTTTCATTAAATTGACTTCATGCCTTCTTAGAGATCGATAAAAACCTTATTCTTAATCATTCATCAACAGCTATACCTATCATAATTTAGAGTTTTCATAATCTGCAAAATTTACAGACTAATCACATGACTGGCTGCCAGTGCATTCTTTTTTTTATTAATAACCACAGTATTAAGAACGAAGTTCCTTTGTTTTTCATTTTTTCAAATCTTATAAGTCAGTGGCGGCCATGCAAAGGGAGATTTTATGTTGTAACAGGAAAAATTGAATCCATAGAGCAGAAATCGCCTAATAAAAGTTGCTTGTCTATGACCCCTCTATACACATGTAAAATATTTCGGTGTTATTTATTAAAACCCTGTATATTTCTTCCAACATAATGCATCAATTTATCAATCGCCTTGATTTTTTTAGGCCGTTCTGGTTCGTTCATTTATTTTGTTTATAACGTAAGTGCACTCAAAGATCTGTTTTTTTAAATTCATAGATAGACGGCAGATCATTAATATAGCCATGGGAAAACTTTTTCGATTTGGACGGAGCTCACTATGGGCTACGGTTTTTTTTTTGGGGGGGGGGGTTGCAGAGAACTCTAATATGAGGTCTTTTTTTCTCAGGCGGCGTTTTCTAATCGAAATGCAACTTGAAGCCGGATTTTTAGCTTTTCCGTTATTAATCGTATTAATTGTTTGATTATTTAGTGTAAATGTTAATGCATACGATGTTTTAATTAGTTTTCTGTTGATTAAATGATGTAAATAACATCTAGCGATTGAATTAACAAACGCGGGCAAAGCCACGAACACCTGCTAAGTAAATCAATAAAACGGTTCATAACGTATAGACTACGATAAAAATGAAGTTACTAAGAGAGGAATTTAGACTTTTAGAAGCCGTATACAGGATTTTGGAGAAGGCTGTACTGCATTATGAAGGGCCACGTTCATTACTACAGCAGTAGGAAAACTCGATACTCCATGATTGTATACGCATGAAGGCTTTCATCTGCTTGTTAGCTGAAGCGTCATCTGTACATGACAACTTCGACAAAATTCCCTTCAGATAAATGACGTCAGCAACTGTTTCTGATGCTGCCTGTTTTCTTTTTTCCCCAACTGATATTGACGTGAGTCCTATTTGCTAGAAATGGCTTGGGAATACCGTGCTTCAAATTTCATTGGACTTTAAAAAATATAGTAAGGCAACATCATCCTGAAGCACTGTTTATCCTTGCTTCCCCTTTTCTATTCAATTGATGTTTTAAAATGTGAAATTAAGAAGCGAGAAGACACAATTAAATGTTTTAAGTCAACAAAAACCATTTACGATTTATTATATTTTCTTTAAGCCTAAATACAGACATTTCACAGTTCACAAATAAAACACAAGAAAAATTACATCATATTTAAAAACAACTTTCAATTTTAAAAATTAATCAGGAATAGGCTATAGGGGTGTTTCTTAGTATCAATTTGTAGAGTGTGATTGAAAACCTGTTTATTATGGTTAATCAATTTCATGTGCCAAGTGGTATAGTTGTTAATAAATATATTGAGAAATATCCGCCTATATACCACTAATAAGATATAAACAACAGTTGAAAACTCGCAGGAAATGCAGATACAAGAGTAGGCCTATATAATGAATAAAATAAAAACACGCTTTAGAATTGACTGTCTTATATTTTGTTAACTTTTATTTAAGTATATAGTTTGATATCATAAGTAAAATGTGAGGAATAGCACATTTAGTGCCCAATATGGGCTTACGTCAAGAGACAATGAGCTCAATGTACCGTAGACGAATAATATTTACAAAGGAATAAAAGATCAATTGTATGTGCAGTATTAAAATGTAGCAGAACTGTCAGAATATATTAATTAAAATTAACATCAATATAAAGCTAATTGAAATTTGATTGATTATAATAACACACAATTATGTCATTTCATATATCAGTTCATCTGGAGTTAGATGTTAGCATATTTTATGCGTGTCTAGTTTATGCTTGAGATAAATGCAAAAAGCCTGCGATCTCTTCTTGTTTGTTGTGCAGTTTTTTCTTGTCGATAAATGTGTCTCTTGATTAAAGTTGGTCAGAGTTAATAATAATGTTGGCGATCTTCTCTTGTATTTTGAATGGCAGTAGTTGATGAAATTTTCGAATTTCCTGTGTAGCTTCAGCCCTCGGTTTGTTTTTGAGATTATGTGAGATGCATTTCGATGTAACTTGGACATCATCTTCAGTCATGCCGTTTTTGTGGAGAAATTCAAGTTAGCATGTTGCACTGAGAGCTTGAACGCTACTGTTTATTATGGTTTTTTATTTCATCACGTAATATGTGGGACATAAGGTACCTCAATATAAATATGAGTGTTCTGTTTGCTAATCCAAATTTTGGGATATTAATGCAAGAATTTCTCCACGTATTTCATCCGTGTACATCCTTTCGATGATAATCTTAATGTTCATATGGAGTTTTACTAAGAGGTAGGCCTATAGTAAATAAAGGTTTACAATTGTTTATATTTCACGCTCAACAAAGAGAGGCTTACATTGAGGCCCCCCCGGTACATTTGTAATGATTCTAAGAATTCGGTTTTGTAGTATCAGAATATATCCAATTCTTCTTCAACTCCTTCAAACCCATATATCTGCCTGACTGGAAGAAAGAAAGTAAAATTATCATATATCTTTCTCCCTTCAACCTGCCTTTCAAGGTTCTGTGGATCGTATCCATTAGGGCGAGACAGGGACTGTATGCCTAATAATGAGGAAATGTTAATAATACAATGAAAATTTAGTATTTTCTGGAAGGAAAGTAGTTGCAAAAGAATGGAAGAGCAATAAAAGTATTTACAAATAACTGTTGTGGATCGAATCATGCTATGTTTTCTCGCTGTTTAATTTCCTTTTCGTGGAACTTGCAAGCCAATGCACGGGGAGGGGTTAAATCTTAAGAAAGTGTTCATTTTTACTCCCTTGATGCATGATCAGCTCAATGCAAGGGCTTCTCTTTAAAGAGAGGGAAAGCAGACTAACCTGAGCTAAAGTGGCATTGTACACATTCATGAATTCTTCAATCACTTTACAATTATATAGTAAAAGTGCATCTTTGTTGTCAACAAGAATAACTAATCTTTCAAATATACACAGTGTAAAATGTACAATATTGAAGAATAACTGTATAAATCCCTCCTAACAAAATGCCAACATTATGTTTTCCTCACCCTTTCATTTGTACCTTATTCGAAAGTGTCAGAAATGAGCTATTCAGATATCTCATCTGGAAGTTAGGTAGGCTAGATACTTCTCTTTACGAGGATCGTCTCACATTATCATGAAGTAAACATTCGAAACTTGTAAACACCATACCATATGTTCTCACCTTCTGCTCCATTTATCAGCGTGCAACTTCTACAAAAGAATTTTATCAAAGCCTTGTGCTAATAATACATTTCTCGTACGGGACATGTTTAAGTAAACAACCTGAGACCCGTATTCTCTAAAGAAGTAGTAAGTTGACATCCGTTTATATTCTTAACGGACCAGTTATTAAGTGCCAGAATGGTACTTTATGAGATTGTGTGGGGGACGGAAAATTTCTGTCCGTCTGTCTGTCCGTCTGACCGTGTGTCTGTACGCGCCATAACTCAAATACGCTTTTTCGGATTTTCATGAAACTTGGTATACGCATTTATAACGTCCATGGGAAGAACCCTATTGATATTGTACCAAATCGGTTGACCGGTATCCGGTTGACCGGTATCGGAGTAATGCCCAATTTAGTGCCTATTTTAATGGAAATATATTAGAAAGGTGCGATAACTCAAATATGCTTTATCGGAGTTGCATAAAACTTGGTATACGCATTTATGACATCTATGGAAAAAAGCCTACTGAATTTGGACCAAATCGGTTTACCGGTGCCGAAATAACGGGTAATTAACAGTCACATCTATTATAAAGTAATCTTCGTTCTCCGACAATTCGAAGCATTTTGATTGGCTCGAGGCCAACCAATCAGCGAAACTTTCACGAAGAGTACAAAATTAAGAAAAGAGTTTCTTTATTATAAGTATAAGGCCTAAGTGTAATGAAAACAATCAAGAAATATTCTAATTTTATTTTCACTTACAATTTTCATAGCTTTTTAATAAACTGCCGGTGTAAATTTCTTAAAAATCATGGAGTCAATTAATAATGGCACGCGGAGCCGCGGGTACTAGCTATAATATATTGATAGTTTAACCCTCGACAATAAAAGTCCAAATAAACCACTCATTCCCTTGAAAAATTATTTAATTTCTGAGAATTACACTGAATTTATCAAATCAAATTCATATCATATTTATCTGTCAACAAACAGTTGAGATACAATGCCGCATTAATAATTGAGAGCTTTGTCTGCAATGCAGTGAGATGTTTGTTTACTTCGTTGATCTAGTTGAAATTGAATACTACATGAATACTGTTATATAGCCTATAGACGGTACAAAAGCATACTGGCACTTCGTTATATCAGTTTACCTGATTTTATTTTTATTTACCAAATGGAACTAAAAAAGCAATATGAACCAATTTCGCTAATATTAGCTCTACTAAATAATTAGTTTCAAGATATTTGTTTCGTATACGAAGGTTCATCTGAGACAAAGTTGCAATATGTTCGGCAACTCCTGAAACTGGCAAGTAATGCACGTAGTGTGGGTAATGAGCGACAGGCGCAGCGATCGCTTTGAAGAATTCGGAATTTGTCATCAGTTGGCCTATACTTTTATAGATAGATAGATAGATAGATAGATAGATAGATAGATAGATAGATAGATAGAGATTTATTGCTGGAGACATTTTCAATGTATAGCAACGTCAATAAAATAAAATACAACTTACAACTATAATTAAAACCACTCAATATTATAATACTCTTCAACACTGTAGAGAGGGTTAGTTGATAAAAATCTTCTGATTGTTCTTTTAAAATTACTTAAAGTCATTATCTTTATGCTTTCTGGCAGACTATTGAATAAATTCAATGACATCACCTCATAACTATTCTGAGTCCTGGTATATTTACATTTATTTATATATAAATAACTACTGCTTCGAGTAGGATAGTTATGAAGAGATGTGCATCGAGTGTAATCAGACAAGTTCTTCTTTACATGAATAAGACAATTAAAAACATATATACATGGAAGGGTAAGAATACCAAGTTCGATAAAAAGTGGTTTACAGTGTGCTTTCAGGGGAGCTCCGCATATTATCCTCACTGCCCTCTTTTGCAGTAGTAGAAGTTTGTTTGTGTAAGCATGGTTGCCCCACAGCAAGACTCCGTAGCTTAGATGACTGTATATATGACTATAATAAACAGTTGTTAAAGTTGTTTTACTAATACTGTGACTAAGAGCTCTTAGCATAAACAGACCTTTGCTAATTTTACTTGCTACATATTTGATATGGGACTTCCATCCTAAATCGGGATCGAGATAAATGCCTAGGAACTTAACAGAAGAATCAATGTGATATGAAGATCTGCGTAAACTAAATTTGATGCTAACCGTTTTATTCTGATTGAGACTAAGTTTATTAGAATTACACCAATCCTGTATTTGTATAGAAATCGTTTCAAGTTTACTGTCTAGATTTTCATTGCTTGAACTACAGATATTCAAGGCTAGATCATCTGCAAAAAGATAAGTTTCCAGGCATCCATCGCTTATGCTATCAGGAAGATCATTGATGTAAATCAAAAATAAAACTGGACCCAGTACCGAGCCCTGTGGGACACCATACTTAACATGTCTAAAATGAGAATGTTTCCCATGTAAGTACACAGATTGCTGCCTGTCAGATAGATATGAAGACAAAATGTTAATGCTTTTGGAGTCAAAACCATAAAAATCAAGTTTACTCATCAGAATTTCATGAGAGATTGTGTCGAATGCCTTTGTGAGATCAAAGAAACGCCCACATGTCAAGTCACCACATTCAAGTGCATCTAAGCTTCTCTTTGTGAACGCCGTTATGGCTTCAACAGTACTATGGCCAGCTCGAAAGCCAAATTGATTAGGCGAAAATAATAGACTATCTTCAAAGTAATTAATTATCTGTTTATTTAGCAATATCTCGAAAGCCTTTGACACAATTGGAATAATACTAATAGGTCTGTAATTAGCGTATTCAGATTTACTTCCTTTCTTGTGAATAGGAATAACTTTAACTATTTTAAAACAATCAGGAAATGAAGCATTGTCAATACAGATATTAAAAATGTGTGTTAGAGGTTCACATATGAACATGGCAGCTAGTTTTAATATTTTAGAGTTGAGGTTATAAACATCAACACAAGAACTGTTACTGAGCTTTAAAATGATAGAATAAACATTTTCAACCGACACATGGGTAAATCTGAACATGCTACTAGTCTGTCTTGTGTTATTGTACATTATATCTATGGGATTATCATTATCTTTTATGTTATTAACAATTTGATCAACTTGATCGGTAAAAAAGGAATTCAGTTTGTCAATATCCAAATCAACATCAATTGTTTTATGCTTAGAATCGCTATTTAGTAAATTTGAAATTACAGACCACGTGGTTTTGGAAGAATTATTTGAGTCACTTATTATTTTAGAATAGTAATTTACCTTAGTAACTTTGAGCAGGTTCCTGTAATCATTTCGGAGCTTGTTATAAGTATTCTTGAGTTCGGCCATACCATATTGTGTACACAATTTGTAGTAGAACATACATTTTTCTTTTAAACTGTGGAGCTCACCCGTGTACCACTTGTTATCTTTACCCCTCTCTACAGGTCCAGGTTTAAAAACAGTAAAAGGAAAAGCTCTATCTGCAATATCTGATAAAACTGATAAAAAATAGTTGGCTTTCTCATTGAGATCAGCTATGCCATACATTGTTGTCCAACTTAATTGCTTTAACAAAAATATAAAATAATAAGTACTTAACACATTAAAAGAGCGCTTAAGTTTTGGCTTGAAATTTTCGCCAGTATCATTTTTTCCTATGTTGGTTTGAAGCAGTATGGCATTATGGTCAGACACTATAGTAGGCACAACATTAGCAGCATAAATTTTGTCAACAGGTATATTAGTGATTACATTGTCAATGCAAGTGCCAGTTAATCCGTCACTACTAGGCCTAGTAGGCTCGTGAATCATAGGGCGAATACCAAAACTATCAAACACATTTAAAAGACCACTAATTTCAGTACTATTTACAATAAAATCAACATTAAAATCTGCAGCTAATACTATATGTTTGTTCATGTCATTTTTGTAGGCACTATTTAAAAGCTCGTATAGTTTGGTTAAAAACGTGTCAAAGCATGACCTGGTGTTGTCAGGTTTTCGATATAAAGAAATGCATACAATATTATGCATATGTATGTACGTAGAGCAAACTTCAAATGTAAAGAGTGTGCTTAAATTGGGAACGTTGATTTTACTGGTACGAAGCGAATTACTCACATATATTGCTGAACCCCCATGCATATTGCTAGTTGGTCGACAATAATAATCCGATAAGGAATATCCTGGAATTCTGAGCAGAATCAATTCATCTGCACTCAACCAGTGCTCAACAATACATAATATGTGGATATCGTATTCGTTTAGTAGTGTTGAAATGTAATCGAGTTTGTTCAAGATACTTTGTACATTCCAATATAGTATATTTAAACCATGGTCTTTAGTTATTTTTACGTTACTGAAGTTACGTGTCGAAGGTTTGTTACTGTGGTACATATCGCTATTTAAGTTTGTTCTGTTTTCTTTGATCCCTGTCATGCATTGGATGTTATTGTGTAAAATATTTGCACCATCAGTGGTAAGCAGTCCTGATTCTTGTTTGTCGTGTTCAAGTCCTTTCTTCGTTAGGTTGGATTTTTCCTCCTCACATCCTTTTCGTTTAAAGATTTTTTAGGAAATCTAAATTTACTTATAAAAGATCCAGATGGCCAAAAATCAGAAGAATAAATGTCATCAATTATAGAATATGGAATTCCCACTTTAAAAGAGCTATAGTTAGGGTATTTAGTTGAGAGTTTCTCAACTTGATATTCTGCTGGCTTGAACTCCTTCAGATATTCTAAGATATCACCACACTCCATACTAGGATTTAACCTGGAGACAAACAGGAAATTAAGTTTTTCAACTGTGCTTAATGTCTTTTTACTTGATGAGCCTGTGATGTAATCTTTATTTCGTTTGTTACTGCCATTATTACTTAGTTCAATTTTCCTCTTCTTCCTGTACGACTTAACGGTCCACTCATCACTCATAACCCGTAACGGATTAAATATTTTTATTTCTATGTAATATTACGCGAGATACCGATGTGATTTTACTGGTATCTGTGTTCAATATACCTCTCTCTCTCTTTCTCTCTCTCTCTCTCTCTCTCTCTCTCTCTTTTTTCTTTTTCTTTTTTATAAGCGTTCGCGGATGAATATTATATCAATCCATGAAAATTCAAACTTTGATGAAAGCCAATAATTCCGGGATTTAAATATGTTAGAAATTTGTTTTAATATATTTAGGAGTACCCGAATAGATTACGGCATGTTCTTGTCAGATAGTACAAAATGACTGAATGGCTTGGCCTTAGCAGTAATGTGTTAGGCTGATTTCGGGACGTGACGGGATTAAAAATCGGAGTCGGAAAATTTCTTTTCCGAAGTTTCCTCAGCTTTCAAATGCGAACTTTCTTGTTCGCTAACTTGAATGTTTGGAATGCCTTACTAGGAAGTCCTACTTTGTGCTGTTCAGAAATCACGAAATCGTCCATTCTCGTGCTATTTGTGCGTTAAGAAAGGAAGAAATAACAATTGAAGCTTATTAATACTCGAAATTACAAATCGGTTGACACATTGCACCCGATATTCTTATTATACCGCTGGGAGCTAGTAAGTTCACATGAACACTTCTAATACACCGGCTTTTATTTTTTTAGATTAGTTTAGTTTATTACAATTAGGCCTACAAAATACAAGTTATTACAAATTTTCAAAAACAATATATACACACAATTATTACAATTACAAAATGGAGTATTGTTTACTCCTTATGAGCATAACTCGTGTTCGGGGTCAGTTCAGTCATACTAAAATTATATTACATAATTTTTACATAATTTATGTAACAAGTAGACCAAGTAGGCCTATGAAAGAACAAGTATTCCTATGTTAGTGAACAGGTAGAACATTTGTAAATCAAAATTTATAAGAGTTAAAAAACAAACATATTATAGGTTTATGCAAAAACAATAAGATTCTTCATATGAAATAAACCACCACAATCGTTAGACCTAATAGTTTGTAATTATAACGATTTTGAAGAAGATGTGAGTTTCAGTTTGTCAACAGATATCTCGAGCACAAGATAAGTTAGTGGAAAATGTTAATTGCCGGTGAATATAGGATAATCTGTAATCAGTATTACTAAGCGGTAAGTATAACTTAATTACTCCTTTTCTGCTATCATATTATCTAACACCGTATGGACGATAAAGAGATATAGTTTCCCTAGCTCATCCTCTCTCCCTCCTGTCAATTATTGCGTTGGAATTAGGGCAAGGAAGTTGATGATTTTTTTAAGTGTCCGAAGTATGTTCATTTTGGTTCACTTTTGGCCAAAAAATGGTAGTTTTTACTTGCCTTTTTTGCCTTTTTCGGCGATATTTTGCTAATGGGTATTTTTTGTCTTGTTTTAGGTCTTAACGACTTTTTTTTTTCAACTTTACCGTCTTTCGACTACAATTTTGCTCCTCCTTCTCTAATCGAACAACAACAGTGATCCCTTGCCGCTTCGTGACAATGATCTTGATAGGATCTGGGAGGCTGTGTACGAGTCTACTTCAATTTGTGGTTCAATGGCAGGCTGTAAACATGCCTAGAACGAAGTTTAGTAAAACTTTTTTGCGACAGCTTGTGTCTGAATTGGTGCTTTTCTCTGATGGAAGTATACATTTTTGCAAATATTGTGAAGTGAAAGTTAGTGCAAAAAAGCGGTTCCATGTCCAACAGCATGCTGGGCATGAGAAACACATGAGAGAAGCTTCCCGGGCCGCGGAGGACAGGAAATCACAGCTTCTGCTGGGGCAAAGTTGTGGTGGTAGTTAATATTCTAAGTAGTCTCCATTAAAACAAAATAATAAATATGCCATATTTTTACGTTCTTTTTTCAGTTTAGGTCTTTTTTAGGATATTTTAGGTCTTTTTATAGTTCTTTTAAGGCAATTTATTGGTTTTTAACTCCCGAGCCCTAATTATTATCAGTGTTTAGAGCGGATTTGTTGAAGATACTTTTGGATGCAGTGTGGTAACCTATACAGAGAATAGCAAAATTTAATTTAAAAGCCGAATACTAATTTTTTCACTTTAATGTTGTACTAACTTATTCTATAATAATATGCTTTAAAACTTATGACTTCCTTAAGGCTGTAAACTGAGGCCTTAATTAGTTTTTAGCGGTTTTAATAGTCGACTAAGCTAACAGATGTTGAAGAAACAGACCACGTTAGCACGAAGTAAGATAAATACTACAGAAATGACGTTTTATTCTACCTATTGGTGTTAGTGGGTACACAATTTTGATTTACACACGAATCAGTAAAATCCATTGTAAATTTAAATATTCCCTTTACGCACCCATGACTTGAAGAAGTACAAGAATGACTACGAGATAGTAGAACAAAGTAGAATGTTCTAGTTTTGAAATTTCAAATCAATGGTAACGTGCGGGTGAGGCTGAATGTAATCAATAATGGAGGCACAGTTGGCGCCACTTTGTCTGTCTGCAGATCGCATGGAGCCCTGCTTGCTGACCTACTTGGTACAACATCCGCTCTAGGGGGTACCTTTGCTTTCCACATCACACAGCCCTCAAGCGCTTTTCACGACCACGACATGCAAAACACTCAGCATATAATTAGCTAAGAAAAGCCCTCCTTCGTTCTTCCTTATCTCATACATACCTGTTTCATCCAACTTCATTATATATTCCAATTTTTCTAGGATTTCTTCTTCCTTTCCTGCAATCCGTACTTTTCCTTCATTCCTGTTAGAAAATAATTAGTTAAGCAAACCCCGCTTGTTATTTTCCTTTCTCATAGTATTTCATCAATATCCATCTCCCTTTACAGCAAAATATCTTCCTCTCTTCTTTTCTTCACTTTCTTTCTTCCTCATTTTTCTTGTCCTAATTTTTATAATTATCCTGTATTATTCCGCATAAAATGTGGAGTAATTCAAGTTTTTTTAACGATTATACATTTTTCGATACATAATTACGCAAAATTTTAGTATGAAAACTGTCCTTTATACATAATAAATACTCTAGCATAGCATAGAGCTATAAACAAATTAGTTTTTCATATTGAAATTATTGTTATTAGCGACAAAAGAGATGAAGATCAGAACACAAAAGTCATCAACCCTCAACATCGACATGATGGTGGCAATCATAAGAACTTATTCACTGCGTTTACCAATGATAGATTGGTTTAATCCAGCTGGCAGAAAAAAAAATTACACGTGTAAAGTGCTATGTTTTCTATAATATGTGGAAAATGGAGTATCTGTTAGTTGAACACACTTATTCCTTTGAATTTCATTCTTATACTACTCAAATG
Organism: Ectobius pallidus; assembly: GCA_964059195.1. Taxonomy (NCBI): domain Eukaryota; kingdom Metazoa; phylum Arthropoda; class Insecta; order Blattodea; family Ectobiidae; genus Ectobius; species Ectobius pallidus. The sequence goes on from CAXKWD010000008.1 coordinate 88,901,044, forward strand.
CTACTCTTTCCAAAGTTTGTCTTACATAGCCACTCTCAAAATTTTCAGTCTGTTCAGTTGGTCTTGATTCAGTTATCTTTCTCCTAACATTTTGTTCACCTTAAACACCCTTTCTTTCATGTTGAGTCGCATGTTACTCTCTGAATCAGTCAGCTAATACCAAGAGACCCAGAAGACTTTTCCTTGATTCTGTATCGCTGTGGAGTACAGTTGTTATCAGAGCTGCGGAACAAATCCAATTATCCAAGTTGAGTAGTGACCCTGTCAAGAACACCACCCAGTTCCTGACTTGTCACAACGACCTGACTCCACGAACACTACCCCACTCAATAAGCTGACCTTGTCGTCTCCATAACTCGACATTTTATCTTATCCATGGAAGGAAAGGGATTTTGGTGAAAAAACATAAACACCATTTTGTCTTCTTCCTGTGTAAATACAGAGTCCGCTCCAACTAGCCGCTTCAAAAATTGTTTGCAATTATTATCAAAAGAAAATGAAAATGAACAAACCGTTATGAGGTAACTTCCTCACGGATCTTTCTATTTTCTCGCTTTTTAGGCTTAGAGTAATGCCGAGTACACAACTCTCCGGTTTTCTCAGCTGTTTCGAAACCGCGGTAAAAGTAATTTTATTAATGTTAGTAATATTAATAATAATATCTAGGGCAAGGCATTTGATGATTTTGAATCTTTTTTATATGAAGGTTAAAAAATAGCTCGATCTTATAAATGTGTATCATGAAATAATTGATCAAATAAAGGCAATTTGTTTTTGCATTTTTGGCTTTATTTTGCATTTTACGTCCTTTTCAAGAGTTAGGCCATTTTTTTTTAATTTGTAGGTCATTTTCGGCATTTTAAGGTCGTGTGTCAGTGAAGCAGGAGATGAGCTTTTCCATGTACAAATCGTTACTTTCAGACAAGAGAGAATCGTTTTTATGAGAATCTCCGCCAAGTGTCCATAGTTAATTTTAATTCAGATTTATTGTAACAACCATAACAGTTTTTCTTGTAGCGATTTTTTTTCCCGCCTTCCACCCCCGGAGTACCTGAGCCATAGGCTATATCTCCGGTACAACAACCGATTTCGCATTTGTTCTAAGATCGTCGCGTCGCTTTCTCTTGATCATAGAACACAGGGAAAATGTTTGATGAATTGACTTTGGCATTTTATTCATTCAATTTTACTCTTATTCATTTGTCCGTTGTCGCGGGGGGGGGCGTATCCCCGATCTGGTATTCACCTTATAGAGTGAGGGAAACCCCCCGAAAACCTCACTCAGATCGGTTGCTGCCAAGCTATCCCGCAGCTTCCGAGGCAAGTCTTGGACAATCTGCCATATCCGTCTTGCTCGGTAAGGCCCCAGGGGATCTGAGCATTCCCCAGGTAGATTCGTCTCAAATTCGGTGTGTCTTAAGCATCATCTTGTTCTTGTTCTTTCCTGCTTTCTATCACGTGGCGTGTGAATGTTCTGAAAGCAGTGTTAGCTCCCTTTGTCGTCCAAAAACTAAGTTCTGGTGGCCACATTTCGCCTGCTTGTTTGGCTACCTCTCTTAGGCCAATACGTGCTTCCCTATATCTCGCGCATGTATAGAGGGCGTGGTACATTGTATCAGGCTCACAGCCTTCACAGTAACATAGATAATCCTCTGCTAGGTTAAACCTAAATAGGTTTGCTGCGAAGTAGCCATGTCCCGAATAGAACTGGGATGTTGAGAAATCTGAGTCGTCTGCGGACGCTAGGGAAATAGTCTTTTGTTAGGAGGCCCTTTTGGGCATCTTTCCAGCGTCGTTCCCACGCATGTACAGTTGCGCTTCTAAGCTGCTTCATTAGTTCTGAACGGTTATACCTTTCATAAATGTCGTGATTTAGTTCCCACTCTTCAATTCGAGTAGGGAGGCGTTTTCGAATTTTGTAAGCATTTACTTTTTCCTCTAAGAGCAAATCTACTGGAATTTCTCCAGCAATAACCGGTAGAGCGTCATTTGATGTAGTCGAATATGCTCTGGTGACTCTAAGTAGGGCTTGTCTCTGTGCCGTAATCAACTTACGTTTATGGCGTGAATTTATGTATGGAGCCCATCCGTGGGCAGCATATGTAATTAGTGCCACGAATACTGCCGAGTATAGCCTTTTAAAATTCGTATATTTGTAGCCCCATGTTTGGCCTGATAGCCTACCTAACGCGTGGAAAAGGTTTACCGTTGTAGTGCATATTTTTTTCTACTTGCCTATCCATCTTGTTGCCGGCTTGGAGTTCTACGCCTAGATAGCGCAGGGACACTGGCCTTGTTGCACCAATTGGTGAATAATAACATGGCGGAATTTCCTTTCTCCTCTATTGAGGCTCTGCTATCTGCTTCGATAAGGAGGACCATACTGGCTTAGCCTCCTGGCTTTCTTCCATTATTCCTGTAGCTTCATCAAATACTAGGTTCCAAAGTTTAGGACCCAGTACTGAGCCTTGTGGGCAGCCCTTAGTGACTTGTCTCGTTCGATTATGATAAATGTTTTTAATCGTAACTGCCCTGTCTCTAAAATAATCTTTGATAATTCCATATATATCCGCAGGGCATCCAATCCCTCGCAGTCTATTTAGGACTTGGGGCCACCATACATTATCGAAGGCCCCCTCAATATCAATAAATATTCCTGCCACGTATTTCGCTTGGGAGTTCCTAATGATGCCATGTAGTTTTGTGATTGCATCCTCCGTGCTCCTTTCGGGCCTAAAACCAAATTGGGTATCGGAGTACGATGCTTCGAGTAGGTTTTCGATTCTAGAGAGAATGAGCCTCTCCAAGATCTTCTCTAGTACCGGGAGCAAGCAGATCGGTCTGTAGGATTTCGGTAAATTTGGGTCTATATCGTGTGACTTTAGAATGGGATAGAGCTGTCCTTTTTAAATATGTTCAGAAGGTGGGCACCACCGTTAGTTATTAGTTCCGGATTAATCTCGTCTAGTCCTGGGGCTTTCTTTGTCTTTGTGGAGTCAAGTGCTATCTGTAAGTCCACGTTATCAAATGGCTGGATATGTTCTCCGTCCTCTACGATTTCTTGAGTAAGTCTACGGATTTGCCTTTGTTCAGCTGTCTCATTCTGTAGGTCGTCATCTGGCACAAGCGTCGTAACTAATGTGTCTTGTAGCGATATAGATTTTTTCTTTCTTTTTAAATGATACACATTTGCTAGGGCAATTTGATGGGCATGCAAGTTCGGAAAGAATTTCTTATTCGCAAAGGGTGCCCAAGTAGTATAAATTTACTTCCTTCTTTAGCAACAAACTAAGTTTTTTATATTGTAAATCCATATGGTATAACACACTGTCATTCAATAAATTGTTTTCAGCAATTCATTACTTAAAAATAAATACTAATTATAAGTAATAATGGTAAATTTATTGGTCATTTTTATCATATTTTTTGTCATTTTTCCACTATTTTTGGTCATAGATACATTTTTATTTTGCATTTTTTCACTATTTTATGATCATTAAAATCCTTGCCCTAAAATCGGTTAAAATTGTATAGTGCCATCAGAAGGAAGGCCAATGGAAAAATCCCACCGACATAATCGGAATCGAACCCGCGACCTTCCGGTTTGTAGCGCAGTGCCTCAACTACTACACCACGACGTACCGGTATTCCGTGTCAAAGAATGATGTTTAGACTATTTAAAATAAAAAAATAAAAATAAAATAATAATAAATAATTTAAAAAAAAAAGTGATCTTACTCGCTCATTTTCCATGCAGAATCAGTGGACTTAAAATGATTTGTAACTTTTATAGCTCCTCTGACGTGTCTGTCCAAATTTCTTTAGTCTAAGTTTGCCCATGAAGTTTATATTTCTGTGGGCGTTGTGAAAATAGCGCCTTGGTCTCATTTTTCAGGAAACGTGATACATCGCGGACAATACAGATGATCAAACACCGAGTGAATAAGCTGGCCAGTAGCATTGCAGCCTTCACCACATCACATATAGCAGAGAATTTTCTGTGTAGGAAGCCCTTGTTTGTATAGTCTTTCCACGTGTCAGCAATGAAAGAAGTGAGGATTAATTTTCTGACCGGGGGTGAAACTCAAGAAAAATATTAATGAGTTCTCCAGGGCAAATCCTGACGGACGGTCTTTATCTTGATCCCAAATCCATTCCTTCTATTCTACTCTCATATTCCTGCCTATTCTGGTATTACGTTTTCTCTCAAACATTTTTATGATATCCTAATAGTGTAGGTGTCATATGAAAATTTAAAGAGTACAGCACTGAAGAGGAAGACATGGCTACTACAACAAGGCATTGCCTTTAGATCCTGATGATGATGAATAGTGTAGGAATACTCAAAGTACCAGAATGAACAACAGCGTCATTTATCATGTGTCATTTAAAGACATTAGTGCAAATTAGCTTACTTATAGTAGCTACCAGTTGGGTGCCAAAACATAGCAACTTGGTCATATTCACTTTTGTATACGAACTTTGTCCAGAACACAAGAAATAAAATCATTAAAACTGAACAGCCATTTCCAGTAATTACTGTTCTACTTTAAAACTGGGTCCCTCAACGTCAGTGTTTCATGTAGCACAAAAAAATTTAAGTTTGACTTGAAATTCAAATATTTTACTCATCATCTTTCCTTAATAAAATAACTTTAGGCTAATTGAGAATTTCTATCCAGAATGGATGATTATTTAATTATTCTTACATTGGGATAATCTTTTATTTATATGGTGGTGGAATAATTATTTATGAAATAAGTGGTAAAACGGGATTATATTTTGCGAGTTTTGCCCTTATAACAAGCCCATGAGGGCGTGTGTAACGATCCTACGAGCAAAATAAAATCGTTTTACCACGTGTATCGTACACTATTTTTAGAGAGCCGTTAATATTTGTGAAATAATTTTATTTCGTACGTGTAGGTATTCCGGGAGCTTTCCAGCTGTCCTTGAACTATTCTCGTACATGGCTGCCAACATGAAAGATGGAATGGGCAGGGCTTTTCAGTCACCAAGTATGACTATTTTTTTTGCTACCACCATGAGAAATTTAACCTTTGAAAATGCTAAATGAATTATAAGATTTTCAATTTATCAGATTCAGTATATATTATATTGCGGAGATTCTCGATCAACGACTTTCCTGAGACAGAGAATCAGTATTACTATTCAAAGGGGAAATGCCGCTTGCATTATGGGTACTTTCCCTAAAAATCTTGCTCTTGAAGAAATCTTTTACTTTGTTTAATGTCTTAAGATGTAAAAGAAATACGAAAATATTAATTTTGTGTAATATAATATAACATAATAGAGTAAATTATTTATTTTTAATAGTCATATGCAACCATGCTTAACTAAAAGAGTATTTTCCATGTGAAATAAGCAAAGTTGGTTTCCCTGGAGTGTTATAATTTTGTACCATTCAGTGGCGTAACTTTCTCCTTTTAATTAATATCATCTAGGATTAAAAGTGTTTCCTTTACCTTCGACTGTCTAAAAGAAATTATGTTATAAATAAGTAACATTGGTAGAGCGGAGTATCGCAAATAGAATAAGTCGTGTCGTGGTAGTCGTGAGGCCGGTCCATGGAGACAGCAAACGAGGCCACTGCTGCTCTCAAGTAATTGAATTTCTGCTGCGATATCCAACTCCACTCTGCAGTGTACCGAATTATCAAATTAAGATGGAACATGCACCTATAACCTAGTTTTATCTCTTACTTGGATCGACTCCAGCATTTTGTGGATTGCTGGATCCCATAGTTTCAAGGAAAATAAAAAACACTGAGATCTTTATTTCTAGGTTATCGTTGACTAATGTTATGGCTTTTTGTTTATGTACTGAATTTAATGTTACACAGGAAATAAATTGTCTATGCGAAGTAGTATTTGACTGACACTCTTTTCTTCCCGGCGCCGAAGATTTAGGGCAGACTTGTTCAACTGGCGCATGCGGCTCCGCTGCACGTAGTTTGGGCGCCAAGAATAATAATATATATATATATATATATTTTTTTTAAATATAGCATCATCTTGAAGTTGCTTGAATATGCACAGAGCTTTATAAAATTTATTATAAGTTATATAGAAACGGAGGAATATTTTAGGCGAAAAATTCCTCTGACCCTGTAATTCCAACACACAACCTTCGGTTTTTACTTGCCGATGCTCTTCCAACCGACCTAGGCTGAGTTCGATTCACAGCGCCAGATGGAATCTCTCTCCTATGACCAGAGCCCGGATTTTGATGACCTATAAATACTTTAAAAATGAGCTGTAAAATGACACCAAAAATAGGAAAACTAAAAAACTAAAAAAATGTATGGAAATACTAGTTAATTAATTTGTGTATATTCTACATTCAAGTTGTTGACCCAATTATAGGCATTTAATTAAGTTAATTGGTACATACAGTTATATGCCAACAGCCAAGACCGTCTCTCTGTATCCAAATTAAAATTAGAGTTCCGATAATATTCAATGTAAGTAAATGCGCAAATGCGAGAAACACAAAACAAGAAAATAATGACTTTGTATTTTAAAGATCATCTAAAAATAAGAAATGTGTGGAAGAAGTCCGTAAAATAACTACAAAATGACCAAATGACATTACATTCTAAAAATGACCTGAAAATAAAAAAGTGGCGGGAAATGACCAAAAATGACCCTAAAAATTAACACTTTTATAATCTAGGAGTCATGATTAGAAAATGTCACTAGTGGGCAACGTTCATGATGTTCCAGTTGAAAGATGACATGTCATCAAAATCCGGGCCCGGTCTACGACAGATTCCCTTAATGGCATAGCTTATTGAAAGACATGAAATCATATACAGTATTGTAGGCACACTAATTGGCTGAGTTTCCACTATTATAAATTATACATTAACATTCAAGATGTATATTCAGGAAACCACAGAATATTGTTTCTGATTAACATTACTTGAGAATATTTTAGGAGAAATGCAATACCTGTAAATGTACCTCTGGTTTATTAAATTTAGAAAATGTTATATTTTTCGAACTACAAATTCATTGTAAATTTGAATGTTTTCATAAGTAATCTTTCTATAACGTTAAGTCATAACTGAATATATTATTTCTTATACAGGATACAGTTGGTTGCTTGATTGGTTATTTGGTTATCTAATGACGAGGGTGTACTGACGGGTGTGACCGTCGCCGGTGTGCGGAATTTTGTCCCGTAGGAGTTATTTTCTATACCTGTGTATCTATAGATATGGGCTGGATTGAACCCGAAATTTTGAGCACAGTAAGCCAACGCCCAAGGCCAAACAAGATATTGTATCAGTACTCTTACATATTAGCAATTATGCTAGCTTCTGTTGGTATCTAAGGCATTAAGGTATTTGATTATGGTATTCATTAAGGTATCCAATTTAAGTAATAATAAAACAGTACATTATGCAACGAGCCTATAGTGACATTCATTAAGAAACGAATACGTTTATGAAACTCGCCTTGCTCGCTTCAAAATTTTCATACGAGTATCTTAATTATAGGCAAGTTGCATGCGACTGCTTTTATTCGACCATATTTCAATCTTTATGTTTTGATATTTTAGATCCATAAAAAAGAAGAAAGAAAAAAGAAAGAAATCGGCTGGCCGCATCAATGAGCTGTTAACAAGTTCTCCTGGTTCTTGCTTTCTGCGTTAGATGGCGGCTGGTTGGGCTACGAAGTTGAAACTTGTGCTTGGCAGTTATCTTGAAACGAGCGGATTTTTACAAGGCGAAATGAACTCAGTTTAGTATAATATTAAAATTAACACGAACGGAATTAATTTTATTTTAAATACAGATTGATTATCGACTCAGTTTTATTTGATGTTCTGAAGGTTTCAAGATCGTTCCGTGTTCGATAATGATCGGTACCACACCAATGTTATAATGAAAATCTGTATTGTAATGGATATGATTATGATACCGTTACATCACATGTAATAATGCGGTAGAACAAAAAATAGGGTAAGGTTTCGAACATGGTGCAATTCTGAACGAACTGAGATTTTTAGCCACTTTTGAGTTGCAAATGTTGGCCAACCTGTTTTTAATTACATAGCTTCCATATTAAGTGTTTTGTTGATCTGCGTCCGCGAGAATGATGGTTTAAGCTATCTGATTCGGCCATAAACTATTATTTTCCAGCCGAAGGTTAGAACTCCGTGCTTGAAAAATGGCACGTTATGAAATTATAATTCCACGTTGTATTAGGCTACTGCAATATATTGCTGAGGACCAATTTTTAACTCATCCCAACAATTGGCGTAGTCTTTAATACGAGTATATAAGTTATTGGTACAGCACATGTCATTCGTGAGCGGAATTTGCAACTGTGTAGTAAATTACAAATAGTAGCACGAAGAACAAATACGAAGGTACAATTTCGAACAGTAGTTTAACCCGCGATTGCTCGCTTACGCCTTGCATGGAAAACCTGTTTTGTCATCACAGCATTCTGCATGTTTATTATCTCTGCTACTCAAATGTAAAAGGATGGCATTCATACGTCTCTCAACTGTGGTATTATTTCAACGAAGAGTTATGCACTACACTTCCTCTGCATTGTTATTACATCTCAGCAATTTATGCAATTCCGAATAACATGCAGAAATCGTTCCTGAGCTGTTCAGTAATTTTTATTATTGCTGTTGATGTTACGATAGACCGCCTGCGTTTTCTAGTGGTTGCCGACTAAGGACCCGCAAGTCTGGATTCGATCGCCGGTACCTCCTGGGATTTTTCAGAGGTAGAGAGGTCTGGAACAGGGTGCACTCAGTCTTGTGACATCAACCGAGGAGCTAATTAATAAATAAGTAGCGGCTCCGATTCAGTAAGCCATCAATAACTGCGGTGGGAGCCGGCATGCTAACCATATGCCCCAATCCCGCCATCTGCGTATTTAAAATGTGCCGCATCATTATTACGCTCGTATTACTGATAAAAAATAATAAAAATGATATTTTAAAGTAATATTTGAAAGAAATCAGTTCGTTCGTTGAAAATGCCACTGTTCGAAATAGTAATCATTGGTGTTTAGAATTGTACCTACTGCAGTACATTTTCGAACGATATTCTGGAAATGAAACATTGACTGTCATGACCAATTGAACAGCTGTTTGACTTTCATATATTTGTGAAGGGTCAACTACGTTGTCAACTTTGTGTTTACAATACAATTGAAATTTTCTTATATTTATTCTGTTCATAAAATAAGAATGTATGATAATCGTTCGGAAATGTACCACCTTACCCTATATTACAGCATGCACTATTTACTGTGTTTCGTTTATAAATTGTGTTTACTGCAAAGATAATAACATTTAATACAAATTCTGAATTGTGTTCTTTACTAGGAAGTATTCCTGTAAATTCGTTTATTATGCAAAAAATGGTTAAGCAAATGGGGAGACAAGGCGATGTAGATGAGTGTGAAAAAGAAGAAAATGAGATAACTCCTCTGTACAGGTGGCGTCACAGGGGAGCTTATCTAAGACTATTTCCTAAGCCGACATTCCTAAGGGAAATTAGACGGAAATGGGGAAAGGAAAATAAATCTTCCGCTTCAGAAATCATATAAAGCGTACGTATTATATTCTATTTTATATGACTGAGAAGTAGAAATATATCTTCTTCAAATGCTAACTACTTTACCAAAGTACAATAATCTATTTAATATAACAACTAAAATTCTGTATTATCTTCGTAGTGCTTTCTGCAAGAAATCTATATTGCAATTTAAAAATGATATACTAGGAACGCCTTAAAGCTATAGCATTTGCACTCTATGAATATTGCATGCTGTTAGGCAGAATTAGGAATCTAAGTCTTCCTTAAATTTTCATTTATTCTTTACCTTCAGTTTAGTTCTGTCTAAAATGTTTCTGCAATGTTATTACGGTACTTAAAAAAGGCATATTAAAGCTTTTAGAGGTTGACCCTCTTGACATTTTAAAGATAAAATCGATATGCTATGAAAAGAACACACACATATAACCAGCTGCCGGTTTATACCGAAAGCCCGCTCCCGAAATAGATCCTCGAATTACGAATATAAATTATAGAAAAGTGGTAGGCCTACTACTAGCTTAGCAGGCTTTGAGTTGTCTTTTAACATAAAGAGAGCATTGCACAGACTACTTCGTAAATAATGCAGCGTTGACAACCTGCGCGTGATGTTCGTCGTATTACTTACTTGAATTTAAGGTCCTTGTATTATAAACAGGCAACTGATTTTAAAGACAATGATATTTTATTCTTACGAGGGTAAGTCAGTAAGTATCTGCTCTTTAAGTTTAATCTTTCGTAGGTTGGCTGTACCACTTTTTGCTCATACAAGTCGACATGTTGTTCATTTCTCTTCACTTCTGGAATGTTTAACCGTTATGAATCCACTGAGTGTTGCGCCGTTGAACATTAAACATGGCTGCACCGTTCAGCGTTTGCACCAAAAAAAGAACGGCGTGCAATGATCCGTTTTTTGTTGTAAGAAAGTGTACCTTGAGCCATCGAAGACTTCCTGCACAATGCGTGGGCAATGTTTTACCACGGCGAAGCGTGTACGAATGGATTAAAAAGTTCAAAAATGATCGGAGAAGTGTGAAGGACGAGGAAAGAACAGGGCACCCGGCCCACTTAAAGATGCCTTAAGGGGCTGTCGATTTACCACAGACCATGAACTCAAGGAAGCGGTGCATATGTAGCTTGCTACTCAGCCGAAGAACTTATTTTTTCTGGGGGCTTCAGGAAGCTTGTGCAACGATGGATCAAGTGCATTGAGAAGCAAGGAGTCTTATGTTGAAAAATTATATAATTGAACATTTTATGTTGTTGTTGCAGTAAATTTAAAAAAGAGAGTTCAGATAATTATTAACTTAGCCTCGTGTAAGTGTCAAGGCAGATTTTACGGGACTATTCAACTCATACACCGCGTGTTTGATATTGACCAATTGTAACCCCCTCCCCCACCTTATGGTCACCTCGACAATAATTACAACTTTCTTCTTCTCTTCAATCAGCTGGGCCACATCTTCTTGCTACCAGAGGCTCTGTAAATATGACCAGGAGGAGGAAACAAAAACGAAGAGCTTGGAAGTCTTTCCAGCCTCTTCGCCAAAAGAAGAACTATCATTTAAAAATGGAAGCTAAATATAAAAATGTATTCAAATCTTTCATACTACAAAATCAAAATTATTGCTGTTTCTTGACTAGACAATATCTGACAGTGGAAAATGACTCTACAATATGTGTACATATATAATAAATGAAATAAAAGGATTTTTACATAGAAAACTAAAGATAATATAGACTGAAGGTCTCATAACAAACATATTTATCTGGGTGAAGCCCTATTTAAATAAAAGATACAATCCTGAAAAGAAACAAGTTAGTACATTTAAATATTCCTTTTAATTTAAATACAATGGATCTAGAAACATTTAGTTAATTTGATAACCTAAATAAGCTAGGATAAATACTTCAGGCGGCCAGATAATTACAAAATGCAATGGCCAATAAATTTAAAACATTATACACAAATTTAAGTATTCCCAAATCGTTCTACAAGGATATTACATGCATTTAATATTACATTCATTAATGGAATAATTTCTTTCGGTGTTAAGCACCACAAAATATAAGTTAAAATCTGGAGGAGACATTTCATTCTTGGTGTGAAGCACATAATCAATATTTTAGTAGATAATTTAAATAACAACAGAATCTCTTTATACAGAAACTAAAATCCAAATCACATACCTCAATCAGTCCATGCATACCACATTATCTGTGCAGACACACCCATGCAGATTCACATCATACTCCATACACAAGGCCTAAATAAAAACTACTTCCACCTAGGCTAATGGAGGAAATAGGCTCAGATGGTTAGAAGATATCAAACAGGGGAGGCAAATACCAAAATAATAAATTTAGAAAAACTTCATGCTTCAGGTATGAGGAAGAAAGGGTAGGAACTGCAAGAAACTAAGAAAAGGAGCCCATCAAAATAATATCCCAGCATGCCTCAGATAAACAAACTAATTATATTTACATTTAACCGAATGGTGGCCACAAATCTATCCTATTAAATCTCAAGCATCTTCCATGCTACATCCATTTATAAGATAATAATTAAAACACAGAATGCCACCATTCCCAAATCAAACACACATACAACGCATGCTTGGGAAAGAAGAAAACACAAGAATATTACATTACACTATCATGCAGTTCCCACACCCTAATATTGATTTACATGAATATACAAAACATCTTCCACATACCTTAGCAATGAAGAACCAAGGCCTAAATGCAACTCACATTTTGCTGCTAAAAAAACATAACACTACGACACCATGACTAATTTTCCCTGGAGTCTTCCTAGGCCAAATGAGACAGAAAAAAGGGTTTCAACCCCTTATATAGGCTATAGATCCATGACGTAATTGCGCACTCGCAGTGCTAATTTTATTCCAAAGACAATTATGATTCCTTAATGCGACACCATCTTGATGGCCATGCATAAACAAATGCACAGCACACTGCTACAGATACGGCGTTGCAATTCGGTAGAACTTTAGATATCTTTAGCGGAGAAGCAGAGAAGGGGGAAGGAGAAACAGTGAATGCCCTCCTAGCTCTCAGCTGTTTGCCTAGCGAGAGAAAAATTCTTTAATCTGCCAATGTGACGTAATCCATTATTGCGACAACACTCACAGCTCATGAATAATTACATTATTGCGAAATAATGATAATTCCAATTTATGCTGTAGCAATTAAATGGCCTCTGAAAATAATGAATTGCTACAAACTCCTGCCCCATGAGTTGGAATATATGCTGGATATATTCCAACACTAAAGTCAAATTATACATGAACTAAATCAAGTCAGATCTGAGTGACTGACCAAAAGTGTCCTTTTACTGATAAGGCATGCCGTCAAATCTTCCTGACCTCTTACGAGCACAATCTCACTGTCGTGTCATACCTGAGAGCAAGCGTCCCCTTTACTTGCATAACAGTGATCACGATCCATTAGTGTCCATACTAGGTGCTCAGCGACAGCCACTGAAGTATTTACAGAGACGAGACGTAGGGCGAGATACATCTGCAAGTCTCTTTCAGCAGGCAAGTCACTAGGTCAGGAACCAGACTCTGGCAGCAACCCACAGTGAAGGCACCGTCAGCGACATCAGTATCTGCTTTACAGAACAGTCCATCCTGTGAATAGAAACTTAGCGGCAGATCACTGAATTCAAAAGAAAGAGACATGAAAATAAAAACCCTTTTCTAACTCCTCCGTTAAGAAACTAAAGCAAGATTAAATATTTTTTAAAAATGCTACTTAATAGAAATATGAGAGATATTTATGCATCAAAATTTAAATAAACATGACTGTATTTTAACTGATTCAGAAATCCCTATTCTTATTCCATTCACCCATGCACACTTACAATAAAATACATAATAATTACACTATGAATCATACCCGCAAACATACTACCTAACATAACCTACAAATAAAAACACCAGACATAACCTATAAATAATAATTACATCCATCAATGGGTTTGTTTCCAGAAAAAAAACTTATTCTTATTTATACTCCAGGGTCATAGTTTACCTGGTATAATTATGTACAAGTCACGTCAAATCGGAAATTACTTTGGCCGAAGAGAAGCAGAAAGATGGCAGAAAGAGGCCCCCATAAGCCTCCTCCTACTAGAGCACTGCACGACTTAATCTGTACTGAAATCTCATCAAATACAAAGGCCAAAGAACAAAAGACATTATCAAGGCTGTGGAGAAAGACAAAATAAAGGTGATCATTTAAATCCATAACAATAGCTTCCTTATGATTCGCAGTGGCATCACCAACAACGACATGACTAATGGTAACCCCTAACAGCCTTCTCCTAGCTGTCGAAGAAAACCACAAACATCTCTAAGAATCCAGCTATAAGATGCTAAAGAAAAACGATAAGAAACAATAGGACAAGTATTCCTCTCGGTTCTGGGTAATACTAAATCCTACAGTACGGTAGCATTTAAGCTTAAAGCAGCAACAATATCTCAAGTACCATAGGTGGGCGTTGCCCCTACACTAGGCATGATTGGAGAAAACCCAGAATGCCCCCCATAAGGCTTCTGAGCCAAAAGTCTCCCCTCAAGAATTGTTATAAGGCTGCGTCCAAAGAAAAGCCCCTTCCGAGCCTCTCCGGACAAGAAACAGTAGAAAAGAGTGCACCAAAGTCGATGGCGGCCAACCATGACCCGACTGGAATCCTGCATCAGTCTAAGCCACTCAAATCTACAGTACAGTAACTTCAACTGCAACACATGCAGTTCTTCTGCATCCTTCACTACTCCAGGTGCAGGCAAAAACATAACCTCTCCTGACTCCTCGTATAGTATCTACATAACCTCTCCTGACTCCCCACTAAATATTACAAGTTTGAATAAACAGGAAACAGCTGACTTGTGTGTGCTCCACTTTGGAAACGGTACCATAAGTCACAGTCAGTCCTAAGTCAAAGGTCAGTCATAAGTCTATTCCTCCGCTTCACCACACAATACAGAAGTTTACATGCCTAAACAAACTTCTAATATGAATAATACTTGAATTATTTTAGTCAAAACCGGTATTTAAAATTCTCACTAAACAACTCCCCTGGCAGAAAGATCTAGCCAGACACAGCAAGCCTAAAGCTTAGCTGCCTAAGAGCAAAGCCTATAAAGAAAACTCAAGAAAAATGCACCAATAATAGCAGAATACTAAAACACCGACAGGCAAAACTACACAGGGTTCCTGTGGAACTTTCACAGTAACCGAAGCGGCCATAGAACACATAGTTCTAACTGTACATCACTTCCACAAGGCTATCCCTCCTACAAGGACCTACCTGATGTTTACTCTAACCTCAAATTTGCCATTTCAGGCCACATAGAGTAAAATATTGAAAAACTAGTTCACTGGCACCATGAGAATCCATAGGCCTATTTATAATAATAAAATATTTGCTCAATTTACTTGAAATACACTGAAATATCATCAGAATGACTATCAAGGAGCTGGCACAAGACACATCTGCCACGACACTGCAGACTTACATTTAACACAGGGAAAGCAAGCAAACTGACAGATCTATCCTACACAGAATTAATTAAAAAAGAAATGAACTCACCGATAGGCTATTACAGCAGATTGACTACTTCCTACAGAGAGCCACAAGACTTAAGAAACTTCATATTCCAGGACTTGACCTCACAAGCTGCTGAAAGCTTCATTCCTGAGCAGCTGCAGGCTACAGGCTACTGATGCCTACTTTCAGCTCACCAGAATACCTTAGGAAAGCTTCACACCAACTCCAAGATGATACATGAAAAGTAATTTTCACAAAATTAGACAAGTCCAAGGAAACAAACCCCACAACACAAGTATAAAAACCCTTCCATACAAATAAATAAAATCCCTGCCTAAAATAAAATTAAAATTTATGAAATTTTACAGCAAGATGTACACAAAAAAAATCCACTGTCAAGACAACTACTTAAGAAAAAAAAAACAAGAGCGTGGACGAACCCAATGGTTATACAACCACGCTCTGCTTAACAATTTGTTACCCCTACAGAAGGGAAACAAAAGGAACAGAAAGAAAAACCATCATTTAAAAATGGAAGCTAAATATAAAAATGTATTCAAATCTTTCATACTACAAAATCAAAATTATTGCTTTTTCTTGACTAGACAATATCTGACAGTGGAAAATGACTCTACAATATGTGTACATATATAATAAATGAAATAAAAGGATTTTTACATAGAAAACTAAAGATAATATAGACTGAAGGTCTCATAACAAACATATTTATCTGGGTGAAGCCCTATTTAAATAAAAGATACAATCCTGAAAAGAAACAAGTTAGTACATTTAAATATTCCTTTTAATTTAAATACAATGGATCTAGAAACATTTAGTTAATTTGATAACCTAAATAAGCTAGGATAAATACTTCAGGCGGCCAGATAATTACAAAATGCAATGGCCAATAAATTTAAAACATTATACACAAATTTAAGTATTCCCAAATCGTTCTACAAGGATATTACATGCATTTAATATTACATTCATTAATGGAATAATTTCTTTCGGTGTTAAGCACCACAAAATATAAGTTAAAATCTGGAGGAGACATTTCATTCTTGGTGTGAAGCACATAATCAATATTTTAGTAGATAATTTAAATAACAACAGAATCTCTTTATACAGAAACTAAAATCCAAATCACATACCTCAATCAGTCCATGCATACCACATTATCTGTGCAGACACACCCATGCAGATTCACATCATACTCCATACACAAGGCCTAAATAAAAACTACTTCCACCTAGGCTAATGGAGGAAATAGGCTCAGATGGTTAGAAGATATCAAACAGGGGAGGCAAATACCAAAATAATAAATTTAGAAAAACTTCATGCTTCAGGTATGAGGAAGAAAGGGTAGGAACTGCAAGAAACTAAGAAAAGGAGCCCATCAAAATAATATCCCAGCATGCCTCAGATAAACAAACTAATTATATTTACATTTAACCGAATGGTGGCCACAAATCTATCCTATTAAATCTCAAGCATCTTCCATGCTACATCCATTTATAAGATAATAATTAAAACACAGAATGCCACCATTCCCAAATCAAACACACATACAACGCATGCTTGGGAAAGAAGAAAACACAAGAATATTACATTACACTATCATGCAGTTCCCACACCCTAATATTGATTTACATGAATATACAAAACATCTTCCACATACCTTAGCAATGAAGAACCAAGGCCTAAATGCAACTCACATTTTGCTGCTAAAAAAACATAACACTACGACACCATGACTAATTTTCCCTGGAGTCTTCCTAGGCCAAATGAGACAGAAAAAAGGGTTTCAACCCCTTATATAGGCTATAGATCCATGACGTAATTGCGCACTCGCAGTGCTAATTTTATTCCAAAGACAATTATGATTCCTTAATGCGACACCATCTTGATGGCCATGCATAAACAAATGCACAGCACACTGCTACAGATACGGCGTTGCAATTCGGTAGAACTTTAGATATCTTTAGCGGAGAAGCAGAGAAGGGGGAAGGAGAAACAGTGAATGCCCTCCTAGCTCTCAGCTGTTTGCCTAGCGAGAGAAAAATTCTTTAATCTGCCAATGTGACGTAATCCATTATTGCGACAACACTCACAGCTCATGAATAATTACATTATTGCGAAATAATGATAATTCCAATTTATGCTGTAGCAATTAAATGGCCTCTGAAAATAATGAATTGCTACACAATAACGTTTAGCAATCCCTCGGATATATACCAGTCACGGCCGTTTATTTTGCAATATTCTTGTAGGAATCGCGAGGATGGTATTTTATCGGGATAAAACCGTCTGCTCGTTACTGGAGACGCGAGTGTCAGTGTACAGTGCTTAACAGTCAGATGTTGGCACTAAGCGGCATGAAATCAGATTATTTTATACAACATAACTTGTTTGGAAATTGAAATAATAGAAATGTACATTGATTAAGAACACAATTTCGATTCGGTGCAAGCCAGTTCTTGTGCTTTTATTCTGTTCTGCTGTTAGCTTACCTAAATGAAGTTAACTATGTCTTATATGCACCATTGGTAGTTCTGATTTATACCATGGTAGCTTGAATCGATTCATGGATGGTTGATTCACAGTAAGCCGTGATCTCACAACTGTTAGTTTTGTTTTTATACAACAAAGCATGAAAGTAATTATTATTTACGTCCGTTACATATTATTCTGTTGACGAGTTGCATCAGATAAATTCGCTCCTGCTGTGCAGTCGCGAATCCATCGATAAACTCGCCAACTCTCGTGGGATTACCTATGATAATACATGACTGTTATCAAAGAGAACAGAGCACAGCAAAAAATATTTTCGTAAAATCGTGTTGCGTGTTTTATCTTCTTCTAACTGAAAATAGCTTTTTTTTTCGCAAATGAAACATTGGACGGTGATTATGGTGATTATACCTGTAACACTGTAGTGGCTAAGGTACTTGATGCAATTTACATTCATTTACATGTATTATTTAACTCTTTGCAGGCAGCCCGGGATACATTTCAATTTCCAGAGATATTATTTTTCCTTAGCACTTGAGCTATGAGTTTTAAGCATCCGCTCTGGGAATAACTGAATTCCAACCAGAAGACATAATAGCCTCTAAAGTACCTGGTAGTTTCATCCCTTATTCCTTTAGAAGACAAGTCTCTCTTAAAATAGACATGAACCAAATGTTGCATCAGATTCCAAATGTTTAATAAAGTACCAATAGGTAAGACTGCATTGCAACACATTTCCAAGAACTTTCCGAGTTCGTTGAGCTGAAACTTGATTCTACTGGTATTATAAGAATAATGAAACCAAACTCGCTAAAAATGAAAAAAGAAACATGGATTTGTTCTTTAAAATAACTTATAACCCATAAAAAATTCCCTATCAGAGAAAAATATCTAAAAATGCGGGAAAATGATCCATAAAAGTGGTTTAATTTCACTCAAGAAGGCATGAGGCACATTTATTTTCCACAGAGCATTGTCCTAGCATCATCAGGAAAAAAAGATGCAAAGTCATCAAAATCTAGGCCCTACTTTAGGCTGCTGTGCTCTGGGCAGCCTGACTCGTTAAACTAATAAAAGCAAACTGAAGTAAACGAAGCATATACTTGCCCACATTCAAAGCATGTTTATATTACCTTAAGTCGTTTACGGTAGTTCCAAATGGTTATTTTTTTTATGGTTTCTCATAAAAAAAAATGCTGGTCTGATTTGATAAGGGAGTTAAAATTAGATACCCTCTTAAAGTCCTATTAAACCCCTGACCTTAGTAATCAAGGCCAGACCAACTTCCTAGCTGCATAAAGTAATTCATGTTACAAACCTTCTTTGTTACTTGGTATAAGGCACGCAAGGTTTTAACGTCCCGAAATAAACATATTTACCCATTGCACTACGTCAGAGCCGTCTAGTGCTGCAAATGGTCACGCGAGGGTAGGGAAATTATGAGGCGACATGAGTCTACAGGTGAGCAGGTGGCTTTGTGAGGTAACTTTAACTTCATTTCTCCATGCAGATATAATGTCGAAAGTCAAAATAGTAAAAGTAGGGGAGAAATCGGAAATAAAAGTAGTAATGGTCCTAGTAGTAGTATCAACAGCTCGTTACTGGTAGTGTTATTTGTTTTCTTACCACCATACTGGAATTCGTAAAACACATGATTTAATCTACATTTACAAGAATTATGTTGTACAGAAAATCTATTAAATCTAATAATAATAGCAGAGAAGAAGAAAATCAATTGCCTTTTGGCATAAATATGGTGAATCAAGATCGGTAGCGAATCAACAATGATGATTTCAGTTAGGTGTTTGGTTCCTTAGTTTGGTGATCCGTAATAATAGAACCCAATAACAATAATAATAATAGTAATAATAATAATAATAATAATAATAATAATAATAATAATAATTTTTTATTAAGGAATATTCCACAATACAATGGTTTTCCTTCATCCCACAACAATCTATTGCCTCCATAAGTCCCTGTCCATAGCATCTTCTTCAGTTAAACCTTTTCTCGCCATACTCCTTTTCACCCCATCCATCCAGCACTCTTTGGGCTTCCCTCTTCTTCTTTTTCCTTCTACTTTCCAATCCAAAATTTCTTGGGTATGCTATCCTCTGTCATTCTGAGTACAAGCGTCTTTCTTTTACAATTTCCAAAATATTCTTATCAACTTTTAATAATAATAATAATAATAATGGTTTTTATTTTTAATATATATATGAATTATATCCATCGTAATATACGAGGGGCAGTCAAAAAGTTCCCGGAATTTTGTTGTAATTATTTGTTACCACAATATAGGTACACATTTACTTAATCGCCTTCAAACTAGGCTCCTTCACAACACACACACTTGTTCCACCGCTACTGCCATTGCTGGAAACAACCTATGAAAGTTCTGTTTTGGTATCTTCCGAAGTTCATGACCACGAATTTGTACCAGCTGGACAAACTGTTAACGGCCCTTTCTACGTGCGGTTTTTGAAACGACTGAGGGAGGCAATCCGAAGAAAACATCCCGCGAAATGGCAAGGAGGATGGACACTGCATCACGACAATGCTCCCTCCCACACATCGCTTGTTGTGGGGCAGTGTTGGGCACATTTTAATTGTAAAGACTATTAAAGATTAACAATTTATTAATTCTTACTTGTCACCATAACAACTAACAATTCATCAATTGTAATTGTGGAAATTCACAATTAACATTAATCAATTGTCAATCGTGATTTGCTACAGTTAACAATTATTTACTTTTCAATTGTTTTATGTATTTATATAAAAACTAACAATTAAAAAGGGCCTGGTGCGTGGACTGGTATCATAACAAAATGCGTAAGATACTGAAATACGCATGTTAGTTACAAATAAAACACTGATATTAACACACATCAATGATCGTAATTAAACCTGATTAGACAGATAACGACAAATAAAAAACATACATTGAAATATAAATAATGAGTATAATGAAGGAAGGTCCACCGCTGTGGCGTAGGAGATGCGTTCGCTCCTCTCACGCAACGGGCCCGGGTTCGATTCCTGGTCGGGACAGGTTACCTAGGTGGGGTTTTTTCTGGGGTTTTTCCTCACCTTTGAGACAAATGTCGGGCAACTTTAGGCCCTTGTGGTCCCCAGATATCATCTGGCCGTCATTATCATCTTCATCGCATCTTCGCCTTGTTTGGAGTGAGTGTGTATGTGTGAATGGTGTGTCTTGTTCTATGTGTTCGTGTTATCTCGGAGGTGGCCCCGGCATTGGGCTGATCACTCATCCGGGGAGGCCCTCCATGTCCTTGTCTGGTCAAAAAAGTATGTAGGCTATGTGATCCAAAGATAATCCCTCTCCTGACAGGTCGCGGCCCTATAAGGCCCGGGCGGCATGGGTCGCTTAAATCCTAAACGGGAGAGGTAAAACTAAGATAAAGAAAGAAAGAATGCGTTTGTTTATCAATAAGTAGTATTGTTTTTTATTAATGTAGGTAAAATTTTCGAAATCTTGTAATACTTTTAATTGATTTCGGTAAAGGTAAGTAAGTTAATTGTTAGTTTTAATTGTTTCATAGAACAATTAAACAAGTTAATTGCAATTATTTTAATTAAGAGTTACGATTAACATACATTAATCCAAATAATTTAATTGCAATATGCAATTAAACGTTTAATTACTATTAATTTAATTGAAATTAATTTAATCGCAATTACTTTTTTAGAATTAACGAGTTGATTGAAAAATTAATTGATTAACACCCAACACTGTTGTGGGGACATGGCTCGCAGAAACGAACATTCCACTCCTCTACCAGCCTCCCCACTCACCAGATTTAGCACCAGCGGATTTCTGACTCTTCCCCAAGATAAAAAAGGGCCTCGAAGGTAACCCTTTTGCCACTGTGGAAGACATCAAAACCAACGCGACGGCTGAACATCGGAAGATACCAAAACAGGACTTTCATCGTTGTTCCAGCAATGGCAGGGGCGGTGGAACAAGTGTGTGTGTTGTGAAAGAGCTTATTTTGAAGATGATTAAGTAAATGTGTACCTATATTGTGATAATAAATAATTAGGCCTACAACGAAATTCCGGGAACTTTTTGACTGCCCCTCGTATATAATTTCGTGTAGATTATAAATGAACTGAATACACATTTTAATATTAGTCTCATTAACGCATTGTCTTATATGATTTTTCTTTGGAGCAATATTTTTTCCCACAAATGGTTTCTCAAAATATACAATTTGATATATTCTGCACGATCATTTACAACAATAGTACAATAAACCTGCTCATTTAGAAACACCCACACAATGTACAACTTGAGCCCCACGAAGCATTTTTGCTGTTTTTATCTTTTGTAACTGCCCCAGTGCGATTTCAGGGTAAACATACCAATTAGCAGGTCCGCGTAAAATTTTACATACACAAAGAAATCTAAGTGTACAGTCTTTTAGTTCAATTAGAAACATGATGAATGGAAACAGTTTTAAACTAATTTGGTTCAGTGTATAGTCCCCGATCGCATATAGGTCTATTTACACTTACAATTTCCCAAAACACATTTTTCCTGTATTAATTTACTATATAACATGATATAAATGGGAACTTGCTAGGTTATCTAGATATAAAGACCGGCACTTTTTAATTTTTTTAAAATAACACTGAAAAGTAATCGTAAAATATTATTTTGTGCCAATTAATGACACAGTTTACTTCGAAATATTAAAAACTTATTCTTAATCTTAGGCATTTTCTTGAAACCATAATTACAGTTTTATGGAAATACACCCCAGAAAATTGGACCATTTAAAAAACCTATATTAAAAATACTCAATCCGTTTAAATTCAAATCAATTAATGTACAAAATGTAAATAAAATGTTCGAGCTGGTTTGGAGGAAATTTTTAAAAAGTAATTGTATTCATCTAAATAGCAAGAGAAAGTCAACGTGATTCGTAACACATCCTAAGAGAAACTTGACATCAATATTAAATTTAGTTTTAAAGTGATTTTTTCGTTTTCAAAAACACTGGCACAAACATAGAGACACACAGACATTTTTCTAGATATTGTATTTTTTACTCAGGGGATCTCAAATTAGATATAGAATTTCAGGCCGAACTCAACACTTCATCTGCTCACCAGTGGTAGAGAAAGAAGATTCATTTAAGTTTGAAATAATTGCCAGACAAGGGTTGCTAGGAACGTGAAATTAAATGAAAGTGATCTTTTTAAATTTATAGCTGGTATTTATAAAATAGCAGGACATACAGAGTGACAAGGAACTGTTTTCTGAAGTAAGGTAAAAAATCATCATTCAGAATTCCCTTTAATGAAATCGTTTGGGTCTAACTGCTATTCTAACTTTAATGTCATCTGGGGGCTCAAATGATTTTTACCTTTATTGCAGTGAACAAAAGCTTATCCGATTATAGGGCTAATTTCCGCATCATCAGTGACATTTTACAGTCATTGCACTGAAACGGAAGAGACATTAATTCCTCTGATAATCATAAAAATCCCCATTTACGGACAATTAAACGGGTAATGTATATTCGATATTGCAGCTGCAGGCAAGCACATAGTGGAATGAATGCTAGGAACTGACGACTGCTTTAATTTTTAGAGGCATTAATTTGTTCAATCTGAGTCGGTTTAATTCGTAGATAATGGTGTCCCGGCTTCTGTTTGATACCGTACTATAAACTTGAACTTAGAGATATACAGCAATGTATGCCAATTGCAAGTTGCGTTCAACCTCCAGAATGTAATGTTGATTATTTATCTGGGCTCTAATAAAAGAAATGGTCTAAACAAAGTACTGGAAGAAAATATCGAATACTCTTACTATATCGTTGTTCAAATGTATGCTTGACGACACCATTGAGCTCGATAAAACTATTTAAATAAATTAAATATTTGTTTTGCTTTGACGTTCAACCTTGGCCTTTCGTAGCTTCTTCAATCATCTTCAAGAAATCCGTGAAATATTAATAATTTTAATAATATAATATATTATTAATAAATAATAACATAAATATAAAATATAAAAATAAATATAAAATATAATATAAATAATATAATATAATAGTAATGTACGTATATTTGCATAAACGTGTAAATTATAACCTATATGCATTAAAGTTTAAATAATGATGTTAGTCTTTATAATATTTACAGTTACTCATACATTCTGGTCGGCCTGGGTGGCGCAGATGGTATCGTGCTGGTTTTCTGTGGCCAAGGTTGCGGGTTCGGTCCCGGGCCAGGTCGATGGCATTTATGTGTGCATAAATGTGACAGTAGATTTAGATGGGGAGAGTAGTAACGATAGAAAGAAGAACAAGAAAAGAAGTAATTGGATAAAAAAATTATTAATTCAATAATAAAAAAGTATAACCAGTAATGAACAAAGAAAGAAGTAAAGAACTACTGACGTGGAGGTGTGTTATTAAATTTAGCTTGTGCAGACAAAAGTGTATTTGAATCATAGTGAAAAATTACTGTACAACGTTCTGCATTATCAGAGAACTCATACATAATGAAACACCGTTAATTAATCTCCCAAATCATCATATCCTGTTTGTAACAGATTTATTCGTATTTTGGATATCCTTGATGAGGATTAGCTGGGGTCTCTAGTTACATTTTCAATATAATCAATAAGGTCTATACCATACTTTCAGGGGGTCCAGTATAAAAACCCTTTGAACATAGCATGCCTATAGGCTTAATCAATATCGGTACTGAAACATTTAAACGCTTACCCCTAATGCTGAGTCCTTTTAGATATGGGAAAACCAGATTAAAGTTGTGGTCTGTTCAGACTTACCTTGTTATGAATAATGAATCTGAGGCTTTCCACTTACGCGCGTAGTTCTCGCACTGTCTACATATTATACCATAGGCCTACCTTTTAAGTACTCATGGTTACTATGCAATATCATATTAGAATTCTAAAAGCAAACTTCATGAATAACATTGTGCTGTTAAGAATAAACCTTAAGAAGTGGTTTCGACAATACTTATAGTAAAAATTGAGTCTCTGAATGTCCATTTTCGTTTTACTTGTGAGGAGTTTAACTTATAATTTTTTTCTGGCAGTCTGTTTTATTATTATTATTACTATTATTATTATAATTATTATTATTATCATTATTATCATTATCATTATTATTATTAGTATTCAGTACAATTTATACTTCATAAGGTTGTGGGGGTTATGCTCTGATATTCCAAAATAACTCCAATATTACGAACCTTGTCTAGATCGCTTTTTTTGGGGACAGAAAAAAGCAGAAAAAAGGTTAACATTTTTTAAATGGTACAAATAATTGTTTTTACCTGCTCTTTTGGTTCTTACTTTAAAAATGTGTATGCATTATCTAAATTAACATGGAATAATTCTGTGGACTGTGAAATCACTCTTTTTATTAATAATTTTAAGTTTAAAAATTTTATTTGTTAGGTATTGAAAGAGAGAGTAGAGGGAAAGTGTGAAATGTACATAGTTCATAGTTCATGTTACAAAGCAAGTTCGTTATATTATTACCTCTTGTAGCTAAGTTGAGGCGCTATAGTAGTCCCATGTCACCAATTCCTGAACTTGAAAATGTATTTCTTCTAAAAGCAGACTTGGCAATAGGCAGATTCAAATAAATCCACCTATGTCTTACAGAATTTGCTCGGTGTACTTCACCAAGGCCTAAAAATTCTGTCGTAATTTTATCAATGGTTTGCTATAATATTTTGGTCTATACAGAAAGCCAAGACTTTACATACATATGTACATATGTAGATTCAGCCATAATCAGTGAATATGCCCCATCACCTACGTCATTATTAGTTCAGTCAGCATGACGGACACAATACATTTCAAAATTAATTTCGAAAACTTCGTTTAATTTAACCGGATGCTTTCTAAGGTGCTTTTCGAAGGTGTTTAAATATATCTCCCAATTCCAAAAGGGTCAGTAGTGCATACTGAAGTATGCACAACTGAATGCTCGGCAATAATACGATCGCTTGGATTTTAACTATATGATTTTTTTTTTAACTTTACTTTCATGCGGCGGTACACCAGTGATAGCCTACTTGAAAAAGTATAGCTCCAAGAGTAATCTTATGCAAAGAGCATAATTTTTATGCAAATTAACAGTTTCAACAATAATTATTTATGAATATTCATCATCGGTGCGGATATTAAAATTTTATCTTTGTACTTAAAAATATTGGCACTCCATATTTTCAAGAACTAACAAAATAACTTAAAATACGTACCAAAAGTTTCAAGTTTTTTGTTTTTGTTTTATTGGATTGAGACTAGCTGGGAATGCTTTTCTAGCTCCGTTTTATGTGTTCTCAGACTAACATTGCAAACGGAACATCTAGCTTTTTTGTTTTGATCAGAATCTTAAGCCTCTTGTAGTAGCCCACCTGGATTTCTTGACAATAAATATATTAATTAAACCATACAGTTTTTCAGTATCTACATACTTCCATACCTTTAAGCCTATATATTTTTTAAACTCAACTAAAAATCATATTATTAGATCTTTAAATAGTGGAACACTAGCCTAACTTTTTAAATTAATCTCTTTGATGTAAAAATGCAAAATCTTACAAGTCTTTCAAATTACACATTTATTGGCAGATGGGTTGTAATATTAACCTCTTAATATTGTCTCTTAGGTATTAGACTAAACAGATAGGCCTATTAAAGTTAGTTGTGGGACAACCGGAATTGGATAGTCTACAGTCATAAACTTTCGGGAGTTCTGATTTTGGAACGTTTCTAGTAGGCCTATTCGGTGCATTTAAATGTTTCAAACTCAAGGTTCAAGGACTTAGATTTCGACCTATCTCTAATTCAAATACATCGGTTGGCTTGGACATAGTAAGTTTACTTTCAAAATGAATGTATTATATTAGTTGCATGTTTTGTGTAATTGAATGTTTCATAATACTTTGTACAAAAATTAATACCTATTGGAAAGGTGAAGCCAGACTGAAAAATGCAATGCCATAGCCGGAATTTGAATTTTTCAGTCTGACTTCACCTTTCCATTTTAACCTTTACACGGCCAGTGTGAAAGAATTATCATTCCATTAATACGTATTATTAAGTATATAAAAGCTTCAACCTTGTTATCTCCCCCTCCCCACCCCCGGTGTGTGGCATCCTCTTGAGTCGCACATCCACCGCCTTCTGAAAGGGTCCAGCACGGACCTGATTGTGAGAGTGCACACTCAATTATCTAAGCTTACTTCAAAGCAATATTATTCACTGGCGAAGAAAATAAAGGTACCATGGCTTTCACAGAATGTATACGAACATTTTCTCAAATAAAAGTAGTAGCTTAATATGATACATTCAACTATAAATTTTAAACAAAATTGCGTTTTCCAGTAGGCCTAAATATTTTTTCTACGTGTAAGATGAAGTAAACGTAAGAGAAAGTCATTGCCGTGCTTCGTATCACATTTCCGTAAGATATTTAACCCAAATATAAAATTTCGTTTTATATTATATTGCACTTTCGAGCTATGCTATTTACACGCAAACTTGTTTCCGAAAATTGTATTTTTGGATTCAGGATACGTCATAACGTGTATTAATGCATTTTTCTCGATATGAAATTTCATGGTCCAATTCAGTAGGCTACTGTCTACATACATAAAAAATACAGCACTATATAGAAAGCAATAGGTAAATAAATTGACAAAAGTTATATATTTGGTTAAATCTTGAGTAACATTGTTACTTTAAAATTTCTCTCCGATTTTTTGCTTTTTAATTTTATTGAGACTAAGCCTTAATAGGTGAAAATGAGAAATACGATTTCCATTGTTTGTTTTTTTTTGTTTGTTTGTTTACCAATGTTTACACGTCTCTCAAAACCAATAGGCTATTCGGATTATCATTATCTAATTGGATACTATATGTGGAAGCTATTAAATTAGAAACATTAAGTAGCCAATGTATGAATTTATTTCTCTCTATTGCCAATTCCTCTCAGCATTTCCGTGTTTATTTTATACAAGCGTATACAATTGCTACCTGTTTACTTAAAACGGTGTTACACAGGCATACAGTTTTGCACTCATAAGTCAATCATACATATGAATAAAAGCATAAAAAATTGTTAGTCAAATATTGTTATTGGGAAACGCCGATGTGGTGATAAAATTGGCCTTGTACACCTTGTGATTTTATAATGAATTTCTTCAGATTTTAATGGAAGAGTTTATTACGCGTTATTAAGTGCACGGGGGTTTTAAGGAATAGGGATTTTTAATAGGCTACGTTATAACCAAATTATAAATCTACGGCCATACACCAACGGCTGTAAATTCATCCTTACAGAGCAGCTTTATATCAGTCAACTTTTCAGATTTATCTCGAGGAATTGAAATGTATTACAGAAACCGCCTTCAGGGAAATTGATTATATGCCTTAACAGAGTTGGGTACGAACCACACTGTAGTGAGAAGATTGTTATTGCTTCTCTGAATATCGTGAGTTCTAAGAGAAGTTAGCACTATTTCACAGAAAAGAGCTCTAGCATTATGCAAAGCCATATCGGGATCACAAACTTGGGCCATTATCTTCCGACGCATTGCACACCTGCCATAACGCTTGCCAACTTGTGACTAAATTACGGCTTGCTTGCCATTCCTGAAGAATCGAACCACTACACTAATCCTCTTCTTCCATTCCATTCCTTTTCTCTTTTTCCCCATTCATCCTAACATGATTCTGAAACTTCAACTGCAGAGGTAAGGGCGATGTTTACAGAACAAAATTCAGGTCAATCTAATGCTTAGGGTTCGGATGTTCTTGACATGTCATATTTTTATCCTGACCTCCATTCTCGCCGTAAACATAATTTAAACACGATTTGCACTCTTTTTATCCTAATAGGACTGTTTTTATTTTGCATATAAGTCATATTTTGGTTATTTTTATTGTCTTGGTCATATTTTAGCCATATTTATGATTTAACGTTATGTTTCAGCTATAAATTCGGTAAAGGAGCGCAATTATATAGTGTATGTACTATATGGCCGAGTTAAATTTAAACTTAATTTAATTTTTATGCCAAATTAATAGATAACTCAAACTTTAAAATTAAATCAATTGTTAAAACTTTGAAGGTTCATATTTTATAGGGACATGTATGATCTACAAAATATTACGAGTATTTGGAGCTGATGAAGCGAGCAAACAGGAGAAAATTCTTTAAAAATAGAAGTTTATTGGAAGTCAAAATTATAAATCACCCAAATTGTTAAAAGTGATTATCCGATTGAATTCATGTGATGTAAGAATTTAGTGTCTTTAAACATTTTAAATTGGAACATTAATTTTTTGAAAATACGTTACTTTTATTAGGTCATATTTAGAATTTTTGGGCCTTATTTAGTCAAATTTAAGGGCATATTTGCAGTCATATTTTCCAATTTTTTAGGTCATAAACATCCGAACCCTACTAATGTTAAAGGAAGAAAATATTTATGACAACTACAGAAATAAGCAAGGTATTTTACATTTTACCAAATGAAATGGCTGAGGCATAACATTTGTGGAATAGCGTTCGGAGGTGTGAGGTTTTCAGAGTTTTCTCCACTTGCAGGGAGAAATAGTGAAATACACGTTAAGTTATTAATTATACACTAATACAGCGGGTGGAATAATCAATACCACACACGACACTGGACTGAACAATCTCCAGAAAAGACAGAACCTGTCACTATTGCTTCTAGGCTCTTAATGAGGATTTCCTATTATTCAATAATCTCTACAGTTAAGTAGCAGGGAGGAAGTGTTATCTGTAGACCTGGGATTTTAAGGCAAATGCCTATTTTGTTCCTTATGAAATATCATGAACATTTTTAAATATGTGGACGTTTCATGATAATTCACTTACATTTATAGAGTTTTATACTGCCCTAAAATGCCTATTTGGACCTTTAGAGCCTATTTTGCTATTTTAGTGCCTAAAATGCCTATTTTGTACATTTAAAATAAAATTCAACTTCTGTAACTTTTACAATATAATGGACATCCCTCAATGAAAAGCAGAACAGCAAAGGGTCGGTTTTTCACAGAAACATGATTATTCCAAACACTTGTCGCTAAAGGAATGCTGACTGACGGGGGAGGGGGAGGATTAAGGAGGAAGGACTACTGTGCCAAGTCACCAGTGAAAGAACATCTGTTTAAGTGAATATAGGTCGTGATGCCTAATTTTGCAGTTAATTCTGTTAAGAATAGGTATACCACGTAAGAAAACGACCATGTTACAGTTCAAGTGTATATTGTTATATTTTAAAGTCTATTTTCTATCTATTTACACATTTTTAAAGCATATTTTAAGTTCCTATTTTCTCTTTTAAAAGCCTATTTAATTGTTTCAAAAGCCTATTTTAGGTGCCTAAAACTCATTTTTTTAGAGCCTAAAATCCCAGGTCTAGTTATCTGGGTAGCTCCAAGAACTGAGGCTTTTATGAATTGGAACAATCTAAACCTTCCACTTCTAATCAAGTAAAAATTAGGGGTTTTCTTTATGGAGTTTCAATATTAGTATACTGTATAGCAGATCCATCCGACTATAGCCTAGGCCTATATATATATATAGCACTCGTTTTGTGAACTTCGTGCTTGCCTGCTAAGTTCTTTATAAATCATAACGGTCTTACATCATAAGTAACTGCAACCTGATTGTTTAATGCCCGGTTTCTATAAACTCATGAAATACCTATGGGTAAATTATCCATGGGCAAATTAGTTCCTAATCACCCACAATGATATAATGAAGAAGACCTTGGAGATGTGCAGTTAATTTAACTCAGAAGGCTTTGATTCTCATTGTTTAAATTATGATTGATCCTGTGAGAGGTTAAATTTTATCCAGCCATCCATGAAAGGATAAATTAACCCGACGATTTACCCTTGGAAAGATCTAGCCCTAGTTTGTAGGGACATTTTTTTTTTCATATTTACCCAGAGGACATTTATCTAGAAGCTCGCCACAAGTGTATGTGATTGTTACCTTTAAATTATTTAAGTTTGTAAAAGTTATTCTTGTGTAAATTCTGTCCATTGGATAATTTACCCATAGGTATTTCGCAAGTTTATAGAAACCGGGCATTAGTAATTTAATTTATGACAACAAGAAAACCAAAGTTAACAAATCTCAAAATTATTGCTGGTGTGAAACTTCTTTGATATTATACAATGACATACCGTTTGGTAAATAACATTGCAAGCTATGGTTTTAGGTAAACATAAACCTATCGTCTAACAAAGACTCACAAAGCCCTGTCGTTAAATAACAGCAGACCACTTCAATTTTGTATCGGCGTGTTTATTTTTATACTAGATCCCCTTTGCTCGGATAAGAAGGGTAATTCGCACACTGCATGCGTAGAGTTAGATTGATTGCTGAGCTATATGTATATGTAATACTCATTGGAATGGCTGTCTCATCCATCATTATTCTTATCGTTCCAGCGACAGGCCAGGAACTGTGCCTGTTTGTTCACTTCGAGCTGATCGAGAAATGCCACACATGTGAGAGTCGATTGCAGCGAATTTCGATACGATAAGGTGTCAAATAAGAGATTCGAATAGGCCCATCACAAAAAAAAATCCAGCATGTTAAAAACATTTGATAGCTCAGCTTAAAGCGCAGTAGAAAGACTCATCAGAATGTAAATTATGTGTTATTTAGGCTCATTGTTCACTTAAGGAAAGTAGGCCTACTCTTCGGTTTTTATACGATAAATGCATATCTAAATGACTTTTATTTCCTTTATCCATACCATAGATAGGCCTATTAAAGATAGAGTAAGTAACGTGTGCGACCTAAACATCTAATGTCGAGTTTTTAACATAAGTACACGTTTTGAGGTACCCTGAATCCAAAAATAAAAATATATTTTCAGAAACATGTCTATGTGTGAACAGCCTTTGAACAGCTCGAGGACAAAAAGTAAACATTTATATTTGGATTAGGATCCTTTTGGGGATGTGATACGTAGATTGGTGATGACATTCTCCTCTTTTAATGCCATTTTACATTAAGAAAATGTAATTTTATCTCGATTTTATCGAAAACTGCTCTAACGAATTTGTTTAAATTGTGTACATGTGGTGCATATAGAGTTAAAACCCTTCATTGAAACTTTTTTCTTTTTGAAAAAAAATTCTGAAGGATAGTTATAAGCCATTCACCGTTTGTAGAAACTCAGTTTTGCATCAGGTTGAAACAACTGAATACTGCCTCTTATTCTATAACTAGCTGAAAAGGCCCGGCGTCGCCCGGGCTTTGTATTTTGTAATTTGAAATTAACTTATGGAGGACTTTCGATTTTGAAACTCTAGGTGCTTATATAACATGTATGTAAAACTTGAAATGAAGAAAAAGATATATCACACTCAAACTATTCCATCAGAAAACGCTAGATATAGCTTTTTATGGCTCATAGAGGATGTCGAAAGCTGCATTCCGTTGCTTCTACATCATGCTTGGGAGGATTTGAAATAAGAAGAAACATAAATTAAATAAGATTGTATTGACTTGACGGAAAATTTTATTTCTCATTCTCATGTTACCATACAACCGTTTCGGTTCTGAAATAAGAGAAATGCAGTATCACTTTCATACTTTCCTCCCCTAAAACCCGGGACATAAAATACTGCGAGCATAGGACTCAAAATGTTCCATCCCATGCTTAGGGCCTATGATAAACATCCTTAATTCTCAACTAATACAAAGCATACAGCTATGGATAACGTATAAGCGGAAAGGATTGTTTACCTACTTCTGACATAGCATACTCACACACTTAAGTTATCCCTGCAATACGACCTCTTATTCTACATCAAAATGTGAAGTGAGAAAATATTTCTTATGTCGAGGGTAGAGGAAGTTATGTGACTGCATCACACTGTGCTTTATTTTCGTGGATTTCATTTTCAGTGATTATTTTCGCCAATATATTACATCAATGGAATCATAATTCGTTAAAGTCCAGCATTAAATAGTCGCCAAGGCCCTATGTCATCACAGTAAACAATTCACTGTTGTCATGTGAACTAAACAGCAATTCATTTTTTTCAGTATAAAATTCTCAGAAATTATATAATTTTCAAGGGAAGGAGTATTTTGTTTGAATTTTAATGTTGACCGCTATACTTTCCGGGCTTAACTGGGTATGTGTGCAAAATTCCGTGTAAATTGGTAAAGAAATGTAGATTTGTATACGGAACAAACATACATACATACACACTTTCGATTTTATATAATAGACTAGCTGAAAAGGCCCGGCGTCGCCCGGGCTTTGTATTTTGTAATTTGAAATTAACTTATGGAGGACTTTCGATTTTGAAACTCTAGGTGCTTATATAATATGTATGTAAAACTTGAAATGAAGAAAAAGATTTATCACACTCAAACTATTCCATCAGAAAACGCTAGATATAGCTTTTTATGGCTCATAGAGGATGTCGAAAGCTGCATTCCGTTGCTTCTACACATCATGCTTGGGAGGATTTGAAATAAGAAGAAACATAAATTAAATAAGATTGTATTGACTTGACGGAAAATTTTATTTCTCATTCTCATGTTACCATACAACCGTTTCGGTTCTGAAATAAGAAATGCAGTATCACTTTCATACTTTCCTCCCCTAAAACCCGGGACATAAAATACTGCGAGCATAGGACTCAAAATGTTCCATCCCATGCTTAGGGCCTTATTTCTCAACTAATACAAAGCATACAGCTATGGATAACGTATAAGCGGAAAGGATTGTTTACCTACTTCTGATATAGCATACTCACACACTTAAGTTATCCCTGTATTACGACCTCTTATTCTACATCAAAATGTGAATTGAGGAAATATTTCTTGTGTCGAGGGTAGAGAAAGTTATGTGACTGCATTACAATGTGCTTTATTCTCGTGGATTTTATTCTTCAAGAATTATTTTTACAAAACGTTAGCATCAGAATTCGTTAAAGTCCAATGTTATGTAATGTCCAGAGCCCTATATGAACTGTGTAAACAATACACTGTTGTCTTGACAACTGAATGGGATTTCATTTTGTTTGCATAATATTCTCAGAAATTATATAATTTGTTTCAATTTTAATGTTGACAGCTATACTTCCCAGGCTTAACTGGGTATGTGTGCAAAATGTCGTGTAAATTGGTAAAGAAATGTAGATTTGTATAAGGAACAAACATACATACATACACACTTTCGATTTTATATATTAGATTATAAGGTTGTAGAGGAGCAAGGTGTATTGCCCATGCTAGAAAATTATGAGAACGCATTAAACCATTTTTTGGGAGGTTATGCATCCAGAATGTGGTAACGACTTTTTCTTCATTTTTTCACCACTTTACATGAAGAGGATATATTCCTGCCTATTTTCTCGAAAACAGCTTGGTGTTTTTTTTTTTTTAATTTCCTACACGAATTCCATAATATGCATAACAAATATAATTATGTAAGTGCATAACATGTGTCATGTATTTTGTATTATAATATAAGTTAATATACTAAGAGCCAAACTTTTTGGGGGGTAAGAATGTTATATTTCACTTAAGGTATTTTTAACATTAAGAAGGTACTTTTAGAGACACTGTTGTACTTTCAAACAAATATGTAAGCGAATAAAAATCGTTTCTGGATGCATTTTGTTAAATGACATATCCCTTAATAAAAAGTAATTGAGAGTGAATTGATCTCTATATTCAGACTATGAAGGTCTTTAGAATTCCTGGAAATTGAGACTCAAGGATTTTTAGTTACTCTACACACGAAGAGGGAAGGATCGGCCTTACACACCTGACTAGCCCAGGACAGCTCCTGTTATGGATTTAGTGGAGTCCATATCATAGTGTCAGGATGACAAGACTTCATCGGAGATCAAATTCGAGACCTTCCGGTTTATAGCACAGTACCTTAACCAAATGCACCATGGCGTACCCTCAGGTTCCTGAACAGGCTCTAAAATTTTCGCTGTCATCGTAACTACTAATCAGTTGTAGCTAGAAAGCAATAAAATTAAACATTACTAGATTAGTCCATGTTCCTTAAAAATAAATAAATTAGAGTAAAGTGATCCCTATATACAGACTATGAAGATCTTTAGAATTCCTGGAAATTGAGACTCAAGGATTTTTAGTCAATCTGCTCACGAAGTGGTAAGATAGGCTTACACCTCACCATCTCAGGATTGCTTTTGCTACAGGCTTAGTAATAATTCTTTATTGCAACCAAATAATCATACTGTGACGTATGGAGCAACGGTGAAATGATATATGACAGAGGAAACAGGATCACCCCGAGAAAACCTGCCCCGAGCCCATTTTGTCCGCAAATTCCACATGGATCCACCGAGATCCGACCCCGGGTCTCAGCGTGGAAGGCGAGCGGTCTAACCACTCAGTCATGGGGGCGGCCATTGCTACAGGCTTAGTTGATCCCAGATCGTAGTGTCAGGCTGATTAGACTTCATCTACGATCAAATTTGCGAGCTTCCGATTTGTAGCACAGAATCTCAACCAACTGCACCATGGCGTACTCTCAAGCTCATAAAATTGCCGCTGCCATCGTAACTAGTAATCAGTAGTCCCGGCAACTAGAAAGCAATAAAATTAGACATTACTACAGTAGAATGTAATAAAAAATATGTTCACTAGATATAACATCTAGATAATGTGTTTTGGTGTCAGTACGTTCTGCAGTAGCAAAATTGATTGCCTTCCTTTTCTTTGTCACTGAATTGTATATAAATGAAGTGCTGTACTAGTTCGAAATGTGAGCACCTTACAAATGAGCGTGTTTCCTGAGTGCTGCAACCTCAGCGCCATCCGAATGCGACCTCTTCTGAAAGAGAGACTAATGGAATTTCTTTTTCCATGACAGTGACGAGTTGTCAATGGCTGTGACCCAAACTCAATTCCAGAAGCTTTTCACGACATGACGCTAGTGTCAAGATTGATATCATTTCTTCGTTGCCATAAACTTCTGTTCTATGAACAATTTTCTGCAAATTACACTCTTCAATCCATGAAATATGTGACTCACTTATGTACTATCCATTCATCCGTCCCTTACTCCATGTGAATAGAAACATCATCTAATTTGCAGAAATAACTTGTTTGATACAGACTTGTTAGCAAAATTTTCATACACGTTAAAAGTACGCGTTCTATGGGATAGGCTACTTGCCTACATGAAGTTTTCATTAGAAAACTGATCCATTAGTCAGAAAATAATTTCGGGAAGGGTCCGAAAGTGCCAGGGGGTTTGGGGAGTATGATATACCTCCCAAGAAAGGGGGATTTGGGGGCTCACTCCCGGAAAATATTTAAATATTGTACTACTGAAAATCAAGTTTTACGCTATTTTAGCAATGAAAAACTATATTGATAAATTTCATTTTCCCTTTTGAGGGTAAATATCAATGAATAAGATTTAAAGAGATGCTATCCACCTTATACCCTCAAAAAATATATAACATACGAAACCTGTCGAATGATTTTGTAGGTTATATATTTTTTGAGGGTATAAGGTGGATAACATCTCTTTAAATCTCATTCAATGAAAAACTAGTTATCGAATTTGTTTACCATGCTCTAAGACATGCCAACTTAAACAAGAAATTGTTACCAAAGTTATAATACTTATTACTATTTCTAAGAAAAGTTATATACCACATGGAACAATGGAAATAATAGGACTACATGAACAAGTTCAATATTTTATTATTAAGTCAAATCAAATAATTAAGTATTTGACAAAATAGAGCTTAAATAATTAAAAAAAAAAATGTTTTCATGTCGGGGGAGGTCCGGACCCCTGGAACCCGCTTCACTACGCCACTGTCCATTAGTGTTAAACTTATTAGTTTGAACATTAATTAAGGTCAATTAACAAAAACAAAAGAATAGCCTATTGAAACTGTTCATACATTCCAGAAGTTATACTCACTTACAGCATCCTCAGTTTCTCCTTGCATGTAGGACTAGGAATTATTAGATTTCCATGAATAACAGAATTTCTCAACTTTGGGCATGATTCAAAATCTGTTTAAGAAAGTTACATTAGCTTACATTAAAAATAATTACCTACACGGAAGTGGATTATGCAGAACAGTCAACCAGTAATGTGAAATTTGTTCCTATTAGGGTGTGATTGGAATGTGCGCATTTTTGAAAGCATTAAAACCATCAAAATTCCGTTTTACTACCGATATCTCATGCTTTGCCATTTTTTTCCAGTATGACATGGAGATGAAGCCATTAGGACGTTTAAGCCTAACTTTACAACTTATTTTTGAAAACTGTAATAGGAATAGCTTTATGCTTGAGATTATAAAGCGAAGTACGTGGAAAACTCTTCACTTAATTATTCATTTTGATACACGGTTTAGTAAAAAAAAAATTATATGTCGCAGGCAGGGAT
Organism: Ectobius pallidus; assembly: GCA_964059195.1. Taxonomy (NCBI): domain Eukaryota; kingdom Metazoa; phylum Arthropoda; class Insecta; order Blattodea; family Ectobiidae; genus Ectobius; species Ectobius pallidus. The sequence continues at coordinate 88,938,210 of CAXKWD010000008.1, forward strand.
GTGCGAGTAAAGTACCAATAAGTATTTTACGCGTAAAATACATGTACTACATGTAGAAACAGTTATTTAAAAATTATGTTTTTAATTAATGTTTGCATTGTATATTGTGTCGGCCGCGGTGGTCTGGAGGTAGCGTGCCCGTTTCTAGATCCGCGGGGCGCGGGATCAAACCCGGCCGCGGTCGATGGATTTTTCAGGACGTAAAAATCCTGGGCACGGAGTCCTCCGGGAGGGACTTTAAGCTGGGGGTCCCGTGTCGTAGATTTACGGCACGTAAAAGAACTCCAAGCCTAAATTAGAGCCTCTGGACAAAATTTTTCGGCCCTTTCACGTCCAAGAAATACTTAGTTTCCAGAGGGGGGTTGCGAGGCGATGGGCTTACCACCTGTCCCTCTACCCTCTCTCGGAAAATAAGCATATCAAAATTAGTATAGGTAACGAAACCTCCCCTTGGAGGCCCCTTCGCCCCACCTGGGGATCATAGGGAACCAGAGATACAGATTGTATATTGTGTCAATGCTTCGTACGTCAACATCCATTGCAAATAGAAATTTAATTCAGTCACATTATCTCAATGCTAGACTTGAGAGGAATCATCACAACTCTTGAAATGAGTTGAAGCACCACAATTATTCCCTAATCATTAAAATACTACATGTAAGTGTGCTTTAATCAGTAAAATATATAAATTACCGGCCGGTACTTTTTAACTTCTTGCTTACTGAACCCATGCAGTTCTTCAAGGCTAGTATCTATACCTCTCCATACTGTAAGATGTCTACATATTTTAAATACGACTGTTCCTATTTTAATTTTTCAAGATTATAATTATGATTTTGGCAAGAAGGTATGATATTACCGATGCACACGAAATGCTGTGGAGTAAAATTGTTTGTCGACGGCAGCTATTGTTTCTGGTTCACGTGTAATAGCAATTGAGTGAGTGAAAATTGAGTTTCTATATAAAATTGAGTCTCTAGAGTTTCTTCAAATTAGAAATTTTGCATTAGTGGTTACTGGTTTCCAATTATAGTTCTTGAAATGTATGTAATTTTTTTAAAGTGGAACGAAGTTAAAAATCGTAAATATATTTTACCGCAGATTAGCGTAAGTTGTATAGCCTATTGATGCATGTTATGTCCTTATTCACTATTAAATTATCCACTATTTAGCAAAAACTTGAAGGTCGCATTTTATTTAACCATTATTCAATGCTAGGAATGTTATTCACAAATGTTTCATTACACCTTGAGAAGGGTATTTAAATATATATATATATATATATATATATATATTATTAATTAGTAGACTATATAGATTCTATTTTGTTGAGGAGTTGACACTTTTTTCCTTTGTAGTGATTGCCCAAGTAATTTATGACCTTTAAATCTATTCTGTTCTTTACCTCTTACAAATTTTGTTAATTGAATTCATAGCGTCCGGTAAGAATAAGTTATAGGGACTACATAACTATGTTACAAATTTGCTATCTTGTTCACTTTCACAAGAATATGATTTTATATTCATCATACAAGCAGATTGCAAAAGGTAAATATCCATTAACATTGTATATCTATCTTCTCGCAGTTCATAAATTAAGTTTTAACTTGACATTTATTGCCTGTGATGGGGTCAAGTAGATTCCACAGACTTCTATACATCCTCCATTAAAAATAAATTAATGCTCCAGTTTGTGGAATGAGGAATGTAATCTCAAGCTAACTCTTCCTCATAAATCCAAGACTTAAAGACGTGAATAGCAAGGAAACATGGAACATAAAATTCCATCATGACCATCATTAAAACAATATCGCATGCTCAAAGTTCCTGTTACTGACGGCTGCTGCCGACTGCTGGTAGAGATGAGAAGCTTTTGTGCTGGAGTTGACCTATTTCTGTCTTCCGTTTTAAATAATAATTAGAGACCGGATTTTAAAGGGAAAATTTTCACCCAAAAAAGGACGAAAAAAGGGAAAATTATTGCCAAGAAAAGGTGGTAAAAAAGGGAAAATTATTGCCAAAAGAAGATGGGAAAAAGGGGATATAAAAGTAAAAGAATGTAAAAATTCAACAGAGAGATACATGTTTGTTTTATGTAAAGCCTTTGCTTGCTCTACAGCTGCTGATTCTGTAACATCTAGAATTAGAATTAGAATTAGAATTAGAATTGTTTGATTTTACCTGGTGGAATTAAGGCCATTAGGCCTTCTCTTCCATTCAACCAGGATTAATACAACTGAGCTTTACAATCTTACAATAAAATAAGTATGATACAAGTACAAAGTTACAAATACACAGGAACATGACTATATTATTATCATTTAAGACTTAGAACTAGTTCACTAGAGATAATACAATACATAAAAAAAATATGTTAAAATAGTTTGCTACTTACTAAGATTTAAACTATTACTAAAATATTAACTATTACTAAGAAATATGATGTGAGAAGATTTAAACTATTACTAAAATATTAACTATTACTAAGAAATATAATGTGAAATAAAAATGAAAAGTTGTGAACAATTGGAAACGTTTTCAGTATTTAGATATGTGATGATTTATTGTTATTAATGTAAAACCAAGTCCCTAACTATGGCATCATTGGTCAGCTTACGCAAGAATTGCATTTGTGTTTGACAGTTCCTACAGTTCTCACATGTCAGGTAAAGCATTCCAAGATCGCGACATGGAGACAACAAAGGAGCAAGAGTAATGGGTTGTTTTATGACGAGGGATACTTAGAATAGAGTTTCTTTGTGAGCGAGTACCGAGATCATGATGAGAAGATAACCGTTGAAAACGTTCATACAAATAAGTTGGTGTAGAGGACTTGAGGATGTTGAATAGTAGAGTGATGGAATGTGTCAATCGTCGTTCGTTTAGTCTAGCCCAGGACAGCATTTCAAAAGAGGGGGTGATATGTTCATATTTACGGATGTTGCAAATGTAACGAACGCATAGATTATGAGCCCGTTGCAGTCGTTGTCCCAAGTCGGTGTTTAAGTCTGTATATAGTACGTCGCAGTAATCAAAATGGGGCATGATTAATGTTTGCACCAGGATTTTTTTTAGTTTAAAGGGGAGGAAATTCTTGAGTCGCTTTAGCGAGTGTAATGTAGAGAAGACTTTTCGGCATATCTCAGTAGTTTGTAGTTTCCAGTTAAGATTTTTGTCCATAATGATGCCAAGGTTTTTTACTTGATGTACAAAAGGGACAATTGATGCATTTACTGTTACAGGGGTAATGTTGTTCATATCCAAATGGCAAAACATTTGCTGTCGTCCAATGATGATTGCTTGTGACTTTTCTGCATTGATAGTTAGGTCAAACTTTCCTGTACATGTGAATATAGTCTAATGACTGAAGAAATTTTTTGATCTTGTTGAAATTCTCACAGAGGAAAATAGCATACGAAATCCATGTTCCCCACCTTGTTATAATGGGAAACTTAGGCAATGGCAAGCCTGTGATTTCCCTATAACGCTCTATTCTGCTGGGAGGAATTATTTTTTCAATGGTGAAGCAGTTAAAACGATTTTTAATGTTTTCATATTACCAAATACTGGGTAATTTACGAATTTTTCAAAATAAATTAGCAAAAAAGGTACTGGAAAGGGAAAGTTCCTAAAAAAAATAGGGAAATGAGCCTAAAAAAGGAAAAAAAGGGACGTTAAAACCAGGTCATTTGAAGTTCAAACTTACTCAGTAATGTCCTTTTCGATTTTATCATGTTTTGTGAAGAAATATATATAAAAAAGGAATTCCCTTTAAAATCCGGTCTCTAATAATAATATCGAGAATGTTTAAAATCACTTGTTTTGGATGTGAATTTTATAGACATCTGTTGCTGGTAACATTTTAAGAACTTACCAGATCAGTTTGTTATAACTAGGTTTTTAATTAGGAAAGAAAAGATGATAGGTGCAATGAAACTTTGAACATGGTATTTTGCACAAATAAACTCTTTAAACTTAGCTTTTGTTTGCGTTATTTTGAAATTCTCAATAAACAATGCATGAAATGTTATGTAGACATTGCACTTCATAGGAAGGCTTATAGTATGTAAAATTATGACGGACAGTCCTGGATCCTGCATAAACTTAATCCATAGAGTGGATGCACACAACATTCCCGTGAAAAAATAGATTCAAACAGACGATATCCACTCGCATGATCTTGTGCACGGTTTTCTGGGACAGACAGAGTGTTTTGATGGTTGAATTCTTGTCCATAAATGCGACAGGTTGAATTCTTGACCAGAAATGCGATAATCAACTAAACATCTGTTGTGAGACACTATGAAAGCTCCGTCGTGCAATACAGAACAAAAGGCATGGGATGCTTTCGCGTGGAATTTTTTTGGTGCATGACAATGTCCAGCCAAACAAACTCAAGATTTGATTGCATCATTTGGATGGGTACAATTCGATCAGCTTCCCTACAGTCCGGGTTTGGCGATTTTCAACTGTTTCTTCATCTGAAGAAATCCGTTGATGGAAAACATTTCAACGACGAATGATGATAAAGTATTTTGGAAATTAATGTTCTCTTATTTTTTAAAATAATTATCGGTACTTACTTTGAAAACATGTGTCGTATTAATTTGTTTGTTGTATAGTTTACATTAAAATGTTTGTCATTTTATTGTTTCTATATAATCTATCATCAGGGTTCTATTTAATATGATTATCAGGAGTTTAACGAACACAATTTCCCTGAGACTTAGAAAATATTAAAGTACTTTATGTTTAACGAACGCAATTTCACTGAGACTTAGAGAAGTGACCAAAGGACATGGACAACAAACAGCAAGTTATTTCCCTTATCAAGGAAGGTTAAGATTAATTATGAAATTACTATGTTCTCTCAACGACTCTTGAGGGTCGTTGCCTCTGCTGCATGTCCGCTATCACATAAAAAAATAGTAAATGCAGGCGTGAGGAGTAAGAATGGCGGACCCGATTTAGAATTCCCTTACTAACATGTGCATTATATCGGAAAGATTCCGTGCACTGGAGTGAACATAATAGTCCCTTCAATATCGCTTAACTTGCCAAACATATTTTGATCCGGCAACATTATGACTCGCCATTCTCGTGTTCTAGCAGCCAGTTTTTATATTAAGGGCTATTATTATGTTGTAGTTTTTAAAAACTACCACTTTTGTTCTCAATTGTACTTTTTTCTCACGTTTTATGAACAAATCACTCTGTGTCATTTCTACAGGTTATGAAGGATATACTAACCTAAAATTTTGTTGCATTAAACTTTTTTCTGTGAACAAACGTTGCTATTCGTCATGAGAAGCGTCCCTGATCTTCATCCTCTATCATAGTCAGCCTGTGGCTGTATAAGTTGATAACACCTTCATAAAAGCAATTTGCTATACCAGTATCAAGATCTTCACGATCGTTCAGGCTGTTCTCATTTCAAATGATGGGAGTGAGCTAATCTCCAGCGTCCTCCATAAAAATAAATTTTAAAACCTCAGCTTGATACGAGAAGTACCAACATAACGAATGCCTGAATCTATTGATGGGCAGTAAATACTGCTGGATTGATACCGATGACCTAATTTATCCAGAAGCACAAGTAGAGTCAGGGCTGACCTCCGTTTCTTCAGACGCGTTCCCTGCATCCCCTCGCTGGAGAAGGAACGCCTCTTGGTCCTGATTCGCCAGGGCTGTCGGCTCTATTGATTACCTCCCACGCAACCCTCATGGATCCCAGCTTCCATCTGTGTCCTACCCAAGAAATCCACATCTCTGCACCCGAAAATATTGCCAAGGTGTTATTGGTTTAGCCCAGCTCCACATCTGCACTATAAAATAAAGATAATACAGTAGTATATGGTTGGTTTTGTCGTACTCCAATACGCGTGACATTTTATTTGTATCATTAAATAAACATATATTTATCAATCATCCCACAGTAAGGACCTAATGGAATAATCTTATGCTCAAAGTAATAAGTCGTTTGATTAAAATTAAAACTTCAGGTCTGAAGGAACATGGTTCCTTCCTTGGTAACTCTTTGGATTTGTTTTAGCCAGTAGATTTGGATGCATTTACCCCCATGAAGAAAGTGCTTAAAGAAGCAGCATCCATGGCCAGATAGGTGTCGTTAAAAGCAGTGAAAGTCGGATTGCTGGTAAAGTCATCGAAATCCTGCCCTTTAAATTACCCTGTGAATTTACTTTATTTCCATTACTTTATTTACTTTATTGCCAGGATCGAGGGAAATGTGCATACTAATGAGATAGCAACGACCTCTGCACAAATCTGATAGTGAATTTAGTTATAATACGGCATGTAAACTTCCACCTTAAGAAGGAACTCATTATTAAAATTGGAAATTGAAAGAATTATCTTTTCCAAACAAAATTGACAAATCAGGAGGGAAGCACTTTGAATCAGAGTTCATTCCAAAAAAAAATTTAATCCAACAGCTGCCGGTATGCCAGTCTGGGACACACATAGATGGAGGATAATGGAACAGTGGTTGACATTCCCCGAATCCAAACTAGCAACTGCCTACATAAAATAAAACAGTAATGCAGACGTGCAAGTGTAATAGATTAATATCGCCATTTAATAAATGTAATAATACAAACTAATATTACATGAAAGTATTTATTAGTATGAATACCAAATATTATGACCAGCACGGCAGGGTATATTTTCATGTCCAGAGCACAGATATACAAGGGTCATGCTTAGAAATTTCCCAGGTAGAAATCTTTCTATTCAACACAGAAAGACGTGGATGAGAGCTCTATTTAATAGTCGGACAATGAGCAGGTATTTCCACTGGTTCATGTTGAATACACCTTAACTACCTCCAACTCTTACATGTTCCGAAGACATATTGTCGTGGTACTTTCTGTAACAAATGGCTGGTATTGAAAAGAATTAATGGTATTTTCCAGAATACCAGAGAAACGGTGAGAAATTACAATACGGAAATTTTATCATTTTTCTTGTGGACAACCAATCAAATGAAAGGATTATTTTTAGCCAATCAGATGTGAGAAGTAGCTTTTCGGTTGAGAAAACATGAATATGGAGAATCAGAACAACATACTTGGTCTTCATCAGCTCAAGGTGATAGTCGCAAGATCTATCCTGTAGCTAGGCTAATTGGAATAGACCATCATGTAGATTACACAGTAATTTTTCACTTATAAGAATCCGCAAGTTCTGCTCTTCACGTCTTTCTCGTTATAAAGTACGAGGGCTAATTTTTTTCAACTTCCGATGGGGCATAAAATAAAAACCACAGTGAAAATCAAAACTGTTTTATTTGGAACATTTAGGTACACCTTCTAGCTACTTCTCTACGTAGTTTCGTTCCAGATGGAGACATTTGTCGCAGCGTGATACTAACTTTACTATACCCTCTTCCTAGAAGCTTGCCCTTCAGCATATTCAGAAGAGTCTTCACGGCATTTTGAAGTGTTTTGAAATTCTTCGTTGGTGTGGAAGCCTGGGTTTGTTCGGGAAATGTGCGTGCATCCATTGTTTGGATTGTTCTTTTGATTCTGGATTGTCCTAACGAATCCACGTTTCATCCCCTGTCACAATGGATTTCAAAAAATCGTCCCCGTGCCGAGTGGTTTTAATCTTTTTTGGCAGCTGAAGAAAGATCTGGAAGGGCAGTGCTTCTACAACAATGAAGAACATCAAAATGCCGTGAAGACCCTTCTCAATACGCTGGCGGCAAGCTTCGATGAAGAGGGTATAAAAAGTTGGTACCACGCTACGACAAATGTCTCAATTGGAACGAATCTACGTAGAGAAGTAGCTAGAAGGTGTACCTAAATGTTCCAAATAAAACAGTTTTGATTTTCACTGTGTTTTTATTTTATGCCCCATCGGAAGTTGAAAACAAAATAGCCCTCGTACAATCAGTGTGAAGTATTTTGTAGATTTAATGCTGGCGCCAAAGGCCAATGGTGGTTAGGATTAATAAATACTACAAAAAAAACTTATCTGGCTTCGCCCCTGATTTGGATCTCGTGCTGCATTATACAGTGACACCCATCTTGTCCGTGTAATCAATCCTGCTGAGCCTAGCCGAGCGAGATTGTTGCTTATTAACAGGCTTTAAAACTTAGTGCCCGATCGAATATGTTAACAGCAACCGTACTGTGCAGACTTTGCTCGGCGTATGCCCTAGCTACCATATGCTAGTTCACGTGATAGTAAACAAACCGGAATACAGATATAGGAAGACCACAAAATAACTTCTCATTATCTAAACTCACATTACAATCATGCAAAACGATACTTTCTCCTGTTTGTGTATAATAGTCCCTCCCAAATGTTTCAATATATGTTTGCGTTTTAGAACACTTTACTTTCGGCATGCCGAACACGTATTATACATTTAAACACGCACAATGACAAGGTACACTGTTGACCAATTTGAGAGGCACCGTACTATGAGAGCATTCACTTCTCGGTACTACTATCAATGACTGTCTTATCGGCCTACGCAATCACCCTCCACCCCCTATACTCAGGTTGTTGGTAACCGGAATCAACTCCCTCTGTGGGTTCGGGCACTAAGTTTTAAAGCCTGATTATTAATCACTATTATTTATTTAGGCGCCCCCAAAGCAACAGTCTCATACGTTATGTTTAAAATTATACTATATATTTATACGTATCCACAAAATAACTGCATCAGCATATCAGTGTCTTCATAGAGTTAAAAAACATTTGCGAAATTCAACTCTTCGAGAACGTCAGTCGCAATTGACAATGTTGGCCATTGAAAACGGTTCTCAACTTATGCTTACTTTTTTAAATGCCATTTTGTAGATGCATTTTTAATTATGCTGTTAACCCTCCTTTTCCCACAAACCCTCCGGTAATTTTTTTGTCTATAATGTTTTGCCCAAGTCGCTAAACAATTTAACAAACACACCGTATATGTTTGTAATAAAGCACATAACAAAAAGAGATCCCTATATTTCATCAAGTAAATAATAATTTGCATAGAAAAAGCACCCATGACATAAGACTCATGCAAAGTTGCATACCTAAATATGTAAGTTACATGTATATTAATATGTGGGTCCTATTAGGGAACCATATTATCTTAATTTTTATATTTATTCGTAACTATTGGGCAGATACAGCAGAAACTTAGGACTTTATTGAATGTTAAAGCCGACAGCCATTATCACATTAGCAAAGTCACGAACCGACCGAACGCTGATATCACTTCATTCACTTTTACACTTTCTATGGGGGTGGGGTACATGATTTTTCATCAAGTCCCAGCCTTCTCTGCCAAATAATTCTTTATATAATATATATATATATATATTGTTTTATATTTCATATCAGTAATCGCGTGTTCTCTTTTGTCTTCTAGGTCAAGGATGTCCAACTCTGCAACCCAATCAAAGGTAAGAGCAAGATAATGCAATTTATAATTAACAGCACATTCAAACAATCAACAACATTAGACCGTAAATTTTATCAGATCTAATACGCAGAGATGTCATGTCTTAAATATCTATGGGATAAGTTACATCAGTTCTGGGGAGGTCAGGCTTTAGAAGTTCAGGATTCAAAGTAATATCCACACAGAGAATTCAACCACAATCAATACTTACAAAGTAGTTTAACTAAAAATGTGTGGGTAGAATCTATTTGCTGTTTAGTGTTGCGTTATACTTTATTTTATTCACTTTTGTGGAAAGGTTTCCTTTCAGCTTTCCCGACGGGCGGGTCTTTCATAATGAACAAAGCATAACGTTACATTAATAATAATAATAAAAATAAAGAAATAACATCTTTACATAAAAACTCGATATTATGGAGTGGGAAAATCGCCTTTAAAGAAAATAATATTTCAGGTCACAACGTTTATTGAATAAAATATTTTTTAGATCGTTAGTTAATTGTACGCCTAACTTTCTACTGATGTTCACGAGGAGACGATATAATTATGATGCCACTAGCTCCTTGAAATAGATGATAGGTTGTAATAAGGAACAATAGGTTCATAAATTTTACTTTTTCCTTCGTGTACCTCAGCAGGTACGATTTTCAGAAAATTCGAGTCTCACTGTCGTATCGATTATGTAAACTTGACAATGATAATTCTAAAAGTATATTTATATTTCAACCATGTGCACTAGCATTGAAAGAAGAAATAATTCAACGTTGAGAAGGAATCAATAAGAAGAGTTAAGTATATTGTCAAAATTACACTGTATTGAGTTAAAATATAAAAGAGCTAGTATATAGGCCTACTATTCAAAGGTATGTACACAAAATCTAGATTAAAAAACTGAAAGACAATCAGTATGTAATCTTAAAAGCTAGGAATCTGTTGAAGTATTACCATATTTTAAGAAAGTAGATTATGTTCATATATAAGCATAAAAAGAGTATGTTCTTATACAAGCATAAGAAAACTTAAAAACAATCATAGAAGATACGTCAAGAGTTTTTAAAAACATATGTACAACTTGTAGAACAATCTTGCAGATTAATCTTCTATAATGTAGTCAAATTCAAGAATAGTTGAGTGCATCGAAGTTAGGTTAAAAAAAATTTTCACACAAAATTTGTTATCGTAGTTTGTAAAACACATGTAGAAATTTATAAATTGGTGCAGTATGGTGTTGATAAATATAAATATACTTTTAGAATTACAATTAGCACTAGCGGCAAAATGAAATTTATTAATATTGACAATGATAGCTAAAGTAGGCTAAAGTAGGCCAACAGGAGACCTCTTGAGAAATTTCACAGACTTCCTTGTCATACACAGCATGGCCTTTATTTCAAGGCTTCGGCAATGGGAGGTCTAATTGTGTGACCAAAGCTTCTCACTTAGAGGGCAGACCCTGTCGTGTATGTGTTTCGATTTCATTTCCACAATCTCGACCGTGTTTTCGTCTCGGGATCTGCTTGTTAAATCGCTCAACAGACATACGTTTCTCATTTTCAAAACAGTTCTCCATTCATTACTGTTTAACCTATGAGGCTGTCAAAAACATTTGTGGCAAGGGTATATTCTTTGAAAAAAATAACGTCTTTCCCATTTTGCAGCAAAGTTCACAATGATTAAAATGCACGTTCCCTCAATTTTTAATGCATTTACTTGCAGTTTTTCGGAAGTGTCCGCAGTTGAGTTTTCGCAAACAATTCTCAGTTTAACCTGATAACGATTCTCATTTTAACCTGATAAGTCACGATATATGTTACCAAGTATTTTGAATTTCATGACTACATTTTGTCACTTTTAACGGAAGTCAGATCACATTGTTTTTCGTCAAAGAAACATAGATAAATCAATGAATTTTTTATGTTAAAGTGCCTTTGATGCAGCGTATTTTGATATTGACGAGATATTAGTAATTCTGCCTTCAGTAACTTCATTAACATTACCTTCATCAATATTTGCAATTTCATAAATTATTGGTTTCAGAGCGTGATATAGTTGGTGAATTTGTAATGTCTACTATATTCAGCTAGGTATTGAAATGTAGTAGGCCTAAGTTGCATTATCACAATGCTGTAATAAATACCTTATGGTCCTTTCTTAACTATGAACATTTTAATTAGCCTACATAGATTACCAGAATCGGCAAGGTTTGAAATTTGTTAAAAAGCAGAATTATTTTAGGCTATTTGTCAGCGACCGCGATTATTAGTATTATAATAAGGCTGTGAAATTTTAAAAGTGACGTAGGATTACAAGTATTTTTAACATTACAGGTACCCCAATAGGAAAAATTACCGAAATTAAAATTGAAAACTGAAGTGAATATAACATGATCGTTTATGATAAGAAAACCAAAGTAACCTAATGGCTTTTGAAGAGACAAATTACAAACGATGCAAAATAATGATAAATAATAAATTATTAGAGCAGGTAAAGATCTTCAATTATTTGGCATGATATCAATATAAAACTAATTAGATTTAATAACAAGTGCAGTACAATAAGAAGAACATTGAAAAACAAAATTCTGAAAACCACACAGTTGAAATTTCACAAAATAATGGTTGTACTCACACTGACATAGGCCTAAGCTTGCGAAATCTGGACGGTAAGGTAAACTAAGAATAGAGTCTGCTGAAATGAAATGCTCCATTACTAGATAAGTAATACAATGAGGAAATACGAATTGAATTAAACATTTACAACCAGTTTGAAACAATTCAAAATTTTGATCTAACTGGTTCCAACATATAGAGAGAATGTCACATATCAGGCTTCCAAAGATTTTACTTCAGTATCAATCCAAAGGTAGAGAAATGCTGGTTGGCCAGTAACAAGATGGACAGACTCAATTTCTTGATGTGGAAACAATCCTAAGGTCTAATTCCATGAGGAAGAAGGAGAAAATGGAACCACCTATAATTGTCATTATTAATTCTTTACAAGATATATGTTCCTCGCCTACTAATGGAAAATAAGTTAAATTAAAATCACCGTAAGCTTGCGAGCTCGTATTCTGGCTAACGGTTGGTATGAATAAGCCTCAGTGGTCATGAGAAGGGACCGGATTTTTAGGCTTTTATTAAAGGTATTTTAGGATTTTATTTTCGGAGAATAGCACTTTTTAGGCTTTTTAAGCAAACGATTTTAGCCGTTTTAATAAAACATAATAATGAGCACTAATATTAAGACCGAAAATTGATTTATAATTTTGGCACAGTTATAGGCCTACTAGTTTTTTTTTCAAAATAAGCAAGTAACTATTCCTTATATCGGCACTCGAAAAATAGTTTAAACAATTGAGATATTTACTCTTTAATGTTACGATTATTCAATAGACCACTCAATTCACTTCCTATCTACAAAAATAAGACTGAATTTGTTCCTTTAATATACTTCTTTGTCGTTGGTCGGCAAATTGTTATTTTAAAGTTAAGTTGCAGATTTCAAAGTATTGCAAGTGGCTCAAGTTTCATTTCCTGCGAAGGCGAGGCACCACATTTTCGAGTTACAAAGACAAGCGACAAAGAGGCTAATATATTGTTAATTTCAGTGCGTTGTATAAATTTATTTTTATTATGTATTTTCTTAAAATGCATAAATTCACATATTAAATATGTTAAAATAATTGTTTTGCATTCATTCGAAAATCTATTTAAAAATCGTGTTTTTCTGCAAAAGTCCTCTTCAGCCCCTAGTTTTTCAGCAAAAGTCCTCTTCAGCCCCTAGTTTTTCAGCAAAAGTCCTCTTTAGCTCCTAGTTTTCAGCAAAAGTTGTATTTCACCCCTAGTTTTTCAGCAAAAGTCCCCTTTAGCCCATTTTAGGCCCTTTAGTCCGATTTAGCCCTTTTTAGGTTCTATAAGATTCATATATTCGGAAAATATGAGTATGAAACGGTTAAAATGTTCTAATTAGGAAGCTGGGGAAAAATCCTAGTCATGAGGCTACGGTACTGAGCCATATTCCAGGCAGTTCAATCGATCCTGCAGCTTACGAAAGATTGACGGAATTGAGTAACAAGAAAATATCAGGCTTATAGCCTATTTGGAACAAGGGAAAATCTTGTCTTTCAATGCAGTACCGTACTCAATTCTTTCAATGGAATTCGCTAGGCCACAAGCTGATGTTACCACGAAGAAGTTCAAACAAGGCAGCCTTGTTCAACTATCAGAATCTTTATTTTTTGCTGAAGCTCACAAAAAACAAATAGGCTACATAAAACCACTTGAGTGAGCAACATTGATTTTGCAAGATTTTTACTCATTTAACAGACGAAATTATAAACATAGGCCTATAGTGATAAAATTATTGATTTAAAAAGCAAGTTTCACACATTTCTCCTGTGTGTATGTTCTCTGCAATAAACCAGTAATGTTTAGCCCGGGAATTTCGAACGATAGTAGCCCGCAATGATGTTTTTACTAAGAGCGAAACCCCATTATAGAATGTTGTATTACCGATCTTGGCCGCCCCCTTGGCAGGTTGGTTAGACCGCTCCCTTCCACAGCTGGGATCAGGAATTGATTCTTGATGGAGCTATATGGAATTTCTGCTGGACAAAGTGGGGTCGGGGCAGGCTTTCTCGAGGTGCTTGCGTCTCCCCTGCCATATATAATTCCACCGTTGCTCCTAGTATGACGATTTGGTTGCAAATAACGGAATTATAATCGATCTTCCTGATAAATAAATGATCGGCGGATCAGTTCAGCCCGTTTTGCAAGGCATTGATCATCACTGCGTTCTGTGTTCCATTTCTTGCTTTTTTTATTTCTGGTAAGAAATATGTTTATCCGAACCCCAAGCCTCAAATGTGGTTCTCAAGGTTCACTTAATTTTAAGATTTTGCTCTACGAGACTGACTAAACACATGACTATGCTCGATTGGGGTTGAATGAGGAAGTTATAATACATCGGCGAATTTACCTAGCCTATTTAGGCGACCATAGGCATTCAAAATATTAGTGCTCGTTACTTCAAGATGAAAATAATACCAAAAAAGTTGACATCTTGAAAAAGTCTTTCATCTATATTAATAAAATGAAGTGTTTGTCTGTCTGTTTGTCTGTCTGCGATGCCCAGCGAAATCTACTGAACGCAGAGATCTGAAATTTTAAAAATAGGTGGACTGAAGGGTCGGAAAATGCACCTCGAAGCCGGAATTTTAATTTTCGCTTTCGTTCGTGAGTTATGCGTGATAAACGGACATAAAACATGGATTTTTTTGCGTTTATGAAGCATCAGTTTTCAGTAATAGGCTACATTTCAATGTCAAATCAATTACAGTTGGCTTAAATGGCTATTTTTGTCATACCTTGGAAATAAAAGCATCGGGATCGCTTGAATGCTGTAAGCCCACGCTGGTCGATTCATTTGTTTATAATGTCGAGAAATGAAATTTTCAACCTACACGGAAGAGGGATAATCAATATAGGCCTAAATATGGTATAACATTGTTCGATTTGGACGAAACTCACTATACAGGGGTAAGTTTTGTACTTAAGTTGGCTTTGACTATTTTTGTCATACCTTGGAAATGAAAGCATCGCGATCGCTTGATTATTGTAAGCCCATGCTGGTCGATTCATTTGTTTATAATGTCAAGGCACGCAGATATCTGGAATTTTCAACATAGACGGAAGTGGGGTAATGAATAGCCTATAAGCCTAAATGGACAGACATTGATCGGTTTAGACGGAACTCACTATGCAGGAGTTTTCTGGGCCAGGGAACTCGATCGCTTGATTTTGTAAGTTCATCCTGGACGATTCATTTGTTTAGAATGTCAAGGACCGCAGACATAGGCTATGAAATTTTCAACCTACACGGAAGAGGGATAATCAATATAGGCCTAAAAATGGTCAAACGTTCGATTTGGACGAAACTCACTATACAAGGGTTTTCTGGGTCAAGGAAGTCGAATCTGAGGTAGCTTTTACCAGGCGACGCTTTCTAATCGTAGTAGTCCACGTCATTTAGGTGTTAGTAAATATACTGATTTAATTAATTTGATTAATTTTTAATTTTTTAAATAATTATCGCGGGCGATCGCTTGATTTTGTAAGTCCATCCTGGACGATTCATTTGTTTAGAATGTCAAGGCCCGCAGACATATGAAATTTTCAACCTACATGGAAGAGGGATAATCAATAGAGGCCTAAATATGGTCAATCATTGTTCGATTTGGTCGAAACTCACTATACAGGGGTTTTCTGGGCCAAGGAACTCGAATCTGAGGGAGCTTTTACCAGGCGACGCTATCTAATCGTGGTATGTAGTCCACGTGATTTAGGTGTTAAGAAATATAATGATTTAACTATTATGCTCTTTATTTTTAATTTTTAATTTTTGAAATAATTATCGCGGGCACATGCAAGTTATAGATATGGCATGGAGGAGACCTAGCCTACATATGATTCAGTGAATTCCTGTATATCATGAATTCCGTTCTGCGAACAACTAAGTTCAGATAAATACATGATTTTTTAATTTAAAAAAATTATATTTACCCATACAACATTGAATTATCCTGACTCACTCTAGAACAAGCTGACTGCGTTTTTAATCTCTCCTACGGAATTTTGCTTGGTAACATATTTTATTTACGATAGGCTATTGTGAGCCAAGTGTTTTTCTTATCGCCCTTCATTGTACAAGGAAATAAAATTTTCAAACGGCACTCCCATTATAATCTTCCAACTGCAATCGTAAATTATGGTATTTCATTTGTCTGTTGATACTGAATTATAGTTCTCTGTTCCTGTAATTTTATTATAACATAAACCATAATCTTTACAATTGCACCGCTCCACCTTAAAATAACAACACGGTTCTTCCTTTTGTGAAGCAGTATACCGAACATACCGCCAAAAAAATCGTTAACGGTTTGCAAGAAAGTCTTTTATGACATTAATGATTTTATGGGATATTATAATACTAGCGTAGGCCTATGCCCACGGCTTCACCCGCTATTATTTATTCAATCGCTAGATGCTTTATTGAATTATTTAACAGAAAAATAATTAGAACATACTTATTAACACTGTCGTTTTTTACATAAAATGCATGAATTACATAATTTTATTATTAATTATATTGTAGACATATTAAGCGATGCCCTTCTTACCCAGTTCGCTATGGCAACCCAGCAAGGCCTTCAATTAATTTCACAATTGAATAACGGACTATACGGAAACATCAGCTCAAATATTATGGATATATGTAAGTATTCATGAACCGCAGATTATTGTCTCTGTTGGACAATACATGAGAATATTATAGTAGAAAAATTCCTCCGGCACTGGGACTTTAATCATAGGAGGAAGGTTCCGTCTGGCGCTGTGAACTCCAGCGTAGCTCACTTGGTAGAGCATTGGCGCGAGTAGCCAAAGGTCCTGGGTTCAAGTCCTAGTGTCGGAAGAATTTTTCTCCTATAATATTCTCAAATATTATATTAAGATAATTTTATTTCCTTATGTTTATGATAGGCAAAAAATACAAATAGCCCTACATATTTAATTGGCAACTTTATAGCTTAGAAGCCCCTCTCTTCAATCTACCACCCAAGACTGCAGCCTAGTTCAGTTAGGCCTAAATAGCCCCTCATCTAAGCATACAAATTAAAGAGAGATGAAGGAGCCGGCCACTCGTTATCCAAAAGAGTGCAGTTCATGACAAAGTTTTATTTCATATTGTGGAGAGAGAAAGAGAGAGAAGGGAGAGTTTCAATTACTAGAAAACGTGATGAGGTTAGTAATGCAGTAAATGATTTTATTACCGATATACACCATTCAGGAGGGATCTGACGGAGGTTGCAGCATTTATTCTGCTGTAATATGTCAAACAAACGCGCAAAGATAGGGACAATTGAGGTTTGTGGCCATCAATATTGATTTTCGGCGGTGATACGACCTTGCCGTTTGGTCCACACTCGACTTGTGTAGTAGTCGTGACGTCACGACGTCTGGTCCTTCTAGCTGATTCAAGATGGCGGCCAAAGGAATAAACTCGAATCAGGTGAGCCACAAAAGATTTCCATGCATGTTACTACGCATGTGGCATGCTCAGGTACTTCATTCTATGTATTTAAAGTCTGTGATTTGCTGTAGAAAGATTACATGGAATGACATAAACCCTCCGCAAACGCAGTTTCATGTTGTTTGCATGACAACGGTGGGTACAGAAAAAAACAACGTAGGTGCGAAATAATTGCGCGCAGACACGCCCATTTTTTAAATCGCTGGAGCATTAAGTAGCTATTTACCAGTGATTATAAATAATCTAGACCGAGTTGATTACTTTCTTTAGATCAACGAGAATAAATTAAAGAGGAAAAATATTATTACAAAAAAATATATAAATATGTTATCATAATTGATAGAGAACTCACGGAATCTAGCCTATAATAGTTTACAACTCCTACAAGATGGTGCCGATTTTAACATAAATCTGTGAATTTCTTAAAGCAAACGTTTGCTCTGCGCGTAGTATATTTTATATACGTTGCTATATAATTAAAAATTGTGTATGATAATGTACGTAAATGGTAGTATGACAAAGTTAATATTACTGACATTGGCAGCGGTGATGATGATATTCATTGATTACCCCACAATTTCCTTAAATATTTGATTATTTGTTGTAATCTTTATTAACATATTATTCATATTATTTAATAGGATCACGTATATTGCAATAACGAAATGAAGACGTTCTAAAAGAGATAAAGTTTCGGCCGATTTTCTTATAATATTGGACATGAATATTTAAAACCATCTTTATGTAACTAATAAATTGTAGAATCGTTTTATTATTGAATTGTGTATTTTGTGCAGCAAATCGCTCGGGTTTGCACATAAAATGTTAATATTTTCTTGTGTACATTCCCCAAAATCATCCTGATTAGGAATAAATGTTTTCCTTCAAGTATGTATTGTGTCTTTTTTAACTTCCTGTTCATTCAAATTTAATAAGAATTTAGACATCTAACTTATATTACATTAAATCAATTCTTATTTTAGTCTAAAATACTCGGAATTTAATTAAATTGCTGCGTGTAAAAAATTTCAACAATTAAGTTAACCTAACTAGCTTACTTGCAATTAAGAACTCCAAAGCTCAACACCACAATAACAAACATTCACCATATTTTTATATGAAAGATGCATGTCTGAATCCGATCATCCTAAGATTAGCAATAAAGTTGTCCTCCCATATAATAGATCTTCCTATAGGTTTCTTCTACTGTATTTTGCTATTAATAAATTGTCGTGTACGATATTCTATCATAGACTTTCGCATTACAGGAATCTTCAGTTTAGTCTGCGTGATTAAATATTAAATTTACCTCATACTTAAATAAACTATTTTAGTACATTTTCTTAAGTTATTAATTGTTTCATTATTTATACCTAATACAATGCACCATCTTTAAATGTTTATTTCTAAAGTTTGTAGATACCATTATTTTAATCATTTCATGGTTATGTTCTTCTTTTACAGTGAATATCACGTTATAAGACAGTTCAAATGCAGATACAGTTCAGCAACATACGTCATAACACATTAATTAATTCTACGTTATGATAGTATTTCATGATAATGTCAATTTCATGTTGCATGTTTTCATGTTTATTATTTACTTAGTAGTAATTATATTATAATTTGCATTACTTCCTGTTTAAAATTGATGATATTTATTATTTGAATTGTATTTATTTTATTGTAAATGAACATGTATATTTAAATAAATAATCGATTTATACAATTACTGTTTTCCATTCGCCTTGTTAATTCATTCGTTGTACGTGTGCATTCATCATTGTTATTAGGAATCAGATCATAACTCCCATGGTAATAAAAAATTGTTTTTTTACGAATACTGTAGCACTTGCATTTTTATATGAATTTAGCCTAGAACAGAGAATATGGTTGTAGAAATTTTGTATAGGGAATAAACAGATGTCAGCTGCATGTCTATTCGTACTATTAGTATTAATCCCACAAATTTACTTACAGTTTTTTTTTATCAATTGGATGTTGAGTACACATTGGAAAATTCTATCTCCGTTTTCTAGCCGGGTTGATTGATTATTGGTTATTATAGTACATTTGCGGGTTTGGACCGAAATTATCTGTTTTCACTTAATTAAGTTTCTTCGAAGTGTCGAAAATAATGACTACATCTGAAAATCTAGGGAAAATGCATGTCTCGTTTCTTAAAGAATGTTATAAAAAATAAATGCTCCACAAATTTAAAAAAGCATGAATTTTGGTAGAGCATCTAAAATGCTTATTTAGAATATTAGCGCTTATTTATAGGTCTTATTTGCAATATTTAAACAAGTATTATTGTTATTTACAATGTAAGACCGTTATATGGAACTTAACAAGCGAGCACGAAGTTAACAACACTAGCGCCAGCAGTTGGTTATTCGTGTGAGCTTGTGCAAAAGAATGAATCGTGACCTATATACAAAGAAATGGATAGACCTACCCCTCTTGAAGTATTGAAAAGGCAAATTACGAGCTAATAATGAAAAATCCTTGGCTATGATATGAACTAGCGAAAGTTTAATGAATAGAAAGAAAAGGTTGTGAGTAATGTTTTAAATGAAACTGTCGAGTTGGCTTACGTTTGTTTTTCCAAAAACATTAAACTATCCAGTTTAAGGACCAAACTTCCAGTGCTGAAATAATTATTTTGAATTGTAAATAAATTAATATTTGGACAAAAATAGTAGTAGAAGTAATAGTATCTGTGGTGATTAAATGAAGGAAATTTATATTAATTTGCACGACAAGAAAGGGAAGAGTAGGCAGTGACGTCTGGTGATATCCTCAATAAGTTTCAATAACGGGCTAGCACCTTTTTCTTTACACTTAACGGGCTAGCACCTTTTTCTTTACACTTAACGGCCTAGCACCTTTTCTTTACAGCTCAGCCCGTAAAATGGAACTTTACATAGACGGAGAGAGTTCTGTTAAACAATTTTTCCGATTCAAAAAATATAAATCTGGTGGTTTAGACGAAATCACGGTCCCACAGATGGTTTATTGCCTTTACGACTTATTTTCAATCTGCACTGCTCTCCTCGATTTTCAGTGAACTCAAACTCTTTTTTTCATTGCTGATAAGGTACATTGAAGCTCTTAGAATTTACATTAAGGAGATACTTATTTTTAATCACATAATAATGTTGAAATGTTGATGTTTATGGTGCCATTTTAACTATCCTTGAAGTAGTTTTTGAAAATGGCTAAAGTAGGCAGTTTAAACACGATGCACAGGATAGGTACTCAGAAAAAAAAATCCTACGCATGGAAAAATTCTGTATTTTTCCACGAGTAAGAATTTTCATTTTCTACAAATTTCTCTACAAACGTTTCAGGATATGTTAGGTTAGCCTTTGAAAGGATAGAAATACGTGATAGGTTAAGTTAGGTTGGGTTCAGTTAGGGGATTTTTTTCCTCTCGGGTATCATACCTCTTGTTTGTATATTTGTACACCACGCTTGCGCAGTTACCGTCGTCTTCTTTTGAAGATGGAAAATGTCTTCAATTCTGTTATAAAGGTAAGTGTAGTAGTTAAAAAAAATAAAAATAAAAAATAAACCTAAACTAATTAGACCAATCCTCTCACAGAGTTAATATAATTCTCTAAGGAATTTCTGGTGTATTTACAAATAATTATCTTTTGGTCATTTCATTTTGTTAAGTTTTTGCCGATTTTGAGTCATGAACCCCATCCCAGAAATTTAGAAAGTTTACGTTACCATCAGGAACAGAGTGAACGTTCTGATTATTTGAAGGTAAAGAATGGCGACTCGTTCTACTTACTTTGTTACTATCTAGCAGAATTGGAGATATTACACCAGGGACGGGCAGAATGGATGTTTGTAATCGCGATCTTGAGTGTCGCTACGATGCACTCCAAGCCTTTCTATTCTGTCGTAATATTCTTCTGTATACATACTTTTATTAATTAATGCTGACACCTTCCACTTTGTACCTAAGCCTGGCATTTTACTGTACGCTAATAACTAACTCCGTTGATCCTTAAAGTACTAGGTCCACCATTCGACAGCTGCATCATCTATCATAGGTAGATGGCAGGTTTGGGACACTCACGGCCGTTAATGTTGATTTTCGTGACCGGAGTCGCTAGTTCTCAATTAGGTAGTTCCTCAGTTTGAAACATGAGGCTGTGTACATCCCGTTCCAGATCTCTCTTCTTCAGAAAAATCCGAAGAGGCACCAGGGATCCGAAGCAAGCGAGTTACGTAATTGGCGGACTGTTCATCCCTGCAATAGACCGTCAGATCTGATTCCAACATTATATTTAATATAGGATACTGTATGAGCCACTTTTCTTAAGCGAAAGCCTTCTCTTGTCTTTCATATTGCATTTTGTTTAAGAATGTTAAAGTTCTATTGGTGCAAGGCTATTCGTCTTCCTACTTTCCAGTAGGGTTCATTTAAGTTTTTCAATATACTAGGCTTAAATTGAGAAGTATCGTCGTACGTCAATTTGTAGACCGTTTCGCGTTACTCAGTGTGAACCACAAGGAACTGTCTTAATTTGCAACATTACATAAAATTTATCACATTATGTTAAACAAGGTTTTGTATATAGTCAATAATTAAAAAGTGTATTAATATACAGTATCTAGTACAAAAATCCTTGGCCTCTCATTGCAGGGTATGCATTTCAGCATACGTTATGCCACCATCAGCCCTTAGGATGCAGTATACGCAGTTGCACTTTACATTGCTGAGTGTGTTATAATTTGAAGACTAGTCTACCTGTCATATTGTGATACAAAAGAATCATGATGAAAAATGTTTTGTTATCAATTATAAAAGTTGCCTTTATGATTACTAATAAATATACTGCAAACAAGGGTTGCTTTGACCATCTAAAATACATTTTTGAAGCTTTTTTATTGTTTTTTTAAATGAAAACTTGGACAGGAAAATCCATATTATACAATTGTGGGAACCTTTACAGAAAATGCACGAAGAATGATAATAGTCATATAATGGTTATTGTAAAAATCGTAGTTCACAACTGTATGCCAAAGTTACCTGGTACATAGGGTTACTTTGACCCTCCTCTGTTTTCTCATAATATAAATATGGTAAAATTGATGTGGGTCAATGTAATACTACACTGGAGAATATTAACTATATATTATTAAAAAATGTCAGCCCGAAGTCTCTAAATAAACATATTATTACGTTTATTTGGAGACAAATTTTTTAACTTTTTGAAGGTTTTTCTTACATATTCTGGTTTACATTATTGCTCTGACCAGTACAAAGTCTGAAATGGTGTAGAATGAGATACTGAAATACTGAAAAATATTATGGTTCAAGGAAACTTTCTACAATTCTGTGAGTAAAGCTGTTGATGCCTGGATAGGAACTGTTTTTTTATGAAATTGTCTGCGGGAATTCTGTTCACATAGGCTATACCAAACTCTTTAAATAATTTAAGTAATATTGTATCTAAAAAAAAGAAACATTTAATATTTTCTACTTAAATTATGAATTTTAGTTTATTTTCCCAAGAACTGAATAATTTGAGGCTATCTTGGAGGTTTTTCTTTTCACAGGTTTAGTTAGTTTACAGATGTGGTGCTATAGACGAATGTTGAAAATCAGGTGGACTGACAGAATATCTAACGAAGAGGTCTTAGAACAAATAGAGGAGCAAAGAAGTGCCAGACTAGTGGGGCACATTATGAGGCATCCAGGCTTGGTCAACACTATAATAGAAGGAACAATAGAGGGGGAAAATTGTAAGGGAAGACCACGATTAGAATATGCAAAACAGATTATTTGCGATTTTGGATGTAAAAAATATGTAGACATGAAGAGACTGGCTCAAGATAGGAAGAACTGGAGAATTGCATCAAACCAGTTGTAAAACTGATGACTACAGAGAGAGTTATTTTAAGGACATTGCTTCATAGAAGATTTTGAACATTCCGTTAATATTTGTTTTGTTGTCTGATAGGTCCCAGAGCCACCGGTTAAAGGAATTAATGATGGTTTTGAAAATAGAAGAATAATTATTTTTGTTTTGAGAGAAACTGTCAGAATTTATTATGTGCAATTGTACTGTTAGTTACACCAAAAACAGATTCTTTGGTACCAAAGCAGTACTGTTACCCATCAGTGATGTTCTTACAATGTCCTTGCTGGGATACATACATAAAACTCAGAATAATTCAAAGAAGTTTGTAGATGCAATAATTGGTGACTGTACCAACAATTTTGAAAGTCATTGGTGAAATTCAATTACCAGTGAAAGCATGTGGACATACTAAAAAGTAAACACATGTCAAAAAATGTATGTTGAGAAATACATTTTTGCAGAAATATTTGACCATTCTGCTTCATCACATTTCATAATCCAGTTTATTAAGGCAATAAATTAGTTACAGGTACTTACGTTTAGTTAGGTTGGGTTATCTTGTGTTCATTTATAATAGGTTATGTAATATTGGGATAATCAAGGTCATGGGGGTTTCACACTTCAGCTACAGTATAGAAGGGCTAAACTCCTCACTTGCCCTTATTAGTGAAAATGGAACAGCTTGGTGGGGTTTCCCTCTTGCTTAAAATGTAGAGAATGGTTTACAGATAACATGGCCATACTTGAAAAAGAAAGACCTCGAAATCTTAGAAAAAGTGAAAGCTGCCTATCTGAAAAGACTTCTTGGAGTATCAAAAATGACTCCCTCCAGACTTGTGTACGAATTAACAAGAGAATCATTCATCATAGAAGACTTCAAACTCACGCTCCAATTACCGACAACAAGCAGCTATGACGCTCTATTGACAGAGAGGAAGAAGAAACGCAGTGAGATAGACCCAGACTTTTATTCCACGGAGGCAATGATTAATAGAAAATGGGAGTGCACCGACCAGCCTCAACACCATGTTGTTACTCGCTTCTCAGTGCATGGCTTTCACCATAAAATATGCCTGAAACAAGGTTTCCATCGTGCAATGGAAGATTGCATCTGCTCTTTGTGTGGAAAAAAATGTGAACAATACCATCTGGAAATTTGTGCGAAAAGATCCAAAAGCCTGTCTGAATACAGCAAAGACTTATAACTTATAACTTCCTTTGCACATTTTGTGCGCGTTTCTACTTTATTAAAAAATGTAGAGAATTGGAGTATAGGCAACTTATAGGGGGCTTGTACCTAATATGTAGGGAATGTAATGAAACATTTTGCTTGCATGACTTTCTTTTTACCAAAGATTAGAAGATCAAGATCTGGAAGGCTTTAGGAAGTGATCAGTATAAGTATAAGGGTACTGGTAGAAAATGTGCTGGTAGGCCATTCACCATAGCCTTGTTTGCATACATAAGGACCCCTAATGGACAGAAGGTTGTAATGGTTCTGTTAAAAGCTTCACATCAATCTCCCGTTAAGTCCCTTATTAGATGCCACTTGCCTGAAACGAGTGCTTCAGCAATCAAATAAAGTAGCAGATATACAACATTTTGCATCTTCTGACTAAAGTGTTCTCATCATGTAGTGGTAGAGTTGACATATACCCTGTTTTTCCTTTATTTCTAGGGTTATAATTTCTGTCCAGGCAGAAATATTAATTTTGGAAAAATACTTCTGTCCAGGAAGAAATTTTAATTTTTGAAAAATGCCAGGATTTTCTGAGTGGACGCCATTATCAGGCTATAAATTTTTTTTTAATTTTTTTTTTTAATTAATTAATTAATTTATTTATTTATTTATTTTTTTGGTGGTGGAAACACTCCCCTAGCCACTTCCGAGTTCCAACTTCCAACTTCCCATTTTTCTTTAATTGTGAACTTTGTAACAGTTTGTTGCACGTGATGTGTTTCTGTAATAAGAAAATGTCAAAAAGAAAATGCAAATTTTCTAGCAAGTTTCAAAAGAGATATTCATCTTTTAGAAGAGGAAGAGATGATTTGGAAGGTGAATACGTTGTGTATAAACCAGGTACATTTGTCTTGGTGGCAAATAAAGGAGGACTTGGCCTGCAGGCATACATGATTCCCAAGAAACACAAAAGAGCAATTCGAGGAGAGGCTTCATCAACAAAATTAACAGATATACTGTACATGTTGGTACTATATTTCCACTGTTTGCTAAGGCTGCAGTACCTTTTTCCCAGTTCGTTCAGTCACCTGTTGAAGGCCCAATGGGTTGACAGGGCTGAAACGTTGTGTTTGTGAAACATTGCATCCACTGGTGAATATTTTAGTACTTTCAACTTTATAAGCCTTCATGAAAATTAACAGATTTCTTCATGAATCACTGGTAAATTGGAAGACAAAGTAGCCACAGCAGCATGAACTTTTGCTGTTCACACTGTTAAGCACCACAATAGCTACAACAAGATGGCTTGCACATTCAGTTTACTGACGTTCCCAGATTCTGATATCATGAAAAAGTTTTTGAGTGCTGAAACTAAGACAGAGTCAATTTTAAATTCAGTATTGCCTCCCAATTCTTTGTAAAGTGATTTAAAAAGCATTGAAGAGCATGAAATAAGTTATTGTGAAGATAGTATTGATAAGAGCAACAATGGATCTGTGAAAAAACTCTTTCCTAAAGTAGTCCAAAATTTTGACTGGGAAAATGGGGGTCTGCAATCTAAAATAATTTAAATACAAAGCCAACCCAATGAGACTGCAGAAACAACCTCAGTATATGTAAAGGAGACTTTTGAAAAGCAGGGACTATTTAAGAATGTATATCGTTCACAGGCGACAACTGCAACAATATATTTGGAGGAATATGATAGGTTTTAGACAGAAGAAATGTGTTTGTGAAGTTAAAGAAGGAACTGCATAACGAATCATCAATGGGTGTGAGTTGTCCAGCACATATTTTGAATAATTGCATTCATTAAGCAGCAGATACAGGGATTTAGATATTGAGAGCATCATTTTCAATATCTACCAAAACTCCAATATGAATGGAATGAATGGAGAAATGAAAAGAGTACTGAGAATTTGAATACAAAAGACCAGTACTTTTTTCCTAAAATAATTTAGGGGTACTCACTCTTTTGACTTGATAGAACATTGCCAAACTTACCCACTTATTTAGAATGAAAGTGGAATCACACACATTATCCATAAGTTTATAAGAATTTAAGTGCTCTGAGCTGGAGTCAGTTTATACACATCAGTTCTACCCATAAGCAATTTAATTTATGATACGTATGCTTGCATGGTTTCTTGCATCTTTCACCAGAGGATGCTAAATTTAAAATGAAATGTACTTTTGTGTTCGAGAGCTGGGGCCTGACATGTTTGTGACCAACCTTGTGTTTATAAGCAGAGTCCTTTTCACAAGGGCATAAATAGTTTAAAACATGAAAAACAACTGCAGAATAGCCAAAGACAGAATATCATGTGCAGCAGCATTAGTGCAAATAAATGCAATTTGAAGCCATGAGAAATGGGATACAACAAACTCTTGAGCATGTGCTAATTTTGAATCAGTAACATTGACAACATATTTATGTAATTAACAAAGTTGTTGACTATTAAACACTTTAGGCCTCACTTTTCCTTACATTTTTGCAGGACGTACGTTTCATGGGCTTTGCCCACATTTAAACGTACGTCCTGCAAAAATGTAAGGAAAAGTGAGGCCTAAAGTGTTTAATAGTCAACAACTTTGTTAATTACATAACTTTGTTGCTTCACTGTATTAAGTTCCATTATCTCTTGAATCCTCATAATTGACAACATAGTTTCTGTAGTACTCATTTGTTTTCCTGTTCACAGTGCCAATGTCAGGTGCCACCTCTTGAAAATTATGGTATAGATAACGAATATAACACTAAAAATAGTTACTTTAATGCAAACGAAGCAAATGTTCATTGTTTTGTTTGGCACAATCTTCTCCGCATTTCAAAATTGTGGAAATTAATGATTTTCTAGTATATGAAACCGGAAAAATCTTGAAGTGGTATGCATATCCTCATGTATCCCCAGACTAAAAGTACTGAAAGACTCATTAGAGAAGTTTTCTGGGCTTTGTGTATTCTGTGGTCAAGTGAGGTTTGGTGTTCCCAACGTTTCGCCAGTGACTGTGTCCAACATCCTCAGTCACTCCTATTTATAACCGTGGCAGTGCGCTCTCTGTAGATATGGATTTTATTAGACCATAAAGCCTTCCATTTAATCTATTAAAACTTTGGTGTGAAGGAAGTCACGCAAGCAAAGTGTATTGTTAAATTTACTAGATTTTAGTAAATGAGACAATTACTTTCTATTCCCAGTTGGGCAAATCTTCCCCATACTCCATTTCTCTACATACGGTATTAAACAAGTGAGAAAACTTCCAAATCCCTTCTATTTCACTAAAAGCGATTGAATCCCTCTCAATTCTACATTTTCATTTAAAGGGGCTTGCTCCGTATAATCCCCATTTTTTACATCTGAGGGATCAAGCCCCCTTCACCTTGATTTTCTCAATTTTAAATAACCGTAATCTAATATAATCTAGCCAAGTACCTACGTCTGTTCATAATATTTTTATAACATGAGCATAAAATAAAAAGAGTAAGATTGGAGAATTGTCACTGGTGCCTTCTAAATGCCTTGTGACTTAGATGGTACAAATAGGTGCATGACTGATGGAGGGTGGGTTAGAAATGTAAGTTATGGTTCATAAGATACAAAACCAAAATATAATTTTTTTTTTTCAAACAATATTAAATATTTTATTTTATTTATTCTCAATAGACACACAAATGTTGAAGCATATGAAGCACTTGTTGAATAGTCATAGGATAAGTCACCATTTCGTAGCGGAAAGAAAATACGACTTTTCACAAACGTGGCAATCATAGGCAAAACTATAACTGTATATTAGGGTGTGCCAGAATTAAATGCAATGAGCAGAGTTGGGGGAGAAATTAAAGAAACCCAGTGCATTGTCTGGGGGTATGTATACCACTTAAAGAATTTTCCAGTTTCATAACCTAGAAAATTGTTAATTCCCACAATTTTTAAATCTGGGAAAATTTGTGCCAAACAAATAACAAAAGTCACCATATGAATCATTTGCATTAAAATAGCTCTTTTTTGGTGTTATGTTCGTTAGTTATATCATGATTTTCAAGAGGTGGGGCTTGAGATTAGCGCTGCAATCAGGAAAAAAATGAGCGCAGCAGTGACTATGTTGCCGTTGTTACCGATTCAACATTAGCACATGCTCAAGAGTCTGTTGAATCCCTTTCTCTTGGCTTCAAATTGCATTTATTTTCACTAATGCTGCTGCACATGATATACTGACTCTGGCTATTCTGCAGTTGTTTTTCATCTGTTAAATGACTCCACTTACAGTACCCCTTAAACTTTTTATGGAAAAAAAGGCACTGGAAATACCGATACCAACTTCTTCATTAACCTATGTAACATGGTAGGCATCTTTACCCAGACTCACTAAGAAACCATCCATTTTCTCTTGCAACGTAAATTAATTTAATTTTACTTCACAATACAGAATAGAAACCACTTCTTACTTTTACAACAGTCTTGACAATCATTATGAGTGGTGAATTGTAAACGAATCATTGTACTGAACGAACAAATCAAGATTCAGTTAAAGAAATGAATTGATTTCTTTGTGCATCAATTATTATGAAAGTCATGATTTGGTTCAAAAAATTAATCAAAACCTCTGTGAATTGAAAGTCTTCTCAGTCCTCCAACGAACTGATTCAGTGATTCCTTTCTTCTCAGGAATCTGAATCATGGTTCACTCCTTTCTATTATTGTAGCAAGGGTGCTGAGGGGAAGGGATGTAACACTCGCTGTGGTAACTAAAAAAAACTAATAATTATGGTACGTGAATGTTAAATTTTTTTAAGTTAAAATTAGACTATCTTTGAGTAACTAAGTAGCCTGCCAACCTGTGAACTATGGTAACAGGGATAACCACGTGCATTGCCAAGTATTCTTCATTTCAACTACTTTAAGGTTTAATTTTAAATTATGTCAATAATTTTTGTTCAGAAAGGAGATCATAAGGGTGTGCCTGACACACCTTGTAGTTCCACCTATGATGGCAGTATGTGACAGTTGGAAATTTTTGACTGTGCCATCCAGTGTCAATTTCAAAAGTCACCACAGCATAGCATTCAGCTCAAGACAGAGTTTCTTTTAATCAGAAGACTTTTTATACTATTAGCTTTCAGTATAAAGAGTCAAACCCTTCCGATACCCTTTTGGTATCCATGAGGCTCCAGAGCTAATGGAAATGGCCACTTGCTGAATATATAGGCCTAATATGATTTTATTGCTGATAGTTATTATTTTAACTATCAATACATTACGGTAGACAATTTTGTTTCTCCCATAATTTTGTTTACATTCCATATAAATTTAAAACCAGCTGAATGTCATCATGATTTTCATGACAATGTAGTTTATTAATGCATCTTTTGATATTAACAAATAGATTCTTTAAAAATGTCTTATTAAATTAAGGACTCACAGAGATATAGTAATACATCACTGTAAGCTACTTAGTTCTGGGTTACTAACAATTTAAAGTTTGACAACAAATTGTAAATCTGTGTTTTATACTAGAAAACTTCGCTATACAACAGTGCTAAAGTATGTTGAGTCACATTTATATGGAATGCTATTTTTTATCCATTATGAAGTTTCATAGTGATTACCAGTACTGAAACGAAAATGTCAGATTGTGAATTCACTGTAGCTAGCAAATGGATATCTGCGACACAAGGACTGACTTCTGCAGAACTGAAAGAAGTATTAAAGATGACAGTTGATGTCAGTGTGATAAGAACCATACCCATAGATCTCAGTATAACCACTGATGGCTATGCCTCAGTGAGATAGAAACTCTTGGACATGTCCTGGGAACTTGTCCTTATGGGCGAGACTTTTCATACATATAGGCACAATATTCTAAGATCCAAATTAGCCACTGCTCTCAGAAGGAGGAAATACACAGTATGAAGAAATCCAAGGAATCTCACCTGATAGTAGTAACATGCGAATTCACATCATTGCTTTTGAAGATCTTCCTTGCTCTGGAATGAAATTAGATCCCACAATACACGTGGAAGATCATCATGACCAAGCAGATGAAGTCCATGAAGAAAAGAAAAGCATCTATACACCTACAGTGGCTTATTATATTGAGATATATAAATTAAAGCAAATCGCAGTAGGCGGATTGATATCTTGAGGCCGTATGCAGCCCACAGGCTGACAAATGGAAATCCCTGTTCTAAACATAATATTGAAAGAAAATAAAACAAAAATGTTTCACATGAAAGTTACAAAATTCACAAACAATTACATTATTGCTGACTATTGCTGAATAATTATCAAAATTAAACTTCAGGAGAATATTATGGTATCTTAGGCATAATGCTAAAGGGAATAAAACATCTTTCAATTACAGTTGGTTATTGATGATTATTGTATGAAGGCCACAAGGAAAGAACCAGGTAAGTCACTTTTTACTTGAAAACTAAAAACTAATTTTCTAACTTCATATAATACTTTTAAATAAAGTGTAATCTTTAAGTAACAGTGTTTAATGTCTGAAATTTAAATAATATAAAAAAGTAAAAAAATTCACTCTTACGTCAAACTCTCAGAGGAAGAAAAAACAGTTAATCACCTGAAACAGAAAGATAACCAGTTAATTCAGCTCCCCAAGAGGACAAATATTTTTGTAAGACTCGAAGACTATAATTACTTAAAT
The DNA here is from genome assembly GCA_964059195.1 of Ectobius pallidus. Classification (NCBI taxonomy): domain Eukaryota; kingdom Metazoa; phylum Arthropoda; class Insecta; order Blattodea; family Ectobiidae; genus Ectobius; species Ectobius pallidus. The sequence goes on from CAXKWD010000008.1 coordinate 88,969,453, forward strand.
TTTTCAACTCTAGGGTTATCAGACATGTGCTAAACCCTGGAAAGACTCCACTGCTGACTGACCACAGAGTATCATGGGACTCATCACTTAGCTTTGGACATATGACGAAGACCTAAGGACAAGAGATACATTTTGCACATAACTAATTTTAACCTGAATAGAACAAGAAAAGTAGCTCGATAAGATGAGACCACAATTTTCTACACAGGCTGGGTTTAAAATGGACAATTCAATACGTATTTCTGATCTAAAATATCTTTCCACTCATACAGACTTTCCTGGCACACTCTTGCTACAATGCAGTGGTGGATCGTGGTGTAGAAACAAGGTGTTGCACTATTTTACAGGAATTAAATGCATAATGGACTGGCAGGAGGATGCCGCTGGGGTTGCTAAGATTACTTGTAACCTGAGAATGTATAAATATATGTGGTAGTATCTAGTAGATAGGTAGTATCTGTGTGATCTATTGGTTAGCATCACTGGCTACAAATCCACAGACCCGGGTTTGTACCCGGCACGTACTCGAATTTTTCTGAGGTAGGGTGGTCTGGAATGAGGTGTATTCAGCCTCACGATACAAACTGAGGAGCTACTTGATTGAGAAGTAGCGGCATCAGGCAAGGAAACCATCATTAATGGCCATGGTTGTTGGCTTGCTCACCACATGCCCCAAATCCTGCTATCTGCCTATTGTAGGTGTTGCAGTGGTCGAATGTTAGGCATAGTCCCTCCAGGGAGGTAGAGCCACATAGTTTGGTTTGGCGTCTAATAGAATATTGAAAATAGCAATATAGATCTCACCACAAAGTAGCGTTGCCACCTGTCCTGAATTAGGTGGGACATCCCGAATTATGCCTTATATTGTGGGATGCCAAATTATTCCAAAACAAAATATGAGACAACCATTGTTAATGGCATATTTTGTGAATTTCGACTCATGATCAAGATATCGATATCGTTCCATCGCTAAAATGTATCATGTTGGCAGCAGGGAAATCACCGCCCATGATGTTATTCTTTGTAATTTATTTGTATAAGTCGTGCAGGCAATCTTGGGGTATATCCTTGATCAGCACACCTAACGTGAGAACCATTAGGCCTAACTGGTGATCCAACGGGGAAGTACCGTAAACTGAACATATGACATGCTGCATTGAGTTGCCAAGCACGGCTCCTTCTGGAAATACAGCATAGCAAGACGTGAATAGTGTTTTCAGTTGTAATTTGAAGGGCTTATTTCCAAAGTGACGTTTCTCCATGAAATCACATTTTTCACAAAATACAAATTTCATATAAGTCCTTGTCATATTAAGACAGAAGCCTAACTTTTGGCATGTGCAATCCTGTAATACTTGCAAATTTACCTATATATGTGAGAAAAATCACAGAGTCGTAGGAATGGCAGAACTGGGGTCACATGGCAGGAATTTAAGTCATTTTGGCAGTAAACTAAGGTTTCATATAGGTTTCTTCTGCAATAATTGAAGAAGTTGATAATTTTATTATGTATTATTGATCAAGCTGTTCCAGACTAAGTAGAGTTCTTTATCTACTTCGTCGACTAGTAGGGATTGTACCTTATGAATATCTGCGGAACTCATACTTTGCCTACTTCCAAAGTATAGTTCAGTATGGATTATTATTATATGGCCAGAGCTCAAAGATAGACAAAATACTATTGCTTCAAAAGAAAGCAATCAGAATTATAACAGGATCTCCATATCTTGCCCATTGCAAACCGCTCTTTGTAAATACAGGTATTCTTACAGTGGTTAATCTCTATGTGTTGGATGTGCTAGTTAATGTTAAGAAAAACTTGAGTTCTTTTGTTCACAGAGAAAATGTACACACTTATCACACTCGAAATAAGAGCAAAATTGATGCACCTTTCTGTAGATTAGCAAAAAGCCAGTCAAACCACGTTAACATGGGCATCAGGTTGTTTAACAAACTCCCAACCAAATCACAAGATGTATCAGACAGTACCTACAAATGTAAAATTCATGAGTACCTTGTAAATAACCCTTTTTATACCATGGATGAGTGTATGAATTCTGATTTTAGAATAAGCTTCTAGCATTTTAAGTCTCTATGTCTCTAACATTTAGCTTTAAGGTCTCTAGCTTTTAAGTCTATATATGTAACCCTGACGAAATCCATTGCATCTCTATGCCTAAGGATGAATAAAGAATCTAATCTAATCTAATCTAATCTAATCTAATCAAATAAAAGTGTTATAGCTATAAATCTTATGTTTGAGAAATTTGGTTACATTTTTAACCTCACACTCTGTATAAATAGCCTTATTTCAACTGGAAATAATATAACTGCTAATAATCACTGTCATTGTTACTTACTGTGTGTACTTATAATATTCTTTAAGTATTTAGTTTATAAACCTTAAAAAACAAATATTAAAAATCTTAATACAGTACCAGAGGAGGTATTTTTACTTTCACTGGAAATAATAGTATGGGCCTAATCATCATTGTCATTGTCGCTAACCTCCTGACTACAAGAAAATACCTGCTTATAGAATGACATTGCAGGATGTTCATCCTTGATACCTAGTTTCTGTATACATGTCTTCACATCATCCAGTTTTTCTTTTTTTACATTATTACCCAGAGGCACTGGTTCGGTTTTTAGAGAGGACCATTTCTTTCCTATCTTTCAATGTATGGGAACACATAGGCATTACATTTGAGTATGTAACTCTACAAGTAACAGCCTTTGAGCTGATATGAACATTTCATTTCAGACATTTTAAAATCCACTTTTGATTTGATATGCGATTTGACAGCATGTTTCCACTTTGAAATGTGCCATTCCTTGCCAAGAACTAACTCGTTACCTACGTCTGAAAATATTTTCAGTTTTTCTTAACACTTTTTCAACCCTGCCAAAAATGCGGTCCACGGGCAAAAAACTGATTTAATTTTCCATTCTGATGGATTGCAAGATTTCTTTCTTGCATATTCAACTGACACAGCCTCAATAACTTCATAAGTTGACATTATCATTTATATAACACATACATGCACAAAAACAGCAAATAAATCGGTCTACTCTATGCACAGAACCACTAACAACAAAATCCGCAACGACATGTTCTCAGTCACGTGACAGCTTGGTGTGTTCCTATTGGCTATAAGGAAATGCGACGGTTTGGAAATAAACACAGCTGGGAGATACGTCACATTGGAAATAACACAAACTTTCAAAGGCTCCTGAAGCTGGCATTTACATCATTTTGAACATTCATTACAGCTTACACCTTCACAGAAGGTATTCTTAATGCTTCGGCACGCTCAGCTCCAAATAATTTAAAATTGGAGATACGTCACTTTGGAAATAAGCCCTTCATTTGAATCCACATTCTCCTTGTGTTTTGTGTGTCGTTCTTTGAGTAAGAACTAATTAAATATGCCTCCTGTTATTCCTAAACTTAGTGGTAAGCCATTACATAGTCTGAATCTGGACTGCCAATGTTCATAATTTTTTCTAAACATGTCTATGAGTGTATTGTATTTTGAAATTCTATGAGTAAGCTTTAAGTTACTTAGAGACAGTATTTGATTTCACAGAAAACAATCTTTATGACAATCTGAAGAACATGAATCTTAAAAGAGTTCACTATCTTTCACTCATCTCAAAGACTCTGTGAAGGCACTTAATGTAGAATCTGATGTTAATTTGGATGAGTTATATGAGGAATTCTGCTTTAGTTCAGATATAATAAATGCTACTAAAGTGAACTATGCAGAGGGAGAGACTTTAAAAGTATGAGTATGAAATGGAAGAAAATTATTCACGAGATTGGCAAAGAACACATTCCCAATCTCTATAAGCTCATATACTTTGTTCTAAGCATTCCTGGTAGCAATGCCTTTGTGGAAAGAGTGTTCTCTCTCATGAATCTGAAATGGACAGAATCCAGAAACAGGTGCCAGCTGACCTCATAAAGAGTGAAATCATAATTTCTACAAATGCTAAAGATACCTGCAAAGACTATTTAATGAGAGTGAATCAGAACAAAGAACTATTTAAAAGCTTTCAAATCAAACAAGAAATACAGCTTCAATTCGTGAATTTGCCCAGGTTTTTTTTTTTTAATTATTATTATTATTATGTTGCTAATCTTTTCTTTTCTAATGTTAGTGTTACTGTTACATAGCATATTCAGTTTTGGCTTTGTAATGAATATATGCTGAATACTGTTACATAGCCTATTCAGTTTTGGCTTTGTAATGAATATATGCTATCTTTCTAATATTAATAAATAGTTCCATGAACAAATTTAGGTATGAAGATCAGCAGCAGACGTGACATAGAGAAGCTCACATGCTTTAGGGTGTTCTTTTGGTGAAGACAAGAATCATGCATTGTCATTGCAAATCAAATGCAAAGCCCAAAACCCGAAAAGCCAGGAATGTTACTACACAGTCAAGCATCTCGCATATGCTACTCGCCCGCAGGATGAGGCAGGAAGTTGATACAACTGGATTGCAACAACCAACATGCATTTACATGTTTAAGTTATTTAAAATTTAACAATTCAGCAATGTCTTGTAAGATATGTTTTAAGAACGTATCAAAAAGATGATTTGGAAGTAATTTAATAGTATAAAATAAGAAAATTCTAACATATTTTCATTATCTGTAGCAAGATTGAGATCGGAAATATACACACAAAACTTCACTAAAAAGGTATATTTACCCAGAATGATCATTTTAACGGGTCTTCCCGCCATCATCAGCTGATTCCGACTGGCCCTCTGGCGGCGGTTGAATGAACTTGTCAATCAAGGTTCCATGTATGCCAACTGAAGTGTCAAAGTTTAAAAGATTTTCTCGGTTCTTTTTAATGAATATTTTTTCCCATACCATAATATCTATTGGTTTTTCAACTTGTTTTCATAGATCTTATGGTATGGGAAAAAATATTCATTAAAAAGAACCGAGAAAATCTTTTAAACTTTGACACTTCAGTTGGCATACATGGAACCTTGATTGACAAGTTCATTCATCCGCCGCCAGAGGGCCAGTCGGAATCAGCTGATGGCGGGAAGACCCGTTGAAATGATCATTCTGGGTAAATATACCTTTTTAGTGAAATTTTGTGTGTATATTTCCGATCTCAATCTTGCTACAGATTTGAACACTGTAAATTTCCATCTAATATTTATATTGATATTTCCATTACTTTAAAAAGTGGTTTTTTGCAACACTGCAATACAATCAGAGTCCGCCATTGCCACAACGAAAGGCAATGTTTTCATTCTTCAATGTTCAATCATGCTTATGAACTTCTCTGAAGTTTCCATCCTTTTGTTGCAAATTCCGCAGTCCAACGTTCTTGTTACATTCTGTGTATGAATGTCCTCATTCCAGAAATGTCTTCTTCATGTTTGTCAAGCCATCAGTTTACCTGATTTTATTTAAAAAGTATTGAGGTGCAGTGTGCGTAAGGACGTGGAGCTGAGACGACCTTACATTGAACCCCTCCCGAACAAAATTTCACCGTACGCCCATGTTGTGAACTGTTGTGGTTTTCCTAGACCAAGCCTTGTGAAATGAGTTAACTTCATTACAGTGTAAATGTGTTCGCAAGAATGTATCAATGTTTTCGATCAAACCAGCAGGACATGTCTAGTATTTGGACAACAGATGAGAGAGGAAGATACAATTTTGTGTGTCATGAGCAGAAACAGATTCAACATCTCCTGAATGAGTGGCAGTTAAACAAATCAGCAGCTATATCTGACATTTCTGCCAATTCTGACAATTTTCAAAGTGGATGCACTTTCAATTCACAGTTTAAACATAGGAGTCCTAGTCCTACAGGCTGCACATCATGGTATATGTTACAGATTCATCACCTAATGAGTCAAGGGCTAACAATTAAATAATTTATTATAATAAACTGTATTGGACATTGATTTTTACTTCCTCTCCCCATACCATAGGTACTACAGGTAGAGAGGGAAGTATTGTTTTTGACCCCAAAATTCGAAGTTGAGTTTTTAGCATATATACACGTTTCAAGACCCCCCTGAATAAAAAAAATACCATTTTTACAGTAGATTTTGCATTTCTTGTAACTTGTATCACACCAGCTTTCTTTGTCGCAATGTTACAAGCTAGCATTCTTCCCATAATGTTTAGTGGTAGGTTTGTTGTCTTGATAGCAATTTAAAGTCGTATTACCAAAGGAGTACCTTATTCGGAGAAGTTTGATGAAAATAGAATTATGATCTTCTAGCATCATCAGAGCTGCCAAGGGTCCCCATGTTATTGGGTGAGATTACTGATCAGAAAGAGTGAGATTCGAAATTGAGTGAGATAACAATTGGCAAGGCTTAGGGAGGGAGGGACACTTTAATGGTCAAGATAGATGATAAAGTACCATCCGTGTTCAATGAAGGTCTAAAAGCTGTTTTGTTTTTCCTTATCATAGAAAACACAAATGTTCTTCTCAATGAGATGAGAACCAATGAAATCCTTTACATACTTGTTTCCAGAAAGCTGGCAGTTACACTCCTATCATTTGTTACTATAGGGTCATTCCATGTCAAGTGAACCAATGGAAAAACGTGACCACCTCCGATTTTAGTCATACTTGGTTGTCATGAAGTACCACCTGAGATATGTTGAAGTACAAAATATCAGATTTTTATGTGTTGTAGTTTTCCAGTTATACCCTTCTGAAATATGGAAAAAAACCAAATTTTCTGCATAAGTGCAATCACAAAATGACGCATAAATCAAGCTGGAATTGACATAGATGAGTGGGAAAAGTATCAAAATGTAGCTTATATTATGAGCTTTAATTTGATACGTCACACGACTACTTTCGAAAAAAAATATTTTCAAGGTTACCCAAAAAAAATTTGAAAACTGAATTTTTCAAAAACCTATATTTTGAAAATTTTGAAACAATTCTCATAGAAACATACATATTTCAGCATCATGTCCTACAAGTTTTGATAAGGGATCGCAATGGGATCATATTTTTTTACATTTATAACAAATACTATGCACGCTGGGTAAGAATATATGACACAGGAATATTGCACTTAATTCTAAAATCCATTCCTTTGTCCAGGGAGTTGTTTACCAACATGCATATACCAACTTGTGCAAGTGGTCAAATGGGTATGAGTAAACACAGTCTGCAAGCATGTGAGTCAGCCAGGGAATGCAAGTTGTAACCTGTTGGACCTGGCTTCAGTTGTGCCTTGACTCTCATGCAGTGTGCTTCCTTTCTTCAAAGGCTGTACAAAGACTGTATTGCTGCATGTAAAGTAGTGGGTTCAGTGATTAAAATAGGCATTGTGTATTTCCCCAGTATGGCTGAAAAAGTAAGTGAAACAGCAAAGATTTTCTGCTGCAACCCTTTCAAGAAAGACAGACATCAGGGTGTGAAAAGAAGTGTGAGGCCTGTTACTGACTGGATGTGTGACATGTTTGACACCATTGTGGTAGGTATGAAAATTTGTGACAGTTGTAGGAAAGAACTATCAAAGCAGAAACAGGTTACAGATACAACAGATGACTGTTTAGTACCAGTAGCCAATACCACTAGGCCTACTAATGTTGATGAATCATTTGTAGCTTTAGATGTTACCTTAGAGTACCTTAATAAGTCTCTAAGCTCTCTAGAGGAGTCACCTGTTGCTAAGAGGAAGTTGCAAATGAAATCATACTGTGATAAAAAATACAGTAAAATAAAAAAATGTTTGACAGAAAAGGTACTAACAGCAGCAAGTACAAATACAGAGAAAACTGTTGACCATAAATCAGAATCATGTGAAGTCATTTGTCAGCTAAAAGAAAAGTTTCAAGAAGAAAATATAAGTGTTAGTGAAAAATTGCAAATTTTAACAGTACTACCTAAAAGCTGGTCATGCAGTGAAATACAAAATGAATTTCAGGTTAGCAACAGAATGGCAAGAAAAGCTAAAGCATTGGTGAAAGCGAAGGGTATTCTGGCAACACCAAATCCTAAACCAGGAAAGGTTTTAAATGAATCTGTGATTGAGAAGGTAATAGGGTTCTACAACAGTGATGATGTCAGCCGTCTTATGCCTGGAAAAAAAGATTTTGTTTCTGTGAAAACGGGTGACAGTAGTAGAATTCATGTACAGAAGAGGCTAGTGATGGGCAACTTGAAGGAAGTGTACGAGCTGTTCAAAAACAAAAATCCTACTGATAAGATTGGATTTTCGAAATTTGCTGATTTACGACCTAAACATTGCGTCTTGGCTGGAGGAAGTGGTACCCACACAGTATGCGTTTGTACAGTGCATCAGAATGTTAAATTAATGCTACAAGTGTTGAAATCCAAACAAATTACACTGAATGATGGCACAGATATAAGTAATTATAATTCCTGTTTAGCGAAGTTAATGTGTGAAGAGCCAGGCACAGCATGCCACCTTAATGAATGTCCTTCATGTCCAGGTGTAGATAATTTGAAAGATGAGTTACAGTTGCTGCTAGATAATGAACTGGTGGACAACATTACATACAAGCAGTGGGTTTCTGTTGACAGATGTAATTTAGTAACCTTCATCAAAACTGCAGATGAGTTTATAGAAACTTTGTGTGAACAGTTGTTGATTTTGAAGAGACATTCTTTTATTGCAAGAAGACAGGCAGAATATTATAATCACTTGAAGCAGAATATTGGAGTAAATGAAGCTGTGGTATGTATGGACTTTGCAGAAAATTATTCGTTTGTACTACAGGATGAAGCCCAGTCTTTTCATTGGAACAATGATCAAGCAACTATTTTTCCTATAGCAGTCTACTACAATGATCATAATATACACTACAAAAGTATTGTATGTATCTCTGAATGTCTACAGCATGACACCACTGCTGTTCATTTATTCCAGAAAAGGCTTATCTCTCATTTGAAGTTGGAAGTAATTAGAGATTTGAAAAAAATTTACTACTTCTCAGATGGTGCAGCTGCGCAATTTAAAAACAGAAAAAACTTTTCAAACTTATGCCACCATGTTCATGATTTTGGAATTGAGGCAGAGTGGCATTTCTATGCAACAGCCCATGGGAAAGGAGTATGTGACGGTCTGGGTGGTACTGTGAAAAGACTTGCAGGAAAGGCAAGCCTACAGCGGCCATACGAGCATCAAATCATGACACCAGCACAGCTGTTTACATGGAGTGAGGAAAACATCGACTCCATGCAGTTCTTCTTCTTCAATGAAGCACAATACAACAAAGAGGAAAAAATACTTGCAGACAGATTTCTGTCTACAAAAGCAATACCAATCACACAGAAGTTCCACAGTTTCATCCCATTGTCAGATAAAGTGTTGTTGACAAAGGTATTTTCAAGAAGTGAACAGTCATCCACTTTTTCAGTGTTAGGACCACGTGTGCAACAGAGGCTGAAGCTAGCAGAAGTAAAAGGATATGTTACATGTGAGAACAACAATCATTGGTGGCTTGGTGTAGTTGTGGACAAAAATGAGACAGCACAGATAGTGGAACTGATGTTTCTGCACCCTGCAGGTCCTTCTCCATCATTTACTTTCAAAAGTGACTGTCCAAATAAACTGACTGTGCCTCTCTCTCAGATCCTCACCCTTGTGCAACCTACATGTCCCACTGGCCGTAGTTATTACCTCTCGAAGGAAGAGATGGATGCGGCAACCATGGCTCTAGAAAATTACTGTAGACAATAAATTCACGTTTTTGTCATTGAAGAAGGGAAGGTAACATGTTTTCTGTAAGTTTTTCTTTTTGATTGTAATGAAATTTTAGAATTAAGTGCAAGATTACGGTGCCATATATTCTTACCCAGCGTGCATAGTATTTGTTATAAATGTAAAAAAATATGATCCCATTGCGATCCCTTATCAAAACTTGTAGGACATGATGCTGAAATATGTATGTTTCTATGAGAATTGTTTCAAAATTTTCAAAATATAGGTTTTTGAAAAATTCAGTTTTCAAATTTTTTTTGGGTAACCTTGAAAATATTTTTTTTCGAAAGTACTCGTGTGACGTATCAAATTAAAGCTCATAATATAAGCTACATTTTGATACTTTTCCCACTCATCTATGTCAATTCCAGCTTGATTTATGCGTCATTTTGCGATTGCACTTATGCAGAAAATTTGGTTTTTTTCCATATTTCAGAAGGGTATAACTGGAAAACTACAACACATAAAAATCTGATATTTTGCACTTTAACATATCTCAGGTGGTACTTCATGACAACCAAGTATGACTAAAATCGGAGATGGTCATGTTCAAAATTGACAAAAAATTGGTTCACTTGACATGGAATGACCCTATAGTGACTATTGCAATCTGTCATGTCCCTAGCTCTATGAACTTATCTTGCGATATCAATACTAAAATCACATTATTCAGGGATTGCGTAACGGTGAAAAGGAGTTAAAACAAAGTGAAATTCTAAATGGAATCTTAACGTTTTTAATTAATACAATGTGTGAGATTCCAGTTCAAGTGCATCTCCTTTCTGAAATTGTTGTCTGCAGTAAAAAGAACCTACATAGATGAAAATTTTCGTTTGAATCAATATGGTGCTATGTTAAGCAGATGCAGTCAATTTGGTGAATTTCTCTTTCAATTTCTTGAATGAAGATAAGAAGTTCGTCTGATATATTGTTTAAGCTTCTAATGTTTCTTATGGTAAGCCTATATATTTAGATACTCAGGTGGGAAGTTTGGAGATTGGGTACGGCTATATTTTATTTCAATTTCTGCTGATTGTTCACGAGTTGTTATAGTTGGCGGTCCTGATTGTTCTCTGGGCATAAAAAATCTTTCAGATAAGATGGTGGCCTGCTGATTTGAGAAGTTCTACTGCTGACTAGATCAATGGTTACCTGTTCTTGAGCTGGATATGTTACAGGATTCGTATTTTGAGAAATTGTCTCCTTTTCAGTGGCGGACGCAGAGGGGGGGATTGGGGGGATAGATCCCCCCCTCCCCCCGAAATTTGAAAAAGGGCTATATATGCACTCTAAGTGGCCAGTTTTATAAACTAATTATGTATGTAAGTCTTTCTACCTATTCAAATCTCCCCCCGAAAAAAATTCTGCGTCCGCCACTGCTCCTTTTGTTGTATTGAGTTAGACCTTATACATGAATCATTATTTGGGAGTGATTCGTGAGGACTATTGGTTGAATTTTGCAATGTGATGATTTCCCTGTTTTGTCGTTTGTCAGTTTTATTTCCTAGTTTATATTTTGCAATGATGTCAGTTAGTGTACCCTTTCCATAAGAAATATGTGGGAAATTTTGTTTATCTTCCTGTTTGTTGAATCTATTGTAGCATAAATAGGAGAGATAGCTGGTACATCGTGTCTTAGGGGTAGCTCGGGTACTGTGACTTTTCCTTTAACCTGATGTAAGCAAAATATTAGTGATCTAATTGTACAATTTCTTGCATCTTCAGAATCATTCAATCCGGCCATGATTATTAAATGGTCATCCTGTTTCAGACTGACTTGAACATTAAGGACACGTTATTCACAAGAAGTAGATTCTTGCATATTAAACATGTGTAAATATGTAAATCCAAACTTATTGCTATCAAAACATGTAAAGAGGTCAAACTAGATGGTCGTATAAGATTATTATATTGTTATTACTATTATAATAGCCTGGCTATGTTACCTTGAATCGAAAACGGGACATTGGGATGGTAAAAATGGGACAGGGTTATGGGATATTCAGTATTCATGAAAACGTTTTAAGTTATCACATCAACATAACTTACCAATATTCTTCAGTGAGAAAAGAATCCATAAAAATGATACCTGGGCCGCTGTAACTTTGCACTTTCCAGTTTCAACTATATGCCTATTTACGTTGGCTGCACTGCAATTCTATTCACTGACAGACAGAAGCCATTCGGCTTCGACCATTGCATGCTTGTATTAGGGGATTCTCTCTCATTTTTCCGTAATTAATGTATTACGTCTCAGTATTAATAGTATTTATACAAATACAAACACAAATACACTATTAATCAAAAATCGTATTGTTCATATACAAAGGCTTATGCTATCGTAGAAAGCATAATGCTTTACATCCATATTATTCTCGTTCTTTGACAAAGTTATAAGTGGTGTAATGGTTAAGATGCTAGCTCGTGGAACGGGAGGTTCTAGGTTCAAATCCCTCCCTATCCTGTAATATTTTTTTTTTTCCATTCACTATATTTTTAAGATTTAAATGCAGTGTTTAATTTTTTATTTTTAAAATTACCTGCCTTATACTTTTTGTCAAATCTATAAGGAGCCAATCCATAGTGACGGGTGTGACATTTGGACAGATTTCATTACACTTATTTCTTTCTACCTCTGAACCATATTGCAGGAATGTCATCAAAGTTTTTTGTGTTAACATACCAACCCATTGGAAGTACAAAATATGATCTAATGTTTTTTTCAAGGCTGTATGCTTGAGCTGGAAAATATATTGTGCATGTGACGGGTGTGACCATAATTGGACAAAGGTTTTTTCTTATGTAGGTTTAATTGAAATTTCTGTGAATTGATTAGCTTCACTATATTTGTTTTATTTTTTCAAGTAAGAGGACTGATCGACATACTGAAATGCATAATTAGATTTTACAAAAATATTTACATAGTTATTGAAAATTTACTTTATCAGTGTGACGGGTGTGACGTGACGGGTGTGACATGTCGGATGGGACAACATCAACTTATAACCGAGACTTAAATTAAACTAAACTCCGTCCCTGGAGGGACTTGGCCTACCACCCGACCGCTGCATCATCTACCGTAGGCAGATGGTAGGATTGGGGGCATGTGGTCAGTATGCCAACACCCACGGCCATTAATGGTGGTTTTCATGACCGGAGACGCTACTTCTCTATCAAGTAGCTCCTCAATTTGAATCACGAGGCTGAATGTACCCCTACCAGACCTCCCTACCTCAGAAAAATTCGAGGTGGTACCGGGGATCGAACCCGGGCCGATGGATCTGTAATCTGCAACGCTAACCACACTTTGCACCTTCTGCCTCTGTACCATTTTGCATGAATTTCATGAAAATTTTTTGTGATAATCCTGGGGAATCCCAGCACACGATCTCAGCATAAAAAAAGAATTCCCTTGTTAGTCTTTTTTCCACTCTGTCCATATTTTTAACAGGCTTGTGTAAAGTTGTGAAGTGAAATGTTCCTCCGGTACTAGTTAGGCAGTTTTCGTTGTCCTCTACTCTAAAATCCTGGACTACTTCACAAACTTTTACTGAATTGATGTGGATCTGGTTATTCTTGTCACCAGGACATTTTTGTTGTCTCTCATACAAAAATAATATTGTGTAGCTATATTTAGATTGGCTGATTGTTTTTCTATCTGTTCTCCTTCATTTGTTTCCATGTAGGCCTACTCATTTCATCGGCTGTTAGAGGTATTGTCTGTCTGAATTTCTTAGCAGTTCTAAGATACACAGTTACCAGTATAGAAATCAGGCACAAAATTAATTAGGCTATCACTCTCACTTCTTTATTGGGGTACAATGTCATGCTGCTGGTTGAGGCACTGTGCTACAAACCTGAGGGGCACAGGTTCAATTCCTGATGAGGCTTTTGAGATTTTTCAATTGGCCTAATTCTTCTGCTGGCACTATGGCCCTGAGGTCAACTCATCTTCTAACAGAAATGGGTACCAGAAGCAATTCTGGGGCAGCCAGTGCATAAGACTGACAACCTTGCCACCTTCATGTGCTAAAAGTCTAAAATTGTTGGAGGTTGAAAGTTTGAATCCTAAAAGCCTTCATGGCCTCTATAGGGATCACTAGATCTTTACCTCACTTCTTTACCACCATTAAAACATTTGTGACATTTCCACCGGTCATCCGTGTCATCCATAGCCAAAGCTGGTAGATCGTAGTTTCTTTGTCTTGCAAACTACGAAGTTCTGTTCTATGCCACGGAAGTCCAAGAAGTCCAAGAGCCATTTAAAAGATAGTAATAATGAAAACATATGATTTATTCAACATCTGCATGAAATGATCACTTTACAAAAGCTGCAAAAGGCATTTTCCATAAGTGTCACACCCGTCACACAGCATATGTCACACCCGTCACGCAACATGTGTCACACCCGTCACATCAAAATTAAGCCAAAATAGTAGGCATTTCAAAATTATATTTTAGGTGTGTCTTCTGTATTGAAATATCTTAACTTTTACCAAGTTTCCATTTTATACAATGATTACTTGGCTTTCTACCCAAACTATTACATGTTTTTTGTGACGGGTGTGACAAGGGTACCTTGAAAATTGATTTGATGAATATCTTCACTGAAACTCATCTTAAAAATTTGTTTTATGATGACAAAATCTTCACTTATTTGTGCTTTTGTGGGTGAAATTAAAAATTGCAGCAAATCTACTGATTCCATGAGTATAATGCAGTACTAACCAACATGTTAAATTATAAATTTCAGTCAACGAAAAAAATACACATTTCAGCAGTTGTTATTATATAGATACCTATAATTTAATAGAATTGTGAATCTATTTTAAAATTCTACAGTCTTTTACCTTTACTTTGATATATAACATGTCTATGTCACGTAAAAAAAAGATGTAACCACCTTTGTCCACTTTCACATGGATTGGCTCTAAGGGCAGATCCAGATTTCACGTAATTTGCACCCTGGGCAAAACTTTGTTAATTTTACTTTTACCACCTACCCCGAAGTTACTGTTTTAGTGTTAAGTTTGAGTTTTACCGAAGTATAAACCAATAGTATCCCGATAGCGTTTTATTATTGCAAGTAATCCCAGGCTTCACAACATTTATTAAAAAATAAAAGTAATTATGTTTTGGAGAAAAATGCATGATTGCTATTGCAGTTTCATTTGAAAAACAATGACCTAAAACCTCTGACAATATATTGTATTATGTAATATAATCGATCTTTGAAAATTTCAAAAATATTTAATATAGACTAGGTTATTTGGTAATTATAAAACATATGCTAATTTAAATTAAGATATGTTTATAAAACATATGTATTACAGGTACCATATATTAAAACAAATATTTTAGAACAAAATAATTAATGATCCAAATGTTAAAACGAGATTTTTAATTGCGAGTTTGCTATGTTTGCGAAACGAGCCCTTAAGAGCGAATGCAGCAATCCTACGAGCAAAATAAAATAATTTTTTCACGTGTATCGTACACTATTTTTTAGACAATCGTTAAAATTTGACAAATAATAATAATAATAATAGATGCTAGATTTATGATAAAGAATTACTCCCTGTGGAGCCAGACATATTGAAAAGCAAAGACAACCTGTTACAGATTTTCTACAATTTCTGAGAACTTTCACATTTAAAAAGGCTTAGTGAATTTTAACATTTTTATCAAACTGAGTCTATTTAATAATCATATGTAAATATTTTTAACAAAAAGAGTTTTTCCATGTGAAGCAATCAAAGTTGGCTGGAATGTTATAATTTCATACCACCCACTAGCTTAATTTTCTCCTTTTAATTAATATCATTCAAGATTAAAAGTGCTTCTTTTACCGGTTTTCTAAAAAAATGATTACCTTATTTCTACTTTCCTAAGAAAAGTACCTGAGCCCAAAAAAATGTTGTTTTCATACAATTTTCCTTCTCGAGCTAGGGTATTCACAGACATACACACAAACACACTGACACTCTCACACACTGAGATACGCACACAGACATGTTTCCAAAATAATATTTGTGGATTCGGGAGCCTCAAAACGTGCATTTATGTTAAAAACTAAAGTCGGAATTTCGGGATCGAAAACGACACTTCCTCTACCTATAGTACCTATGGCACGGACAGAGGAAGTAAAGGAGTATCGTGCGAAAAATGGGACATCTTGTCCCTCTACCTGAAAAGAGTTTTAATAGGTTTCGCCGCTAAAGGCGATCTTCAAATTGGCCGAGGTTAAGGTTTCACTACTGATAATGTTTTATATAATACAAATTATATTATACAATAAAATATAAGACAGCTAATTTTAAAAATGAAAAATCATAAACTGTATTTGCATCTTGAAAGTATTATTATTATTATTATTATTAAAAAAAAAGTACCCTACTTAGGATCGAACCCCAACTTTCTGGATAACTATCCAGCATCATAACCACTGAGCTACGACACCACGAACCAATAATGTGAATATTTATCATGTAAAGGTGGACGATGTCCCACACATAGCAGGATGAATCTTTGTGTAAATGAACGATAAGGTTTTTTTTTTTTGGAAACTATGGGTTCGGAATAACATTACATTACATAAATATCGAAAATTACTGAATGGAAGAACAGAAAAATGATTAATTGAGGGATTAGAAATAGTTTCGAATGTTCAAGGCCGAATACAGCCGAATAATGCCGATCGGCACCACCTTGTCAGTACAGAACGAAGTCGAGTAGTTCATTTGTCAATCTTTGATACTGGCAACCTAACTTGTAGAATGGCAAGTGCAAACTTACGACGGCCCAGGTATAGGTAGTAAGCAGAAGGGGACAGTATTTCACCCACAACCAACCATTAATATTTCTCTGTTGAAATAATCTTATGTAGCATACTCTGGTCTGTCACTCAATAGTATTGAACAATACTGTGGTTATTCAATTTGCTTATAATCATGACCTTGATATACTATTACATGATATGAATAATAGCTTACACATGATCAATATTAAAGTATAGGAGACTTTTTATTAAAAACTGTACAAATTTGGCATTTTCATTAGAATGAAGTGTGGCAAAAAAATATGAAAATAATACTACTGCCTCATTCAAAACAATACACATGGTTGGCCTATATTGTCATTAATATTGGGAGAAAAGTCGGAGAGGTTAGAGTGCATTAATTTCACTAATTTTTTATTTTTATTTTTATTTTAGAGGTTTCCAGCCTAAAAGGTTTTAACACTGCATTAAATTACAAACATTTTATGGCATTAGCACCCAAAATACACATAATATGCATAAGGAGAGCGTGGTAAAGTTAGATTTAGAATTTCGATGATGCCTGGGATTAAGAAAAATCACAGAAAAGACATTAAATAGACAAGGCAAGGAGATGTGATGTGCGACAAGAGTCCTGGGTTAGAATGGTGCGTCCTGGGTTTTTCACGAAAAAGACGGTGTGATTAGGAAAAGCAGGATACTGTTTTAAAGAAAGAAGAAGAAAATGATGATGTTTGTGACAAATTTATTCAGAGAACACCAGTCAGTAGAAACTCATATTTTGGAATACGCTGCCCTACATAATGGTGAGTCCATGTATGGTTTTATTCAACTTAATTTTGTTTTATTTCATTTTAGTAGTTACCTAAAACCTCAAATGAAAAAAGGAAGTATTTGAACCCACCAAATATTTGTCAAAAGTTGGCACCACTGTATAGAACTATACATCAGGGATGTTTGTCACTATTGAATAATTTTTTGTTTATTAATCACATAACCACCATGTTTGCATAGTCTGTGAGATTTTTCAATCAATTTTCTTTTTTTAAGTTATAGTTAATGTTACTAGACATCCAGAAAACCCTTATGTACACTGTCTGGTGGGAATTTCTGAAAAATCTGGAATGTCCCAAATTTTGAGAAATGTGAACATTCATTAGTTTCAAATGGATTAGCAACTAGGGAAAAATTATAAAAATATTTGTTGCAGTTTACTATAATATTGATTACCGTGAAAGATAAAAATCTTTCTTAGCTATCATTGTAACATTGAAAGGAAGATGTTGCACGATTGCAGTTGATCATCCGAAGCATGCTGGAGTGGTGAGTGTGGAGAGCAACAATAACAAAACTACACTCTTCCATTTGAATTTTATTTGTTGTGGAGTGCATAAGCAAGATTTTTATAATTAGTTGTTCTATTATAAGATGTGCGCTAAGAAGTTGAAGACTATTTAGCGAAGAGGTATAAAGAAAATAAAACGTATGCTTACATATTTGAGTACTAATTTAGTTTTGGAGTTTAATTTTCCTACATTTAACATTCTTCTATATTGACCTACATTTTTGTGTTATATCCTACATTTAAGGTCACTCGTGTCCTACATTTCATTAAAAGAAGCTGTAAACCCAAGTTATTGGTTATGATTATGCAGCTATTGATTTTATTAGTGTACTACATTTAACCTGCGGACTCGTGTGTTTAAACCGTGAAATAAAGGCATAATCATCTTGAAAATTATAATTACTAATATTATATACCATAAATTTATATATCATGTAAGGCATCTCATAGTATTCAACAAATTTGCCAAAAACTACAAATAAAGCTGCTACTGGTTCAACTGCCTCTTGGTCTTAATGATCATTGAAATGAAGGTTCAAGACAACAATGTAGAATTTGTTTCGACTCATGACAATCCAAAAAATATCTCTTCTTGTCCCATCTGTTGCTTAAATAGCAGCAGTGTCCTCATGGTTTGATTGATAACATTGATACGTTCTTACAAACACATTTTGTACTGTAATGAAGTTAACTTATGTGTTTCACAAGGCCAGTCTAGGAAAATCACAACTTGTAACAACATAAATCCAGAACAGAATACAACTGACCATTAGACATTCTTGGGTTTGTAATTTGAAGAGGGAAGGGGAAGCACAGCATTATTCCATTTGAAACCGCCTTGGAGAGCGAGTGTGAAAATTCTCGAGCAGTCCATGAGAACACCTCGAAGGTAAAGGATTAATTTTAAATGAAAGTAAATTTAAATAATAATGTTACAGTTGCAATGCCATTTGAATTGTTAATAAAAGGAAAGATTAGGAACACAATTTAAATTACTGGTACTCACTAAGTGGGAATTGAACATGCCCAAGCAAGGAACTTGTACCATATAAAACTAAACTCCGTGGCGCTACATCTCTGAAGGGACTCCCCCTCCATCTGAATTGTGATTCTGGTTTTGGCCTGAAACTATTGCAATTTTTGTCTGAACACCCCATCCAGAAGTGGAGGTTTAGAATACACCACCTTCAAGAAAAAGCACATACCAGTATTTAAATACATGTTCAATTGTTCAACATAAAATAATTTATTTCATTCAATAGAGAATGTTATATTTTTAATTCAGTTCTTCTAATATGTTCAATAATTTACCGGTAATTGAAATTATGAAATTCCATTTTTGAAATGAACATCAGTAGGCCTATCTCCAAACCACAGCTTTGCACATTGTGTTTCAATATAACTGTTTATGCATAATCTATTGATTTCAGATATCAATAGGTATGCCTATATGAAAATGCTTCATCCTTGGGAATATTTCTGGATATTTATTAACAAATCTAAGCGAATAACTAATCCATGCAACTAACAAGCAATATCTAGCAACAAACAACCAAAAAATGTGAAGTTTGCTATAAAACAACACAATAGTTGTAATATGCACTTCTGTTTATATCTTGCAATTGAAAACCCTTAACAATAACTGTAAAATTTTGGGGTAATATATGGTACACGTTGACTGCTGGTGTGGTCTAGATGTTAGCATCGCTGACTACAGATACGTCAGCCTGGGTTTGATCCCTGGTACCTCCTCGAATTTTTCTGAGGTAGGAAGGTCTAGGACTGGGTGCACTCAGCCTCATGATTCAAATTGAGGAGCTAGTCGATACAGAAGTAGCGGCTCCAGTCATGGAAACCACCATTAACGACTGTGGGTGTGGGCATGCTGACCATATGCCCCCAATCTTGCCATCTGCCTATGTTAGGATCTTAGCACATCTGATAGCATTGTTGAAACTGTTGTTTTAAGCAAATTATTGGTTTTAAATTTTTAATTTATTATGTACATATGGACAAATGCAACATGGTAAGTGAAGCAAAAAGTGTGTTTATGTCAACTCATTTAGTAAATTAAATTTATTTTAGATGGTAATTATCAGGGCCCGGATTCTGATGACCTAAAAGTGTTTGAAAAATGACCTATAAAATGACCCTAAATTTTAAAGAAAATGAGTTAATAATGATAAAAAATGACCTAACAACTGACATTTCTTTTATAAAAAATTATTATGTACACACAAAGTTATAGACTAGTTTGTACGTAAATGTAAAAACTGCAATTAACTGTAATGTTGTGAATGTTATTTTCTCACGAAATTTATACTGGCACTGAGGCACTGGCGAGTCAAAACTCGGCATTTCCTTTTCTGGTCTGCTGGATTAAGTTATATTGTTGTTTAATTGAGGGTAAACAGTAGTTTGCACTCTCAAATCCAAGCAGGTGGCAGACTCTGGTGCCAAGTCAATCTAATTACAATAGTAATATAATACAACATTTTGGCGTTTCTTTGATTCTCATTTCCGACTGAGACATGACAACACTTAACGCCAAATTTTTTCTTCTTGCATTAAACAAACAACACTTCAAAGACAGCACCGCTAGCGACGAAAAAAGTTAATACACTCAATGTAAATACATGAAAATGACTAAATAAGGAAGCAGATGACACGAAAATGACAAAATAATGACCTAAAAATATAAAATTGCATAAAATGACAAAAAATGACCTAATAAAAATGTATTTCTATAATATAGAGGCAGGGTTGTAAAAAAGCCGGCTAAAATTGAAAAAGACCTGACCAGCGGTTTTTTTCAATTTTAGCCGGTTAAAATCATGATTTTAGCCGGCTAAAATCAAATTTAGCCGGCTAAAATCAAATCTAGCTGGCTAAAATCAATTTTTCCTGGTTGGGGGAGGTGGGAGCGGGTTGAAATTTTGAAAAAATTATATTTAGGGCCCTATGGGGTTTAGAGGGAAACTTTGTCTGCATAAATTAGACACCAATGATTCAGTGGTTGTAGGGGTGAGGGTGGAAATAAAAAATGTTTAAAACCATGTTTGTGGGGTATCGTTCAAAAGCTCTTGATGAGTAATCTTTAAATCAACAACTAGTTTCTCAATAGCGCTCATATAAGGAGAGATTTGAATTTTTGAAAGTCAAAAGTACTTTAAAATATACCTCAGCCAATAGGCATGCCAAAATGAATTCATGAGGACCAACTGAGGCTTAAATTAACAATGAAATAAAGTTTGAAATATTAAAAATAATAGTTAAATATCTTTAGAACAATAATCCTTGGCCAAATTAAAAATTAAATAATAAAAGATATCAATTAATACATAATTAACAACTCTCTTTTTATAAAAAAATATTTCAGTTTTTATTCTACATTTACCCCAATAAATTCATAAAAAGCACTATGAAATCTACCTCAGCCTGTGCCCTGTAGGCCTACCTAAAGGGATTTTTTATACTTATTTCTCCATCAATTACACAAATCTGAAGCGTAATCACCTATCGCTGGAATTTTGTCAAGCCATTGAATCTTTACATCATATGCCAGCCAGTTCTGCATCAATCGAAAGAGTATTTTCTTCATTTGGGTTAATACAAACAAAATTGAGAAACAGACTAGGCAATGAAATAGCCCAGAAGCTTGTATACATCAACAGGCAGAATAAAGCAAATATGCAAGAGTCTTATGATGAATGGTGAAATTACCATATTTACTTGAATATAACGTGCCCTATTTTTGTCCATTTGTAGATTTCAATACTGAGGTGCACGTTAAATTCTAGTACAAATCCGTTTCGTAGGTCGGAGGTAATATTGATCTACATAACAAGGCATTGCTATAATTCTTGACTACACCATTTGAAATTTAATTTCTAAAACATAATGATAAAATAGTTTTTGTCAGTTCTATAGTGCAAATGTGGAATATTGTGCATTGTCGACTTTAAACTCATTTAAGAGTGATATCAGCTTTTATTGTGAAACATGCATTTAACATTTTGTTTGTCCATTTAGCAATAAAAAATAAGCACCTCCGAGGATTCCAGTGATGAACACATTAGTGAATATTGATGACCCATGTCTATCTGCCTACTTGTAGGCCTAAAACTGGCAGTTAACTGTAAATGTTTATGTGTTGGTTCATTATTCTATAAATACTAAGACAAAATTCCAAATAAAATATCCTCCTATTGATGCGCATTACATTCGCTAACAAACTCTTTTTTTATGATTTTAAGTTTCAAAATCAGGGTGCGCATTAAATTTGAGGGTGCATTATATTGGAGTAAATACGGTAATTAACTATTGCTGGGAATTACACAGTGAAGTGGTACAGTGAGTCCCACGCAAGTGTTGGCCAATGACGTGGGATTCTGCGAAGCGGCGGGCACAGCTCCAACTCCCGAGCGAACGGGTGAAATATCTACGCAAATAAAGCCGTGATTGGTGTAATGATTCAGGTTCTCATATTTACAGTTGAAATTACAATGAAAATAACCACATACCTCATCACAAGAGCTGCTGGAAATGTTCTTCTCTTGCATCCACACAATACTGGCACCTTTTCAGGAAATTTTCTTTCACACCCATAATTTCAGCTTCTGAGACAGAGTTAATTTCTCTTGTGATATTGTTTTTAAGTTCTTCTAACAGCATGTGACTATTATTTATGGGGAAACTTCAAAAATAAAGTGTATAGGTCAATTTCCCATACATTAGAAGAACTTGAAGACAATATCACAAGAAAAATTAACTCTATTTCAGAAGCTGAACTTATGCGCGTAAAAGAAAATTTCCTAAAATGGTGCCAGTATTGTGTGGATGTAAGAGGAGAACATTTTCAACATCTCTTGTGATGAGGTACATGGTTATTTTCATTGTAACTTTATCTGTAAATGTGAGAACCTAAATCATTACACCGATCGCGGCTTTATTTGCTGTGCCCGCCACGACGCAGAAACCCGTGTCATTGGCCAACTCTTGCATGAGACTCACTGTATTGAATTACACTAAATACAATCATAGGTTTCTGAGCTTCTATCTTTTAAATGTGTGATGTTTGGAAATAAGAACATGAAAGAAACTTCAATTATTTTTACTCGATTTGATTTTATCCAGATAAAATGCCTGGCATTTTTCAAGCGGATAAAACTGGTAGCTCTGCATTTGCACTCAGTAGGCCTAAGTGATGTTTGGAAATAAAAACAAGAAAGGAACTTCAATTTTTTTTTCAATTTGATTTTAGCCGGATAAACTGTCTGGCTTTTTTCAAGAGGATAAAACTGAGGCCTACTACAGGTTCTGAGCTTGTAACTTTTAAATTTGTGATTTTTGGAAATAAAAACATGAAAGAAACTTCAATTATTTTTATTCAATTTGATTTTATCCGGCCTGGCTTTTTTCAAGTGGATAAAACTGGTAGCTCTTCATTTGCACTCAGTAGGCCTAAGTAGGCATACTACAGGTTCTGAGCTTGTAACTTTTAAATTTGTGATGTTTGGAAATAAAAACATGAAAGAAACTTCAATTATTTTTATTCAATTTGATTTTATCCGGCCTGGCTTTTTTCAAGTGGATAAAACTGGTAGCTCTTCATTTGCACTCAGTAGGCCTAAGTAGGCATACTACAGGTTCTGAGCTTGTAACTTTTAAATTTGTGATGTTTGGAAATAAAAACATGAAAGAAATTTCAATTATTTTTATTAAATTTGATTTTATCCGGCCTGGCTTTTTTTGAAGTGGATAAAACTGGTAGCTCTTCATTTGCACTCAGTAGGCCTAAGTAGGCATACTACAGGTTCTGAGCTTGTAACTTTTAAATTTGTGATGTTTGGAAATAAAAACATGAAAGAAACTTCAATTATTTTTATTCAATTTGATTTTATCCAGCCTGGCTTTTTTCAAGTGGATAAAACTGTTAGCTCTTCATTTGCACTCAGTAGGCCTAAGTAGGCATACTACAGGTTCTGAGCTTGTAACTATTTTAAATTTGTGATGTTTGGAAATAAAAACATGAAAGAAACTTGAATTATTTTTATTCAATTTGATTTTATCCGGCTGGTTTTTTTCAAGTGGATAAAACTGGTAGCTCTGCATTTGCACTCAGTAAGTATTACAGGTTCTGAGCTTGTAACTTTTAAATTTGTGATGTTTAAAAATAAAAGCATGTAAGAAACGTGAATTATTTTTATTCAATTTGATTTTATCCGGCCTGGCTTTTTTCAAGTGGATAAAACTGGTAGCTCTTCATTTGCACTCAGTAGGCCTAAGTAGGCATACTACAGGTTCTGAGCTTTTAACTTTTAAATTTGTGATGTTTGGAAATAAAAACATGAAAGAAACTTCAATTATTTTTATTCAATTTGATTTTATCCGGCCTGGCTTTTTTCAAGTGGATAAAACTGGTAGCTCTTCATTTGCACTCAGTAGGCCTAAGTAGGCATACTACAGGTTCTGAGCTTGTAACTTTTAAATTTGTGATGTTTGGAAATAAAAACATGAAAGAAACTTCAATTATTTTTATTCAATTTGATTTTATCCGGCCTGGCTTTTTTCAAGTGGATAAAACTGTTAGCTCTGCATTTGCACTCAGTAGATCTAAGTAGGCCTACTACAGGTTCTGAGCTTGTAACTTAAATTTATGATGTTTGGAAATAAAAACATGAAAGAAACTTCAATTATTTTTATACAATTTGATTTTATCCGGATAAAAGTGCCTGGCTTTTTTCAAGTGGATAAAACCGGTTAAAACCGGCCGGTTAAAATCAGGCCGGCTTTTTTCATAACAACCCTGTATAGAGGCCATGATTAGGATTTATCTACAAGTTGGCAATGTCTTTGTAGCATCAATAAAAAGATGACATGTCATTAGAATCCGGGCCCTGGTAATTATTATCTAGGGTCAGTTTGACACGCATATAACTGTAGATAAGTTCTAAGATTTCGCAAAATATATCCAATAACAAATAAAATAATAACATTAGTTACCGTGTATGTAGATAATACTACCTGCAGTTTTGTATGTGTTGTGGTATAAGGTGGAACCTTTTAGTAACATACTTTTTTTATATATCTTCCGGAAACCAAGGTACTACTTGGACGAGAAAGGGCCAAGGAATTTTGTCCAGGGGGTTCTAATTTAGGCTTGGAGTTTTTTTACGTGTCCCCCAGCTTAAAAAGTCTCTCCCGGAGGACTACATGTCCAGGATTTTTAATTAAAACTATTCAAAGCTTTTTTACTAAGTATTGCCATGTTTCAAGATTCTCTGGGAAGATAAACAAAATATGGGGGTTGCTAAAAATGATGTCTATGATCAGAGTGCGTACGAAATAACAGGTCATTAATAAAAGGAATTGAAGTAGTAGTAGTAGTAGTAGTGGCGGTGGTGGTGGTAGTAGTAGTAGTAGTAATAGTAATAATAATACTATTAATAATTTATAATAATTACTACAATTACAATCTCTGAAAAATAACAGGATCCATTTTCAAATTCCAAGATCTACT
The DNA here is from genome assembly GCA_964059195.1 of Ectobius pallidus. Classification (NCBI taxonomy): domain Eukaryota; kingdom Metazoa; phylum Arthropoda; class Insecta; order Blattodea; family Ectobiidae; genus Ectobius; species Ectobius pallidus. The sequence continues at coordinate 88,994,838 of CAXKWD010000008.1, forward strand.
TGCAGTGAGTGATTGAATTTTGTTGCCTTGATTCATGTCAAGTGAGGTTATTTTCCGACTCGTGCTTGTACTTGCCCATTCATCAAGCTTCTAATTCCAGCCACATTCATCTTCACAGGGTCATCCGGGCCGAACATTCTTGCCCTAGCTTATTAACATTGTAAAATGTTTTGTCTTCATCGCATTAAATATTTCTGTACTGTCTCAAGTTCCTTCATTTGGTGGTAGTTAAACTCCAGCAGTGGCAATAGACTATATACTGTTATTTTATATTCTAGACTAGGAATGGAACAGTCACAGTTCTAGATAATTTATTGATTCTCAACTTATTTTTACACCTATAGCCTATTATAATTGCCCAACAGATTTATTTTCTCTGCCGCCAATGCCTATTTCCGAATCCAATTCCTTCCTTATTTATTTCACTAGATGGACAATTGAGTCCAAAACATGTCGACACAAGAAAAGTTTTTTTTTTTTTAATTTATTTATTTCTGCAAATGAAATACAAATACAAATACAAATTCAAAAATACACAAATAAACAAAAAACATTTACAAATTTCAAAATTAAAGTACAATACTTTTTAAGAAAAGAAAAAGAAAGAAAAGAACCAAATATTTATTTAGAAATACACCCGAATGAGCAAACTGCTCGTGCTCGGGTGTAGTTTCAGAACATCAGAGTGGAGAAAGAGGAGAAACAAAGAACAAAGTGAGAAAGAATGACACACTTATAAAAAAAAAGGTGAAAAATGTTAAACAGAGCTAGAAAAAGAAAAGACAAATTTATAAAAAGGAGACAAAAAATATTAATCACAAATACATACAATAAAAAATAATAAAAATAAATGACTTAAAGCTAATAAAATTACAAAAAATGTTTTACATACATTTTATAATGATATTTTTAAGTTTTATTAGTTTTATATATTTTATATGTAAAGTGACTTGTGTTTTATAATACGCATGCACGAGCGATTGTGAGCTGATTGCGTTTTTAACCTTTCTTAATTCATTGAGCTAATGGTGGTAATTAAAAAAAGATTGAAAAGTTAAGTTTATTCTAGTATTTATAGTATTTACATTTATAATTTGCAATTTACATTTATAATTTGCAATTTACATTTATAATTGTAACATAAACGTGATACTCCCGAGTAAGCTACTGCATGTGACAAACAGTGTATATCACATGACATACTTAAATAATTGTTATTAAAACAACTATGTAATTTTTAATTCTTTTACATTTATGTGCGATATCTTATTTTATAACACTTTATTTAAGAAGATAATGGAGAATCTTATGGTTTTGTATGTAATAATTTGATATGTTACTTTTTAAAATAATTTATTATTTAGTGATTATAATTTTGTTTAATGAAGCTATTATGCAATCTCGGGCCAAATACCAGGATTAAGCCTTACACCTTTTTCAGAAGTACAGGTTCAAGAAGTGGGCTAGAAATTTTGCGTCTTCTTGTAGCAAAACCACGATCATTGGTTTTATACTTCTTTATAATTTTTGTGACTATTCCATTCATACGCCTCTTGTTTGATATTGACCAATGACGTTTAGCAATTCCTCGAATATAGAACAATCGCGATCGTTTATCTTGTTTATCTTGCAAGCGTGCAGTTTTATCCGATAAAAGGTCAGCTCGTTACTGGTCACGCGAGGTATCAACGTGCCGTGATTAATACGTCACACACTGCCAGTGAACAGAATGAAAACACATTATTTTATACAACATAACTTGTTTAGAAATTGAAACAATGTAAATGCCTATTGATTAAAAACACAATTTAGATTCGGTGCAAGTCAGTTCGTGTGATTTATAGCGTTCTGATGATGATGCACTTCATCTTGTGACGCACTATTGGTGGCATTGGGAACTCGAATCGATGCATGAACTGTTTATTCATTTAGTATGCCGTGATCTCATAGCGGGCAGAATATTGGCAACAAAGTAAGAAAATAATAATTATTTTTGCACGACTTAACTAATTAGTGGTACTTAAGAATATTGTTGCCGTGGATCGTAGGCCTAAGTTGACATTCCCGCACGCAATCTTCTTCCTATGGAAACAAAACAAATTTCCATGCGGTAAGAATTTTCTTACGCCACACATCATAATACAAGCCTTTATGGACAAGGCCCCCCAGGACAAATATTCGGTTCCCATAACAACAAACACATGCGAATCACTTTCTGAAATAAGCATCTATCTTCAATCTCTATATACGTATATAAAAGGCTTTGTCCTGACTGACTGAATAACAGGAATCAACGTACAGCCTAAACTATAACAGGTAGAGACTTGGAATTTTGACAGTACCTTCGTTTCATAATGTAGGTGCTCACTAAGAAAGGATTTTGAAAAATTCTGATTCTAAATGCCAAAAATTAAATGTTTTTGAAAATACTTAATCCCTTTTTACATAGAATTATCAATTCCAAATTTTATATGATGGGCTTGGAAAAAACAATTGAAATGCACTTTTGACAAATAAGAGAAGCTATCAAAATAATTCATGTTATAAATAAATATTACAAAATGAAATCCACTAAAATAATGGAATCACATAACTTTCTCTACCCTGGACATAGAGAAAACAAAACGAGGTATGGTAATGTGTATATTATTATATTATATCGCAGGTTTTTGGAGAGAAAAGTATGAAAGTGATAATGCTTTCTGTTTAATTTCATCCCCAAAACGACTTTATGGTAACATAAGAGTGGGAAATTTCCCGCCTCGATATTACAATTTTATGTTACAGGAATTTCTGTTTCTTCTTATTTAAACCTCTACCAGGCTTGCTGTGCACTGTACAAGCGATGGGATGCAAAATTCTAGATCCTCTATGAGCCATAAAAAACTATATCAAGCGTTTTATGAGGGAATAGTTTGAGTGTAATAAGTCGTTCTTCCTATTTCAAATTATAAATGCCTATATAAGGACCTAGAATTTAAAATTGAAAATCCTTCATAAGTTAATTTCCAATTACAAAATACAAAACCCGGGCGACGCCGGGTCTTTTAAGCTAGTATTGTATATACATAATATTTTCAGGTAATATCTCAATTAATATAATTAAATTGATATAAATAATCATCGTGCAAAAAATAGCATGCAATACTGGTGCCGTAAGCGCATAACGGATCTCGGAAAATTAAAAAAAAACTCTTGCCTCGATCCGTATGCATCGCTTACGGCACTTGTATCGCAATATACTATTACAAAATCTACTCTTATACAATTCAACGGCCCTAAATGGCGAAAGATAAGATTAAGTCGCCCCTTATGCTACGAACAATGCGTTGCTATTGGCGACCACACGTTTGTTATCTCGGCACTTCCGATCGTCCCTTCTCTCTAAACTCCCGATCGTACCAAATACCAGCTACCAACCCTTGCACCAAAATGGCAACCCTCTAGCTCACTCGGCACTCCCGATCAGACCACAATCACCTCTTCACATAGTCTAAATAATGCATAACACTATCCACATAGTTAAGTGCGCGAGCGGAGGCGGCAGCCGAAGCGAAGCGTCCTTGCATTTTCGAATAATGTACGATACACTGTTTGTAGGTTTCGAAAATGTGGCATATTATATCTTCCAGAGGTTAGTAAGCCTGTCAGCTTTTATTTAGCAGTATGACGTCACACTACCAACGTCCAATCACGAGTTTCTACGTAATATCAGGACAGAAGAAGTGGTATAAAAGAAAGAGCATTGCGAGGGAGCGGTGGGCGGGAACATTCATCCAAGGTGCGACTTAAATTTATTTTTTCCCTTTTTAACTTTTCAATTAATTATCGTGGGCGAAGCCGCGGGCACCTCCTAGTCTGTTACATTTTATTCTTTCACGCAAATAGGCTATATCGGTAAACTCGTAATCTCTCATTGGATTACCTATAGTGAAATCTTAATGAGGTGTGTTCATAAATTTGTTTTATTTAGTAATATGGTGAATTAATTTAAAATTTACCCTTTTTGTTAGGTATTCTTGATTAAATGCTTAAAGCAATGGCCGTGTGACGCCTAACGCTTGTAAATGACTTGAGTTTAACCAAGGTTTGAGATTTTACACCAGTTGGGAAAGACGTGTTGAAACAGCTGAAAGCAACTAAATTGTTGTATTTATAAACAAACACGTTCTTCGCACACAATTAGTGAACAAAACATGCAGTTTTCATGCTCCATGAACTAGGAAATTCCTTACTACAGCGTCCTTGTATTCAAGAGCGTGGTGAAATTACTTCTTGATGGATGGGCTTAGAGTATGCGTTTCTCTCTCATGAAGAAATGCAGTTCTTTAGAAATTAACTTTCAGTGGAGTGAGTTTATTTAGGATGTCCTCTCCAAAAAATGAAAAAAGTTATTCCTTAGGAGTTTCCCCCAAGAATAAGATATATTATACAGTATTTTCTCTTGCATAATAATGTGATTATTTAGGTGGTTAGAAGAAATGTAAATTTGTACAAATTCCTCTTAAAAAAAACCCGATTCCTTCGAAGTTCTTACCTAGGAGACAGGATTTCTTTAGGAGTTCCAAATATTATAAATATTACGTTTTTATGAATCTTTGCCTACAAAAAAATGTGATTAATTGAGAGTTATTTCCCAGATAGGTAAAACCTGAATATTCGTCAGTTTACCCCAGAAAGTTAAACCCCAAAGTAAATTAGTTTTTTTAATTCCTCCGACAAGAGAATAACTTTTTGAAGTTATTCCCGAGAAGCACATACTTTTTCCTCCTTGAAATAAATGTGATTGTTTAGGATCCCTCTCTAGAAAATATGATATTTTAAAATATATTTGGTCCCGGAAAATGTGACCTCTTAAAATTTGTTTTACAGAAATATTTTTATTAAAATAGGTATTTTCCTGACGAATTAGCTTATTAACAGTTATTTTTCTGGACAATTGAGATTTATAAGAAATGTTAGAAGATTGCATCTTAAATAAATATAGTGTGATTCTTTAGGAAATGTGATTTTAAAAGAAGAAATGTGAATTTAAATAACTCTCAAATATAGTCAGTTCTTTAAGAGAATATAAAATTCGTTCGTTTCTATAAAATTCCTTCTATAAATGATTGTATTTTGTTTAAAAAGTTCCTCTTAAGAAATTAATTGCCTCAGCATTAATATAGCAGAGAAAAAAAAAACTTCTTCTGTAGTGGAACAGCTGGACATTTCTATATCAGTAACAATTTCTCAAGTTTCTAGTTCAGGTAGATTTAATTGCTACTGCATGATATTCGATTCGGCAAAACCTGTAGGAGATTTATTCACCAAAACTCTTTCAGTTCCCTTCTGAATTGCCTTTAAAATTAGCTGACGCTTTCGCAACATTTGGAATACAAGGTTCAGCTTAAATAATAAGCCCCCGCAATTAGAGGATGATGAATGTCAGCAATTGATACCGTGTTTCGAGTAATGTAGCGAACGATCCTGTTACCTGGATCTGCTTATTAAAGCAATTAGAAATCTGACTCTGCAATTTGTGAACACACCAATTTTAAACTGTACCTAAGCTGAAATTTAAACTTCAACTTGGTTATGAAAAATAATAAATTCACTTAAAATCTCTTGTGTAGCATTTTAAATGAGAGTCCACGTGCATTGTATGCACTCCTTTACTAGGTTTATTAGGTTTCTCCAGTTTCGTAAACATTGTTATCCCTTCTGCTGTAAAAAAAATAAATAAAGTTTTTCCTTTACAGGCCATGAAGGCCAGAGGGTTCCAGGAGGTTGAGACTCCCAGATTTTAGACATTCGGCACGTGAAGGTGGTAAGGTTGTCAGCCTTACGCACCGGCCGTTTTTGTCCCCAGGATTGCTCCTGGCACTCATTTCTGTTAGATGCTGAGTCGACCCCAGGGCCATAGTGCCACCAGAAGCCAATTGAAAAAATCCAACGACCTCATCGGGGATCGAACCCGCGACCTTCCGGTTTGTAGCGCAATTCCTCCCTTGGGTGCGGAGTGATTAGTCCGTAGATTGTGGTTTTTGTAAAATTTTCGTTTTTATTGCGATTTTTTAAACAAAATGTTATTTTTCAATGGAAGTCTCAAGTTTTGGAAAGATCTCTTTTTAAAAGGAGAATGCTAAATGATATGCTTATTAAAAGTAGAATAAATATATACACATTAATAAAATTGGCTCAAGAAAGGCTCAAGGCTCAAGAAAGCAGACCAGACGAAAAAGATTAAGATGAAGACCTGCTACGAGATGGAAAGACAGTACTCATCTGAGGAATAAAGGGGAAATAAACAGGATGCCATCCTACATCATAAGAATAAGAATAAGAAGAATAAAATTGAATATTCAGAAACCACTTCATTGTCGAGTTTGTCGTATTAAGGGTATAAAATCCCATAAATGTGAAGAACTAGAAAGAGAATCTTATATATAGAGATAGATGCTCGTGACAATTGCTTCTTCTATTAATTCAGCAATAAATCTTATTTCTAGCGAATGTATTTCATATTTCATTTCACCATAGAAATAGCTGTATTTAGGTGCCAAGTACTTATATCCTCGATGCACCTCGATAGCCTACGTAGAACAGGGAGATTGTGCTAATCAATTTACCTACACTACAGCAGGTGTTAATAATCAAATGGCAAAAATAATTTTGAAAGTATACAAAACGAAATGCCTAAAATCCCCTTGATGATATGTTTTTGCAGAAACATACAATATTTTGCATTACATAAGCCGTAAGTCTGTTTGGTTTTAACGTGAAATAACGCAGATATTACATATTTTTATGTGAAATTACACCGAAATTAACCCACTTTTTTTTTTTTTTTTTTTTTTTTTTTTTTTTTTTTACCGAAATTTAACATTTTTATTCACCGGAAAACACGTTCTCTAGTTTTAGCTACTCGACTAGTTATGGAAGAGTTGGAAAGTGCTTAAGCACTAAGAAGAGAATTTATAGACACGTCACGATGTTGGAAGCATGCTTCCTGAAACTTCGCAATGACGTGCTTGTTTGCCACAAAGAGAGCGACTCCTGATTCCATTAAAATGAGTTGCATTGGATCAATTGATACAGAATCTGAATGCCGCACTTTAACTTTGACCTCTGGAACCGCCTTGAATATTTCAGTCTGTTCGCAATTCATGTGACGTACGATTGTTTACTGGTAGCTGTATACAGTCTGTTACACTGAAAACGGTAAGATTTTTATCCTAATTTTTTAGGTTACAGATTTGGTTATTTCACGATGGTTGTGCTCTGGTACTTAGGTTCTTTTCGTTGCTGATATGACAGAATTTTGTCCTTTAGGAGCTCTTATTATTATGCCTTTAAATTTAACCCTAGATTGCTCATCCTTTTGTGGATATCATCACTGGTCACCTGGGGTACGTTGTCACCTCGTTAAATTTTTAATATTTGCCTCCAATCTCACTGGGGTAGTTTAATGTACAATGTTATTTGGATAGCACCATGTGTTTAGATAACATAGCGGTTATAAAATATTTTTTTACAAGTGTAAAAGTCTTGTGTCAAGTTGAGGAGCTACTTGATAGAGAAGTAGCGGCTTCGGTCATGGAAACCACCATCAACGGCCGTGGGTGTCGGCATGCTGACCACATGCCCCCCAATCCTGCCATCTGCCTATGGTAGATGACGCAGCGGTCGGGTGGTAGGCCTTATCCGTTCTGGTATGTTAGCGCCACGAGTTAAGTTTTAAACGTATTGTGTATTTTTACTTCGCTTTCAATAATTGATATTCTAACAGTTCCGCTATCATGTTCATAAGCAAGAAACATCCCAAACCTTGAAATATTTTTATTCCTGACTTAAGTGATCGAGAAGACCGTTAATACTTTTCCTATTGTCATTGTCATATAAATTAGACACAGCTTCATCTAAACAACAAGAGTGAAAGCTTCAAGGCGTTCATCATTCACAGGAATAGATGGCAGACATTTGACATAGCCTACAGTCCTGCTCACCGGGGTATTTGGTCACCCCAATGGCCTTGTGACCTACACACGCTTGTGAAATCCACTCATTTGCCGACTGATGTAAAGAGAAGCCATTGTTGGAAATATAGAAGAATGGGGGAAACTTGTGCATGCATGCCAACTGTGCAAAATAAAACGGACCCTGTGGAGTGACGTGTTGCTCCGGGTAGCAGTCTAGGATTAAGACATGAAACTGTACCACCTGGATCGCTCTGAAACGGGTTCGAATCCAAGATTTCGGAAAACGAAGACCAGTTCTTTACCGCCTGCTTTTTTTTCGGGATACACCTTTGTGCAGTTGATTGAGTCATTGTTCTACAAATCGAAAGGTCGCCAGTGGATCTCGACAAGGACAAAGGATTCTTTTCTTAATCGGCCTAATCCTTATGGTCCTGGGGACAACTCAGCCTCTTTCAGGTATATGTACCAGTCTTGGGTGTAAAGGCGGTAGATGCGTAAGATTGATAGTGATGACTAGACCGCGGACTTTTAGGTCGTAAATAGTGCGATTTAGGTACAAGTACCCAAAATAAGCTCTTTCAGTGACTCATTTAGGCTATATGAAACCAAAAATAGGTTTTAAAAATGGAGAAAAACAGTATACATAATATAAACAAATGAAAGGAATCGCTTGATTACCCTAACTGAAAGACATTTACGTCATGGAAGGTTTTGTGAGGCACATTAATTTAATGGTTTTGTGACCGGGTTTCCACTGCTATTTGACTTCGTAATATGCAGATATTATATTCATCAAGATATAGATTACTGTCTCTGTTGAACATTACATGATAAACAGTTAAATATATTCACCTTGTAAGATGAATATATTTATTAATTGATCATAATTGACCCTCAAAGGTAGAAACATGAAATTAATTTATTTATTACATGATATTTTACGAGAAAAAGGGTAATCGTAGAAGACAGATTTCATCTGGCACCTTGAATCGAACTTTGGATATCTCAGTTGGTAGAATATCGACACTGAAAACCGAAAGTCACAGGTTCGAATATCGGTGTTAGAGGAATTTTTCTCCTGAAGTGTTCTCAACTTCATAAAGTTTGGTGTTCAGATTAGGCTGTGCCGCGGCACTAACCTTGTTGAGCAGATTCGCTTTCTGCATTTGATTACGCTGTGGTTATTATTACAGTGACCACAGGAGCTCGTGGCTTCCAGCTTCTAATTGCAGAGTTGGAAACGTAAAAATATCAAGCTAGGTTAGGCATTAATCGATAACGCGGAGGCGCAGCTGTGCTTTAGCTTGGTGACAATGAGATTTCCAGGAGGGCTTAGTACTCAAGCCTTATGGAGGGAATCAGAGAGAGAGAGAGTCTCTAAAGAAGATCTGCGTTCATATTGCTTCACCTTCGCATTATGGGGGAGGGCAAGGAGGGCAGATGCCCACAGTAGCGTACCCAGAAAATAATTTCGGAGAGGGTCGAAAGTACCGGTGGGTTTGGGGAGTATGGAATACCCCCAAGGAAGGGCGTTTACCTCCGGGAAATTTTTAAATATTGAACTAATAAAGTCACATTTTACGCTACTCTAGGACTGAACAACTAGTTAGCAAATTTGTTTACTATACTCTAAGACATGTCAACTTAAACACGAAATCGCTACCTATGTTATAATACTTATTACTATTTATAACAAAAGTGTAATAACCAGGGCCCGGATTCTGATGACCTAAAAATGTTTGAAAAATGACCTATAAAATGACCCTAAATTTTAAAGAAAATGACTTAATAAGTATAAAAAATGACCTAAAAACTGATATTTTATTTATAAAAAATTATTATTGTACGCATAAAGTTATAGACTAGTTTGTACATTATTGCAAAAACTGTAAATAACTGTAATATTGTGAATGTTCTTTTCTCACGGAAATTTATACTGGTACTGAGGCACTGGTGAGTCAAAATTCGGAATTTCCTTTTGTGGTCTGCCGGATTATATTGTTGTTTAATTCAGAGTATACAGTAGTTTGCACTCTCAAATCCAAGCAGGTGCCAAGTCAATCTAATAACAATAGTAATATAATATAAAATTTTGGCGTTTCTTTGATTCTTATTTCCGACTGAGACATGACAACACTAAACGCCGAATTTTTCCTTCTTGCATTAAACAAACAACACTTCAAAGACAGCACCCCTAGCGACGAAAAAATAAAGTTAATTCACTCAATGTAAATACATGAAAATGACTAAATAAGGAAGCAAATGACGCGAAAATGACAAAATAATGACCTAAAATTGAAAAAAAATGCCCTAAAAATATAAAATGTCATAAAATGACAAAAAATGACCTAATAGAAATGTATTTCTACAATCTAGAGACCATGATTAGGATTTATCTACAAGTTGGCAATGTTTATGCAGCATCAATAAAAAGATGACATGTCATTAGAATCCGGGCCCTGGTAATAACCTTATGGAACAGTGGAGATATTATACCTACATTCACAAGTTCAGTATTTTATTATTAAATAAAATAATTAAATATTTGACAAAATGGGGCATAAGTAACTTAAATTGATTTTTAGATTTTGATTTCGTGGATCCGGACCCCCTGGACCCCCCTTCACTACGTCATTGGATGCCTCCCTCTGGAATGCCTCATAATTTTTTTGGTAAGCGTACTCTTTGTCTCTGTCTACCTGCAGTTGTTGCAGGTAAAATAAAAAAAATATATTAATATCATACTGTCTTTAGCATTTTATTTTAATTTTTCCAACAAAATGGCATCAGTTCATTCCAACGTGATCGATCACGGGAGTCCTGAATATGGTTACTGTATGCCTCACTGGTTACAATATACAATATAAGCCATATAATTATACAATTATAACTTCAGTATTGTATGCATAATAGTCTTTCACCAAGACCGTTCTCAGAAGAACATAATCTGTCAAGTTAAAAACTATTCAGCCTCGTCGAATTCAGCTGGCATTTAAAAATAGGGATCGGGAAACTATGTGAATATTAATGTATTTAGTTGTTATAAGTTGATTTTTAATAGATAATAATAAAATACTGATACCTGCCTCATTCGCTATCATTGTTCACAATAATAACTTAATTAGGCTACTGTATAGTTTAGCATCATAAACAAGAATAGTTGTGATGGAATTATGTTGAGTTTGCCTTAATAAAATTCCTGGCGACGCTATTGCTTCCGAAATGCATTACATTTTTAAATATTTGTACTTTTCCTCCAAGAAAACTGGAAAAAATAATAAGTTTCCTTCCTTATTAACACAGAAGTTAATGACAACGTAATATTTATGCACAGTCAAAACCACCCACAATTTCAAGCCAAAATATAATCATATTCACTTTATTTAAAGGAGAATCCACCTTATAGTATTATATTCAATACGCAGCAAGTCACATTGGCACACTGTTTACTACAGTTAGTGTATCGCTCACATTTTATACTTTAAAACTCTAAAATCATTCCAATATAATTATTTACACTTCTCTTTGTTATATTAGTAATAGTATTCTACATTAAATTGTTTTATGGGCTATGTGCATATACAGTTTGCTATTAAAATTCTTGTACAAGTAAAACCATTCACAACATATTCTGATATTCAAATTCTATAAATCCATACCTTTTTTTAAAAAATGATCTTAGTTTATTAAAGTTATTTAATTAACGTCCTAACTCAATACACTTTAATTTTACAAAGACATGTGTAGGACAAGAAGATTTTCATTTTGGTCCAGACTCTAAAAAGTTTACTCTGCTAGGTTTTCATGTATTTTATACCGTAATGGAGATAACTTAGAAAAATCGAAAATTTTATCTACCCCTAGACCTAAGTAATTCTACAGGAAAATTAATATAGTCATTTTATTGGTTACTGAGGTTTCGAAATATGCATTTTTATTAAACTCGTAAGAACCACTTTTTTTAAATCAAATTTAAAAAAAGATTAATGAAAAGTCAACCTAATATTTCAGATAGCCAGAAACCAAATTTTGGGGATGCCAATAGAAGTCCAACAAATTCCATAATAAAATAGAAGTCAATAAAAAATAAATTCAATGAGCCGTTTGCTCTCAACGTATCTATACAGACATTTACACTGACAGACATCATTCCAAATTAACTTTTTTTTTCTGGGCATCGTGGAACATGTTTTCCCTGTGTTATCTCGATTTCGATTTTTGTTTCCGTCACATTACTTCCTCGATACTATACATATGCAAGAAAGTTATGATTACACATGAGCTCTGCGGTTACTATGTAGGTCTAGTATGTAGGCCTCAGGATTAAGAAGAACTATCAATTTAAACTACGAAACTATTTTTTTAAAAAACTTAATATGAAGAGAGAAGAATATCGTTTAGAAGGTTTCAAAACTGCTTGTGTTCAGTGTTCAAATTAAGTATACGAATATGTTCTATGTTTAATTGAAGATCCTCAGGTGAAACTTCAAAATCGTTTCTTCTAAATTTGTCTCTATTATGAAGAGCATTGTGAAAACAGTTGTTCTGCATCACACAACTTCTTTACAGCAGCTGTTTTGCTCTTAGATCCCACTTACACTTTTAGCGAAAGGGAAAGTAGGGTTAACTCCCTGCTTAATCAGAGGTTAAAGCTAACTCTTTTCCACGAAACGGGGTAACTGTAGGTTAAAATCTAACCATTATCGTTGAATTTTCTAAATTCAAAGCAGGCATATACAGTTGCCATGACAACTGTTAAACAGCTTAAAGAAAGGTGTTGTCATTTCCACCTTTCATTAATAAAATCCTACATCACACAACTTATTTACAGCAGCTGTTTTGCTCTTAGATCCCACTTACACTTTTAGCGAAAGGGAAAGTAGGGTTAACTCCCTGCTTAATCAGAGGTTAAAGCTAACTCTTTTCTACGAAACGGGGTAACTGTAGGTTAAAATCTAACCATTATCGTTGAATTTGTAAATTCAAAGCAGGCATACACAGTTGCCATGGCAACCGTTAAAGAGTTAACTTAGAGAAAGGTGTTGTCATTTCGACCTTTCATTAATAAAATCCTAGTTCATGCAGTGGATGTATTATTGATTGAGCTTTGTATTGACTTGGGATTTTATAGCTCACTGCAATAAAATTAGTACTGAATGTGAACTAAAAAAAGACTTGCTGTATTAACAAAAGATAAAAGGATAAAAGGGGATGTAGCCGTACAATGTGAATGGGTAATGCAAAACCATTGAAATGTTCGATTTGATAGCGTAGCTTTAGGGAGCTAGGTGTGATGCATAAGGGCCAAATTGTAAGTGTAACCAGTGTATTGGTGAAAATTGTTGTACTGCAAAGTAATATCGAACACTAAATTTTGCTGACTGGAATTTTAGAGAAAAAAATACTGGATTTGAATGATGCGATATTTTGTTTAATATTCATTCTATCAAAATTTTGCTAACATTAAGATCTGTTGGGTATATAAACCCAGCAATTCTTCCTACGTGTAATTTCTTGGTAGAATAAAGTAATAACCCGTTAAACGAACAAATATGTTGCTTTCCATTAGCGTTTTAATTCGTAATATTAAAATTAACATTTATTAATTTATGTTATGTCATTTGATCTTGACTGCGGTAGAGACAGACATAGAAGATAGACAGGAGGAAAGTGAAAACGACTTACCTCTAATGTTACCATCTCCCTGCAAAATCGATAAGGTGCCGATAGTTAAACGTTTTCGAAATTTGAAAATAGCAGATGTATGATTGCTTATGGCTCTATTTTCATTTCATAGAATAGTGTGGTAACTAAATACTTTACAAAGAAAACATAAATAAAACTTTGTAAACCGTTAAAAATTGTATTACCATGAAATATTATTTTACTGATATTTACCTTGTTATCTTTCTTGTAGTCGGCGAAGATAGATTTAGTAGAAGTCTGACATTAAGACATGCTAGAGAGGAAAGTGTGGAGTGTTTATTTTTCCTGCTTCAATGTAAACGCTATATTCCAGTATTTTGAAAGAGAGAGTAAAAACAAACAAACTTTGTTCGCCATTATCAGCTGATTACGCACGATCGCCATCGTACCCACCTGGTCGTAAGCTCATTACACAAGAAACCAAAATAGATGCTGTAGTCTCTGCCAAGCGCAAAACCCTCCGGATGAAGTCCGTGCTCTGTCTGATGAGAACGAAAATGAGATGCTTCAAGGCAAGAGAATCATCACCAGTACCACAAAAGGTTGCTACAGGCCTACATTACATTAACAGGATTTTAGAGTAGCTTGCCTTGTCAGTGTAAGAAGATTTCAAAAGAAAAGCCACCATAAAATTTACATTTTTTTGCAGTCAAGACTTAGCTACATGGAATTGAAGATTAAAAATATTCAAAGTATACGAACTGGAGCTAATTACGCTCTACTATCCATTTAAAAAATAAAATAATGGTTAAGTATTCATATAGATGCATTCAATATTCGTTCGTCATATTATAACGTATATTTGCATGTACTTTTCTCTATAACATAAAGAGACGTTTGCAAAACTGTACCTAATAACTAGGGGGCGGATTTCTATGACATGTCATATTTTTCCCCTTTGCATTATTTCAGGTTTCCGACTAATTTAATCCCGATTCCAAGCATCCTGGTGAAAATGGAACGGCTTTTATTGTGCATATAACTGCATATTTAAGAAATTTTCAACTATTGTAGCATATTTAGTATGAGTATGCATATTTAGGCCATATTTTGCTTACTTGTGTGCATATTAAAGAAATTTTGAAGTTTCATATCATATTTTGTAAATTTTGCATTATAATGATACTTTTTGAGAATTTTCAGATATTTTAAATAATTTACATTATATTTTAATAAAATGAATTGTAATGAAACTTAAAAAAATATACAGAATGTGTAAAAAATCATATTAAATTTTATTGGTCATATTTTAATGTTTTTTAGGTCATAAATGCATGCATATATCCTATTTTTTAGGTCATAGAAATCCGTCCCCTACTAATAACGAGCCCAGATTTTTAAAAAAAGATCAGTTATTTATACGTAGCAGCCAGCACGTACGCACAAAGATTTTTCTTAATTCCTTTATACTGTGTAAGAAGAATGGACGTTCTGAATGGTTGTGTGGTTAAATTGCTTGCCATCGAACCAAGATTCAGGACTTTCAATAAATGGGCGTCACTTTTCAAGAGTCAAACCCCTAGCTTGTTTTACTTCTGAATGGAGGTAAATCTATTGAATCTCGTTGGATGTTTGTTTCATGGTTATTTAAAGAGAAGGATGTACTGCAACTTAGGTCCGTGACCATCGCTGGTGTACCGGAATTTTGTCTCGCGGGAGTTCTTGCATCCATGGAAATCTGACTTTCAAATTTATGCACACATAAATGCCATCTACCTGAGCAAGAAATGAACCCACGACCTTGGGAACAGAGTCATAACAGCTGCAGCACCCAGGTCAATTGTTGAATGTGTACTGTAAACTAATGATTTCTAACATCGATGAAGTCATAACCTGAAAAAGAGATTACTTGAGTCAAAATTATCGGCCATTTTAACAAAACGTTGCTTATTTTTCGTCTATGGCACCTCCACATATGATGGATTGACCTCCCACTATCACTGATTTTGAGGAAATGAAACTACTGCATATTAAAATGTATGGTAAAGGTGTCTGTGTTGAATGGTATTAAACGGCATGCCCCTTTCTGTTCACATGTATGTCCTAACTTATAGTTTCTATTAATTTAGTTCTGAGATTTATCAAGTTGTCAACACAAATAAAAGTCTCCACAGAGGACTAGTGAACTTAACGAAATTCAACTTGTTCGTCAGATTAAGCTAATTTTTTTTTATCATTGCCTTCACGCGGATTCCACGTTAATTTGTTAGATCCCGGTTATTTGAAGAAGTTTCAGTAGACATCAACAAAAAATAATGGGAACTTCTCCCTCAATTACGGATCAAGCAATCCACATGCCCACGACATCAGTGAAATGAAATGAGGTTCCGCCAAATAAAGTGTAAGTTCAGAACTCCCTATTAAACAGGTGGATGCCCTATATCCATATTCTTGAGTACATAAAGAGTTCTTGAAGTTGTGGCACCTGGATTTCAAAGCAGTCGGGACCTTCAGATTTGATCCTGGTATAATTTCTCTTGTGACACAGCCATGGTGCCACCAGAATGATTAAGCCAATTGAAATTAGGCAGATTGGGGGAATTGAAAATCTTAATGACATCATCGTGGTCGAACCTACAACCTTGCGGTTTGTAGTGCAGATTCTCATTTAACTCAGCCATAGTGTATCCTCCGTCAGTAAATGTGGCGAAGTGAATGAAGCCAAGACATTTATTTAAAGGATGACATATTTCTCCTACCGCTACCATTAAAACGTATAATGTGTTATTAATTGTAATCTTTCACTTCTCTTTATCCTATTGTGATAAAATTATATATGAACTATGTTTAAAAATTTCCATTTGATGTAAAATATATATATTTTGTTATTTGATTACCAACTGCCTTCCTTCGAAGGTAACCCGAAATTCTCATAGATCTCTAGTTCCAATGAAAAGCCCTACAACTATAATTTGATTCAAGATCTCGCACGAAATCTGTGCCGATGAGACCGTTACTCTCTAGAGAGAGACATGCTATTGTGCGAGAGAGAGAGAGAGAGAGAGAGAGAGAGAGAGAGAGGTAGCTTGGCCTTTACAAATAGAAAGGGAGGTACTGTTGTGCGAGAGAGATAGGTATCAGGCCGATCGACGCTACAGTCCCCACGAAAACGTAATGCAATGACGTAGGCAATCGGCACAGATTTCGTGCGGGATCTTTAGTTGTCTATGAAGTAAGGTATTGTTAAATTAGAATTTTCAAAATGTCCATTGTGAGATCTTTAGAGAACTGTTGTTTATAAATAGTCTATCATATTTAAAAAAAAAATTAAAACTAAAATCTCCTTAAATAAAACATTCTTTAAGAAGTAACCTCTAATAATAATAAATAGAAAGAAGAAGGGAAAGCGTGAAAATAAATAAATACAGAATGACTGAAAACATAAACAATGGAATTAAAAATCGAGCTTTTATTTTTTTACGAGGAACCTACCAACAAAATTTTATAGTTAAGATTGCATGATTCTATAAGTTACCAGTATAATAATAAAGTATTGTGTTTGTGTGCAGAAAAAATCTCCAACTCAATTTTCTCAACATGAAATTCCTTATTAACAAAATAAAGCTAAGAATCGAATAAATTTCTTATCTGTATGCTTGATGCAACAGCAATAATTTTCCTCATAGCCCATTGACCTTAAAGTTAGTACTATTGATAACTTGCTGAGGGGCACAGGTTCGGTCCCTGAACTTGATCATCAATTGTTTCTTCATACAACGATTACTCCATGGTGTAAGGATTTGTATTGTTCTTAGAATGTAAGGTTCAGATATTAAAGATTTTAGATAGATGCACCCTACCAAAAATTAGCGGAATATTCCATTCTATAATCACCAAGGAAATTCCCACAATCCGATGGGTCTAATTATTTGCCGATAAATTTACCGACTTCTGAGAGATAAAATGTACAGATTCTGTGCCAGTGAAACGTAACTCAATCTTGAAATAAAAAATACTGATCAGTTTAAACAAAACACTAAACATCTGAATTTAAGAACAGATTTCATTGGTTTCCTTTTTATTCTAGTAAAATATAGGCCTAGATGTGAGGTGGACTTGGGTTGAGTTGGAGGGGTGAAAGATTTCTTCGGTAAAAGTACTTACTTCAATTCCCAGTCGGAGTCCATTCTGTTTTACGCGCCTCAACTCCACGGCTGCTGTGCTCAGTGGCAGGTGCACGAATCATCTCAGGGTACTATCTTATAGCTAGTTACTGTCTTTGAAATAATAACTTCACTATATTTCTTTATCTAACGGAATTTATTTATAAACTGGTAGCTTGTAGTTTGTGTTTGTGTTGTGAGAATTTTGATACGGAAAATAATAATAATAATTTAGATAACTTGAATAAATATTAATTAACTATTGTTTTATAAATAAATCGAAAGGGTGGAATAATTCTAGTTTCAGATGTTCTACAAATAATTTTTATGTTATCGTAAATAATTAATACATTTTTCTTTTCTTCTTTGTATAATATCTTTTATCATTGGCTGTACCCGCCCGAACGCTTTCTCATTTGGGAGTCAGATAGAACAATATTATTATTTAATGTGAACTATTAGTTGTAAATTTTTTTATTAAGTTCAGTTGTAACTTTTTTATTCTATCGTAAAATCCTGTTTGATCTATGGAATTTCCAACACAATAGTATATTTAATAATAATTGAAATTATTTTCATTAAGATCATCTCCATTGTCCTTAAGCCGCCCTGTAAATCATATCATGAGTCAATAAAATGAATGTTAAATCATGCACTGTAAAATAATATTTTTCTACGGTAGTGTGTAAAGTCATAATTTGGCCAGTTGTTAATGCCTAAGGTAAGCCTAAAGGCACTTCTGCCTTAAGAAACCATGCTATCTCTTTACGCACTGATACTCATTTTACCCTCCGAATAACAAATACAATTGACGATCGCAGGTTCAATCCTAGTTGTCTTATAACTTAACCGTAAATTAATGTAATTGAAGATCGCAGGTTTAGACAACCATAAAATTTGTTACCTTCCGACCCCTATTTTAATATACTCGTATATTATTCACTGTAATTTTAGTGATTTCATAGGGAATAATATTTTTGTTTAAAATATTAACTGATTAGTTTATCATCTACGAGTTTACAAAAAGACGTATGAAAAGAGGAATACAACATAATTTTTTAATAATAATAATATCCGCTTATTAAAATTTAATCGAATTAACTTAATTGGTACAGACGGATGTTGCAGGATTTGAATCACATTCGTTCGGTTATGCAATACCAATTATAACTACGAGTATATCGTCTTCGGTTAATTGCGATAGCATATATTCTAAATGTTACGTTAGATAAATACGAGATGTAGTAATGTTCAAGAGTCACTTTCTGGGCTATATAGCAATCTGGACTTCTGCCCATAATTCCAGATGTTCATAACCAGGATCGCTTAAAATATGGAAATACGTGGCACATTTGAAAAATGGAGTGCATGAAAACTCATAAATAATACGTTCAATTTCCTGATTTGTACATATATGCTGAGAGTTCATAAGAACATTCAAGACAATTAAAAGTAAATACGCATTACCAGTTTCTTTATGCTTTTAAAATGGGTTAAATTGTATGTTCTAATTTAAAGTATACAATGGCGGAGATAAATAAAATTTTCCAAAAGCAACATCATAATTAATTTCGTTTTTATTCCTTCCAAGAAAGATTCTGTTATTTTTGACAAGATAGTCTAAGTAAGTTTTCCGAAGTTATGTTAACTGCTTAATGCATGGACAATCTTCACCTCTTATGTGAGTAGGCGTAGGCTGTGATGCCTAGGTATAATTTAGTTCTAAAATATCACAGGTGTAACACTCGTTAATTCTAGGATTACTGTGAATGTAGAAAATATTTCCAAACACACTTACTAGATTACATAGCATTTTGGGGTACTGCCAAGAATACCAGATGTTTATAGCCATGGTTGAAGTGAGGAGGTAAAAGATAGATGAAATTATTGGCATTCCATAAATACATGAAAGGTGAGAAATATCGGCTTCCTGAACTGTGGGAACATTAACCTATTTCCGAATCATGGAATAACAATGAAGGCTACCTTTGGGAATCCTCAAGCAGGTTGATGCACCGATAAATCAGACCAGAGTTTCCTTAAACATGAAGAGTGAGCGAACTTGATTGGTAACTGCCTTTGAGATGTAGGTTATATACGGAGAACAATCTTCCGGTAAAGCATTTTATTTCTGAATGGCATCGCGATCATCACGTGAACAATTAGATGTTGCAGTGGATTTCCAGATAACTCTTTCGATAATGAAATGGTACTCTACATTTCGAATTTAATGACAATTGTCCAAGAAAATTCCTTTATACTTGATCGCTGAGAAAACTAGTTGAATTTGCAAGAGTTATAAATTATTGATGTGTCGTTGGAACAATGCAGTCATAATATAAAATTATTGTTCACATAAAACATTTTACTGTCAGTTTTGCTAGACAGAACTGTAAATTTAATATCTGGTCTGATAATAATTTAGAATAGGCTAGCCCATCTAATTCATAAAGTTTATGGACGAGAATGCTTAAAGATATCTAAAGAAGAATAAAACAGCACAAAATATTTATTATATTGTGTCTTTCTATCAATACAGATTTCCTTAAACAGAGAATATAAAGTCATCTAAACAAAGGAAAAACCAGAACTTAAATGAAACGCACATTAAAATCAGTGGAAAAGAAACGAAATAAACATTAAATACAATTAAATAACTAATCAAACTAAAACGAAAACTGCATTAGTCTACATGAAACGTGAAAACAAGGAGGCTAGAATTACATTAATTATCTGAAGGAAGCAAATACACATAATCACAATATTAAATCGGTTCTATCGGAAAAGAATGGCCGTTAATGGCTTCGCTTGTTTTGAGTGGAGTCCCTCAAATCAAGAAGGCCCAGTTCATAACCTAGACCTATACGTTTACTTAGTAAAATTAAAAGTTATTAAATATTTCCACGTACATTTAGATGCATGCTTTTATTTGACTGAATATAAAGTTTATTCAGTTAGTTTAATTTGTCACTGACATACTAGCTCCTTTTAAGTAGTGTTAACCTACTCATATGGAGGTTAATTTGTAATTTATAATTTTCCTTTCTTTTCATGTATGCTACCATGCATGTTATCACGTATGTTTCATGTACGTTTCTTGTTTTTTTCCCATGTATGTTCATTTTTCTTAAAATATTAAATTAGTTTAAATTTGTCTTTTTGTGTTTGCATTTTCTAGGGGGTAGGATTTTTAGGTACGCGCCTTTTTTTTTTCTTAAGACAAATTAGAGCTCCTGTGAAAGAAACCACTGTCTTTAAACGTTGTCTTTAGTTGAGAATGGAGACAATTTTCTGGCACTTTTTCCCCTTTTTAGGGTCTTTATCTTCTATTCTCCATCACGCCTCTAATCCCCTTTCCCCTTTTTTTGTATATTACCACAGCTTTCCAAAAATCTTCTAAAGCGCATTTCATTGTTTATAGCCCATGTTTTTTATTTTAGAAATATGTTGTTTTCATTTCAATATCTAAACTTTTTAAGTAACTTTCAATGAACTTTATATCAGCTTGCAGTGGAGTCGGGAATAGAGAACCAGTCGATCAGCAAACATGGGGCTAAAAACACTCCTGCCACAATGAAAAGTAATTATTATCCATTTTTCTTTTCAATTTCACTTTTCGTGAATGTAAGTTCATTGCGTAAGAGTTCAGTAGCACCTTTTTGTCCCTTATTTTTTATTTATTTATTTATTGCTTTTAGCACCTTTTCCCTTCCTTTTTTCCTTATGGAAACTGCATCTAAAATTCAACCCTGCTTAATATTTGTAAATTAATTTAGTAAATATGTTTATAAGAATTATTTAAAATTGTACATCTGTTTCACAGACTGAAGAAAATTTTTGTGTTGTTCAGTTATTAAGCTGTAGCTTGTGCCAATAATGCGGGAATATTTCTGTCTTAAACTAAGCTGCTAACAAGAAATGTAATAAGCAGACTGCTAGGATAGCTCTGTTTTCTCCCGTGATCTCCTGTCTTGACGTTCACAAATGATAGCTCGTTACTTCGCGACCTAAATGTGAAAGTAGAAGAAAGTATGCCCATATGCTTTGAGCCTTGCTTTACCAGCCGCATAATGAAAAGCCTCTTCCAGTAAGAGCCCCGTTTTCACAGCGGGTGGAAAGCATTTTTTATGAAATAGCACACTCGCCACGGTATGCTATATGCATTCTTCCTATATGTCTCATATCTACTAAACACAGAGTTTTTAGGTACCCTTGCATAAAATACAGAGTGAAAGAAATATAAGTATGTAAACTTTAAAATAAATACAGGTGTAATAGTTATTATGATACAAGCGGTGAAAGAGATAATTTATTTTGCGAGTTGGTACGTTTGCGATACAAGCCTATAAGGGGGATTGTTGGAATTCTACGAGCAAAATAAAATCGTTTTACCATGTGTATCACACACACTATTTCAGACAGCAGTTATTAAGTGCCAGAATGGTACTTTAAAAGATTGTGTGGGGGACGGGAAAATAACTGTCCGTCCGTGTGTCTGTACGTGCGATAACTCAAATACGCCTTAAGGATTTTCATGGAACTTGGCATAGGCGTACCGAGGGGGGGGTTGGGGGTTTGAACCCCCCCATTGATTAAAAAAAGGAAAATTGTATAATTTTTTTAAAGTCTGCCCATAAATTACTTAATACAAGTATAAAGCGTGGGAAGCTTAAAACTCGTTATTTTGCGTCTTAATTTTTTAAATTTTCCGGGGGAAACCCCCGGAAGCTTAAAACTTGTTATTTTGCGTCTTAATTTTTAAAATTTTCCGGGGATGGACCCCCGAAAGCTTAAAACTCGTTATTTTACATTTTAATTTTTTAAATTTTCCGGGGGAGGACCCCCGGACCCCCCTCTCCCTGGGGGGTATTCCATACTCCCCAGACCCCGCGGATGTTATAACCCCCCCATATGGTCGGCCTGGTTACGCCTATGGAACTTGGTATATGTATTTATAATGTCCATGGGAAGAAGCCTGTTGATATTGGACCTATTCGGTTGACCGGTACCGGAGTAAAGCCCAATTTAGTGCCTATTTTATGGTAATATATTAGAAAGAATTTATCAAATGCAAATCAGTTTTATTGTTTTAGAGTGTATATGTACGGCTTTGGAAGTTGCAATAAAGTTAGCTTTGACAATAACACTACTCCTTCACATATGCTTATCAAGTAGACCGTTAAACTGAGCCAGGTGGCCGAGACGGTAACATCTTGGACTCGCATTCTGGAGATCCCTGGTTCAAATCCCGTAGCCGGCCAATTTGGCATGTCTTTTTCTTTTTGTATTCTTATGTGAGTGTGCGATTGTCACTGATCTGTATAATTCTGCTGACGATGGACGATGTTAATCTGATTTTTAAAAACTAGACCTTTGTTCTTCCGTACGTCCTGATTAATGTATCAGTCCGGAGCTTACCTCTGAAATCAATTTAAAACGAAAAACTTAATTTTCTTCACTTATCATCATTGCAATTATGCAATTATGCAACCGGATAGCCATATTGGAACAGTGAGCTGCCCTCACATCTTTGCGCAAATAGTGGTTATTGATTTCTGGCGGACGACTGCCAACATGAACGAATGGAATTGACAACGCGTTGAGGCACCAAGTATGACGATTTTTGCAACCACCGAAAGGTTTGTTAAATATTGCGGCAATCGAAATAGTTAAATATTGCGGCAACCGAAAAAAGTAGTGGGAATATTTAACTACTTAATTACGGATTAGGCCTATTCCCAGAAAATGAACTTTGCTAGCATATTTTCTAATGGGTTTCGAAATGGGCTAAGTCAACAGTCGACACTAGAACAAATTTCAATACATTCCTTGCTATCCTGTGAATGCCGGTAGGCATGCGCAGTGTCTCATATCGGCAACCAAAATATTTTAGTCGGTCCGCTTTACTTTCCCTACCTGTACACTCCCCAATCTGACTATTCTAATTCACAGTATGAAGGGTGAAGAATTTATGTGCTTCATTTAAGATTTTTTTATAATTTATTCATGATGCTAAGTAAAATCTCGAGTTCATTCGTTGGATAGAGTAAAGAAGTTTCCATGACTTCATAATCTAAAAGGAAACCAGATGACCTTGAATTGTTCCCCTCTGAACATGATACTTCACTTCTTTCTGAATTCCTTATCAGTGGAAATGATAGCAATGTCGCGTACTTTGAATCATTAATTCCCCAGCATAAATATTGCAGTTAACAAGACAATATACAATCTGTGGTAGAGCAAACACTACGATCGCTCTTGACCTCTTGAGCGACATCTGCTGTAGTAATTACAGTCTCTACTAAATAGAAATGGAGGGGATATAATCATCTATGTGAATAAACTCTCAAGATCATGTGTTGCATAGATGAGTTAGACTTAAGATAGAAAATTACTAATAACTTTTCATTAACAATTTTTAACATTTCGTAAATTTGTATGATATGAGGATCACCTACACCACCAAAATAACACAATTATCCCGAAAGTTCAGTTGGTACAACGTTTACTATGTTGTTACAGATATATCACTTATATTATGTCATCACCTATACATAATATATCTTTGTAAAATTATCGTGTAGTATATTCCATCAATCCACAGTAACCAGTCTTAATAAATCATATAATTAATTATATTTTAAGTTATCGTTCATACATATTAACTATGTTCAACTATCACTACTCAGTATCGTCACTCATAAAATATAATAGTAGGCTATAGTAACAGCTAACAGATGATGGTATGAATTCTTAAAAATCAATAAAAATTGTAAAATACATAGTACCAATAATGTTCAACTTTGTGAGTACGGTTAAAAGATTCTGTGCGATATTATACTATTGTCTGTTGGTTATTGTTATAATGTTCGTTGTTAATGTAATGTATACTTATTCCAAATTGCTGCAATATATATATAGCTCAATATTAAACATGTGTAAAAACATTTCGGTTTATTACCATACTTTCAAGTATTAAACCAGGTTGTATTTTATTTACTTTGGTTTATTTTTCATTAGTTTTTCGGTGATAAGAATGCAAGGCGTAAGCTCTTTAATGCCCGGTTTCTATAAACTCGCGAAATACCTATGGGTAAATTATCCAATGGACAACTTAGTTCCAGAATCACTCACCAGAGCACTAATGGTATAATGAGGAAATAAAAAATAATATATACTACCATGCCGGGGATCGAACAGAGGACCTCTTGAGCCGTAATCCAGCACGCTGACAATGAGCTACGGTGAACACTGAGGACACATCTTGAATAACGGAGATGTAATTGTTTCAGCCTATGATACCACTACTGCAAGTCAAGACATGGTTTTGCAATATATATCATACTAATTAGTTCGGAAGAACATTATCTTCATATAAATACTACTACTGTCGAGATCTAATGCGTAAGAGGAAGGAAAAATGAGAAGTACGACTCTAGTTTGCAATGTTTGCACACTCAGTGCTACCAAATACCGGCAAATATAGTCATTAGCGACAATGTACGGTACATGAAAATTTCAATAAGAAATATGTATATAAATTCTGATAAGCCCATCCTATTACGGAGAAACAAAGTCAACATTACAGATCATCTCAGCACTTCTAAAACTGTATTTTACAGGTACTGCAATCCGTGCACGTCCGCCATATTTATAGTACGAGAGGTTAAATTTTATCCAGCCATCCATGAAAGGATAAATTAACCCAAAGATTTACCCTTGGAAAGATCTAGCCCTAGTTTATAGAAACATTTTTTCTCTCATTTTCATATTTACCCAGTGAACTTTTATCTAGAAACTCGCCAAAACTGTGTGTGATCGTTATCTTTAAATTATTTCTGTTTGTAAGAGTTTTCCTTGTGTAAATTCTGTTCATGGGATAATTTACCCATAGGTAATTCGCGAGTTTATAGAAACCGGCCATAAGTAGACCTAAACTGCATTCTATATAGCACTTTCAGTTCTAAATAATACTGTTCTGTACATAAATTACTAAAGTTGAATTACGTATTTTGATGCCGGGAGAGCAGCATAGTATATTCCATCAGATTTGGTATATTCCATCAGCGCTATTCATATTATATATGAAATTTCGCTGTTCTTTGTTATTGAAATCTGTCGGATGTCAATCACTATCCAATTCAGTTGTTCAAGAATTATTATTAAATGTCAAAATCACGTATTAGTTTTGATATATACCGTACATTCCATAAAAAGCGATGAAACAATATCTTCCAGTACAGTGCACTCTTCATATGAACAAAATATGCCTGTCTTAACCCATATCAGTCCTCATGAACAATGCTATGACTTCTACTCCCATATAAATTGCACACATACATACATAATATTATTTGAAAAAGGTTGTCGCTCCTTATATAAATTGTATAAATATAATATAATTATATAAATAAGGAAAGATAATCTAACCTTAAAGAACTCCTGGTAAACTTTGTGGAAGCAATCACAATTCATTGTATTACTAGCACAGGCATATAGGTAAAAATGTTAAAACTTTTCACACTTGAAAATGTCATAAAAACTGTGCGGCATAGACTAGAATTATTGAGAGTCCACTCTAGATGTCTTGCC
This sequence comes from Ectobius pallidus, assembly GCA_964059195.1. Classification (NCBI taxonomy): domain Eukaryota; kingdom Metazoa; phylum Arthropoda; class Insecta; order Blattodea; family Ectobiidae; genus Ectobius; species Ectobius pallidus. The sequence continues at coordinate 89,021,200 of CAXKWD010000008.1, forward strand.
TTGTCAACAGTAGTACAATAATAACATTTTACATGTATTCTATACAAATATTAAAATGTTAAAACCTACTGTGATCCAATGAGTAAAGTGACTAATTGCTGGCGAAATTTGTTAAGGTCAAAGAGAAAGCGAATACACTGAAGAACACTGAATATAAAAATGTTGCCTGAAGATTGCGAAGTCCTGTTCTTAAAATTTCTGGGCTATGTTGATTTTGTAAGAGAGCAGTTCCGTTAGGCTTGCTGGTTAGGCCTATTCTAGCAGTGCGTCAGATGTACAGTCCTCCACAAAGTTTACCAGGGCGTTTGTTAAGGTTAGATTATCTTTCCTTATTTATAGGTATACTTGGGGGGTATAAGGAGCGACAACCTTTCTCAAATGAACACTTCCTCCTTTGAACCAATATGAAATTCAGACACATAATATTGTTGTGCAAAAATGAGTTAACCCACAAAAGTTAAAAAAAATAGTTATCCACATTAGTCTAGTCAATGAAGGGTTTGTAGACAGACTTTTTGATCTCAAAGATTTTATTTATTGGGATGTGTTTGGTGATGTTTATACCAAAAGTCCCCGACCCTACGATATGAGCTAACTCCATAGCGTGACTTTTTTCCCTAGAGCATAGGTGAGCAACTGAGGGGAAACGTTTTAGTCCCCCATCTATTCTGTGACGTAAGAAACCTATTCTTCATGTTCAGTGTCACGTCGAAACTGCTTTTTGTTGACGTCAAGGGCGACGGTAGTGGGAGAAATTCCCCTACCGCACAGTGACACGATGTGCACCAGTTGCGTACCCATGCCCTAGAGGATTGTATCGAAAATAATTCATTCCGGACTGAATCCGTGTTTTGATGAAGATCTCGATGCAGGGAACGGGTTCAGATCAATTTGAATCCTGCATGTAAATTTAGGAAGAATTCTATCATAATCAGCTTCATTAGTTAGAATATTTGCTCTAAAGAAGCTGAATACATTCGGATGTCACGGAGGGATAGAATATCACCATCACGTTCGAATCAGCTGGACAGCCAGGGACGGGAAAGAGCTACGAATAGTTATAATAAATAAGTGGAAGTGAAACCACATAGTGACAGAAAGCTGTCAGTTTTTCTATCTCCGTGGGGCCATGGTCGAAACAAAGTTGCCCGGAAGATCAAATGAGTAAGGGGGGAGGGGGCTGGAAAACGGAAGGGATTGAATGAAGGAGTAAAAAGAAATTACAAGCTTTTAATTTATTGCAGGGATCAGTGTCCATTCGTTTTTAAAATTGAAAACAAAGGAATATGCTTCTGACTATTAGTGTGAAACAGATAGTGTAATTGAAGCAGTTCGAACACATCAGTGAAAATTAAATTAAAAGAGTGTGGCAGCTAACTTAAATAGTGAAACGTAATGTAACTCGGTCCAGCGCATTACGCATAAAGATTTTGAATAGTTGCTGAAAGGAATAATTTTCTAATAAATGTCGGTATGGTAAGGTTTATTTAGAAGACCAGTTCTTTATTGCAGTTTATTTATTTAGGGCATTTCTTAATGGCAAGAGTAATAGAATATAATATCGACATGATGTGAACAGAAAATACATATACTGTACTTACATAGCTTAAAGGAAAGCAGAGAAGAAACTTATCTTTATAGGCTATAATCACATACACCTCCATGAAAATGTTTTATTGTGTTTAAGATGCCTACTGGTAAAGTGACAAGCGTCAAATCCAGTAGACTCTTTTGTAATTTTTCTTAGTATAATTAATATCCATCTACATAATTCGAATCTAGTTGTTCATGAGATCTACTCTTTTCGTGAAAACCACAACAGACAGATCTCAACTCAATCTTAATTCCGAGAAGCTTTTTTTCTGCATGTGTCAATGCAATTATTACGAGGGGGAGTCCGAAAATAAGTTTCCCGTGGCGACTGTGTACAGAGGTGTGGATGATAAACAAAAAATATGAGACATTAAAGATAAGAATTACCACGTACATTGAGACATTTGTCATACCGCTTTAGAATGTGGAAAAATAAAGGTACGTCTTATCTTTAATGTCTCATATTTTTTGTCTTTCATCCACACCTCTGTACACAGTCGCCAAGGGAAACTTATTTTCGGACTCCCCCTCGAAGTTTCAACTTGCTTGAGAACAATTAGTTTGCAAACGTAGGCCTGACAGATCCTTTTAACTTGCCTAAGATGATTATTAAAGTACTGTTTTGAACAGTAGCCAAAAGGGTATCATTTTTCATGTTAATTGAATGTAACCGAGCTTCAGTAACGATCAAGTCTGGAAATTTATCTTGTGTTCTGACCTCCTTCGCACCAGTCAGATACTTCATTCTCAAGATAAATTTCTTTAGTTCTAATTTGAACTAGCTCTAAAGTAATTAAATTATCAGGATCATATCCTGGAACGGTTATTTCTACAAACGTTTCATTATTTTCAAATGTTTTGTTTTGAAATCTCAACTTTTAACATGTATTTTCTACACATTATATAACAACTTGTGAGTATGCTCTAATAATAATAATAAGCTATTTGTCATATATAATTGCTATATTAGTTTCACTTTAGGTTTAAAACTTCAATTTTTATGAAGACTATGCTACATATTTGGATTGAAAAAGAGTTAATTAGGTCAACACTAACAGTTTATTTTGTAAGTGATGTGGATGTATCATATTTCAACTCTAACTACTGTATATAATAAAACTGTTTGATTTTAACAAAGACTTATGTTCTAGAATATTGTACTTTACAACTAATATATTCTGTGTATTTTTCATTGCTCGCCGGGTGATCGCGTTAATGAGGATTGCTTTCATTCCGTTTGTTTATTTATTGAGTATTCACCACGACCGCTCGCTTTGCGGCCATCTTTAAGAGTGAAGTTGACATCTTCTGCAAGCCGCAGTCAGAATAAACTTCCCATCATACTAACATGCAGTCACAGTCTCTTATATCCACAACTGTTATATTGTGTAGGAGAGCTTTACTAATAAAAGTTATTGTTTAGTTTTAATATTGTTCTTAAATATTATGTCAGACATGGGCAAACCCCTATCCATTGACACGCAACCCGCAAACTTTTGTCAACTTACACATAGTTCGGAAAGAATGGGTAGATGGAGACACAAGAAGACAATAAGTGCAGTGGCGGTTGCTCATTCTTAGGGAAACACTAATTTCACTTTAAAATGTACACTACAAGAAACAAATAATACAAACAATCTTGTATTTTAAATTATTCTTTTACGTGTGCAATTATTTCATTATACAAAGGCTTAGAATGTGTCATAACGCCTTTCCAATCCGAACTGTGTCGCGACCCGTCACTGCTTGCGTAGATAATATGACTCTTCCATGGGAATAATCTACCACGTACACCGAATGTCCGCAATGCCATCTTGTGTGTTATGCGGGAAGTTCAAGAACCACAAGTGGTTCGCGAACCAGTAAATGCCCATGTATGTCTTATGTAGAAGGTGTTTCTAAAAAAACTACTTGGAAATTTTGGAAAAATTGAGCTTTTCACTCACCTGAATTCATTGAAGTGTATTTTGTATGGAAAATACTAACATCTAAACGGGAACTTAGATACTTACATAATGCAAGTTTAGTTAGGCTATATCAAATTAAAATGAGAAACGACAACACCCCAAAAATGTAACAATGTAATTACGCCTATATAGGACTAGCATGTGCCCGCGGCTTCGCCCGCGATAAAAAAAGAGCATAAAGTTAGAGCATAATAGATAATCATTATATTTATTAACACCTAAATCACGTGGACTACATGTCACGGTTAGATATCGTCGCCTGGTAAAAGCGATCTCAGATTCGAGTTCCTTGGCCCAGAAAATCCCTGTATAGTGAGTTTCGTCCAAATCGAACAATGTTTAACCATATTTAGGTCTATGTTGATTATCCCTCTTCCGTATAGGTTGAAAATTTCATATGTCTACGGGCCTTGACATTCTAAACAAATGAATCGACCAGCGTGGGCTTACAACATTCTAGCGACCGCGATGTTTTTATTACCACGGTATGACAAAAATAGCCAAAGCCAACTGCAATTGATTTGACATTGAAATGTATTACTGAAATCAGATGCTTCGACAGCACTAAAATCACGTTTTCTGCCAGTTTTTCACTCACAACTCGCGAACGAAAGCTAAAATTAAAAATCCGGCTTCGATACGCATTCGCCCACCTTTCAGCCCACCTATGTTTAAAATTTCAGATCTCTGCGTTCAGGAGATTTCGCTGGGCATCGTGGACAGACAGAAAAACACGTCCTTTTATTATTTTAAGATAGAATGTGCCCGCGGCTTTGCCCGCGATAATTATTTCAAAAATAAAAAATTAAGAGCATAATAGTTAAAACATTATATTTATTAACACCTAAACCACGTGGACTACATACCACGATTAGATAGCGTCGCCTGGCAAAAGCGATCTCAGATTCGAGTTCCTTGGTCCAGAAAACCCCTGTATAGTGAGTTTTGTCCAAATAAAACAATGTTTGACCATATTTAGGTCTATGTTGATTGTCCCTCTTCCGTGTAGGTTGAAAATTTCATATGTCTACGGGCCTTGACATTCTAAACAAATGAATCGTCCAGCGTGGGCTTACAACATTCAAGCGATCGCGATGCTTTTATTTCCACGGTATGACAAAAATAGCCAAAGCCAAATGCAATTGATTTGACATTGAAATGTATTACTGAAATCTGATGCTTCGACAGCGCTAAAATCACGTTTTCTGCCAGTTTTTCACTCATAACTCGCGAACGAAAGCTAAAATTAAAAATCCGGCTTCGAGGTGCATTCGCCCACCTTTCAGTCCATCTATGTTTAAAATTTCAGATCTCTGCGTTCAGTAGATTTCGCTGGGCATCGCGGACAGACAGACAAACACGTCCTTTTATTATTATATAAGATAACATGTGCCCGCGGCTTCCCCCGCGATAATTATTTCAAAACTTAAGTGCATAATAGTTAAATCATTATATTTATTAACACCTAAAACACGTGGAGTGTATTCCACGATTAGGTAGCGTCCCCTGGTAGGAAAAGCTACCTCAGGTTCCAGTTCCTTGGCTCAGAAAACCCCTGTATAGTGAGTTTCGTTCAAATCGAACAATGTTTGACCATAATTAAGCCTATGTTGATATCCTTCTTACGTGTAGGTTGAAAATTTCATATATCTGCGGGCCTTGACACTCTAAACAAATGAATCGTCCACGATGGACTTACAAATTCAAGCGATCGCGATGCTTTTATTTCCAAGGTAGGCTATGAGGTATGATGACAAAAATAGCCAAAGCCAGCTGTAATTGATTTAACATTTTGAAATATATTACTGAAACTGATCCTTCGAAATCGCAAAAAATAAAGTTTTCTGCCTGTTTTTCACTCATAACTCTCGAAGGAAAGCAAAATAAAAATTCCGGCTTCGAGGTGCACTTTCCGACCCTTTAGTCCATCTATGTTTAAAATTTCAGATCTCTGCGTTCAGTAGATTTCGCTGGGCATCGCGGACAGACAGAAGGACAGACGGAGGACAGACACTTCCTTTTATTAATATACTAGCATGTGCCCGCGGCTTCGCCCGCGATAATTATTTCAAAAATTAAAAATTAAGAGCATAATAGTTAAATCATTATTTTTATTAACACCTAAATCACGTGGACTACATACCACGATTGGATAGCGTCGCCTGGTAAAAGGGACCTCAGATTCGAGTTCCTTGGCCCAGAATACCCCTGTACAGTGAGTTTCGTCCAAATCGAACAATGTTTAACCATATTTAGGCCTATATTGATTGTCCCTCTTGCGTGTAGGTTGAAAATTTCATATGTCTTCGGGCCTTGATATTCTAAACAAATGAATCGTCCAGGATGGACTTACAAAATCAAGCGATCGCCCGCGATAATTATTTCAAGAATTAAAAATTAAGAGCATAATAGTTAAATCATTATATTTATTAACACCTAAATCACGTGAATTACATACCACGATTAGATAGCGTCGCCTGGTAAAAGCGATCTCAGATTCGAGTTCCTTGGCCCAGAAAATCCCTGCATAGTCAGTTTCGTCCAAATCGAACAATGTTTAACCATATTTAGGTCTATGTTGATTATCCCTCTTCCGTGTAGGTTGAAAATTTCATATGTCTACGGGCCTTGATATTCTAAACAAATGAATCGACCAGCGTGGGCTTACAACATTCAAGCGATCGCGATGCTTTTATTTCCACGGTATGACAACAATAGCCAAAGCCAACTGCAATTGATTTGACATTGAAATTTATTACTGAAATCTGATGCTTCGACAGCACTAAAATCACGTTTTCTGCCAGTTTTTCACTCATAACTCGCGTACGAAAGCTAAAATTAAAAATTCGGCTTCGAGGTGCGTTCGCCCACCTTTCAGTCCATCTATCTTTAAAATTTCAGATTTCTGCGTTCAGTAGATTTCGATGGGCATCGTGGACAGACAGACAAACAGCATGTGCCCGCATGTGCCCGCGATAATTATTTCAAATTATAATTATTAACACCTAAATCACGTGGAGTGCATTCCACGATTAGGTAGCGTCCCCTGGTAAAAGCGACCTCAGATTCGAGTTCCTTGGCCCCGAAAACCCCTGTATAGTGAGTTTCGTTCAAATCGAACAATGTTTGACCATATTTAGGGTTGATTATCATTCTTCCGTGTAGGTTGAAAATGTCATATGTCTGTGGGCCTTGACATTCTAAACAAATGAATCGTCTAGGATGGACTAACAAAATCAAGCGATCGCGTTGCTTTTATTTCCAAGGTATGAGGTATGATGACAAAAATAGCCAAAGCCATCTGTAAGTGATTTGATATTGAAATTTTTTACTGAAACTGATGCTTCTAAAGCGCAAAAAAATGCAAGTTTTCTGCCAGTTTTTCACTCATAACTCACGAACGAAAGCGAAAATTAAAATTCCGGCTTCGAGGTGCACATTCCGACCCTTTAGTCCGCCTATGTATAAAATTTCAGATCACTGCGTTGAGTAGATTTCGCTGGGCATCGCGGACAGACAGACGGAGGACAGACAGACGAAGGACAGACAGACGGAGGACAGACACTTCCTTTTATTAATATACTAGCATGTGCCCGCGACTTCGCCCGCGATAATTATTTCAAAAATAAAAAAATAAGAGCATAATAGTTAAAACATTATATTTATTAACACCTAATCCGCGTGGACTACTTACCACGATTAGATAGCGTCGCCTGGCAAAAGCGATCTCAGATTCGAGTTCCTTGACCCAGAAAATGCCTGTATAGTGAGTTTCGTCCAAATCGAACAATGTTTAATCATATTTAGGTCTATGTTGATTATCCCTCTTCCGTGTAGGTTGAAGATTTCGTATGTCTACGGGCCTTGACATTCTAAACAAATGCACCAGCGTGGGATTACAGCATTCAAGCGATCGCGATGCTTTTATTTCCACGGTATGACAAAAATAGCCAAAGCCAAATGCAATTGATTTGACATAGAAATGTATTACTGAAATCTGATGCTTCGACAGCGCTAAAATCACGTTTTTGCCAGTTTTTCACTCATAACTCGCGAACGAAAGCTAAAATTAAAAATCCGGCTTCGAGGTGCATTCTCCCACCTTTCAGTCCATCTATGTTTAAAATTTCAGATCTCTGCGTTCAGTAGATTTCGCTGGGCATCGCGGACAGACAGACAAACACATCCTTTTATTATTATATAAGATAAGATAACATGTGCCCGCGGCTTCCCCCGCGATAAAAAAAGAGCATAAAGTTAGAGCATAAAAGTTAAATCATTATATTTATTAACACCTAAATCACGTGGACTACATGTCACGGTTAGATATCGTCGCCTGGTAAAAGCGATCTCAGATTCGAGTTCCTTGGCCCAGAAAATCCCTGTATAGTGAGTTTCGTCCAAATCGAACAATGTTTAACCATATTTAGGTCTATGTTGATTATCCCTCTTCCGTATAGGTTGAAAATTTCATATGTCTACGGGCCTTGACATTCTAAACAAATGAATCGACCAGCGTGGGCTTACAACATTCTAGCGATCGCGATGTTTTTATTACCACGGTATGACAAAAATAGCCAAAGCCAACTGCAATTGATTTGACATTGAAATGTATTACTGAAATCTGATGCTTCGACAGCACTAAAATCACGTTTTCTGCCAGTTTTTCACTCACAACTCGCGAACGAAAGCTAAAATTAAAACTCCGGCTTCGATGCGCATTCGGCCACCTTTCAGCCCACCTATGTTTAAAATTTCAGATCTCTGCGTTCAGGAGATTTCGCTGGGCATCGTGGACAGACAGAAAAACACGTCCTTTTATTATTTTAAGATAGCATGTGCCCGCGGCTTCGCCCGCGATAATTATTTCAAAAATAAAAAATAAAAAATTAAGAGCATAATAGTTAAAACATTATATTTATTAACACCTAAACCACGTGGACTACATACCACGATTAGATAGCGTCGCCTGGCAAAAGCGATCTCAGATTCGAGTTCCTTGGTCCAGAAAACCCCTGTATAGTGAGTTTCGTCCAAATAAAACAATGTTTGACCATATTTAGGTCTATGTTGATTGTCCCTCTTCCGTGTAGGTTGAAAATTTCATATGTCTACGGGCCTTGACATTCTAAACAAATGAATCGTCCAACGTGGGCTTACAACATTCAAGCGATCGCGATGCTTTTATTTCCACGGTATGACAAAAATAGCCAAAGCCAAATGCAATTGATTTGACATTGAAATGTATTACTGAAATCTGATGCTTCGACAGCGCTAAAATCAAGTTTTCTGCCAGTTTTTCACTCATAACTCGCGAACGAAAGCTTAAATTAAAAATACGGCTTCGAGGTGCATTCGCCCACCTTTCAGTCCATCTATGTTTAAAATTTCAGATCTCTGCGTTCAGTAGATTTCGCTGGGCATCGCGGACAGACAGACAAACACGTCCTTTTATTATTATAAGATAACATGTGCCCGCGGCTTACCCCGCGATAATTATTTCAAAACTTAAGTGCATAATAGTTAAATCATTATATTTATTAACACCTAAATCACGTGGAGTGTATTCCACGATTAGGTAGCGTCCCCTCGTAGAAAAAGTGACCTCAGGTTCCAGTTCCTTGGCTCAGGAAACCCTTGTATAGTGAGTTTCGTTCAAATCGAACAATGTTTGACCATAATTAAGCCTATGTTGATATCCTTCTTACGTGTAGGTTGAAAATTTCATATATCTGCGGGCCTTGACACTCTAAACAAATGAATCGTCCACGATGGACTTACAAAATCAAGCGATCGCGATGCTTTTATTTCCAAGGTAGGCTATGAGGTATGATGACAAAAATAGCCAAAGCCAGCTGTAATTGATTTAACATTGAAATATATTACTGAAACTGATGCTTCGAAATCGCAAAAAATACACGTTTTCTGCCCGTTTTTCACTCATAACTCACGAACTAAAGCGAAAATTAAAATTCCGGCTTCGAGGTGCACATTCCGACCCTTTAGTCCGCCTATGTATAAAATTTCAGATCTCTGCGTTCAGTAGATTTCGCTGGGCATCGCGGACAGACGGAGGACAGACAGACGGAGGACAGACACTTCCTTTTATTAATATAGAAGATATATATATATAGATAAGAGATTAATACAGACAAACTGAAACAAAAGATAGTCTTACCAGTCTGGGTGAGGGGATTAATCGGTGGGGGATTGAAGAATCGATGTATAAAAACACATGGACAATTGCAGTTTACAGTCAAAACATATTATTTTTTGGTAATTTAAAGATTCAGATTCTATTATTCTCTTTAAAAACTACCTACAACATTGCAGTATTCTGAAACGAGTGATTAGAAGCGATACTTCTGCATAATATGTAATAGTAGCGACGAATGCCTCTATTATTATTCCTTCTTTATAAGAATTGCCTTGAGAAAAGCTTCATCATGATTCTCTGTAGGCTACTGTTATTGATCCTGTGCGTCCTCTTCCATCTGTTCATAGACTCTTCTATTCTTTAATTCAGTCAGAATGCTTTTTTCCTTCCTCCCTTTCCCATTATTTTTCCTTCTAAAATCCTTGGCTGAATTATTATATGCAATATACGGCCCTATTACTTTATTTTTAGTCTTATTTTAATCTTCATTCTCACTCTATTAGACCATTTCACTTTATTCTCCTCCGTAATATCTCAAAACTGTCTAAGCACCATCCTTATGTGCATTAGCCATTATTCAAATAAAACCACATAGGCTATCTGCATATCGCTCAGGCTGGGAAATGTACTGTATGATGACAAAAATGTTCATTGTAAGTTATTCAGTTTATATGTATTTCTTTTTAGAAATAGTTGTTTATGATACAGTATTTTATACATACTTTTTTGGCCCTCCACCGCCCCCGGAGCCCTCGACCATAGGCCATACTCCGGTCTTAACATCTTTTCGGCGCTTGTGTTCTATTGCTCTACTTTTCGCTTGTATACTTTAAGCTTGTGGTTAATGTGATTAGAGCCTACATACTACTTATGTACTAGTAGTAAGGTGTTGAAGATAGTTCGATAATGAATATGGGCGCCAAGTATGATGCATATACTATTATTTCTGTTTATCTTTGAACACGCCTCCGGCAGTAGTCAGTAGGTCACTGAACACTCCACTCTAGCCTCAAGGTAGGAAGCGAAAAACAACTTAATTATATTATTGAAATAATAATACAGTTTTTCAGAACACCGTAAAAGTAAGCTATTTATTTAGCACTTGCAAAAATAATATCTGGCGTTAATAATTACAGCACTGTTACAAAAATGTTATTGTTAATACTGTTTCGTTGGTACATCGATGGTGATGATATAATAGCTTTGCAGTATGATATCTTAATTGCTCGCGATTCTGAACAAAAATATTCTAAGTTCAAATATTATTCTATGTAGAATTTTTCTAAGTACAATTAATTGCAGAAATTAGAACTTGGAGCGGAGCTCCCGAAGATTAAGTGAATAATTAATATTCGCAGCAAAGCCCCAGACACAAGAGTGATTTTAGTCTATCTCTCGAGGCATTAGGAAACCTCTGATATTCATTTATTTCCACCACTCTTCTTAATTATTATTGGTGCATTGAAGCACGTGGTACCATAAACGTATTTTCATTGGTGATTATTTCCATCAATAATATTATTTCACTCGCACACAGAGCTACTCTGGATTTTCCTACTTTCTCTTACCTGCATCTTAATGTTCGGGAGTTCTAAGAACGATTTTAATGGAGAAACCGTATAGCTATTGTTTCATCACTGCGAGTCACAAGTTTCACCCTTAACACAGTAGGCGACTTCTTAAAATAGCTGACTGTATCAATACCCTTTTATATCAATCTGCTAAATCACGGTCACAGCTTACCTGGCTATATGGTCTTTCTCTATGCCTCGTACCGTTATTCTTTCTAATGGGATTTCCTAGCTTCCCTAGTCCCTCCAGTGCTCATAACTACAATTTCATTTTATTAAACATTTAAATGAAATTGTTTAACTTTTATACCTTGCTATATTTATAACATTTAATATTAATAATGAATGTTTCATTTTCTCTCGGTAATTTTGATACCAAACACTAGCTATGAGATTTAATGAATCTACTTTGAATTAATTTGAGCAATGAATTATTTATCTAATGTATTTAATTTAATTGTCTTATTTATTTCTTTGCTGGGGTATATGAACTACAATAGTAGCTGTACGCCGTGGTGCAGGAGACTGTGGGTTCGAGTCCTGCCTCGCGCATGGGTGATTGTGTACGTTAATAAGAAACCAGACAAGATAAACAGAAACAACAGAAAAAGTTATTCCGAAAAACTTGCCACTGGCCGGGTAAAATTAAATTATAAAAAACCAGAAGTGTCTGACCCCCGTGCGGGGATTTCGGAGTCTGATCCCGTATAGTATTAGTACAGTTTTTCAGGCTACCCTATCCACCATACATTGTCATTCCAAGCATTATATGCTACTATCGTGGTTCGGATTTCGAATAAAACTGACTACTGCTAATCAATATTTGTTTCCGTTAACTCACACTATGTGGAATCTTCTCTGTAGTCTAGTGTACAGGCTAGCTACCAGTTCCAACTGGCATTTAAGGACAAGGCTTATAGTTTCCCACAAATTTATAAAATGAAATTTTGATAGGTTTATCAGCAGTAAGTAAAGCGAAACTAATGTAGAACTTAATATGCTGTGAGACTCAACCATCCAAGGTGAATTACGAAAAGCAAGAAATTTCAGAACATACTATTCCAAATTAGGGCGAAAGAGGTATAACTGCATTAATCAAAACTGGTAATTGCTTTAAATAAAACGCGCAGAAAAGTTTGAGTGAAATATTCTCTATCTAGAATTTTTTTTTGGAAATAAATGTATAATTTTTGAAAGAATGGAATTGGATATATTCCAACTTCCAAATGACTTATTCACAGACACAAGGTAAATTTAGCAAGACGTAGTGCAGTGTGTTTGAAAAGCTTTTGAAGACATTTCAGTGAAGTAATTCAACAATAGTTAAACAGCAGCCATTTCTTAGTTTCTCATGAATATGGAAATTGTTACTTTTACTGTATTAATAGTTCTTATTTTATGAATGAAGAAAGCATTACGTAGTATCGGAAGTTAAAAGAATAGCTTTTGGTCGTTTTTAATTTGATATTTACGGAACCAAATTCATAAATATACCTTAAGTAAAGCTAAAGTCAGTTTAATATGAAGATCTTTTGCGTAATCAAATGAATTGTTTAACATGTCCGAAGTAATGATCTGGGTATCAAAATTAATGTATGTCATTTTTTGAGAACCCTACGTGTCGACTCGTGAAAATCGAGTATTATATAAAAAGTAAGTTATACAGAACCTAATTATTCATTTCTGCACAAATCCCACATGTTCTTGCAGTACCGTATCTATAATTCATAGCGATGATTGAAAACTTCTAATTCTGAAAGTCGTTTTGAAAACACCATATGTCCACAAAACTAAAAACTTTATATTGATTTTAAAAGGGAACAAAGAAAAGTAGTTAGTTCCAGAGAAATGTTGAAGTACGTAAGTCAATATAGGCCTAGACTATGGGAAAAATATTTTCATTAAATATTTTTATTTCATTAATATTTTGAATATACAGTTTTTCCCTTCTGACAAAAGTAGTGAAATGCACATATGCGATTTTCAAAATGAATCGGACATTTTGAAAACCCTACATGCCCACTTGTCGTGAAAATTGAGTTATAAAAAGTGTGTTGCATAATATGCAGTAATTACAGTTATAGAAGGAGCAATTTCATATCCATCTAGGACTACTTGTTACACATGATTATCATGCTAGTGTGCAGGAAGTTATGCCATTGTCGCGATGTTAATTAGTGTAAGTGACTGGAGGACAGACAAGTAATGAGATTACAGAAAACTAGTGCGTGTAGTACCCTATGGAATACGTCCTACTATATTAAACCTGACAGTATTTTTCGTGTCACTATGTCTAATTAAACATTTAACATTATATTATTTTATAGATTAACCAAATAAACATAAATATTTCGTGGTAAGATAGGATGAAATATAAAAGGTAAAAAATACACTAAATATAATGTAGAATGTTTTTTTAGACAGTCGAAGGAAAAAGAATCACTTTCAACGGTAGATAAAATTAATTAAAAAGGGAAAGTTATGCCACTGTGTGGTATAAAATTATGACACCATTATAACTTTGATTACTTGACATGCAAAATGCTATTTCAGTTAAGGGTAGGCCTATTTGAATATCATTATTAAATAGACTCAGTTTGATAACAATTGAAAATTTCAAAATAAACTACGCCTTTTATTTATAGATTTTAAATATCTCACGATGAATGCAAAAATCATCATAACTGATGGATGAAAAGCGCTGTCCTTTAGTTGACAGCCCTGTACCAGAAAATCAATAACATCAGGTCTAATGCGCTAAAGTATGGCTGGCGCAATTCACACATAAGTTATTTCAAACAATTTAACGGCTATCTAAAAAATAATGCATGATACACATGGTAAATTTACTTTATTTTGCTCGTAGGATTGCTGCACTTGCCCTCACGGGCCCATTTAGCAAACATACCTACTCGTAAAATAAAATTCCTTTTTTACCACTTGGGTCGTAAACAACTATTTACACAGCTTAAATTAAAAATATAGCTTCTACACAAGACACACGAAGTAAAGTAGCACATTACCATACTAATGCTAAAAAATCCATTGTAACCAACTTTGGTTTCAATCACATGGAAAACAATACTTTAGTTAAGAATATTATATACTTACTTACTTACTCAATGGCAGTAGACAATTCCTAAGCAAGCTAAAGGAATATTATCTATTTTATGGAACCCCTCACAAATCCTACTTCTCTTAAATCTATCCTAATATTGTCCTCCCACCTACGTCTAGGTCTTCCATGTGTCTTTTCCCTTCGGGTCTCCCAGTCAATATTTTTGAGATATGGCTTTCCTCCCCCATGCGCGCAACATGTCCAGCCCATTTCATTCTTCGTGATTTAATTACCCTTACTATATCCGGTGACGAGTAAAGATAATGAAGCTCGTTGTTTTGCAGTTTCCTCCAGTCCTCATTTTCATCTCTCTTAGGCCCAAATATTTTCTTAAGCACCCAATTTTCGAATACTCCCAGATTATGTTCTTCCCAAAGAGTAAGCGACCATGTCTCACATCCATTAATACAACCGGCAGGATAATCCTCTTATAATTTTTTATTTTTAGATTTCTGTACAGAAGATGAGAAGATAAGAGTTCTTGAACTCCATAAAAGCAGGCATCTTACATGCGTTTACTAAATAAACTCAATTCGATAAATATATAAAATGTTCAAACTCATTACATTTTTGAATGTTACATTTCTCCCAGTGGTTGCAAAAATCGTCATACTTGATGGTTGAAAATCAATGTTGACTCCATTATTTATGTTGGCAGCTGTGCACCAGAAAATCAATAACCTCTGAATGTGCATGTGTGTATGGCATGGCAGCTTTAGGCTGCAACATGGTTCCACAGCATGTAATTCCTTAGAATAAATCTAAGGTTATTATTATTTCACAAATATTAACGGCTGTCTAAAAATAGTATATGATGCACATGGAAAAAGATTTTATTTTGCTCCTAGGATTGCTGAACTCGTCTTTCCGGGCTCGTTTCGGCATACATATCTACTCGCAAAACAAAATATACATTTTATCTCTTGTATCATAAATAACTATTTTAGGTAGATTTCGAAGAAAATCTACCTATTGCAATGGATACCACTTTATGATTTTCGAAAAATTCTTTCATACGTTTCATGCTCCCCTAAGTACGAAACCACCGCCCGTTCAAAAAAAAAATTTGTGATATTTATATATATATTTATATATATATATATATATATATATATATATATATATATATATCTTTACACGATAGCGGCCGTAATTTTGAAGATATTTGAACCAAATTTTAATATGTTATTTCTAGGCCCAATAGTTCGGACAAGTTCGTTAATGAGAAAAATTGGCCCAAGGGGGTGGTCGGGGGAGGGGGTTGAAATTTTTAAAAATGTATATCTCGGCCCCTATGAAGTATAGAGAGAAACTTTGTTTGAATAAATTAGAGTACTCCCTATGGAGTTCACAGTGACACCAACGATTCGGGGGTTCGAGTGAGGGTGGGGGTGGGGGTGGGGTGGGGGTGGGGTGGGGGATGAAAATTCGAAACTTTTGAAACCACGTCTTGTGGGGTATCGTTGAAAAGCTCTTGATGAGTACTCTACAAATCAATAAATAGTTTCTTGATAGCTCTCATATGACGCGAGATTTTAATGTTTGAAAATAATAACACTTGAAAGAATTATTATAATATCATAATTTTGTCTTGTTTAGCGGCTTTGCTAATTTTATTCATTGCTGATCTTGCGCACGGCCTCTCAGAATATTATATCCTATTATTGTTGTCAAAACAATTGATTGTAGGCTCTTCCTCTTTACTGCAGGTTTGCCTTGCCAAGGCTAAAGAAGAAGAGTGCTATGCAGCGACAATAAAATAAACCAAAAGCACTTCGAAATCTACCTCCGCCTGTAGGCCTGCCTAAAGAGATTTTTTAAATATTGAATTCCTGTGTCATTGTGCTATTCTTATTTATTTACATTAATTAATTAATATTACATAGTTTAATTACTGTGTTAGTATTAGTTATATAAAATCTACGGCATGTATTAGGTTGTTCTCGTAGGCTCCCTCGGTTGGATACTGTAATATTTTAACTTTCCGGGAGGGTTTTAAATCCCAAGACCCCCAAAATATTATCTTGTAAATTATCTCTTCAAGCATATTTTATTTACAAGTTTTGTAGAAGATAAATAGTCTGAAGTTTTTTGTGATTTTTTTTTTTTTAAATCCATTGGGCTAAAAATCTAGTTCAGGTGGCTAAAGTGTACAAGCAGGAACGATTGCATTACAGTTTCTTCAATGGTTCTTTTGTTATGATTTAAAAGCTTTCTAAAATTTAAAGTTACAGAAACAAAGTACGAACTTAGAAATTTAATGAATACGTTGATTATTTTATCGAATTGAAAAGGAGAGTGTATATTACATAAGTGATAGATATTAAAAAATTAATTCTTATACTTTCAAGGGTGACTTAATATACCCCTCTGAAGTATGTCCATGAGTGACATAACGGGTGGCTGGTCTTGTGTCCGGTACTTCTTACTTCTGATGGGAGAAATTTTTGTCTTGCTTTGAAATTTAATAGCGAGGTTTTACCAGAAATATATAATAGTATATTGAGTTCTTTTGTCAGAAAAAGGAAAATTCTCGAACATATCTATGTATGTCACACACACACACAACAGAAATCGTGACAACGATATTTATTCCGTTTAGGCATCTGCTCAAGATAAAACGACGCCTTCACTTTCCAAGTGACTGCCATTTTGCTTCAAAAATTTTTCGATTTTGTGAAAACTGCTTAAATTAAAACCCAAAATTTAATTCGAAACATGTATTCGTATAAATTAATTGTCTGATGTGTATTTCTAACATGACGCCTTCATTTTTATTTGTTGTAGGAGAAAATCCTGTATTTCACTTTCCCGAATCGATTCAAGCTTTAAATAAATTTATACTCTCTTAGTGTATATTCTGAATAAAATATTTCTCAAGATGGCCATGTAGATGTTCATAGTGAAACAGTTTGAAGCAAAAGACAGAATCATATAACCATCGATATTCCTTTGGAATTCATTTTATAATTACGAGTATAATACAAATACGTCGATGTGATTATTATTAGCATACCTGCGTGACTATAATTTAATAATGATCGTGTTTAGAAAATCATACGTGAAAGGTGTTGAAATTTATAATGGAAAACACAGAATGTTGTTACGAGACCTGACATGATTACCAAATTGTATATTATTTATTATGTTTAAATTATGCTTTTAAAATTCCTGTTATTTGAATATGCAGTATGAAGAAAATATTCTATTTATTAAATCCAAGTAAAGATATAATTCTGTAGTTGTTGTTATATGATTACTTAATTATTACTTACTCATTGGCAATAGCCAAATCCTAAGCAAGCTAAAGGAATATTATGAACCAGGAGGTTCATTGCCGCGCTTACACGAGCCCGCCATTCAACCCTGTTCTATGCTGACTCCAGCCATCCCTCCCAAATCCTACTTTCCTTAAATCTACTTGATAAAATTTTCTTTCCACCTCGTCTAGGTTTTCCAAGTGATCTCTTCCCTTCGGGTCTCCAGTAAATATTTTTTAGATGTCTTTCCTCCCCATGCGTGCAACATGTTCATCCCATTTCAGCCTCCGTGATTTACTTACCCTTATTATATTCGGTGGGGAATACAGGTTATGATGCTCATCATTATGCAGTTTTCCCCAGTCCCCGTTTTTTACCCCTCTTAGGTGCGAATATTTTCCTAAACACCCTGTTTTCGAACACTCTCAGATAATGTTGTTCCTGAAGAGTAAGGGGACCATGTCCTACATACAACCGGATGTTTAATTGTCTTATATGTTTTTATTTTTAGAATTCTGAACAAAAGACGAGAAGATAAGAGTTTCTAAATTAAGAAAATTACGCTTGTCCATATTGGTTCAATGTCGTATGTTGTAAATCGATGATCCATTTGCAAGCTGTAGTCAAAGTGTAGTGTTAGTACCAAAGAGATAGTCCTTTAGAAGTCGCCTGGAGGTCTATTTCCTGAGACAAATGGATGAAACATTCAACGACGGTTATATCTTAAGAGACCTGAAGACATATATTGCCCTTTCTGAGACAATGATTATAGGAGTACAGAGTAAGAGATAAGGCACGTAACATCTTCATGGTTGTGGGATGCACTTCAGCTTCGCTTGCCGCGTTTACTTCGCTCCTGTTGTAAGGGGAAAACAACGCTTTCCTCTCAAATGGGGACACAGACGATTAAACCCTTCCTTAAATAGGGAAACTGGGAAGAACTGTGAGTAGCGTCCCCAAAATAACGATAAAGAAATAAAGAACTGTTTGAGAAAACAATCAACAGAATCTGTTTAAAAGAAGAATCTCTGCATTTTGCAAATAGGAAAACCATTGATTCGATAGTCAATTTTCTTCACTTCCGTCTACCTGAAACATAATAGATGTTATTGAGTACATTGTCCAGGCTTGGCCGTGGTCCAGTTGACATTTGTGTGCCAAACGTTTCGTCCGCAACTGTGACGGACATCCTCAGTGGCGGTGAAGTCTCGGGCGAAGCGTTCTTAATATTGACAATGTTCTTAATATTGACTCCGGCCGTGAAAGCCTACAGTGTTTTATAATATATATATTTTTTGCAAGATTTCGTCAATGAAACCAACTTCCAAAAATGCCAAATTATTGACAAATAAATTGTGGAAAAGAAAATTAAGTTATTATGGAACTAACGAAACTAAAGCAGGCCCTTACTGGAGACATTAATTTTATCGTGTAAATTTAATAATTTTAATAAAAATCCAGCCTTTTAACACTTGAAAACGACCGAAAGAAGCCACATCTGTGAAATACTTGGGTTTGCTTTCATTACTCAGAATATAATTAATATTTTATATTATTTATTATTTATTTATCTAATTATTTAGAACTCTTTATACGTTTTTCATTACATTATGACAATAATCTTTTTTTGGCAATACTGGAATGGTTGGATGGAGTTATTACAGAATAGAGTTGAATAGTGGGCTTATTTAAGCGCGGCAGTGAACCTCCGTGTTCCAAAAGTAGGTAAATTTCTTTATAGCTTTCTTAGAAATTGTCTATTGCCATTGTACTAAGTAAGTAACTAAGAAAAGTAAATATATTTAGTGATCATATTACAAACTTTGTTAATGGAGCATGTAAGACTGGGCTGTGTTATAAGAAATGGAAAGTTTCTATGGGCCTGAAGAAATTGCCTAGTTGTATAGAATCTTGGTATGAAGTAAAGTGAAAAATCCTCTATACTCTCTACTTTGGAGTGGAATCCGACTTAGAAAAATTTAACTATTTTAATCCCAATTTTTCAATATACATTTTAAATATAATTTTATTATGAGCTGTTTCAAATGTCCACTTGAGACTTCAGCTCAACTTTTCACTGCTAAAAACGTATAGCCTAAGCTATTTGCGTCACTTCATAAGATTGCATAAAAGCAGCGGATGCAACTTTAACAGCATAATGCTTTACTTAAAATATACGAATTTTTATCACACGTTAGAATTGTCATTCATAAAAATCATCTGATTTCTTAAAAGTTTCCAAATCGATTTCAAACTTAAAGCCTTCTGACGACTTCACTTGATAATTGCTCATACTAGTATAGAAACTTCAGCTCTGAAAGGGTTAAGGACAATAGCCTTATTAGGTAACCAAAATTTAGGTCAGTCATTTGGCTGCAAATGCAAACCTTTAAAAATACTTTTCACTAAATTCGTTTGTTCGGGAGTATTTACTCACACATACTTTTCTAAAAATAACTTTTTGCAGCCAAAGGATCTCGTGAAATTTCTAAGGAATTTCGACCTCATAGTCACTAACATAAAAATACAGTAACAATGAATCGCCTACTTTAATCTTTAAAGTAAAAGTCCTGTTTCAGACAAGGACCTAGTTCTCTCTTTAGTGTTAAGATCTGTCGCTCCCTTGTGGAGTTAGACAAAGTTCAGAGCACTCAGCGAAGCATATCCTTCACTGAGGCTCAATGAGTATTTCACAAATTAAACCACATCCTTAATTAAACTCAAGCTTACAATAGCGGCGCATTGATTAAATTCTGGTACACAGATGCTTTGACGAAGCATTGAGTCGCATCGCTCCGAAAGGAAGTTCCGAGTCCTGTTTTGCATATGGGGCTCAATAACATATTATTATAGCCTACATATTATATAATGTTAACACCGAATCTGACAAGAATCCTAACAGGTCACGGGAAAATAAGAAAATATTATCATGTTTTTAGAATCAGTGAAAATCCTAATTGTAAGTGCAACCAAGCAGAACAAGCGGTGGACCATTTAATGTTTTAATGTCACCTACTAAATAACGAAATTCAGGAAATTAAGAACGCATTGCTAGCAGCAAAGTGTGTTTGGCCACCTGAAAACAAACAAAAAAAGACAGATCTGTTAAGTAAATATAAAAGCCAATTTATAAACTGTGTAAATAAAATTAATTTTGATAATTTATAAAGGTCAATATAAACTAGGTGAGCTAGCACAAGAATTTATAGATATAAATAAGAAAGTACAGATTTATAGAGTACTATTTAATTTAAAAAAGTAAGTAAAAGAAATCGTGGTATGTACACAGCAGAATATAGGACATGTAGTATTGCACTAGTGTAATGGAACATGTTGTATTACTAAGGTCAATAAAAAAAATTAAAAAATATATTATATAATATGTGTACGAGTAAAACAAGTAATGTTTCGTAATAAATGTAATAAGCAATTCTTTAATCTAATATTTTAATGCGTCTAGCAAGGCACTACAGTAAAATATTGTACATGATTAGAAGCAAACGAGGAAAGGGCTATACTGAAATAATTATTTTAGAAGGTGATGTCAGGTGAAAACCCGTGATGTCTTTATGTAGGAAGGAAAAAAAAAATCTGATCTTAGTGACGCAATATTGATCACTGAACTCACGTTATTGAGCTAAGTTGTACCCAAGTAATGGTACAGTTATAATTTGAAGTTGGTTTCTATGTTGTGTTCCATATTGTGCAACAGCTTTAGTGTTGCTCAAAAACTTAAAACGTAGGTTCAATAATTGTCATTTTTTCAACTGAGCTTTTAATACGAGTATCATGGAACTATCAATTAGCTCAATTATTCTCCAAATTTATAAATATCTTAACTTTACACATGTTTTCTTAAGGTTAAATTTTCATAGGTTCGCAAATACTCGCACAAAGAAGTCAAATCACAACTATTGTACAACACGCGTTTACTATATTGTACCAGAGTGTATTATATAATGCATAGGTTATATAATTTAAAAAATTACAACCATTTAAGTTAAACTTGTTTACTTCATAGTTATAAGTCTATAGGCCTAAATAAAAAAAATTCAGTCAGTTTCTTGAGGGTGAAGACAGATTAGATTAGATTAATGAGGGGGTAGTGTAAGCCTTTCGGCTTCTCAACACTGCGACCTTAATAGACCTATTGTGAACACCCTATTCCTTATTCTAGAAGTAACCACTTTAAATTAAGGCTTTTTAATATAGCCAATAATTTTTATGGGTGTTTTCTAGTCCTGAACTCGAGGATTTTTCGTTACTGAAAACCCCACCTCACGGCCGGGAATCGAACCCGGATCTCCAGGGTGGAAGGCAAGTATACACCCATGGGGGGCGGACCTGTGAAGACACTTTTCTAGAACCTAAAAGTCCATCTTCAGGTTGTTGTGTGGACGTTAGTTACGTGGTTCTAATTAAGTTGATTCTCTACATCATTTTGAGAGACTTTCATAGTTACCTCTAGAGGAACTTTTAGATTAGAAACATAACTGTTTTAACGCATCGACACATAGGCCTAACGCAAACATGAGTGGATTTGTCTTGCTATTACGGCTTCTCCATGCGCTACGAATTCTACTACACCAGAGTTTTAGTTCTCAAAGTAAAACGCGGTGGCATTGTATGGTGGCATAATGCAGCAGTCTAAGGAAAACTCATAATGAAGTAATAGGCTATACTATCTGCGGTTTAACTGGCCATGAAGGTAGAAGGAAAAAGGGTTATTTTATTTGAATTGCGAAAAGAATGAACGAAAGTGTTGCTTTTTACTTTTCATTAGAAATTGTTTTGGCCATATTTTCAAAACTGTATTATTTATAAGAGACCACCTGTTTGGTCTAGTAGTTAGCGTCGTTGGCTATAGATCCGCAGTTCCGGGTTCGATCCCTTGTACCTACTCGGAATTGTCTGAGATGGGTAGGTCTGAAATGAGATGCATATTGCCTCGTGTTCGAAACTCTGGAGCTACTTGATTGAGAAGTAGCGGCTCCTGTCACAGAAGCCATCATCAACGGCCGTGGGTCTCGGCATGCTGACCACATGCCCCCAATCCTGCCATATGCCTTTAGTAGATGACGCAGCGGTTGAATGGTAGGCCTTGTCCCTTCAGTTTAGTTTTCCTATTATTTATAGGACCTTCATTTCTACGAATGGGATTTGAATTTTTAGTATCATTATTTTAAAATATATGAAACCTGGATTTATCTCGTGAAATGTGTTAATATATTTTAATATGGCAATGTTATAGCGTTTAAGAAAATAATAAGATGGCCATTTGGTTCAGTTATTTTTTATGAGACTCAAGTAGCAAGGACTCTCACGTGGAAAAAGGGAGAGTAATTTGAGATAACATTTCTTCGGACGTTTCTCTAACAAGTTTATAAGACATTTTCTGCTAGAGTTATTCCATGTTGGGCGATTTGCCAGCCGAAAACTACAACTCCAACTCCAGAAAGGCGTAGCTGACCCCGCCGACGTCATGGTGAAATGTTACGATCCAGACATCGTGGCAGCATCCAAATGGAATAGTCCTGGTTTTTAATGGCTATGTTTTTATAACTGTGTTTATTGTATATAGAATGAACGAGTTGATTAGCTTAACTATACCAGTGATTTAGTTCCCGTGGAATTCTAGGACAGTTATCTATAGATCCTTCATTCACAGTTCAATGTGAGTACTTACCCATCTTCTTTCTTTAATGCAAACATAACTTAATATTAAAAAAGTAAAGTGCTCGCTATTGCAGACCTTGATAAGACTTAAGGTTCCTGGATTTTTATGCAACCGGTACATAAATATGTTAAGCTACGATTTTTACACATCATTAGCCTTTACCCTACTCCTGGTACTAATTTCTGTAAAGGGCTGAGTTTTCGACCCCATTTTCTCAGTGTTTCTTTTGAAACAAGGATGTAAAAAGCCTTAAAATATACCTGCAGAATATAAGTTCCTGAGTTATGATAATTCAGCTATCAATCTTCTCCTCATGTTGATTTGCAATAAAGCCTATTAACATTTTCTTCGATTTCAATGAAGCAAGCTTAATCCCCTATTTTCCTTTCTGTAATATTATTTGGTCATTTTGGCTCGTTCTTGGATTCTATCATGTCATGTTATCATATAAATTATTCCACTAGTAACTTAACTGTATAATGATAAATTGAAGTTAGTTTATGTTCCTAAATTTATTTGACTACAGGAATTTTGATTATTCATTTTATTCGTACTTGGCGCAGGTAATAACTCCCTTTCATGAAACTTGTATAGCCTACAAATGTTTTGAATAAAAGTTGAAGGGACTTATATTTTGTACTAAACATTCAAAATTTGAACGTGATCGCAGAGATATCTTCGAATATGTGTCCATAAACAAGGAAAGTTTTCGACCAATCAGTTGCTCATTAAGGCAAAATGAATTGTTTGTGAAATATTTTCAAAAGAATACAAAACTAAGCACTAAATTTGGTTTTTCAGCCGTATTTCCTTCTAGAGCTGTACCAACCATTTGCAGACAGACGCATAGACGACTAGTCTTACAACTTCATCCAGGTTCCCCCATCAAATTAGTTATGTTATCCAATGTTAAAAGAATAATAATTCACCCCTAGTCCTGAAGTAATTAAATAGGTCTACTTATTATTAATATTTCAAATATCCTTTGGCATTTAAAAACATCCCTAAAATCATGCATTATTAACACATCAATAAATTATATTTCACTAAGAGGAAACATAAGCCGGATACCAAACGCCGTGCCAAATACGTTCAAATTTAGTACATCCATTCCAGTTTAAATGTGTTGTACTCAACCATGTACCGAGTAAGGGATTAACATCCCATCTAAAATTCAGTTGTTCCTCTTTTTATAGCTCTGCTAAACTTTGAACTAAATGTGAACGGTAAACTGCAGTGACCAGGTGAAATTTATCCGATGACTGGGGCTTTAAATTTTAATGGGGAAACCATGTCCCAGTAGAGCATTACAATTTTAAGTTAAGCCGTTCGGAAGCGCCGTTTCTACCGTCAGGACAAGCTGGTTGAGCATTGTGATTAAAGTTATTGCCCCCTACATCAAACGCCATAGTCCAGGATCGGATGAACGCTTCGAAGCTTTCCCTCCTTCTAAAACAGGTTTTAAGGTAGTAGTAAAATTAATGGATTAGAAACGTTAAAGGAATTAAAAATAACTGAAGTAAAGAAAAGGCGTCACCGAAAATGCGTGACTAGAATGACACTGGTAAGAGTTAAATGTTAAATACATCAGCAATTTTGCCATCGATTACATTCCTCTCACATATAGGATAGCAATAATTGCTAATGCAAATATTTTTAATATTCCAATTTTTGTAGATAGCTGTAATTTTACCTAAATTTAATAACTTTAAGAAATTTGACTTTACCTCAGACTGTTGTCTATGGGTACAAAATTTGTATAAACTAAATTATAATCCATAAACCGGTAGTTATTTCACGCTTGAATTTTAAATATTAAGAATGTCAATAGAAATAATATTAATAAAGGTAGGTCCATGTTAACTTGTACACAATAGGTTAATTGTATATTTAAATTAAAACATTTAGCAGTGATCTTACAAATTTCCAAAATTCAATTGAAAAAATAGAGTGAGTGAACCTGTTGCAGACATTATATCAAGGTGGACTTTAAGGTGGACTTCATAATACACTATTCAAGTGTAAGAGTTTAAAAGTTTTCAAGCAAGGGGATAGTCAGCAATGTTATTATGCACAATATTTCAATATTTCACTCATATTCCCACTTAATTACTACGAAACTAAATGTTAAACACTATCAATATTCCACCAGCACTCAAGTAATACATTAGATTTATTTGCATTAATTGAGCACTGGTGGAATAGTGACAATATTAAAAACACAGATTTTTCTCAATTGAAAAATAAAAGTAATTTAAATAAATTTTAAAATCGTGTCAATTATCCGGGTCCACTGCTGTGGCGCAACAGATGCGTTCACACCTCTTGCCCAGGGGGCCCGGGTTCGAATCCTGGAATGGAAAAGTTACCTAGGTGGAGTTTTTCTTCACCTATGAGATAAATGTCGAATAACTTTTGCCCTTGTGGTTCCCAGATATCAATCTGGGCGTCTTTATCATCTTCATCCCTTCCTTAGCGTGATTAGAGGGAATGTGAGTGAAAATGTTTTGTCTTAACCTATGTGTTCGTGTTGACTCGGAGGTGGCTCCGGCGTAGAGCCGATCCCTGAGCCAGGGAGGCCCTCTATGCCCTTGTCTGGTGAAAAAAATTATTTGTGTGTGATCAATAAATAATCACTCTCCCGACAGGTTGCTACTCTGTATATAGGTGCGTAATTCCTATAAGGGGAGAGACAAAACATCGAGAAAGAAAGTAGATAATCCAAAATGATAAATTAATTATTATTGGTTGCTGTAAAGGTCGATTGAAGATCATGCTGTACATTACTTCTCGCATGGTTTAATGCTGCTTTGTCACGTTCATAATTAAGTTAGGCTACGTAAGTTCATTAGCTACTAGTTAATGTACCAGTTAACTCAACAGAATGACCGTCTTCTTTTCCCGCGGTTAATGTTGTTACTACTGGTCTCGAACCCCAGGTTGGACCCTCGATATCGATTTACGGTACATTTCCGTTTTCTTTTTCTGGTGCGCGACTGCAACGGGAGGCACTTAGCCTCGTAGGGGATACGATAGCATCTTTCATACAGTTTTTCTTTTAAAAAACTCTCTAACCATAAAATTCTAACTTCTTCCAACCATGTTATTAACCCAACCTACCTTCATCTTTTCCTTCTTTGCAGCACATAAGCGCGTCATTATATATCAAAGACTCTAGCTTTTGATTATTTTGTTATTGCAGACACGAAATATAGGCTAATCTTATTTCCTAGTTAAATTTTAAATAAGAATATTAAATGAAAATAGTCTACACAAAAATTTTACGTGCAAAATAAAACTATCATAAATAATTCCAAGCAAGAATATAACTTCAATTTTAAGTCTCACATATCAATCTTGGTCCAAAATTTTTTATTAAAAGGCATTTATATAAACCAGTTTCCATAACTTAAAATGTCTCCTCCCCATCTTTCCCTAATCTCGTCTTTTCCCCTTTAAATATTTCTGTCTTACCCGTGTCTTTACTTCCATTTTATTTGTTATATTCATTTACGATATAATTCATAGCATTTAAATATGACACGACTATTTGCGCGGTTGCGTAAAGTAATCGACCACGACCAGGATTAAAATAGTCACTTTTTAAGTTGGTATCCTTAGAGCTTCGTCTCTATCTCCAATAGCTATTTGTGCAATTATTTTTCTCGTAAGTAGTTTCCCGTATTTTTCCCTCGTTGAGTGGAAGATAAGGACTGATGGCCATAAATGTGCCAGGTAAAATAAAACAATTTATTATTACTTATTTACTCAATGGCAATAGACAATTCCTAAGAATTCCTAAGAATATTATCTATTTTACGGAACCCGAAGGTTCATTGCCGCGCTTACCTGACCCGCCATTCAACCCTATTCTGTGCTAACTCCATCCAAACATCCGTCTCAAATCCTACTGCTCTTAAATCTATCCTAATATTGTCCTCCCACCTACGTCTAAGTCTTCCAAGTGGTCCTTTCACTTCAGGTCTCCCAGACAATATTTTTGACATAGCCTATTTCTTTCTTTCCCCATACGCCCAGCATGTCCAGCCCATTTCATCCTCCGTGATTTAATTACCCTTACTATATCCGGTGACGAGTACAGGGTATGAAACTCGTAATTATGCAGTTTTCTCCAGGGTCCATTTTCATCTCTCTTAGGCCCAAATATTTTCCTAGGCACTCTGTTTTCGAACACTCTCAGATTATGTTCTTCCCGAAGTATAAGCGACCATGTCTCATATCTATATAATACAGTCGGAAGGATAATTGTCTTATAAATTTTTATTTTGACATTTCTGGACAGAAGACGAGAAGATAAGAGTTTCTGAACTACACAAAAGCAGGCATTTCCTGATTCGAGTCTACACTTAACTTCTGCCTTAATATTATTTGTGTCTGTAATTATTGCTCCCAGATATTTGAAATTCTCCACTTGTTCAAACGATTCTAATATTTTGTAGCGCATTATTTTGACATTTCATGACCATAGACTTAGAAAATAAAACATTATTATTATTATTATTATTATTATTATTATTATTATTATTATTATTATTATTACTATTACTGTTATTATTATTACTATAACTTAGTAGAAAAATCTACGCAATGCATGTGTGTGAAGTGTATAACAGAATCTCGGAAACGTTTCTTCAATTCTGTTAAAATATACGTACTTCCCACCGTTATATCGAAATATAGGCTTGTATTAATTAATAATAAGCAAATGTGAATTGAAGCCGTTGTTATGATGAAATTAATACCTCAATGAGAGCTAATAATGCACGAATCCGTCTCCTGAAGGTCTTTACTAGAACTTCAAAAGCGTAATATTGCGGGCATAACTTACCATAAACAAGTAACTTACAGAATTATGATGTTGCTAATTCCGTTTATTGGCTGTATATCATGAGTTTAATGGGCTATAAACACTTCTTAAAACAAAAGACCAAAATAGAATAGATGAAGTCAACTTCTCTCTGCTGTTCTGTAGGTTGTAAATTGTATGTAGCATTATAGCCATACGGTCTTAATTGTTTTATTATACATTGGGATAAAGTAACCAATTTTTTTGAAGTTATTACTTACTAATGAAACATTTAAAGGAAATGTGCCTTTATAAATATTGTAATATGTTTACTTGTCCATTCTATTTCTTATTATGTAGTTATCAGGAAAGTATGACAATCAATTTTCATCTTAAAAAGATAGAGCCCTGTGCGTTAAGACCCACAACGTTTGTCTGAAATATGTTTCATTGAAATTGTCTGAAGTTATTCGTCCACAACGCTGAAATCCTGATCGGCCTGGCATGAGACAACAGAGCTAGAAATAATATTAAAATGTATAATGTAGTAAAATGTAGCATGTTTAAATATTGTACATGTATTGAATATTTGTATGTAAATTATTAATTTGCAAATGTGTGTGTTAAACTTTAAGATATGTAGTTCATAAGTATATGTAAACTTATAAGTAGGTTAATGAAAAACACTGTACTGTGTAAGAAAATAAACTAACTAACTCCTGAAATGCAGCTTCTTATTCTATGTCAAAATGTAGGCTAAAGAGTGGATATCGAATGATGCCTGCTTTAAACAGAGAAAGTCATTGGACTGTGCTGTCTCTGATTTTTCATTCGTCCTACCACCATATTTTTGTTTGTTCAATTTAATTCATTTACTGTATTTCCAATTAATTTTACACTCCCTTGAACATTGGGGCCATATCAGAAGTGTCAGGATATGTATGAATACCACTAGGCCATGCAACTATTGATGTGCAGTTTTTTGCCCTTGCGTCTGTAATTTTGAACTGATATTCAGTTTTAATGATACAGAATGAAATAGCGGCGATGACCCATGGTAAGTGAATATCCAATTCGGCATTCGCCTTTAAGACTGGGAAACCATGAAAAAAACAACATTCAAATTTTCAGGCCGTGGGTTTGAACCCGGGACCTCCGAAACGCTAGTCCAAGACTCTACCATCTCACCGTTTTATTGAACTAGCGAAGATGAATCTAAAAAGTAGCCTAAAGTGGTCCCTATACGGGCCTTAAAGGATCTCAGGGTTCCAGGAGATTAAGACACCCAGATTTTATAAACATTCGGCACATGAAGATGTTAAGGTTGTCAGCCTTACTATCGGCCGCCTTTACCCCAGGATTGCTCCGGGTACTCATTTCTGTTAGAGGCTGAGTCGACCCCAGGGTCACAGTGCCACCAGAAGTATTAGGTCAATCGAAAAGAAGATGAATGTGCTACTTCTAAATTTGTAATTATGCAAGTTAGTTTGTCCGGTTTAATAAAAACGAACAAGTTTAATTAATGAATCCCCCCCCCCAAAAAAAAACAGGCTTGCCTAGAATAATGCACAAAGGATATGGAAAGGAATTTGTGTCGAAGTTAAGATTTTATTTTGTATTTAAACTGTGTATAATACCGTAATATTGCCTTCTTATCTGTACTTTACTAATTTATGGTAAGCTCAAAGTGAAATACAAACTAAGCAAAATCTTCTGAGGAAGCCAAAGCTGGGCTTTCAGACTGGAGTTCACTGTGGATCTCTACCTAAACAAGAAGACAGAAACAGCTTGGGTTTCTTTACAGTAAACATTTTCGCACTTGGATGGGAAATGAATACGGCTTTCAGATAGGACGAACTCTGCACTTCTCTTTGTATACAAGTAAAGAGGGTGAGATTCGCGGAAAGCTTGAGAATCTAATTAGCCAAGTTAAAGGGTTCAGTGAGTATTCGCAAGGTTTCTGCGCATGAAACTGTCGCTCTTCACATTGTCGCCGGGTCGGTTTAGAAATCCTGCCTCTCATCCGTAATTAAAGCAAGTGAATAGAATGGAGAAGTTTACCTGAATCGTGATGCAAATTGCTGACTATAATATTCCTGGAGGAATTAGCAATGACAGTATCCTCTACTGGTCAAGCACCCCACGAAACAGTGACCTATTTCTAAATATTTTCACTTTGTTAATTTTTCGAAAAAAAAAAATGCATATTTCTATCGAAGTACGCCGTGGTTTTGTTCGATGAGGCACTAGGCCGCAAACAGGAGGGTTGTGGATTCGACCACTGATGAGGACTAATTTCTCTCTTGGCTCTATGACCCAGGAGTCAAATCAGACCCTGAATACCATCCGGAGGTTAAAGGCTGCTGGTGCAAAAAAGTGACAACTTTAAAAAAAAAATATCGCTGTAATTCAAATCTATAACCTATATTTCATTGTGTTATGTATCTTGTGTTTCAAATAACTAAGCGTTAAATTCCAATACAGTGCTTTTGAAATGAAATATCTATGTAAGAACCTAATGCCGATACACTAGAAAAATAAGTCAATTTTCCAAAACTAAAATTGCATTAAAATGTACAATTTGATTTTGAAGAGTCCCTTCGTTATGACAGCGTAAATAAGTAGGCTATATTTCATACAAATAGTTAAATTTATCGAATTTAGTACGGTCTTGTACTTAGGCTACTAGCAGTGACTGGTTGTGTCTACTAGTAGCTTTGCTGATTACGGAACCGCAGGAGCTACTTTTAAAAATGTAGCTGTTCCGGTCACAAATACCATGAATAACGCACTTACTTGAATGACATGATAATTCAATGTAGGAATCAAAACACGTTTGAGAATAAACCTCTGAATACCTTATGCGTTAAAAATACTAGATTATTGCCTGAAAAAATTAATTTGGTACAGATTGTAATAACAAAATAAGTCAAAATCAAAATCGTGATATCAGTTACGTCTACATGCTACTTGTGTTTGCGACGTTTCCGCAGGACTCGTAATACCATTTTTTACCGGAGCAAATTACATTATATTATTCATTCTTTCAAGGCTCTTAATGGTGATTGGTTGGCCGACGTCTGCAGAAGTCATAAATATGAATTAGCAGGATTATCATGAAAAGTCATTTTGTTTAAGGACTCTTTGAGGTTTAACGTGCCCTAAATCTACGAAACAGGATCAGTGGTTTTAATATAAATTACTAAGAAATTAAGTCTGTGGGTTTTAGACCTAAAAAAAACATACAATCAGTCCAGTTTGAAACCAAGAATCTTGGACTGAAACATAAAGACGTGCTATCCACTGGACTAGACTGCTCGCAAAATTTAAAGGCACATGGGTAGTAGCTAGGGATGGTAGGTAGATTTTCGCAATCGCGATAAATGCTAAATGCCCCCAATGCTGTCAAAATAAGTAATTTTGTGTTTTGAGGCATGTGAAATCTATTATTGTGTTTTTTTCGATCCGCAATAAAATACTAAATTAGTATAAAATGCTAAATGTATTTTTTTCTGCGAAATAACTGCAAAATTGCATTGTAAGAGTCATATATGTAAATAGTGTCAGGAAATGAATCAAATCAATTTTTCTAAGCTTTTAATGAACTCTTTATTACAACGGTGGCTGTACCGGTACCATGAGTACCGGCAGATGAGTACCGGTACCATAAATCCTTAGAAAGCGTTCGATTTAAAGATAAGAATTCCATATTTTAATCATGTAGACCCAGACAGTTTCTTATGCGGTTATGATTAACTTCACAAACAGTATAAGAGACAATTCAGAGGTTCACTGCCTGTAAATTTTGTTAGCAATGCAAATAAAATCTTCACTCTTTGCTAATGCAGCCATTCAGGTAATCTCGTCGCGTGGATGTTGAATGCTTTTTCAGCAAATACAATTTAATAGTAGCCTTACAGCCGAAACCGGTTAAAGGAGAGTATTATTGAAATTTATTCAGTGTTAAATTTTTAATGTGTGTGCTGAATATTGATTTTAAATGCATGTAAGCAAATATTATGTTAACAGTGCATATATTTTGCCGTTTATTTTAGTGTTCAGAATTTCACGACAAGATTATATAGCTTTACGCCTATTTATATGCTTGAAATTGTTGTTACTGGAAAATAAATAAAATGCACTTGATAACGTACTGAATTTGTAAAACTGAATTTTCCAATAATAAAATAGTTCCATCCCAATCGCTACAAAATACTAAATTTTAACATTAAATTTTCCTATAATATGCTAAATTTTATTTTAAAAAGCTAAATCTTTATTTTTTAATTGCTAAAATCTACCATCCCTAGTAATAGCTAATAAGAGTAGCTGGCACTGTTACACAGCTTAGTATATTGCAGTTTAAGATGGTACGAGCATTCTCATTGGCTGAAGTTTTCCGTAACTCCACCAGTATTTTGCGGCCTGTATAATGAAGAAGCCTGTGCACTGCAATGCTTTTATTTTTTCACTAGCAATATTGCCAATTATATGAAACTGACTCTGTGTAAGTAATGTCATGTTTTTGTGCTTGTTCAAATGTTAAAAATGCTTTGCCTTAGCAATATTGCAGAAACCTTCAGTAGTCTAGCGATGTAGCTATTGAGATTAGTTTAAATCTGGTATTTATAACATTTATCCATTAGTTTTTATTATGACTTTAACTAAAAACTCTAACTTGCCTAGGCATATTTTCCATGCAGAATTTATTTGAAAGGTCACACCTTATACCCCTTGATAAGGTATTTTTTATTTTGAAATATTGGGCTGAATATATAGAATTTATTTGAAAGGTCACTCTTTAGGCTATGCCCCTTTATAAGGTATTTTTTTATTTTGATCTAAAGGGGTTAATATATAGAATTTATTTGAAAGGTCACTCCTTATACTCCTTGATAAGGTATTTTTTATTTTGATCTAAAGGGTTGAATATATAGAATTTATTTGAAAGGTCACTCTTTAGGCTATACCCCTTTATAAGGTATTTTTTTATTTTGATCTAAAGGGGTGAATATATAGAATTTATTTGAAAGGTCACTCCTTATACCCATTTAAAGTATCAATCTTTTCCATATCTCAGACTTTCTTCTGAGAGCATTCTGCATCATGTGGCAGGCAGGGTATGAAATCGTGCTGCCAGTGCATTTGATTGGTCTTCAGACGAGTGTTACATAATAATTAGAGTGGTAACGCGAATGTATAACTCTGATGAACACTGTTCCCATTGGCTGCTGGCCAGACTATAACACTTAATGAGTGTGGGTTATCTTCCTGAATTGTACAATCCACGCCGACTCTAATCTACTCTTATTACTATTGTAGTAAATAATTATAGCTATTTCCTGTGTTGCAGTTCTAATTACTATTCATATTTCTTACAATTTATATCTATATTTTGGATGCAATTTGATGAACGATCTGATTAAATTTCTTATAACGAGTTTAATATACTTTGTTGAAACTGAGTTCTTCCGTCCTGTACTTTAGTGAATAGGGTTATTTGTCATTCTATATATTTTATTATATTTTTACATAAATTCAAACTATTAATTATTACAGTTTTCCAGTCATTAACAGAATTTCGGTCAAAGGGAAAGTTACTACTGAAAACTAATATTTTCGCCATCAAAGAAAATCGTGAAACCAAAATGAACAGCAAACAATAGTTCATCTTCTGTTCGACTGTCCAATTTATCAGCAGAAGCGATTCTCCTTGACTTCCCATCTAGATTTCTGTGGGGTTCAATACAAAACATCATTAAATAGAATATTTAGACGGAAATGTTGCGCATATTCCTTTCTCAGGTTGTAGGTTTTCTACTTTATTTTATCAGATAGTTACTGCTGATGTGTACGTAAATAATAATACATTATTTTCGGTCTGGTAAATTGTATATGTCAGTATAGTTCCAAATCATTATCTCGAACAATATTAGTTTTCTGCAATGTTTAAACTTATAGGCCCACATGATATGCATTTCGGTATAACTATACCATCTTCAGTCTAACCATGAAAAGTAGTTACATTTTTATTTGAGCACCGTGATCGCTAGCTAAGTAGCCAAGTAGCAGCAGAAAATAATTAATTTCTTACAGAATAATGAGGCAATTTTTCTCGAAAGGTATATATATATACAATGCAATAATATTTTATTATTGTTTTGTTTAAGGTTATTGTCAAATTCCATTGTGAAAGAGGGGAGAGAGAGAGAGAGAGAGAGAGAGAGAGAGAGAGAGAGAGAGAGAGAGAGAGAGAGAGAGAGAGAGAGCAAGTGACAGTGCATTAGAGAAACAATAACGATGGTATCATCACGACCTTGGCGACAATGATATTGATCATGGTGATAACAATAGCAATCCTAAAAAATAGATTAAGGGATAAACGGTTTTGTTTTCAATCCGGTATAAATTGCAATCATTTGTCAGAATCTCCATTCCCTCCACGTATACAAAATTATAGGTAGTGATAATAATTGCACGGTTAAAAACTCTACATCAAGGGCAATAGTATTACCATAATCGACCAACCTTTGTCATTACTCTCCGCAATTTCCTTTATGACATCAGATGAACATAAGCCAGAGAAATGTTTTAGAGTTAAAAGGTTCTGTCATTAGCATATTTTGTGTATTGCGTACCGGTAAATATAGCAGAAAAAGGAAGAAAATTGTCCATAGTGCTTCAGTAATAGTGAAGGTAAGTTTAGTTTTTTATGCAGACTGCTTGTAGTAGTGAAGAGAAGTTGGAGTGTAGCCTACTTGAAATTTTCTTGAGTTCTTGGTCGGAGTTACAACATGACGGAACTCGGTTGTTGAGGTACTTTTCCCCTACAGTGCGTGATCTGACACAATAATACATCACGTGTCCCTCCCTCACGCATCGTGACAACTCTTTTCTTCGCAAGAAAAAAAAATAATGGACAGGCTTGTTGAAGGAAATGTTTAGCACACTAGTTACTTTTTATACGGTATTTGTGCTTCAGAAATTGCAGTGAAAATAAAAAAAAATCTATTTAGACCTAACTTAAATATAAAATCGTCCGATTCCAGAGGAAAACATAAAACTATTTACATAAATTTCATCAGTAAAATTATTCTTATTTCTTGCTGTTGTCTATTAGATAAATTTCCTCTCTTCCAGCATTATAAATTCAATTAGAGTATTATTTCATTAAACCTATTACAAATTTTCGTACGTATTTTCTTATATTTTGCTACTGACGTATAAATTCGTCACCATAAAAAGTGTTAAAACAGATTGCTTTATCTTAAAATTTGAGGATTTGTATCCAATAATACGACCGTAATTTGTGGGATCCAATTTACTGAACGTTCTCATTGATTTCAAACTTACAATCCATTGTTGTTTTCATTCGATGGATGCCGGTATATTAATGTTCAAAATTCAGCTTTGAAAGGGTTAGCACAGCCATTTTTATTGACTTTAGAAGTAACAGTAAATTATAGATGGAAATCAAACTGGCTGACACCGACGTGAATTAAAATAATTAAATAGTAGAAAGGATACTGAAAGTAAAATGTTAAATGAATGCAGTCAATACCAGTACAGCAACACTTTAGTATTACACTGATTAGGATCTAAATATTCTTAAGCATTTCTTGGCGAAAATTCAGTTCAATGAAATATTTCTTAGTTCACGAAGCTTGAAGCAAAAAATTAATGAACACTATATTTTTGTCGAAAAGCGAAAAGAAATATGTAAGTTATAACTAGGGACCGGATTTTTAGGTTTTTAAAAACACTGTTTTAGGTTTTCCATTAGGTGAAATAGTTTTTTTTAGGTTTTTTTGTCCAAAATACCGTTTTTGGGTAGAATAATTGGTTTAATGAATTTGAATGTGCTACATAGGATTCAATACATAACACTTGTAAAGTTTAACCTAACAAAATTTACTCAAATTTGTGTAAACTTGCTTTAGGACAATATAAAGAATTGAAGAAAGAAAGCATAAACAATTAAAAGAAGCAGTGAAAATAAGATTGCCTCACATATCCTGGTTACACTATATATCTAAATATCATTCAAGATTATCAACTGTGAAGTTCTTCCTGTTATCTCTTAGAATACATTTGAAGGCAGAAAATGTCCTTTCAACCTCACATGACATCAACAATGGTTGTTCGTACGAATATTTTAAAAGGAATTCGCAGGTACTCTTAACACTTCCTCTCTTGAAACTGTCATCCTAGACGACACTGGGTTGAACGAAACGCTGGTGGTATTAATTTCAACCCGACAAAAATTGTCTCTCCGCAAAATATTTCAACTGACAAACAAAAAAGACAAAAAAGTAGCCTAAATTAGATATTTTAGGTTTTTATCCCGTTTAGGTACATTTAGGTTTTTATACCCCTTTCAGGTATTTTTAGGTGCCACAGAATTAATTTGGGTGAATCGTATGGACATGATTTGAAAAAGTGTGTGATCGTTTTTTGTTTTGGAAGTAAGGAAAAAATAGGTAAAAACCTAAGAATCCGGTCCCTAGTTATAACACAGAAACAGATTCTTAATTCAATTTTCTAAAGCCAATATTATGTTGCATTATTATTTTGACTTTTGTCATAATGTAACTCTTCGGTAGAAAATAAAAACTTTTCTGTAACAAAGCCATCAAATTGACAAAGATACATTATCTAATATAAGATAGCTGAGTGAAAATTGCTGACGACTCAACCACCGATTTCTCATATTTATTTTGCTTTGCCTCATGCCTAAGCTTTTTCTCCAAAACGACGGCTCCGAGTAGACAGGAGTAGCAAATCGCTCAGAGAGAGAGAACGGCTATTACCCACGCTCGTTCTGGAATCTGTAGACCAAGAATCGAACCCCTATACAAAGGTTAGATATAACGGAATTATTAATCTCTGCAGGAATTAAGGATGAGATCTCTGATACTGAATTGGCTTAATATTTCGTGTGATACAAAACAGGTGGCTCAAGCCAGCTAAAGAGTTTCAAATAGAAAATCAAAGAGGTTGAGAAGAAAGGAATTAAGTTATTATTTTATTGATGGAGCTCAACAGTACCGCCCAACATGATTTCAAATAGGCCTACTTTAAAACTTCAGCTTAAATAAATACTATTAATTTACAATGTTATCTAAAACTTAAAATTTGGTTTTTCATTCTGCCTAATTTCTTTTGAGATTCTTTAAATACCATCAGTCTCACATAGTCGGATGACAGTCGGTTACTTTGCCACTGGCATATTGCCTAACAGCTCGGTCAGTGGGTAAGTTACTTCTGCAGACTGCTAGTGGGGGCGGCACTGTAATCTACTTGCATTTATCTGGAAGCAAGAATTTTACACTCTTTAATTCGGGGCATCCGTTCTATTCGCATTATGTAACATTATTCGTATGCTAGCTACACTATGAAAAGAGCAAGTCTGTCTGGAGATTCGTTAGAGGGATATTTGACACCCAGATTGGGTTTATCCATTCGGATGATTCTGTTTATTATTATTATTGCTATTATTACTCAAAAATATTATTATTGTAATTATCATGGCCCACAAGTTTATGAAAAGCCATATTTTAAATAATGCGCCTTATTGCAAGTAGCTACCTTGTTGCAAGCTATTTTTCAAACGCATATAGAGGAAAAAATTGAGGCCTACAGAAATCATTATCAATTCTGTAACAATTGCATGGGCTTATTAGTGATCAGTTTCAAAGTGATCCTATTTGCGAGTTGAAGTTATTATTACAGTAGAATCCCGCTAATTCGTACCCCGATCGTGCGTACATCTGGTTAATCCGGATGGGATTTCAAAAATACATTTTAAATTTTAATCGCAAAGATGTTTTGTTTTGTTAATCCTACATCAATGCATAGGTTAGAAACTAGGTGTACGTATGCAGTAGCGTAAGTTACATTTATAAGGTGAAAAACATGGATTTTTATAGCTTTACCCATCTAAAACTTCAATCCAAACTTACGGTGATCCAGGCAGAGTCCGGTCCCATCTTGTCCGGATTAGCGGGACGCTGCTGTAATTTTATTATTATTATTATTATTATTATTATTATTATTATTATTACTATTATTAGTGCTACGTTTCACTTCTTCGCAACAAATTATTGACCTCAATGGAACAGGTGTTAAAGCTGATTTTCGTGTGTTGGTTCAGGTTGGGTCCGGACGGAGGTCAATGGTATTTATGTGTGAGTAAATGCACATTCATGGATGTACAACAATCTTAAATAATAAAATTTTATGTTATTTTATGGAGATATTATTGTCATTTAACTAATATAGTTCTTTAGTGCCCTAGTTGACAGTTTCTTAGATAATTAAGTATACCTAAAATTATGAGATCCATATAAGGTGCACATTATGGGGGAAAAAAAAGCCCCTCACGATTAATGCTAAATTTTAGTAATTTCGACCAATTGACCGATATCGGAAATAACCACTTTACTAAAAACTAGCGCGCCTAAAGAAGATTCACTTCAAAAATGTTGAAATTGTCAAATGATGCCGGCAAACATCATAGGCCTATATGTCTGTTGTTACTCTGTGAATTTGAAATTATGTACAGTAGCCTAGTGACGTTTTGGTGTTTTGATGTGATCGCCGTTTTATGTTGATAGTCTGGGACACTTACAGCTTTTTTAGCCTTTAACCGAAAATTCCAAAGAGTTCAATTTTTAAATTTTTATCCCTATAAAATTTAATTTAATTTCTCTGCTTAGTTCTCATGACAACAACATTAGTTACAGTTTTCACACAGTGCTTTGGAAGTTGCAGTGCACTTCGATAAATCATTAGACATGCTGGCGATAGAAATAATTGTAAACCGAGTGAGGTGGCCGAGATGGTAACGTAGGCTACTGGACTCGCATTCGGAAGGTCTTTGGTTCAAATCCCGTAGCCGGCCAATTTTCATGGTTTTTCCAGTCGTAAAGTCAAATCAGTTGAATTTTACTCCATAAAAATACACCATTTATTTAACCATTTCCAGATGAGCTAGAAATCTGAGATTTGGCAAATCTCAAATTTTTTTCTTCAAATTTTTATTTATTTACACCGAAAAATCCTAAAATTTTCCCATACTTTTTTAAGTTTATTATGGCTAAACGGTAATAGACTATATGACAGGCTAAATACACGGCCTCTATCTCCGATACGGTGTCAGTTCATAAAAAGAAACCTTTCCCGAGAATCTCAGCGGAGGTTTGGGGGCAGAGTCCCCAAAGATCAAAGCGAGTTCTAATATAAAGTGGAAACCCGATCATACAATGCTACAAGATAATGTGGTTCATAATATAAATATCTATCATTGAAGTCGAAGGGTAATTCAGGCAGAGAAATAATTCCATCTGACACTGTCATACTCAATCTGAAGTAGGCCTAGTTGGTAGAGTTGGTTTGCCACATGACTATAGGATTTTTCTCTGAACATTCCTGAAACATTAAACTTATTTCACTCTTCAACTTTTCTGTGCTAAGTGTTCGCCCGTATTTTCTACTTTTTCTTATTTTTTCTTCTTCTTCTTATATTATCATTATTATTGTTATCATTATCATTATTTCAAATGGAAGTTCCCGATAAAAATATTATTGAAAGATTAAAAACAATTACTAATTACGTGGGGGCATACATTTACGTATAATTTATATAGACATATATATAATACAAAGAAAGGGGTGGCTTCAGTAATGTTAATGTTGGCTACGCTTCTTTCCTAGTTGAGGAGGGCATGTGTTCAAAATTTCGGGCAAATTTCTCAAAGCATGTAGATTTGGATAGGAAACAAACATACATACATACACACCTTCAATTTTATATATTAGATATAATGTAGGTTATTCAGGATTTGAGTAACATTTTGTATGATCACAGAGATATGTAAAGCAACAAAAATTTAAAACAATTTTCGTGTAAAGCTAAAGATTTTGCCAAAATAAATATAGTTCGTGAAGCATGTTTCATATTCTAAGAAAAATTGTCCTGTCACTTTATAAAAAATAAAATTAAGTATATTGTTCAAATTCGTGACTAATATCGAGAGAAGAGTGTGGTAACATTCCGCCTGTTAGGGTTAATGTACTTAAAATACTAAAATGTTGGGGTAGGATGAGATAGGCGCTGAAAACAAATCCGCCGTCGAGGGTGTATCGATAGCATAGCTGCTTTCCACCCCGGCGGTTTGGGTTCGACTGCCAGTCTCATTAGCCGCGGTAGCTAAGGCTGCCTTGGAGCCGTGGTAACGGAGGCTGTGGGTTCGAGTCCCGCCTCGGGCATATGGGTGTTTGTGTGTAATAAGAGGAAAATAGAAGAAAAAAGGAAAATAAGGAAGAAATTAAAAAAATGCTAGGAGTATGTATCTCTTGCAACGAATAATGCCTTAAACAACAACTACTTACTAAAGCTTACATGCGAAGGGCGAGATACTTCTCCAAGCAAACTGTCAGTGTCGTTGTCACGATTCCAAAAGTAATAACTAAAATAATAATCGAAACTAAGACGGCAAAAAGAAAGAAAAAAAATAAAAAATAATATTATTAAATAACGCCATGAGTGGCTTTGAAATCATCGATAAATTCAAGATGCACATAGTCTCCAGGGAATTTACGAGGGTCGTCAAATAAATAAGTTCCCCTATTGTTAAAAAAAATTAAACACAATTTACTTGTTGAAAGAACGTTTCTTTTACATATTAAAACTCATCACCTTCCCTTCTTTTACATTTTTTGTAAACATTTTCAGTAGCATGGCAATGGTTTTTCCAAACCACTGTTGTACCATGCCGTGTTCGGTTGCCGTAGCCAACTGTTCAATTATGATTTCACTTCACATCACTTTGAAAGTGTGTACCTCAAAGATACAAATTCAGTTGGTGAAACATGTTAAAATCACTGGGAGCAACATCTGGATAATATTGTAGGTGAGAGAAAATTTCCCGCTTGAATCTCCTGGGCTCCTCCTGGGTCCGTCAGTGAATGCATAGAGATACTGTGTGTCTTGATGAATCTCCGACCTGCCATCAAAAGAAAATACCCTCGGCTTTTGTCTTCCAAAGTCCTCCTACTGCATGATGCAATAGGACACGGCATGGTACAACATTGGTGTGGACAAATTGGTGTCACGTTACCAAAAATGTTTGGAAAAATTTGTGATTATGTTGAAAAGTTAAGAAGAATAGTTGTAATATGTAAAATAAAAGTTTTTCAACCAATAAATTATGTTTATTGTTGTAACACTAGGGAAGCTTATTAATTGGACAACTTATGCCCGGTTTCTACAAACTCGCGAAATACCTATGGGTAAGTTATCCAATGGGCAGAGTTTACACAAGAATAACTTTTACAAACTCAAATAATTTAAAGGTAACAATCACATACACTTGTGGCGAGTTTATAGACAAATGTCCTCTGGGTAAATATGAAAAAGACAGAAAAAATGTTTCTACAAACTCGGGCTAGATCTTTCCAAGGGTAAATCGTCGGGTTAATTTATCCTTTCATGGATGGCTGGATAAAATTTAACCTTTCATAGGATCAATAATAATTTAAACAATGAGAATCAAAGCCTTATGAATTAAATTAACTGTATAACTCCAATGCCTTCCTCATTATATCATTGTGGGTGATTAGCAGGCTTTAAAACTTAGTGCCCGATCGAATATGTTAACAGCAACTGTACTGTA
This sequence comes from Ectobius pallidus, assembly GCA_964059195.1. Taxonomy (NCBI): domain Eukaryota; kingdom Metazoa; phylum Arthropoda; class Insecta; order Blattodea; family Ectobiidae; genus Ectobius; species Ectobius pallidus. Next base: position 89,063,026 of record CAXKWD010000008.1, read on the forward strand.
CAGACTTTGCTCGGCGTATGCGATAGCTACCATATGCTAGTTCACGTGATAGTAAACAAAGCGGATTACAGGTATAGAAAGACCACAAAATAACTTCTCATTCTCTAAACTCACATTACAAGCATGCAAAACGTTACGTTTTCCTGTTTGTGTGTAATAGTCCCTCCCAAATGTTTCAATATATGTTTGCGTTTTAGAACACTTTACTTTCGGTATTCCGAACACGTATTATACATTTATAAACACGCATAATGACAAGGTACACTGTTGACCAATTTGAGAGGCACCGTACTACGAGCGCATTGACTTCTCAGTACTACTTTCAATGACTGTCTTATCAGCCTACGCAATCGCCCCCACCCCCTATACTCAGGTTGTTGGTAACCGGAATCATCTCCCTCTGTGGGTTCGGGCACTAAGTTTTAAAGCCTGGTGATTAGGAACTAATTTGCCCATAGATAATTTACCCATAGGTATTTCACGAGTTTATAGAAACCGGGCATTAGAGGAGTTAAAAGTCACGAGTTGTATTTATAATATTTGGCTATAAAACGTAATAAACAATATTAATAAAATGCATAAAATGTATTACTTGAATACCATATTAAACAGAGAATATGCTGTTAATGGCATTCATGTCTGAGAACAAAACACGACCTCAACCATCTTTTTCTGAAATATGAAATATATTTCCAGCAAAATATAATGCTGATTCGTGAATAGATGTAAGTTTAATTCACTATTTGCAGACTAAATCTTGACACAACCACATAATTAAAATTATGGCCCAATTTCTCATCGGTGCATATTGACAGTTTATTTTTCTCGAAAAATATTAAACAGGAAAGAACAAAAGTGTTCACACATTCTTTTGAGGTCATGATTTTGTCGAGTTTGGAGGAGGTGAAAAAGCAAATTGTCTTGACTGAGTGAAATAGCACTACGATTAGTTAATGGTGAACACATTTATTCATATGGTTGGATTGGTCTGTAGGCTACCTAATAACTGACGTATGTTATCAAGTAGTCACGTTAGGGATTATACACCGTATATTACATTATATTATATATAATATAACATAATGTAATGTATATATATACATATATACACGAGGGATGGGGCATAAGCCATGGAAACTTTTTTAGTGTTTCTAAATGTGGGATCATTTTGTCATTTTTGAAATATAAAAAAAGAAAGGGCAGGATATGGAATGTTTGTATGATGCAGATTATGGGTAGTAGATGTAGAAAAGAGTAGGGAGCAGACACACGTAAACATGCATACACGACGGTATCGTGCCACTCTACTGTATTGCACCTGGAAGCATTGAAAGCACGTTTTACCCAGTCTATAAATCGGTACGGAAAGTCCTATTCCCAATGCTTCTACCAGCTCTCTGTGGAATTCTCTGGCATTTTCGCTTTAAGAAAATGCTATTCTGATATAAGAACGCTGTTCACTACTCGACTGTGCGTATAAAAATGCCATCAGATGTCTCTGCAACAATTAGTTTTATGGCATTTTATACGCACAGAGGGATGTGAACCACCCGTTGTGTAGGTTGGATGTGACAAGGTGTGAACAACGTTCTTACATAAGAATAGCATTTTCTTTGAGCAAAAATGCCAGAGAATACCACAGGGCAATGGTGGAAGCTTTGGGAATAAGGACCTTCCGTACCGAACTTCGAGGGTTTTATAGGTTTGATTATGCGTGCTTTCATGCTTTAGCTACTGCAATATTGTAGATGGCACAACCCTGACGTGTATGCTTATTTATTGGTGTCTTATCCTACTCTATCCAATATCAAGTGACCATAATCTGCATCATTACACACATTCCAGACCCTGCCCTTTCATTTGCATGTATCAAAATTTATAAATGTTCTCACATTTTCAACAACAAAAATTCTTTTACTTGTTGTCCATCCCTTGTATTATACAATAATATGTATACATACTTAATATCCGGTTTCAAGGCATGCGGAAAATTTATTATTGATGTTAGCTTTGCATTCTTGTATTGAATACCGTCGTTGTTATGTGGGTGTTTTGTTTTCTAAATGTATCCGAAAATACATAGCCTAACTGTCTTTAACACACCGTCATTTCTTCTTACAGAAATAACACAACTAAGAAGTATGAGTGATTTCACTCATAATCATCATCAATGATCCTTTCTTCCGCTGGTCACTGGACATCATCGAATATAATCGAAGAAGTGCAAGATGATCACACTAAACAACATTTCTGTTAACTATATATTTATTCTTATTTATTGGTCTATATTAAGCTTAACCCTGTTACAGATTCTAGGGGGAGGTTTCGTTCTATTTCCATTCCATATTAATGACAATGAGTGAATCTCTCCTCGAACAAATTACCCACATTCCAGTATCACATTTGTAAAAATAATGAACTCTTCGCTGTTATAATTTGTAGCCAAACATCGAACCCATAGTCTGTAAATCTATTGTATTACGTAAATAAATAATTAGGACGTTAACTAAAATAAATACCAACATACATAGGAAGATATTCTAACAGGCACCTGAAACTGCAACGTTGCATACTTCCTGGAAAGTGAGTGTAAAGGTGAAAGAGACTCAAATCACGAAGGAATCTCCTCTGGAAATGAAATATTGAAAAACATTTTCCAACTTCAAGTAGATGAACTTTCAATAATTATGTGTTGCCTTATCCCACTTCTTGTTTTTCTGGCATTTGCTTTGATCATTTTAATAGCTGCAAAAGTATCATTATTATTTAGGTGAGGCGTTAGAGGTCATTAATTTGTTCTAAGTTATCCAAAGATGTCATTAAAATATCCTTTTCTGTACCTATAGCTTAGAACTTGCATTTCTGTAAAGGAGGAATACTAATAAAATGTATTTTTGTTATTGTGACATGTTAATTTAATTTGGTACGATATGATGATGAAGGAATGTTGAAAGAATTAAGGCAGAAAATTATACACATTTATTTAGATCCATAATCTATTTTTGTAATAAAGTTGAGTGGTTTTATACAGTGAAACCATTGTTAGAAACTGAGCAGTGAATTTACATATGGATTCTGCTACTTCGAAAGTTTAAAAATTAAAGTACTCTTTATCAGATACTCTTTATAGGGGACGTCCATGTAATTTGGACCAGTGTGTATTTTGGACTGCCCTGAATTATATTTGCAAGTTTGTTCAGCCCCTGTTTTTGACCACATTTGAAAGACCGCCAAGGACAGCTTTACCCTCAGAAAAGTCATTGCTCTAACACCCTCGATCGAGGGGGGAAGAAGAAAAGAAGGTTATTGTCCACATTCCTGTAATCTTGTTTCATTGTGAAATATAGTATTGAGAAGTGGATATTGGTTTCTGAAGAGAACTTTCGCATACAAGTGTTGCAAGTTTAAAATATTAATTTTTTAACGTAATCTTTACACGGTGTGTAATTTGGACTGCTTTTGAGTGTGTATTTTGGACCGCTGTAGAAGATGCCAGGAACGTATATTAACTGATAATAAAAATAAATACTTAGTAAAATAAACTTAATTATGATTAACATTACCATCAACTTAATTTACATTATTATTATTAGGCCTACTATTAATATTACTATTAATTATAATATTAATATTATTATCATTAGCATTACCATTATTAAGTGCCAGTATGGTACTTTATGAGATTGTGTGTGGGGGACGAAAAATGTCTGTCCGTCTGTCTGTCTGTCCGTCCGTCCGTCCGTCCGTCCGTGTGTCTGTACGCGCGATAACTCAAATACGCTTTGTCGAATTTTAATGAAACTTGGTATACACGTTTATAATGTCCATGGGAAGAACCCTATTGATATTGAACCAAATCGGTTCACCGGTACCGGTGTAATGCCCAATTTAGTGCTATTTTAATAGATTATGGCGCCTTTCTAATAGAAAGGCGCCATAACTCAAATACGCTGTATCGGATTTCCATGAAACTTGGTATACTCATTTATGACGTTCATGAGAAGTGCCCTATTGAATTTGAACCTAATCTGTTGACCGGTACCGGAGTAAACCCCAATTTAATGTCTACTTTAAAGGCGCAATAACTCAAATACGCTTTATCGTATATTTATGAAACTTCGTATACGCATTTATAATGTCCATCGAAAGACGTCTATTTATAATAGATAAAATCGGTTGACCTGTTTCGGAGTAATGCTCAATTTAGTGCCTATTTTATGGTAATATACGTATTCGAAAGAATCTATAAAAAAAAATGAAAATCAATTATCTTGACAACACTGCCTATTGTTTTACTGTTATCTTATAAGGCCTTGGAAATTAAAATACAGGTAGCTATGACAAAAAACACTATCGATTTACAAGCGCTTATCCAACTAGACCGTTAAAATGACCCCGGTGGCCGAGATGGTAACGCTTTGGCCTCACATTCTGGAGTCCATGGTTCAAAACCCGAAACCGGCCAATTTGATTTTTTTTTTGACATTTTTATGTGAGTGTGCGATTGTCATGATATCACATATCTGTACAGTTCAGGTGATGCTGGAAGATTTTAATCTCATTAAAAAAAAACTAGACCTTTGTTCTTCCGTAAGCCCTGCTTAATGAATAAATCTGGAGCTTAACTTGGAAATCAATTTTAAGAAAAACATATTCTGCATATCATAATTGCAGTCATAACTGTTTAAACAAAAACATACTGGCACTTTGTTACATCAGTTTACCTGATTTTATTATTAATATTATTGTTATCATTGTCACTACCACTATCAATGTGTGTGAAGATGATGATTATTATTAGTATTATTGTAGTCATTATTATTATTATTATTATTATTATCATTATCATCACCATCATCATTATTATTTTTACTATTGCTATTATCATTGTTGTTGTTGTTCTTGTTGTTCTCTATGCGAAAAGTGACTTAGTAGATAAGTGAAAAGTGACTAGACAAGATAGTACTTAAGTGCATTGTTAGAAATACAATTAATAAATAGCATAACGTATATTTTAAGTGTGTGTGTGTACCAGACCAAATTACACACCTACCTGGTCCAAATTACACGACATCAGTCCAAATTACACGGAAACAAATTTGCTATAAACATTATTTTTAAACAATTTCTCTTATTATTCTTGCAATTTATTTTCGCTAAAATACTCGATATACCTAGGTATAGTATACCAATATACATATATAAATGATTTTGAGAATTTTCAGTACAGCCAATGACATTATGTCGTCTGAAGTTAAGCGGTCCAAATTACACGGACTTCCCCTAAAGGTCTTGGAGATATGACATCTTCCTAATTGTTCAATTTCTAGACAGTTGGAAAGTTAAGTTGGTAATGATTGCCAGCCTAATGCACCTCCTACTTTTATCTTAGGGCGTTTAATACAGGTTTCACTTTATGTCACATTACTTGCTTACTTACTAAATGAGATTAGACAATTCCTAAGCAGGCTATAAAATATTATCTATTTTATGGAACCCTAGGGTTCATTGCCGCGCTTACATGAGCCCGCCATTCTATCCTATACTGTGCTAACTCCATCCGAACATCTCTCGCAAATCCTACTTCCGTTAAATCCTAATACTGACCTCTCACCTACATCTTCCAAGTAGTCTCTTTCCTTCCGGTCTCCCTGTCATTATTTTTGAGATATCTTTCCTCTCTCATGCGCGCAACATGTTCAGCCCATTTCATCCTCCGTGTTTTAATTGCCCTTACTATATTCGGTGAAGAGCGCAGGTTACGAAACTCGTCGTTTTGCAGTTTTCTCCAGCCTCAATGCAAAAATAATCATAAAATAAAACAGAGTAGTCTGGAATTCATTTTCTTTCAAACATAGAACATGTTATAAATGACAAAAAGCAGAGCAGGTAACATTTTATTAAACTTTACGCTTGACTAGCTATCTTGCCATACACATTCGGTTATTAGTATTTTTAATTTCTAAAAATGTAAAACTTTACATTGTTTTATTAGATTAGAATTAGCACACCTCAAAAGATTAAGGCACTGCGCTACAAACCGGAAGGTCGCGGGTTCGATTTCCGATGAGCCCGTTGAGATTTTTCAATTGGCTTAATCCTCCTGGTGGCACTGTGGCCCTGGGGTCGACTCAGCCTCTAACAGAAGTGAGTACCAGGAGTATTCCTGGGGGTAAAATAACGGACGGTGCGTAAGGCTGACAACCTTGCCACGTTCATGTGCCGTAGGCCTATGTCACAATCAGGGTGCCCATACAGGGATCGTTTTACCTTACACCTCAAAAGAGAGGGAAAATTGCAATTATGTTGACTATGTTGATTATGTACGGTATACTTTGTCGATCAATTCAGGCAGAACTAAAGAAGTTATTATACATATTCTAAATACAATAGTTAATACAAGATAAAACCTGAAAGGCCTATTGTGAGTACCATCCGTCAAGTTAAGGTTTGAGAAGACGATGATGTTACGAATACTGACGAACTCCTATTTAACATGACATAGACCAATATTATTATCTTGATAGAGATGAAAAATTTCTTTCACAAGATATTTTTATTTTAACAATCTTCCTCTACATCAGAGGCTGCCAATTGACAAAGAATAGCATAACAATTAATAATTACAACAAAGAAGTATTTTGTATACACTATAAATGTGTTATTGGGTTATCTCTAAAGAAGAAGAAGAAGAAATAAGAAATCTATTGTTTCGAATACAGATGGTATCTGAGTATTCTTACAGAAAACTTTAAAGCCTGTAAGGCAATTTCTTTATAGATCGATGTTGGGACTCCCAAATCTTGAAGTAGAGTGACACACTTTTGAGGGATAGTGCCTCTTGCACCCACCATTATGCCTCGTACTTCGATGTCTTCTAAATTATATTTTTCCTTATAAAAGGGCGAACTTAAACTTATACAGTATACATTACATTCCATTTTTCAAAAAAGTGGAATTAGTACACTTCAGAACTCAGCTGTCATGCATTTGTAAATTACCTATAGAGCAAGTACGAGAAATGAACGCTTTCAGTATAAGCCTGTCAACTTTTATAAATAACATACATTTCTTCGTAAATTGATTCATCCGACAGTGAAAACATTTCTCATATTTATGGAGATTCCACAATTATTATTTTGACATCAGTGCTCTTATTGGAAATTACGAGCTTGTATCCTACCTTTCTGTCGAGTTAAGTATCAAAACCTTCATATATATGGAGCTACTTGAAAGTGTGGTGACAGAATTGATTTACTATATTGAAGGCACTTACAGAAAAATAGTTGCCTGTTTCACAAGCAAGGCTCTAAGACGAAAACGGAGTAATAAATTACATGGTAGGCCTAGTAATGACGAACAGTCGTACAACCCTATTTCAGTATAGAGTTGCGTGAGGTAGGCCTATGTTTGCTTTAGGAAGGCTATGTCACACCGCATGAATACTCAATCTAACAAGAACTTATTTTCGTAATTTTTTTATTATTAACTAGGGATGGGTCCTCGATACTTTCGATACCTCTATACTCTCGATACTTGCATGGTATCGACATCGAGCGATACTTCAGAAAACTCGCTCGGTACTTTTTCGATACTTTGGTAATTCTGCAATTCTGCAATTAAGTGAGAATGCTAGAATTTTTTAACAAAAACTTGTAAGTGGATTCTTTCAAAAACTAATTTTAGTTTTAATTTAGAGTTTGAAAATAATTATAGGCTATTGATGATATTAAATTTTATCTCATTAAATATGCACACTTAAATAATTTAGTTGGTATTACACAGTTCTCTCAACTTTTAATTTTTAATGTACCTATTTATTGAACTGGAAATGTTGACGGTATCGAGTATCGAAGTATCGAGTATTGAGGAAAAAATCATGTATCGGTATCGAGCATCGAGTATCGAGTATCGAGAAAATCTGGTATCGACCCTTCCCTATTATTAACATACATAGATTAGATCTGTTTTGGAACCATTGGCATTGAATAGAAATAGGCAACTAATTCTTCGCAGGAGGTCGTGTTAAATTCGAAATCTGTTCCTTCAAAATTAGAAATTACTATGTTTTCATTCTTCTCCTACGAAAAATGTAGACTTTAAAAATAATTTAACAATATCTGGAATAAGCATTGTTAATCTTGTTTGAAATACAAATAAACATTAAATTTTATTTACATAAATACTGATAAATATTGAGCAAACATCCAATTACTTTTCAATTTTCCCTGTTATAATTTAATGAGCATAGGTAATTATTGCATGATGTGGCATGATTTGTGCTATTTTTCTCGTAATTAATAGTAGATTGAAAAGAGAACTTAATTTTAGTATTTAATCTCTACAGCATTTTTTAACTAACCACTGGCCACTAATTAAAAATAATTAGTGATATGGTTAGATGAGTGGAAATTATGGACTAGTTGAAGTGTGGGCTTGCAACGAAGAACAATAATGTGAATGCCAGCGATAAACAGGAAGCCCCCCAACATCCGAACACACATCCATCTGCACGCCTCACGCACTTGTTCAAACCGACAGGATCGATTAATGAATCTCTGAGGTTTCAGGTATCGTAACAATGTTTCACTTAAGCATTAAGTTTATTTGAAAGTACGGGTTCACGTTTAAGGGGGGACATACTACTTTCGATGAAATTCATTGGTGAGAAATATGTGAAATTTATGATTATTATTTTTTCTCGGCAATGAATTGCTCTGCAGTCTTGCAATCTGACATGCTCTTTAATGACTGTTTCTACAATTGCATTCTATTTTTTTAAAATTAACCAAACTGTTACTGTTACGGGTAATTATCGTTTCAAAATGGCTGCCACGTTTCTTGCACTGAACAGCCGTTTCCCTGACAACTTCCACAATTAATTATTAATTAATTAATTATTAATTAAATATAATACAAATATATACACGTTAAAACAATGTTGTCACCAATATAATACCTATATATCTACATAATACCGGCCATAGACCGAATTTCCTGAATATTTTTCTTCTTTCCGTTTTTGTGCCTTTTTGTATTTCTTTTCTCAACACACACACAAATGCTTCGACGCATGAATGGGACTCGAACCCGCAGCCTCCATCACCACTGCTCCAAGGCAATAAGCATTACCCACTGCGGCTAAGGACACCGTAATCCTTATTATTTATACGTATTATATTATAACTTATTATAAGTATTAAAAAAAAAAGGAAAACCCCACATTGGTAACTTGTCCAGACCAGGAATAGTGTAATTTTGCTATCATGTTGTGTGAGGTAATATTTAAAGACCTAAATATTCTAAGTAGTCGAATATGTATTTTGGGCGTCCCCTGGGTCGGACTGTGAATACAATTCGGTTCTGGCATCGAGAGGACACCGGCGCGGTGTCTCCATCCCCACAAAAATAATCCATCACCCGTTCCATTTTAACAGCTATCGCCACACTATTTATTTTGACTCGTCGGTTGCACTAAGGGGAAAAGAATGAAGATAATCTGCACCTACACGATTAAGTCGCATACAGAAATACAGGCTTATTTGAATCAGGCATATCAAAATTATTAATAATTATTATTAATATTATATTATAGTGAGTGAAGACTGACAGATTAATCAGCTTCATGCCTGTTAAGAGTTATAAACATAAAATATAAATTTTAAGATTTATTTGATAATGACAGAAAATCAAATCCTTTCTTACTTGCAGACTGAAGTTATTAATTAAATTTAATTACTATATATTTCTTGTCTTTTCTTTACAACATGTAATAACAGATGATAAACGTTTCAATATCTGTGGTATTTTTAAAGTTGCTAATTTAAACGCCAAATCCTGCTGCAACTTCGCTGTAAGCAACTGTCTGCCAAAGCTAGTCAATAATATTTTAAGCCCGTACCCGGCGAATTTGATTGACATGGGTTTTTTTCATGGTTTCGCCAGGCGTAAAGGCAAATGTCGAATTGGATATTTACATACCATGAATCATCCTCACTATTTCATCCTCTATCATGTCCATTTAAATTAATATCAGTTACACCAACAATAGAACATAATTGACAGTCAATAGTTTCATGGCCTATGTATAGACTTCTGATATTATGGCCTCGAAATTCAAATATGGGTGAATTTAAAAAAATAAATAAATTAAATTGTTAAGTCTTGGCTATTGGCTGTGTACACTTCATCGTTGTACGTTTAATATAGCCTATTTGGTTTAATGCACTTTTTCCTTAAAGTGTTATAATTAAATAGGCACATTAATAAAATATTTTAATAAGTGTAGGCTACTTAGTGATTTAGTTGACACATAATATTTACAGCAACTCATTTCTTTAATACAGCAATTGTAATTTTTTTTTATTATCAAGCAATACAATAATATAAATTATTATTAATAAATAATAGTAAGGATAATGGTAATCTATACGATCTCATATACTAATCTCTTAGCTATTATCCTTCATTAACTGAATGTTGAAGCCCTAATGTTCTTTGGAATATGCATATAATTTAACTGAAGGATTGTCTTGAGTCGAACGCCGATATTAAAATTGAAATGGGTCTTTTCATGCCATACGACATCTCTATTATAATGGAAATGGATCTGGAGAAATTAAAGACAATGGTGAAACAAGGAAAAGTACCACCGACGTCAAAGGCTCTGTTAAAAATGGGGAAAATGGAGGGCAGTGCAGTGAGATGAAATCAATATTCCTATTGTCTGGGAAACATTTTGATGTTCTACTGCCGCTCTGGGCACATCGGGTCTTTATTACAGCTGTCAAAATGCTAATGCATCGGAGTGAGAACTACATTTCTCATCTTCGTTGAATGTTTCAAAAATCCAGAAATGTCAAATAGGATTCATTGTAGGATTCATATTCTTCCTTATCCTAATATTCCTGTCTCATGTTGACTGATAGGGAATGTTCGGAAGGCTTTACTAACAGTATTATGGCTGTTTGAATCTTATGAAGATTACCAGAAGGATGCGTTTCGATACTTACGATACTTTCGATGTTCCAGTTTGCTACTATAGATCTACCCTATTTTTCCTTTTTCCGTATTCATTATATCTATCAACGATAGGTAAATAATAATTTGCTTTAAAATTCCTACTACCATGTTATCTTTGTTTGGGAAAAGGTAATCTGCGCCACTTCTACCTTTCCCCCAACCTACAAGATGTAAACTGCGCCACTGACATATGTAAACTGCGCCACTGACATATGTAAACTGCGCCACCGGCATTTAAATGGCGTCACCGTCATACTAACGCACTAACATTTTCTTCCCACTTCTCCAGACTTAGGACATGGCTATGAAATTGCATAGATGTGGTTAAAAATATTAGGCTTAGGCCTAGTAGTTTTGTCATTTAAAAAAATGATTTTCTTTTGCATGAACTCTTCGTCACTTAGGCTATAAAATTGTTAAAAACTCTACTTTTTTTATTTTTTTTTTTATTTTTATTTTTTATTTTTTGCATGAGCACTTTGTTCTCATATGACGCCTTCTTAATAAAATCAAAACGGGATATTTCATTGTTTATATATTGTTCTCCCCATTTGAGTAGACGAGAATACTTGTCATTTATTTTAACTGTTCTTCTTACAGGTATCCCTTGTTCAATACTTCTCAGTTTTATGTAGGCACTTGTTTGGAACTGGAGAAGTGCATCTACATATCTCCGTGGCGCACTTTACATATCTGTGTGCCGCAGTTTACATATATCATTTTTATTCTATTTCAAATTCGGTGTCAACCGTGGCGCAGATTACATACACCCCTTTGTTTCACTGAGTAACTCTGGTGTCGTAATAGCTATTTATGCATCAAGTGCACAAAATAAGGCTTTAGCGGATGAATCTAGTATTGTGGCCGAGGCCGAAATACTGGATAAGTCTTGTGTCTTGAAAAATACGGGCAATTTTACGCTCCATGAGCTTTTAAACATATTGTAATATCTGGGTAACTTATAATTATAGGTATTAGGCCTATAATTACCTCCTGATAACACTGTCGACAATGTCTGAACGTCATTCTAATTTATTCCTTTAAAGTTTTCATGATAAACTGACAGAAGGAATAATTGACTTTGCCGTTGGTTATTTTCATGCTAGGTACTCACGTTTTACTGATACAGATTATAACAACGAGCTTTTTTATCCCCTATGCTTATTACATATGCATTACAATGTATTATGTAAGGATAAATTATGTATTTCTAGAATTTTTACCAGCTTTGTGCAATCTCGCTTATTATTCTGTAGACCCTAAGAACAGGTTGCCATATCTCAACCATTTGGCCTTGTAAAAGAAAAAGTGGGCCATCTTAACCTTTTCATTGCTACTGACGTATAAATTCGTTACTTAAAAACATATTTATAAGATGAATACAGTAATGCTTTATGTAAAATGCGACAATTTTTATCCACGTGTTAGGATTACCATTCATAGAGTCCAACGGTTCTACTAAAATTTTCCTCATTGATTTGAAACTTAGAGCCCACTGATGCTTTCACTTGATGATTGCTTAGGCTCTGAAAAGGTTAATATGGAGCGAATAAAAACGTTGGCGCTACTCGGGATTGCCAAGCCACGCGACCTTGGAACAAGGCTTTTATTAAAGGTATGGTTTTTATAATTGACTAGCATGTGCCCGCGGCTTCGCCCGCGATAATTATTTCAAAAATTAAAAATTAAGAGCATAATAGTTAATCATTATATTTATTAACACCTAAATCACGTGGACTACATACCACGATTAGATAGCATCGCCTGGTAAAAGCGACCTCAGATTCGAGTTCCTTGGTCCAGAAAACCCCTGTATAGTGAGTTTCGTCCAAATAAAACAATGTTTGACCATATTAGGGCTTACAACATTCAAGCGATCGCGAAAGTTTAATTTCCAAGGTATGACAAAAATAGACAAAGCCAATTGTAATTGTCAAACTTCCATTTAATTTAATTCCAAACCCATCTGAAACCCACTGGTAACAATATGTTTTAATGTCAAATGTGATTCGGATTCGATAGTTCTGTGTAAGAAGGGATTAAGTATTCTCAAAAACATTTGATTTTTGGCATTTAAAATCTGAATTTTTCAAAATCCTTTCTTAGTGAGCACCTACATTATGAAACGAAGGTACTGTCAAAATTCCAAGTCTCTACCTGTTATAGTTTAGGCTCTACGTTGATTCCTGTCAGTCAGTCAGGACAAAGCCTTTTATATATAAAGAGATTTGATTTCCTTTATGTAGTTTGCTAAGTTTTCAAACTTTGGTGGACATATTTTGTGCTTTGTAATATGCTTAAGTTTGTAGAATTAGTAAATTCTTTTAACTGTTATAATTAAATGTTAAAACATAGCATTAATTTTGGTCCTCGCTTTTATAACTCTATAATCACAATGTTCTCTGAGCTCTCAGCATACCCTGTAACTAAATTTATTAGGAGTACAAAACATTATGTGTAATTTATTGCCAACTACCCCCTTAGGTATTTTTATTAAGTCTTTATTTTAAAATTTCGTTGTATTTTACGTAAGTTATATAACATTTTTTCTTTTCTCATTTTTTTTCACTCTGCTCTTCTTCTCTCCTTCATTTTTACTCTAGTCTCTCTATTGGACTTGCACCCGAGCACGAATGAGCAACCTTACTCATTCGCGAGTATTTTCTGAATAATATTATATTTATAGTATGTTATGTATCAAGAATTTGTAATTTTTTGTGTTTAAAATTTAAATTATTGTTTTTTTTGTATCTTTGATGTGTCATAAAAAATAAATAATTAAATTAAATTTAAAAGAAATATTTTCTACTTTTGCGAATAGTTATAGTGTAAGCCTAGTAATCTTTACTAAGAACATTTTAACATCATGATCATGACATTAACATGGTGCCGGTATAAGTACTTTTTCTACAGGCTACCGGTAGCCTAAAGCTGCGCCTCCATTGATATACATTTAACACCAACATGTCAATATTAACAAGTTGGTATTGACATGTATATTGCAATTTTGCGTTCCAGTTGACTTGACATGCAAACTCAGCATGTTGCACTTAACATTTTCAGATGTTAATTTGTTTTCCGGAGAAAATGGACAACATATCAAGTCAATTGACTATTCGGTCAATTTCGGCTTTGTTTCGGGAATTTCCGGGAAACGAAAAGCAATCGCCAGCTTAATCGGCATTGGTTCGGGAATTTCCGGGCGAACAAAAAGCAGTCGACAGCTTCCTCAATATTCCCGGCATCCATTTTGTATTATGTGAGTATTTGGTTTATCAATGTTCTCAATAGTATTGCATCTACTTTTAAAATTATTTTTTATGGCATACTCCATTGTTGAAAAATGTGATAGTTATTTTGAAAACATCAAGACATCTGTACAAAATTAGTATTGAAGAAAGTCATAGACAGTTAACAAGAAGATAATAACGAGTATATAAAACTACTCTCATTTTGTAATGTTGGCTGCCCTCTTCAGAGGCGTTTTCTTTTTGAATGTTATTAATTTCTGTTCGTAACCGTGCCAACACATGTTAACCTATAACATTGTAGTGGAGACAGTTGTTAATTGGTAAAGCACTTGACTTTTATATATTAACAAGTTGATGGTAAACATTTAACATATGTTAACTGCAACATGTTGGTGTTAAATGTATATCAATGGAGACGCAGCTTAAGATTCATAATGACTGTCAGATATAATGTTAATGTTTACGTGCACTATGTAAGTTACACATGTCGCTTATGTGCTGCCAAAATCCGGCCATCTACCAATGAATTGAATGACGGAATTGATCCGACAAATCTTATTTTTGATGCTGAGGCATTTTAAGATAGTTCTTGAAACCACTAAATCTCTTGGTGATATAGTTTTGTGTTATCATTATGATTAATAGTATTTTATTTGCTATAATTATTATGATCAAAGAGATCATAGTATGCTGTAATCTAGGATTCAAAACATGTCCAGTCCTTGTGGGCATTTTCAGGCTAGGAATTCCGTACTTCCGCGCTCATTTGATTCTGTAAAGTACAGTCCTATCTAGGTTTGAATTCCGCATTAATTTGCATATCTCGGCTTTTGTGATATCTCCCCTGTTGTAGGGACGCCTGCGGCCCAAGCCGCCTGGGCCTTACAGGAACGCGTCCTGAATTTTATTAGTCGTTAATTTTTATTACCATGGCTGAGTGGTTACACCGCTCTTCTTGCACCGCTGGGTCCCGGGATTGAATCAAGGTGGGTCCATGTAGAATTCATGCTGTACAAAATGGGACCGGGCAGCTTTCTCGAGGTGCTCCTATTTCCCCTGCCAAATATTATTATTCATCATTAGGGGCGGATTTCTATGACCTAAAAAATAGGTTATATGCTTGCATTTATGACCTAAAAACATTAAAATATGACCAATAACATTTAAAATATGACTATACCACTTAGACTACACATTGTGTATATTTTTTTAAGTTTCATTACAATTCACTTTATTAAAATATAATGTTATTTATTTAAAATATCTGTAAATTCTCAAAAAGTATCATTATAATGCAAAATTTACAAAATATGATATGAAGCTTCGAAATTTCTTTAATATGCACACAAATATGCCAAAAATATGACTTAAATATGCATATTCATACTAAATATGCTACAATAGTTGAAAATTTCCTAAATATGCAGTTATATGCACAATAAAAGCCGTTCCATTTTCACCAGGATGCTTAGAATTGGATTTAAATTATTCAGAAGCCTGAAATAATGCAAAGAGGAAAAATATGACATGTCATAGAAATCCTCCCCCTATTCATCATAATATGACCATTTGGTTAATAGAAATTACTTATTAGTGGGATCTTCTCCTTCCTGTATTAATTTTAGGGACTCATTAATCAATAGCCCGACTAGCATTCGAAGATAAAGCATATAGTCCACCAGAATTCTGTTGTGCAATGAATACACTCTAGAGCTGTATTAAAAGAAATGAACAGAATAATTTATCATCATATTTCTCATCATCACCATTTTACTTCTTTTCCTTCCTCTTCTAGTCTATCTCCTATGTCAAAAGACATTCACACACACACACACTGCAGTAGTCTCTTGAATAAAGTCAGTGGACAAGTGAGCCTTATTTGAGTTTACACAACAAGCCTGCCTGCACAAAATCTGATACCATTGCGGAATAGTAATGATTGCCTTATAACGAATATTGGTTCATGAATATTTGATTCGCGTCAGCTTCCTAGCGTGGCAAAATTCTCTCAGCATCTCGCCAATGGCATCCTACTTTTAATTCCCTCCAAATTGAAGTTTAATCTGATCTTAAAATTGAACCGAGTTCCGCATTCTTTTATTCGCTTCTAGAATATGCCTAGGTTTAATGAGATTAAAGTAGCTAACTACAAGTTAAGAAAAGGTGTGCTGTTGGAAAAGGGTTCCTTCCTTGACAGTAAAAATAATAGTATTTTTGGAAAAGATATAAGCCTAGTTTGTGGATCATGATCAGGTAAAAACAACATAGAACTTTTTCGGTTCAGCCTGTTGTAACTCTCATTTCTTGTGAAGTTGAAACAAGTTCGTTTAAATAGACTATCTACAAGTTAAAACACCTTACATTTAATTAATTTATGTCCTTAAAACAGTTACTGCTATTTCAAATTGTTTGACAACTTCTTTCCAGAAAGTGCCCAAAAATAGTTGGAGAAACTTCATTGCATTATTTGAATTGTTTCTCACACTATTTTCATTTTGACAGGTACGATACAAGTTTATCATAATACCGGTAGTAGCGACCAGAAGAAGTCACTCGAGTTCACTATCTTAATTACGAAATCGAAGCTCCGAACGTTAGTTCCAAGAAAATCACATATTGTACGTATTGTCATGCGAGATAACGAAGAGGCTTTCAGCGCTTCGACCATATTATAATAAGCTTATTTGACGTAACAGTATCTTAATGGCATCCATTAAAGAACAGATTTTCATTAAAACACCATTGATTTATCGATTATTATTGAAGACGGAACAATCTTGAAATCTTGAAAGCAACAAATGGAACTGCATAATAAACTACCTGTATTGAAATTAAATCAGTTCTATTCGTGTTATTGTTAATATTAGATACAATTGAGTTCACTTCGTGTTTTAAAAATCCGTGGTTTCAAGAAGGCCAAGAAGCTTCGACTTGACAGTATGCCATCAGCTGCCATTTATTGCAGAGGGCAAGAACTACGAGAACTTACTAACAGCTGACTGGCGAGTTTAGCCGTTTTCGTTGTTTGATGATTCCAAAATTAAAAACTTAAACATTTAATTATGGTCAAACAAAAACAGTCGTACACAACTTGCCTATAAAGATAATTAAAATACTCGTATGGAAATTATGAAACTCGCTTGGCTCATATCATAAACATGCTGTATTTTAAATGTCATTATGGGCTCGTTGCATAATGTACTATTACTCAATTCATTCAGTTTGAGTAAATCCATACCGATTCTGTTAAAAGTTAGCCTACAACAGAAATATGAACCTTTTCTGAGATAGTTTGCCGATCTCCTTATCTAATTATTGAACATACAAAGAACTGTTTACGTCACTAGCTGTCAACACAACAGTATCTACGGTTAAATGTGTTTCATATTTAGGCAGACTCAAAACTTGTTATAATACGCAAATTGCGAAGTTGTACAGCTGTGTAGAAATAAATAGCAATGAAGTAATCCTTCCTCCAAAGCCTTGTTTAGATGTTTACATCTTTTTGCCAGATGGTTATTAGCTTGTTTCTCTCCAGTTGGTGTGGTTGAACAGCTATGATGAGGTTATGGAAGGGAAGCTCTTTATTTAGTTTCATTTGTTGGCATTGTTTACTGAATACATGCATCGTCTTCAGAATGTCAGGTTGGTACCGATTAAATTGTTCTGATTTAAACTTTTCTTTCTATTTTTTCTTTCTTTCTTTCTTTCTTTTTTCTTTCTTTCTTTCTTTCTTTCTTTCTTTCTTTCTTTATCGGAGTTTTACCTCTCCCTTTTAGGATTTAAGCGACCCAAGCCACCTGGGCCTTACAGGGCCGCGACCTGTCGGGAGAGGGATTATCTTTGGATCACATGCATACTTTTTTGACCAGACAAGGACATGGAGGGCCTCCCCGGTTGAGTGATGAGCCCAGTGCCGGGGCCACCTCCGAGACAACATGAACACATAGGACGAGACACACCATTCACACACTCACTCCAAACAAGGCGTGGATGGGATGAAGATGATAATGACGGTCAGATGATATCTGGGGACCACAAGGGCCTAAAGATACCCGAAATTTGTCTCACAGGTGAGGAAAAACCCCAGAAAAAACCCCACCTAGGTAACTTGTCCCGACCAGGAATCGAACCCGGGCCCGCTGCGTGAGAGGATATATATATATAAAGAAATATATTGGAGGCTATATGCATGTCTCTGTATTTAACCTATTTTTTCTCTAATTTTTCCATTTTCCTTTTTTCTTGTTTTCCTTTTTTCCTTCTTTTCCTAATTACGCACAAGCCCGAGGTGGGGCTCGAACCCATAGCCTTCTTCTCCCCGGCTCCAAGGCAAGCACGCCTTAGCTACCACGGCTAAGGAAACCGGTATACTGTTAAAAAAAACTGTTAAAAAATCCTTTATAGTTTAAAATGCTTGATTAGAGAGGTGGTGGGCGGGAAAAGGAGCGAATGCGATAAACAGCCCGTGTTCTCAGTTTTTCTAGGACAAAATTATTAAACAAACCAGCCTACACGAGGTGTTCAAGCAATTACACAGGAACTAGTCTCCGATTGGATACCGACAATCTTTTGGCTCATTAATCCTTGACGCACATGCTTGGGCATCTTCTTTATTCATGCGACAATGCTACCGGCCTGTCGCTATCATAGCATAGTATGGCCTATTTTCCCTGCGCAAACTATACTCACGGATTTTAGGTAAGTGCCAGTTAGGTTAAGACTATTTATATTAGTGTTAGTGACATTTAGAACTAGTTTGGTTGTAGTTAAATTAGGAACAGTGATATTACTGTTGATCGCCATCAAGTTTACAGCTTTGTTCCTGGATCACGTGACTCCTTCCCCTGAGGCGATTATCCTGAATGTGCATGACTTCATAGCGCCATTTTAGGATAATATCGTTAGAACTTCTGATTGATTTTACTTGTACTTAGAAAAAGCTGTTTATATATATATATATGGATTCTATAGGTTTTGATGAATAAGATAACGTAAGATTTTATGGTTTTCATGTAGAATTGAAGGAGAAAAAAGGCCCAAATTAAACCCCAACAGTTTTATACCAGCTCCATCCAACTAGAGGGCGACAGGGTATTATGCCGCCCAAGGAATGTTTCGTAATTTAAATCACATCTGATCGTACAAAACTTCTTTACTGTGCTGTACTAATTTACTATGTTTAATATTATGTTATCTTTCGAGTAATAATGCCTTCTGAAGTAAGCAAAAATGTTAAGTTGCTTACTTACCCATCTGTATTTAATCACTTAATAGAACTCTCTTATCAGATCACTCTTTGGTACATTTACTGAAGTTTGTCACACAATTGTTACTATGGGTATACCAGCATTTGTTTTTGTTTCCAAACATTATTAAGTGCCAGAAGATTTCTAAGATTTGTGGTGGACGGGAAAAGTCTGTCCTTCTGTCTGTAATCTGTCCGTGTGTCTGTACGCGCGATAACTCAAATAGCCCGGGCTTTATCGGTTTTTATGAAACTTGGTACACGTATTTATAAAGTCCATGGGACGAAGCCCATTGATTTTGGACCAAATCAGTTGACTGTTGTCGGAGTAAAGTCAAATTCATTGCCTATTTTATGGTAATATATTAGACAGAATTTATCATATGCAAATCAGATTACATGACATGTTTTACAGTGTTCAAATACAGCTTTGGAAGTTGCAATCCAGTTAGCTTTGACAAAGAACACTACCCACACATTCCTTCGTATATGCTTATCAACTTTTAGACATTGGTTCCGTAAGCCTTGCTTAATGAATCGTTCTGAAGCTTAACTCGGAAATCAATTGCAATTATCACTGATTAAACAAAAGCATTCTGGCATTTTCTTTCCAAATGCTTGCTTCTTCTTGATATCCAGTTAAAATTACTTTTGATTGAAAGTGTCTATAGGCTACTCGTATTTTATCTTAAATATCCATATATTTTCACTAGATCTTACGTAGTCATATGAGTTATCATAATTATGCTTTTAGCTAGGAAGGTCGATATTCAATAGCGTTGTTTTGAAAAAGGAAATTACTTGAACTTAAGACACAGCATATTATAATCCTATGAATCTCTCTTCTAGCTACCGCCTCAATTGCAAAATATGTATTAGTATAAGAAAACTCAAAACAATTAATCATAAATTAAACAAAATACCTTAGTAATAGGCAGAGGATGTTATGTGTTGTTTAAATGTACAAAAAAAATAGATTGTATACATTTGTCTAATTACAACGCACACATTACAGGGAGAACTTCAAACGGACAGCCCTGTTCAATCTGTTCTTATTTTTATTAATACGTTAACATAGGCAGTAGCATCATTCTATCCCTGGGTGAACCTCTGAAATTAAGGCCCATGTTACACGGACCGAAAAAAGTGGCCGAATATTCGGGCCGAAACCGGCTAATTTTGAGCATGTTTAAGAGCCGAATTTTGGTCGCTTGATGCATATTACACGGGCAGAATGTTGGCCGAAAAGACGCAAAGTGGAATTCTTTCGAGGGCAAAACGTATGAGGGTTGGAAGCTTAATAATAGCAACACATCTATAAAATCCTCCGAACGCGTGCATTCGGTCGACATTCTGCCCGTATAAAAGGCTCATGTTAAGGCCTTTCTACACGGACGGAATAAACGCGACCGATTGTCAGCGACCGAAACGCGTATCCACTGGGTCAATGGGTAGGTAATGTTATAAACTACACGGACGGAATAACCGCGCCTTCAGACGCGAAAAAACTAGAGGATAAGCCGAATCTCAGTCGCCGAATTTCAGCGACCGAAACGCGTGATGCATGTTACACGGGCAGAATGGTGACCGAAAAAACGCAAGCTGGAATTTTTTCGAGGGCAATAGTCCGTAACTTGCTTGGTAACTTCAATTACAATGACCACAGCCTGCACACACTACTGCAACAACGTAAAAATGTAAACTTTGGATGTCATGGTTATGTTTTGGCAGATGACAGGTATTGCACATAACACATAGGCCTAGCTGTTAAGTTCATAAACATGGACAGTTATTTCTTTTCGGATATATATATATAATTAATTTAGGAGGCATATATGAGCACTTTTTAAAAAAATAATATTAATAATCATTTTACAAAGAGCAACTTTACTGTTTTTCAATAATAATGCTTGAGCTTCGGCAGGGCAATGCACACGGTTTAATTGGCCGGCATAGTAAATGGATTAGCTTGCACAAATTCCATCTGATAGCTGAATTATGGCAACAGCAGGCATACATATGAATGTAAGAACTACATTCCTCACACAATCTGACAATCGCAGTGGGACAATAAATTGTCTAATTTCGTAAAATTCTTTAATTTTTGACGCCGAAACAGCTTGCCAGTATCCGTCTTGTTGCATAATTCTGTCAGTTTGGAAATCCATACTTTTCTTGTGGCGCTTCCTAAAGTCAGATATTTTTAAGTTCCGGTTAACTTTCTCTTGTGTTTGACTGTTAAACTGTCAATGAGTTTGTCCCTCATGAAAGCCATAGTTGCGAAGGTAACAGAAATAATCAATTCTGCTAGTACAGAAAAACAAATGCTCTAGCCAAACATATAGCCCCTATGCCGGCTCTAATGAAGGCAGTTCAGCAAACCAAGGACTGCAACAAAATTAATATCGAGAGATACAGAAGAAACCTCCACGATCCCTGAGAAGCTGCAATCATTGTTATTGAAAAAAATAAAGTTGCTCCAAGTTCATATTAATTTGTATTTAGTTGTTAATATTTTTAAAAACGTGCTCATATATGCCTCCTAAATTAATTGTATATATCCGAAAAGAAGTAACTGTCCATGTTTATGAACTTAACAGCTAGGCCTGTGTCTTTTGTGCAGTACCTATCATCTGTCAAAATATAACCATGACATCCCAAGTTGACATTTTTACCGTGCATGTCGGTAGAGTCTTACAGAACACAAGTCGGCTGCTTGACTACTCCCGCGTTAAATCTAAAATTCTTGTTATACCCAAAGTTTCGAAGTTTATCAATTTCTGTAGATACGAAGTGTAAAGTGGTGACATCAAATAAAACTATTTTCCCAGGAATTAAACTTGCAGTAGCCATGCGTGGTTGGTAAGGTCGCTAGTCGATCGCCATGTACAAACACCACAACTTATTTAAAAATGTTCCCACCCTGTATGCTGCTGCTCCTCCGCGCGCGTGCATTCGGTCGACATTCTGCCCGTATAACTTCACAGGCGTTTTTCTGCGCGCGTTCTTTCCGCAATTTTACCGGTCGCTAGGCGAAAAAACCGCCTACACCTTTTTTTCTGCGTCTGAAGGCGCCATCCGTGTAATTCATAACATTACCTACCCTTTGACCCAATGGATACGTATTTCGTTCGCCGACAATCGGCCGTGTAACATGGGCCAATTTATACGGGCGGAATGTCGACCGAATGAACGCGCGCGGAGGATTTTATAGATGTGTTGCCGTTTTTAAACTTCCAACCCCGTACATTTTAGCCTCGAAAGAATTCCAGCTTGCGTTTTTTCGGTCAGCATTCTGCCCGTGTAACATGCATCACGCGTTTTGGTCAATGAAGTTCGGCGACCGAAATTCGGTTCGTATAACATGGTCAAAATCAGCCGGTCTCGGCCCGAATATTCCGTCCATGTAGAAAGGCCCTAAGAGCCGAATTTTGGTCGCTTGATGCATATTACACGGGAAGAATGTTGACCGAAAAGACGCAAAGTGGAATTCTTTCGAGGGCAAAATGTACGAGGGTTGGAAGCTTAATAATGGCAACACAACTATAAAATCCTCCGAACGCGTGCATTCGGTCGACATTCTGCCCGTATAAAAGGCTCATGTTACACAAACCCAAGAAAAGGCGACCGAAAAGCTTATCCATTGGGTCAATGGAAACAATACGTATCATCAGTGTTCACAGGTAGCTTTGGAACTGCATAAAACTTACGATATAATTAATTTCTGAAATCTACGTACTGGTAGGAACGAATTATATTCTAAAGTAAAAAAGATAGGAAATGATGAGATATTTTAAATAAAAATTGATGAAGCCAGCGCTGACTTTTGTAAATGTATTGTCAGTGCCTTCAGGATTCTAGACCTGTAAGTTTCGTATTTAAGCATAATTTAAACCGTGGCGAAGCCACGGGCTATTTTCTAGTTTCTTACTATACTTCAGAATATAGTTTGATTCATTGGATATAATTGTATTCTATGGAAGTTGTATTTATATAAAGTAAAAATGAATAAGATTTAAATTGATTTAACTAAAGCAGTTACTCCTTAGGAATCTAAATGAAAATTAATAGATATTTATGTAACTTATATGTACTAAATTTTATTAGGTAAAATAATTTCCTCTCATTAATTCCCTGCATTTTTCAATCATTGAATGAATATGTTTGTTTACACAGGTCAACCACACAAATTGGCATATCGCGAAGCTAGCTGACAGTATACAAGAATCGCAATACATTCCCAGAACTTTCCATGTAAACGTACAGAGTTGGGATTGGGTTCAGATCGGATATGAATTCCGCATGTGAAAGAAGTAAATGTTTTGGTAGGAACGGGACATTGTTAATATTAATTCCCACCGCCGAGAATTAGCTCGCTGTGGGACACTCGTCACGCTTTGTGGTGTGTAGCCATGTTGCAAATTGTCGTGTGACGCACAGAAGAGGCAGAGTAGGAGGAGGTGGACCAATATACATTAAGTTAATGGGCAGTAATATGCATTGCACAATACCACTAGGCGGTGATTCACAATCCCGCTGTGTGGCCTACTGAACTTCATTTGAGGTTAATGATCAGCGAACCCACTCCTTCCGGACATCCCCACACTTTCTCAAAATGTATAATTATTTTCGTCTATTTCTACGTGCCTGAACGTTGGATTTGTCGTCCAGGGTATCTTGTATCAAAGTTTCTATCTTTCTTTCTGTCTCTATCTTAGTTTTACCTCTCCCTTTTAGGATTTAAACGACCCAAGCCGCCCGGGCCTTACAAGGCCGTGACCTGCCCGTGACCTGTCGGGGATTAACTTTGGATCACATACATACTTTCTGGACCAGACAAGGACATGGAGGGCCTCGGCGGATGAGTGATCAGCCCAATGCGGGCCCACCTCCGAGACAACACGAACACATAGGACGAGACACACCATTGACACACACACACTCACTCACTCCAAACAAGGCGATGAATATGATAATGACGGCCAGATGATATCTGGGGACCGACATTTGTCTCACAGGTGAGGAAAAACCCCAGAAAAAACCCACCTAGTAGATAACCCGGCCCGCTGCATGAGAAGAGCGAATGCACCCCCTACGCCACAGCAGCGGTGGACAATCAAAGTTTCCTTTCCCGTTAATCATATATTTCATGTTGGCAGTAAATAATTAAATTTGTTCGACTATATGCCAAAAAAACGCTTATTACACGTGGCATAACGGTATCGTAATGCTATCCATTACGATACAGATTTTCATTATAACATAGGTATGGTATCGATTATTATCGAACACGGAACAATCTTAAAACTTTGAGAACCTGCATAGTGAACAAACTGTATTTAAAATAAAATCAACTCTGCTCGTTTAATTTTAATTTTGTACTAAATTGAATTCATTTCTTGTTGTAAAAATCCATTGGTTTCAAGAAATAGACGAAGAAGTAGCTTCGAGTTGACCGGTCGCCATCTTTGTCATCTGTCGCAGAAGACAAGAACTACGAGAACAGGTGATTGCGAACGACATCCGTCTCAGTTTGTTTCAGTGAATCTAAAATATCAAAACTTAACATTTAATTATGGTCGAACAAAAACAGTCGCATGCAGCTTGCCTATAATTGCAATTAAGATACTCCTATGAAAATTAAGAAACTAGCGTCGTTTCATAAATATACTCGCCTCTTAATATAATATGCTGTTATAGGCTCGCTGCATAACCCATTTATTCCATTTTTTCTGATTTACATAAATTTAGCTTAAAACGTATTAAGAGGATGTCAAAATCATAATAACAAATAATTTTATAAATGTGATGCACCCTTCCGTAGATAAGACTCGTCCTCAAAACAAGATGCTGGTATCCCGGAATAACGATTCCTGTATGTTCTCTATTTATAACTTCAGAAGGTGTTTGGAATTCTTTGTTTTCCATTTACATGTTACTTTAGTATTAATTTTGTAAATGCCTAGTGGACTAATATGGGTTTAATCATTGAAAATTAGAATACTGTATAATCTCTATATATATAAAAGGCTTTGTCCTGACTGACTGAATGAATGACTGACTGACTGACAGGAATCAACGTACAGCTTAAACTATAACAGGTAGAGACTTGGAATTTTGACATTACCTTCGTTTCATAATGTAGGTGCTCACTAAGAAAGGATTTTGAAAAATTCTGATTCTAAATGCCAAAAATTAAATGTTTTTGAAAATACTTAATCCCTTTTTACATAGAATTATCAATTCCAAATCACAGAATATATTGTTGCCAAATGGTATCAGATGTTCTTGGAAAAAACAAATGAAATGCAATTTTGACAAATAAGAGAAGTTATCAAAATAATTCATGTTATAAATAAATATTACAGAATGAAATCCACTAAAATAATGGAATCGCATAACTTTCTCTATCCTGGACATAGAGAAAACAAAACGAGGTAATGTGTATATTATTATATTATATCGCAGGTTTTTGGAGAGAAAAGTATGAAAGTGATAATGCTTTCTGTTTAATTTCATCCCCAAAACGGCTTTATGGTAACATAAGAGTGGGAAATTTCCCGCCTCGATATTACAATCTTATGTTACAGGAATTTCGGTTTCTTCTTATTTAAACCTCTACCAGGCTTGCTGTGCACTGTACAAGCGATGGGATGCAACATTCTAGATCCTCTATGAGCCATAAAAAACTATATCAAGCGTTTTCTGAGGGAATAGTTTGAGTGTAATAAGTCGTTCTTCCTATTTCAAAATATAAATGCCTATATAAGGACCTAGAATTTAAAATTGAAAATCCTTCATAAGTTAATTTCCAATTACAAAATACAAAACCCGGGTGCGCCGGGTCTTTTAAGCTAGTAATAATTATATAACAATAGGCCAATCACATTTGTTTTTATCGAAACTAAACAATTAGAGGACCATTTGTTGTTGTTATTATTATTATTATTATTATTATTATTATTATTATTATTATTGTTATTGTTGTTGTAGTTGTTGTTGGTACAGTAACTCACGTAATGTAACAAGGCACATATGGCAAAATATTTCCTGTGAGTCACTGCGAAAAACGCAATGCACTTATGCACTGCATCGTTGGTTTCCCTCCTCATCCTGAAGGAACAAATCTCCGCCGTTCCTTTCTTCTAGCAAACGTGTGGCCAATGCATTCAAAATGGACATCGGGAATCATTTTGACATTGCTGGAAAGGTCGTCTACTGGTTTATGAGTAATATGAAGCTCGAGATATGGGGATCATAATATACTGATGCCTGAAGCTAATCGGTTCGCTTGAATTAAATCCATGGATATACCTATACAAAACACATGCATTCGTTAAAGTCATATCCAAAATCCGCGTGATAACGGCCATTTCTTGCCTTGATGCCTATAACGCATTTTTCTACCAGCCAATTATGGTTATCAACACGTCCTCTCTGTAAGATTTTCTAGGATTTCACAGCATTGGACTATTTTATGCCTAAACTTCGTTTTAGGTCTCTGTTTCATGTAGGAGCTGATGAAAGAGGATAGAGGGAATCGAAATGTGTGCTGTTTAATTTTCTCTAATTCTTCCAGATCCCCGGAAACAAAGCTCCCATGAGAAAATTATCAAAGAAGATAGAGATCTCGCACGAAATCTGTGCCGATGACGACCGTTACTTGCCAGAAAGAGACATGCTATTGTGCGAGAGAGAGAGGTAGCTTGAACTTCACAAATAGAAAGGGAGATAGCAGGCCAGATAGATAGGTAGCAGGCCAGTCGACGCTACAGTCCCCATGAAAACATAATGAAATGACGTAGGCAATCGGCACAGATTTCTTGCGGGATCTTTACAAAGACGTGTGGGGTATTTAATACATTGTGGCATATTTAGGATGACTTTTTATAAAAGAAAGGCAAGTTTCTTAATTGCTGGGCGAGTCTTGAACGAAGTACAACTTGAAGTTGTAGCAATAAGCACTTATCCCGCAAAGCGATCATATTTTATACCCAAATGGTATAGATTTCACGCATGTAGGAAAGTTTTCATTTGTAAATACAACCATTGAGGAATGGAATGAATTGCCTGTAGCAGCTTTTCAGGGAAACCCCCCTCCCTGAAGAAATTTAAGAATCACTTAAGGTCTTTGTGTATTAAGTAATGCTAGTCTACCTTCTTATGTAATGATTCTTGTTTATGCAATGTTATTTGTTCATGTGATGTTTCTTGTAAATGTGTATGTTACTCGTTAATGTGTTAATATTATAGTCTTAGTTGCAGTATTGTTGTATTAGGAATCGCTGCCACCGGGTAATAACCCAATTGCATTGAATAATTACATATATATAAGAACTGATTTAGGTTGGTAAGACTGTAATACCTAACAATGATCTCATATAAATGCAAGAACTTCTTCAATAACAACCAGTTTATTAAAACAAGTGATAATGATTTCTGATTTTGAAACAATTATCACTTCTGTTTTGAGCAGAAAACTGTAACCTGTATACCGAGATTCCAGCGTCCTATTTTAGGACATCAAAGTTTGAGTCCCACTAGGACTGGTCTGACTTTATTGTTATAAGGAACTTTACGCTAACAATAAAATTACTTTATCACAGACTGCAAATATAAAATAACAATAGTTAAACCATTGGATATAATCAAGATGTTGAAATTCAAAGAAACAATTGCAAATTCCAACATTATTATGTTGAAAGAAAATGTAAAATATGTATTAATTTTAAGATATTTAAAATTTCTAATGGTAAATAATAGGAAGCTTAATGTTACATATTACAACCGCTAGCTTTAGTGCCAATTAATTACTTCTTTCGTAGAATTAAAAATAATGACCTGTTTTCAAAATAGGACGCTGGGGTATAATGACTAATATGATACTTTTTTATATTTCTTATTTTTATTTTGTTACACCGCAATTGCCCCAACAATCGGGTGGCAGTGTTGTAAAGCTTAAGTAAATATCAATTATACAGTTTTCTTTATATGCACCCATTATGCAACACAACACATCATTTACATACCAATACCCATATCAGTATACTTAATAACTATGCCCCGGATTTTTAGGCTTTTATACAAGATATTTTAGCCTTTTATTTTTTTGGAATAGCCCTTTTTAGGTTTTAAACAAACGATTTTAGCCTCTTAATAAAACATATAATGAACACTAATATTAACACCGAAAATTGTATTAGCCTATAATTTTAACACAGATATTCTACTTTCTTCCTTTTCTTTTTTACAAAATAAACAAGTAACTATTCCTTATGTCGGCACTCAAAAAATAGCATAAACAATTGAGATATGTACCCTTTAATGATACAATTTTTCAATACATCACTAAATTCACTTCCGATCTACAAAAATAAGTAGACAGGATTGTCACGAATTTGTACCTTTTTATACACTTCTCTGTCGTCAGTCGGCATCTTGTTGTTTGAAAGTATTGCAGACGGCTCAAGTTTCATTTCCTGCGACGGCGAAATCTTTTAGTGACAAAGACAAGCGACAAAGCGACATATAGATTGTTAATTTCAGGGCGTTGTATATATATATATATATATATATATATATATATATATATATATAATTTTTGTATTATTATATCTTTTCTTGAAATGCACAAACTCACATATTTATTTTCCTGTGCATTAATTGGAAAATCTATTTAAAAATCGTATTTTCTGCAAAAGTCCTCTTTGGCACAAAGTCTTCCTAGCCTCTTTTAAGGCCCTACAGTCCGATTTAGCCCTTTTTAGGTTCTATAAGATTTATATATTCGGAAGCAAGTGGCATGAAACGGAAATGTTCTAATTAGGAAGATGAGGGGAAATAGGTTAAAACCCCAAATCCGGGCCCTAATAATAACACAAAAACAATCTCTGCCCATTCAAAAATATAACATATAAAAATATTTACAAACATAACACATATTTATTCGTATGCACTGTTATATACAGACCTGAACATACCTTCACTTTCACTCATATCATAATTTATTACCACTCGACTCAGTCAGACTTTTAAACTTTTGGCGTTATCAGGAAACGTAATATGAGTGGATACGAGTGGTAAAAGATAACTTTATTTTATGGCTATGTTTGCTAAACGAGCCCATAAGGGAGAGTATTGCAACCCTACGAGCCAAAATAAAATCATTTTACCATAATATTATGTACCATTCACTATTTTTTTAGACAGTCTTTAATATTTATGCACAAATAATATTATGTTTATGCTAGGCCTACGTACCAACAAAAGCCAGTAGTTTTAATAAAATAGTTACGTAATAGGCCTACATTATTCTTATCTTCTTTTATTTTGCATAGGTCTTTCGGTGACATGAACCATCAACAGGGCATCTTGCTTATAGCGTTATAAGCCAGCAAGTAGTTTTAATAAAGTAGTTGCGTCATACCCTTATTCTCAGCTTCTTTTGTTTTGTGCATAGGCTAACTTGAGGCTTTCCATTTTGAGAATGTATGATAGTTTTTCGCACTTCCAACCAGATAAGTAGAAGGATTGATTCCGAGCTTTCATCGGCTATCTCCGCTGTCATCACAGTTAGGCCTACAATATGTAACCGAAAGGCCTATGTAGAATAAAAGAAGGTTGGGAAGTGAGCTAAACTTGGGAAAATATCTGTATTAGGAAGTGCTAGGGTAGATGGGGGACCAATAAGAAAATCGCAAAGTGAAACAATTAAGCGGAGCGCTCTGATTGGTTAAAAATGGCACATCCTTATGACCTTATAATCAAGATGCTTCCATGTACAAAAGGCCTAGGCAAAATAAAAGAAGTTGAGAATAAAAGTATTATGTAGGCCTAATTGTTTTATTAAGTCTACTTGCTGGCTATCATATTCTACAATTTTTATATTAATAGAGTAAAGCTACTTGCGTGTTAATGGAAATCTGAAATTGCATTGAGGTGATTTTAATCATTTAACAAAGTCGTTGCTTCTTAAATAGTTTTTTTCAACCATTTTAAAGAGCTTTCTTTCTTTCTTTGTCGTGGTTTTTTACTTCTCCCTTTTAGGATTTAAGCTACCCAAGCCGCCCGGGCCTTACAGGGCCGCGACCTGTTGGGAGAGGGATTATCTTTGGATCATATACACACTTTTTTGACCAGACAAGGACATGGAGGGCCTCCCCGGATGAGTGATCAGCCTAATGCCGGCACCACCTCCGAGACAACACGAACACATAGGACGATTCACACCATGCACACACACATTCACTGAGAACAAGGCGAGGATGGGGATGAAGATGAAGATGATAATGACGGCCAGATGATATCCGTGGACCACAAGGGCCTAAAGTTACCTGACATTTGTCTCACAGGTGAGGAAAAACCTCATCTAGGTAACTTGTCCCGACCAGGAATTGAGGGCCCGC
Organism: Ectobius pallidus; assembly: GCA_964059195.1. NCBI lineage: Eukaryota > Metazoa > Arthropoda > Insecta > Blattodea > Ectobiidae > Ectobius > Ectobius pallidus. The sequence goes on from CAXKWD010000008.1 coordinate 89,093,952, forward strand.
TGCGTGAGAGGATTGAACGCATCCCCTGAGCCACAGCGGTGGACTTAAAGAGCTTTCTCAATTAAAAAATAACTAGATGAAGATATTCTAAATATTGAAAAGCTTAATCATAAATCATTTTAATCAGTTGAGTAAAACAGGCAATTCGTTTCAAATGTGCTGATCGAACTGAACGGTATGCCATTTTACACTTTTACGGGGAAGCTTGTCCATGATTAAATATTGTTTTAGCTTCCTGCTCACTCTTTCACCCTTCGCATGCAGGTACACCATAATTTATGGTATGGTTGTCCTTCAACTTTTCATTTTACAACCCATTTAATTGCATGTTAATTTGACACGCGCAGAACGACCTCGCCTGCAATAAATGTTTCCCGGCCCTATATTACAATATCTGCATGCAAATAAAAACAGCAGAAACAAATCCGTTATTCGCGGATTTGTAACGTGAATTTTATTTTGCTATGCAGATGTTTGAATTCGTGCGATCACCTGCGATATGGTAGAATGCAGATTTAATTTGTTCCACTCAGATGAAAGCTGCAGTTAGTGGTTCGGTGGCATTGCACGGCTAGTAGCAGAAAGTCCTGCCTCGATTTATTTACACCGCAAAAAGCATTTCCCCAATACCATATGCTTATTTACCAACGAGGATTTTCATACAGAGTCTCTGTGTTAAACGGGTCCAATGATAATAGTAAAACAAAACAAAAAAACAAAAATCAAAACAAAAAAGAAAGAAATAAAGAAAAAGAAAAAGAACCTAAAACATACTATCTATTTTTCGTCGTAGGATTTTTTAAGTAATGTGGATTTAATTTTAAAAACTGCATCATAATAAACCGAATTTTTGAAAAATCACTCATCTGAATTTGTTTCAATTTTCCTTAATCCTTTCAGAGTTGAATAGCCTATATATATTTACATAAGCAATCATCTTGTGAAATCATCGGGAGCTCTACATTTTAAACCGATGAGGAAAGTTTCAGTAGAATAGCGGGTCTCTATAAATGATATAATCGTAACATGCATAAAAATCCTCAAATGTTATCTGAAGCAGTACTTGATTTAGTCTTATATCTCTTCTTTACACAATTGTATTGAGGTGACGAATTTATATGTCAAAAGCAGTGAAAAGTTTCAAGGAATATTCGTATATTTTTCAGACTGAGGTCGAAATAACTCAGACACTATTAAACACAGACCAAATTGCATGCAATTTGTAAAGCATCTCTAAGATATTGCAATAAACAAGAAGCGTTGTTTCTTATTTAAAGTTATAAAGCTTAGCCTATGTGTAGATGTATGTGTGTGTATAGCCTACATATATTTTTTTCTTTAAAGTAGCAAATTCCCACTGGTAGATTTGTTTCATGCCTACAGTTTGGAAGATTTTTTTTTTTTACGTCCAAGTCTCTATGTAGAAGAATATTGAATTATCATTAGCCTATTTTGCATCCCCTTCAACTTTCCAGTTGTTTTCTTATCGTGGGTAATGAAAGGGTGGCCCTGAAACCGAAATCAGTGTTTTAATCTTTATTTGTGTGCCATTTGAACATGATCGTGAAATGTGTAAAAAAAAATGTAAGAAGGTAATGTTTTCATAAAACCATCTTAAAGTCATCATACGACTATACGACTCAGGAAGTTGAGATTTCTCAAACATCATTGCAAAGGAGACATATAAAGTTCCGTCCATATAACATTTATACGTCGTTGTCAGATAAGTATATATCAGAGGGTACAGCATTTTCTACAACTACTTTAAGGTAGATGAGTTAAATACTTGAAGTCATCTTTTAGTTTGGATATTCTCTTACTTGAATCGTAAGCGGGAGATGGAAGTAACGGGCACCAGATTCCTGCTGAGGGCCCTCACTCATCATGGAAGAAGTACACGGTGGTTTCATGTTTATTTCGCAGCGTATGATCGAACTGGGTGGAACAGTCAATAAACACTCTGAACTTCCATAAATTTCATGATTTCTGATTGAGCTTAGTTACCTATATATAGGCCTAATGCTCACAGGATACACCAATTAGCTCAATTATTTCAGGCTTTTAATCGTTTAACATAATATATTTCATTGATGAGAAAGAACCACAATTGTTCATCGTAGCAGAAATTACGAGTATTATAAAACAGTAGTCACAAATCTTGCCGTAAAATACGTGATTTAAAAAATTCACTCAGTTGAGTTATAGATATAGCGCAGGGTGCCTTATGTTTTTGGCATGCAACCTGAGTAAGTAATTGACTAAACCCGTTTATTACGGTCCGGGTTCGATCCCCGAGACCTCGGACTTTTAAAAGGTAGACAAACCCTAAATTGCGATATATTCAGCTTTGTGGAGATATTTGAGGAGTTATAAAAAAACTAAACTAAACTCCGTGGCGCTACATCCCTGGAGGGACTTTGCCTACCACCCGACCGCTGCGTCATCTCCCGTAGGCAGATGGCAGGATTGGGGGGCATGTGGTCAGCATGCCGACACCCACGGCCGTTAATGGTGGTTTTCTTGACCGGAGCCGCTACTTCTCTATCAAGTAGCTCCTCAATTTTGAATCACGAGGCTGAGTGCACCCCTACCAGACCTCCCTACCTCAGAAAAATCCGAGGAGGTACCGGGAATCGAACCCGGGCCGACGGATCTGTAGTCAGCGACGCTAACCACAAGACCACGCCGGCGGACTTTGAGAAGTTATACTCACTGGAATTAAGAAATATCGGCTCCGGTCAAGAATACAATCATTAAGGGAAATTTTAATATCTGTGCTACCATTAATGGTCTAAATACTCAGGTAAATAACACAATGCCGAATGGTAGGACCTATCCATCATGAAATGTTGAAGCCGGGCGTAATAATTATTTTAAAATTAAAGGCATTATAATATTAGTATATATTTTTCTTAATAAAGAATTAGAGTTGTTTCACTTCAGCAGACTTTTCTGACACTGCACCGCTTTTCTTCGTTGCTTGCTTAATTGAGCTTTGATCGGAAATGACCATTTTTCTATACGAATGTTATCTTGAATACTACAAAGCTTTATTTATTGGGACCTTTGATTTAAACCCTAATTCAGTATATATTTCCTGTGATGAACGTGTTGGTGAGAGTTAGGTTGACTGTACTTTCATAAATATGTGCCATGGTCAGCTCAAAAATAGACCGTTCCTTGGCAGACTTTCCAGATTGGTGTCTATCAGGAAGTGTTCGAGTCATCAACTACTGTTAATTCTCAATAAATCTCATCCACCGACAGCCTGTAAGTAATATTGACTCAGTATTCTATCGAACGTTTAGGAAAGAATTAGAATTATTTGGTTTTCAAGCTAAATTTGTATACATTGTTTATTATGTGCAGAATCCACCTAGTTCTTAAAAAAAATGTTGAACTCATTACCTGTATGTCTTCACTGGTTATGCAGAAAATTATAAGATCAGCTATTAGACACTTAGCTTTCATTTTTGCTGTATAACCTTAAAATGCAGTAACCCCCACCTTGTCATCATGATATGTAAAATGTTAAAAATCACTTATATTCAACCAACTTGTAGTCACCTTCAGTAAAATAAAAATGGACCTGATACTAGCAACTCAACAATATTTTAATCTTTGCCTTGATCGAGCTCTACGTTCTATAACATGTATTTTAGTCACCTTTATTGATAAAGGTTTTAGATAAATATAAGAAAATAGGTACGTCGAACCAATGTAATATTATGAAGTTATGTAGCTATGCTGGCTGGCTCTGAAGATTTGATCACTGAAGATGACCGGTTGGTTGTACTTAATATATTTTATTTTTAACATTTTATATTGACAAGGCGTAGTTACCGCATTTTAAACTCACATAAATCAATATGGCTATATGTTATCAACATCAATGTTTGCTGTAGTCATAATATTATTTTTCCAACAAGAACAATTTTTGAAGGATATGATTGTAATTAACAAAATCATATGTTCCAAAAAACTGCTATTTTCAAAGTAACATTTTGTTTGACAAGTTAACAGGGCCTAGTTAGATAAATATGCTTAATTTTTTAATTTAAATTCGGAAGCTTAAAATAAAATTAAACATTGAAATATCAATATAATACAGCGAAGACAAAATCTAATTTTGAATGTTTCACATCGTTCCAAAATATATCTGCAATGCGACTCATATTTCGTTGTTAAACTTCCCTTTCTCTTTCAATCTCTGCGCTTGTTGGAGCCGTAATTGTAGTTTTATATGTGGAAATAACCGTACTACGAGCTGAACCAGCGCGAAATCCCTGCTCTACGAGGTAATAATCACATTTGCTGGAACAATATGGAACACCTGAGGGCACATTTGTGCTCATTACCGCGTCATCAACAGAGGTAGGGGACTAAAAACAGCAATCTCTATATCCTTGAGGATAACACAGTTCTGAAAATAATAAAAATCGCTGTCGTAGGCTGGATTAATACTGGTAGGGGATTTACCACGACTCTATATGAAGAAACAGACAGAGAAAGAGAGAGAATGAGAGAGGGGAAGTGGAAGGGGTCACTCAGGAAGATATTAAATCTTAAAGCTCCTAACCGTCCACTTTGTAGAGACATGAAAATAGAAGCGATAGGAGAGTCATTCAACAGAGATTTTTCATTTTCAGCCTGGAAGAAAGTTGTAGATTAGAAAATAATTGCTGCTTTAGATGTTTTTTTGTTGCCAGATTGTCGTTTACAGGAAACTAATTATAATAGCATGGCCTACAGTTCTATTTATGCATGTATGTTTATTGCACTTGTACAGAACACAGGTTAGTCACTCCTGTGATTTAGCCTATAAAATGTTTAGCTTATCTCTTATAATACGAGTATTTTACTTCTACCGTTTGAAGTTCCATTACAGCCCCTCATGTCGATTTTTACTTATTTTGTATTGTTTTACATCATATAGACCAATTCTACTTGTAATGAACATACTTAGATACAACAAATATTATTATTAAAATCTTCCTCTTTTCCTGGAATTTGACGTTGTTAGGTAATCGCTTTTTCATTAAGATGCAGTATTGCGATTACGTTGATAAAATATAATATGCCTAATTAAGATTATTTTGTCAAAATCTCAGTGCTATAAAGTGCTTGTAAAAGTTTATTAGTTAAAAGCTACTATCTATTTTTATTTTATTATTTTTTTTTTAAGAATATTCGTTTTGTAGGTCTTGAATATCAAACGCTAAGCGAGAATCAAACTTCAACGAAGATGATTCTGAAGATATTAGTGACTGCTAGAATTTATTATTAGTAAAGGCTGGAAAGGCTACATAACGTCCTGGACTCGCATTCTGGAGGTCCCAGGTTCAAATCCCGTGGTCGGCCAATTTTACTTGGGTTTTTAATGGTTTCCCCAGTCGTAAAGGCAAACAACGAATTTCATGTTTACATACCACGAATTATCTTAGCTAGTTCTTCCTATCCATTGAAATTAATATCAGTTGAAATTTACTCCATAAAATACACCAACAATAGAAAATAATTGACAATCAATAGTTTCATGGTCTACTTTATAGAAACGGATCCCAAACTCCTGATATGGCCTTGAAGCTGATAGGAGTATAAATAAAGCAAAAATTATAAAATAAAATAACATAAAATTGATTATAACAGCTGTAAACCTGCTTGTAAAAGCTCAACGATACCTCAAAATGTAAAAAAAAATTATAATAAAAAAAGCTGTGGGCCTATATGTAAGTATTTTCCACATACCTTATTAGTTATGAGTAATTACTCGTTACAATATGAGTTGTATAGGAATTTGCTATTTTATTTACACATCCAACATTGATTTTATTTACTATAATTCATAGTTTTAATTACACAGTATATCGCGGGTGAATATTGCGATTTTCTCACAGTAAGTTGGAAGTATTGGCACTTACGGAGAGGCTATCGATTGGAGAGAGATGGAAAAGAGAATAATTCTTCACGCTTCAGCTCTGTTCGTCATCCACAAAACTTTTTTCAAGCCGTCAGGGGGAGGTTTCATTCGTGAAGACTAACTTAGTTACGCTTATTTCCTATAAAAGGTAGAGTGATGGATGATAGGCCCACTGTCTCGACAGATATGTGGGAGGAAATTACTATTACTAGGACGTGAATGGTTTGAGAACTTTAGTCCATAGGCTCTAATTTTGGCCAAAAGTACTAGTGGTCTCAAGCTAACAGGTTAATCTTCATCTAGTCGATCGGAAATAAAATAATGTGCTCCCTATTAAACAGAACTTGGAATCCCTGCCCTCTTGTGGCTCCAAGATTTTTTGACAACCCCAATGTCCATCGGGGATCGACCCGCCTTCTGGTCTTAATGCTGTTTATGAACCCGCTCGGAAATAGCCTATCGAAGAAATAAAAATATAAATCTATCGAATAGAAATATTCCTCGATAAGGCATAGAACTATTTTTCTTATTATAAAATATTTATGCTATTCAGTTTACTAACGGTTCCTAATTAGTTGCTAATGTTAATTCATTTTTTAAAATAAATTTAGATCAGTAGAAACATAACAGAGCAGAAAAAATAATATAAATATCTTTGAAATAAACTAAATCATGAACAGCTTAAAACGCTGACAGACGAAAGAATTACAAGCAGGCAGAGATACAGACGGCCTATGTAAAGGGAAGCGAAAACGTATTTAGGAAGGGGAAAGGAAGACTAGGAAACATTTTGAACTTACAAGAAGTTAGATGACATAATACGTTCTCGAGTTTCTCGTTAATATCATTTCCTAGAATCTGAAGCTGAAAATGCTGAGCTTCGGAGAAAATGTGTTCTTAGCATAAGATTAACATCTTGCATCTTTAGGAAACTGCTGTGTTGCTTGAAACACCTAGAACAAAAGCCCATACATTTAATAGTCTTACTTATATTAAATTTACCATTCAAACTCCCTATTCCGCTGAGCGTTCGATGATTTGTATAAGATCGGTTACCGTCAATAATCAAGCTGGGCGCCATTACTGGATTGTCATTTAGGAATTCCCACTTCATTCAGTAGAAAAAGGCCCGTAACTTTTTGCATGTGTCCTAATTGACTTTTAAGAAACAAGAGGAATATTGTTATGCCATATCTCTCTTCCTCGTCACAGAACTGACACATTTTGTATTTCTCTCTCCGTCTTCTAAGATGCCTTCTCATAATCATTCTTGAATATGCTCATAAAATTTGGCTGTGAGTTTATAATATATAGAGAAGATAGGAAAGAAGAAGATTTTGCTGAGGCTAGACTGTTCATTGTGAATGTTGACTTATCACAACATCAATAATAATAATAATAATAATAATAATAATAATAATAATCATAATCATAATCATAATCATAATCATAATCACAATCATAATAATAATAGTAATCGTTTTCAGCGTACTCTTCCTTCCTTTCGGCGTTTTTGTTTTCCCTTTTGTTATTTTTCTCATAATCCATGTAGTAGTAAATCCCGAAGCTAAATAACAACCATCTTCTAGCCTCGACCAGCCGCTATATTTCATGCATTCCGCTATACGAACCTTTAATGGCAAAATCAAACCAGATATTGAAAATTTTTCAGAATTTAAGCAGTAGGGCCTACCACATAACTCATTATGATCTGTGTCATATTCTAATTTTAAAAATGTAAATTACATTTAAAATTATAAGTAAATAAAAATGGCGTTAATAGGCTATCGTTCAACAAAATATTTTCCATTAGAAGAAAATACCTAAATACCGGTACAGCAAAAAATTGAATAACAATAAATTACCGTTAGTTTTAATAATTTAAATAAAAAAATGGTCTCGTAAACCAAAATTAAGTAATAAGGTTGTAGCGTAAGAGCTTTTATATATAAAAAAAAGTATATTAGCCCGCAGACTTATGGACCGCATAAAAGTCCTCCAACAGGGACGCTAAGAAAGAGAGACTTCATGAGATTGATTGCTCCTGTTCTAGAGAGACTATAATCGGCTCAATTATAGATGGATGTTTATCATAAAGTCCTTGCTGCAATTAGTTTACTTAGAGAAAATCACACTCCAAGTTTTGGGGAATGTTCATAAAAACTCACTGTAATTTATTTTTTAAAGTAAAATTTCAACAAATAGACTTCTTAACGCCGTCCTCACTTGACACAGATAAACGAAGCCTGAAAGTTATCATAAAGGCAGAATTAGATGTCACCCGCAGGTTTTTTTCTTACCTTGTACGTACTTTCGAAAACAATTTGTTTGCTTACCTTTATTTATTATTAGGATCCGGATGTTCATGACCTAAATAAGTGGAAAATATGACTGCAAATATAACCTTAAAATGACTAAATATGACTTAAGAATGACTAAATATGACATATAAATCCTAAATATGACCTCATAAAGAAACGTATTTTCTAAAAACGAATATTCCAATTTAAAACATTTAATGACACTAAATTATTACATCACATTAATTCAATCAGATAATCACTTTTTAACAATTTTACAGGTCACATTTGCATTAAGTTATTTCAATTTCTAAACAAGTTATATTCTATAAAAAAAAAAAAAAATTCAATCTGGCAGAATTTGACGTCTTATTCACCGTACGTTGATACCTTACATGTCCAGTAACGAGCTGATGTTTTATCAGATAAAATTGCATCCTTGTGACCCTAGGAAGCATAATATAATAAAAACTATCGCGAATGGGAACTATCTGCGTAACAGCATAGCTTACGAGTATCAGTTATTTAACTGGCTGAATTTAATTTTAATTTTATCGCAGATAGGCAGAGTTTGTTGGCTCTTTAATGCCTACATTGGACTCATGCATATGATTTCATAGAAGCAATATTATCGTTTATATGTTGTAGGCTTACATCTATTGCTTGTTCTCAGATATTAAACTTTCATTAGGTATGTTTCTAATAAAAAGTCAATGAGCTTTTATTAAGTTACATCTCTTCCATGCCAGTCGTATCTCGCAAGCAATTATTCTGCACTGCATGAGGCTGAGACATTGGATGTGCAGTCTTGCGGTCCCTTTTCTATATTATGGAACGTGAAGTGAGGAAATTGCATTATCCATGCCTAGAGTAGAAGATTTCTTGAATGATGGTTTCTCGAGCTTCCAATCGGTTGAGTAAAGGATTGTTTTCGAGTTTTCGGCAGCTTGCTCCGCTGCCGTCTTCAGGGAGCTGGTTGGAAAAGGGTGTTACATAGAAAAGTCGAAGAAAGGCTAGATGGAGTGGGGATGAATAGAAAAGTGTAGCAGATAGATGGAGAGCTCTGATTAATCGGGAAGTTCCTCACCAGCTTACCTCTCCTAGAAAATGACAGCGGAGCAAGCTGCCGAAAGCTCGAAAACAGTCCTTCTCCTCACACGGTTGGAAGCTCGAGAAACAATTGTTCATTTCCTACACCTGGAAAACCTAAAGTCACACATCATTAAGGTATTGTGTACATATCAACATATTTATTTTAAATTTCTTTTAATCCGTGTGGGGAATCCCAAAGCATGTAGCAGACGTACGGTTATTTATAACTTGACACCGAATTTCTGAGTCCAATACTTAATTTTTATATTGGTGGAGGAACAAATTTTAATCAGTATAAGTTGGTTTATTATTTGACATTGGAAGGGAATATAATTGGTTGCTCCAAACTACGCTACATGTAGAATCTTATCTTTCACCCAAAATAAGGAGGCCAAACACTTAGGCTATATTTTACTGTTATAAATAAGCTATTTACCACGTCCTTCCACAGCGTTTTCCTGCGATAGTATAGCCTACTATCTGCTATGATTATATGTAATAAAGCATGTAAAAGCTTAATTTATGTTCATAACTGATATTTATTTATCGTTTAGTCCTATGCGTACGACCAATATTCATTTTTTATTGTTAGAAATTTTAGTAATGCTCTATGGCACTTGACGCACATCATTTGGTTGACTAATGGTAAGTTACTGTTGTTTGTAGGATAAATGAAAAAATAGTAAATGCACATTATCATTGTTTTCCATCTTTAAGAAGGTGGAGAAGGTTAAATTGTGTTATGTTCTTAGTGGTATGGGATTTAATAATAATACGCACTACGAATAATATTCAGTATTAAAATTAAAAGATAGTATTGACTTTAACACCAAGGTTATTGATGACTTAAGGTCAAAGTTAAGTAAACGTGATCAAACGATCAGTGGTCTCCAAGAACAATTGCAGAAAATCCATTCAAACTTCGAGATGGAAGTGGAAGAAATAGATCAATATTCGAGAAGAAATAATATTGAAATTCATAGACTCCCGGAAGTACCACAAGAAAATGTTTAAGATCTAGTATGTGGCATTGGTAAAGCTCTGGCATGCGACATCAATAAAAAATATATAGACGTAGCTCATCGAGTGCCATCTAGCAATAAATCCCTTCCTAGGCCTATCATTGTCAAATTTATCAATAGATGGCAGAAAGGAGAAATTACGTTTGGCAAAAGGAGCAAATATTGCTTACATCATCTATTGGTATCCCTTCATCTGAGAAGCCAATTTTCATCAACGACCATCTTACACCTGGAACAAAGGGGATCCTAAGGAGAGCTAAAGACCTTAGGAATAAGGGATTAAAATAAGTATGGAGCAGAGGCGGTTAGATTTTTTGTGAGGAAAGATGAAGCATCACAAGTAATTATTATAAAATCGCAATGTGAATATTCATTGCAATGGAAATTCTTGGATCTAGTTATGGAATATAGTTTTGACACCATTAATGTTTTGTTAGACAGTTTTGTTTCTCATAATAGTTTTTCTTTATGCTGTATTAATGCAAGAAGTCTGTGTAATAAGTTTGACGATTTAAAAATTCTCGCAAATTGGTTAAATTCTCCAGAAGTTATTGTAATATCCAAAAATTGGTTACGGCCAGGTGATGAAAGGTTTTATGATCTTCCTAATTGTAATGCACACTATATTATCCGAAATTCCAGAGGAGGGGATGTTTCAATATTTGTTTCCCCAGTGAGGATATACAGTCTATTACCGTATTTTACGGACCATAAGACGCTCCGGACCATAAGACGCACCTTGATTTTAGGATGGAAATTTAAAGGAAAAGAAATGTAAAGTGATTATAAACAAAAAATTATAAAGGGAATAATATACTTCATTGCATAAGCAAATTATAACCTTGTACGATGGAATCAGTGTAATCACTTCTTACTTAAAACCTGCATTGTATGAAAATCTCTTCTGTACAGGTGGCATCGCGTAAATTTTAACAACTGAACTGATTTCTCATAAAAGACTGAAAATACTTTTACACCCTCTAATCCTCAATTCAGCTTACAGTAAGTGTAATAGGACAAGGCTGTTTAGAGGTCATTGCCTTCATTTAAACCACCCGGCAGAGACAACTATTTTTGTATAAAAGAACTCAACATTCCTTTTTTTTTTTTCGCATTGTATACCCTCATTTTACGATTGTGACAAATGCACTGAAGTAAGCCTACAGTCTTCCAAAAATTGTAACAATTTATCGTTTTAAACACCTTGTTTATAACTATGGTATTCCGGCAATATTTACCATAATTTTAATTTTTTTAATGTACTTCGGACCATTAAACGCACCTATCTTTCTAGGCTCTGTTTTCAAAGTAAAAAAGTGCGTCTTATGATCCGTAAAATACGGTAATACTTAATACAGCAGAATTCATATTATGAATGGATATAAGTCGATTTATTATCGTTGTCGAGTGCCCTTAAACATTACTCCTTAACTAAAACAAACAAAAATCACACCCCTCCTGCTCATTTCAGCTGACTGGTTTCCCTCTTCATCCATAGTTGAGTTTTCACAGGAGGATTTGCTCCACCGACACCCACGGCCGTTAATGATAGTTTCGTTATCGGAGCCGCTACGTCATAATCAAATAACTCCTCAGTTTGAGTCACTAGGCTGGGTGCACTCAATCCTTACTGCAGAAAAATTCAAGGTGTCGGGATCGAACCCATAGCCAGTGACGCTAACTACGAGATCATACAGGTATTGGCTGGTGATAGTGATATAGCTTCTTTTTTTTGTTTTTTTTTCTGCCAAATGTTTTCTTTGCTACCTTCCCTTCTACTTTTGAAACGTATGATGGTCGAGTTACGTCCTATAACTTATTGATTCTGCTTCATTCCTATGCGTGTCGTGAAAAGCATTATTATTATTATTAAAATAACACAACACATGAAAAATAAGTTGCACGAATAGGAGTATGACGGCGAATATGTGAAGTAGAAAACGACATTTATAAAATATCCTCACGCTACACGCACGGGTGACTGAGGTTCAAAGATATTATCTACACGACGTATTTTTTTTTTTCACTGCCACGACATAAACCACGGCTCACCTGAAATTTGTTGAGTTAGGTTATGTCCAGTTGCTTGATTCAGTTTGGCAAGTTTCTAAATAAATCCTCTCTTCTTGCAAGAAATACCGTTATGCTTGTAAGGAAACACCATTAAAATTTTTTTTTTTCTCACCAAAAGAGGTGAGAAAACTCCAAACTTCCATGCAACTTGCATTTATTCATTCTGTCAATACTTAATATTAAAGTTTGAAGGATATTACATTCAACCATTACAGGCTAGTATGAATACGAAGTTATTAAAAACCGTGGCACAACTGAAAAATAAAAATAAAGTTTAAAAACACTTATGCACCACTTACGTCACAGATAAAAACAGGACATGTTTCGGGAGTGTCCTGTTTTTATCTGTGACGTAAGTGGTGCATAAGTGTTTTTAAACTTTATTTTTATTATTCATTACAGGCTATTCATTCTTTCTTTACTTTAGTTTTACCTCTCCCTCTTAGGGACCTACAACCATTATATTAACATTCTTATTTATTAGAAGTAAATTAAACTCGTTGAAGCATTGAAAAAAAACTATAGGGTTATGTTAATAAATCTATATTTTTAACAATAGCATAATTCTATTGCAATTTTAAGTACAAGCAGAAAATGAATAAATCCTATCTCATACGTTTGTTTTAAATTAAAAGCATATTGTGACAAAATTTTAATCTTTCTCTTTGAAATCAATAAAAAGTTATTTGTGGTGTAGTAACAATATTTTGAACATAATTTTTTCATTTAATTTTCAGATGTCGTTCTAAAGAAAATTCAGTTGGATATTAAAATTTATAACTAGGTTAAGGTAGGACTCCGAAACTTGACGAAAAAAGACAATTCTTTCAAAAAGTTCTTCTTCTTAAATTGCTCTGTGATGTGTTGTAAATGTGTTACAAAGCGATTAAAGGCCATATTATCATCCTGTGACGTAATATAAAGCAATTCTAAAATCTCCATGCAAGTGACTATGGCTATGTTCACTTGTTGTATTTTGATTTTCAAGTTACTGCAACTTTACCATAGGCAGATGGCAGGATTGGGGGCATATAGTCAGCATACCGACACCCACGGCCGTTAATGGTGATTTCCATGACCAGAGCCGCTACTCCTCTATCAAGTAGCTCCTCAGTTCGAGTTACGAGGCTGAGTGCACCCCGTTCCGGACCTCTCTACCTCAGAAAAATCCGAGGACGTACGGGGGATCGAACCCGGGCCTATGGATCTGTAGTCAGTGACGCTAACCATAATACTATGCAGGCAGGCGGTCAGTATATACACTAGCACGTTTCGTATAATAATTATAATAATAATAATAATTTATTCTGCCGTTAAGTTACTACAAACAATTGGCAATGTCACAAGAAAAAAGTCTTTTAAAAGTTAAAAACACATATCCCATAATTTATTTTCCAAGAATTCCTGTACTAAATAAAAAGCTTTGTTTTTTAACCAGTTAGACACAACATATTTAAATCTTTTCACCGTAACAGTTTTTGCATTATGGGGCAACTTGATAAGTTTCACTACCTTGTTATCATCAAGAAACTCACGATGCTGAGGGAAACAGTCAGAAAAATCTTAAGGTATCGAAGACTGAACATGCACTGCAGATCTTTTAGCAGCAACAGACTATACAGGCGGTCATTAATTAATTATACATAAGCTTATTCAAAAATAGAGATGTTAAGAAATAATTAGAAAATGATGGAGAATTATGTAACTATACTAATAAATAATTAGATACGTTTTGAGCACTGATTTATGTATTATTTACTATTTGTATTAACACAAATTTTTATTTGTATCATTTCTTCTCATAAATTGACTGGAGTAGTTAAGAGATATCTATCTTTCTCACAATGTTATGTCTCAAGTCCTGAATCATAGGGCTGAGGCAAATGAATAGAGTTGGATTATTCCCACAAAGTCTCTGGCCTTGAAGACAAACCCAGCCAGCGAGCTTCTCGTTACGTCTCGTTACCAAGATGCGCGAATTCGGTGCGCGTAAGACAGTAAGCTACCGCTGGGCAGAGAGTGAACATCATGCTGCATTTCGTCAGTCGTAGAAAATACAATAATAGTTGAGTGGAGGATGATGCCGCTGCGAGAGAGACAGACAACACATGGAGCGGGATAGGAGAGCTGAGCCAATCAGGGTGCAGCTACCTCCCCTAGCCAGGAACTCTACGAGCGGTGAGACTCGCTCCTAAGGTATATACGTAAAAACCCAGAGACGTTGTGGAGGTAATCCTACTCTACACACTACTGCAATGGGTCATCTACTACTAAAAGGGATAATAAATAACAGAATCTTTAGTTAATGTAGAGAAAGTCGTTTGAGTGATTCACGTAAGGTTTTTATATTGAAAGCTCATTGGTATCAAGGCTTAGATTAACTTTGTTTGAGGTTTACCTTTGTTTATTTTCTATTCAACAGCAATTTTATTATTTGATTTCATAAATTATATTAATCATACTGAAAGCGTTACTTAGATTACTAAAATGTGGGTAAGCTGAAATGATCATTCTCTTTGATAAAATTGTTTGGACGGGCGTGATACAGGAGTAAGTGAAGAAAGTTCTAAAGAAAATGAATTAGGAGTAATTTTATAATTTTTCGTCGTACATAGGCCTATATAACAATATTGACAGATTAAAGTGTATTTAGCCTACATAATCGGAATTCCAGCCATATGCATATACTTAGCGATTTTGATGATTTGTAATGTTTTGTATTAATTCACGAAATACATGTTACGAGACTCCTCTGGTTTCAATCCCCTGCGGCTAATCTGCTGATATAGTGCTATTATTATGACGATCTCTTAGATGACTTGAGGGTTTCCCAAAGGCTGAAACCTGATGTCATTCTGTGTAACATCTATTATGAATCCCAGAGAGCGGAACGTTATGCAACATTTATCTTGTTCCCTGAAGGACTGTAAAGTTACAATATGATAAAAGTCTTGTGATAATGGCTAAACATACTAATGCATTTCGATTTTAAAATGATATGTTGTATATCGAGTACCTTGTGAACTCGGGGATTTTATGCTGATGATGTATTAATTACAATTCCACTATATAAAGAAAGTAAAAAAGTTGGACTTTTCGCGAACCAAATATTATGATTTCGATAATCATTTGAATCAATCGATCCTTGCTTGCACATCACTTGGATTGGAATGCTCTATGCTACTGTACACATCTCTTGTAAGACCTCTCATCACATATGCAGCACCAATATGGGGTGCAGCTAGCAAGACGCACATTCACCGATTACAAGTTGTGCAAAATAAATTTCTTCGTAAAGCTACAAATGCGCCTTGGTACGTAAGAAATAGTCAACTACATAATGAACTTGGAATCCTCCCAATTCAAGAATACATTCAAACCCTCTCAAAATCATTTTACAGTAAACTTATAGATGTTCCTGGTGCATCTGTTTATAACATTGGACAAAAGTCATTGAACAGATCAAGACTGAAAAGAAAACTTCCCCAAGATGTACTAAGTGAACTAGAAGAAAGTGATAATCCTGTGTAAATAAGCCTACTATCTTAACTGTTAAATATCAGAAAACAGTATGTGCACTAACGCAACTTTTGTTATGAATTTATGTTTTAGCTAGAGGAGCTGACTAAGGCGTACCTCAACAGGTTATTATTATGATGTTATGTTATAGAGTTTAACAATGGCCTGTATAGTGTTTAAGTTACTGATCGGTCAAAATATATATTAAAAAAAAAAAAAAAAAAAGCAACGAAAACAAATTTTACGGCTAATACTGTGAGTCCCACGCAAGAGTTGGCCAATCGTGCGGGTTTCCGCGTCGCGGCGGCCCCTGTCCTAACTCCCGAGCGATCGGGTGAAATATCTGATATTGACATCTGGGGATACAATTTATAATCTTTTCTTTACTTTAGGGGGGTTAGCCTCCAAAATGGAATGTTACGTAGACGGAGTACTTCTGTTAAACAATGTTTACGATCCAAAATAATATAAAATATATTAACACTAATAAATTGTATATGTAGGAAAATTGTAGTAGACCCTATAGCCTAGTAATTGAACGTAAAGCAGAACAGTTTATCAGTAAAAATAAAGGTATCGTTTCTGTTACTGGTCCAAAGTATCATTCTTCATGGATCCAAGGAAAGAATAAAATGAAACCCTTTTGAAAAATTCACTTTTCCGAAATGGCTTCTTTACACTAGATGTAGCCAATGTTTTAATTCAGCATTGTACGAGTAGAAGTAGGTTTTCTTTCAAGCGAAACGACGCAGAAGACGTGAAGGGAGGTGATGCTTTTAAGGTTACGTTCTTTTTCATTCTAAGCTTAGTAATATAAAAGTCTCTTTGTACATAATGTGGCAGAACTCTCTCCCATTTCTGATAAAAGTTACCTCAAAAAGAAAACCTCCATGCAATAAAAGGATGAGAGAGATTTCCATTCCAATTCCCGTCACTGCATCTCAGAGTGGCGATTTTATGGATGACCTTAAGCAAGTTTTCGCTTCCACATAAAATGAACAAAAAGTCAAGCGAAACTTCGTTCACATTTTTAAAGAGTTATGTTGGAAATAGTTTACAAAATAAAATCTCTTGTTCGGATGGTCGACAATTAGGAACTTTTATTTTTTGGTAAAATAAAACGGCTGATCTTATAGTTCGGTGGAAATTTCGGAAAATAAGTTAGACTACTACATTTTACATTGAAATGTTTACTCCTTCATTTACATTAATACTCAAGTATAGCAGTGGGAAATAGCCTACAAACAAAATTTATCAACATTATTTCTGAATGAAAATAAATTTTGTTCAATATTGAAAGATAAAGTGTAAGTACCAATATGCCTTAGGTCAAGGGATTTTTTTTTCAATGTTCGGTCATTGTATCTGAGATATTTCACTTTTAATTTTAGCATAAATTCTATTGTTTGTATCACTTTTTTCCATGCGGCGGCCTCTAATAAGGGACGTTTTTGTTAATAAATGGTAGCGTTTGTAAACAGAAGTGTTAACAACACTCCATGAAATATGGAATTATGTTGATTGGTTGGTATATGGATATTAACGACGGGGATGTACTGCAACTTAGACCTGTGACCATCGCCGGTGTGCCGGAATTTTGTCATGGAGAAGTTATTTTATATACCAGTAGGCTAAATCTACTGACATGTACCTGTCACATTTATGCTCACATAAATGTCATTAACCTGGGCAGGATCGAACCCGCAACCTTGGGCACAGAAAGTAAGCACGATACTAACTGCGCCATCCAGGCCTACTGGAATCTGTTGAATACCGCTTACTAATCATTGCTGTAATCGATCATAAGTATAACTTCTCGGGAGACATCGAGGCAGCATAAAAAAGAGAGCATGCTACTAAGGGAGTGAAAATGAAATTGCAAAGGAAACACTAACGATTACAATCTTGGACAATATTTTCTTACAGATTTCTCAAAATTCGTCCTGGAGTAGGCTATTTTGCACTTGTTTACACATTTAGTGAAATCCAACAAATTCGCGTTTTGTCGTGGATATAATTTGCTTAATAGTGATATTTTAAGCATCTTAAAGCTAAATGTAGTTAAAGAAAGATGGTTTATAATCTTTTGCGATTATCGCTGTTATAAAAAAATAAGGTCCTTATCGAGAATATAAAAACACGAAAAAATAATGTGTAAAAAAATTATCTTTACCCTTCATGCACCAATAGGCCTATAGTATGGCAGAATATTACGGGCCTATCATTCGGTTGCCTCTACTGAAGTTTGTGGATAATATGAGTAAAAGTAAAGTGTTCCCTATACAGGCCATGGAGGCCCAGAGGGCGCTAGAAGGTTGAGGCTCCCAGGTTTTTAGACATTCGGGTCGTGAAGATGGTAAGGTTGTCAGCCTTACGCTCGACCGGCTTTACCCCTGAAATTGCTCTTAGTAATCATTTCTGTTAGAGGCTGAGTCGACCTCAGGGCCATAGTGCCACCAGATGGATTAGGCAAATTGAAAAGCTGCAACAACCTCATCGGGGATCGAACCCGCGACCTTCCGGTTTGTAGCCCCAGCGCCTCAACCACTACGCCACGGCGTATGCCGGATAATATGAGTAGTTTATTATTTAATGCGGTCTTCTGGATTGCATCGCACCCAATCTTTTGAGAACTATTTATGAAGTTCTTGACGAAAGGAGTTGTGGCACCGGTCAAGAAATTCGTCTTTAACGACCGTGAATGTCGGCATGTTGTCCACATACCCCAATCCTACCGTCTACCTATAAAATAAAAATGGAGGTAGTTGACGTAGCGGTCAGATGGTGGGCCTGCCCCTTCGTGGGATCTCGCAACGTGAAGTTTAGTCTTAATAGATTCAACAACATTATTTTACAGAAATTATAATTATTAAAGACAATACTAATAACCACTACGCCACGGAGAATGAGATTTTGAACGGGGAAATTTTACTCAATGTTTACTGTATAGAGAATAGAGAAGACTTGATATTATCTTGTTTTCAGTTCTGTGTACAGTACACACATGTCTGTATATATAGCATATGCCGAAAGCCTCATTATAAATAAGAAATAAATCTTAACATGTTAAAAAAAATCTTCTCTGCACCCGTCTGCAATATGAAATATGTAGTCTCTTCCGCCAGAAATGTTTCTTCACTACATCACTTCAACAAAAGTAGTTCAGTTGAACGAGCAGGCTGAAAAGGAAGGATTTTAAATAATGTGGCGACACTTTGTCTGCAAGAATATGAAATATACAGTACTTTATTGTTTTAATATTTACTTTTTATTATTTATTAATATAATTGACCTTGCACTTTTATTCTTGTTTCTTTTCCCCCAATTGAAGGTATTTCAAGAGCTAACAATGTGCAAAATTACTGGTCAATTTATTCAATTAAATTCAAATTTTGTTTTGTGTACCGTACCTAAATTATTTCAGTCAAGAAGTAGGCAAACGATTCCAGAGAGATTTATACAACCTTTAAGAAAAGTAGTAAAGTTGAAGTAGGCTATTTTTAACACATAATTTTTCCGTGCTTTTATACTACAAAATACAAGTTTCTTAAATGTACTGTCAAATTATTATTTCAATTTCTGAAACTTATTGGTGACAGTTTGAATTTGAGTTTATTAAAATTATTCCGCAATCATTAATGTTACTTTCCAAAATCGATTCTTAGACTACTCATTCTTAAACTGCTTCAAAAATAACGAATGCCAGTTTCTTGAACTGATTTTAACACCATCTCAAACCTATTGGCAAAATCATTATTTCAATAGCTTACATTTATTGGTTCCATCATGAATGTCACTTTCTTAATTTTATTACGAAACGACGAATGTCTGTTTCTTGAACTGCTTCCCAAGCCATGAATGATACAAGGGAAAATCAAACGGTATAAAATGAGTCATATAAAATTCGTTATTTAGAATTACAGCAAAACACTATCCAATTTTCCCCGAGAGAGACTATTCAAATTATCCAGCGTGTTGAGTCGACAGTAAAAGATTTCATTGTAGTATGAAGCTTCATTACTATAATGCACAAGTCGGGGTAACGACTTTTAAAAGATACGTGAATCGGTTAATGGTTTATCTGAGTCTATTGCATTAATATATTATCCATGAAAGCGTAAGAAACTGAAGGGAAATATTATAAGCAGCCAATAGGTAGAGGTTTTGCTACATGTCTTCTGCAAGATAAATTTGTCTACAGTCTTCCAGTTGCAAGGCTTGTCTCGCTATAAAATATGAATAATTCGAATATCATGTATATCTCAGTGTAATATGAAAACAAAGTTCTCAAAATTGCTTTGAGTAAAATTATATCCACGTCTCTATGGCTACTCCTATTCGACTTAAAATAAGTAAATGTAATATATCATTATTCCTGAAACACGTTTGACTGTATAGCATTGTTAAGTAAATCAGTTGTTACAATTTATTAAGTGCCAGTATGGTACATTATGAGATTGTGTGGGGGACGAAAAAATTTCTGTCCATCTGTCTGTCCGTCCGTCTATCTGTCCGTGTGTCTGTACGCACCATAACTCAAATACGCTTTTTCGGATTTTCATGAAACTTGGAAAACACATTTATAATGTCCATGGGAAGAACCCTATTGATATTGAACCAAATCTGTTCACCGGTAACGGAGTATTGCCCAATTTAGTCCCTATTTTAACAGATTATATTAGAAAGGCGCCATAGCTCAAATACGCTGTATCGGATTTCCATGAAACTTGGTATACGCATTTATGACGCCCGTTAAAAGTACCCTATTGAATTTGAACCTAATCTGTTGACCGGTACCGGAGTAAAACCCAATTTTGTGTCTATTTTAAAGGCGCAATAACTCAAATACGCTTTATCGGATTACTATGAAACTTCGTATACGCATTTATAATGTCCATGGGAAGACGTCTATTGATATTCGACCAAATCGGTTGGGCAGTACCGGAATAATGCCCAATTTAGTGCCTTCTATGTTAATATATAAGAAGTCGCGATAACTCAGATATGCTTTATTGGATTTTCCTGAAACTTTGTATACCCATTTATAATGTACATGGGAAGACGTCTACTGATATTGGACCAAATCGGTAGACCGTTACCGGAGTAAAACCCAATTTAGTGTCTATTTTAAAGACGCGGTAACTCAAATACGCTTTACCGGATTTTAATGAAACTTGGTGTACACATTTATAATGTCCATGGAAAGACGTCTATTGATATTGGATAAAATCGGTTGACCTGTTTCGGCGTAATGCTCAATTTAGTGCCTATTTTATGGTAATATACGTATTCGAAAGAATTTATGAAATGTACATCAGTTATCATGACAACATAGCCTATTGTTTTACTGCGATCTTATAAGGCTTTGGCAATTAAAATACAGTTAGCTATGACAAATAACACTATTGCTTTACATGCGCTTATCCAATTAGAACTTTAAACTGACCCAGGTGGCCGAGATGGTAACGTCTTGGCCTCACATTCTGGAGTTCCGTGGTTCAAATCCCGAAACCGGCCAATTTGACTTTTTTTGTGTTCTGTATATCATAACTGCAATCATAACTGATTAAACAAAAACATACTGGCACTTTGTTACATCAGTTTACTTGATTTTTTGTCTCAAAACTTCTTACAGGCTTATCATATGAATGATAAACAATATGCCGCACACTCTTTGGGAGAGTTAGTGCGTTGTATTTTGTACTTCTCTTTTTTAACTTAACAAAGTTTTTATATAATTTATAATCTTTTTCTTAGTATGAGTGCAGAATATAATTATAATTTGAATTAATTGAATCAATCAAATTTTAAAAAATGGTAGGTTAATATGCTAAGTTTTCTATTTTTAAATTTTTTATTTATTTATTTATATATCGAACTAGTGTAAACGAAATTTAGATGCATTTTTTGTGTAGTTTTGAAAGTAGCTTTTTTATTAGTTTGAGGACAGCGGAAACATTTGCTATATTGTTGTCACAGATGTAATTGGTAGCACATTTTAAATTAAATTCCGCTTAAAGCGATGAATCAGTAAAACGGATTTCTCTTCTCAAAAACGCATAAAACGCAATGGAATAGAGGTCAATTCGTAATAATTTTTCTAGATGTGAAGAATCGAATTCGCAGTCACGTACATTCATGGAATTTCTATTTTTGTGGTCCATAGAATGCAGCATGCAGCAGCCAGTCGACCGTGCCTCACACCATGCCATTGTATTGGATTCCGATTTGCGAAAATTTTGCTGGAACCTTCGTGTTGCATAAGATGCGGAAAGGGTGGGACTGAAAACCCGGCCGTTGCTATGGCAACTATGACGTGCGAGGAAGAGAGAGGGAAACTACCCTGGGAATGAGACCACCACCGCCGCCATTGCTTCTCACTGCCTCTGGATATCAAGCTGTTCAGTCTCTCTATAACATTGACAAGGTTCTACATACATATTTTTTGAGCGTTCTCTACTAGGATATTCCTGGTTTATATTATTATTTCCCCTCATATTTATATACTCGGTAATTTATCTTGAATAATCTAAATTGTTTAGGACCATTTTCAGGTCAATTTGAATCCATCATTATCTTAATATTAATCACTGTAAAACTAATCCTCTCAGAATTTTCAAATGAAGTATTGTATAATATTTAAAATTATTATTTATTATTTTCCCATCTAGTTTTCCCCTTAAGGTAATATCGATAAAAATATGAGGCACAAGTCGTTTGAGATAGGTGTGAACCTAACATTGCAAGGATCCTGTGCATGGAGGACACAATGCATTTTTTACAAAAAAAAAAGTCAAAATAATATAATATAGTTTCAAACAAGATCATTTATGTGCGATATATGACAATATTTTTTATCATAATTGGCAAACAAATAAAAATAGGAGTAGGAAAAGTAATTCAACTTAAAATTGAATCACGCAAAACTATCATAATCAATAAACCAATTATGCTGTTGATTATATAAAAATGTTCCTCACCATAATTATTAATTTTTTTACTGAATGGAAAAGTTCTAGAACTACGAATAATATGTCTATAGAATAAAAACTACTTTAATATATCACAATCCACCCTAAGGTAACCTAATATAACCCACACTCTACCTATGCTATCATATTCTAACTGTAGTTGATTTAGTGTAGCTTAAAATAAACAAACCCACCATATCTTAAAATTTGAGAATCCAAACGCCAGTAGGCCAGTACAATTAGGCCTGCTGAAAACACTGGCCACCGAAAATATTTTTTCTTGGAAGGAGTTTATTTAACTCCATTTCAAAGGGGTGTAACAATAGGGGCTGAAGGACATTAGTAGGCACAGTATCAAATCCGTTCAAAGTTATTGTAATCTTTATGAATATTATCTAATACTTCTCTTAGAAACAATTTTTATATGACCAACCCTTACTGCAAGGGGTGACCAAAATAAGGTCGCAAAACTTTTTTAAACCTATACTCAGTAACTATTGTAATTTCGCAAAAATTACTTCCAGGCTGATACATAAAATATAGAGATGGAAATCTTAGTCGAGTTCGTGAATGGACAAAATTGGACCAAGGGGTAGAAATGGGGAAGGTTCATTCAAAACTGAAGAAAAATATTATTAATCCGTTATTATTAAAAATATTGCATGGATTTAAAGTTATTATACCTCCTAAGATTACAGCATTCATTAGTTGAAGGGTGGAAAAAAGTAAGGGTTGAAGAACAAAAAATTGTTATTTCTTTAGTAAGCACGGAATCAAATCCATTAAAAGTATCGTAAACTTTATAAATATTATGTAAAAAACCTTGATCTGAAACTGTTTTATAACACGAATCTTTTGGTTGACCAAAATTAACGTACAGAAATGTGAGCATCGAAATCTATCTGTAGGCCTTACCGAAAGGATTTTTTAACGTGAGGTCTATTGTTTACAGGTCTACTACCGGTAGTTATTGTTATTATTAATATTATTATTATTATAATTATTTAATGTAGCCGAGTTTTCAATACATAACTGAAGTTGCCCAGTGAGCAGAATCAATGATTCATTACATTACATTTTATGTTAATTAGCTACTAGTTTTTATTCTAATAGACCCTCCTTTAACTAGTAAAGTCATTTAAAATCTATAGTGGCTACCCCTTATGGATGAGACCATAAAATAGTCTTCCTCAATCTATGGTAATTGAGAGTACTTAAATCTTTTACTTTCCAGTAAAATATATATGATCATAGGGAAAAATGGGAAGAAAATTATGTAAAAAGTCCAGATGTTGTTTTGTTGTGTCAGGTTATCAAGGAAACAACATATGACTTCCGCCAATTCTTTTTTCATTTCCGTCTTTTTTAATCATACGGCTGTTTGAAGGTTATTTGTTGTGGTTGCAAGAATCACTGGATAAAATTGTGACAGTGCTCAGCACAGTTGTATAGTTTCTTTGTTCGATTATTTGCTGTGAGTGGTAATGCATTTTTATTGGCGTATTCCCATTCAAGCTTAAAATCAAGTGTTCAATAAACAGAGAGTCGGTGTGTGTAGTTGTTCTGTGCAAGTGCTGATAGGCCTACGAAGAGAGAGTGTAGGATGTACTAAACTTAACCCTAATATAGGCCTACCCTTTGGGATACAGTAGTATGTCTTAATTTTGTAATTTAACGTCTGTAAAGTCTACAAAGAACATGGTCGCATTTTTTGATCATTTTATGATAACTTTCTGTTTTGATTGGGCCTATTGTATAAACAGTTTGATCTGAGATCAGAGGAAAAATTGAGCTCGGAAATTTTTGTTGTGTAAACATCAAACTGAGATCAATTCGCACTCAGTTAGGATCAATTCTGACCGGAGAAATTTCTCCGATCAAAATTGTTGATATCAGTTCAAGGGTTTTCTTATTTGAGACATAAGTTGAGCTCATTATATTCATAATATTAGGCCTACCTGTCTAGTTACGATAAATATCAAGAACATGCACAAAAGCATAGCTTCATACATTTCTAGCTAGGTCTATGTATTGTTGTGCATATATAGGCTGTGTTAGGGTCTTTGTAAAGCAGTGTAACACAACTCTACAGCATAACCTCTGTAAATTGCTTACGTTATTATTATTATTTTATTCAGCTTTCAGATTAATCCTTTCAGAGCTGACGTGAGATTTACTGAAATAAAACAGCCATCAGGTAAACACATAAGTGGGCTATTACATTTAAAATCGATAGAGAAAATTTCAATGGAATAGCTGGTTTCCATGAATGGCAAACATAGCCTACTGTAACAGATGAAAAAATTCCTCACGTTTTTATGAAGCATTACTCTATCAATCTTACAGCCCTGCTTTTATACCACTGCCTTCTAGACTGTATTACTCGTGTAATTCTCGAGACGGCGGTGTTTTATACAATTAGAAACAAAGCATTTAGGCTATACATCAGTAGCAGTGAAAATGTTAAGCCGATTTATATTGCCAGAACTGGAATCTGAGGCAACATATTTTTTCCATGCATTTTGCTTTTGCACGGATGTTATCGCATCTGTCTTTTTGGATTCTACAATGTCTTTATATTTTATCAAGACAATTTCAATCAGAACATGCTTGTCCTCATTGTAAAATTTAGGGGAACAAGCCTCTTAATTTTTAATTTCGGTCGTATTTCTCTTCCTTTCGCATAACCACTGCAGTGGCATAACACATAGTGTGAATACGAGGAAAACATAGTAACAATGTTCTCGCCTACCGAAACTCAGCTGTTTCGGCGATGTTGCCAAGCACTCATATACGAACTGGGATCAAAATTGAACTTCGATTAGGTGATCTTAAGATCTATGTTATACAAAAAGACTCCGATCTGAACTTAGCATACATAATTTTCTGAACTTATATAATAATTGATCTCTAGTCATTGATGTTAATACAATCGGTCCCAACTAAAATAGGCCTACTAGCCATGAGAGAATTTTATGGGAAGAGTAATCCATGGCAAATATGGAACTGGCATTTCAGGAACGATTCTGGCCATTGTTGCCAGATGTGGCTATTTTTAGCCAACGTGGCTGATTTTCAATCATTGATGCTAAAAATATTTCCGGAAAATTAGCTACCTGTTTTTGGCTAATTATGGCTAATTTACTAACATGATGGATTTAACATTATTACCAATTCGGAGCTTTACCTGTTTCATGGGTATTAATTTCAGACTTAATCAAATCCACATCAAGAATTTATCATAAAAGTATCAACTTTCTTTGAAATCACTTGTGTAATTCCAACGATTTTCAAATATATATAACTTATATAACTGTTGTAGTTATCTTCAGTTTAAACACGATAAAAGTACTATGTAGTCGCTGAATAACATCCATCAATAAAAAGAATGTCATATTTCTTATTATTTCAGATTAATTATATACATATATATAGGCCTACCAATCGTTTGGAACCACATGGCACAGGGGTTGAGGATGCGCTGTAGGCTATCCCACATTTCCCGATCTGTAACCTGTGTGCCATGTCGTTCCGAATGACTAGTACCTAGTCATGTTATCCAATAACTGACTGAGTCGGTATACTTTTAAATCTTGGTAATTGTAGCATATGCATCGGAAATACATTCAGGGCAGTGTTCATGACTTCTTGGGAAAATGAAGCGGCATATAGTAAAAAATACATTCAAGCATTTTCGAGGACTAATGGAAACGAAATTGATTTATTCACATTTAAAATACCGATCTCATGAAAATTTTTGTCTGCCTCCAAATTTCACACACTTTTAATAATAGTGCATTATTGATAATTATTAATTTTAACACATAAAATTGAGATTTTAGGATTCTCCCGATGTCCTACTGATGCCACCAGTGATGATGATAAGTATTTTGGTCACGATCTGCAAATTAATTGAAGAGACTCAATGCACCATTTGATAGACATTGGTGACCTATGCAGCCGCAAAACGAATGCACGGCGTTAGCGGTTTTCTGCAGGAAATAGCCTTATATAAAGAGAGCTATGGTAGACCGTATTTCGAGGAAGGGTTATATTTTACCCTTATCTCTCAGCATTCTCCACTGGTCTATGTTCCCATAGGCTTATCGTTAAATCCATTATCCTCTCGTGTGTTAAAACTCGCTCGCTCTATGTGCAGTATTTAAATTTGTTTTATTTTATATAATATCCAAAATTGTGTCTTGCATGTTTGTCTGCAGTTTAGCATTTTATTGCAAGTATAATCATTGAATTAAGTGCTAACTCCAAACCACAACTTTCTTTTAAAATATCATAATAAAAATACAATTTACTGAAGCATGCTTTTATTTCTCCGATTTTATTTAACCTTTATATGTATATTTTACTATGTATAAATTCCTGCATCACTCATTGCAGAGACTGGTGGACAACCTCTTTTCGCCATCTTGATGTAGAATGAAGACCCAGGGCAGCGTCTTCCGTGTCCGGGGAGGAGTAGCCGTTGTGGTTGGACTCACAATAATGGCCACTTTCATTTCGTACAATCTTCTCCAAGGAACGATAAATGTCGGACGACTTCTACAGGCCATGGCTTCATCATCTGAAGAGCCCGATTCCATCTTTGAAATTGACAGTTACCTGGTGTGGAGTCAGAAGTGTCAAATTCCAAACGTCAGTCCTTTCCACGAGTCCATTCGCAAATTAATTTTTCGCATAGATCCAATCATATGTTCCTTTAAACCTCCTCTTACCTTTGTTAATTATACTTCTCAGGTGGAAAGAATCCTAACGGTAAATACTAGTGCTGCGCTTGACTATGTCCCTCATCCAAAAAATATCAGTTGCTGTTATTCAGTCATCAGTAGAGTGAATATTCCGGATGAAAAAGTATACAATAAGACTGCAGATGATTATTTTAAGGTGGATAAGTGTATATTTTTTGAAGAAGAAGTGAAACTGAACTCCGAACAGGAATTTGTGTTAGTAAAATGTGTGAACGTAGCAAACAAAAATAAGGAAGTGTATAAAAATATACACGCAGTGGTGCAATTTAAACAGGCTGTTAAGGATAAAGCAACTGAGATTAAGGCTGAAAAAAATAAACATTTAAACATACTACTGATAGGTTTAGATTCTATGTCACGATTAAATTTGTTACGTACAATGCCAAAGACTGTGAAGTATTTAAGGCGAACTGGATGGGTTGAATTGCAAGGGTATAATAAAGTAGGTATAAATACGTTACCAAATTTAGCAGCTCTTACTTTGGGATTTACTATGAATCAACTCAAACAAGTGTGTTGGAAGCAACGACATAAAAAGTTTGACGACTGTCCATTCATTTGGAAAGATTTCTCTCGTCTCAATTATATTACTGGTTACTTAGAAGACACACCGACGCAATCAACATTCAACTTCGAAAAGACTGGATTCGTAAGACCTCCAACAGACTTCTATATGCGGCCGATGCTTCTGGCTGCAGAGAAGCTCTTGCCTCTGAAAAACAGAGACTATCTTCCGATTTGTCTGGGACCAACTTTAACCACTGAACATATTCTGCGATACGTAACTGACTTTGCAACTGTGTTCAAAAGTGCCTTGTATTTTGTACTTGCTTGGGTTAATAACTTTAGTCATAGTAATTTAAATGCCCCAGCCAATATGGACGGAAGAGTTCAGGATTTCTTCTTTCAGCTGGAAGAAACAGGCGCCTTTAATACTAGCCTGGTGATATTTTTAAGTGATCATGGTATGAGATGGGGAGACATTCGTGAGACATCTGTGGGATGGCTTGAAGAACGTTTACCTTTCTTGTATATTTGGATACCAGAGTGGTTTAGAGATAATTACCAAGATGCGTACAACAATTTAGTTACAAACAAAAACCGCCTTACTTCAACTTTTGATTTACATGTAACACTTAGAGATATTCTTCATAAAATGAAATTTCTGAATGCATCAACAACTATCGAAGGCTGTCGAGGTTGTCCGAAGTGTGTAAGTTTATTTTCAGAAGTGCCAGCTGAGAGATCGTGTGAAGATGCGGGTATACCTGAAGAATTTTGCTCTTGTTTAAAGTACAGAACAATCCCTAAAAACAGTAAAATTGTGAAAGGAATAGCTATGTTTGTAGTTTCGGAAATTAACTCTAGAATAAGAATTTTAAGTAATGCAACTAAAGTTTGTTCAGAGCTCAGGTTTCATCAGGTCATAAATTTGAAGAGGCAGGTAGCAACACTCCATGACGACTACATAGTGATGTTTGATACTCTTCCTGGGAGTGCTGTGTTCGAAGCTACTGTAGGGAGAACTCGAGGTGGACATGAAAGTACAAGCAATTTTCAAATGCGTGGTAGGGTTAGTCGAATAAATTCCTATGGTAATCAAACAGATTGTGTAGATGATCCAGAATTAAAGCTCTATTGTCACTGTGCCTAACAGGAAATGACCAGGCAAAGTTTTTTTTAATTATTATTCCTCTTTAACTGAACTATGTTCCACATTGTATAAAGAGACGTATTCATGTCTAAGATATAAAAGCTTCACTGTTTAAAATAATCTAGGCATAGAAATTGCCTCTTGTCTTTTTAGGCGCATTTTTTAAGTATCGTGCCATTTTATATTGAAATCTGTAACTGGCAAATGATCAGTGTTCAACGTATATTCAAATAGATTTGCAGTTATAAAATCCTGTGTTTTCACTGACTTGAGAGATGTGCTTATTTACCAGAAAGGCAGTTTTCACATTCTGATATCTAAAGAGCGCACTGAAGGTTTTTTATCCACTTATAACTCTTCTGTCATTTTCCTTTATGATAAATAAGATATTACATAGAGGAAGAGTCCAAGAGGAAGAATCCATTGGAAAAGTACTTTTCATTTTTTTAGGACATCAGAATTTCATTTTCAAGTTTGGTAGACTAAATGTTTTCAGCGCAACCAATAAACAAATAATTAAAACGTGTCGTAGCGTAGTGGTTGAGGCGCTGCGCTACAAACCGGAAGGTCGCGGGTTCGATTCCCGATGAGGTCATTTGAGTTTTTCAATTGGCCTAATCCTTCAGGTGGCACTATGGCCCTGGGGTCGACTCAGCCTCTAACAGAAATGAGTACCAGGAGCAATCCTGGGGGTAAAGGCGGCCGGTGCGTAAGGCTGACAACCTTACCACCTTCATGAGCCGACAGTAGTATGGGTCAAGCTCCGTTCCCGAAAATGGCCGCCAACCGACGCCGCCCCCGACGCCACGTCACGTGTAAGACAACGTGACGCTATTATAGTCGATTCGAACAAGCAAGACGAGCCCTATCGTCCTGTGCTAGTGCCAACCCACCCCCACGCCCCGTTAAAGAGCTATGCCCAAAAACAAAACCGACGCCGCCCCCCGACCCCACCCCCAACCCCGTACTATGGTCCTATATGACATGAGGGTACTCGTTTCGAACAATGCAGACTTCGGCAGTAAGCCTGTGTTAGCCCCACTTCGAAAACCGACGCCTGCCCCCCCAGAGGGCTGGTTACAACCCCCGCCAGATACGAGTCTTGGGGCAGAGGTTATAATGCAAATGCCATCTAAGAAACACGTTCCTATGTTATTCATATCCTTTAGTTACAACCCAATGATAACATATAGGCCTAGTGTATTAATTAGAATTCATACGGGCCGTACATAAGATACTATTATCAGGTAACTCAGATACGTTGTAATAACCATGGGAATAAATCTTATAGGATGGTGTGTGTGTGTGTGTGTGTATTAGCATATTGCAGAAATAGTACTGTGCAATACCCGGACAGTGAAATTATGATAAACACAATAACAACTCTGTTGAATAACAACTTAGATGTTAATACAGATATCCGTCTACAAAACTATGCTAGTATCAACAAAAACATAAAAACATTCCATACTGATAACATCTAGAGAGAGTGAATGACTGAGGTTAAAGAATGCTGGTGTTTACAATATATCCAGGTGGTTCCACTATAAATACTCTGTTCATCAAATGATAATTAAACCATTCAGTTTGTGTGAATAGTGTTGTGAAGAAGACCGACTGCTGATTCCAAGGTATGTAACGATTATATCTCAACTACTTATCAATCTGTGCATAACATAACAGTTATAGAGTATTCACTGCAATTTGAAATAGGTGTTGTATTAACGTAATGAAAGAATGTAATACTATACGATGTTATTGAACGAAATCTAGACATATCAATGTAATGAGGGACTACTATTAGGCCTATATAATATGTGAAGCCTAGGTTTATATCTGTGTTTTTACTAAGAGTATGGATGTAAGGTGACTTTAATAAATAAATATAATATTCTGCAAACGTAGGAGATGACTGTTTCAGATACCATAATAATAGCAACGTCTAACAATAATAAATCATGACATTACACATTTACTACTATGTAAGGAGGCCTACCAATAGACCTATTATTATTAGGGAGTTCCTAATACAATATTCCGTAAGGGTTGTGTCTTCATTCAAGGAAACAATGCATGTACCATAGAAACGAAATGACCTTAGTTTGATACAATGCACAGTCCCGCAATGAAAATGATTTTTACCCGGGACAATATCTGCGTGTGCATGTGTATCAAGCCTATGTTCACTATGTAGCCATGTTTACTGAGAATAAATAGGTAATAGTTTACATCTATGTCTTAGCGAAAAGGCTGACTATGTAACTTGTTGAATGTAAGTATTTCACCCTTTGCCTTTAGGATATAGCACAGTTCTATATCGTTTAATGCCGTCTTCAGCAATTACAATATTACAGAAAGGTAGCAACATAACATATCATATATATATCACAAACCTTACTTATATGGGGCTAGGAAGGGTTTATTTAGAAGTCTAATAGCTCTTAATATGGGTATGGCTGACAACATTAACAGCTTTATGTGCCGAATGTCTAGAACCTAGGAACCTCAACCTCATGGAACCTTCAATGCCTCCATGGTCTATTAGCTCATAAATATGTGTATGGTTGACAACAACATTAACAGCTATATGTGCCGAATGTCTAGAATCTGGGAGCCTCACCCGTATGGAACCTTTCAATGCCTCCATGGTCTATAATAGGGAACACTTGTTAATAGGTATATATATATATATATAATATATATATATAATATAGATACCATATATATATATATATATAACTATGATTTATCTGGAATATAGATTAATTGTCTCTTTACGTCAGTAATAATAATAAATTAAAACATTACATAACTAATATTGTGAACATAAATAATATGAGTAGGACTAAGTAAAAGGGAATACAATAAATAAATAACAATACGATACAAATTAAATCCCTTTTTTATTATTATTAATATACAGATATTTGACAATTATTCTGTTTTTAGCACAAGTGTTTCTAAAACATATCGAAACACTATCCCTTATGCATAAAAGCTAAACATGATGTCGTCCTTCATCAGCCATGTTTGTAAAGCCAATACATTCTTATATGAACACATTCCCTCTGGAAAACTATGATAGTTACAACCTATGTTAGGTTTAGGTAGATATTTTAAGTTTGGACATTCGTAGTTCATAAGATCTATGATTTGTACATCATCTGAAACTATAGTCTTTAAAAAACGCATTTTTTCAATGCCCTTTACAAATACAAACATACAGTTACCCAAATCACTTTGTATTATACTTGGCATATTATCGTATTTCTCTACACCTAACTCGTAGTGCAGTCCATGATAATATTGTTCAAGAAAATGTTTAATACCATTGTCCACAACACAGTCTGTAGGAGGTTTGAATAACAGATGAAGCACACGAGAGATAGCAGTAGTAGTAAGATCAAGTGAAGCATATTCCTTCAATATGAAGCTGTTTGTACTCTGTTCATAATATCCTTGCAAATCTACTATGCAACAGTCCCTGATGAAAGCAAAACAATATAGAATTAATTAATTACCTATAGTTATAGGTCCAGGAATCATACCTTCAATATATTCATTACAGTGTACTCCTAAATGTATATATATATATATATATATAAATAAATAAGCAGTGTATTAGCGTATGAAATAACTGAACCTTACATCAACACATTCACTTGAGTATATTACCTAACAAACATTTGATGTAGAAACAGGTAACTATGCATTAACCAATGATAGGTTATATGTCTTAGAGTTAGGGAAAGTCCCTTTATAAATTAGATTAACGGTAGTTTCACCACTGTTTATTCCACTGATGTCTTTATCCCCAAACACATCTGTATACTTTCTGGGTAGGAATACCGATAACAGATCCATACTCTCACAGTTTCGAATATGTAACAACACACACCGTCCATATTTCGTTTCCTTTATAACTCCATATAAAAGATTGTAAGGGACGTTCTGTACAAGGTCAGAAATACCTACACACCTAGGCAAGGACGATGCCGAAGTAAACTTCTCAACTAGACTTGTCATCTGTAAAAAACAAGAACGAGGCCGATTAACTACTTTAATAATAATAATAAAGGTACCACACAAAGCCGTAAAGATTATGAAATAAAATACATTAGATGTAGTCTTACCTTATAAAGGTTTTAAAGCAGATGAAGGTCGACGACTGAACAACTGTTGAAACTCTTACACAATTAACATAACCCTGTAAAATACTGTCCTTTTATACATAACTCTCCGAACAACACTATGACGTAGGTTTGGTATCTGGGTTTTTTCCATTAGGATGATGTAACAAAGACCTTGAGATATCGTTAAGTGAGTAAACAACTAAGCCTATAGCAACACTATGACGTAGTTTAGGTATCTGGGTTTTTCCCATTAGGATGATGTAACAAAGACCTTGAGATATCGTTAAGTGTGTAAACAAGTAAGACGAACACAGCTAAATACGATAACAAAACTCTCTCCGAGCAAAACTATGACGTAGGTTTGGTATCTGGGTTTTTTCCATTAGGATGATGTAACAAAGACCTTGAGATATCGTTAAGTAGGTAAACAAGTAAGACGAACACAGCAAAATACGTTACATACCTTTTAAAAAATCATTTCAACATCTACTATAAATAGATCCACCTTGCTTTCTCTTCACAGTCTTGCATACCGCATTCTACAGATAAGGTGAGTGATAGTGTGTGTTTTTTAATTAGCATATATTACACTGTAACATACACGTTTATTTCTACTTTGTTTCTTATTTACAGATTCAATATTTGTAGTGTTGTAAAAGATTTGAAAATAGAAATGTCTGCCCCTGTGTATACTATCTCGTCGGAATCAGAAAACGAGATGGACACTATTACGATAAGCGACTCCGAACCTGAGATTTACACAGTGTCAAGTTCGGAATCGGATACCGCTATAGAAACTGTCACGTTGTCAGATTCCGACGTAGCCGAATCCGATGATGAAGAACTAGCTTCAGCCAATGAATTAGATGTACTGGATGAAAACGAGGAGGAACATGTACCTGTAGCGTCGACGTCACGTAATACAGGCGAAAACGCTATGGGAAACGTTCCTACCTTGTTTTCAATCCTTGAAAGTAGTCGTAAAGACTATAAGCGATTTAATTCCGTTGGTCTGCAGCTAGTCATACAACTCAAAGAACCAGGTGCTAATGCAGGACCCAACCCATTTGAACGTTCCCTTAAACAGGCAATAGACCATGCTTTGGTAGAAGCGAGAGACCATGATATGGTTGGCATTTCTATTTCCAACCAGGAAAACGAAATGGATAAGCCCATAGGTCTCTCGTACAGGCGTAAAGACCAAGTCAGTCTGGAAGTCATTAGCAGTGTCGTCCAGAAAGTATGCCAATCGAACGCCCGCTTTAATGCCACCGACCGTTTGCGTCTGGTTGTGGACATTGTCCATATGCCAAACGGAAACGGTCGAGATAGGGGTATACCAACGAAGGGGCGTACGGTTGATGTACTTGCCCATTTGAAGACAAGCGTAGTCTTCGTGAAAGCAGTCGTGAACTGTTTAGCATTTGCAATAATAATAGCTATTGCTAGGGTAAGCGATCGTAATATTTACAAATCCTATATTAGACATATGACAAGCAAAAAACTTAAAGCAGAGGTGGATAAGTTGATCCGAGATTCGGGTGTCGATCTCTCGCAAGGGGGAGGTATCCCTGAGCTGGAGAAGATTCAGGCCTATCTTAAGGATTCATATAGACTAATTGTGTATAGCGGTTTAAATCTTGACTCTACTATTTACGACGGTGGTAATGTAGGCAAACAAATAATTTATTTACTATACGATCCCGACACCTTACATTACCATACCATAATAAACCTGACCGGTGCAATGGCTAAACGTTTCATTTGTCAAGGATGTCATAATGGTTTTGTAAGAGGAGCGCAACATTCCTGTCATTACGTCTGCTTTTGCTGTAGATCGGTACCTCCTTGTGACCCTACCAAGGACTTGGTGATTTGCGATGTCTGTCATAGATATTTTCGCGGGCAGGCATGTTTCGATAATCATAAGCGCACCAAGATTCAAGGGCGCACTGTATGCATGGCTCAGCAGAAATGTTTAAACTGTGGAAAGTTTAAAACATTTCAGCGGAAACATGAATGCTTCAAAATTTATTGTAGCGTATGTAAGAGTTTTCAAGCAGAAACCGGACACGATTGTTACATGGCGCCTTTGAAAGAGACTAGGAGTTCAAACAGGGTGATGTATGTCCAGTACGATGCGGAGACAACACAAGATACTCGTATTAAAGACAATACCTTTCTACACGTCCCTAATCTGATTTGTGCACAACAATCTTGCTCTCTCTGCGAGACGTCCAAGGACGAAGATTGTGCAAGATGTGGAAAACGCAGTCATTCCTTCTGGGGAGATCCCGTCCGGGGTTTCATGGACTATCTGAGAGTGGACAGACCTTTCGATAAGATTATCGTCATTGCTCACAATGCAAGAGCGTTCGACCTCCAATTCATTCTCGAGTACGCCATTAGGCAAAGGTGGGTTCCCGACTTGGTTATGTCTGGGTGCAAGATTCTTTGCATGAAGCTCGAGCATCTCGTCTTTCTAGACAGCTTGAACTTCATTCCGCTGCCTCTGCGTAGTTTCCCCAAGACCTTTGATCTCAAAGATGCCGTTAAGGGGTATTTTCCTCATCTTCACAACACGGCCGAGAACTTGGACAAGGTCTATCCCAGTCATCCCGATCGAGAGCTTTACGGGCCCGATACCATGTCTGTGAAAGACAGAGAGGTATTTATGACATGGTACGAGACCGTTAAGGATCTTCCTTTCAATACACGTGTAGAGCTTGAGAGGTATTGCCAGGCCGATGTTACGGTGTTGAGAGAAGCCTGCACTCTCTTTAAATCCCTTTTCAAACAGATTGCCAACATTGAGATTTTCCTTGAGGCAATCACTATTGCATCGGCCTGTAATAGAATCTTTAGATTGATGTTTCTTCAGCCTCAGACCATTGGCATTGCTCCCTCCTGCGGCTATAGAAAAGCAGACAGGCATTCCCGTAAATCCTTGATGTGGCTTATCCACGAAGCCCGGGAGAGGAACGTCGTCATACGTCATGCAGGTAACGGACGCGAGGTACGGCTTCCCGAACTTCCCCAATGGAAGGTGGACGGTTTCTGCGAAGAAACAGGTGAGGTTTTCGAGTTTCTCGGCTGCTATTTTCATGGCTGTCTCTGTCAGCCAAACAGAGATGTACCCGTGATGGATTCTTTAGAATCCCTTGCCGAGAGGTACGAAAACACCATGGGCCGATTGGACATGATCCGATCAAAGGGTTATACCGTCCACGTGATGTGGGAATGCAAGTTCGACGTTGTTCTCGAACGCTTCCCCGCACTCAGAGACGATCCTTTGATCGGAGATGCCCCTTTGGTCCTTAGGGACTCTGTCTACGGAGGACGTACCGAAGCCATGCGTCTTTACCATAAAGCGGATGTGACGAAAAACGAAAAAATCCTGTACAGCGACATCATGTCTTTATACCCATCCGTATGTAAATATAACAAGTTTCCTGTAGGTCACCCCACTGTTCACGTTAGTGACCAGTGTACAGATACGGCTGGCATGTTGAAGAAAGAGGGCCTCGTAAAATGTACTGTCCTGCCACCGCAAGGGCTCTACCATCCCGTTTTGCCTTTCAGGTGGAATGGTAGGCTCTTGTTTCCCCTTTGCCGCACCTGTGTTATGACTATGGAACAAGGTAGCTGCAAACATGCGAAAGAGGAAGAGAGAGTTCTCACCGGTACCTGGGTTGTGGACGAAGTGAGATTAGCTGTAGCAAAAGGATATAGAGTGATTGAAATCCACGAATTTCTAGAGTACGGTGTTACGCAGTACTCGCGTGAAACCCATGATGGAGGGTTATTCGTAGATTATATCAATCTATTTTTGAAGATTAAGACGGAATCCAGCGGATACCCTGCTTGGGTGAAAACCGAGGCCCAGAAGCAGGAATATATCGATTTGTTTTATAAACACGAAGGTGTAAAGCTAGACCCCCAACAAATCGTTAAGAACGCTGGTAAAAGAACCTTAAGCAAGCTTTGTTTGAATTCCTTCTGGGGTAAGCTCATTGAAGATCCAAACAGGAGCAAAACAAAGCTTATTAAAGAACCAAAGGAGCTGTACAGGTTCCTCACGACACCGGGAATAGAAATTCAAAGACTGCTTTTTGCTAATGATGAAGTCGTGTGGGTTAATTGGATCGCTATAGATGAAGAACAGGTCTCTCTTCCTCATACTAGTGTCGTTCACGGTGCCTATGTAACAACGGGTGGTAGAATGGCCCTTTATGGCTACCTGGACAATCTGCAACGTAGAGCCTTGTACTGCGACACGGACAGCGTAATATACACACACAGACAGATGATGACGCTAAAAAGTACACCGTTCCCTTAGGCGATTATTTAGGCGACATGACTAGTGAATTGATAGACTATGGGGAGGACGCTTACATTTCAGAATTTGCTAGCGGAGGTCCTAAAAACTATGGTTTTAAAGTTACTGTTCCTAGTAATGACACTGCATCCACCTCTGTATGTAAAGTCAGAGGTATCACTCTTAATTATAAAACGTTGAAGGATGTCAACTTCGACGCCATTAAAACCATGGTTTTAAATGGTGATCCTACAGCGACTATCTCTGTGAGAACGGAGAAGAAGATTAAGAGACGTCCCGGCCCACAGATCATCTCTGAACCCGAGGATAAGACATACCGACTCTGTTTTCGAAAACGACGCAGAGTCAGCGGAGGGTATGATTCCATGCCCTTCGGGTATAAATAGGGAAGGGACGACAACACCGGCTCAGTATGGACTCGTCCTCGCCTTTGGAGTGTATAGCTATTGTTTGGATGGACCTTCACCTATGATTAAATATTGTTATGGTTGTAATTCAATTTGACCACCCTTTCTCTTTGATAGTTTCAGGGCCATCTTTTTCAGGGAAAACAACATTCTGTGTTAAGCTTATTAATAATTTGCAACAATTGTGTAACGTGAGTAAGTACGAAAGTATTCTGTGGTGTTTTAGTGAAAGTAACGCTGTGCCTCCCCAGACAAAATTCAATACTAAGGTGACGTACCACGAAGGTCTTCCTGACTTTAAACAAGAACAATGCACTAAACCAAGACTCATTATTTTAGACGATTTGCTAGACAAAGCTTATTCGACAGAAGTGAGTTCGTTATTTACAAAAGGCTGCCATCATAGAAACATTTCGGTTATTCTCATAACGCAAAACCTGTTTCACCAGTCTGCTCACAGCAGAGACATCTCTTTGAACACAAAGTATATGGTGTTGTTTAGAAACCTGAGAGATAAAAATCAAATTACTTTTCTAGCAAGACAGGTGTATCCCGAAGATTGGAGGTCTTTCTACAGAGCTTTCCTAGACGCAACAAAGAAACCTCACGGGTATTTACTGATAGACTTTTGTCAACGAACCAACGATTTACTTAGATTTAGAACTAAAATATTTCCCTCGGAAGTTACAAAGGTTTACGTCCCTGTAAAGGATGAAAAGGATAAAATCCAATTACCATATGTTACAAGTTCTTAAAAAGGCAACTCCCAAGGTACGAAACGTTATTCTAAAAAGTGCAAACAAAGATCTGATACTTGCTATTATAGAATGTGTTCTTAATGTTTTGAACGGTCAGTGTAAATTATCTACGTGTTCTAAACGTAAACTGTTTAAACATAAACATTCCTTAAGACATCTTGTAGATAGGAACGTATCCTTGTCAAGGAAAAGAAAAACTTTGGTACAGAAAGGAGGATTCTTAATTCCTCTCTTGTCCTCCGTGTTATCCGTCTTGGGATCATTAACATAATGTTACAGAAAATGTTTCTGGTTAGTGCTAAAGAGTACAAGCGTTTAAAACGTTGTGTAGAAGGTTCAAACCCGGCAGTTGATGTTACGGATCCTTTCAAAGAGTTGGCTAAAATACGCGAGAGTGAGGATCCTATAGTTAAGAGGAAACAGAACAGAATACTTGAACAGGAAGTAGCTGAATCGAGGAAAAGAGTTAGAGATTTATCACCCGAGAATAAACCTATCTCCGATGACGAAGCTAAACGTAACGTTATAGGTGATGTAGCAGGTAAATATTTATCGGCTTATGTAACATCGCCAAAGATTGTAGACTCACAGTTTGGAATCTATAAACAGAAAGAGACAGGAGAGTACATGATTGGTAATTCTAAAGTTCAATTGTTAAATAATAGTTTGATCGTTAAAGGTATAAAATACGATGCGAGTGCAGGTTTATGGGAGTTGCTTACTAGGAAGAAGGTTGATATGACGCTTGTTACGCAGGAAGACCTCGACACGTACAAAGACATTTTAACTAGGACCGAAGGACATGATAACATCGATAATACAACCGCTAGAACAGTTAAATACAAACAAATCATTACTAAATTATTTCCATCGAGAGAGCTTAGGTGGAGTACCTATAAACAAAGGAGATGATGAAGGAAACATTACACAAGTTGTATTACGAGCCTGAGGCATCTACGGGTTTTTCCACTATTGCTAAACTTTCACAAGCGTGTACCATTACTGATAAACATATCGAGCAATGGCTAATTGAGCAAGATGTTTACTCGTTACATAAACCCATTAGGAGAAAGTTTCCTAGGAATCCGTATTCTGTAAATAACCTTTACGACGTGTTTGAACTTGATCTAGCCGACGTGCAAAGCATTGCAAAACATAATGATAACGCAAGATATTTACTTGTTGCTATAGATGTGTTTTCCAAATACGTATGGGTTGTACCTTTAAAATCTAAAAGAGGTAACGATGTGACAGAGGGATTCAAAAAGGTGTTGGAAAAGTCCGATAGGAATCCTGTTGCTGTGCGAACCGATAGGGGTAAAGAATTTCTAAACAAATCTTTTCAAGACTTGTTGAGGAAAGAGGAAATCGAGTTTCAAGTGTGTAGGAACCCGGATGTTAAATGTTCCGTCGTGGAAAGGTTTAATAGGACTCTAAAAACTAAAATGTACAAATATTTTACTTTCAAGAACAGTTACAGGTATCTCGAGGTGTTGGATAAGTTTGTGAAGGGTTACAACGATAGCGTACACAATACAACAGGAATGGCCCCAAGTATGGTTAGCGATCAAGATGTTTTGGAAATATGGAAGCGTATGGCAAAGAAACAGATTCGTGTGAAACCGAGACCTGTAAAGTTTTCGGTAGGGCAAACGGTAAGAATAGGTAGAGAGAAAATGAAATTCGCTAAAGGTTTCGAGCAAAACTATTCTACAGAAATATTCAGAATCGTCAAGGTCATTAAGCATTCTCCTCAACCCGTATACGAACTGGAAGATCTCAAGAACACGCCTATTTACGGTCAGTTTTACAGTTACGAGCTCACACCTGTAACTATAAGCAAAGACACTGTTTACAAAATAGATAAAATTCTACGCACTCGTAAAGTAAAGGGCAGTAGCGAACATCTCGTTCGCTGGAGAGGTTACGGTCCAGAGTTTGATTCCTGGGTTAAAGCTAAGGATTTAGCGTAATGGATGAAGGTTTTTACGTTACTCTCTTGAGCGATGCATCGTACAAATCTTATCCTAGTAACACTCTTGCTAGTTTCCAGGTGCAGTTGGCACAGAGCATAAAGCTAGAGAGGAATCAATGGGATGTGGGCTTGTGCGAAATTAGTTACTCTCAGGGGACTGTATCGGAAACGGTAGGTACGGAAACCAAAGCAACAGAAACAACACCTTTGAAATCAAATACAAGTAGGAAGGAACTTGTTTTTATATACTGTAATATAATAAAACCGCAACTTGTAGGAGATGCGTACGTGAAATGTTTTAGGATTATTCAGTTTCCTTTAAGTACATCAACTCATGTCTTTCCCGTAGTTTATTATGTTCCTGTAGAATCATCCGAATTTCAGGTGATAAGTATAGAACTCACAACTAAACTAGGAAGATTAGCTAACATAACGACTAGCACTAAGCCTACTATGCTTGTTTTACATTTTAAAAAGAGAAGGTAGACGGTTTTACGGATTAGTTTGCTATGGACCACCTTACGACATACTACGTAAATCAGTCGGGTGGGCGGCTAGGCAACTTGGGTCCTTTCTACACAGGCAGCCCTTATGTTCAACACGGTGGAGGAATAGGTAGTTTCTTGGGAGGATTGTTTAGAATGATAAAACCCATTCTCTTTTCGGGTGCTAAAGCGGTAGGTCGTGAAACTCTTTCGGCAGGAGCAAATATTTTAACCGATATAGCTAGTAGAAAGGAAGGTGATAAGGTAAAAGATATTATTGCTAATAGAGTAAACGAATCAACTCAGAGACTCGTGAATAAAATGAAGGGTAGGGGTAGAAAGAGAAAGAGGCCGTCTCCTAAGATGCGAGATATATTTAACGATGTAAAGAGGAGAAAGTAGTCAGTCGAGTAAAGATGTTTGCCGTGACAAAGTCAGAGTTTGACCTTTTCGAGAGGAGCCCTATTCAGACAGCGGTGGTGGGAAATGTTACTACATTATGCAAAGCTATTACTCCCGTGGAACAGAGCGTTCTCGAATTCGTAGTTGCTGCAGACAGCGAACACTATACAGATTTAAACGTACAACTCATGGTGCAGGGAAAATTCGTTAAAAGCGACGGGGCAGATATAGGTGAAGGCGATAAGGTTACAGGAATAAACAACTTGCTTCATTCGCTTTTCAGTCATCTCAGCCTTTCCTTGAACGGGACATCAATCACCCCTTCGGAGGACTTGTACAATTACAGGTCTTACCTCGAAACATTGTTTGCATACGGTGAGGATGCTTCTAAAACTCATCTGACAAACGGTTTCTGGTATGCCGATAAAGCTATCGAAGGTTTGACAGAACCTAAAGAATTGGTGGCTTTAAACGGAACGTTAGGGGCCAATGTTAAGAATGACGGTTGGACCGAAAGATACAACAAGTCCAAGAATTCTAAAGTATTAGTCATGATAGGAAAACTACACGGTGATATTTTCAATCTGTCTAAACTTTTACTACCTGGTGTAAACATGCATATAAGACTTACCAAAGCAAAGAGAGAGTTTTATCTCTTGGGTGAAAACGACAATTCTAAAGTCTTCTTTAAATTTCTCGATGCAGGTCTGTACGTAAGGAAGATTACAGCTTCGCCTACCATTCTGCTAGCACACATTAAAACTCTGGAGAAAGGTCATAATGCTCACTACCCTATCACAAGAGTGGATTTGAAAACCTTTACGTTTAGTTCAGGCGCTAGTTCTATTTCTATAGATAACGCATACATTGGTACTCTACCTAAGCGTCTTCTATTCTCGATGGTGAAAAATTCTTCTTTCTCCGGCACAGTGGAGTCCAATCCCTACGAGTTTCGACATTTTGCTTTGAGTTCTTTTGCTTTGTATGTCAACGGTCAACAGGTTCCATCGGAGGGGTTACACATTTCCACAGATCATGAAAAGACTACTACTCTAGCTTACGATACACTTTTTAAAGGTTCGGGGATCCATCATAGCAATAGCGGTATGCTAATCACTCACGACATGTATATAAATGGGTATTTTACATTGATGTATGATCTTACGCCTGATGTTTCTGCATCGCATGGTCATAGAAGCTTGCCCTCTAGCGGGAACATTAGATTAGAAGCAAAGTTCGATAAGGCTTTAGATCAAGCCATCACTTGTATCCTCTACTCTGAATACGATAATTGTATAGAAATCACTAAAGATAGAAAGGTGATTACGGACTTTTAGAATCATGAACAGTAATCAAATAAACCATGCATTACGTCATGTACAAACATTCGATGGGGTTTACCCTAGCGATATGTTACCTCGTGTTGTAACGCATAAACCTAAGATATATATCATTAACTTTGATCCTCATTCGTCACCTGGTTCTCATTGGGTTGCCGTGTTTTTCAAAAATCAAAATTTTGCCTACTACTTTGATTCTTATGGTCTACCACCCATCATTCCTGGGATATCTAAATTTATAAATCAAAACTCAATTCAATGGCTATACAACACTCGAAGACTACAAGGACTGACAACGGATGTATGTGGACATTATGTCTGCTTGTTCACATACTTTATGAATGAAGGCTGGATGATGCAAGAGTTTGTCAACATGTTTACTACATCACCTGACATAGAGATCGTCCGCATCTTCCACTATGTCCTTGGATCTCTGTGTGGGACGAGGAAAGGAGGAGGCCAGAGATGTTTTCCAGGTGATATGCAATGTAAGTATTTAA
The DNA here is from genome assembly GCA_964059195.1 of Ectobius pallidus. NCBI lineage: Eukaryota > Metazoa > Arthropoda > Insecta > Blattodea > Ectobiidae > Ectobius > Ectobius pallidus. Next base: position 89,137,608 of record CAXKWD010000008.1, read on the forward strand.
CACAACAACAACAGGGATTTATTTCCAGATTAGAAAGTTGTTTACACACATGTTAAAACCTGTACTTATTGATTTCAGAATGAAAGCAGCCCAATTACCTTGGACTAGCTCAGTTTCGCTGCAGTGTCTGGAACGAGAGGTTCTCCTCATCCTAGATCCATTCGAGATGTCTTCGTCAGAGATGAGCAAGAGCAAGACCAAATGTAAAAAGGTATGTATTATATATTCTTTACTCTAGATTTCTTACACGTGTTGTTTGTTTCAGGTTTCATCATTAAACTCTGTATGAAAATAGATTTCTTACGAGTATTGTTTGTTTGTTTGTTGTTTCAGGTTCCATCAGGCTCTGTAAAGAAACAGAAAAAGGTCGACAAGGTGGTGGTGGTGAAGGAAGCTGTGACACCAACAACGAGAGTTGCTCCTTTGGTATTAGCACGCAGGACCTATTTCCTCAACGGCAGAAAGGACAGGTACATCAGTTTTGGATTCTACTCCTTTATGGATTATATTGGGTGTGCCGAGATTGGAACTTCAAACGGTGCTTGTGTTATTTTGTCGCCATACCTACTGTCTTCGTTCTTGTTACATTTACCTAAAATGTGTCAAAATATGTGTTATTCTAAACCTTATCTGTTTAAAGAAGACTCTTTCAAATTACAGACATGTAAAGACTTGAAAGATTGTATGATGCAATACGATAGTGCTCGCATTGTTTTACGTAATACTGACATTACGTTCCTTGTGATGAATTCTAACATAATCAATGACATTATGACTAAATATGTTCTCATGCAAAGCGAAGTGTTTAACTATATAAATAACAAACAAAGTGTTCCTGCAAGTTGTGATATTCTGTCTTTATTAGACATGGTTACCGATGAAATAAATCATCCAGCTCTATTACTGTGAAGCCATTTGTATATACACATTATTTCATAGGAACGTGACAACCTTATTATACAGAATAGGGTTGTGACGTTCTGAAATGAAACTATAACCTTAACCATTTCCTATTCCTTACATGGTCATTTTCACTTAGTTGATAGTAATAGTAACAGTGTTCATCTGGAAGAAGAAGAAAGGATGCTGAAAGGAAGAAGAATTGGTTATGTAAGTATAAACCTATTTTATCTTTCCATAACTAGGTAATGGTATTCATGTGCCCTTGCGCAATATTACACTATCTAGCCATAGGGCCTAAGGGTATAAACGAAGGACAATACATATGTTATCATTGGGTTGTAACTAAAGGATATGAATAACATAGGAACGTGTTTCTTAGATGGCATTTGCATTATAACCTCTGCCCCAAGACTCGTATCTGGCGGGGGTTGTAACCAGCCCTCTGGGGGGGGGGGGGGGGGGGGGGCAGGCGTCGGTTTTCGAAGTGGGGCTAACACAGGCTTACTGCCGAAGTCTGCATTGTTCGAAACGAGTACCCTCATGTCATATAGGACCATAGTACGGGGTTGGGGGTGGGGTCGGGGGGCGGCGTCGGTTTTGTTTTTGGGCATAGCTCTTTAACGGGGCGTGGGGGTGGGTTGGCACTAGCACAGGACGATAGGGCTCGTCTTGCTTGTTCGAATCGACTATAATAGCGTCACGTTGTCTTACACGTGACGTGGCGTCGGGGGCGGCGTCGGTTGGCGGCCATTTTCGGGAACGGAGCTTGACCCATACTACTGCCGACTGTCTAAAACTCCGGGAGCCTCAATCTCCTGGAACCCTCTGGGCCTCCATGGCCTGTAATAGGGAACACTTTACCTTTTACTTTTACAGTAACTTCATAGTATCTTTAAATAAACGTATTACGTATCACCATAGGTAGTAAAAATGACACTGGTTTAAGAGAAAAGTTTTCGTCCATTGTGTAAGTGGATTGAAATTAAATTTGTTTAAAAGTTATTTGCACAAATTTTTATGTGACATAAGTTACAACAAATCTAACTTCACCTTAATCCAAACAAACACAAAATATCCTTTAACAGCGTGCATCAATAGCTTCATGGTTTACTAAATCAATTTATTTTATTAATTAGAAATAACTCTTTTCATGGTTGTGTTCGTCTGCTAGAACAGTTGTAGTTATATTCAGTTTAAACAAGATAAAATTATTATGTAGTCGCTGAATAACAGCCATCAATAAAAATAATGGCATATTTTTTATTATTCCAGATTAATTGAAGTGCCGAATAGTTAACTGCACTGTGGAAATACATACACGCAGAGAGTACATATTTTTCTAAAGCTGTCTTGCAAGCCTTCTGCCAACATGATTAGCTACTTAAGGGCCATGTTACACGTACCGCAGGCCGAATATTTGGGCCGGGACCGGCTGATTTTGAGCATGTTATACGAGCCGAATTTCGGTCACCGAATTTCAGTCACCAAAACGCGTGATGTATGTTACACGGGCAGAATGTTGACCGAAAAAACCGCAAGCTGGAATTCTTTCGAGGACAAAATGTATGAGGGTTGGAAGTTTGTTAACGGCAACACATCTATAAAATCTTCCGCGCGCATGTATTCGGTCGACATTCTGCCCGTATAAATGGCTCTTATTACACGGAGACCGAAAAAACGCGGCCGATTGTCAGCGACCGAAACTCGTATCCATTGGGTCAATGGGTAGGTAATGTTATAAATTATTCGGACCGAATGAACCTTACCTTCAGACGGTAAAAACTAGCGTAGACGGTTTTTACGCCTAGCGACCGGCAAAATTGCAGAATGACGACCGAATCCGGGCTAGCGGAGGATTTTATAGATGTGTTGCCATTATTAAATTTCCAACTCTCGTACATTTTTGTAGGGTAAATCCGGGCGAGATGGCCACGGTTTTTTAAGTGCTCGACAACTTGAAGGATTTTCAAGCATTTTTTTGGTCCGTGTAACATGGGCCTTAGATTAGGTTACAATGTTTTCATTTAGGATAGATTTACCTTAGATTATAATTTGTAAGCTTCGGATATGAAGGGCACAGAAGAAGGAGGGATGTCAAAAATCAAAGTTTGAGTTCTCACAACTCAGATGTATGAAATCAATAATAATTTATATATTTTCATTATTCAGTAATAATGTTTTTTGCACACATTGTGTGTGTGTAAAGTTCTGAAATTAACTCAGACATATAAAACATCATCAGATACAATGAAATGCACAAAATATATTTTGAAGTAATAGGTGAAAAATATAATTGTTCTTCATGTAATCATAGTCTACATTTTTCAGAATTTTAAATTATTAAATCTTGTATTGAAACATTAATTACATTAATGAATTATTATTCCTTATGTGCAAGAGACTGAAAGTACATCTGAGCTTTCCTCGAACAAAATTTCTCATTTGGTTTTCATCTGAGTACTTCTCCTTTGAAAGAGAGATGAAATCTAAAACAAAATGAACGTAATGCAGATAATAATTAATTCTATAAAAATTAAAGCAATAGAAAATATGTTTTCTTAAAATGTCAGAAATTCTTTATTTTTATACAGTAAAGTACATTGGCTACAACAGTCATTAATAATGGTATCTGGATAAACGTAAATACACTCTGTATCAAGCCCCTAAAAAATTAACGCGCCAAGCTATCGCATTTACAGTGAATGTCATTGTTGCTTCTGACTTTCCACCATTTTCCGTGACGTATGGATATTCCCCCTTCGTAACCTCTACGGTGAAATTTAAACTACTATTTTTCCCTTTTCTTACTCTTTCTTCGCCAGTTTCATAATCAATACTGAAAGTTTGCACAGTTACCAGATAGGCTTGATAACTCAATTTCGGATTTTAGTTGACCTTCCCCCTTCTCCCTTGTACCCTTCATATGTTAGCAGCATAATTTGACCGTCCTGGCAATAAACTTTAGTGAAAATCACGTTGTTAAGTCCTTAGGATCGAGGTATTTATGATAAACGACCCATTGTTTAATGTTTAAAACCCTTTCCTCTTTCTTTCTTGATATTTTCCTTTTAGTCTCTTCAAAATTAGAGAGGACATATTATTAGGCCAGCCATGTTTTTTAGTGTGCATGGTCATGATAATTCATCAAGAATAAGATTACGAGCCTTTTGTTTTCTGTCTCCTCTATATTAAATCATCATTCAGTTATCTATTCCTACATTAGGAATATAGCGAATGACCTTAGTAAGGTCGAAAAGAGTTCTTTTGTTTGGTTTTTGCTCAGATATTTATGTTGCTTGGTAGTTTGAGCAATAATACATTATTATTTTATAATTCAAGAAGAATTAACGTGAGTATTTAGGTTTTATTTAGGCCTATATTAGGATTGTGGAACAAGATCAGTAAATATACATTTTATTTATTGATCTTTCTTGTTCTAGTCTTCGATAAATCTTGTAAATAAATACAAATGGCCTCGGATTCTATTGTTACAATTTGTGCTGTTTTCGTAAAATTAGAATAGGGCTACATTGCGAAAGAACGTTCATAAAATTTCAACTAAAGTAATTTTATTTTCGCAATAACCGTGTATAGTCCATGATTTTTTTTTAAATGTTCGTGGCTCTTTGAAAAACCACCAGTGTCTGTTAGCAGGCCAGAAAGGTAACTGATCCCCAAGCGATTTATCCTATTTATACATATTAAAATCCATGGCCTACTGTAAAACCAAAGATTATTCTCTCTCTCTCTCTCTCTCTCTCTCTCTCTTTCTCTTTCTTTCTTTCTTTCTTTCTTTCTTTCTTTCTTTCTTTCTTTTTCCTGACCATCACTATTTCTTCACAAACTTAAGTGAAAATTTTGCCAAGACATAAAATAAATACAAATATTAAAATTATAGCTATTTATAGGACAAAAATTTTAAGTACATTTAGATTATTACATATCGTAGATACAATGATCAGGATGTATTGTAACTTTTAACTTCTAAAGAAATTACATTATTTTTTGTTGGAGCATGCAAAAGAAGTAGATAGGTCTACTTAATTAAAGCATTTTATACGACTATTTAATCGAAATAATTATCATGAGAGGAACTATTCATTAAGAGTAATGTTTTTGTCACATAATTATCATCTCTTGTCTATTGACTATCGTACAGGTAAAAAAGTACGCACAGTTTTTATTCTTATCCGAGAAATATCACAAGGAAGCAACCGTGCTTCATTTTTAGTGTGTCTGACGTTCTTCCGAAGTTTGAGAATGATTCCTATATGCACCAAACTCCATGAAATCCGCAGAGCTGTTCCAATGTCTCAATAGAGCCCTAGGAAATATGTTTTCCAGCATCTATTTCTGCTCTCTGTTGCAGGACTTGATCAGAACAATTTTCTCGTACAGACGACATCGCTCTGGGTTTTGATCAAGTATGTGCATACATACCAAGGTCCAAATATTGAAATAACGTAATAATGCAACAAAAAAAAGGGGGTATGCATGGAGTTACATGCAAACAGGCGTTATTCCCGAACTCCGGAAGTACGTTAGGCACACTGAAAAACGAAGTACGGTTAGCCTACTTTGTCGTGATGTTTCTCTGTTAATGCTAAAAAATCGTGCTACATACTTTTTTCACCCATACGAAGGACGGGTAAACAGCTAATGTACTATAGAATTTTATGACTGTTTTAAAGTCTCCTTTCTGAAAGAGGTAATAAATGGACACATTCACTTTCATTACATGCAATTTGCATTTGGAAATTGCTTGGCTAGAAATTCCATAGTAGCAAATGTAGGTAGTTGGGTAAAATTGTTATATAATATAGGATCTTTAGAGAAAAATATGTTACATAGAATAATCACTTTAAAACTCTCATTTTTTTCTACCCATAAACTGCCACATCTTTATAAAATTGTGAAATGTTTATAGCAATAGTTAAACATTTTACACTAACATTAAAATTGTTCATTGCCGATACGTAACACAATTATGATTTGTACAGAACCAATAATTTATAAATGACCTCTAAGAACGTGTGATTTTTAATAGTAGATTTGCCCCGAGAGCTACTGCCTAGCAGCGCAACGATGGCCGAGCTGGGATCTTGATGGGGGAAAACTTGAACCCAAGTGCATTTGGTACTCTAGGCAATCACTGAGCGAAGTGGAAAGGACACGGTACGATGCCAGAAAACATTGTGCTATCCACTTCATTCGAATAAATATGCCTGTTTTAGCATATATATAAGGAATGAAGATTCCTATAAAGGGTGAGTTCGAAAATAAGTTTCCCCTGACGACTATGTACAGAGGTGTGGATGAAAGGCAAAAATTATAACTAGACTTTAAAAGACGTACCTTTATTTTTCCATACAATTACCACGTACATTGAGACATTTGTCATACCGCTTTAGAAGCTCCAAAAAGCCCTCCACGAAAAAAATCACGGCTCTGCATACGGAAGAAGCTTGTGTGACGTTAGCAGGGCTCCCAAAGCGTCTTCAAAGCCGGAAACAGACGGAAGTCACTGGGTGCGAGATCAGGACTGTATGACGGATAGGCTAGGCGCTCCCAACTAAGAGCTGCCATATGGTTTTGCGTTGCCGTCGCCGAGTATGTTCTCGGATTGTCATCCAACAACAGAACGCCAAATTGGAAGAGGCCAGGACTCTTTTACCAAATCGCCTCCTTCGACTTCCACAGGGTGTGACAGTACCGCGTAGCAGTGATGGTTCCATCCTCCAAAAATTACAGCAACAAAACCCCTTGGGCGTCCCAGAACACTGTGAAGAGCACTTTACTTGCAGCGGGAGTTCTTTTGAACTTCTTTCGGATAGGTGATGGCGGATGTTTCCACTCCATAGATGCGGCCTTCGATTCGGGCGTGAAATGGTGGAGTCCTGATTTTTTCCTGGAGGGTTTTTTGAAGCTTCTAAAGCGATATGACAGATGTCTCAATGTACGTGGTAATTATGTGGAAAAATAAAGGTACGTCTTATCTTTAATGGCTCATTATATTTTTTTCTCTTTCATCCACACCTCTGTACACAGTCGCCAGGGGAAACTTATTTTCGGACTCCCCCTCGTAATTTACATTCAAAGGGGCCCAATTTGGAAGGCACATGAACCATAAATTGTATGCTTTAAAGAATGACACATACTTGAGTATGTCATACGCTCGTTGCATAATATGCTATTTACTAACTCAATTCCAAAAGAAATGTACAAAACTTGGCAGAAAATCATTCAAATAGTACAAAAGAAAATTATATCTTCAGGTTTTCTAACACTGTTTTTAAAGAAATGCAAATAGCAATTAATGTACAACACCGATCATCGAAGCCTCCATTAACCGAGGGTTCGTATTATCCGAGGAATACTTTCAGACAGGAAAGTCCAATACAAGTATCGTTATAATAATTATGTCAGGTACATATGGCGTGTATACTTTTACTAAGATTTTCACTGCCGTTATTAAACCCAAAAAACTAAATATTTTTTTCAAGAAATTTCAAATTGACACTGTTATTATAACTTCTTCAACATCATCAATCGAAGTAACTTATTTCCGCATACATTTCTGTGAACTCAGGTTTAAATCAAAATCATATTATAAATGCCTAATAAGGTCACTTTAAATGGTAGGTATTGACTAAAGATCGATCATTTTTTGAGACGCGATAACACGTTTTTTTCTGATTCCGACAAATGTGTGCGGACTTTTCTTTTACCGCCACCCATAAACCCAAAAACATGTTATTAAATCTCAAATTAACCATAAATGACGCTAAAAATAAACTTAATCCCACTTTTTAAACTAATTCCAGCAAAAACTGTTTTATTTTGACGAAGTCGTATTATTAATTCACTTTAAAGAATATTTTCACAATTCCCAGTATTAACTTATTCCTTCGTGACTAAATAAACATTTGAATGCGTTGGTCATGTTGCCATAAAGGGTCAATTTTCTCTCGAAAACTGTCTGTTCACTGTTCATCTTGCACCGAAGTAGGCTATAGGAGTAACCACAGGATCAACCTGCGATGCGATGCTTAATACATTCATAATACATTGACTGCTCCATAAATTCTAACTTCCATGGCTCCCTAAACATTTTTCCATATGCTGGAATAAAATTCAATTGAGTATTTCAAATTAGAATACCTGGCTTTTAGTAAGCTATTCAGAATAATGGCGATTGGATTACAAAATTTGCATATGTAGATCATATTTTAAAAATAACACCTCTGAATTTGTAATGTCACCGATATTTTCAAATTCTAAAACGAATAAAACCATTTTCACGGATTTCTAGTAATGACAGTGTTAGGATTAAGTACAGTACGGTGACAGCAATAAGTGAAGTTAATGAAATCAACTCATGATAAAAACGTTTTAGAATATCATTGTTATAGTATCTTCTATTCCATGTACAAGTTGTTCCAATTTTTGTTAAAGTTCTCTGCTTATTACAACAGGAGAATGACAGAATGACAGAAAGGTTAAGTTTAATGCATATGTAATCAAGTTGTTTTGAATGTATAACGTAAATTACAATAGAAAGTAAATACCAAATTTTAAAATTAATTTTATCAAACTAATTAGACCACCTTAAATCGCGCACTGATTTGGATACTGACTGAAACATTTGTGCCAAGATTATAATAGGTTACCATGTTAGTATCATAATATTAGAAGTATAACAATAATATTAGAAGTTCTAATATTATTAATTTTTTCGTAGAGTTAGAATCACTCATATACTCTAAAGTAAATAAGACCATTAGCTTTTTCCCAATGCGAGTTCAAGTGTTCATAAGGAGCGTGCAGGGATAGAAGTCTAACTAGAACCAGAACACAATTGCAGGTTTTCCTAGAAAATGTGGTGTTTATTCTCCCAAATGCTGAAACATATTAAAAACGTGAGGTAGGTGTACACCTTTAGGTATGAAAATTGTATTTTAATCATCAGGGCTTTCAGTTTTTTATATAAATTATACAACTGTATATTAAGACATTTCACAAGAAAAATGTTTTGTAATTATTCATAATTTGTTTATAAAATTGTTTTCTTGAAAAATTTAGACTGTAAATTGGAAACACGATTACTTCAAAACTATGGAAGATAGAAACACAAAATCTTCACTAATTTGTACCCATAATAATTTTCTAGTGCCTGACATTTAGGGTTCTTGTTCACTTAAGATTGTAAATTGTTACATAGATTTACATAAACTCAAAATATTTTGTTTTTCACATCATTATAAACAAAAATCTAGAACGCAGTAGAATATTCATATATCAAAAATCTCTCAACGTCAAGCATTAGAGGACATTTCAAGCTTCAAAATGACACCAAAATCATTTTGATATGTTAATTTATAGAAGAATTATGATGTTTGAAACCATTGAATATTGAGCGATTTCCTACTTACGGGAACCTGAGAAGAAAGCAAACCATGTGTCGAAACGCATGGAAAACACATATAGGGATAAACATGAAAATACGATGTTCAAACAGTTCATTCTTACGAGCATGGCTCCACTTACTTACTAGTGCATTAGTGACAACTAACAGTCAATATGAGAATTTCTATCAGAGAGGGAATAATAAATATACTGAAATTTGATAGATAGCTAAGGGGCATGGCAAAATGAAGCTTCTTAGCAAAAGGGCTCTATCTAAGGAACTAGCAGCCAGAATTTAAAAATTAATGTATGAAATTAAAGAGAAAAGAACTGTCTATCTAAATATGTCATTTTCAAGAAATGCAATTTTTCAGAATGTTTTGGGTTTCTTGGGTGTACAAATACCTTGATAAAATTTCCATCTTATATCCTTAACTAAAGTTTATCTCAGCCTTCATAAGATAAAACACAATGCATATTATATAAGACATGTATTAAATTACATGTTTATGGGGCTGTTTGTTGATTCCAATTCTTCTGTGTTGGATTCCTGATGTGTCAATTAATACTGTGTCACAATTTTTTAAAATGTGTTTATGTATGTGTACGGTTTTATCTTATGAAGACTGAAGTTGTGATATGGATCCAGATAATTTTAGTTAAGGGTATAAGGTTAAATTTTTCATAAAGTTTTTAACATCTTAACCATTATCTAAAAATGAAATTAATTAATACTGTAAAATATACTCTGCTTCTATAAATATAAACTGCTGTTTTAATTATAATTTAGTCAGAGTGTACTGAACAGTTCCGAAAGTATATACAGGCCTATTTTCGAAACATTTTGGTACTGACAGCTTTTGACAATGGACCAGCCCTTTCTGTACTCACTGATTCATTCAGTCATTCACTTGCCCTCAATCTCCCCCCCCCCTCTCCCTCATTCTCTCCTTTCTTGTTTTTCAGTCTCTCTCGCTCTATTAAAACTATTTTATTTATTTTCCACCCTTAGGGCACATGCGGTCATATAATTGCATATTTATTTTATCTGCTGTTTAATTTAAATATTTCACGTTTTATTTTCTTCTAATAGGCATCAAATGATTTTAATATAATCAGTTATAGAATATATTAGTTTTAAATATGAAGTAGACTTTTAATAAAATGTTACAAGATGAAATAAAAAAATTACATGCAATTTTTTTTAATGAATATGTAGTGACTGTTGCAGGTACCTCTCAGGGTGGTATCACTGATGGTTGAAATGAATGTGGATGCGTATAAATACATATTACATATATTATCTTGCACTTATGCAGCATTGTGATTCCGTTCAAACAATAAGATGGCGTTGTCGATACTCGAAAGCATAGAATGTAGTTCTGCTAGAATAAGAATGTTTTGTGTATTTAGGCTATAGGATACTTAGATGTTATTTAGCATTCGAACAATATTTAATATAACATATTTTCTTCTGTCGGTGGGAAATATATAAAAACAATAGACATGCTAAGTTTCATTGCAGTAACGAACATTGCGATAAAAGAATATAGGTTGGGAGAGGTCACGTGTTGATATTATTACTAATAAGTAGGGCAAGGCATTCGATGATTTTGCATCTTTTTTATGTGAAGGTTAAAAGATTGCTTGAATATATAAATGTGTATCATGAAATAATTGATCAAATAATGGCAATTTGTTATGGATTATTTTACTTTATTTTGCATTTTTCGTCATTTTTCTAGAGATAGGTCATTTTTTGGCAATTTATAGGTCATTTTCAGCATTTTTAGGTAATTTTTGGCATTTTTAGGTAATTTTCGGCATTTATATCATGTTTCCGTGGAGGTAGAGAGGAGATTTTTCCATTTACAAATAGGCCTAGTTACTTTCAGACAACAGACAATCGTTTTTGTTTCAGAACATCCGCCAAGTGTTCTTAGTTAATTTTAATTCAGGTATATTGTGAACACCACAGTTGGTCTTGTAGCAATAAAGATTTTTCTTTCTTTTTAAATGGCGCATTTTTGCTAAGGGCAGTCTGATGGGCATTCCAGTTCAGAAAGAATTTATTTTTTGCTAAGGGTGTTCAAGGAGCATAAATCTACTTATTTCTTTAGTAACAAAATAAGCGTGTTTTATAATGTAAATTCATATATAATGCACTGTCATAAATTGATTTCAGCAATTCATTATTTAAAAACTAATTATAAGTAATAATGGTAAATTTATTGGGCATTTTTAAAAAAATTATGGGCCATTTTTTCACTATTTTTAGGTCATAAATGCATTTTTCATTTTGCATTTTTTCACTATTTTATGGTCATTAAATGCCTTGCCCTACTAATAAGTAATAACTACTACATCGAACGCTATATTTTGAATCGATATATTTACTAACTATGAACTCGGGTGGTATTAGATCGTATTAAGAATTTTTGTGGGCTAGAGAAGTATCCTTGTGCATGGAGTCCTAGGCCTATACGGAGACCTATTGTACACTCAAAAAAAAATATTTTATATATATATGTATTATATATATATATAATAAATATATTATATATATACACACACAGTGTACTCGAATAGGCCTAATGTTGTCAATCTGGTAATGTTATCAGTTTTATGAAGTCCCGTTCGAATTAATACTGATACATTGAAAAATGCTGTTTATTGTAATCAAAGATTCTGTTAATGTTATCACATTTTCCCATTTAGGCTTTATTTCCAAGTACTGCACATCTTCCAAAATTTGGTTTTTAAGAATTTCGTTTCTAATTCAACTGTATTGTGTTGTACTCGAGGAGCATTTCTGTTCCCAGCTCACAGGATGACCACATCGAGGGGGTGGCATTGTACAACTTTCTCTTTTAAGCAATAAAACATGGTTCGCACTAGATTTAAGCTGCAGCTTTTGATTTATGAAAATAATAATGTTGACATGCAGTGATGGCTAGTGTAAAATGAAATGAATTGAATAGACAGGCGTTAGATGTGTTAACACGCGGTGTTCACCACACATGAGTATAGACTTCCAAAAATACTCGTAACTGAGTATGGGTTATTGGGCAATGGACTCCTAAAAGAAAGGTAAAAACAATTAAAAACTTTGTTACTGGTTGAAAAAATAGTTTCTTGCAGTCTATTACTGTATTAGCCTATGAGTGGTTCAATACCTATCACTGGTGTTAGAAGTCATCTGAGGCTTCTCGTTATTGAACCGTCACACAGTATTTTAGATTAGAAAACTATATAGTAAAACTAAATATGTAAGATGTTATTTTCTATAATAACTAGCTTGTTAACTTTAGCTTCGTAGGAAAAAAAGTAACACCGAGTTATGACGTTAAACAAACTCAGTTCTTTTGACAGTAGTCATTTATTTTAAGATAGTTTAGTCGACACTTAATTTAAAATATTAATATTTTTTAGGGCGATGCTGTTTTTACAATAGGACTAATTCCTGGCAGTGGAATATAATTTCATGGAGAACATTTTACCAGAATCCTATTATTGTTCGAACCATAAAATTAATGGTTAAGGCCACTCTGTGTGCAGCTTTTCGAGGGTTCTGGCAGTGGAATATAATTTCATGGAGAACATTTTACCAGAATCCTATTATTGTTCGAACCATAAAATGAATGGTTAAAGCCACTCTGTGTGCAGCTTTTCGAGGCTTCTAGTGTTTATGTTCGTGATAATGGAAGTGGAAGTCTATGAACAAGAAAACATTTCTTTGAGTTAAAAAGATAACTCATAGTCATAATACACCAACCTATTAATAACTAATCCTTTTACATTCTGAAAATCTAACTCCTTTATAACTTAGGCCTGATCTTAATATTTAATATCATTATCGTAGACCATGAAATAATACTCATCGATACTAGTACTTGAGCAGTTGGTAAATACAATTAATTCATTTCACTGAGAATTTTAATGATTCTTCGTGTTCATAAAACATTAGTTTTAAATTTATACCCATATTCTGAATAAGTGACCTGTATCTTTTACTAAAATTGAATCTCCTATAATTTTATGTGTTCTTTGGAAACATGAATATAATAACACAATATACAACATTTTAAAATTGTGTGGTCCATTTTATACACATTCTACTTAAAAATTATATGTCATTATTAGGGCAAGGCATTTTATGACCATAAAATAGTGAAAAAATGTATTTATGACCTAAAAATAGTGAAAAAATAACACAAGATTTTAAAAATGACCAATAAATTTTCCATTATTACGTTTTTTTTAAAGTAATGAATTGCTAAAAGCAATTGGACACCCTTAACAAAAAAACAAAAAAAAATCTTTCTGAACTGGCATGGCCATCAAAATACCCCTAGCAAATATGTGTCATTTAAAAATAAATAAAAATAATAATTCTTTATTGCTACAAGACTAGCTGCTATGGTGTTTACAATAGACCTGAATTAAAATTAACTATGTCAACTTAGCCGAGATTCTCAAATAAAAACGATTGTCTGTTGTCTGAAAGTAACGATTTATACATGGAAAAGCCACTCTCTACCTCCACTGAAATATGACCAAAAATGCCGAAAATAACGTAAAAATGCAGAAAATTACCTATTACTTAAAAATGACGAAAAATGCAAAATAAAGCAAAAAATGCAAAAACAAATTGCCCTTAATTAACCAATTATTTCATGATACACATTTATAACATTCCAGCTATCTTTTAACTTTCATATTAAAAAGATGCAAAATCATCAAATGCCTTGCCCTAGTCATTATCCTCTATGAAAATGTTTTCTTACCATTGCTATCGATTGCTTAGATTGTTTTCTATTGTTTTAACAGACGAGTGTATTTTAAAAATATCTGGAGAAGGTAGCAAGTCAGCAAGATTTAGGTATCCTTGAAAAATTTGTTTTCGAATATAGGCTACCTGAAATAGGTTTATATTTTAGAGTTATCTGTTGTATAAAGTAAAATAAGAAACCTGTGATAGTTTTACAGAAATATTATTTTATATTTTGTAACATAATTAGAAACTGTATTTGTCTTCAAATTTCTTCAAATTCAATAAAGAAATATCTTTCCACGTTAAATTTTCTTTTTTATATATACATTTCAAAGAATATGGTTGTATTACATTCATAAATAGATACTAATCCACTTTATTCCTGCTATTACAAATTATTGAAATGTTTCTGAGAAGTTCATTACTCTGAAGTTATAGATTTGTAAGTTAATTAGAGACTACACATGTTAACGAGGGAGATTTCTTTGCTGTTGACTTCTTTTTCAAATTTTGTTTTGTTGTTGCAAAGGAGTTGAAGTAAATTGCGACAATTGTTATATTCCAACAAATATGAACAATTAAATCTTGCTCCTTCATATGTAGCATACATTTCTTCATTATATTGCAGACCAGAATCGTTCCTGGACAATTTTCACAACTTAATTTTCAAACATATTTTTCCCTATAACGAATTTTCCAAGAGTTCTGCAGTTGACTGTTCTCCCCAAAACACATTTTCGAACACCGTTTTTTCTCATCGTACATATTAAGAACTAACACTGAAATACTAACCATGGAAACGTTGTTTCGAGTTTTTTTTTTTCAATTTAAAATTTATTCCTAATTGTATTCCAAAATTTGTTATTTTTATGTGAACGATATTATGCTCAGATTCTTACTGCAGAAAGAAGTGAAAATAAATTAAGGAGGTCAGCGCAGCTGTGGTCTAAGCCACTTTTTTAAAGTTTAAAGAAAAAGTGAGTTAAAGTTCTACACTTGTGGTTTTACATAGTCTACAGTTTTAAAAATACGGTTTTGTTGGTAGTGGGGTGTTCTATGGTGCTTAATCAACTTAACTACAACGATACACAGTATTATGTTCAGATTTTTCAGATATATCACTTTAACGAGACCCTAAACACTGTTTTATTGGTTAGACCACTGTTGCACTAACATTAATTTATACTTGACCAAGGGGAAAAATTATTTCAATAAATGTTGATTTTTACATATAATGAAATATTTTTTAAGAGGAATGGATGTGTATTAGTTTTGTTTATAAGTTCCAATAATTACTGACAAGTCAGTTCTATTCACAGTGAAATACATTAAAAAGCTCACTGATATTCCTGCATCACCTAACTCAGTTACAGAAATCAGATTTTCATACAATTAATTATGAATGAAAGGTACTTATTTGAAAATATCGTTAATAACCTTTAGTTTCTTTGGATTTATTTATCTTGGTTTCCAAAATTTTGATTGCCCTAATGCAAGAGGAATTATGTTTAAGGGAACAGATTTTAGACTTACGTAATCGGTTCAACATAAATATAATAATAAAGCTCACTCCTGAGTCATTCACAGTCTAGCTTGCCATGTCGGAGGAGTTAAACCACTTTTACGCTGACCCCCTCAATTCCTTCTGAGAGGTTACACTTATTAGCGGATGGATCTCGAAGGAGACAAGGATTATATGTCCCATTTGAAAAAGAATGCAAAGCACCTGCTAGTACTAAAGATGCAGGCAGTACGATATTGAAATAGGAATCATATCATGCGCCTGATCAAGATAATGATGTTTTGGAATGGATTGATGTCTAAGTGTCAGGTCTTCAACAAATTGGAGAAAAATTTCAATTCCATTTTATTATAGCTCTGCTAGGCCAAAAAGAGGAAGATATCCAGCTGTCTATGCTCCCCAAAGATGGAACTGCTGTGCTGCAACTCTGGTAGGTCATAACCGTAAGAATATTATAAGCGAGGGTTGATACAACTGTCTCTGAAATGGGAATGACAAGCTCAACCCCTCGTTGTACTTCATCCTTGGAGAATTCTAGAAAGAAATGACACTAAACAGAGCTTTTGCAGCTATTCCTCGAGTAGGCAATCCGATCCAAACCTGAAAAGTGAATTCGATTTCAGAATAGGATTAACTCGTGTAGGAATACGATACACATAAAAATAGAACGATTTGTATGACTATTTGAAAACACTTGGGGCATAACTTTACATTATGATTTACTATTGCAATAGTTCACACATTCAAATCGTAAATTCTGCTCTGCGGGTGACTCGGTAGCACACCTGTCTTTCACGTTGGTGGCCTGGGTTCGATTTACGGCCGAGTTAGGGATTTTTCAGTAGTGAGAAATACCATTCCTGGGTTCAGACCTGTGAGTTATAATAGTTATGTGCTTTACGATCCTCTTTGTTGTGTTGTCCTAGGAGGAATCTACGTCGAGTTGCTCCTCCATACAGTAGTATTAATCAGACGTGGCAGTCCAAGGATGGATGCTCAGTAGATGCAGACGAGTCCAATAAACATTCGTACTGCATGGAGGGGTGCATGGGTTAGTTATGTCGTTGCTTTCAGAGCGGTAAGATCGTATAATGCAGTGAAGAAACAAGAGACCTCGTTACAATCGCTTCTCCTCTCCCGCTAGATTTTTACCCCTCCCCATGATTCCTCCTACATGCGTCACCTCTCTCACGCGCATCTGACTGCCACCTCTCAATAATACCACTGTACCTCAAGTTTTTTACTCAAGTTCTTTCCCTATCCCCTATAGTCATTGGTACGTAATTTCTTAGACGGGGAAGTTACAAAGGGTAGAGAAAAATTGTAAAATAACTTATGGAAGTAATTAATGTTCCGGTTGGGAAAAATATGCTACAATAACAAATGGTTTTGGGATAAAAACAATTTTGAAAAAGAAACTAAATGGGTAACTTTAGTTTTGAACTAATTTGCAAAGGGAAAATTGGTTTGGGAAAATTTTGTTCCTGGGAAAATACATTGAAATAAAGTGTGAGTAAATCAGTCAACATTCTCATACAGGCGGAATCGGTCATGATGTTTTTCACATCCTCAGTACTTAAGACTACCAAATTCCAGAGTAATAAGTTATTCTGGACATCATCCAGTATACTTTCTCAAATTCTATTGTAATTTCGACAATATTAATATGAAATATTATGAGTTCCACGGTGTCCATGCTGATGACTTTTTTGTTTCGCCCACAGCACATTTACAGCTGTGTGGTTCGTTGGTCACCTGGAACATAAACAGAAGGCCTGATGAGTTGTGAATTACGATGGAATAGTAATTCTTTCACACTGGCCGTGTGTAGGCTAGGCTGGAAACATGAGTCAGACTGAAAAACTCAATGCGCATAATAGCTCATGTGCCTGGATAGCCGAAGATCTGTGGTTCAAATCCCGACTATGGCATTGAATTGTTCACTCTGACTCTACTTTTCCTTTGAATTACGGTACCAATTTCTGAAAAAGATTGACGATTAAGAAACCACTAAAGAAAGGTCAGCTCTCATACAGTAGTAATTGGTAACGAAAATTGCTGGAGCTTCAGGGACGACACAACTTTAGTTGAGGGTAATGAACGATTGTTCTTAGTAATCTTCGCCCTTTAAATCAGCAAAATATGTAAGATTCTTGTGTCGGTCAGCTTTAAGATGGTGATGTTTAATGCAAGAAAGCGACGCAGTGCAGCTGACGACCACAAAAAGTTCAGATCATAACTCTGTTGGCACATCTGTCATAAAATCAGGACGTTCTAAACAACCACAATAAAGGAAATCATGTTCCCAGCATTTGTGGTTCTGAGTTGTGTACGACACATTTTGCCTCTCCATCATGTTTTGTAGGGAAAACATTCTAAGCATTGAAGGCAAGCGTGTTTCCTTTTCCAAGCGAATTGATACATCTTTGCATGTAAGTTGCTATTTGTATTCTGTGCTTCATTTATTCGTTGCTCGTAAATTTATCTAGAGATCTGGACCTCTAATTATATTATTTATTGTGACTATTTAGCGAATACTCACAGAATTAAGCATGTATTGAATAATAAAAACCATGAAAAATGAATAAAACTAGGCCATTTATGTCGTTGTAAGCGAGATAACCATTGGTGAAACAATCTAAATAAAATCGACATAATATTCATAATAGCGGTTCGTGCGTCTTTTCATCAGCTGTGAGTTTTTGAATTTTTAAAATTAGCCTAATTGCTAAAATAAAACCGTGTTATTAATATTGTATTTATTATTATACAAGCTTTAGAATAATTCACCACACATAGACTACAGCCTAATAAGTGTGCGAAAATTGTGTTTAGTCAAAGAAACTACAGGTAGGCCTACCAAGATGTTTCAGTGTTCAATGTTTGTTAATTGACATAAAAAAACAAGGATATATAGGTAGAATAAAGTGAAACTGATAAAAATAAGACGACAAATGTATGACGATCTACTCTTGCAATTGTTTACAATTCCACATATTTTTATTCTGGATTGGTCACTGATTCATGAGCTAAATAGTAACTATAATTTATTATTACTTCTGTTATTATTATTATTATTATTATTATTATTATTATTATTATTATTATTATTACTGTATTATTATTATTTACCTCATAACACATCTCGCATTCGTTAATTCTGATTGGCGGGTAATTGCAGTTTTTCCAATCAAATAACCAACTTTGAATTCTGCTAAGCCCTAATTGTTCCAACAGAAATTTATTTAGGACTATTATTTATCAATATGCACTTGACAAACTAACTGCTGGGCAGCTTCAATTGCTAGATGGCACTGTAGGATTGTGAACTAAACCTGAAATGTCGGATTATATGCTAAAATAGAACACATTACACATTCATGGTTCTCTTGGTACTTATTAGATTTACTCTAGGCAATCCATCAATTGGAGTGTGTTCGAAAAAAGGGTGATTAGGAAAATATTCGGGCCTAAAAGAGATGAAAATGGGGACTGGAGAAAACTGCATAACGACGAGCTTCGTGACCTTATTCTTCACCGGATATAGTAAGGGTAATTAAATCACGGAGGATGAAATGGGCTGGACATGTTGCATGCATGGGGAGGAAAGATATATCTCTAAAGTGTTGAATGGGACACCCGAAGGGAAAAGACCACTTGGAAGTCCTTGGGAGGACAATATTAGTAGGATTTGCGAGGGATGGTTGGGTGGTGTTGACGCAGAATAGGGTTGAATGACGGACTCAGGTAAGCGCGGCAATAAACCTTTGGGTTCCATAAAATAGATAATATTCCTTTAACTTGCTGAGGAATTGTCTATTGCCATTGAGTAAGTAAGCAAGTCTGTCAGTTGTGATAATGAGCGCGCTGATGGAATGGTGTCCAGGTATTTTTGGTTTATCTTAGAGCTGGGAAATGAATTTCGCTAATGTGGTTATACCATCTCCCGTCCACTTATGCTGTGGTGTGGATGTAATCTATCTAACTCACAGGCGAGTCACGTACGCGTTTCACAATAATAATTCTGGAGCAATTCTCCAACAGAACAATATATTCCCCTGCTAAGAAATTGATATTAACCCATCTGAACTTAGGTTAAGTAAGGTGACACTAAATGCATAAGGTGTATCGACTTGCCTTTACTGTTGATTGAATGCTATTGATTGTAAGCTCAATTCCCTTATTTATTTTACAAGGACCTTTGGATTATCTAATGTAACGATACGGTACATAGTACGTATAAAGTATTGCATAACTGTTTGAAAGGAATAAGGGTAAAATCGCAATGTAAGTGGACCCGTTTTTAAAACCAGCTTCATAAAACACCTAATATCACACGTATTTTGTTATAGATAGTTCTGTGGAGAGGAGTTGTTGTCTCGACAAATAATTTGGTTCAACCAGCCCGCCATAAATGATACACTTACTTTTATAACACGATCCAGTGAAAAGTAGCATTAATTCCGCCATATTTCTATCTCCGTATGCTGAAGAAACTCGTGATTGGACATTAGAGGTGTGACGTCGCACCACCAGAGCACCTAGAATTCTGGGTAAACAGGTCCATAAACACAACAAACCTGGCTCATTAAGAAACGGGAGCATTCAGAATGCCCTACTAAATTAATATCACTGTTCATAACCTAACAGAACTTGTCACTAACACTAATATCACCACCGTTCCTAACCCAACTGCCACTAAACTAAAATCTCGGGATAATTCAGAATTCCTTACTAAATTAATATCAAAGTTCAACCTGTCATTAACACTAATATCACTAATCACTAATAGCAATGTACAAGAAGCGTCAAGTTGGTCAACCTCCTTCGCTGAAAAAAAAACATCACTCGTCCGTGGAAACCTGCACATCGTGAGATAAGTCCCCCTACATTGCGACTTTGCCGGAATAAGAACCTTGTTAAGGATATAAGCGTAATTTTATTACTCTGCTTGATTTTTGAGATTAATAACGATGTATTTCTCTTGTTGCAGGTAAGACTATACCCACATCTGCATATTGATACCAAGAATATTGTGTTCGAAGCTTGCTAGGTAAGTACCATGGAGAGGCCTATGGAACAGAACCGCATCTGAAAGGAAGAAGAATCTCATTCGTTGTACAAACACTAGAATTATGGATGACAGCCATGCAGACATCTACTAAATACTATATTTCACTTCTTCCAATAAGTTTGTCTTCAGTTCTCTAGCTCAAACACAATATTAAATCTGTAACGTTTGGATCAAGCGGAATGGCACAATGGTGCACTGTTTACAAGGTTTAATAATGCGAAACATCAAATTGTCAAGCTGCTTTCCTGACGAGGGGCATCCTACTATCTTACGGGCAATTTAATTGACTAGATCATATAAATTAATAAAGGGTCCTTAGCACTTCAACGAATTCAACTATGATTGTTACTCTTGAGGACGCTAATTCTTTTGTGGATTTCCAACAAACACTAAACAATTAACATGTCATCCCTAAAAACAATACAATAAAATTAATGAAACAACTTGTAACGTGAATGACTTATCCTTCGGACGGGGAGTTAAGGCTGGTGGTCCCCATGGTGTCTTTCGACAAGAGTAGGCTAATGCTTCCCGAGCTTCCCCTCCATCCTTCCTCGCCTCACCACCATCCTCATACCCACTCTATACCAGCGGCCACCAACTCGTTGCACAATGAGTACAGCAGAAAGTGCAAGCTTACCCTTTGCACATTAGAATCATTTAGTGTGCACACACCGCGTGGTCCCTCTTGAGTTCAGTGGTTGCATGGTCACTAGGCTTTTGAAATTCGCAAATCATATCGGAATATCAACAGATGATTGTTGTATAAATGTGTTATTACATTATTATTTCATTATCATTTACTTATGTTTTCTACAAAGAACATTCGTGAAGTCTTGATGTTTGTAGCAATGCAAATAATGTAGAATTTATTCTTAGCAAAATAATACACACAAATTAAATCTGTAGTTTTGAACATAGTTGAAAAGTCCCTGATTTTATTCAATTTTATAATAATCAATTTGTAATGCCACAAGTTCTGTGAAATGAAAACAAAATCTAGGCTCATTCCTTTAAATGACACACCTCCACATTTATATTATTGAACACAAATACTAATACCAAAGTTATATTTCAAACAAAATTCAGATAAACTATAATCTCCATGTAATACAACAGTATTAATGAACAGCTCAAATAGGCCTAATGCATTTCACACTACAAAATCACTCACTAGTGGAAGCTAGTTTTCTTGATTTTTGTTGTCTCTTTTGATGCACTAGTTTTTCAACATCTGGAATCAATGTTTGTGCAGCAGCCAGTCTAAGTTCACATTTTACGTTTTCATCTGACAGTTGACTTCTGCTGCGTGTTTTGTTTATTTTCATCAGTGAAAAAAAAATGTTCGCATATGGAGGTAGATCCTCACATAGACAAAATACTAGCAGCATGTCTATGCAGTCGGGGAAGTAGGCTATAGTTCGGGTAACGTCACTCAAACTTCAATATTGGTATATATTACCCTAAATGTAGGGGTCGATGGCCTACATATTGGATTACGTTCTATACCCGACATAATGCTTGGAAGTTGGCGAAAGAGACGATCCACGACGGAACCTAGTCTCAGACTGACGTAACATGGTGCACAGGGGTCGCACGGTGCAAGCCTGTTTGCACGCGCACAAAATACAGCGAGTTGGAGACCACTGCTCTATACGATACAAGTATCACTACATACACTCATCTCTTCACATCTTACATTTTTTCTAGTTAAACATCACCATTTAGTGTTGTGGCTCCCCCAAGTAGTGCATAACTCAAGAATAGGTCATACTACCACCGTCAATCCGCCTCAGTGTGGACCCCAAATACATCAGGGCAACGGGGTTAGCATTCGATGCACACACCCACAGAAAAAATTTATATTTTATATATTGCAATGTTGTATCTATTACAGTAGTCTAGTCTTATATTGGTATTTAAGGGCTATGATGGATTCTCCTGCAATCTATACAATTCTGCAAGTTGACATACAGCTTATCGTTTAGTGAAGCTCTACGAGCAGAATGATGTGCCCTAATGCAGTCGCATCTGTCAAGATATGTCATAAGATTGTAGCCACAACACAAATTTACATGACATTCCTGAAGTGACACAGATTAAGCGTAAGCTCCCGGTAATGGGAACAGGGACATGTTGGGTAGACTTAGCTCCAACTGCACAACCCTCCACATTTCACGCTTGTCTCTCAACTTGAAATGTGTGAAGTGTGTAAAATTAGGACATTTTTGTATCTCTTCTAAGTGTTAAGAAACCTTCATGTTATTTCAAGAATTTCTCCGAAAATAAAATCTAAATTATTTTTTCTAGAATAGCATATTTCAGCCATTTCCCGTTCATCCTATCATGGTGGAAGGTAGAATATCCAGCACCCAGTACCAGCAACCTAACTTCCCCACTCCTTACCGCACTACTTACCACACAGTTGCGTCATTATAACTTTAGGTATATTTATCGTTATAGACATGGAACAAAATCGTATTGTAATATTTATTTTATAATTGGAGTTTACATTTTGTCTTATCTGCTTCCATTTTACTTCTTAATAAGGACTTAACGATATATCACCAGGAAGCTAGATGCCATGAAATGTAGGTCTTGGAATGGTGCCTGCTTAGAAATGGGCGTAATCAATGTATGGACCAAGTTGGTACCCTTGAACACCGAAAAAAACTGTTCTAATCGTTAATTATTTTCCCTGTAACATTTTAGTATCATAACTAACTATCTTAGAAAAATTGTATGCTATAGAGATATCTAAAGCGCTTTAGAGATTCTCTGCTCGTCATTTTCAAACTCTTTCTGGATTCTCCAATTATGGATGTGTCGCAATACTGTTCTTTTCGATGGGAAGAGTTTTCAGATTTCTACACAATTTACAGCTTTCTTATATTCCCTTTCTGAAACATCTAATCCAGATAATGTTGTCCAATGGGATAAGATTTCCGAACAAGTTTCTTTCATGTAAAACGGTAAGAAGGAAACATCCAGGAAGTCAAATTCGCCTTGTATAAAACGTTTAAAAGGAGGATGAAGTCGTCCTGGGTAGCACAGTGAATATGGCGCAGACATTATGTGCTCAAGGTCGCGGGTTCGATTCCAGTCCAGAACGATGACGTTTTTGTCTGCTTAATTGTGACAGGTCCATGCCTGTAGATTTACAGGCATGTACGATAATCTCCTGCAGTACAAAATTCCGGCACATCGCCGCCGGTAAAGGATTAAATTACAGCATACCCCCGTAGTTAAAAAACCAGATAGACGTAACACACGTGCCAAAAGAGGAAGCATCCATTTGTTATTTTGATCTTTAAATATAACCCCTTCAATAATCCTTGAATTTCGGGTGATGGTCCTACTGGCTCGCAAAGCTGCTTTCACTAAAAGTGAAAAATCGCTTTAGAATATAGCAGATCGACGAGTAGACTGGCTGTTTGATCATAGACGTAAACCCAACCTATAAACCTCCCCAAGAAGTCATGTGACGCCATTTTGAACGCCAGAATTACATCACACCAGATTATGAAAGTTATACACATTACATAATTTTCGTAAAAATATCGATTATGCTTTACCTTAAAATCAGTGTGGTCCAACTCATTTTTTTAAAGCTATGGGCTCATTTCCCTCCTTATTATATACCTAGAGCCAACATAATTTTATGACTTTAGATGGTTATTGTTATTATTATTATTATGTGTTAATGTTGTTATTATTAAGTTATTATTATGTTGTTGCTATTATTATTATTATTATTGATTCGTAATTCACGTAATTCCGCCATTATTTCAACTAACTTTTGTAACAAACGACTACTTAAACGGGAAATAAATTGACAATATGACTTATTAAAAAACTTGATGTGCTATCCGAATAATACCAAACTTTAACAACAAATAAAAAAAGTACTACAATTAAATAGGCTATCATTCTTTCTGCATTGTAGCCTACTTATCGATTTAATCCTGGTTGACTGGAAGAGAAAGCCCTATTGTCTTTATTCTGCCAGGAAAAATATAACTTTTTTATTTATTTGGCTATTTATTTTTATTCCTAGTTTAATCATGTTTGGTGTAATATTTTCACTTATAAATTTTTAATTATGCACTCTTATATTACAATTTTAATGTTTCAGTGAGGTAATGGTAATTACTCTGTATAATGAAGAATCATTCAACATAGAGATAATAAAAGTAATATATTATAATGTAGTGTAATAAATATGTTATATAATAATCTTATGTTATTTTTTTATTTTATTTTTAAAGTTACTAACAATTCGAAGAATTACTACCTTCTTCGAGACAAAAAATTTGAAGGCTGGCAAATAGATCACACTGTCTTAAAGGTTCACAGATAACCTCACCTATTTCAGCTTGTGTATGGGTCTTTTCAGGCGCAAATCTTACAGAATAGGGAGCAATCTCTACTGAAATCTATGCAGTTGTTTCAGTGCATGTGATGAAATTAATTCAGCTAACTGAGATCATTGTTTACAGGTAAATCCGATTAGCAGCCTATTCGGAGAAGTTGCATTCTGTTCACATAATCCCTCAAGTGAGGCATTGTTTGCATGATGGAGATAAGAAACAATCGGAGCAAGAAGCATAATTTCCTCGAATGTGATTACAATAGTGCAAGGCAAAGTTCCTCTGTTTAACCTTCAGAGCTTCACTACTTGGGTGAATGAAAAATGTGCAACATTATAGAATATTATTAAGGGTAACCACGCTTGGGGCATAAGTACATAATTTTAAAATTCCGCTGCTCATTAAAGGTGCACATACACCTTTTAGCAAGATAAATCTCCGTGTGTGTGTGTTCTGCATGCAGTTTTTGTGGTTTTGTTGGAAAGTTGCTTTTCAATATAGAAGAAATGTTATAATCCTACATTTAAATGCTTTGGAATTATGCATTTTTAAAAATATACATTAATTAATTTGAATGTCCATGCACCAAGGGAGATTAAAGACGATGATGACAAGGAGAGTTTTTATGAGGAAATAGAACGAATTTTATCAGTTTCCGGCATATCACACTAAAATAATTGTACTAGGAGATTTCATTGCGAAAGTTTGGTGGGAGGATATTTTGAAGCCCAAAACGAAAGTCTCCACTTGCAGAGCAACAAAACTGAGGTTAAATTAGCTAGTGAATCTTGCCACCGCTAAAAATTTATTCGTGAAGAGTACCCTCATCAACGAACCAGGGTTTATTTGGTTTCAGTTCAAGCGGACATAATTTTTCTTTTGCAGATACTTTAATATTGTCTTCAATGCATTCCTAGGTTTTATCGATATTAATATCAGCCCTAGCTTCTAGTTCTGCAATGTTTTCTAGAACTGTAGATCTATTTGAAATGTATGGTCAATATGTACTAAGAATTTTTCAGATTGAATTTCTCTATGTCGAAGTTTTGCCTAGTTCCTTTGTTTAATGAGTTTCTCCCGAACAACCGCAACTACTAGATAATGATCCGAAACGCAGTCAGCACCCCTAAAGGTTCGAATATCAATTACACTAGACTGCCTTCTTGCATCTATTAGCACATGGTCGATTTCAATACGAGTCTTTCCATCTGGCGAAGTCCATGTGTGTTTATGAATATCACGGTTGATGAGTGTATGAAACCAGTAAATGCAAGCAGGCGAAACTACAGTGGTTGCAGAATCCGAATGAAACTACTGTCGAACTCAGCAGTGTTAAACGAGAAACCTCTAGAACAATTAGAACAAAGAAGTAAAACTATCTCAAACACAAAATAAATTAATTAGAGGAAAATAGTAAATATTAAAAATTTAATGATCTCTACAAGGTAATAAATAAATTTAAGAAAGGTTTTCAACCTAGAATAAACATAATTAGGAAAAATCATGGCACTATACTCGCGGCTCCGAATAATAGGCTTATATGGAAAAATTTATTTAATCAGTTATTAAATATACATGGGGATTTCCAAAGGTAGAAAGCCAAATATTCACAGCATAGCCGTTGGTTGCTAAACTGACCTTAACAGAAATAGCTATAGGTAAACTAAGAAAAAACTCAGATCTCCAGGCATTGACCAAATTCCAGAACAAATAGTTAATGCAGGTGGGGATAGATTAAGCTCAGAAATCCATAAACTCATTCAATTATCATTCCGGTAATATTATATGGATATGGTTATGTTCTTATTGTTCGGGAAGAACATAACCTGAGAGTGTTCGAAAAAAGGGTCGTTACGGACATATTTGGACCTAAGAGAAATGAAAATGGGGACCGAAGGAAACTGAATTATTTCGAGCTTCATAACCTATAGTCTTCACCTAATATAGTAATAGTAATTAAATCACGGAGAATAAAATGGGCTGGACATGTTGCGCTCATGGGGGAGGAAAGACATGTCTAAAAAATATTGACTGGGAGACCCGTTGGAAGATCTAGACTTTGGTGGAAGGATAATATTAGGACAGATTTAAGGGAAGTAGGATTTGCGAGGGATGTTTAGATGGAGTTGGCACAGAATATGGTTGAACGGCGGACAATGAACCTCCGGATCAATAAAACATAGGATATGTAGGGTTCGGATGTTTATGACATGTCATATTTTAATCGTGACCTCCACCGCAAACACAAATTAAACATGAATTGCACATTTGTTATCCTAATAGGTCCGTTTTTATTTTGCATATAAAGTCATATTTTAGTCATTTTCATGGTCATGGTCATATTTCGGTCATACTTGTAATTTAACGTCATATTTCAGTCATAAATTCAGTAAAAGAGCACAATTATGTAGTCTGTGCACTAAATTGTTGACTTAATTTTTTTTCCGAAAAAGAGTCACGAATATTTTGGTTTTACTGTAACTGAAATGTGAAGGGACAATAACAAGTAATAGCACAATTACCTCTTCCTTCTTGCTGTTAACAGCTACCAATAGACATGTTTTAAAAGTATTTTCAGTTCACATTTGCAGTTGTATCTGGAAACATTAAGAGATTAGAAGTTCTTTTAAATTACTGTTCTGTACTGTTCTATAAATCACCTGTAAAATTGTTAATAAGTGATAATCCGATTGAATTAATGTGATGTAATAATTTAGTGTCATTAAACGTTTTAAATTAGAACATTTTATTTTTAGAAAATACGTTCTTTTATGAGGTCATATTGAGGATTTTTGGGTCATATTTAGTCAATTTTAAAGCCATATTTGCAGTCATCCACTTTTTCAGGTCATAAACATCCGCACCCTAATGATATGTCTTTAGTTGCTTATGAATAAATTGTCTATTGCCATTCAGAAGCCTAAGTAAGTATTTAATTTGTGTCGAACGTACTCCCAAAACCGTATTTCTTTAGTCTTTTTATTACAGATGGCATTAAGATTAAAAAATCCCTTTAGGCAGGCCTACAGGCTGAGGTAGATTTCGAAGTGCTTTTGGTTTAATTTATTGTCGCTGCGCAGCACTCTTCTTCTTTAGCCTTGGCATGACAAACCCGCAATAATAACTGCAAAAAGAGGAAAGAGCATTTTTTCAAACATTCAAATCTCGCCTTATATGAGAGCTATCGAGAAACTGGTTATTGCTTTGTGGAGTACTCATCAAGAGCTTTTCAGCGATACCCCACAAGACGTGGTTTCAAAAATTTCGAATTTCCATCCCCCCACTCGTACCCCTAAAACCCCGAGGAGTTGGTGTCATTGTGAACTCCATAGGGAGTACTCTAATTTATTCAAACAATGTTTCCCTCTATACTTCATAGGGGCCTAGATATAAAGTTTTCAAAATTTCAACCCCCGACCCCCCCTCTTTGGCCAATTTTGCTCATTAACAAACTTGTACGAACTATTGGGCCCAGAAATGACATAATAAAATTTGGTTAAAATATCTTCAAAATTACGGCCACTAGCGTGTAAAGATATATTATTATTATTATTATTATTATTATTATTATTATTATTATTATTATTATTATTATTATTATTATTATTATTATCGTTATCATTATTATTATTATTATTATTATTATTATTATTATTATTATTATTATTATTATTATTATTATTATTATTATTATTATTACACATTTTTGCCATTAAGACAGTGTTTGAACTTGAATGTTACATGATTATACACTTCCTTCTTGTTTCTTCTTCCTTTTCTCTTCCCAAAATCTCTTCATTCTTTGACTGTGTTCCTCTTTCCTTTGTTCGGTCCATAATTTACCTGTTTTCTTGCTTTCTTTTACTTCAAATTTGCGTTCATAATTTTGTTTCTGAATTTGTTTCTTTCATTTATCATTTCCCTATTGATTCCTGCTTGTTTTAAGTCTTCTTCTATTTCTTGCAGCCAATTGGTTTTTTTGACTGAACTGTTAACTATATATATACTGTATATCACTTTTTTTTTATCGGGCGGTGGTTTCGTACTTAGAGAGGCATGAAACGTAAAGTTATGAAAGAATTTTTCGAAAACCATGACATGGTATCGATTGCAATAGGTAGATTTTTCTTCGAAATCTACTTAAAAACTGAACCTGAATGGTACGATAATAACTTTTTCATGGCTATATATTTCTCCTTTGTATTTTGGACGCAGCCTTGTTGAACTGCTTCAGGTTCTCGTTTGACGTCAGGACAATTACCCTATTGATACGAGGTCGAGACCGTAATAACAATGCATCGGCCAGGGTACAGCAGAAAATTCCAATTAAAGAAACTACAAGCCTTCCTCTTCAAACTGTCCACTCCATTCAAGTCCGGTCAAAAGCGACTCTTGTCAGCACCTCTCGATGTCGCTGAAGAGAAGCAAATGAAAATATCAATATCACTCATGTCTACTCTTTCTCGGACCTCGTATCATAACAAGCTTTAAAAAATGTTATTTGCTTGTAAAAAGGTAAAATTATTCTTACAGATCATTACTTAAAGTGATTGTAAGTCAATAGAAGGAGGGCTTGACAGAAAAAAAGAGATATAAAAATCTAATGTCCTCAGGGAAAATCCTAAAGAAAAAAAGGTCCATGAGGCCTGTGTAGTAGTATCTACTAGACAGAAGATGTACTACATAATAATACTCTACTGAAAATATGTCCTACTATTAAAGACAATTGAATGCATCCTTGCAATAAGGGTGTAATCAACACATTTGTAGAAAATGAGATTTTGGTGAAAACAGGATGCGACATCACTACGCTGCACCGTGACACCATCTTGTGAAGTACTGTATTACTGAACTAGGTAGAACACTAAAGCCACCTAGAAATTAAACTTTATGGAAATGGATGTATCATCATTCACAATGGCTGACAGTATTTCTGGATTTCTGACAGTATGGCTGGATGTTAAATACCTCTTATCAAAATCGTGATAATGAAGCGAAATCGAAAATCGCAGGTTAATAAATATTCAACATTTTCATTTTCAGCAAAGTGAAAGTTTAAAATTCATTGTTTATAATAAAGGCTTCTGAAGTGAAATACCATTAATCTTTCGTACTTTTATAATTTTCAAATACCCTTTCAGGAATGCTGTTGAAACTCTCGAATACAAAGTTTCAGCTTCATTGGAGCAACAATTTAAGTTTCATACTCATGCGTAAATCCGCAAACATGCTCATCTGTTTTGTATAGGCACCTATTGGAAACAGCCTCTCTTGCGAGCATTGATGATATTTGCCGATCTCTCCCGCATTCACTATTCACAGCCGGCGCTGAGTTTGAGCCTAGGAAAACTAGGTAATGCAGAAACCGACGATAATGCACAAAATATTCTTTCTAGGCCTATAAGATGCCGAAGTGATTCTGTAAAATTAAATAAGCTTGGGAATTGAAGTATTTGTGTTTTTCTCAATAACTACACAAATCGCCTGTGCGATCTAGTTGCTAGTGTTGCTGACTATGAATATGTGGGTTCGATTCCCGATAACCATTTCGGATTTTTCTGAGATAGGAAGATCTGTAACGGGGTCAGCAGAACAGCGAGGAGCTACTTGATAAAACAATAGTGGCTCCGATCACGAAAGCCATCGATAACGGCCGTGGGAATGCTCCTCAGTCTTACCATTTGCTTATTGTAGATGACGTAGCGGTCGGATGGTAGGGACATGTCCAACAAGGGCTGTAGTGCCACGGAGTTAGGTTGTTAATAACAACATTAAAACTCTATCCCTAAGGTGTGCGATGTATCTGAATATATGGATGCGATGTATCTAATGTGTAAAACTCTATGCTTACATGAAAATCGGTATTTTTTTTGTGAAAATGATTTCATGAAAATATAGCCTATGTTGAAAGGCACACCGCATCAGTTTTGCTAACACAAGAAGTATTTTTGAAGAAGTAAATCTGGTTGCCTTAAATGTTCCTTCCTCTGCTCTATTCCTGGAATATGTCTACAGTATAATAAGTTTATGGACGTCAGAGGGCCATATAACACCAAGATTCGTTGACTTTCGCAATACAATACTTTTTTTTCATGCTTCCTAGGTTAAATATTACGAGAAAACAAAATTGTGGTCAGAGTATGGTTACATGGAAACAAAGAAGAGCAGTATTGACTATAGACAGTGGCTCTGAAAGGATGCATTGGTGTGTACAAAGCTTTTTGAAGATCAATAGAACATTGCGGTGCTCTACTACTTGAAACGTACTGTATCTGCTAGTGAAATCAAAAGGTATTTAAGTGTCCTGTACCACGTTAAGTGCTTTTGGTAAAATCGATTTCGTATCAGTCTTGTTACCATGACAACAGAATTACGCTTTAATATGACAAAGCTCCTAAATTGTTCTATAGAATACATTCCATTTAGTGTTTTTTAAAGGGAAAAAGAGTCAGCGCTTTATTTTTTTGACCTAATTAAATCGTACAGGATCGAACAATGTGCAATTTTAAAGTCAGTAGTAGTTCAAAATAATTACGTTAGAACTTTTTTCTTACCCAATCAATAGGTTAACCAGTGGCTAATTATATGGAAAAAAGGTAGGAAAGGAACGATATTTCAAGTCTGCTTCATAAACATAAATGCTGTTAGATATACAGGGTTCGGCATTTATCATTTCCCATTTTCAAAACCATGTAGCACATTTATTTAACAAAGAAATAAGTTACATTGAACATTTAATGCCTTACAGTCTTGGATTTGTAATTCTGGTCTTACTTTTTGAATATGATGTCTTAGAGATGCCCTCCATTAATTTCAACACATTGCTGCAATCTCCCTCGTACACTGACCATTACGCGATGTGTGGTGTCTTGCGTAACATTGGCAATTTCCTGCTGAATTGCATTTTTAAGACTGTTAATGTCAGGGAGGGCATGAGCGACAACTTTAGACATCAGATAGCCCCACAGAAAGGAATCTGATGCAGTAAGGCCGGAAGATTTGGAGGGTCATTGGATATCACCAAACCTGGAAAGAATTCGGGCGTATCATGTAGCGTGTCCATTGAAAGATGTGCAGTATGTGCTGCAGCACCATCCTGTTGAAACCACAATCTCTCAATATCCCAGTTACGATGTGTCAACTCTGGTAGGAAGAAAGTTTGCAGCATGTGATTGTAACGTTCAGAGTTGACAGTCACCGAAGGACCATTATCGCTCTCAAAGAAAAGAAGGGCCAATAATACCCTGCGCTGCAGTGGCACACCACACCACGACCTTATGACTGTGAAGTGGCCGCTCTTGAATTATGCGTGGATTTGCAGGAAATTGCAAGAAACCACACATCTCGTAATGGCCAGTGTACGAGGGAGATTGCAGCAATGTGTTGAAATGAATGGAGGGCATTTCAAAGACATCATATTCAAAAAGTAAGACCAGAATTGCAAATCCAAGACTGTAAGGCATTCAAAAATGTTCAATGTAGCTTATTTCTTTATTAAATAAATGCGTTACATGGTTTTGAAAATAGGAAACTTTAAATGCCGCACCCTGTATTAGCATTCATGAACCACATATTACTGTCTCTGTTGGACACCACATGAGAATATTATAGGAGAAAAATTCCTCCGACACTGGGACTTGAACCCAGGATCTTTGGTTATTCGCGCCATTGCTCTACCAACTGAGCTAACCCGGATTTCAATTCACAGTGCCAGATGGAACCTCTCTCCTACGCCTGATTGCCCTTATGGTCTACCTCACAGACACACAAGTTATGTCTGCATATGACATAACTTATCTGTATGTGAGGTAGACCATAAGGGCAATCAGTCCTAGGAGAGAGGTTCCATCTAACACTGTGAATTGAACTCCGGCTTAGCTCAGTTGGTAGAGCAATGGCGCGAATAGCCAAAGGTCCTGGGTTCAAGTCTCAGTGTCGGAGGAATTTTCTTCTATAATATTCTCATAAATGCTGTTGTAGTCATTTACAACGAATCTGTCTTACGTTATGAGAATCTGTCTTACGTTATGAGTAAGGCAATACTTTGTCCATGCGGACCCATGCGATTGTTTGCATTGGAATTTGTAAAAAGTTAATTATTGTAATAAACACTTATGATAGACTATGATATACTTTGTTGCTTTAACTAAATGCCCAGTATAAAACTAATTATGTTTATTTCACTTTTTTAGAACGGACACTTTTAAAATCCAGAACATTTGGCTACACTTATTGTATCATATAATGAAGTAATGTACACAACGTAGTCCTATGTGCGCAGTATATATGTTCCAGGTTTTAGGGAAGGAAAGTATGAAAGTGATATTGAACGGTTGTATGGTAGCATGAGAGTGGGAAATAAAATATTCCGTAAAGACAATAGAATTTTGTGTTACCGGAATTTCTGTTTCTTGAGAGAATAGTTTGAATGTGAGAAGTCGTTCTTCCTCATTTCAAATTCTAAATCTAATACATAAAATCGAAAGTGTGTATGTGGATATATGGATGTGTGGGTATGTGGATATGTGTGTTCCTTATACAAATCTACATTTCCTCAGCAATTTGCACGAAATTTTGCACTCATATCCAGTTCAACCCGGAAAGTAACGCGGCCTACATTAGAATTCAAACGAATTACTCCTTCCCTTAAAAAAATTATGTAATTACTGAAAATATTACACTGAATATTTATCAAATGTAATTCAGTAATGACAACAGTGCATTGTTTACAGTGTTCACATAGGGCTTTGGAAGATTCATAATACTAGGCTTTAACAAATTCTGAGACTATCCATTCTAGACATTGGTGTAAATAAATAATGAATGAAATCCACAAAAATAATACACAATGAGTTGCAGTCACGTAACTTTCTCTACCCTGGACACGAAGAATGTAATTTTCTCACTTCACATTTTGATGTAGAATAAGAGGTCGTATTGCAGGGACAGCTTATTCCAGTTGTCTCAGCCTCGGAGGTGTACACATTCTGATTTTAGCTTGCTTGCCCCTTTGTAACTCTGCAACCAGCCAGAGCACTTAATTTACATTACTTACATTGCTGTGTCTACCTGAAATATCACCGCTATCAGTCACAAGCCTTCGGTAACCTGTGGGTTTGGCAGTACCTAGAGAAATTTCTAGGCCTGACGAGCAACTCCACATCGAGCCTGGAATGGTATGGTTTATATACAGAGTGTCCCAATAAAATGTATACAGTCTATGACAGTTCATAACCACACTTTTTGTTCTTTTTTGAGTTGTGACTGCTTAAAATAATGGCTGGGGTCAGACTAAACTTTGAGGAAAGAAAATTCATTCTAAAGTGCTACTGGAAGACTGAGAACAAAAGTGAAGTGCAAAGACGGTTTAGAATGGAGTTTCAACGAGATGCACCAACGAGACTCACAATTACTCGTTTGCGAGATAAGTTTGAGGAAGAAGGAACTGTTAAGGATGTCCATAAGAACCACCACAAAACCAGCTACAATCAATGAATTGAGAGCAGCCATTGAAAGAGAATGTGCCGAAATGCCAACGAATGAAATGATTAGGAACGTTTTGGATTCAATCAGTCAGCGTTATCAGCTGTGCATGGACCACAATGGCCAACAATTTGAACATTTTCGATAATTGGCTGATTTCTACATTTGTTCTCATTATTTTGATTTTTGAAACTTTTCTGTATTATAATAAGTGTCAGTGTTATAGTCATTTAAAGAGTGTATACATTTTATTGGGACACTCTGTAATTACGAGGTAACAGCTTATATTGGAGTTAGTGATGTATGTCATCGTGAAATATTATTAACTTATGTCTTCATAGTATGTATACTTGTGGATTTTAAAAGTTACGTATAATATGTTTTATGTTAGTTATTAAATATAAAATAATAAAAATGTAGAGATTAAAACTTGTATGTTCATTTATATCCTATTGAATTACAAAGTTCACATTTATTACCTTGTTTTGCAGATTCACATGTAAG